>CM039736.1:287041-1546619 GCA_022539455.1 Dendrobium nobile | reverse complement strand
TGGCTTGATTGGTCCTTGGCTGCTGCTGGTTCTCGGTTTGGCTTATGGTCCACAGTTTTGGGGCTTATGGTGAAATATGGAAGAGGATGGTTCATTGAAGTTGAGCTTAATTTCTAAGTTGCTAGCTCATTAATGATGAGCTGAAGTTTAGTTCATTCATTGGGAGAACTACATAGCTTATTAATGTTCTAAGGTAAGCTCATAAGTTGGATTCACTATGGAGTGGTCTTGTCCCTTCTCCTCCCCACTTCTTCTTAAAACTCTGAGCCTTTGTCCCCTTGGTTTCCCCGGTTGGCTGCTGTTTTCCGTGTTGGGTGACCTTTCCCGTGCCTTGGTGCTTCGATTCCGTGCGGACCTCCTTGGTTTTTGCGGCTGCCTCTTCGGGTTCCGCCTGGGCTGTTTTCCCGTGACTTTTGGGGGCTTTTCCGTGGCTTTGGTGCTTTGTTTCTTGGAGTTAACTGCTAGCTTTTCAATTCCCTCATTTATAATATGAATATGAAAAGTCATTGTGGTTGTTAAGCTTCTCCTCTCTTGCCTATAAATATGAGATGTTTTGTGAAGGAATGGGAGTTGAATATTGAGAGCAAATTTGATATAAACCTGCGGGTTCTTCTTGGAAAAGCTTGCGAGCTTGTTCCATTCTCCTTCTCCTCTAGGAAAGACTTGTGAGTTCTTTCCACCCTTCTTCTCGGCTTCTAACCTCTTTCGTCTTTCCGTAAGTTTCACTCCATTTGTATCCTTCTTCTTGAGCTTTGGTGATATTTGTTGGCTGATTTGGGAGCATTTGCTGGACGGTTTGGGATTGGACAGTTGGATTATCTTGCAGTGGTGGACCATCGGTTTGCTAGCCCTAAGAACTTATTTTACTTAACCTACATTTCGATGCATGTGAGGAACCCGTTCTTACGGTTGTCTAAGGATAGCGTTGTTTTTATTTTCTGTTTCTTTGAATTCTCTTCTAGTTTTCTTCATCAGATTTTTGGATGTTATAGATGATTGCTACTATTTGAATCGAGTTTGGTTTAGTTTCGCCCTTTGTTCTCCTTGTTTGGCTTTTCTATCTATTGTGTTTACATCAGACATACAACTCATTTTTATAAGTATCATGTTTTATCATATATGTGCATTACTATGAAGTGAGGAATAAATATTTATGTCAACACCAATGTGGTTAAAAAACAGCGAGAAAGAACACAAGAACTCCAAAGAAACAAACCCAAGATAGTAGATTGCATTAGAGAAATTAAAGCAAAGCAAACATAAAGCAAAGATACAATTGATCCTCAATTCGAGAGGAGGATCGTTCTCTCCCAATCTCTAGACGAAGAGTCTAGAACCCAAATCACCAAAGAGAACTTCAAGAGAAATAATAATCCAGCATAAACCCTAACCCTAACCTTTCATGCCTATTTAAAGCTTAATTCACTTGAATTCAAAATTTATTTCCCTCCTATCTTAGCCGCCTCCCTTAATTAGCCATGTGGGGCCATGGCTTAGGCGGCAATCACATAGGAGGGGGTTTGACCCGCCTCCTGTAGACTAGGGCCGGCCCATGTGGGGCCAGCTAGGTCGGTTCAAGAACCGAACTAACAATCTCCTAATGCACTTAAAGTACCTCCAACTAAAGCTTACCCTCCACTCAGCTTTACTATCTTAAAAGCATACTCCTAGTAACAAGCGAACTACAAGTGTCAATGCTGCAACTACTTGACTACAGTAATTTATGAAATATGTGTTAGACTATGTCAATGGAATTTAATAACTTCTTATTACACCTTATTCTAAACAAGTAAATATTGTGAAAGTTTTTGGTATATTCACGATATATAATTGACCATGCGAAGATGGTTCTAAATGTATCCTTTCCGAGTATTTCTCCTACCAATCAAAAAGATGAGGTAAGATTAACAAAAGATAAAGCAAACACTGAATTCCAAAAATTAGATCAATGGTAAAACCTCGTCAGCTTTAGGCCATTTTTCATCACTTATCTCTAATGTCAACTCAAAACAGCCACCATTTATGTAGTTCCAATCTTGCATGCCACCATAAATAGGATACCTGAAAACTGACATGGATTAAATAAGCTAACATCCATACTTACGATACTCAAAAACAAAATCATTTATGATAAAAAGCATACAAAAAGAGGGTAAAGGCAATCCCAATCAAATCATCAAAGAAGAATAGAAATGAAAGTGGGGGCCATTTTCATACCAAAGTGCCCCATTTACAATTCCTCCTTCAAACTCTTTGCTTAAGGACATGTTATAATGGGAGCGACTATACACACTTGCCATGTAGCGGAATGTCTTGTCATCGGGACAAGCAAAATATTCCTTCCTGGAACTGAAGCCTTCATTGTTAAAACAAACAAATGTAACAGGTTTTTAAAAGAATCAAAGAATAAGAGAAACACTATAAAGAAGAATGTCATTGCTTTTTAAAAGAACTATAAAGCATATGATGTGCCATTTTTCATTGCATCATACATAAAAAACACATTCTTCATGAAGCATCCCATTCAACAAAACCTATGAGACAACAGTATAAAAAATGAAAGATTCTTTGAAACACAATCAACATTGATTACATAGATATATTTACATGCAAACACGCAAATATTAGATGGTGGGTAGCAAATTGAATCGTTGGCCTTATCAACTTACTCGGGATAACAAATTTGCAAAAGCAAAAACCCTCATCTTCATGCCATGACAATACACACATTAATTAAATTTGGAAACGGGCAACATAGATATCATATTTAAATTGATACGACCCATTAAAGCTAATGACAAATAGTCAAGTTTTGATGGGGACATCAGCTCGTGGAAGGTTTATCAGAGGCGTGGCCGCCGATCTACGGCCACGATCGAGTCTTTGTATTTTCGAGTCATTTATGTTATTTTATTATTTATGCATTTCTATTTTCCTAGTGTCTTTATGTTTTTCCGTTTGTACCCCTTTAATGGGAAGTGTCGTATGTAAGCCCAAAGGGTAAGAGTGTCTTTTATTTTCTTGGGTCATTGTATATGGCTATTTATAGCCTCTTCTTTCATCTTATGAGGTAATGAATGATTGATTATGAATTTTCTTCTTGCATGAGCTCTTGTGAGAGTTTGAGTGTTTGATGGAGAGAGGTCCCTAGGAGAGGGAGATTTGCGCACCACCCACCAACCTTGGAGACGGTCGGGTTCGTGGTTTATTATCATGTTTTGTTTACCGTGATTTCCCTCCCCCACCCTCTCAGCCGCCAACCTTCTTATCCATCCAAGCCCCTCTTCTCCACTCCAAAAACCCCTCCAATCCACTTCCCAAATCCCTAACCCGAGCCCCTATTCCCACCACACCCCCCCCCCCCCTCCAATTCCACGGCCAAATCCCCCCACCCGAGCCCTCACACCGCCGACCCTAATCCCCTCCTCCATTGTTCTCCCTTGCCTAAATTGGATTGGTGTAAGTTTGGACATATTTTGAACTTCAAATTCAAAACAATTTGAATTTAAAAACTTTCCTAAATCACCAACTCTATTTTAGGAAAGTTCTTAAATTAAGACTCTTTGAAATTCAAATTCAAATTGGATTTAATTTATTACTTTCCTAATCCTAAAATCTAAGTTAGGCAAGCATGATACCTCATATTAAATCCCCCTTGCCCATGCATGCCGCCGGCCTACCCTCTCTCCCAGCCCACTAATGCTCCTTAATTATTTCCTAAACTAAAGTCTAGCTTTAGGAAATATTTCCAAATCCCATCTCCCCTATTTGGTCGAAATTTCCATCCCCATAATTCCTCCCATTGTTTCCTAATCTAATTAATTAATTAGGAAATCAATCCCTCCCCTCATTAACCCCCCCCCCTTTCTCTCTCCCCAAACCGCCTCTCTCTCTCTCCCTCTTTAATACTCCAAAGTGAATTATTGCTTTAGTTTCTTCCTCCCAATTTCCCAACGCCTAGTCCTAAAATCTATCTCAGATTTTTTGAATAAAAAATCTGAAACTATTTTCAGATTTCTTTTGGGAAGAGAATTGAAGTTTGTTTTCCTCTCCGCTTGCCAGAGAAACTTCTTTCTCTTTGTTCATCCTCAAGAATCCTACCAAGGCGAGTAGAGATTTGTCGTCTACCACTCATGAATGGCGGATCCATAAACTGATTATGGCATAACGTGGGACAAGGACGATTTCGTCGACATCCTGCAATCTACTTTCTTCGACGTGAATCCAAGGATTGATCACACCATCGAAGATTACTTGGAGCGTACTTTGATCTACTTGGTCGAAGCCATTGACGAGAACTTCGAAGGCATCGAGTGGAGGATCTCCACCACTCCTTGACGAAGGTTTCCCTTTCTCTTTGCATCTTATATCTTTTAGTCTAACTTCTCTTGGTTTGATTGCAGTCACGGCGGACCCCTCCTCATTGCTCACGCTAAAGCTTAGTAAATGTAGGGCTTGAGTGCACCTTTATGCTTTTCTAATTCTCGTTGTTAGACTATGGATTTCTTTGAACACTACTATTTGACATTGTATTCTTTTCTGAATTTATTTTGACGGATCCAAATCTCTTGCTACACAATTTAGCCTAAGCGGGTGTGACCCCTTATTCGTTTTGACTTGTCGTTTTAACTGCTAGAAGTTTTGTTCTTAATTATTTTAATCAAGAGTTGTGCAAAATCTAAATGAATTAAAACATCTCATACTTAGTCCTGCATCAAGTTTACAAAGTAGAATAGCTGAATTTTCATGGGCAAATATCTGGGTACATTGGAGAGTATATTAGGGGCCAGTCTTTCATTGTGTGCAAGCAAGCAAACACTTTTGAGAGTACGTATAGGCGAGTGGTAGAGTATGTGTGAGCAAGTAGCCGAGTGCGCCTTGTTAGTGCTCCAATGACTTACTAAGTGCGCCGTTGGGAGTAGATGAGTGGTCAATAATGCATTGGCAAGTGAACAAGCTAGTTGTCGAGCGCGCATTAGCGAGTTGACGCTTTCGTTGAAATGCACATGAGATTCTGCATTTGTTACACCTTGGCACCCTTTTTGGTGTTGCATGACTACTTTTTTAGCCTACCAAGTCAGTCACTTTCAGCATGTTATTTACTTGAATTCATGTCCTTATCAGGAATACGCCTTTTGAAATTGATGCAAAATTATTTTTAATATATTTTATTTAAGTTTACATGCTTTCTTATGCAAGTTATTTTGCATCATTTCCTTTCGATGGTGTGTGCATTCATGCATTTATACAAATTTTGGCCATTACACAATTCTCAAAGCAAACTCATACACTTCTCAAAGTCAATTAAATTGGATCAAAATTTGCCTCATGAGATGTGTTCGCCATTTAAAACTATGTAGGATCAAGTTTGACTTGCCGGTGACTTCATCATTATGGGAATGTATATAACAATTTTCAGGCACACAATTGATTGTATTGTCATGCATATGCAAGCTTTACAGTGAGCACTTGATAGTTTTTTTTTTTTTTTTTTTACAAGTTGATTGTGCATGAGTTGTGATTCTTGGCTCGCACTTGAAATGATGTCATTTTATTTATTATTTTTTCACTTTGGCAATGGTGAATACTTTGGGGGAAAAACCAAGACTATGAATAGGGTTTTCTAATATGTCATTTTTATATTCAACTTAAGTTCATAGTGCTTCAATAGATAATGGCATATTGCTTTCACACTCAATTGGCGTGCCGCCAAAGTCAGATAAGTTTTTTTTTTTTTTACTTTTTAGATGACTTGTAATACATTATTAGGTGCTTGTCCATCTTATTTTTGCACTTTAGCTTGTTTTTTCCACTTTTATGATGCTAGTTAGATGCCAAAATCATGTTTTCCGAACTTATTAGGTGAATTTCAAAAAGATTTCAACAAATATAGTGCTGCCCTATGAAGTGCCAATTAAATGTGCTGCAACTCTCAACCACACCAAGAAAGATGTGCAAGGCTGGTGTACAAGATACCACGACCAAAATCAAGTCCATCGCATTAAAAAAATGTTGGGTGGTGTGCAAAAATGTGGTATGGATGTTTTGAGGAATTTTTTATACAAAGAAACACAAAATAGCAAAATAATAAATTCCTCGTTGTTGTAATAATGGTGTGCATAGGGATCATGCAAGGTAAGGCCATGAAATGATTGTGAGGAAAGGACTAGTTTGACAGAGTGAAAGACACAAGAATCAAGAAGGCCCAGTAAGGAAGGGGTGGCTATCAAATTGGGGTAGATTGAAACGGAGAAGGTGGCTGAGGAATTCAGGAGAGGGTTTTAAAAAATAAAAATTTATATTAGGGTTAAATGACCTCCATTAAGCTGCATCCTGGCATCATTTTCTAAGGTGTGTGGAGGGTTAACTATTTTTTAATTATTATTATCAGTATTCTCGTACATGAAAATGTTTCGTCCTTTCCTTGCATCATAATTTAATAAATACACCGGGGGAGATGGGGGCTTCCGAGATTGTTTCAGTATTCTAATGTGGGCTCTGAAAATTCACTCACCGGCCTCTCCACAACCCTTTCTTTTTTGTGTGTCGGCGAGGAGAGTTCTAACGAGTTTAAGTTCCGAGGTAAATTTTCAGAAGTCATGTTATGTTTTAGATAAGACATTACACAGATATTTCGCCCTCATTTTGCAATGACTTTATGATCTGAGTTCAGGTTTCCTATAGTGATGCAACCAAAAAACAAAGATTGCATACTACTAAGATTTGTTTTCACTATGAGTCTATGACTTAAACGTACACAAAACAACTTCAAAGAAAAAGACAACTTCAACTACAAAAACATGTTGAACTCGTTTTTCGCTCGAGTGCCCTCGAGCACCTTCGATAGATTTAATAGAACCTTGTCGAGCCCAAGTCAAGCTCGAATCGACCCGACTTGAACCGGATTAGACTCGATTGTGTTCAATTAGACTCGGTCATTTTATTTTGGTCGCGTCGTGCCCGATTCGATTTAAATTAGGGATTATTTTGAATTCAATTCCATATGATTAATTTTATTAAGCTGGCTCGAACCCGAATTGATTCGAATTGAGTCAAATTCGGACTTGAGTCTAACTTGGTCTTAGCCAAATTTGATTTAGTTCAGCCTAATTTGATCCTATTAAGAGCCATTTGACTTTCTGAATGTTTTGAATTTATTTCCTAGATCAGGAAATTGCCTCAACGGCTTTGATCAAATCAAATCGCCGTTTCAGCCTAAATCCCGCGTCTCAGCGATCTCCTGCAATTCGAGCAGACGTCGAGCAGTGGAAAGAGCTGCTTAGGGGAATTTCGGAAGCTGGAGCACGAGACGACGAATGCACCGGCTTTCTCTTTCGGTGACGAGTTTGATTTACCCAAAATGAAGACCTTCGGTTTCGGCATTCGCTCTCGTTCCCTCTCACGCACGATCTCTCTACCCCTTTGATTAGGAAAGCCTAGAAATTCCTTTGCACTAAATTCATTTGAGAGGATAATCTAACATCCTTAATCGAGAGTTTTCTTAGACCGAGGTCTAAGATGTAATTAACTACTGGGACTTACGCCCGTAGAAAACCGATCCTCACAATCAAATAAACCTCATTCGAGCTGATGTATCGAATGGGAAAAATCTCGTGAAATTTTGAGTTATATATATTATTATCCATCGATGTGTGTAGGCGAAAGCCGCTATCTTCCATGGCTAATCGTATATATAACTCGATCTGCTCTTCCATCGGCCTGCTTATGTCGAGTGTAAAAGCCTACGATCGTTTTGTCCTACGGGATAGTGTGGTGGTACCCTTTACATTTGAACCCCATAGGCAGAATCCTTCCGGAGACCCACAGATTTCTAGCGACCACGGTGGGACAG
The DNA here is from genome assembly GCA_022539455.1 of Dendrobium nobile. NCBI lineage: Eukaryota > Viridiplantae > Streptophyta > Magnoliopsida > Asparagales > Orchidaceae > Dendrobium > Dendrobium nobile. The sequence continues at coordinate 1,538,767 of CM039736.1, read as the reverse complement.
GTTTTTCTCTCCATCTTCGAATGTTAAATTATCTTCTTTTGTGTGCACTCCGGGTTTAGTCCTCTTTAGTTAGGTTCTTCCTTTTCTAGCCTTTATAAGCTATTCCGTCCCTTTTCTTCTCTTTCCTCTCGTGGTTCTATCTTACGCTAATTGTTACAGTTTGTGTTAACAGACAGTACAAATGACGTATTCTGGTCCTTTGATTACCTTTTGCTTTGGCTCCGACTCGCGGGTGACACTCCATGAGTCTCTGTTGTCGAGCCCACCTGCGGGGGGATCACTTTCAGATCCTTTACCGATTCGGCGTACGTCGCTCTAGGCGGGCCGACCCCCTCCAAAGCTGCTGCCTTCTCTCCCCCTCAGAGGAGAGGACGCGCAGCCATGCGACCTTTTGGACGACCAGTTGCTCGGCAGCCAGCCCGGGCACCTGCTCGTCCCGTTGCTGTTCATGCGCAGCCAGTGCGCCCAGTGGCCAGGCAGCCATCGCCTAGGCCACTCCCAGTTCAGCCAGTTCGTCCAGCAGTCAGGCGGCCAGCGTCTGTTGCTCCAGTTGCTCGTGTGGCTCCGGCCCCTCACTGCTGGCAGCCAGCAGTTTCTCTACCCATTGTCTCGGTAGAGGCTGCTCGTGCTCCGGCCCCTCACAGCAGGCAGGTGTCCCTACTGCTGGACGACGCCCTCGCCGTCATGGACAATGCCCACAGTTAGAGCCTGTCTGGCCTCAGCTTGGTTCAGTTGTTGTTACCCCCTTCACCGAGAAGAGCGGAGACTCGAGGGGAGGAGGGGAGACTCGACCACGAGCAGCCTCTACCTGGACAACGGGTAGAGGAACTGCTGGCTGCCAGCGGTGAGAGAACGGAGCCACATGAGCAACTGGAGCAACAGGCGCTGGCCGCCTGATTGCTCGACGAACTGGCTGAACGGGGAGAGGCCTAGGCGTAGGCTGCCTAGCCACTGGGCGCACGAACAGCAACGGGACGAGCAAGTGCCCAGGCTGGCTGCCGAGCAACTGGTAGTCCAAAAGATCGCATGGCTGCGCGTCCTCTTCTCTGATGGGGAGAGAAGGCAGCAGCCTCGGAGGTGGTCGGCCCGCCCAGAGTGACGTACGTTGAATCGGTAAAGGATCCGAAAGTGATCCCCCACGCAGGTGGGCTCGACAATAGGGACTCAGGGAGTTTCACCCGCGAGTCGGAGCCAAAGCAGAAGGTAACCGAATGACCAGAATACGTCATTTGTACTGTCTATTAACACAAACTATAACAATTAGCGTAAGACAAAACCACGAGAGAAAAGAGAAAAAAAGGGACAGAATAGCCTATAAAGGCTAGAAAAGGAAAAACTTAACTAAAGAGCACTAAACTCGGAGTGCACACAAAAGAAGATAATTTAACATCCGAAGATGGAGAGAAAAACTATCCAACCATGGTCGCCAGAAATCTATGAGTCTCCGAAAGGATTCTGCTTATGGGGTTCAAATGTAAAGGGTACGACCATACTATCCCGTAGGACAAAACGATCGTAGGCCTTTACACTCGACATAAGCAGACCGATGGAAGAGTAAATCGAGTTATATATACGATTAGCCATGAAAGATAGCGGCTTTCACCTATACACTTCGATGAATAATAATATATATAACCCGAAATTTCACGAGATTTCCCCCATTCGATACATCAGCTCGAATGGGGTTTATTTGATTGTGGGGATCGGTTTCCTACGGGCGCAAGCCCCTGTAGTTAATTACATCTTAGACCTCAGTCAAAGAAAATTATTGATTAAGGATGTTAGATTATCCTCTCAAATGAATTTAGTGCAAAGGAATTTCTAGGCTTTCCTAATCAAAGGGGTAGAGAGATCGGGCGTGAGAAGGAACGAGAGCGAATGCCGAAACTGCAGGTCTTCGTTTTCAAACTCGTCGCCGAAAGAGGAAGCCCGCACATTCGTCGTCTCGTGCTCCCGCTTCCGAAATTCCCCTAAGCAGCTCTTCCCACTGCTCGACGTCTGCTCGAATTGTAGGAGATTGCTGAGGCGCGGGATTTAGGCTAAAACGGCGATTTGATCTGATCAAAGCCGTTGAGGCAATTTCCTGATCTAAGAAATAAATTCAAAACATTCAGAAAGTCAAATGACTCTTAATAGGATCAAATTAGGCTGAACTAAATCAAATTTGGCTAAGACCAGGATAGACTCAAGTCCGAATTTGACTCAATTCGAATCAATTCGGGCTCGAGCCTGCTCAATAAAATTAATCATATGGAATTGAATTCAAAATAATCGCTAATTTAAATCGAATCGGGCACGCGACCAAAATAAAATGACCGAGTTTAATTGAACACAGTCGAGTCTAATCCGGTTCAAGTCGGGTCGATTCAAGCTCGAATTTGGGCTCGACGAGGTTCGATTAAATCGATCGAAGGTGCTCGAGGGCACTCGAGCGAAAAACGAGATCAACAAAACACAACACTACTTTCAACTTTTAAACAACACAACCAACTTACTATTAATAAAACTTAGAGAAGAATGATACAAATGGAATGTAAATTATGGATAGAAAAAATAGATAGAAGAACGAGACGAATTAGAAGAAGAAGGGAGGTAGAAGACAATAGATCGCAAACTATTTAAAACCCGTAGGTTTCATGCTCCAAAATCATCCATAATTCATCACATCTCTCTTTTTTAACTGCAGCAAGCAGCCCCCATATATAGGAAAATATAAAAACCCAACAAACTCTTAAAAATGCCACCCCCAAGCATCCAATAACGGCCATTAAATCCACGAAGTAGCTTGTATACATTCAAAGTAGTCTGTTTAGCCATTACCTTCCGTCTTGAGCACCATCCCAAGGATAATTTGCAACGAGTGCACCCTGGAGTGGAAAATATAACAAATATTAACTAAGAACTAGGATAACATGTACCAAACTTCCATAATAAAACATCCTAGGCAAACTATTTTTTTGATGTTATCAATTTATGAAGATTTTAAGAAAGATTCAGAAGTCAAGGCATGATATAGATTATTAAAAAAAAAGAGGACTCTATGAAAGCTTTAAAAAGGTATAAACACTAAACAACTGTTGAGATTTAGCACGTAATACAGAAAATGCAAATAATTTGTTTTGTTTCCTGTAACCACGAAATTAATAACTACATATAACTTACCAAGACAAAGCTGGAAAAAATACTCATCAGAACAATGAAGTATATTAAGAGGGAGGGAATAATCGGATCACATCAACACTTTAAATAAAGTATCTTACCCCATGTAAACTTGCAGAGGCTGTAAATTGCCGTCCTTCCACCCATTTTATAATTGCTTTTGTTTCAGGTTGCCGCTGGGTCAGCCCATCATTCAAAGGGTAAAACTGTCACCATTTGTTATTTCAGACAGCAAGATGTAGACACGCAATTTTAGTGCATATAAAGTATAAATTATGCAGAAGACAAAAAGAACTGCGAATATGATCTATGATAATCAGAAAACAAGAATTGAATGAAGCAAGATGAATATAACATGTGACTACTCACTTGATCAGGAAAATCTCTATTCAAATCCACATTATTTGCATTGCCACGTCTCCTCATATCAAACCCATCAGGATTCATGGATGGGAGAATGTGAAGATGGACATTGTTTACAATCAATGTTGCCTGTGTATTGAACAAAAACAACCAAGAAGAGGAGCAGGGAACAATCAGATGCATAGACTAACTAACTAACTAACTAACTAAATAACTATATATATAGAATTCATTGAATTTGAGAAGGGAAAACATGCCCTTTCTTTATTATACAAAATTATCACTATTTATAGATATATACAAGATGTCTTAATAAAGAAACAATAACTACAGAATCATGCATAATTGTCTCAATATAATCCTTCTTAAATCAGCCACCCAAATATAGAAGAAGATTGGCGTGATCCAGGTAAGCATCCCACGGATTCCCATCCTGACCGTGGGATCGAGTGCCAAGAGATGACTAAGATTTTGACATATATAATGCCATGTTTTTCATGCTGAAGTTCAGCATTTTCCTTTATTTTATGTTGTTAAATAAAATATGCATACCAATACAACGAGGATTAAAAAATTCATGTCATGATTGTTCGATAAATTTTAAACTAGCTGAAGATCAAGTCGTTAAAAAGAGCACACGTTTTAGATATCTCAGTTCTCTTGTTCAAAATGATGGTGAAATAGATGGGGATATTATTTGTATATTCAAGTTGGATGGTTGAAGTGGAGGAATATATAGGGCATTTTATATGAGAGAAAAGTACCCGTCAAACTTAAGGAAAATTTTATGAGATAATGGCGAGACCTGCAATACTTTATAGCACAGAATGTTGGGCATTAAAAGTGAAACAAAAAATTAAGTTAGGTGTTGCAGAGATGAGGATGCTCGGGCGGCTAAGTAGCTCTACTCTTAGAGATAGAATGTGAAACAAGTATATACGTGAAAATGTTGGAGTAGCTCAAGTGGCAGATAAAATTAGAGAGAGTTATCTTAGATGGATTGGTCACATAAAAATTCGACCTTCCGATCACCCTATTAGGAGAGTAGATGTATTAGATATGTCCTATATTAATAATGGTAGAGGTAGACCTAAAAAGACTTGGTTAGAAAGTATTATAAATGACCTTTTTTATTAGATTTAAATAAGAATTCAAATTTTAATAGAACAATAGAAAAAAAGAAGTCATGTGGCCGACCGCATATAGTGGGATAAAGGCTTGATGTTGTACTCATTTGTATTGATACAACGTATGATACAAAAAAGAGTTCTAGATGAATGAAAAGCATTTTGATAGTTAATATAAGATACAATGCTATTCCAAATTTCAAGTACAAAAACAAACTCCTGAAATGTATTGCTAAATATAGGGAGTTCATGAATTTCTGGCAGCAAATGCTTTCTAGAGAAAAGTGAGCTTTAAATTAAAAAACAAGCGCCATATGAGTTCCCTGTGGGGCAAATGGAAATGAGGGATGATCCATAGCGTCCTATCTCAACTGGAATACTAGCATTTTAATACTACTGGGGGCATCTATTTTGGAAAAATAAAATTCTCAATTCTATTGCACCTAAAAATTTAAGACTCGTTGAATAGGAATTCAGAAAAATAGAAAAATAAAAAAACAATCAGAATGCCTTTTTTGTTATTGTACTGTGAGTAAAGAAAGCAGCACGGAAATTTTTCAAAAACAGGCCTAGCATATAGATTCTAACCCCTTTATTTGTTAAAGAGAAATGATGATGAGGACATCAGAAGATCAATGATCTACTATCACGATCTAATTTTGATTATTATTGTATTTGATGTATTTTGTTTTATGTTTTATGAGTCTATTGTATTTCTTTCCGTTTATGCCCTTGCTTAAGGGCCTCGTCATGTGTTTGCCTTAGGGGCAAGTGTGTGATGCGGACATCAATACGAAGATTTGGCACATCTATCACAGGCGGCGTCGTAAATCGACGGCCATTATTTAAATTTTCATTTATGTATTATTTTCTGAATTTTAGCTCTTGTTTTATGTATTTCCTATTTTACCCCTAGGATAGTTTATGTGAGTGTTTTGGCCCAAGGGGCATTTTTGTAATTTTTTATTTTTTTTCTCATGTTATGGCCTATAAATAAGGGTCTTAAGCTATTGTAAGGGATGATTAATGAATATGAAAATTTTGTGTTTTTCCACACTTATGTTCTTCTTGAGAGAGGAAGAGAGTGAGATTCCTATGGGAAGGAATCGGAGTTGTCACCAGCCGCAGGATGGGTCCGGGCTCGTGATTTGAAGTCCCTTGGAGAAGGGCAATCGTATCACCCACCAACCTTGGAGACGGCCGGGTTCGTGGTTTCCTCTTTGCATCTTTTGTTTCATCTTTTATCGTGTTTTGTTTTTTTTTCATCTTTTCTTCCTCCTTCAACTTCACGGCCAAACACCCCTTTGGATGCTGTCGGCCCAATCTCTAACCGCCGGTCACCACCCACCACCTCATCCCAATTGAAATCCTTGCCTAATTTGGGTGTTCATGTTTTGGGTTGATTTCAAATTCAAAATCATGTATTTTGAAATTCGAAATCTTTCCTAATTTATGAAAGCTATTTTGGAAAGTTTCCATTTTCAATCCGATTTGAATTTCAAATTCAAAAGGGGTTTAATTGGTTATTTCCTTAATTCTCTAACATTAAGCAAATTTCATTAAGTCCTTAATTTAAATTCATTTGAATTCTAAATTCATTTGAATTTTAAATTCAAATTAAGAAGCCTTAAATGCTATCTTTACATCCTCCCATCTCCCCTTAATTCAGCCGGCCTCCTCCCTTTATTAAATTAATTTTGAAATCCATCCATAAGTGCAGATTTTCTCTTTTAATTTGGCTGATTTCAATTTTCAAAATCCTGAGATTAAGAAATTTTCTTAATTCCCCATTCCCGTAACAGTTTTTCCTCACATCCAAATCCTGACATCTCCTCTTAATTGCTTCCATCAGTTTGCTTGGTTTCCAAAATCTGAGAATAAGATTTAGGAAATATTTTCCTAATTCCCTCCCAGCCTACCGCCTCCCATTACTGAAAATTCTCAAAATCTGTCCACGGGACTGTGCTCATTTTTGGGAAAATTTGAAGAGCAAATCTGCTGCTGTTGGCTGAAACCTTCAAGGCCCCACTGCCATTAATGCTTTCCCAAATCCGGTTTCCCTCACCCCCTCATTCCAGCCGACCCCCTCTCTCCCATGAGATTTTAATTTGAATTAATTCCCAAATCTTCCATCAAAGATTTAGGAAATAATTCAAACCCAGCCAATTGTTTTCCTAAATCTAAGAAATTTAATTTGGGATTTTAATTTCCCCTCTCAGCTAACTGCCACTTCCTCTCTCCCTTTTAATTACTTCAGTTAATTTATTGCCTTAGTTTTTCCCTCCAATCCCCACCCTCTTTTTTTTTTTTTTTTTTAAATCTGAAGTTCCCTCCGCTTCCCGTGAAGCTCTTGCTGGCTGCCCACAGTGCAGCAAATTGCTGCCAGAAAATTCCTGCAGTGGTTTATTTCTCTCAGATTTTTGGGTTTGGAGTTTGTCCAACCTCCATAGCAAAGCGCATTCTCGTTCTACATCAGTATGTCTTTGTATTTTCTTTATTCTGTTGGTTATTTAAAGTCTTCCCCCCTCTTCATGTGAGGATGATAAATATTGAAATGAAATCTTATTTTTTCTTTGCTTGATCTCTAAGTGAGTTCATGGGAGGAGAGACCCAAGGTGGGGGCAATCACAATACCCGTCAACCTTTGGAAGAGTCCAAGGTTCGCGGTTTTACGATCTCTTTGTAAGTTCGTTAGTTTAGATCTTATTTGTATTTTCTTTCATCTCCTTTCTCCAAGTCAATTGCCGGCCACTTCCAACCTCTCCACCACCGGTGGCTCAACCTCCCCCACCCAATTCATCTTCTAGCTCCACCACCTAAATCCCACCCACCAACCTAGCCACAACCCGCCCCCTTCCCCCTTTGCCGCCGGCCATCTCATAATTTCCCCATCATTATAATGATTTCAATCACCATAATGACTTCCTAATTTAGCTCAAGCATGAGAGGGAAAATTTGAATTCATTTGAAATTTAAATTCAAATTTCAAATTCTTTCTATATAGAGAATTCCAAATTAGGAAAGTATCAATCATGAATTCAATTTCAAAATAAATCTAATTGGATTTATTATTCCCTTTCCTAATCTTCATCTCCTATTTGGAAACTCCCATATTTCCCTCCCCAATCCCCTCCACCCCTCATGATGCCGCCAGCCCCATAATGGGCTCCCCCCCATTAAATGCTCATTTAATCCCTCAACCTTATTTGAAATTTGAATTTAATTTCAAAACATTTTCCCTCCAAATTCACTTAAGCTGAAATTAATTTAATTTCAGCTTTCCAATTCCCATCCTCTCTCCCCAATCTAATTTTCTCCATTTAATTCTCCAACATAATGTCACTAATCTCACCACAATTTCAGCCGCCACATTCCCCTATCCCTAGCCGAATTAATTACCCCTTCAAACAGAACCTGGCCATCAGGAACCTGATCCAATATGTTGTCCAGCCATTCTGACCCAGGAAATACTGTCCAGAAACTTCCAACCAGCAATTTTGCCACAACGTCACTCCCGTATACTAACTAGCAACCCTCCAAGAGCAGCCTAGGATTTCCTAGGCACTACAGTTTGTCGTTCAGGATACCCCAAGCATCAAGATTGCTGGCCAAGACTTGCATGACTGCTGTCCAAATCAGATTTCTGCATCTAGAGAGGACTCCACCTGCTGTCCTGAAGTCCAGAAACAGGAAATTGCTGTCCTGTATTCCTGGAATCCTCGTTTTGCTGTTTTGGAGGCCTCCAATCCCATTCCAGCCAATCCAGCCGAAGGTTTTCTCTGCTCAGGAGTCCTAACCGCAGCCACATATCTTCTCTCTTTGGGTAAAGCTCTTTCTCCGACTCTTTTATCTTCGTAGTTACTCCTCAATTGTGGTCTTAGTAGAGCCATGAAGATAGTGTTGACACTCCTCCGCTAAAACCTTAGTTATCTAGTGAGTAGAGTGAGGGGTCCTTGCATAGCAACTATCCTCATTGTTAATTTAGGGATTTATTGTTGAAACCACTCATGTATGCAACGTTAGATTGACTTGATTGTTTTATGATCTTAACTCTTACGCGTGTGATTCAGCCTAAACTTATTTTACCGCTCTTATTGTTTTTTTTTTTTTTTTGTCGTTAGAAAATTCATTGTGAAGATATGATTATTGTGGCTTCTAAAATTTGAGCGTGCAAACTCTTCAAGTAATTCAACTTTGCATGATCGTTCTACATCAAATGACAAGTTTCTAAATGGAAGCATAAGCTGGACCTATGCTAGCCAATGCCTTTTCAGAATCCATATGGGCCATACCTAGGTGAGGATCTAAGCAATCCGATAAGTTAACAATATTAGGTCAAATTTATTTTGCTTGCAAGCAGTCGCATTATATTCGCTGCTAAGTTAAGAGTCCCACGGGAATAATACAAGCGCTCAGATGCAACTAAGATTAACTTTTTTCATGTTTCAGCTCAAAGTACTGGGCCTTCACAATATCAGAATCAAGAAAAAAATAATCAAATAAACTGGACCCATTCTACACTCCTGAAATGCTGCATGTTCACTCCAACAATAATTGTGAGATGAAATACGATAATTATTATTTAAAGCATTCTTGCAATTCACATCTTACTTTTTAAAGGCAAATACATGCCGGAAGTTAATTATCTTTGTCTTGAGCAAAAATTGAAATTCCGGCATTAAATAGCACCGTAGAAAACGGTATGAAAAAGCATGTAAGCTAGCTTGTGTCACATTTGCTGATAGAGAAGGGAGGGTGGAGAAGAGGAAGAGGACTGGAAGATTACCAGAGGATCCTTCATATAATTATTACAAAGCCAATTTGCAAGGCGTACAAGTACTTCTCGTCCAACGGGTTCATCTCCATGAACATTTCCAATAAACTTGCAGTCATCAAAAGATAGATATCCCAAGAGATGTTAGGCTTGGATATAAAAACTGTTAAAATAAACAATGCCTGATGGCATTGCAATAAATGAATTATAAAGGTAGGTACAGGGCAACAAATTCAAGCTAATCAATTGCTAGGCTTAATAGTCATTCAAAAAAAACTGAAAAAATCCATCTATATCTTTGTCTAGAAATAATATATAAGGCATTTATCAGGCAAAAGTAAAAATACATATCCCCTAGAACATGGCTGATAAGTCGTGAAACTGAACCAATTTAAGTAATAGCACCAGTTATATCAAATAAAACAAATTATACATCCCATAGTGCTTGGAATTAGGCAAGACCAAATTCAAATTACTCAGATCAAAAAAAAAAAACAGAAGTGGATTAATATTCACATGCTGAGTCAGTGTAAGGTGCTTCTTCGTAGAACATAAATTTTAGGCTTCACAACTTAATGCATAGATGCAATTGCAACCTTTCCAAAGGAAAATCATGGAGAAAGAATTGATGCTTAGGCTTAATATATCAATGATTTATAACCTTTTAAAAGGCTTTCGAAACCAGATGCAGAGAAAAGCTGACCTGTAAACAGAAAATAGAATTATACATCAAAGAGTAATATTTCAAAAGCATAAAAAGCAACTACCAGCCACTCATATCTTACACAATTGATGAATGATTGTGAGACCCATAAATCAATCAATCTTGGTTGGGATCCTTAAGCATATACAGATTAAGAATTCTAATCATTGGATCAATCCTCTTATAACCCATAGATTGCAATTTGTGTGCCTCATGTTCCTCTTCTAGCTACCAACTCCTCTTGGGGATTTTTTTTTTCTTTTTTTGCAAATAGATTTGATTTATTTCTATTGTAAGGATTTTGGAGAAGTTTAAAAATACTTTTATATTTTGTGCAGAATCAAACAATAAAATTCAAAGTAACTTTTCTATTTTTTCATACAGTATCAAGCGAGGTTAGAATTTTCTTCTTTCAACTTTTATTCTCTTTCTTTTTATTGTTAGGACTCTTCATTTTCTTCATTATGTCTAGTTTCTTTAACTTCCATTCCAAGGAGTCAACCATGACGAATGGTGAAAGTTAGAATAAGGGATAAGTCTATGGATTACAAACCTCATATCGCTTGAACAAGAGAAACTATCTAAATTATGAAGACTTTCTAAAAGGAAAAAGATCCATCATCTTGCAGTTCCAAATTAGGTTGTGAAATAATTGTTAAATTCATAGAATTGGAGGGGGGAAATGCTTAATTTTATTAGACAAAACTATCCCTATTTATATATCTATATAGAATATCTTAATAAAGAAAGAAATAATTACAGAATCATGCATAATTGTCTTAATATAATCCTTCCTAAATCAGCCACCCAAATATGGAAGGAGATTAGCATGATCTAGGTGAGCCTCCCACGAATTCTCATCCTGGTTGTGGGATCAAGTGTCAAGGGACAGCTGGAATTTAATTGAGATTGGCATTATTTAGGTGAGCCTCCCACAGATTCTCATCCTGGTCGTGGGATCAAGTGTCAAGAGATGTTTGGGATTTCAACACTCCCCCTCAAAGCTGGGAAATATATAATATGTCATTCTCAGCTTAGTAATTAGTCGCAAAAAAGTAGAGTTATCAAGTCCCTTGGCGCACCATAGAGGCATAGAGTCCTCCATTTGGTCAAAACTTTGGAAAAAATTAGCTTCAGACATTGCGACAGCGGCAAATGATAACAATGAAGGCTATATCAATCAAGCCTAGGGGAGTGAGCCGAGCAGAGCAGACTCGCGAGCTGGCTCGAGCTCGACTCGTTTATGGGCTCGCGAGCCGAGCTTATCGAGCTCACAAGTCGAATTCACGCTTATATTCGAGCTCGTATATTATACAAGCTCGAGTTCCAGCATAACCACTCACAAGCTCGTTGAGCTGGCTATATTAAAAAATCGAGTTTTTACATTCCCACCTAAGCTCGAGCTCAAACGATGCACGTAAGCGTGGAAGGTTATAGCATACTAAATGATAAACCTTCAAGAAAGTTGTAGGTTGTAGCATATATAAATAAATAAAAAAATGTTCGTGTTATGTTCCCCAAAACAAAACAAATACCAGAAAAAAAAAACTAAATAAACTACAGCTATTCACGTTGGAAAAGACTAAAAGATGTAAACATTAACTAATTAAATATCAGCTTCATCTTCCACCACCGTTTCATCTTCTCCGCTTCCCGCTTCGCGATATCAACAGCATGGCGTTGGGATCGAGACAAACAAAAGACAACCGACCGAAGACGTACGAGACAATCGGACTGCACGAGGAAGACGATCGAACCGCAGAAGAGGACTGAGGCTCGCGAGCCGACTCGAGCTCGTTTACAGTGGGAATAGCCGAGCTTGAGCTCTCCTTTTGAGCTTGACTTCAGCTCGAGTTCGAGATGACGGTCTGACTGACGAGCCGACCTCGACAAGGCCACTATTCGATCCGACTCGTTTCGTTTGCACCCCTAATCAAGCCTGCAAGGTGCAGGGCAGCAATAAAGGTTGTGTTCAACAATAACACTCAAGATATCAGAAATGGAAATAAATGTCAGTGGCGGGACAACAGGGAAAGTGGATTAATTATCCTTTGGCTCCGTCTCTCTCTCGGTTCTCAATAGAAGACTGACAATGAAGGCACCACAATAAAAAAGGAATATATATATATATATATTAGGGTTGCGGCAAGCTTCAAGGATAGGAGCAGGAACACATGTCTCAAGAGACTCGGCACTCAACATTCCCAGGTCATCTAACTCCACCTGAACAGACTCATGTTCGATAGGCCAGTACAGTGCATGCAAAGCCTTTGATCCCTCTAGTCTGATCATAAGAGGGAGTGCAGGTATTGCATTATTGCTTGTCCCTACCCCCGCATGAGAGGGAACTCTCGGCTCTTTCCAAACACACGCAGGAGGAGATCCTGCGCTCGCTTCTTGACGGTCGATTCTGGACATCGCACACAAGAGGAGCCCTCCCGCTCGATCTCTCCTCGATCTTGAATGCACGAAGGCCCATAGAATTCCTACAATGAAGGTCGGTGGTGGAAACCAGTATTCTTCAAAATTTCGACAATGAAGACCGGTACTGGGAGCTTGTATTCCTCAAAATTCCAGCAATGAAGGTTGGTGGAAAGACTTGTATTCCTCATAATTCCAACAATGAAGGCCAGAGGTGGAAATTCAAATTCCTCAAAATTCTGGCCACGAAAGTCGGTGATGGGAACTTGTATTCCTCAGAATTCCGGCAATGAAGACCGGTGGTGAAAACCTGGAGAGAACCAGCACTACAGGAAAAATGCCCATTACCGGCGGTTCATGGACCGCCGGTTTTACCGGCGTCGTAGCCGGCGGTCTGACCGTCAGCTTTTAACGGCGGCCGAACCGATGATCTTGCTACGTTAAGCCGCCGGTAATAGCGGCGGTCCTTAAACCGACGGTAACCCGCCGGTTCATATTGATGAACCGGCGGGTTACCGGCGGCTTGGACCGCCGTTGATAAGTGATTTAGTACCGGCGGTCCAGACCGCCGGTAGAAGCCCTAATACGACCAGCCCCGCGCCTCCCATTTCATTTTTACTCTTTCCTTCTCTCTCTCGGTCGCTCGCTCTGCCGTCGCCTACGCTCGCCTCTGCTCGTCCGACCGCCGACCCCAATCCGACCGCCGCCGACCCCAATCCGACCGCCGCCGACCCCAATCCGACTGCCGACGAATCTACTCCGACGTTCGACCGCCGACCTAGTCCGACCCCAAACCGTCCGATTTCTATTTTAAGGTTATTTTTTATGGTTTTTCTTTGATTATTTGTTCTCACTACACATTTGCAAGTAAATTAACAAAAGATAACTAAGACGTTTCAGTTCTAAAGTTATAATCCAAGCTTACAGGATCTGTACGTCGTCGTTGAATACGTAGTTTTGGTCGAATAGGAGTAATTTTCTGATTTCTGTAACTCCAAAAACAACACTGATTGGATTCCCTATAATGAAGAGGCGTTTACTCTTTAACAACTTATAGTATATGAAATAAGCTTGGATTAGAACATAGAACTGCAAAAAAAAAATATGGAGCTGCAAAAAATAAATTGCAGAGACATTCCACACAAAATTTTCTATCTAATTGACTAATTCATCTTATTGATGATGGTTTATTGGGACTGGATGACTCTTAAAAGATTGTTGGACTCATCCTTCTCTATTGTAGCTTTATTTTTACATTAACTTTAAGTCCTTAAATAAATTTTTTCATATGGGTTTTATTAGATGGAGGATTCTAACACATTTGTTGAAAGTACTCCTTTCGATGAGTATGTAAAAGTTGGCAATGCTCCTATTTCAGTTGACACTGAAAATGATAATGAAGATTTATGTAATATTGATGGAAAAGATTTAGATGACTCGATTACCCTCAAGAAAATAAGAATGATGAGTTTAACAGTTTGGGGTTAATATGATATGTTACCTCTTCCTAGTGATGGGAAGTAGAGATGTAAATGTAGGAAATGTGGGACAATAATCAATGTGACAGCAAGTTTGGCACTAGCAATTTAAAACATCATTTACAAAATTGCAAAAAAGAGATACTCATGATAATAGGCAACTTATTTTGCAGTCAAATGCCAGCTCGTTCATCTTCATGTTTGAATCTAGGTTTGACATGAATGAGTTTTTAGTTATTCACTATCCGCATTATTATGCGTTATCTTCCTTTTCAGTGTGTTGAATGGATTGGTCTTCATACATTGTTACTTATCTTCGTCGTGATCTATAAATAATTTCTAGAAACACTGCTAGAAGTGACTGCAAGAAGTTTAATAAATAGAAAGGCATTATTTAAAAGGAGGTTTTAAAATGTACCTTTAGACTCTAAGGTTGACCTCCATAATTCAAGTTTACCTTCAACTCCCCTCTCTAGTCTTATCAACTAGAAGAATAGCATTAACAAAAAGCATACACAAAGATACATCCTCTTGCAAATGTCTAGTTAGCAACAAAAAGCATATACAAAGATGAGGATGTTTAGATAGAGAGATATTATATAGCAACTTTCTTGGGTTAATGCCCTTTGCCTAAATTATAACATGTTTGCACATGCATGTATTCTAATAAATGTTTTCATAACTATGTAGGGTGACGTTTGCTTCAACGTCCAAATGACTATCCAAGAAGAGAGATATTGGATGTATAACAGATTGTTGCCGGGTCGAAAAGGATTGACAGTTGAATTTATAGAGGGAGTTGAAACTTTCATTCAAGTTGCATCTCAACTGTCTTCCTTTCAGTTTGATAAAATGTTTAGATGTCCATGTTCGAAGCATAAAAATCTAGCATTCCTCAAGCCCGATGATGTGAAATTTGATTTATATCGTAGGGGATTTCTTCCAAACTATTGGATTTGGACATCACATGGCGAGTACGAGCCACATAGAGATGCTCATGCCTGTTCATCTACAGCTTATGAAACATTTGATGAAGATCAAATGAGTAGACCCTATGAAGACCTTATTTTTGATGTAGCAGGTCATAATTTAAGGTCTAATGTGGAAGAGTCACCAAATGCAGAGACACAAAAATTCTTTGAGTTATTACATTCAGCTCAAAAGCCAATTTGGGAAGGTTGCAGTACACATTTGGAATTATCCATTGCAGTGAGGATGCTAAGTATTAAAACTGAGTATAATATTCCCCATGAGTGTTTTAATGACGTTATTGGTCTTATGAAGGAAACTAATCCAGCTGACAATTTAATTCCCTCAGACTTGTACCGAACAAAGAAATTAGTATCTAAACTGGGTCTCACTGCTATAAAGATTGATTGTTGTATCAATGGATGTATGTTATACTATAAGGATGATGCAGCAGAAGTTATTTGTCGCACCTGCAATGCTCCTCGGTTTAAACAAAACTTGGAAAAATAACGTCGTCCAAAGAAAGATGTGTCATATTCCCGTTTGTTTTATTTACCAATCATTCCAAGACTTCAGCGACTCTATGCATCAATGAGTTCAGCAGGCCATATGAGATGGCATAAGGAGAAAATAACAAAAAGTGATGTTCTTTCTCATCCATCAGATGTTGAAGCGTGGAAACATTTTGATCGAGTGCATCCTTCATTTGCTGCTGAACCCCGCAACATAAGATTGGGATTATGTACTGATGGTTTTACTCCCTATAGTCAAACAGCTACACTGTATTCTTGTTGGCCAGTTATATTAATACCATACAACCTTCCACCAGAGATGTGTATGACTACTCCGTTCATGTTCTTAACTCTGATTATACCTGGACCACAAAATCCGAAAGCAAAGATTGATATCTTTTTGCAACCATTAATTGATGACCTCAAATTATTATAGGAAGGAATGCTCACATATGACATATCAACAAAACAAAATTTTCTCCTTCGAGCTGCTTTGCTGTGGACTATCGGTGATTTTCCAGCTTATGGTATGTTGTCTGGTTGGAGCACAGCTGGGAAATTAGCATGTCCTGCATGGAGAACAGTAAAGCTTTCACATTAAAATATGGAGGGAAAAATACTTGGTTTGATTGTCATCGTATCTTTCTAAATGCTAATCACCAGTTCCGAAGAAATAAGGAAGCATTTGTTAAAAACAGAATTGAGCGATCACCTCCTCCACCCAGATTAAGTGGTGATAATATACTACAGAGACTTTCCGACATTCCAACAATTATTGATTATTCAATGCTATCAGAATCAAAATTTCCGGGTTATGGTGTTCAACATAATTTGATAAAAAAAATATTTTCTGGACATTACCTTATTGGAGAACTAATTTGATAAGACGTAACTTGGATGTTATGCACATTGAGAAGAACTTTCTGGATAATATTTTTAATACAATTATGGATGTTAAAGGCAAGAGTAAAGATAATGTCAAAACAAGGATGGACATTAAAGAGTTTTGTCGGCGAAAAAATCTGGAGTTAGTAACAACAACTGACGGTAAACTAATGATGCCCAAAGCTCCTTACTCTTTCAAGTTAGAGCAAAAAAGAATGATATGTCAGTGGTTTAAAGGTTTAAAGATGCCTGATGACTATGGATCAAATATAAGCCGATGTGTTGACTTGAAATCTGCAAGATTATTTGGACTCAAAAGTCATGATTGTCACATAATTATGGAGGTTCTTCTTCCGATCATAGTCTGTATGTTACCCGATTACATATCAAATCCGTTGATTGAGTTTAGCATTTTCTTCAAAGATTTATGTTCATATAAACTAAGTGAAAATGCTTTACGGAGGTACGAGGATAACATATCAATCATCCTATGCAAGTTAGAGAAGATATTTCCCCCGGATTTTTTTGATTCTATGGAACATCTTCCAGTCCATCTATCTTACGAAGCTAGAGTTGGTGGACCTGTACAATATCGTTGGATGTATCCTTTCGAAAGGTAAATGTATTAAGATTTTTATTAATTCTTCAATATTTTTGAATCAGTTGAGATAACATAGGCGGCGATTGGTAAGTGTTTTGAATTGGTTTATTACATATATTTATATTAGTATAACTAAGCATCAAATTTTCAGAAAGAGCATCTTGGTCGGGAGCCAACACCATTGGAGTTGCATACAAGAACTCATCAACATCAAGCTGACCATCAGTGGGTTGATGAGAAGTCTAAGAAGGCTCATGTGAGTAAAATTTTTTGGAGTTTTAGAATAAAAATTTATTTTAATAAAATTAATTGTAACTCGCAGGATGATTTCGTACGAGCTAGAGAAAGTCGGCAGTCTACTGGCGAGGGATCATCTTCTGGATCTGCCCACATTTCTGAGTATCAAATATGGTCAGAAGTTGTTGGTGGAAGACAGAGGTGGAAGGTATATGGCATGGATTCACGGGCTTTTGCTATTGAGGGCAGTTCATACACCTCTGCATTTCATGATCCAAGTGGAGCTGAAGAATCTGTAAGCGAGAGGGTTGCAGCGCTTACTAGAGAGATTGAAGAGATGAAAAGGGTTCAATCTAGAGAGATTGAAGAAATGAGAAAAGTTCAGAATGAAATGCAAGCAGAGTTACAATCCTACAGAGCTGAAAAACAGAGGAAGAAGGACCAACAGGAGCAACCATCTGCAGACAGTGAGGATACAGATGAGGATTAGATATTTTTTATGTTTGATGATTGTATTAATTAGAACTTGTGATTGTAACATTATCATGAACTTACTTGTGAACTTGTGATTGTAACATTATCATGAACTTACTTGTGAACTTGTGATTGTAATCTTATGATGAGCTTGTGATTGTATTTATAATTTATGGTTCTGATGAATATAGCGGCGTGTTGCCCAACATATCTTGCTCTTTCTGCAGGTTTAGACTTTAGGGTGAACCTCCCTCAAATAGAGGGGATGTTGTCAATTTTTTTTTGCAGGTGCTACAGGTTTCCGGCGGCTAACCGGCGGTTTGGCCGCCGGAAACTACGATACCGGACGGCCAATGACAAGCCGCCGGTAATGGTATTACACCGCCGGATAATTACCGGCGGTGTTACGGTGGACATCCGACGGTTTACATCATCGGTAATACCGACGGCTCCAACCGCCGGCCTTCGACGGTAAAAGAACGGCGGTCTACCGGCGCTTGCCGGCGGTTTAAGAAACAAACGACACCCACCTAAACCGCCGGACGACCGTCGGTAATATGACCGCCGGTCAGATAACCGGCGGCGTAACGGCCAGAAAACCGCCGGTTCCAAATCCGGTTGTCACCGGCGGTATACGCAGCCGGAAAACCGCCGCCAACATAAACCGCCGGTAAAAAACCACCGGTACATGTTTCCTATGCGATTTTTCCCGGCGGCGGGAAAACCGCCGTAAAGCCGCCGGTAGTCCATAAAACCGCCGGTTAATCTACCATAACCGCCGGAAAAAACCGCCGGATTTCGGCGTTTTTCCTGTAGTGCAGCAAGCGCCAGCTCATTCAAGATAGGATAAAGTGCTTCTAATCTCTCTGTAGCCTTCCCTTGATATACACGAACGACTCCCTACTTAAAGAAGTAGCATACTTCACCACCTACATGCTTTCCAACCCTTGGGTCACTGTAAGCACGCACTAGATCATAGCAGTGAACTGCCTTACCACCAAGAAAGCAATCGTCTTCCCCACAGCGCGCATCGTTTGGGCAACTCCACATATCAGGATCGTTCCAACAACGAGCTTCGAATCCAGCAAACTAACTTCAATCCAAATACGACCGGCAATATTCTCAATGACAATTATGTCATCAACAATGAAGAAAGCGAGAATATGGGTTACGTAACGGCGTTCGTCCATTTGAGGGATTGATCCCAACGGTGGAGATCTTTAGAGAGGTTAACTCTTTTGATAACCAAAATGAGGCTTCAGCTTTCTTGTACATCGCCCAAATTTGAGAGTGGCGGATCGTGAACATGCAGAAGCAGTCGGGATTTGGGGCAAGTAGGGGCTCTTCGAGTGGAGGATTTAATGGTATGTACAACAACTCTTCAACCACTTATTCCATGCTCAGTTTGACTCCAACACACGCACTAGGGTCGGTCATCCCTGCTTAGGCACACACACACGTTTCTGCTCGCCCCTTCTCTTGATCCTCTTCTTCACTCAGATCGGCCCCTAGGTAGGCACATACGAGAGGGGTCTCGTGTGCCTTCTCTTGCTGCATGAAGAAGACCAAAAGGGGAAGCCCTCTCACTTGCTCGGTTGCTTTGGAAGTACTCGAGTAGGAAGCAAAACGCAAGAACCAACTCGCCCTTAAACACATGCAACATTAAGCGCAATCCCGCGCAATCAGCTCCCATGCACACTCACAGAATATTCTGGTTGCACGCCTCTGTCGCCCTGTTTGGTCACACGCATAGAGAGGGGTTTAAGAGACGTTCGTCGCTCTCAATCGAACGCAAAGACCGTGGGGTTCTCGCTCGACTCCTCCAGACAAGACGCACTAGACATTCATCTCTCTCAATCAAACGAAGAGACAGCGGGATGAGACACTCTCCCACTCTTGGTTGGACGTACGTAGGAACGAACAAGCCTGAATACTCTCCCTTTCGTTTCTGAATGAAAGGCCGATCTTCCCTTCAAAAAGTCTGGTAGTAAAGAAACTCAGAATTCCGGCCAAGGCAATGAAGGCTCTGATACCATGTTAAATTTAGAGAATTAGAAAAAATGCTTAATTTTATTAGAGAAAACTATTCCTAATTATAGATCTATAAAGGATATCTTAATAAAGAAACAAATAATTACATAATCCTGCATAATTTCCTTATAATATAGTTACATTTCCTTAATATAATTTCCTTACGTGATCCAGGTGAGCCTACCACGGATTCCCATCCTGGCCGTGGGATCAAGTGTCGAGGGACGGTTGGGATTTAAAAAAGATTGGCATGATCCAGGTGAGCCTCCCACAAATTTTCATCCTGATCGTGGGATCAAGTGTCAAGGGATGGCTAGGATTTTAACAAAAACATGATGTCTAAAATCAGTAGGCCGTATATTTTCCTCTCTACCGCAAAAAAAAAATCAAGATCATACAAATTCATACAAGGGAAATCAAAATCCCATGGATTCATATAAAGGAAATCATGGTTAATTATTAGAAAAGGAATTCTGGATTTAAAATCGGATTGTATCTATTCAAAAAAGGAAGGTTATTATTATAGTTGTACAGCTGTAGATGTGTTTTTTGCTTCGGTGCAGATAAGTATACTCAATTTCTTCTTAGATCAGTCTTTATATTAGCTTGTATCAAATATTTTAAAATCGGATTCTCCAAAAGACATACAAGCAATGTACTTGTCTTTCAAATTAAGAATGAAAACTTTACTATATTGAAATGTTTTCTTGTTCATAAATACTTATTGCATCCATCTTTTTGGTGCTGCGTTTGACCAAATTTTAATAGAATTAAAACGACATTAATTCCTTTGTGATGGCAATCCAGTATTTATGCTAACAAATATTTCATTAGCATGTGTATCAAAAGAACCACTAAAATAATAGCATGCTTTGACTGTGTCTATTTAATGTTAGAAAAACTTTAAATGCAATGGGGCATTCCCAATGCATGAGACTCCCGCAAGCCAGATGGCCTTTAGAATACCTGATACATGCAATTTACCTCATCTTAGCATAAAATTTGTTTCTTATTCAAGATCTCTAACCTAATCATTGCAACCAAGCCCAACAAGTTCATTAAAGGACTTGAAATACATGTAAAAACTCAATTTATTACTTCCACATAAATGCAAAAGATGCATGTCAAGATATAACGTGATAACTAGATAATCAGCAAAAAGGATGAGTAATGAGCAAGCAAGCACTTCAGTCAAAAATTAGAAATCAATATTGCTTGTATGACAGTTTCGGGACATAACAAAATTTACTGATAATTATAGGAAATGAGTCAACCATAAATCACTAACTTTGAATGCAGGCTCAGCTTCTTCCTGGCCAGGCTTGTCAGATATTTCTATTACCAACTGCAAGAGATTGTAATGGGAGATAAGTTAATAACTGACCAAAAAGATATCTAAAATTTGTAACATTGAAGGATATCAGCTTTATTAATCCGTATACATATTGAAATTTTTACCAGAGGAAATCCCTTCACACTCTTCCCGATGCTGTTACAGCAGCGCAAGAACCACTCAGAGGGAGAAAAAAACAATGTCAGTTAAATTAGACGAATTCAAGAAGAACAGTGTTGCAATTAGAAATTTTGTGGTATGTCAATCATGAATTATTAAAAAACCATATAAAGCTCATGCAAACTGATCCAATATCTAGTCAAACAATAGATTGCTAAAGAAACATGCTCATTAGAGAAATGGTGTACCTTCACGTGGAAGAAACTAGCTGTTCTAGCTCCCGATCAAGTTTCAACCAAAGAAAGAAAATAAAATGAAAAGATAAATAACCACCAACGAAAAGTAAATATACCTATAAATATTGCAGATATGACCGCATCTTTGACCAATTTCTGAGATAGCCTCTTCAAGTGCAGCATTACTCATGTATCCATCAGAAAGAGATTCCCTATGACGCACATAAAAAACCTTGAGATCAAACCACTAGAAACGTAGCCCAACTGTTTCCAATTGTTTAAGAGAGAGAGAGAGAGAGAGAGAGAGAGGGAGGGAGAGAGAGAGAGAGAGAGAGAGAGACTAATCCCGTGAAAAACAACATACACTATTTGGGGTTGGGAGTCGTTGAGTAAATGCCGGCTGAATATGGTACTATCAATTTCCAAGAGGCCTAAAATAGGGAGAAAAAGGGAATACACTAAAAACAAATCAAAATAACTCATATCAAGTAAACTAAGAACAAGGAAATTATGCGACCAATAAATCTTGGGATGGCATCTAAAAAATAATGCATGCTATTAATGCAACTAATTTATGTTAGATGCAGAATGCAGAAACAAGTAGAACAAAATTCAAATAGAAGAGCAAATATACAACAGTCAAATATAATCTCTTCGACTCTTCCTTCACATAACCAGAGTCCAGAGGCACACTGGCAAATATGAGTTGACAAAAAATTCGAATCATATTCTACATTTTCCTTATTTAAAACTTCCACTATGCTCTGCGATTTGAGTGCAACTAGGAACTTCTTCAGTCTCTAACTCTCTCTTAACCATCAAATCAGGATCTTCTCAATCACATTCTACAGGTTAAAGTCCCATTTGTTGTTAAGCTCTGCTCTTATATTATAATTTTTTGCACGTAGTTGGCATCTTGCTCACGCTTTCAGGAGCTTTTATTTGGTTCGGTTGACCGGATGCAAGAAACATCCGGTCTCAGTCAAAAAAACGCCTGTACCAAGGTGTACCGAGTTTTTGACAGGAGTTTTTTTGCCTACTACTACAGGATGTTCCTTTGCATCCCTCGGAGGACTTAATAACGGCATACACTCTCCAACGTATTCATTACATCTACTAATCTGTCTGAGAAAATATTTTAACAGGATTGAGTATTAGAAAAGTCGAAATGCTGAAACAAGACAGACAATTTGTTCTGATTATATGTGCCGAAAAGTTATGGAGTAAAGACTGTAAATCAGCATCCAGAATTAGTATATTTTAAATATTTCCATTTTAAATATTTCCATTCCGTATACCGCATTCGACCTTTTAGGTTTGGATTCAAAATTAAATCACAGAAAGCTAACAAACCCTAAGAAGAATTCAATAACTATGTTAGCGGCGCTGCGAATTAGATTCAAATATTAAAACGGCGAATAACGTGTAATTGATACTGCCCCTGCGAAATGTGTTGGATCGCCGAAGAATCGAGTGGATCAATGTGGAACTAGTTACCTGAAGACTTCGATCCCAGTTTTCCGCCTCTTTCGAGCGCGGCTATTGGAGCGGATAAGAAAGCGACGAGAGAGATCACTAGGAGAAGGAGCTTGAAGAGCTCCATCGCCAATCTCGTCGCTTCTCGCCGTAAAACGCCCTCTCACGCTCTTGGAACACCGGGCCCGAAATAAACGCGTCGGGTTGGGTCTGGTTTCCCTGCCCGAAGTGATAGATATTATTAGTAAAATTCAAATTTGTTAGTTGAAGTTTGTGAATGCATTAGACATGTTGTGTGACAAAAAAATTACCCTTAAAACTTAAGGTAACAATATATAAGATGGGAGTGAGACCTACAATACTTTTATGGAACAAAATGTCAGCCAATAAAAGAGGAGCATAAAATTAAGCGTTGCAGGGATCAAAATGCACAAGTGAAAGATTGGCTTCATTCTTTGAGACATAATATGAAAGTATACACATGAAAAGGTTGGAGTAGCTCCAATGATAGATAAGATTATAGATAGAGTCGCCTTTGATGGTTTGATCACATAAAACATCGGCCTTCCGAGGATCCAATTAGGATAGTAGATGTTTGCCTATGTTAAAAAAAGTTGAGGTTGACTTATAAAGATTTGGTTAAGATGTTTTAGAAATTAATATCTTTTATAGGATTTAAATGATAATTTGATTATTAATTGAACACAATAGATAAAAAAGATTTATATAGCCGACCCCATGTAGCAGGATAAATGATTGATATTGTTGTATTTTTATTTTTTAAATAAAAAAACCTTTTTAATTTTAAATAAATTCATATTAATGATATTTTAATGATAATTAAACCGATTTATGAAAATATAAAATAATACCTGAATGTGAAAATACATAAATAATAATCTACTAAGTATTAAAAAAAACTATCAAAAAGGTAAAGGATAATATTTACAGCAATGAAAATTGCATTTACCTTCCAATAAATACAAATTAATTACCTCAAAACATGTTGTTTGAAAATTTTTAACTCCATTGAGAGCCATGAATATACCTATATATATAGGTTAAGGTATTCAAGCGCAAGTCAACTGGAAGTTATTTCATCAACCAACGAGCCACAACTCGATCCACGATAATATAAGTATCAACCACGAGTTTCCATATACTGCAAACTCTAAAACAATCTCACACACATAATTATAAGCACAACATTGTTAATATAAGTCGCCACATAATTGATATAGATAATGATTATATCATTGTGAAATTAAATATAAAATCTTGAACTTAAACATACACATTATTCCTAAAAATAACTATATTAAAGCTAAATCTATTATTGAAATATATAATTGTTGCGGGCTAGAATATACGCGGAGGTAGAGTTTACGAATTCGCGTCCAAGAGTTGCACGAATATTCAACACACAAACAGAAAGAGAATGAACACCAGGATTTTTACGTGGAAGATCCGGAAGAGGGAAAAAACCACGGGGCCACGCTCAGTTGAAGTAATTCCACTAGTGTTTGTTTGAAGTACAAAAGTTGATCCGTCTTACAAGTCAAGACGATCAGTTTACAATTATCTTCTAACAAAGTTACAAAGTTCTGCAAAATACCGGTGTTTTCCGAAAATCCGGCAGAATTTCAGCGTATTCAGGCGGCGGGAAGAGCTCCAGCGGTGGTCGAGAAGGAGATGATTCTCCCTTTCCCCTTTCTCTTTTTCTTCTCTCTTCACTTGAGTCCTCTTGTGAAGAATGAGGGCTCTATTTATAATTTTTTTGGAGTGGCATGGCTTGTAAATAGGTGTGAGATCAGGGGCGAATAGGGAGTGGTCGAATGGACGGTTGATGTTGAATCCTTCGATCGTGCACCGTTCGTTGGACATTTGAAGGCCTTAGTGATGTCGAAATTTGGCGATCTTGAGCTCGTTGGATTCTTCTCGTCGAGCCGTTCGATTCGAGTATAAGTTTGTTAAAATCAGAGACCGTTTAGTAACTCAATTTATGGTTTGAACCTTCCAACAGTGCTTCGGGTCCTTGATTTGGACCCATTTAGGCTTGGATTGGGTTGAATTTGGTGTCATTGAGTTCGTATTTTTGAGACGCTCGGTTTGACTGTATGTTTGCTGAAATCGGAGTTCAGATGATCCCGAATTTAATTTTTGATGTTTCCGACTAGCTTTTTGCCTTGAGATTCGTGCCCAATCAAGATAATTTTTTGATGACTTAACAATAATATAGAAAAAAAAAAAGAGAAAAGAAAATAAAATAACTCACATAAATGCTCTCAAATGTTTTATGAGAATTGGTTGCACATTTTTTTAATTTAAAATAAAATACGGGCTCGATTCTTAGGGTAAGGTATGCCAAAAAAAAATCTCAAAAAAAGACGGAAGAGTAAAAAGAGGTCTCAATTGCAATTATGAGGAAGTGACGGCTTGGCGTGTCACAAACTCACAATCCAATCATATAAGGCTTGATTTGGTTATGGAATACTTTAAAAAAAAATTAGTTTTAAGAAATATCTGTTTGAAAAAAAAATAGATTTTCAGCCGAGAAATATATATAAAAAGTTTTCTTAAAACAACATAAAAATGAAAAAAAATTCTGTTATTGAGAACATGGTTTAAAAAATCAAACAATAAATTTACCGTTTTAAAAAAGAATAAACACAAAAAAACATCCAATAAAACTAGTCGTAAGACTCATTGATGAGATAGGTCATATTGTATTGAGTTGTGTCAGATATCTGATTTTGAAAATATTTCAAAAAAATTTCTTCCAATTTAAATTTTAAATAACAAACTAGTGAGTTATTAAAATATTTAAGCACTAAAAATAAGTTTATCCATAAGATTTCTTTATATATGACTACAAACAAAAGTTATATAACTGAAAAATAAACTAACTATTATTGTACGAAAATAAACAAAAGAAATACCTATCAACTATGATCACATCATAAACTACAAATCAACCAACTCTTTTTTTTTCTTAGATCCTGAAAATTATAAACAAAATCACAGTGAGCTAGAACAGCTAGAATGTAACAAACATCGATCTAAATATTCTAATTTTTTTTATTAAATATTTTTAAAATATTTAAATGCAGTTGAAAGCAGTATTAAAAATCATTGTATTAGGCAAAATAATTATTTACATGCAAATAATAATATTGAATAGATAATTAAAATTGAAATTTATATCACAGAATAATTCTTATCATATTTTTTCACTACCAAACAGAACTCAAAATATTCTGGACTCTTATAGCTCCCAATAGAATTCTCTCCTTTTTAATAAAATCTCAAAAGTTCTAGCCCCTTAGGGCATCTCCAACCGAAAATCTCATTTTTCACTCCAAAATACAGCGAAACCAAAAAATGCCGCGTTTCATCTACAATCGAACGTCATTTTGCCGCTTAACCGTCGCTTTGGCGCCTTTCTTCCGGTTAGGTAGAGAGAAAAAAAATGGCGGAGATGAACAGTGCAACGCGTCGCACTGTTCATCCACGATCAAATGGCGGCAAAAATGACGATCCGGTGGAGCAAAGCGAGAACGGCAAACAAGTGTTTGCCGTTCGGTTGGAGATGCCCTTATACCTCAAAACGGACATATTCTTTTGAGTTTTTTTAAGATTAAAATTTTCAATCACAAAAATAATTTCAAAGGACTCTAGCTCCTTATATCTCTCAACATACAAATTTGTTTCATATTATATGAATCAACGATAAAAACATATATTTCATCATATTGCAGCAAATAAAATATAATTGAGTATAATTTATAATTGCACAATTTTCTATAACGGTGGGCAATAAAAATCTTACTAAAAAAATGTACATTTTCAATAACATAATCAAATTATCAGAGAGCATTCAAAATATTATTTAAGATTTTAATTGTAATGTTATATTATTTTTCAACATCCACTTACTTTTTCTATTCAATAAAATCTCCACAAATTTTAAAACTTCTATAGAGATTCTAGAAAATATTTGAAATGTTCATAATCTTAATTTCTATAATATATAGAAAGTTGCTTTGTGAAATTTTTACCACTGCAAAGTTATCTTTATTTTTTGGTATGAAAAAGCGTAAATTTTGTGTATTTTTTAAAATTGAGATAATTATAGTGTGATCTATCTTGAGACGAATAAATTTCTCAACTAAAAATAATGACTCTGCCACGAGCAAAATATGATTATTTTTTTTCTCTCACATTTTTCTCTCTTTTTCCCTCTCCTGTTCTCTGTCACCTCTCTTTTAAACAAAATTTTAAAAAAAGTCTTTTTAAATTTGTTTTTTAATTGTAAATAATATTTGATAATAAAATATTTAAGGATATTTATATAATTATGCTAATTATTATATTTTTAGCCTAAAAACCCTTTATAAAGAAATAACAAAAAAAAAAATCATAAATTAGCTAAGCATCTTCAAAATACTTTGATGAAATATGTTTGCAAAACGGACACTTAACCGTCCTAAAATTCTACTTTATACAGATGAATGTTAATTTTTTAATGAATTTTAGCAATGAGAAAAAGAGCAAATGAGTATAATTAAAAGACAAAGTTATTTATGTTATTACGAAGAAGATTTGCTATTTGAATTTCTAATGACTCGTGAACTAATTTTTTAATGTTATAATTCAAAACAACTCTTTTAAAATTTAAAGGCTACCATATGGTGACACTAAGGATTTGTTTAAGATAATTTTATTACTGGTTTACTTTTTAGATCGCAATCACATTTTTGACTTGATTACTATTTTCTCATTGCTTTCAAGAAATCATCGCACTAAAAAGTTGTTATTTACAACAACTTCTAAAAGGTTAGTTTCCTCGTAGCAGTTTCGTAAGCATATTTACAAAAAAATTATTGCAATCCAAAATAGATCATCAAAAGGGAGAAATTATTATGTGCGGAGTCCGAACAGAAACATTCATCGGGACATGTGAGAGTGTACACATTATGTACATAAATATGACACACATTGTCGTTGCGGGCTAGAATATATGTGACGATAGAGTTATAATTATACGACTTATTGTTGCAATGATATACAGCTCATACACAGAGAACACAATATTTATTATGTGGAAAACCCAAGAAAGGAAAAAATCATGGGGTCTAGCATAGTTGAAAATGATTCCACTAGAATTTGAGCAAAGTAGAATGATTTGACTCGTCCTTGAAGACGACCATATTACAAATTTCAACTGAAACTTCGCAAAAGTCCAGTGTTACTCTTACTCCAACGTCAGGTGGTGGTTTGGCTGTACTCCAGTGTCAGGCGGTGGTCCGGTAATGGCACTTCAATGTCAGGAGACACTTCGATTTCGGGTGGCACTTCGACTTCCTTTGATGGTCTGGTGGTGATTTGACAAAACTCCGTCTCATCCCTTGGTGGTCGGCAGAACTCAGGCGTCCCTTGGTGGTCTGGCGGTGGTGCGACATAACTCCGCTGTGGTCGAAGAGGAGCTAGGTGGTCGAAGACCGTTTGATAACCCAAATTATAGTTTGATCCTTCCAAAAGTGCTTCAAGTCTTTGATTTGGACTCATTTGGGCTCGGATTGGGCCGATTTTGGCGTAGTTGGGTTCGTGTTTCTGAGACGCTCTGTTTGACTGTAAGTTTGTAGAAATAGTTCGGATGGTCCCAATTTTAATTTTTTAAAGCTTCCAACTTGATTTTACCTCAAGATTCATATCTGATTATGATAATTTTTTGATGATGTATCAACTGTGTATATACTATTTATAATATATATGCCCGAACAATTAGTTCGTACAAACTCCGCATGGAATAATTTCTTCTTAGAAGGAGAGACGACAACTCAGTTGTGAATATGTAGCTATGAGTGGAGTAGATGAAAGTAAAGATGAGGTACAGCGTATGAGAAGGGACAAGGGTATGTGATTCTCTAACTATCATACTTCCTTTCCTTTTTAGAGTATATTCTAAATTTATCCCTTTTTTTTATTCATTGTAAGTCTCAACGTTGCGTGCAATTATTAGATCCTTTCACTGGATGTAGAGGAAGATTCGGTTTTAGGCAAAAATAGGTCAAAAAGTGCAAATACCGAGTTTTTTGAAAAACTCGGTATTTTTTCAAAAAACTCGGTATTTGCACTTTTTTAGGCAAAACCGAACCTTCCTCTAGGTCCTTGCACCGGACCAAATAAAAATTCCAACGTTGCAAGCTAAAAAAATTTATAACATTTCCCAAAAAAAAAAAATTTATAATATACAAATACACGTGGCTGCCAATAAATGTCAAAGAAATAATATAAGTTGTTTTAAAGTGAAAAAGCAATGAATTAAATAAGAAATTGTAGAATCACAATATTATTTGAATATTTAATATTAATAATTTATTATATATATATATATGTATATTATTCATTTATTTTTATCTGCATGCATATAATATTATTTTAAACATTTAAAGTTGTGTTAAAAATTTTTAATAGTTGAAATATGATGTATCAATAATTCAAAACCATCTAAAACAAACACTTTTAATGGCCTAAAAATATTTTACATATTTATAAATAAAGAATATAAATATTATATTTAATTGGGTAAAAAGGATTAATAATTTGATAATATAATATATATTTTTTAATAGTAAATTAAATTTAAAAATAAATGGTCAACTATCTTTAAAAAAAGTATTTTGATAATATAAATTATAAAATTGGAAGATGAATAAAAATTTATTATTTTTGGATTAAAAAAATTATAATATCAATTTTCAATTTCCCTCCACCACTTCTCCTTAATCACCGCCTTCCACAGTTGTAGTCGCGGGCAGCTGCCCTCTACCCGGAATCCCCTAGAAAGCGTAAGCACGAGAAGTCATCCAATCCGACGGCTGTCATTCGGCCATGATACACTCCAACTCAGATCACCGGCCGTCCATTCTCATTTTCCTCATTTTTTTCCGCCTTGAAAAAAAATATCGCGATAAGTTAAGTGTTCTTAGTTATTCTGCCCACAGATCCCTCGAGGGAATCGATCGATATTTACTGGGATTCGACCTTATCCTGATCGATTCCTGTTGAGAACCCATCGCATCGATCAATTCCGCTATGATCGGTTTCTCCATCCTTTCCGTGGATTGCGATCGATTAGGGTTGGATTCCGAGGAGTGATTCATCCGGAGTCGGAAATGGAGCAGGAGAGCAAGAAGAGAGAGGGGAAGGAGGTAGAGTTACCCTCTTCGAACCCCCCTATCCTCTGCGCCAACAACTGTGGCTTCTTCGGAAGCTCAGCCACCAGTAACCTCTGCTCCAAGTGCTACCGCGACGCGTTTCTGAGTGAGTCGAAGGCCTCCGTTGAAGCTATCACTGAGCCGGCGACGGCGGAGGCGGTGGCAGAGGCTGATGATGGGGTGGAGACTGTTGAGATGCTGGGAAAGAAGCCGGCCAATCGGTGCGGTTCGTGCAACAAAAGGGTGGGGCTGATGGGGTTTAAGTGCCGCTGCGGGAATGTATTTTGCTCTCTCCATCTATACTCTGAGAAGCACAATTGCGTCTTTGATTACAAGGGAGCTGGGCAGGACGCGATTGCCAAGGCTAATCCTGTGGTGAAGCCGGATAAAGTTGATAAGATTTGAGCGCATGGTATGTTGTTCTTAATTGAAATTTTCATCAAAAAAGATGAAAAAAAAACAAGAAAACAGAGAAGAAATGCGCTTTAGTGTTATGATTTGATTGTATTGGTTTATGGGTTTGTTCGGTGTGTTTATGTTCAAGGAGATGTGTTGGGATCTTTTGATTGAATATCTGAAGGTAGCTTTTAGTTCTGAATCTTAGTAAAACCCTATATAGGGCAAAATTATCAAATGATTATCCTGCTTTTGAGTAAATTATGTTTTCTCCCTACCTTCTTCCTTCTTTTATTATAAATTTAGCGCGTCTGTGTACTGTACTTGTATGTTTTGCTGGATTGTGTATTGTTATAATTATTGCAGTATGGATAATGGATAATGTTCATTAGTATTCGAAACTGTTCATATATAGATTGATTGCCTTAAGGGGTCTAATTTGGTTGCTTGGAAATAGAGAAAATTGTCTTTAAAATGGTGCAATTTCTAATCATTCTTGCTTAAATCCAAAATCAAAATAGAAAAAATGGCGCAATGTGTAGAGAGACCCACACATAAAACGATTAAAATAAAATAAATTGAGTAACAACTATATTTCCAAAAAAAAAAAGTCAAAACCAAAATTGATAAAAGCCACAATAATACTCAGATTCTTCCTGCAAACAATTATCGCTTTCCAGCACAGATAATGGAAGAAAACAAAATATTATTGGTGTGTTTTTGTAAGGTTTTTAAAGATTTATGAATTGTTATAGATTCTAAGTAAATCCAACCAAAATTATTGAATCTAGTGATTTTTCAAGATGGTTTTCTAACTTCAAGCAACCAAATGTGTTCTGTGATGGTTTTTTCCCCCTCTTTAGTCAGTTCTACCCTGTTGTAGAGTTGAAGCTGACCTATGATGGTGCTGTAAACCAAAGGCATCCTTATGAAAGACTAAAGTTTCATTTGGGATGGTTTTTTTAATGTTTTTAAAGCGGCTTTTTAGTACAAAAATTAAAATATTTGTACTATAAAGCTGCTTTAAGAAGTATTAAAAAAACCGCCCCAAATGAAGCCATGGCTTTTTTATTTCTTCTTAAAACAGCTTTCTATACTAGAAAGCTGCTTTTAAGAAGCATTAATAAAGTCATCCCAAACGAAGCCTAACTTTTGCATATATTCTAACTGTTTTGCCTATGCTTATAATTTAATTGACTGTATTTATTTCAGAGTATTGGCATGATATAGTCATCCTGTTATCTGATCATACAAGAGAGCCTTATCTCCACTAATATACTTGACTACATCAATTGATGCAGTGAACCTTACAATTTGTATGTATATACTGCGCATTTTATTTTCCTCCATAGATTATGTGAGCACCATAGATGACAAACATACTAATTTTTATGATTATTTCGCTCCACATATTTCTCCTATATTGCAACCAAGCATACTTGCTTAACATACACACACCCAAGCATCAGTGCATAGGATGTTGCCTAAAGTATGAACTCCTAGGGCATAGGCCTGGCAGTTTCATTTGAAGCTCAAAATTCCTCAATAGTTGATATAAATCCAGTAGATTTAGGCTTCGTTTAGGTCGTAAAACATCTTTTTAGTACTAAAATTAATATTTTGTAAAGAAAGCTACTTTAAGAAGCAACAAGAAAGTCATCTCAAGCAAATCCTTGAAATCAAAAGTATTTGCTTCAACTTGAGGATGGCGGGGGCAAAATTAATCAAATTTAACTAGAAATCAACTGGATTTATCTATGCATGCATGCATGTATGTCTTCCTCTCTCTCTCTCTCTCTCTATATATATATTCATACTCATTGAATCTTATATTAGTCAACTAAATGTTCCCACATCATGAATGAACTTGGCTAGGTTAATACCAAACTTTGGAAATATTATTGAATTCAGACATAGGGTTGGTTTGGGACGGCCTTAAAGCAGTTTTTTTATACACAAATTAAATTTTTTATACTAAAAAGTTGTTTTAAGAAGAAATAAGAAAGCAGTCCCAAACAAAATCATAATTAAAAAAAAAGGCTATGCAGAACTGAGAATAGAACATGAAGGCATAAATAGGAGGCATGCTCCACTCTTGATATTCTGAAAACAGGCCATATTTGAATAATTCAGCTGCACCTTTCAGCAGATGAGCAGATCTAGCTTTCTAAGGAGGAGCTCCATTCTGGTCTTCTGGTTCAGGAATTTAAAAATGGAAATCAAATCAGGCAGAAGAAAAAAGCAGATCGCTTTCTCCATTAGTAGGATCATGAGATGAACTATTGGAGTATGAGGTCACATAAGTGGGCTGGGTGTGCCTCTTGCCCTCTCCAGAATTAACATAACTTTATTCAATTTTATATAATATGAAAGTTATATTCTTAAATTCAATTGCAATCATGTATAGTATAGAAGTGGGCTGGTTGTGCTTTAGCTCTTCCTTAGGGGCGGAACTAATTCAAGCTAACTCAGCCTTAACTTGAAAATGATTCGTGAGTCAAACTCAATAAGTAGCTCTAATTTATCTCATTAGTTCAAGCCAACGGTGAATCAAGTTTAGCTCATTTACACGAGTTGGCTCAACATGGGAGGCTCCTGCGCACAGAGGTTCAAAACATCAACAACAACATCGAGCCTTTGTCCTACTATGTGGGATCGGCACAAGAGGATTTTGAACTTGGTTGCAGAGGCAGAGGCACTGTGAACAAATTGAATTACCATTTCATGATTCAATGGTACAGTTTTTGCAGATTTACTATTGTTATTATGATTTATTATTATTTGCAGGCAGAGGGCTCTCTTTCAATATAGCTCTGGGCCATTTCTCGATTAGTTACGGCAACATGCGGAGAAAGGCTTCATCCATTGCATCTGGAAAAAGTGCGCATGTCATCATCAGCCATCACTAGTGATGAACCCATATGATCACTCCTATGGACCACCTTATTATGATATATATGGCACCATGCATCATGTTAGCGATATTTTTATGAGATATTTTTTTAGGGAGCATTTACATATATATCTTTTTTTATATATCATGATGTTTATAAATCTAATATTAAATTTTTAATATTTTATGTCTATTTTATGCTTATTTTTTTAGATTAAAAATGGTTCTCATGACAAAAATATATATTAAAGTTTATATGATGATATGAGTGGTAGGAATAAAATATATGAGTGATATATTTGATATTAAAGATGTTTATGGGTGATAAATATGAAATATTTAAATTTTGAATATTAGATATGTAAATAATATGATATGTACGTAAATCTCCTTTTTTTATTTTATGAGTCATTATAGTTATATTATTAAATGATGTAATTGATTGATTAGATATTTATAAATATAATCGGTTTGTTCGTTTAATTTGTCTTTATCAGTTTAACTCATTTAATTAAGGAAAATTATATGTATAACTTTAAAATTTATCTATTTATAAGGTTAACATCCAATTTATTTATTTAATATTAAATTCGTGTAGTTCCATATATCAAGATCAAATTATTGGAAAGCTAAATTGTGATATTTTTTATGAAATTTTATATTTGAGTGATAATTTCAAAAAATAATATAAGATATGTTAATTTTATAAATTGTTAAATTTTATGTAATTACCCTTATCTAAAATTAGGAAATAAATTCCAATAAATGTTGTGGCAAACATGTAGCTGTTTAATGTTGATAATTAAAATTTTATAACATCTTTGTCATTTATATAATTAAAAAAATAAAATTTAGATGATAACAACAGACTTATTTGAGTGAGGAACTCAAATTTTTATGTTATTCTTAGAGCAAATTATCCATAACACGTAACAATTTTGTTTGTACCTCAAAATCAACGTTATGTCTAAAGATTTTTTATTTTTATTTGTCAATTCATAAACTTTGTACTCTTCAATTTTATTGTATTTTAATGACTACATCTTGGCCTTACACTTGGCATAAGATTAGTGTCATTATCAAGCCTTTGGAATTATCAAGAAAAATTCTTAGACCTCTAGGATTTCTTCTCATTCTTAAGGAACCCTTCTCGGCTTAAGGAATTCTTTCACATCTTTATAGAAAACTTTTCTTGTTCTAAATCCTCTTGATTTTGATTTGGTTCTACTCATCTTTTATAGGTCTTTAATCAAACGTACTATATACATAATACAAAGAAATTAGGGAGGCCACTAACATACTAATAATAATATCCTCTTCGAGCAACTTTTGTACAACTGAACTTCAAGAAACTCGTAATTGTTAATTGATGATTAAGACTCGAAGATTGTTATCGTTGCACCAACAAAATAATGATACTATTTTTAATTGCCATAACATCATGATTGACTAAGATGTATAATGTCAAACTGCAAGAATCTCATCGTTTTAATTTAATAACTTCCAAGGTAAATACTTACATAATGTTGATCGTCATTAATGACAACATGCCATCAATAAAAAAAACAGAAAGAGCACAAAAAGTTGCCTGACTCACTAGAGATTCCAATAAATAATTTTGAGTAAATTTGGAACATTGCTCTCTTTCTTAGTTAGTTAGTTTCCTTCTATTTTAACTATGCAATAGCAAATATCCTTATAACACCAAATGTGATAACAACAAATAGCCTTGTTGGTTTCTTATTAATAGTAGATGTAGGTTAAGATTACCAAATCATTTGAAACCCTATGCTCTATCACACTGCTTTCATTTTCATTGCATATAATATCTCTCTATTGGTTTTGAGTTAATAATCCCGGTTGTAATGAGTTCTTTACATCCTTAGACAAACCCCTGATGAAATTTCTTATTTTTATCTCAATCAAGCTCACTTTTTATTATCAACATCATCCAAATTAATCCAAGCCACAGTCTATAAAGCTAGTTATGACATCTGCCCGTACTTACGTAGACGAACATTAACATCTATGACATTGATCAATAACAAATTTTTATCAACTAAAAAAGAGGAGACATGATTGATTATCCATAAGACACCGCTCATCTTACATCTTGTTAATGTCATTCAAATCACAAAGGAATTACTGCAAAATAATAAGGTTTGCTTGAGAAGCACTCTTTAAAGGGGCTCTAAAGGTTGTTAAAGGGTATTTTCGATAGTGATTATAAGGTTTGCATCATACATCTATTACATGCAACGCTGAAATTGAGTTCTACAAGAGTAAGAGTTTTACAGTATATCTCCTAGATATTTAGTAGATTGTTGATCATGTCTTTCACGTTCAGTTATTATGGTATATTTTTATACGTTTTATTTAAAATTCATAATAAAATGACATGTGTGTAGATAAATTTATCATATTTAATTGCTTCAATAATTCTTTAATTTAAAATGATTCAATAAAAAATATTCTCGTGCATATTATCACTATTTTCTTATGTAATATTAGTATAGTACGATTATATAATGACATCATTATATTGATATTCTCACTATTTATATTTTAAGATATGATTTATTTGTTGATTTTAAATATAAAATTCATTTTTGGTAGAGCTTTCATTTTACAAATTATTTGGTGGGTTGTCATTGCAAGAGCAGATCTTTCAGCATAAGTTATTTTTATTAAATAATTATTTAAGCTTAAGCTACTATTTTTTCAGATTTCTATTGAGCTTTGAATATTTATTATTTTATAGCTATTTTTTATTTGTTATTATTTTTGTTGAATTATTGTTAAAATTCTTTTGAATGTAATAAAAAATTATCCATTTTATGAATACTTATCAATTAGTATAGCTTTTATTCTAAACAAATTATTTTTGTATTTGTCGCTGGCGTAATTCTTTATTGCTCTCCCAGACTCCCAGTAATAAAATGTGCCTCTTTTATCTCTCCTCAACTTTGTCGCCATCTTCTTCCTGCTTGGCCGGGCCTTCAATTCGGTGTAGAGCGGCAGATCTTGGAATCGGCGGCATAAGAAAGAGTGGGGATTGATGTTCAATTCAATCTTGTACTGTTATTTAGTCCAGAAGTATTCTTCTAGGTTAGGAATCAGGATCCCTTTGCGATTTTCTCACTTCTTTTTTACTCAGATCTTTACTGTATTTTCGAATTTGGGAGTTTTGGATATATTGCGATGTGGAGGCCGATCATCGATCGCGTATATTGTTGGTTTATTTATTTTTCAATCTTTAAGAATTTCGCTTGCACTGCGAATCTCTAGGTTAAATAAATTCTATATATATATATATATATTTTTTTTCCATTGCTTGTACAAATATATTTGAAATATGTTCAAGTTAGATTGTTGGTAAGGGCATAATAAAAAGGGAGGAGGAGCCAGAATGGGGAGCTTTGAATCCTTTATATTTAATTCAGATTTGCCCCCCTTTTTTGCAGAAATTCAGCTTTGACTTGGCTTAGTTTTGTGAAATTTGGCTAATGGCATGATGGAATAGTTTAAGATTGCAATTACAAGATTGAATTTTTGCGAGCGCTTTTGTTGAAAACTTTTGCATGGAATTATCTGGATCATGTTTCTATAATTTTGTTTTTTCTGATTTGAGGATCTGTGAGGATTGTTCTATAACATTTGTTCGATGTTAGAATAGCTATATAGTCTGTTATGTTCTGAGTAAAAGGAGGGTTCCACGGCATGCAATATTTCTAAATTTCAAGAGTTTATTTTCTGTTGGACATAAATATAGATATTGGATCAACCAAAAATTGGCCAGGATGTATTATAAAATTGTTGGATTTGCTTTCAGATTAATGAAATATATGACTAATCAAACAATTCTTGTATTCCACTCATTTAAAATAGTTCTAAGATGGCTTCTTTCTCCATAGGTAAAGTTCAAAGCAAAATGCGGTTATACCCTGCAATTTCTTAAAAAAGAAACTAGAAGAGAGTTTAATATATCAAGTATAAGATTTATCGAACGCAAACATGCAAAGAAATGCATTGAAAATGATTATGAATATTATCATCAATTGTTTTGTATTATTTATGAACCATAATGATTAGTAAAAAAAACCCCTTTTTATGTGTTCTTGTTGATATCTTGATAATTTTTTTATAGGTTGACTAGGGAGCTAAGATTGAAGAACACAGTAGGCTTATTCTAAATCGGCCAGGCAATGTAGCGGTTTGTTTATGCGGCACGGATGACCATATGCAATGCTATTTGCTGTGGAAGGAGGAGGATTTTTCTCTTCATCAGCAAAAGGGTATAGCAAGGGTCTTGCACTTCTGCTCCTGGGGCAGAGAAACGAAGAAAAACCTATGAAAATCACACCTTGTTGTCAGTATCAGCTGGTTGAACAGGAAGCTATCCAAGATTTTCAGCTGGCTTCCAGAACAAGTAGAGTAGCCCACGGATGCGCTTCCTTTATCTGCTTTGGTCGCGCATCTGCTGAAGCTGATAGTTCATTTCCTCCTAAAGTTGGTCCAGTTAAGCAGCATGAAAATTCAAATTCACCATTGGCTTCTGACAAGAATGCCTGTACTTCTAGCGATGAGAGTGTTAATGAGAGTGAAAGGAAATCATGTCTAAAGAGCATTCTGAAAAGGCCTTCAGAAAAGCATTCTGTAGTAGCTAGGATTGCCAATGAATCAACTGAAGCAGAGTCCATATCTGGTATCACTGTGCGGCGAAAGGTGCAGTGGACCGATGCAAGTGGAAGAGAGCTTTTTCAGATAAGGGAGTTTGAATGCAGGTACGCCTGATCCTTGGTATAAAATTAATGAAAATTTTAGAAGAATATAATTATCGTCGGGTATTTATAATGGTACCATAAGTTTTTGA
Source organism: Dendrobium nobile (assembly GCA_022539455.1). NCBI lineage: Eukaryota > Viridiplantae > Streptophyta > Magnoliopsida > Asparagales > Orchidaceae > Dendrobium > Dendrobium nobile. Next base: position 1,500,486 of record CM039736.1, on the reverse strand, counting down.
ACTGTTTGGTATCTTTGGCTTGGAGAAGTGCCATAATTATTTTTGTTGGATTGGAGCTCGTTTCATTTTTTATCGCGTCTCGCATGACAGCTTTAACTTGTGGGAAACTCACAACATAAAGCCAAAGCCATACGCTTGCTAAGTAGCTCATTGAGCTCTGCAGGAGTATAGCTCAATTTATTTCACGCGACATGAAATTTCAAATGAAGCTGCATGTTAATAGATCGTGTAGAGAGCAGATCCATCGTGATAGGAAATACTTGAGTTCGCAAGTAATCCAAGAGGAAATACTGAGTTCGCAAGCAACCCTAGCAACAATTGATAAAAAATGCGAGAAAACACACAAGAACGTGATAAAATCAATCCAAACTCAGTGGATTGTATTAGAGAAATCCAAAGCAAGACAAACACAAAGCAAGATGCAATTGATCCTCAATTCGAGAGGTGGATTGTTCTCTCCCAATTTCTAGAAGAAGTTCTAGAGCCCAAGACACCAAGATCCAAAGAACCCAATAATCATGCATAACCCTTACCCTAAACAAGCCATACTATTAATACAATAATTCTATAATTCAAACATCCCTAATTCAAAATTTTCCTCTCACCCTAACCGCCCAATCCTCTCTCCACAAATTGCTCCAAGTGGGGCCCACTAATGTGGGCGGCAAGCTCCAAAGGAGGCGGACATGTTTCGCCTCTTGTATACTTGAACCGTCCTCTGGGCTGGCTGGGCCGGTTCAGGATGAACTGACCTAACACAGCTGAAAGCAACCATTGATCGCCTTCATGAGAGCCCTGCCATTGTTAGGAAGCTGTTTGTTAATCACCCTCAATAGGGATTGTGAAGATTTCCTTGAGAGTGGAGATAGTTCCACATAGAAAGTGATGCAACAATTGAGTTCCTAATATACTAGAAGTGACTCTTACCTGTTTTCATGAACTTCTGAATTAATGGATGCCTATCTATATGCTTTTGGTCATATGGGCCCAATGGTGATGCCAATTGGTGAGATATGTGTGCGCCTTGCGGTCACTCTATCTTATACTTATGATATTATAAACAAAGCAGGCATTTGCCTAATCGTGCAGAGAATGCTGATCTATTGAGCTAATTAATAGTTGCTTCCATGGGAGCCCACCATTTGAGACGAAGCTATTAGTTAGTGGCCTGCAGCAGTCTTTTGGTGGCACACTTTAGTGCCATAATCACTTCACTTTATTAATTTTGGTAATCCAGATTCAGCAAACCCTGGAGGCATTAAATACTGAAAATTATTTTAACATAATAGATGCTAAAGTATGTTAAAACCTATTAAATTGCTTGACAAGTATTTTCAAGATTTAGGATTCAACTGAAGGAGAAGAAACAGAACATTGAGAAGTGGTGTGAACCTCCCAAATGCTACTTCCCTAAGGGTTCACTAAATCCATGATTAGCCTAAAACAAGAGGATAACATGACCTAGGAAAGTTGTAGGGTTTATGTGGCTCAAAATACTGATAGCCCTGATTCAGGGGCGGAACCATCCTTAATTTTCAGGGGGGCAAACTTATAAGTAAATATGTAGAGATTTTTTTTCCATAAATATCTTTACGACCAAAAATTATTCTGGGGATACTGCCTATCGACCCCTATTTGTTCATCTCCTTGATCGTTGTACGCTTCGTAGATATGTCGGGGGTCCAAAGAGGACTATGATCATAAATTGCAATTGTCCCCCGGGCTTATAATGGATCCGCCCCTGCCCCGGTTTATGCTAAATTTTGCAGCCAAACAGCCAATGTTAATGTTTATATTATTTCATCTGCTTATGCTACATAATTCCTCATTTCACATCATTTTTGATATTACAGCGATGACGATGCTTCGGATTGCGAGTGCGAGAATGAAAGGCGTAAAAACTGCTTTTGCATCATTCAGTAGATATTGGTTTCTTTACAGCCATCAGTCAATAGACAAAGCAACAAACGACTGCGCTGCTGCTTCATTCAAGTCTGTCGTTCTCCTCAGCTGCCGGAGTTAGCAGCAGCAGAAGCAGTTTCTTCAAACACTCAGCGCCTTATTCGAGGAAAAATCAAAATTTTTTGGTCCAATTCCTTTTATATTCTTCTTGTATTTTGCTTTAGAGTGTGTACTGCTTTGTTCAGCTTTATAGATTTTTATCTATTATCGTTTTCTTCATCTTGGATAGGCTTTTTGTTGCTTTGTAGTTTTGCTGTGCTTTTCTTTTGATTGGTCTCTGTAATTGGTGAAATTTTTATTTGGTCTGAACTCAATAGATCAGCCTGCAATGAAGGTATTGGAGCGGCACATTCCAACGTTGTGCATTTTGTCGCCATTGATGGCAATAATGTATTAGTTTAGCTTTATTTTTTATTTCATTCATGTCATCACTTGTATTTTAGTTTTTTTTTTTTTTGTTATATTTCTTTGCTGTTTTTGTGGCAGAAAAAACAACTAACAACATACAGCTGTGCTGGAATGAAACAAAAATTTTTTTTTTTCATGTTTTTCTTAAAATTTGTTTTAGGGTTCATTTGGGATGGTTACATTTTTTATAAAGTTGATTGTAAAGCTTTGTGCAGATTTTTTTTTTTTTTTTGAAAGTTATCGTAAATAAAAACTTCTTAACGCAATTTCTTTGAAAGTTGTGACCAAATATAAATTATGGTTGTGATCTTAAAAGCAAAGTAGTAAGAAAGTTGTCCTAAATGAAGACTTCATTTGGGGCGGCTTTTTTATTGCTTCTTAAAATAACTTTTTAGTACAAAAATTAAAATTTTTTATACTAAAAAGCTGTTTTAAGAAGTAATAAAAAAGCTGTCCCAAACAAAGCCGAAGTCTAAAGTTACTTTTGAAAAAGTAAATATAATTTGTAATGGAGAAAATGCAATATAATATTTTTTTTAATTTCGTTTTTAAGTTAATTGGCACATTTTTTTATATATAGTTTTTTACTATTTTTTTGCACATTTTTTTTGAAGAGAAATATCTTTCTTACCATGGGACCTAATATAATCTGAAAAATCTCCATTTTTTAGAATTATGTAAAATAAATTGAATAATTGAGTCTAATAATCAAAATATTGCATCTCGTACATTTATTTTTATTTTATAATTATGCCATTTCAATCTTTGCTCTATTTTATCTAGTGGCAAAGCCAGAAACTTCTTATAGAGGGCTCAATTTTTTCTTTATTAGGATGAACAAAAATTATATAGCATGGTATTAAGAATCGAAGCCTATAAAATGGATTAAGGTGGACAGATACCTTCCAAAACCCAATCATAGGCTTCATGGAGATAGGCAACATTAAAGACATCACCGTCGCACGTATACCTTAGGATGTGATCATGTGGTGGGAATGAAAGTTCGAGCAGGTTGTTAGACCTAATAGAATTGTTCCAAGACTAATCAAGAGGGGTGAATTTGTAATTTTAAAAATATCTTGAATTTTAGAAAATTGTTTTAAGAAACTATACTCAATTATCTTGCGGTATGAGATTGTTTGTGGAAATAGATTCTCACAAAATATTTTTCAACCACAGTAACATAAAGTGCGGAAAAAAAAATTACAGTAAAAGTAAAAGAATGGAATAACACCAAATTTTATAGTGGTTCGGTCCAATTAGACTTACGTACACTCTCTGAAAACTTCTCATTAAAGTATTTCACTAAATCTAAGTGACTCTCATTTTGCCCCCACGGCAAGGCGAAGAAGCCTTAACAAAACCTCTCTTCCACCAACCCGGTGCGGTAGAGTATCGACGTCCTTTCTCACCCTCTTGGTGATGCAGAGTACCAACGTCCTTTCTCACCCTTTTGGTGACGGCAGAGTATTGTGATATTCTTTGAAAATCTTCTCTCAAGAGACTTCAAGGAAGTAGGGCATAATTTTGAAGAATAAACAAGAGATTCATACCTTTGGGCAACCTTGTAAATCCCCTCACAATTTTCTCTTACAATATCTCTCACTATTCGCTCCTAAAAATACTCTCTCAAACAGTCTCCGTATCCACTCTTTAAAAAAATTTGCAACAAGATAAAGAGTGTCAGTTTTTAGGGCACGTATATATGAAAAACAAGAAAAATCATCCAGAAAACTGAAAATTATAATTAGAATGTACTCATATCATATTGTACGACCGCAAATTGTCTGTATGAATAGTTCAAAAATCCATGTACGAACTTGATTTCGTACTCTGTTAGTCGTTTGTACGAACTGACATCGTATTGTACAAACGGTTCAAAACTAAACTAATTCGTCCGGTACGACCTTGTATGAATCTCATTTTGTACTATGTTGGGCTTCTGTATGAACTGTCATAGTACAATACACACACAAAAAACAAATCATGCTTCATTTGGTACGAACGTGGACGACCCCATTTCGTACTATATGAGTCGTATGTACAAACCAAACTTTGTAAAGTACGGGCAGTTCAAAAAATGATGAATTTGTTTGGGATGAATTGGTACGCACCCATTTCGTACAATGAGAGTCATCTGTACGAACAACCATTGCACAATATGAACAGTTCAAAAAATGATGACTTCGTTTGGGATGAACTAGTACGCACCCATTTCGTACTCTGTGAGTCGTCTATATTAAAAAAAAAATTTCGGGTATGGTTTGATTAACTCCATTTTGGAAGAAATATAATAACAAATTGTTCAATACGATTAATTTTAAAATTTTAAGTTTTGACTGATTCTCCCAGTGAGTGTGTGCACGGTTACCCAATTATAATTACTCTCTCTCTAAGGCTTAAGAAAAATAGAAAATTTACAGACTTCATTACATGAAACTCTAATCTACTCTGTCTTGAAGTCTTCAGCAGTATGGAGTATGATTTCTCTGAAATATTAATACACACAAATAACAAAAAGAAAATATATACAATATATGTTAGGAGAAACAATAATCATAACAATAATATTTTGTTATCATCAAAAAGTCACATTATATCAAACTCAATATTGAATTCTAAGTTGCAACATGGAAGCTTACCCATGTTTGCGGAGATCGAGTAGGTGATCAATTCGATGAGTCTTCTTCACAAATGTAATGCGGTCGAGCTGAGCATGCGAAGCAGAGAACCGCAAATAAATCTTCCTCAAGTCGGGGTCGAGCGAAGTAACAAATCATGAGATAAGATGGAAATTAGGTCTTACCGTCTAATGAAGTAGATGAATTGCAAGAGGAAATATAAATTAGTTTTTTTTTAAAAAATTAAAGTAGGTTTGTCGCTCTTGAAAATTACAATGTTTTAAAATCGGACCGGACCGGCCGGTTCAACCGGTTGAACCGCGAACCGGCCGGCTGGCCAGTTACGGTTCAAATGAAAACATATTTTGCAGAAAACCGGGATAAACCTGCTTGAACCGGCGGTTCGACCTGCCGAACTTGTATTTTGCTATGTTGTAATTTTTTACATTGGGTTTTAATTTGTGTATATAATTTTATTATAATATTTAAATATAATAAATATTTATTACGTCATCCGGTTCGACCCCGGTCGAACCATCAAACCGCTAACCTCTCCTTCTTCCGGTTCATTGACCAGTCCGATTTTCAAAGCCTTGGAAAATTAGACATGATTCGCCGGTTCATTCTAAGTTTTTGAATGGGGGCACGTACCCCCCTAGGCCGCCCCTTCTATGCGTCCCTGTTTTCATCTAAAGTATAATTTGGTGTGAAATATTAAAAATTATAAATTTAATAGCCATTAATATATATATATATATATATATATATATATATATATATATATATATATGAATTTTATAAAATTATAATTTAAAAATTGCATAAAAATATCATCAATATTGAATTATTTAAAATTCAATGTATTTTTTATAATTTGAAGTATACTCATTAAAATATAAATAAATATGAAATTTAATTATTAATTATATAAGTATATAATTAATTATATGTATATATCAATTTCATCTTATTTTCTTTTGTATGTATTGGGTTAAATATAAACCAATATTTTTGAACACTTCCAAGCAAGACTTGGCCATCTAATATCCACTCCTTGTCGATCAAAGTTCATCGCTCTCTTCTCTCGAGAAACATTCCTCTTTCCTCAGAAAAAGAGCGCCAAAAAAAAAAAAAAAACTAATTTTTTAGGAAAATCAGAGCTCAGAAATGTCGATAGCTTCCACCATTCCTTGCATCAAAATCAAAATCTCTCCTTCTCCTTCACCCCACACCTTAAAAATTTGCTCCCGGAAACCCTATTTTACAGTTCGGAGTTCCAAAGCAGAAGGCCCTTTGAGAAGACCGACGGCTCCTTCACTCTCTCCTCCTATTAGTACTGCTCCGTCTCTGTCTACCCCTCCATCCCTATCACCCTCTCCTCCGGCAAAGCCGGTTGCGGCACCTTCAGCGGGGGAGGTGAAGGGAGTGGTGACGTTGGAGTTCCAGAGGAGGATGGCGAAGGAGCTGCAGGATTACTTTCGGCAGAAGAAGTTGGAAGAGGCTAATCAAGGCCCGTTCTTTGGATTCTTGGGGAAGAATGAGATCGCGAATGGAAGGTAATTTCATTGATTGTTGTTTGTCCTTTTGGTTTTTGGGTGGGTTTTGATGTTAAGATTTATCAAGGATTAATGCTAGTTTAGTTTGGGGCTGTTTGTTTACAATAAGTATTTAATTCAAGTAGGGTTTGCCAAATCATGTAATCCTGATGGTGTTAAATCTTAAAACTGTTTGACTTCAATCCAACTAAATCTTAATACACTACAAAAACAACAACATCAAGCTTTTATCTCACTATGGGGTTGGCTACATAATTATTTTTTGTCTATTGTATCATGTTAAGAATTCTCATTTAAATTTAATAAAAAAATCATTTCTGATACTTTCTAACCAAATCTTTTTAGTTTTACCTCCAACTTTTTTAACACAGGGTAATTCAAAACATCTACTCTCATAACCGGATCATAGAAAGGCTGACGTTTTGTCTAAACCATCTAAGATGACTCTATCTAATTTTATCTGCCACTGGAACTACTCAAATCATTTCACTTACATACTCGTTTCACATTCTGTCTCTAAGAGTGAATCCTCGCATCCACCTGAGTATTCTCATCTCTATAACACTTAATATATGGACTTAAAGCTAATCCTTGATGTAATTCAATTGCAATAGTAAAATATTTGGTCAAACCACCTTGTGTTTGAACACAAGTAGCAGCTCCTACTTACATATCTTTAATGATTTGAATATAAACATTATTAACTCCTTTCTTTTCTAGAACTATCTAGAGCATTTCTCTTGGAACTTTCTCATATGCTTTCTCTAAATTAATAAATATTAGGTGTATATCCTCTTTATTCTCTCTATACTTCTCCATTAAACCTCTCAATAAATATATAGCTTCCATAGTAGACCTACGCATGAATCCAAATTGATTTTGAAAAAGCTTAGTATCATGTCGTAACCTATGCTCAACTAACTCTCTCCCATAGTTTTAGAGTGTTACACATTAACTTAATTTTTCTATAATTTGCACACTCTTGTGGATCACCTTTATTCTTAAAATTAGAATTCAACTCACTTCTTCTCCACTCATCTATCATTTTTTTTGTCTTTAAATATTGAAAAATTTTGTAAGCCAAAAATTTCTTCATATGCTGAGCATTTCCGCACCTCTATTAGAATATTATCAAGTCCAACCGTTTTTACACACTTCATTTTGTTAAGGCCTCTCTAACTTTGGTTTTACTGATACGATGATAAAAATAAAAATATTTATTTTTCATTTAAGGTACTAAAGCCACTAAAGTCAATCGTATTCGCACAATCTTCATTGGAAGCTTATTGAAATATCTCATCCATCTTTGTTGAATATCTTTTTCTAATAAAATCACTTTTTGATCTTGATACACTGTTTTTCTTATTTTTTCCCAAGATTTTAGTTTAAATGATTTGTTGATTAGCTGTGCTAAATATGAGCAGCCATGACATAGCACAAGCTTTAAATTTTTTTTAACAAATTTGTCTAAACAACCATATATCAATAATTCCCTGAGTAGATCCACTAATAACATCTCATCTTGAAGCTTATACTAAATTTTAAGAGGACTCACGTTCTAGAAACGAAACCAACAAGTTGCAGATTCTACTAACTGTATTAATTCCCTTCTACCACAAACGTTATAACTAGGTTCCCAATACATCTAGCCTTAAATACAGTCAAATGTAATGCATATGTCAGCTATCTATGATTTATCAAATAATGGAAGCAAGGTGACATTTCACTTCACAATAGTATTTACTAACTAAAAAATCATTGAAGATTTTGGTTAAATGACTTAAATCCTGCTTAAATTATTCTACCAAATAACCCCTTATTGTATATATGCTAGATTTGTTATACGTTTGATAGGAATGGGTGAATATTAGAACCATAAGTTGCTACTTCAGAAATGATTGTATGAGAAAGAATATCAGAGTAGCACATAATGTAGTGAAAATATATACTTGGTGGTTTTGCATGTGCAGTGGAGTGTAGATGATTTATTAATAGGAAGAGTACATGAAATTGATGCTGAATGATTAGAAAAAGAGGGTGTGTTAGATCAAGTGTTGATATATGCGAAAGTATTGAGTTGGCCTCATATCAATTAATTTAAAAATATGGTAGTGTAGAGATAGTAATAGTTGACACTTATTTGTAGACTTAAGCTTTTGCATTAAAAATGGATTTAACTATTGGTACGCCAGATCTATTTTAATTCCTCTTTAGTTTTTCCTCACTAACAAAATAACAATCTCGATAGAAATTGTGTTGAAAGATTTGCATAAACTAAATTTACACATCAAGGAATATGATCTGAACGAATTGAGTTTGAGGATTCATAAAGCTGAATAGTTAGGATAAGTTTAATGATGATGATGGTGATGGTAAAGTGATGTAAACTAAATGCTTTTAAATGGATGGAATATTGATTAGCACGATTTCTTAAATTAAGCAAGTAAGATTAAAACTGTTAGCAAAACGACAATAGAAAACAAGAGAGGGGTGCCTATGTTTAGGCTAAGCCACTTGCCAAGCACTTGAAAAATCAAAACAAGTTAGAAATTCAATAACATGTAAAGTAAATAGCTTTCAACAAAATCCATAATCTAACAATTAGATTAGAAGCATAGAAAGTGCACTCAATAGTCAATCCTACTTTTACTAAGCTTTGGCAATGGTGAAATAAAATCCTATGTTTACTAAGCTTAGGCATAAGGCGAAACTCGGCTCCTTGTGATTCTTCATCACCTACAAGATTAGGGGATTAGAAAGGTAATTGAAAAGGGGAAGAAGTTCACCTTAGTCAAAGTCCGGAAACAAGTAGTCGAGATGTTGAAGAAGTTCGTCGTAATTTTCTTGAAGGTTCAACTTAGAGAGAAAGTAGTTTCTCTAGCGTTGAAGTGTTGAGCACGCTAGACCGTACTTCCCTTGAAGGCTCCTATTGAGAGGGAGGAGCTTATCTCGCAAACCCTCAAGGAAGGAGATGGATTAAGTGGCCGACCATGAGGGAAAAGGGTTTGGGAAATTGAGTTCAGATTTTGGGAGGTTTAGGTGGAGGGAAAATACAATTCAAACACCTCCTAATTATCCTCTTGATTGAGAATAATTAAAGGAAGGGAGAGAAGAGAGAAGGGGGGGGGTTATAATGAAAGTAGGGAGCATGCTAATTGATTTCCAATTGGAGAAGTTCTCCAATGGAAATAAATTAATTAGGTGGGGCTAGGGGGGAATTCGGCCAAAGGGAGGTGGGGAAAGTTGAATTGCTTCCAAAGAGGGGAATTTGGGATTTAGGAAATAATTTCCTAATCCAAAACTATAGGGGGGCCGGCGGCATTGCTAGCCACTGGGGGAATTAATGGGAGCCATTAAGGGTTTCTTAATTTGGTTATAAGAAATAGGAAATGTTTTAATTAAATCCAAATGAATTTGAAATTTAAATAGGCTTTAATTTGGAAACTTTTCTAAAATAAATTTCTTAAATTAGGAAAGAAAATTTCAACTTCAAATTGCTTTGAGATTTGAAGCTTAAATCTTTCCAAATTAAGAATATTAATTCATGTAGGGATTTGAATTTTGGAGGGAAGGGGAAGGAGAGGAGGCCGTCGGTGTGGTGGGTTGAAGGGGGAAATTTTGATGAGGGGGTGACGAGGTTGTGGTTCGTCTGATGAGGTGGAGATGGAGTAAAGTTACCCGTGGCAAGGGGGGAGTTTTATGGTGGCCGGCGGCTTGGAGACGATGGACAAGAAAGATAGATAAATAAGAGAAACCACGAACTCGGCCGTCTCCAAGGTTGGTGGGTGATCCAAAATTCCCTTTCCAAGGGATCTCGCTCTCTCTCTAAGCACTCTCAAGATCTCTCAAGAACTTGAGCAATAGTACAATTTTTTTTTTATCATTCAATCATTAATTTTCAAAGAGAAATATAGGGGCTATAAATAGCCTCGTACATAAGACTCAAAATAAGAAAGACAACAATGCCCTTAGTGCTTACATACGACTTCCCTTAAGCAAGGGGTAAAACGGGAAAAACAAAATACAACATAAATAACAAATAACATAATAAAATAAATTACATGAAATAACTTAAAATACATCAACGCGATCGTGGCCGTAGATCGACGGCCACGCCTCTGATATACGATTCATGCTCTAATGTCCTCATCATAAAGCTAGATTTGTTTTTCAAGGCATTTAGTAGGAAAACTAAAATAGATATACGTAGAGAAAATGCAAGCCATTCTTCTAATTTTTCATGACAGTACTTTTGTCTTGTAAAAATAATTTGTTTAAGTTTTTGTCTTGTGAAGCAAGGATTAACATCTTATTATTTAATAGTTTTATCTGGCAAATTCTACAGAACTTTTTTATAGCCTCCTCAAGGTTTTGCATGAAATATCATTAACAAAATGGGTTTGGATAGTATTTTATTTTCTGCCAAACGCCCTTGGGATCATTTGAGATGATGTTTAGGATAATAAAATTGTTGAAGTTTTCTATTTGAGTTACCTGATAAGAAAAAGAAGTTGTACGAATGAAAGTTATGGTGTTGATATAATGGAAAGACATTTGTTATTTTTTGAGCTGTCACCTTTTGTTTTTCTAATACTACTGTCATAACTGTTGTCTTGGAAAGAAAATGTTATACTTTGATGAAAGTGTCTTGTAACATTTGTACGCTTGTATTACATTCCATTAAAAATTTCTAATAATATTCTTAACAACATTTTTCCTTGCTAAATATATCTTTGGATGGCATGTTAATCTTTTATCAAACCACCACCGCTGTGGTAAAGGTATTTTTTCTTAAAGAATGCGCCTACTTTAATTCCCTTTTTTATTAAACATTTGTTGGGGTGGCGGAAAATTAGCCTTTTGCTTAGTTTTGGAAAGAGCTTTATTAAAATAAAAATACAAAAGTGTTGCTCAACCAGATGGAACAATATTGGTTAGTTAAAAATCATTATTTGTGCTCTCCTTCATGTAAAACTTGGGCATTTGCTACCCCCTTCTCGATCAAAATTCATCCCGTTCTTCTCTTTAGAACTTACCTCCATTGGAAAAAGAAGGCCAAAAAAAGTTTTTTTTTTTTTTGAGAAAAATTAGAGCCAATAAGTTTTATAGGTCCCACCATTCCTTGCATCAAAATTAAAATCTCCTCTTTTCCTTCATCCACTCCCTCAAAATTTTGCTTCTGGAAATCTTATTTTATAGTTTAGAGCTCAAAAGAGTCTTCTAAAAAGATTGATAGTTCCTCCCTTTCCTCATATTACTACTCTCTCTCTCTCTCTCTCTCTCTCTCTCTCTCTACTGCTCATTTGACAACGATAATGGCACCATATGAAGAGGTTCCATTAGCAGTGGCATCGTCGAGTGAGGTGAAGGAGGTGGATCAGGTGGTGATGTTGGTTTCCAAATGAAGATGGCTAAGGGGTTGCAGTATTGCTTTCAGCTGAAGATTTTGTAAGAGGCTAATAAAGAACCTTATTTAGATACTTGGGAAAATTTGAGATCACAAATGAGAGGTAATTTCATAGGTTGATTTTTTTTTTCCTTTGGGTTTGAAGCGAGTTTTGATGTGAGTGGGTGGGGGGAATGATACCTATGAATTATTAATTTATAAATGATTATAGAAGAAATAATTTGAGAGTATCGCATATTAGATATAAAATTGTGAAAATATTTTTTTGGATCTTTGGGCATATCCAATGGAGTTTAGAAGATGTATTAATAAGAAGAGTACATAAAATTGATGCTGAATAATTAGGACGAAAGGAGCTTTGGATGAAAGTTTTAATCCTGGTGAGATTATTGGGTTTAGTCCCTCATTGATTAGTAAAAAAACATATTAGTATAACAGTACTAATAATTGGCTCTCACTTATAAACTTAAGTTTTTTGAGTTGATATTGGATTTGACCGTTGGTATAACAGGCCAATTTGATCTCTCTTTGGTCCAGACTTGAAAACAAAACGATAGCCTAGATTGAAGTTGTGTTAAAGATTTATTTAAAATACATTTAACACCTCAAACAATGTGAACCAAGGGAATTTTGTATTAGGATTCATGAAGTTGACCTAAAACAACGAGGATAAGGTGAATAATGATCATGTTGATGTTAAAACTAGATATTTTATTTGTAGACTTAACATGAAAGAGAAAATAGATATCCCATATGGTCTTTTAAGTACACACCTGCCCTTTGCTTGATTCGTTGGATGCTCCATTTGTTTGCATTGTCCATATTTTGTCTTCTTAAGCTTATACTTCCATGTTTATCCTCTTATGAAGTTGAGAATTCAATGACAAAATGAAAATGTACTCGAGCTTTAATAGCAGTACAGGACACATTCAATCTTGAATTCATTAAGCTTGATGGACCATTTTATGAGTTTTCCTGAGAGTTATGGTTGATGCAACACTTGTCAAAAAGGTGTATAGGTCAAGACTTTGATCTTATGGGATTGAAAATGTCTTTATCATTTTGTTGTCATGAGAGCAAGGGTCATTTTGTCAACTGTAGGGTAGTTAAGCTAATCTCTGCTAAATCAATTGATTTTGCTAAAATAATGCGGAGGTTGAGGTGTGATTTGGCCAATCTGGGTTATTTTGTTTAAAGATAAGCTAGTTCAATTGGTTTCGGTTGTAAAATTGAGAAAATGAAGCAATCAAACTAAATCAAACCAAAATTTTCAATTTTGGATGAAGTAAAAGGTAATTCAGTTAACTAACATAAATTATATATATTAAGAAGAATATTAAAAAGTACTTCTTAAAATTTATAATTTGACATGTGAAATTTATCAAGAAATTAATATAATTTGGTTTTTGGTTTGATTGATTTTATAAAAATAAAAATATTGCCCATAACTAATAATCAGAGAAAGTTAAAATTATTATGAATAACCTAATCATTACTTCAATAACCAAACTAAACTAACTAAAGAAGATCGGTTCGGTTTGATGTTTTTGGTTTATCTAAACAATGCACATCTCTATACACAAGGTGGTGTTTCTTATTTTTTTAAATAAATAATAATAAAATTTTGTTGTTTCTTCTTTTCTTCATGAGCTAGAAGCCTAGAACTAAATTAACAATAGTAGTGACCACTCCCAGATATAAGACTAACACTCCGTCATGTCTCGGGCAGTTGAAGATTAAAGTGATAGACTATTAGTAAGATGCGCCTTCCATTGCTGAAAGGATCTCTTTCAACTGTTGTCCTTGATGGACTGCTTGGACTTTCTAAGAGTCTTAAAGAGATGAGTATTTCTCTCCCCCAACCGATAGATAAATTGGTTAAGGCTGGTGAGCTTGCTGGCCAGCTTTTGAATTCCTTGGATTGACCTTGGTGACCTCATCTCTATAATTGTTTTGACTTTGGCAGAATTCACCCTTATCTTATGTGGCAAGTCCAAATCTCCTAAGAAATTGCCTGACCAGACTCCAAACAAGCATTTCATATGATTGAGCTTCCCTGTATATCTCCGGAGTGAAGAAAATATTTCGGAAGTGACTTACCATCTTTTTTTCCCCTCTTGATTAGAATTTTCATTTACATGTATTGATTTCTATCCTTCTGTACTTTGAATAAATCTTGTCAAGAAGCCTTTGATAAATGTCTACAACATCCTTTAGATGAAAAATCATGACTTTATAGAAAAATGTTCTTTCATTTATGGTGAAACTTGCCTTCTCCTCATCTTCAAGGTGCATCCTTATCTACTAACTAGTATTCCTAGAAAACATGGAGAAACTTAGGATTCGTTTGGGACGGCTTTCTTATTGCTTCTTAAAGCAGTTTTTTAGTATAAAAATTTTAATTTTTAAACTAAAAAGCTGTTTTAAGAAACAGTAAAAAAGCCGTCCGAAATGAAACCTTAGCATTGAGAAGAACACAATTGAGTCGATCAGTGTGTCAATATTTGGTGATGGGTAAGAATCTTTTGGGCATGCCTCATTGGCCTTCTTGAAGTGTACATTGCTTCCTCCATTTACTGCCAGACTTCTTGGCTATATCCATATTTGAAATCTACTCATCTCAGTAATGTTTTTCTCAAATGAAGCTTCCTTTGAGGAGCCCTCTACTCTTTTAATTGTAGATTTTATCTTATTTGAGTTTACTTGCATTAACATTCGACTGATGACTGGCAACATTAATATCTACTCTACGAATCTTGCGTGATTTCCAAGCAATGGCATATAAGTTACTACGTACAACGGTACAAGTGAGGCGAATTGAGAATGGAAAGTACCTTAGGACCTTAGTAGAGCCAATGCGAAGTTTCTTCTTGAAGGCCTCTCTCTTAGTCGCATGTATCTTGGATACTTATTCATTTTTATTTCTTGGCAACGTTGTTTTCTTTGACGAAATTCAAATAATGCCTTCGAGATTGGAGAAAGTTTATGATGTGATGGATCGGCGGAAGAATCGAATCTGCTAGAAGGAACTACAGTATATATAAGTGCAGTAGAATATTCTAGAAAACTTAAAAGAAAATATGTAATAAAAGGTATGCTAGTCCGAAGGGCTTATTTAACTAATGATATTCCACATCAGTTTCCACGTATATCTACAACGGTATTCGAGGAAGGAAATTTCACTGTGAGATTACGAGTTTCAATCACCATGCAGAAATATTTCAGTGCGCCAAAGATGCACTTGTATGCCAACAAACTCAGTGATAACGCCGAAGTAAGATCTGGATGAGAAGCAAGTGAAACCATCACCTCAATTATAAGCCAGAACCCTTATATTGTTCTTGTTATCCAAACAAAAATTTGCTTCATCCTGCCGAATTCTGCTCAATCTAAACTATTCATTGTACTGCTTTGAACCTACTTGAAACAATCTATCACCAGAGTAGACATTCTTCTTATGATTTTACCTAAGCAGGGAGGAGGATTCAAACTGTTCTTCATTGCTCACAGTTCAAAATTCTTTGATTTCTGCCTTATTTTGTTTCAGATCTCTTTGCCTGAAAATAATTACAATTTTTTTTCCTCTTCTTTGAGGGATTATAACGTGCGGAGTCCGGACGCATCCGTAGGCAAATCCGGATGCGCTACATCACCCAATACATTGTGTATTGGGTGAGGTGACACATCCGGATTGGCATCCGAATGCGTCCGGAAACTGCACGTAATAATTTTTCGTTTTCTTTTCGGGCTCATATAACTCTTAATTTTTGCACTATGAAAATGCTCTTAATTTTGTGTTATTCTTTAATCTTTATTATTTTTTTAATATATTTAGCCTATTGCTCAACATTTTGAGTATGTTGGAATGAAATGCTTTCAGTCACCACTTTCAAACTTTATGTGCATCTGATTGTTCTGCAGATGGGCAATGTTTGGTTTTGCTGTCGGGCTTCTTACAGAGTATGCAACAGGAGCAGATTTTGTCCAGCAGCTCAAAATCTTACTCTCTAATTTCGGAGTCGTCGATTTGGATTAATGCTCTCATTCTCCATTTTCTATACCTCTAAATCAACATTTGGGATACCTTTCTTATTGTTTTTTAAAGCAGATTTTTAGTTAAAAAAATTTCATTTTTTATTGAAAAACTGCTTTAAAAAGAGGCGAGAAAGCTGTCCCAAATGAAACCTAAAGCTGCATACATCAACCCTTTATTCAAATCTGTGAATGAATGAAATTCTCATCATGCTCTGTTAGGAATTTAGGATGCAGTTGCTTCCTATTTTTCTTCTTTCTTAGATTTAAACATTTTGATTGTTCTAATACATGCACTAGATTTGCTTTGAGATTTGTGTAACTTTTATCATTTCTTTCTTGTTGATCACATGTTAGAATTTCAAAATAGAAATCAGTTTCCTTTAAATTCCATTTATTATAATCAGATGTTCCAAGTGCATGTGATCAATGTTTTTTTTTTAAATTAGAATTTATTTTAGTTAAATAAAGAATTATAATAATAAAATTATGAAAAGTAATAACTGAATTTATTAAATAAATAATTATAATAATAAAATAATCAAGAGTAATGTCCTATGTGCATGTGATCTAAATTTTATTGGAAATATACATAAGTGATAATAATAGCTGAAGTTTAGAAAAATATTTCAGTTGGAATTGTAAAAAAAAATTAGAAAAATATTTTACATTATAGAATAAAAATAGTACCCTGACTTCCTGATGGAATCCAAGTATTAAGATAATGTATTTTTAATTTTTAATATAAATTCAAATTTGGGAAATTTTAATGAATTTTTAATGTAGGACATATTTTTATGAATAACACATATTTGTAAAATTATTGCCATCATAATATCATAGCTCCCTCTTTTAAATTATCATCCAAATATAAAAATTTACAATAAAATATCAATATAAATTTGTTTGCTTTTATTAAAATTTTAGTTAAATATTTAATTATGGCGTGCAAAAATAAATTTGAATATTAATTTAAAAAATTACTGAAATTTTATATTATATGCAATAATACTTATTTATTTTATATTATTTCTTATAATTCATGCTAGAAAAAATTATTTTAAGTTGCATTCAAGTAAAATACATGACATTTTTAAAATTAAAGTATTTTTTTTTATTTATTTCTCATTTTATAACTCTCATATGTGAAGAAATTTAATGGGTGACATTATTAGTTGATTTGGAGTAGTTGGGACGATTGTTGTTTTAGGTCTGAAAGCGAGTTGGATGCATTGATAAGGTGGAAACTTGGAAAGGTTCATAAGCTAGCTCTTTGGAGTTTGACTTATGGTTAAATGATAATAATATTTAATAGGGGGAATAATCTGTATAGCACCTAAATCATTAAAATTTACATATTTAATTTCTAAATCTTATTATTTACATTATATAACATTCCATTAATAAAACTAAGAGATCTTGTTGGATACAAGGGGCGAAGAGGTGAATTGTTGTGCCACTTCATCTCACTGCTTCATTAACCAAGTCCCTCTCTAAGTGGAGAATTATTCGGTGCGGTCACCGGATTGTTTGGAGACGAATAAAAAAATTACATCACCCGATACCGAGCAGTACACAACATAAAAATTGACGTGGCGCGTTTTCATTCGTCTGCGAATGATATCTGATGACCGCACATAATAATTAATCCTCTAAGTATGTCGGATTTGACAAAGGCGATAGTTTGAAGAGTGAAGTGGTTGGATGGCAGCATATGAGGATGACAAGATGGGACTTTCAGAGGATTGAAAATTTATGAAGGTTATAAATTGGCAGAGCTTGTGAAGTTGAAGTGAATTGTAGTTAAATTTTATATGTTAGGGAGATTTGCATGCATGAAACTAAAAAAATCACCGCGTTTTTTAGTTTTATAAGTGGAGAGTAGCAGTGGGTAATGGCATCATTAGGGGAAGTTAATAATAAGGGTGATATATATATATATATATATATATATATATATATTATATATATATATATATATATATATATATATATATATATATATATTTTACTTAACAAAATTTAGTGTATATGAGTAAATAGTATATAAATATGACATATTTGTTTTATGTAAATCCTCCTATATATTATTATTCTCATAAAATCTTTGTATTCATAGAAATTTATGATTAAAAACAACAACAACAACAAGTCTTTATCCTATTACAGGGTCGATTACATAAATATTTTATTTCCATTATATTCTATAAAGAGTTAAGTTCTCATTTAAATTTAATAAAAAAATCTTTTTTAATCCTTTCTAAGTAGTTTTGTAGGTCCATCCCTATCTTTCTTAATATAGTATGGATATAATGTCTACTCTCCTAATAAGGTCATCAAAAGAGCGATGTTTTATGTGACCAAACCATCTAAGCCGACTCTCTAAACTGATCTACCATTGTAGATACTTCTACCTTTTCACGTATATACTCGTTTAACATTTTGTCTCTATGTGTATAGTCAATCATCTACTTGAGCATCCTCATCTACAACATTAACTTAATTTTATACTTCTCTTTTAATGGCTAATATTAAGTGTCATAAAGTATTGGAGGTATCACCGCTATAATAAAAAATTTTCCGCAAAGTTTGAGATGTGCTTTTCTATCACAACAGACCCGATGCATTTCTCTGCTTCAACCATCCAACTTAAATTCTATTAATAATATCCTCACATATTTCTCCATCAAATAATTGATGGGAACGGTGGAGTAATCAAAAGAATTGTAAAAATAATTTAGGGCTTTATTAATCCTTAAATAATGATTAGGTTTTCTTTGATATAAACATTATAAAAATTTCACTTAATGTAGCAAGTATATATGTTGAATTAAGTAATATAATGATAGAGTAGGGTATCAAATATCGATCCCACGAGGAAAAATGTTTACTTGCAAATACTAGTACAATCTACTTCAACTATAATAATTATCCTACTCAATTAAAATAAGTTTTGATGGAGATTCAATCACTTAATTTAAATTCAAAAATAATTAAATGAAACACTATTTAGATAAATTATTTTTTATTGATAGAATATAAATATAATATGTTTCATAATAATTCTCTTTTGTATTTATATTATTCAGAGCATATGCATCACCGACCGCTCAATTAAGCATGGAAAGACAAAGGACAAATTAAACTTTCTAATCTCAACATCACTCTAAACTTTCATAGTCTGTCACCATATAAGAATCTAATAAAAGTAAAACATGTATTGTTAAAAACCTCTCATGATAATTCATCTCTATAAATTTAACACATTACAAGCATTATGCCTATGCTTGCATCATATGAATCCGACATATATGATTGTGCCTGCTTTTTTATTCGTAGGCTCCATATTATACATGATATTAACTACACATATGAATTGACCACTATGTACATTAAATAAAAACCTGTTATATTGAGAATATAATAAAATTATTTAAGAAGATAATTCAATTAGTACTCCATATTTCATTTACACCAATTCAAAACTAGAGAATTTAGCTAGACATGAAGAACAAGTGAAGTAAATTTATTTTCATTAATAATACAAAATAAAGAAAATACATAGGAAAAGATATCAACAAATGGGTTCAATGATCTCCTTTACACTCCACCTTGAACTTACAAAATTGCTTCCACAAACACATGAAATGTATCAAGTATTTCTATGAATTCCTTTCGCTGTCACTCATAAGGAAAAATCAGGAAGAACTATAAAGGTTGAAATTAAATAAGTGATTGAACTCGTATACTAACTTTACAAACAAACTATTTATAGAAAAATACAGAAAACAGATATTGGCGTCAAGACGCTCAAGACACTTACGTCGCGGCGTCCATAAAATGCACTAACATCGCAGTGCTGAAGGGTTTCCTCCGCTGGACACTTGTTGACATGGACCTATTCTTTAATGAATCAACTCGTCGATTCACTGGCACATTGTGGCATGAACATTTACAATTGTCACACTACAACACAACTGATGGTTTAGAGTTGCGACATTCACGTGGCACTCTCTTGATTTTTCGGTCGCCGGACTTCTTTTAGTCATCGGACTTCCATCAAACTTGTACATGTCATCGGACTTCCGCCCAAGGCCGGACTTCCACCTATCGTCGCACTTCTGTCAGTCGATAGACTTTTGTTGAACTTCTATCTGATGCCGAACTTCGGTCCGTCGCCGGACTTCTGCCCATCGCCGGACTTCTGCCCTTCGCCAGACTTCTACCCAACATCAAACTTCCACCCGTTGTCGTACTTCTGCCAGTCGTCGAACTTCTACCCGACGCTGAACTCCTGCTCGTCACCATACTTCTGCCCGTCGCTGGACTTTCATTGGACTTATACCATATATTGGACATCCGTCTGTCGTCGGATTTCTACCCGACCCTGGATTTCTGCCCATTGCCCGACTTTTTCCTGTCGCCGGATTTTTACCAGACGCATGACTTTCGCCCGACTACGGTCTTTCCGGCCTCTGTCGCCATAAAGTAGCCTTTATTACTTCCGTCGCTCGCCGACTACGATCCTTCCGACCTACGTCGCCATATAATTCTCTTTTTGACCTTTGTGGCTAACCGACTATGATCCTTTCGACCAAGCGAACAGCAAATGCTAGTGGATTCATTCAAATTGGGCTAGACCCCGTGGTTTTTCCCCCTTTTCAGTTATTTTTAACGTAAAAAATCTTGATGTCTCTTATAAATACTACACCATCTCTTTTTATCTATATGCGTGATGGATCTTCGTACAAATCTATGACATTCAAATTTATATTTTTCTTCCTCCATGAATATTCCAGGAGGCAACAATTTCAATGAAGTTAACTAATAAATTTTCTCCTTCCTAAACTATCCCATAATGAAAAATTTACATAAACTCTTATTTTACATTTGCGATTTACGAATATTGCAACAAACTGTAATTTTCTCATTCATCAACTGCTGCGTTCGAAGAAACAAACGCTCTGCATGTCCTAAACTAATAATGATGCAACCTAACAAGTAACAATCATTTGCCATTACATAATAAATCCCCCAACAAACTGAGATTTTTCTTCGTCTGAAGCTGTCCCAAAAAAGCTTCGGCCTCCATTTTTGACCGTTGTAAGGGCTCCCAACCAAAAAAAAAGAAAATCTTTATCATGCACAGTTAATAACACTCCCCCAAAAGCTTATAAAACTCTCAAATCTTCTTCACCACTCCATTTCCATATTCCCTTGTCTTTTCTTCTTCTTCTTCTTCTTCTTCTTCACCTCCCCTAGTTCATCCATATGGAGTACAGCTCCAGTCTCCAAAAACAAAGATCCTTCTCTTCCATCGCCGGCCTTTGGCTCGCGGCCGATCGCAGTAGAACCATCAGCCTCAATTCTAGCGACGGCGCCGCCTCCGGCGACTATGCCGAGCTCTATCCCTTGAAACGCTCCTTAACGTTGGGAAGGTTGTTTCAGTGGAAAGGGCTATGGCGGAAGATTATTAGGAAGAAGAGAAGAATCTTCGATTCTTCTTCCCCCACGACGGTGTCAAATGTTTGTTATGATTTCGAGACATATGAGCTGAACTTCGATGAAGGAGCGGCGGCGGTGGAGCCGGAGAACTTGGCGCGATCTTTCTCCGCCCGATTTGCGGCGGCGCCGACATTGTTGAGGAGAGTTGGTTGACCAGATGAACGGATGAGATCTTTTCTTGATGTGCTTGGTCAATATTGTTTTTTTTTTTAATTGCTTTTTGTCATCCTGTCTGCTTTAGATCATTGTGAGGTAAGGGGAAGCGATTTGAGATATGATAAGAAATATTTAGAAGTTTGAATGATTTAGATTACTGATTTAAGTTTGGTTTGGGATGATTTTTTTATTTCTTCTTAAAGTAATTTTTAAGTATAAAAATTTTAATATTTCAACTAAAATTTTTTTTTTTTAAGAAGCAACAAAAAAGTAATCCCAAACGAAACCTCAGGCTTAGTTTTGGACGGCTTTCTTTTTATTTTTAAAATATTTTTAGTGCAAAATTAAAAATTTGTTCTAAAAAGTTGTTTTAAGAAGCAGTAAGAAAGTCATCCCAAATGAATATTTAGGCTTCGATTGGAACTACTTTCTTATTGTTTTTTAGAGTAATTTTCTAATTAAAAAATTTTAATGTTTGTAATTGAAAGCTATTTTAAAAAAGAGTAATAAAGCCGTTTTCTTCTTCTTAAAGTTTTTTTTAGTATAAAAAAAATTTTAACTAGAAAGCTGCTTTAAGAAGCAGAAAGAAAGTCATTCAAAACAAACCTTACTTTGTCTTGATAATTAGATTTATGACGTTTTTGGAGTATTTTATAAAATTAGTTGTGAAGTTATTATGAGAAAAATAACTTCGTTATTCTTGTCTCAAGAAAGAAGTTTTTTATATCAAATATTTTGAAAATCATTGAGAAAGCATCAAGAAAATATTAGTCAACTATCTAAAAAGCAAAACAATTAAAAGTTGTCCCAAATAGACTCTTAGGCTTCGTTTGGGACGGCTTTTTTATTGCTTCTTAAAATATAATTTTTGTACAATTTATTTTGATGCTTCAAAAATTAAATTGTTTAACTTAAATTTAAATTTAATAATAATAATAATAAAAACAACTTCTAAGGTCGATTGTAGGGGGGTAAACGAGTCGAATATATGCTCAATTAAGCTTAAGCTTATTTAATTTTTATAGGGCTCGAACTCGAGCTCATGTATAGAGCTCGAACAAGGCTTGTTCTAAAAATATTTGTTTCGAGCTTGACTATATTGTTCGAGCTCCTTAGAAAAACTTGATTGAGCTTGATTCGAAAACTGATTAAAATTACTTAATATATAATTGTCAAATTATCTATAAATTTAATCTAGTGGCTCAATAAGCTTATAAGTCGAGCTTAGCTGAGTTTGAGCTCAAGCTAAAACTTATATAATATACGAACTTTAGTATAGGATTGAGCTGAACTCATAAACTTATGAGTCGAATCTGAGTCTGCTCACTTATGGAAGAATTATAAAATATTGCATGCACATTTTGTCAAATTTTTAGCTTTTTGAAAAGAAAAAAAATTGACAAAGAAATGTTAGATAAATTATCAGTAAATGTTTTATGAGGAAAATACTTTTCTAACAAAATAAATTGGCCAAAAAGGCCAGAAGAAAAACATGGCTAGATAAAGTTCCATGAGAATTTTCTTAACACTAAGAAAATTATGTTAGGTAAATTATATTGACTAATTTGACTGATTTTTTTAATAGAGGGATATACCATATATTATCTAAAATTTATTATTTATAATATTAATATTCTAATTTTTTAAATGAACCATCAAATTTATAAATAATATTATTAAAAAAAAAAAAAACTTTGGTCGTTATCAAGAATTTAATTAAAAATAAATGGAGGAGAGGAAGGGCTTTGTTTGGCCAATGAGCTTGAAGGCCCAATTGATAAATGATCTACTCCTTAACAACTTGTTAAAGTAAGATTTTATTTGGAACAATTTTTTTATTGTTTTGCAGAACAGATTATTTATATAAATATTTTTAATTTAAATATTTTTATACTATAAAATTATTTTAGAAAGTAATAAGAAAAATATTCTAAATAAAGCCTAAATGATAACAGGACAATTATTTAAATAATCTCTCACTATTTTATTTCAATAGCTCTAATTATTATAAAAAGTTTGCTTATATTTTGTTATCATTATAAATCTTAAAATTATTGAATTTATTTTAAGATAAATATAATATAAATTTACATTAATATTAAAACAATATATAATAATTTTATGCCTATTTCGATTAATTTTGTATTCATTTTCTGTAAAAAAAATTTCCCTAATTATCTTCTATAAACGTAGATAAAGAAAAATTTCCTTGAAACATTTTTTCTTATTGACCATTTTAATCAAAATTTTTCAAAAGTAATTGATATGCACTCTCAAACACAATATATATATATCAATTTAGACAAACTCACAAGAAATTATTACGTGCGGTCACCGGACCGTCCGCAGGTGAAGTACGATGCGTCATGTCACCTTATACACAGCCGCGATGCACAACAAAATGATGATGTGGCACGTCATGATTCGTCTACTTACAGCGTCCAATGACCGCATGTAATAGTATCTCTAAACTCACACACAACACCTCAAGATTTTTTAATCAATAATCAAAACTCTCAATCAATATATCAAAAAGAAGATGTCTACTGTCACGTAATTAAACCGCATTGAATTTTGAAGAAAAAAAATGGTTTAAAGGGTCCTTAGGTCAAATTATAATGTGTCATGAATTGAGACTTTTTTATATATAATTATTAAGTTATTAAGTATTACAAACATTTCATTCTTGTTTATTATTAGAATTTGTATTATATTATCCCAAAACGAATTATTATTATTATTATTTTATCTTTAAACTATTTCCTTTATTGAAGGTGGATTCTGCGCGCAAGATTTTTCCTTCATTAAAGATTGGTGAACTACTGTAATTTCTTATAAAAATAATTATAAAATTATTATGAATAAAATATATTTTTTAATTTAAAAAAAAGAAAGCACAAAAAAGCTGACTGAATAAATATTTTGATTGCCATTTAAAAAATAAAATAATAATAAAACTGTCCCAGCTCCCTAATAAACCTTTATCACTTTTCCATTGGTTACCTATTGACTTTAGAGCGAAGGGAATAAAAATAGAAATTAATAAACACTTTTTCTCCCCCTTCATCTTTCCCCGGGCTTGATTGTTGAATACTAAAATCTAAGAAAAAACTAGATAAGAATGAATTCTATAATTATTAAATATTTTTAAAAATATAATATAATTTTATTATTTATATATTATTCTATTCTTAAAAATTATTTAATAATTATTATTGTGATCTACAATATTCGCGGTGGTAAAATAGGAAAATTTTTAAGTCTTAACATTATACGGGCATCGAGCTCACAAACAGAAATAATAAAAACACCATAACTTTTTTACGTGGAAAACCCTAAAGAGAAAAATCACAGGATCATGCCCAATTGAAATGATTCCACAAATGTTTGAATAAATTAGAAATGAATGGTTCATCCTTGAAATTGAGGACGATCAAATTACAACAATCAACCGTTAGGTTGAAATCTTGCTACGATAGGGATTTGACGGAAATCCAATATCATTCAGTGGACAGATGGAAATCCAGAGTTAGTGGTCGAGAGGAAGTTCAGCGATAGTTGGTGGTCGGGAGGAAGTACAATGGCAGATGATGGCCGGATGGAAGTTTGATGACAACTGGTTGACAGGCAAAGGCCCGGAGATAGTCTGGCGACGATCGGTGCCTGGACAGAAGTCTAACAATAGTTTGACGACGGTTAGTGGCCAGACAGTGGTCGAGGAGGAAGGATATGGTGGCAAGAGAATTCAGATTTCTCTCTCTCCATTCTATTCCTTGCTTGTGTCTCTCTTAATAAAGAATAAGAGATATAGTTATAATTTTTTGGAGTAGCATGACCAATAATTAGGGATAAGATCAATGAAAATTGGGAGTGTTTTTAATGGACGACCGATATCAACTCTCTTGATTATGGACCGTTTATCGAGTATTTAAGTCTCTTAATGACATCAGAATTTGGCGATCTTTGGCTAATTGGATTCGTCCAATCGCTAGATTCGACTATATGCACGTTAATTTCGGAAGCTTCCGGCTCAAATTTGCCTTGAGATTTATGCCCGATCAAGATAATTTTTGATGATTTATCAATTATAAAAATTTGAACTAATTAAATTTAAGCTATAGCACCCTACCTAAATTTTCTTTTAAAAAAGTATGAACCCTTTCGGTAAAGCAAAAGCAAGCTGCTCAAAGCCAAAATGATATTTTCTTCCTTTAAAGTTTGCGAAAAAAGGAAAATTTTATTATTTTTTTCATATATATATATATATATATATATATAAGAAAAAGTAGAAGGAAAAAAAATTTCATAGTGAAAGATTTTTCAAGATCTTAAATTTTAATCATGTATCTTATAATTATATTTTATAATTAATAGATTATTATTTAGAAAAATACATACTCAATAATTTAAATTCTTAAAAATAATAATTATTATCTTTTATTTTGATACAAATCAGTTCAATATAATTTAAATTCTGATTGTTTACGCATCACTCTCTATTTTCTCTTAATTTTTAAAAATAATTAATGAGATGAAATTTTTATAAGGTCAATATTTTAATCTTGGAGAAAAAGTGTAAATAAAAATAAATAAATAGTGTGCGTGCTAAATCCAAAACTTTAAAGGATAAGTAACTTTTAGCTATGATAATGCTATCAATGCTATTGTGCCAATAATCATCTCATGTAACATGAATTTAATAATAATAATAATAATAATAATAATAATTATATTGGCTAGAGTTTGTATTATCAGATTTTGATATTAAGGGCTCGTCTATGACTTATTTGTAGATGCCACAAATCACCACCCCAATGCCAAACAGAGCTCATCTTTTGTCTCTCTCTCCGCTACGAGCAGTTCAAAACACAAAAAAGACTTAAAATGCTTCAAAAGCTTAAACTAGAAATAAATCATGAGTAATTATTGTTAACAGATAAGCATAAGAAAAAAATACTACCTTAGGAAAGATCTTGATACTATGACTTAAAAGAGGATATCCAGCGCGAAAATATCTTCGTGAGCTCTGCTAGGGTTTTGTTTCCTCTACTTTTCCCGCCGCCGCCTCCCCCGGCTGGGGGCCGCTCCCCATGGCCGACTCGGTTTTTCCTCCGCTCCCCTCCACTTCTCCCTCCCTCCCCACAGCAAACTTGGTTCTTCCTCTCTGGAAGAATCTTCTCACCACCACGCCTCAAATCTCCACGACTTTCTCCCACTCTCGGGCCTTTGTCCCGGCTGAAAATCTTACCGCTCAATTCACTAGCGAAGAATACGTCGCTGGAGCTCCCGAATGGTCTCTTTCGCTGGTTGGCTACTCCATCGGGCGGCGGCCGTTTTACGAAGCCCTCCTCAACGTCATCAAAAAAACCTGGGCTTTGAAAGGCTCTCTCTCTCTGCTCACTATGGACGACGATTTTTTCCTTCTCAAATTCACTGCCATTGAAGACTATGAGCTAGCTTGGACAGGAGGCCATTGGTTTTTCTTCGGGAAGCCGTTCATCCTGCAGAAATGGACGTCGGACTTCGTACCAAAACGTGAGGAATTTCCTTCCATTCCTTTATGGATCAAAATCATGAACTTGCCGCTCTCTCTCTGGACGCCAGAAGGTATCTCTAAACTAGCTAGCTGTGTCGGTATTCCTATCGCTGTAGATGCTTTAACGGCTGCTAAAACTCGTCTTACTTTCGCTCGTATTTGCGTCCAAGTCACCAGCAACTCTTCTTTTCCTGAAGAAATCTACTACTCTGTAGATGGTAAAACCGCTCCTTTACGTGTGCAATACGATTGGAAACCGGAAAAATGCTCTCAATGCGGCTCGATTATGCACCCTCCAACACTATGTCCTAAAAATCCCATCCTCAAGACCCAAGCCACTACAACCCAAAGAGGAAGAAGCTCTAGCCGTAAACCCCGTCCCTCTCCCCCTCCAAGACTTACCGTTCCTAAGCCTAATCCACCTAAGACAAATCCGATAAACTCTCAAACGCCTCTGCTACCCACTTCAACCCTACTTAAAACTTCCACTAATGACACTCTAATTCCGAACTTGAATTCTCCATCTGGGGATTTTCAAGATATCTCGGATATCAACCCACAGCCGCAACAGCCACCTCCAATTTTGAATAGCAGTAATAAATTCCAAATCCTGTGTGAACAGGATGCCCCTGAGGAGGTTTTTCCTTCTACTAGCAAAGAACCAGTCACCATCCTCACTAATTCCTTCCCCAATACTTCTAACCACAATAGCCCTTCTCAAACTTCACCCCGCAGCCACCAGCCTAACATTCCCTCAAACCTCACTGACTCATCTACCTCCACATCTTCATCCACCTCCCAAACCAATAAAACCCAACAGCCAAACAACCAAAACCAAAAACAAACTAGAGGCAAGCAAGCAAAAAAAGCCTCTACCCCAAATTCTAAATCCTAATGTCCCTACCTAACTTTGCAGTCTGGAATACTCGTGGGTTTAACAGCCCTAACAAAGTTAATTGCTGCAAACAGTTAGTCAAAGCCCATAACCTTGATCTCCTCATCATTCTAGAAGCCAAAATCACTTCTCAAAACCTCTCTAACCACTGGTTTCAAGCACACCACAAAATTTTCCCTAAGGAAGCCTCCTGCGACAATTTCACTCATTCTAACCCTGGCCGCATTTGGGTTAAATGGAATGAGGATGCTTTAACGTTTACCACCCTTCATAGTTCTAGTCAATTTATTCATGGCATTGTTAATATTGGTCATTCTACTTTGTTTGCTGTAACTGCTATCTATGCAAGTAATCTTCATGCTGAAAGACAAGTTTTGTGGAAAAACATTCAAGACATTGCTGGCTCTATCTCCTTACCCTGGGTTGTTCTCGATGACTTTAACTGTTGCCGCAATCTGAATGATAAAGTTGGTGGTACAGCTCTATCTCATGCTAAGCTTCGTGACTTTAATAGTATGGTTTTCAACACTGGTTTACAAGAGCTCTCTTCTGTTGGCCACTTCTTCACTTGGCACAATCAACAACAACTCAATCCCATACATATCAAGTTAGACAGGGCTCTAATCAATGACTCTTGGATCAGCAACTTCCCTAACTCCTTCTACAAGGTTGGGCCTGAATGTTCGGACCATTCTCCATTAATCTTGCTGAATTCTTCTCAAATCAAAAGGGGGCACCATTTTCTGTATAAAATCTACAGCACTAAATTCCCGGAATTTTGGAGTTGCCTCATGGATGTCTTCTCTCAACCCAACAGTAGCAGTCCCTTAAGCTCCTTTAACTTTAAGCTTAAGACCCTAAAAAATGCTCTCAAGAATCAAACCTGGTCCAATGCCAATTCCATTCAACTGGATATTGACTCTCTCACTAGCCAGCAACATGATGTGATCTCTCAAATTCAACTTAATCCTTTGGATCATCAACTCAACTGCAATCTCAAGATCATCAATTCCAAGCTTGCTCACTACCATACCATACTTTCTAGTTGGATTGCTCAAAGAGCCAAAGTGAAATGGCTCACTCATGGTGAGGATGATTTAAAGTTCTTATATGCCAAAATCAACATCTCCAAAAATCACAACTGTATCAAGGAAATTTCTAGTGATCAAGGGACTTACTCTTCCCATAAAGACATTGCTAATGTCTTCATCAACATTTCAGCAAGCTTTTCAATACTGCTACTCAAGCTACCCCTTCTCAGCACCACCTCGACATCCCGGCTGGCAACTCCATCCCTCCTCACCTTGTTTCCTCTTTGATTGCACCGGTTACCACTGAAGAAATTAAGGGGGTTGTTTTCTCTAGCAAGTCCAACACTGCTCCTGGACCTGACGGTTTTAGTTTGGATTTTTATAAATCCACTTGGGATGTTACACAATAGCAACTGTGTAAAGCCATTACTTCTTTCTTTTCCACTGGTTTCATGCCTAGACATGTCAAGGCTACTGCTATAGCACTCATTCCAAAACATCCCCACGCCAGCAATGTGAAGGATTTCAGGCCTATTGCTTTGTGCAATGTCATTTACAAGATCATCGCTAAAATCATTGCTAATAGGATGAAGGAGGTTTTACCCTACATTATTCACCCTAGCCAAGGAGGTTTTATGCACAAGAGAATCATCTCTGACAATATTCTTTTAGCAACTTAACTCCTTGGTAACTTTAACCTCAAAGCCAAGCACAAGTATTTCTGTGCTAAATTTGACATCACCAAGGCCTTTGACACTGTTTCTCGTGATTTCCTTTACCAAAGACTTGAGGCTAAAGGGTTCTCTGATTTGTTTATTACTTGGATCAAGGCTTGTACGTCTGATGTGTACTTTTCTGTCTGCATTAATGGGGCCCTTGAGGGATTCTTCAACTCCTCCTCTGACATTCGTCAATGCTGCCCCCTTTCTCCTTATTTGTTCTGTATTGTTATGGATGGTTTATCTGCTAGCCTTGACTTGGCGTCTAATAGGAACAATTTCAAAGGTATTAAATCGGGTGAATGTGAAGTTACCCACCTCATGTTTGCTGATGATCTCCTTGTGTTTGGTTCTGCTGAAATCTGCAATGCCAGCAGTCTTAATTCAATTCTTTCGGATTTTGCTTCTAACTCTGGTTTGCATGTAAATCCTCAGAAAAGCTCTATTCTCATCTCTAACAATTCAAAGGAAGCTCTTGATATTTGCAATATTCTGAACATTCATCAGTCTTTCAGCCCCATTAAATATTTGGGCTTACCTATTTTCTACAAGAAACTGAAAATGGCAGACTTTCAGCCGCTTATGCACAAAATCACTACTCAGTTAGAAGGGTGGAAAGCTAAACTCCTGTCTCTTGCGGGTCGCATCCAATATATCAAATATACTATTTGTAACACCCTTGCTTATTGGATACGAGGTTCCATAATACCGAAAGGTTGCTGTAAACAGATTAATCGGTTATGTGCGAGATTTACCTTCTTTGGTAATATTACTCAAAATAAGCTGTTTACTGTGTCGTGGAAAGATACTTGCTGTACCAAACAACATGGGGGGTTGGGGATTCCCTCAATTGACTCCCTCTACCACAGTTATGGGTGTTCTATAATTTGGAGATTTATCAATTCTAACAACTTACTTTTTAGTTGGTGGAGGGCTTCTTATTTTTCTCTGTGGAATTTTTCTGCTTCCAAACGATCTCATTACTGGAATTACTTGTGCAACAAAGCAAACAGTATTAACATTCTTTAAGCCAAATAGCATCACCTTGTAACAAAAGATTCCAATAGGGGTTCTGAACGTTGTATTTCTCTCATCCTCTGGGGCCATCTTGATTTGGTTATAACCTGATGAGCCATCCATGAATGAGAAAATAGCATGTGAAGAGGCAATGTCCACCATGAGCTCCGGTATCGGTAAAGGGAACTCATCTTTAGGGCATGCCTTATTCAGATCCCTATAGTCGACACAAATCCGAATCTGACCATTTTTCTTTCGGACTGGCACGACGCTAGCTACCCAAGAGGGGTATTGTTCCTCTCGAATAAATCCAGCTTCGGCCAATTTCTTAACTTCAGAAACGACTTGTTGTTCAATTTCTAAGCGCATGCGTCGAGGAGCTTGTTTAACAGGAATGGCGTCATGCCGAACTCCCAGTTTATGGACCGCTACCTCAGCGGGTAGACCTGGCATTTCGTCATACGTCCAGGCAAAGCAATCCCTAAACTCAGACAATAACTGAACTAAATCTTTAGTCTCACCCTCGCTCAGCAGAGCACTTATAAAGATCGGACGGGGGTCGTCATCGGTTCCCAGGTTAATTTCTTTTAATTCATCGACCGTCGATTTAATTTCTTCCTCAAATTCAGGGGGTGCATCCCGAACTTGAAGGTCATCGGGATCATCCAAAGTCTCCAAACAGAGCCCATCAAGAGGGCAGAAGGGATCCGTAGGGACATTTGGTGATTCAAGGTGGTAAGTTATCATTAGGCAATACTCATCATCGTCGAATGAACTAACTGTTCCAAAGCCAATACCACTTGTAGGATTATTTTTAATTTTTGTTTTCCAAATGTTTTCGTGGTATCTGGCTTGACCTTTAGTCCATCGGTATGGTACAGAACCTTTAAAGAAAGTATTCTTCACACAAACAGGGAAGTAGCCGAAAGGTAATTCCATTAATTCATTAAAATCTGCCTCCTCAAGGGTTACATCACCTTCATCCCTTGCGGAGGAGGAGCCAGGAAAGAATTTCTGGACTTTCTTTACTTCACCATTCAAGTTGGGGGCCACTTTAACTTCTAACCCAGCAATCCTGCCAGCTGACAGTGGGGTCAGAGAAAGGGCCTCAATCCTCCTACTGAGCTTTTCGTACATTGTCAATTCAGGCTCGTCACTTTTCACCTTTGCAACATCTTCCTCAATGTCACTGTCATCGTCCAAAGTGAGATCGAATTTTGGAGAAGTATTTGTATTCTTATAACGGAGGGAGAAAGCAACACCTCGGTCCTTGGACTCAACATCGGAATCAGATTCCAAATCGATATGAACAGGTGTTGTTCTCCTCTCTGAGGGAATACGGCCTCGACCTCGTGCCCTTAAAGCCATCCTCCCACCTCTTTGAGGTAATGCATTTGGAGGCCTAAGGATAACGATGTCGGAGTCGTCTTCACTACTCAATTGTATCATTTCTTGCTCAATATATTTTCCTTTTTCTTTCATTTGATCGGAACTTTGTCCAATCGACTTCTCCTCGATTCTGATCTCTAGCTTGGAACGGGACGAGGACCCTTTAGGAACAAAGTATGTAGCATCTTCGTAGATCCCGATTTCTTGAATAGAAAATGGTTGCAAATCACCCTTAATCACATGTTCAATGCCATCTCGTTGGTATTTGATGCATTGGTGAAGGGTAGATGGGACCATTCTGTATTCATGAATCCAAGGTCTACCTAAAAGGGCATTAAAGGACGTGGCCGAATCAATTATATGAAACTTAGCTTCAGTTTTCAAGCCTGCTATTACTAAAAGTAAAGTGATTGAACCCAAGGCCCTCTCACCCTGTTCATTGAACCCACGAAGCACCAACCTGTCGGTTGAAAGCTTGCTAGTATCAACTCTGAGGTATGCGAGGGTCTTTATGTTCATTATATTGACCGATGCACCCGGATCAATGAGGACTCTTGATAACTTAAAGTTTCCCACATCTACAGTAATGTAGAGGGGACGATTATGGTCAGCAGTTCTCAAGAGCATATCTTCGTCTGAAAAGGTAACTCCGGGAACCTCCTTGAAGTAAAGTGCCTTATCTTCTGAAGTTGCAGCCAACTGAGTCAAGCAAATCTCGGGGTCGAGAAGTGCTTTAATTAAAGACTCCCTCATTTCTTTGGAAAGAAGGAGGGCGTCGTAGATGCTTAATTTTGCTGGCAACTTCCTAAGATGGGCTAAAACATTGTAATCAACCTTGGGAATGACAGACTCAAAACCCGGAGGAATTAATGGAGAGTCTGACTGTTGAGGGGAATGCGGATTCAGATCTTCGAAGGGAATTTGCTTGCCTTTCTCTTGAGGGGGGAGCCTAGGGGGTAAGACTTTACCGCCACGGAGTTGCACCTGCTCGATATCCTCGGGAGGGCAAATTAGGGCAGTGTCTACACACACCATAGGCGTCGGGTCATCATCTCCCGACAGCGAGTCAGAATCTGAAAGCTCTATCAAGATAGGATTTCCTTGAAAATTGATTTGAGGGAAATCACTTTCTGATAAGGCCTCCGACTCGACCTCTTCTTGAATAGCTGGTTTGGGAGGATCAATTTCTTTAATGTTGAGAGTTTCTTCACAAGAACTTTTATTTAAGACAGGAGAGTCATCAATTTGCATTTCATTCTCATGGCCAATCATCAAGACAGAAGCAGAAGGATGTTTTTTATTCATCTTCTGACCCTTTGCCTTTGATGGGGCAAAGTAAAAGTCAGATAACAAAAGAGGGGAAAGGGTCTTAACACCCCCATCCGCCATCCTAATACATCTCTCATCTACACACTTCCTCTCTACAAAATCAACTTCTTTTTCTTTAAAACATTTGGCAGTAGTTCCTGTGACTACTGGAGAGGAAGGTGGCTCAACATCCTCCTGCGAAGCGTCCAGGTCAACCTCCCACACCGGATCCTGGGCTATCGTAGTTAGCTGTTGAGAAAGACGAAAAGACTTGTTAATCGACTTTTTAAGTGCCCGGGACAAAGCGACGTCCCAACCATCTTCAATAAAACAAGGAAGGTTAAGAGAGTTACCTGAAATGGTCTTAATGGAAGCTTTTTCTGGATCAACCAAGTATTCCTTAGGAATTATGATGTTACCTTGGGTGTAGTTCCTCTCAAGCCAGTCTTTGAACACAACACAGTCTTCTAGAGGGTGACTAAGCATCCGGTGGTATGGACAGTACTTGGGATCATCTTTCTTACTTTCATCCTCAGGCCTCCTAGCCTCTGGCAACTGAAAATCTGGTTTCTTTAATAGACTCCTGAAAATCTTCTTAACTGACTCCCTTTTAAATGGATATGGTTTTGCCAATCTCTCTCTAAAAGGTACAGGGTCTCTGGTGTACTGAGGAGTAACCTGGAAAGGCTGTCTCTGAACTGGCTGTGGTGGCGGTGGTGGAGGAGCACTAGGCTGACTGACCATTGGCCTCTTTCCTTTGTCAACTGCTGACACTACCGCCTTTTTCTCAAATGTCTTAACCAATCTAGGACCCTTCTTATCTTCAGACTGCTCCCGTAGGAATGGCATCCTATGAGCCTCTTCCTGCAAATTGCTAGCCTTATTAAGAAGCTTCTCAAAAGTTTTAATAGTGAAACCCTTCAGGAGAAAAGCAACAGGGCCGTGAATGTTCTTAAGAAGTATTTCCACTGCATGTTGCTCTTGCAACTGGGGTTCACACTTCATCGAGAGGTTTCGCCACCTCAAGATGTACTCAACCAGAGACTCTCCCGGCTTTTGCTTTTCAACAACCAAATCGCCCACAGTGGTTCGTTGTTGTGCTCCAGAAAATCTTTTGAGGAAAAGGTTTTCTAAATCACAGAAAGTTCTTACTGAACCATTGGGCAGATCTGCGTACCACTCGAAAGCAATGCCGGATAAGCTACTTACAAATTGGCGAAAGAGTAGAGCATCAGACCCTCCCGCATTGCAACAACTTGCTCTGAAGTGGGCCAAATGCTGTCTCGGGTTTTCAACTCCAGTGAAAATCTTAAAAGTTGGTGGCACAAAGCCCTTTGGGTAGGGAACTGAATCATATTCTTCGGGGTATGGTCTACCCTTTGGAATAGATGCAGTTTCTTGTGAAAAGGCTAAGGCCTCCCTTACCTGGTCCTCGATCAGTTGCTTAATATCCTTCTGAGGCAAAGTTGGAGGAACAGGGAGAGCTGTAGGTGGGGCTGGAGATGTCTCTAATAGGCAAGGAGGGATCACTGGTGCTGACTCGGGAGGCTTGGGATTGGATTCTGTCTTCTTAACTCTTTCCACAATCTCTCGAGCTGTTTGCTGAATTCTGAGTGAGTCCTGCTCTGACTTGTCGAATCTTTCTTGCATCTCCTTAACTTGTAACATCATGTTTTTCAGCTGATTCTCCAGATTTTTTATATACTCCTCATCCTTGGTCCTCACAGACTCATCTGAATCGGACCCAACAACGTGTGAATCATCGTCTTTGGTAGGCCTACGTTTGCTAGGTTCAGCCTCTTTGCTGGATCCTCTAGTTTCGACCATGGAGACGCTACCAACATGATCATCTGTGTCTCCTAGGAGGTCATCCAGGTCTGGATCAAAGGTTGCTACCTCTTCCTTCTTGTACAGAATGTTTCTTATTTCTTGTACTACCTCCCCAATTGGTCTGTCCCCAATAGACTCAGGATCGAGGGGTAAGTACCCTTTGTAAGCAGCTATGTCAAAGAGTTCTTCCTTCTCTAGCGTATAAATTATCTCAGTAAGCTTCGGATTAGGATCTAATTTTGGCTCTGTGGTTGGCTCTTCTTCTTCTAAATTGAGATCCAGGTCAATTCCCTCCTCCTCGACTGTCCCAAAATCGGTAGTCAGAAGAGTGGCGTTCTCTACAAGGAGAGGGGCACGTACCTCAGGAGGTGAAGCAGGAGCTTGTAGGGAAATAGCTCCTACATCTGGTAAGGTAAGGTCCTCGGACTCCGGTGTAGGAAGCCTAGGAATGACACATAGATCAGTGCAATCAGCAACTGGACCATCAACCGGAATTACTGCTAAATCAGGAGTAGGACTTGCTCTAGTAACACCATCCACTACAACAACGGAAGTGCTAGGTTGAATGCCCCTCAACTCAGTCAAAACTGGAGAAGGTGTTGTTGTAACCCGTTGGAGTTGGAGAATGAACTTAGGAGTTCTTGGAGGTGGTGGTAAGTTCTCCAACTTGGTCCTTTTAGGAACATATTTCTTCTCAGGAGACTTGGGCCTCTTTCCCTTAACATCCAAATGTTTTAGCGCTTCATTTTCCTTAGGGTTAACAATCATTGAGGCCAACCTCACAGGTTTGGGAGGGGGTACCGGGGGTCTACCATGAGGATGACGGCCTCTCTCGGACCCAGTCAACACAATACCCTCCGTTTTGGAAGAAGGAGGGCGTGGCGCCCAGTGATATCCATCCACTAGCACCGAAGTAGCAGGCTGTCTAACATATTTCTTGTTTCTCCTAACATGTTGTGGAGTTAGGTTCTTAGCCTCAGATGCCTCTTCTTTCAACACTTCCTTCTGGAAGCGATGGGAGATCACTCCCTTCAGCTGACTCAAATACTGCTCTTTGGTCTGTCCAGATTGTGCAGCACAGGTGTGAATTATATTCCTTAGTGCTCTAGTCTTCTGCAGATGTTTCTCTTTTGAAGTTTTCTTAGTCGAGTAGTCGACTGGGCATGGTGGGGAACGGGCTATCCTAGATACCCTCTCCTCCCCTTGAGCAGAAGCTAAGGGGAAAAAGCGACTCCCTTTCAGAAGGGGAGAGGATGCAGGAATAGGTAGTTCCTCACCAGCCTCAGGCTCTACCTGAGCTAAGGTCTTAAAAGGCACAATCCTTTTGGCCTTGGAGATCCTCTTTCTAAGTCTCCTTAAGTAATTCTTCTTCTGATTCTTAGTTGCAAAGGTAAGCCCAGAACAAGACCCTTTTTCAAAAACAGATTTGACCTCAGTAGGGATCTCAACAACTGACTCAGGCAACTTTGGTGTCTCAATCTTAACAGGTGCAACAGAAGTAGCTCCCACAATCAACTCAAGCTCAGGGGTGGGATTCTTGGTGGCATCCAACTTGACTACCTCTTGTCCATCCATGTAAAACTCAAGAGTGTCAAAGCCTAATCCAAAAACAACAGTTCTCCCTAGGTCATTCACAGTCGAAGAGAGCTCACGGTCAAAGGTAAAGATCAACTTGCCAGCCATCGGATATTTTCTGAAAATTAAAGAATGGTTTGAAATTAGATTTCTTGAAGAAGAAGTGTTTGTCATTTTAAAACTTAAAGCTTGTAGGATAATCCCAACCTCCCAACACATATTGAATGGTAGAAAAATTCAACACATGTTAGGGAGATAAAGAGACTAAGTACATGCCAAAAAAAAAATCAACATATGTTAACCCACACAATAATCTTATGAGGTAACATATGAGGTTTTGGAGTAAAAGGGTTTTGGATTTTGTTTTGTTTGGTTTTTTTTTTGTTGAAAGAATTTGAAGTTTGAATGATTTGAGACGGATTCTTCTTATAAGATCCAAAATGCAACGGACAGAGTTTCCCCTTGCCCGAAGGCTTATGGAACTATAAGAAAATCCCTAGTAAATTCAATGGTTTAGCCTCTTTATTCTTGAAAGTCGGAATGGTAAAGAGGTTAAGACTAGTGTATCTCAAATCTTCAAAAGTCTTTTCCTTTCAATTTCAAAAGAGGTATTTTGAAAGCGGCATTATTAACATATATATATTTTTTTAACGAACATTTGGAGGTAGAACCTCTCTCTTGATGTTTTAAGTTATTCTAGATGTTGGCCACACTCACCCAAGGGGGAAATGGATTGAGAGGCCAACGGAAGAAAGGTAGTTAAGACTACCGATGAAACAAAATTTCATTCTTATTAAAGATAGAGAGAGAGATTGGTCCCACCGGGCGTGCCATTTTTTGTTGGTGGAATTTT
The DNA here is from genome assembly GCA_022539455.1 of Dendrobium nobile. NCBI lineage: Eukaryota > Viridiplantae > Streptophyta > Magnoliopsida > Asparagales > Orchidaceae > Dendrobium > Dendrobium nobile. The sequence continues at coordinate 1,462,686 of CM039736.1, read as the reverse complement.
GAAAACAGGTTTTGAAAAAATATTAGTTTTCTTTGGGGATTTTAAGATTAAGGTTGAGTTCTAATTCTAAGGTCGAACCAACTCGTTAGAAAGAATATATCACCCCGGGGGACGAAGATAAACCTTCATAACGGTGTTCAGGCTTAGAATTATGTAAACACATCTTGAATATTATGATCGGGTTCTAAAGAGAACTTCATATGGCCCCGAGGGAACAAAGTAGAGTTCAACTAAGTACCCAATTACAATATCCAAGAAGTATGATCGTCGCATTCACATCCAAAGCCTTATCGAAGAAGGATGTATCTCCCCAAAGGGAAATGACACCATTCTACGATAATTCTTCTAATGCAACGACGACGATCATTCTTTAACTTTTCCCAAAGAAATCTAGTGAAGTTTTAAAATCAATTTTAAAATCAGGTGTGTGGGGTTCCAAATCTCCTACGAGCGCAAGCCCTCGTAGTTAATTACATCGTAGGGAGACAAAGTCCCCTACGAAAACTCTCGATTAGAATAAGAACGAAATTTTGTTAGATTTTCTAGGAGTGATATCAAAGTATGAATAGAATTATTGGAAAAGATCAAGAGGGAATGGATCAAAATTGAGCAGTTATTAACAGATTCAAAGGATGAGAGGTAGGGGACACTTTGAGATTCCAGAACCATCCGGAAGTGTCCCAACTTAATCTAGGTGTTAGGCTTTATGTTTTAGGATTAAAAGAAAATTTTAATTAGAGTTGAGCATTTTATTAGAAATTTGGGATTATATTCCCGAAATTTGGGGTCTTATAATCAAAGATCTGCCCCGGATCCTAAATCTATTTTGGACACTGGACCACAGTCGTCCGATCCTAACTAATGCAGTGCAAGGTCTGGACTTACCCCGGCCTGGATTGGGGAGCCAGCTAACCACCTAATCGATTTAAAATACATGAATCCGGTCTTTTTATGAAAGAATGGTAGGGACGTTGTAATTAAAGTTTTTGAAGAGTTGGGGCCGACATCTAGAGATTCTCCTATTTGGCCCCTTTAACTTATGTCGGGTGATAAAATGCTAAGGACTATGAATTTAAAATTTAGACTCTTTAATTTGTATTTAATGCAATGCATGCTGGTTAACAACCTCAAATCAAATATGCTTGAAGATTTTAAAAACAGGCTTATAAAATAATTTTTTAGAAGACTGGGCTTCCCCAGGTCCGGCACCTCGTCCTCATAGGTCAGACTATCCGGACTCTACCCGCAGGCGGGGAAGGGTCTAAAGCAAGGAAAGAAGAATGCAAAAATATGCATGCGACCCTGGGGTCGATCCCCGGCTAATTCCCTAGATTCGTTATCTTTCTATGTTGTTTAGACTCACTAAAATTTTAGACTTTTAAAATTATGAGTAGAAAAGTTTCACACCCTCACGAGCCTCACGTATCCAGGCGAAAACAAAGAGCGGCATGCAATCGCCAAAAAAACTAGTAAAAACAAGTAATCCTAGAGGCAATCAAATCATCACATCAAATATAAATTAATTAATAAATGTCCATAGGCAGAATTGCCTTGCTTATTACAAACCAGAATATTGCAGAAAGTAAAGTGGCCGGGCACCACTGACAACAACCCGGATTCTAAACCTAGTAACGACGCAAGTTATTTTGAGTGGGATACTCTCAATCTTCAAATCTTCAAATCTTCAATTTCATTCTTCTTTGGACTCCTTTTCTTCAATCTTCTTGGAATCTTCGTAGTAGATTACCCAAATGGATAAGAGGGCACTTCCCTCTAAGGGGAAGGCCACTCTTTCCTCTTTGGGTAAGGAAGAGGTATGATCCAAATTTGGATTTCCAAATGGAAAAGGAGTGTTCCCCAAAGGGGTATCCTTTCCTCTTTGGAATCCAAGCTTTGGATCTATGTATCCCAAACTCAAACTTAACTTTCACAACACTTAACAATTATACAAATTACATTGATATCAAAATAAAAATCTAGACTCACCTGCAAGGTTATCCTAAGCAATTAATATAAATAAAGCAGTTATTCCCAAGCAGTTACATATGAGCAGAAAAGAAAGTAAACACACTGGCCACGCTCTTTTTATGATTTGGGGGCTTTAGCAGCTGAAGCACCTGTGCAAAGAGTTTATAATATTTATGCATTTTTTTTGATTTGCCCCCTTTTTATATTGCCCTGCATGAGCGTGGCCACCTGCAGAAAACTGTGTCAACATCCAGATCGTACCTAACCTAAGGGTAATCTAGTCGCCAAACACATCAATCCATCCACAGAGTACAGAAAAAGTAAGCAGACATAGCAAAGCAATTTCATCCACAACATGCAGTGAAAACTACGAAAAATCCGGCACACAGCAGTAAAGTAAACACCGGCCTAACCTAGATCTAGAGTTGGTTGTCCTAGCACAACATCTAAAGTGTGTGTGAAAGGTAGTGTGGCGGGGGTATATCCTAAGTTGGGTGATTAATTAAAGTTATCTAAAAGTCTGAGTTTGTTAAGGCTTAAAAGGGTATTTAGATTAAAATTTAAGTATTAGTAGATTAAGAATTTTAATTAAACATGTTTTAAAAGTTAATTGATTACTACCTTTGTTTCACACCGAGGCCGTGAAGTTTATTTCACCTTCCTTGGGGCTAAGCTAATAGCCTCGTAGGCCTGGGTTACCCAGTAGCAATCGGGGTTGATTAAGTTATTTAAATTGGTTGGAATTAAAAGAGTGGATTAATATTAAAATGAGTTAATTACTGATTTTTAAAGTTGATTAATTTAAGTTTGCCATTAATTGATTCGTGGCGTTGTGCCACCAGGCTCGAGGAACCAGCCTCCTTAGGACACTTAGCCCCGCAGCCCGGAGTAGTCCAGCCGATAAACCAAATTAATGTAATTGAATTAGAGACTTTTAAAAATGTTAAATAATTAAAAGGTTAATCCATTTTAAGGTTTGACACCCTTTAGAATCCATTCGTGGCGTTGTGCCACCAGGCTCGAGGAACCAGCCTCCTTAGGACACTTAGCCCCGCAGCCCGGAGTAGTCCAGCCAATAAACTTCAACTTTAGGGTGGTTGTTGTGTTTTAAAGGATTTGTTAAGTGTTTTGGACATTAAACCAATATTTTCTGAATTTTAGAATGATTATGAGTTTTATGAATTTTTGAATATTTTAATGATTTAATTAAGGGGTTAAAAAAAAGACTTTTTGATTAAGACCAAATTCTGAAATGTTTGTATTTTATTAAAATACTAGACCTTACTACGATCAGTTAGAAGGTAGGTACGTTAAAATCGGATTTTTCTACAATTAGTTATGGATTATTGAAGTTTGGGCATTTTAATGAGTTTTGGGAATTTCTTAATTAGAAGGCCTCTTTTGTGATTTTGCTTCAAACAAGTTCCCAACTTCTTGAAAACACCTCCAAAGGTCAGAAATAACCTAAGGAGGGATCCCCAAGTGTTTGGGAAATTTTTGGATTTTTATATTATTATTAATTAATTATCTTAATTACATATTGGTTTTCACTTAAAATTAAATTAGGGTTTAAATTGCTGTCAAATCAAAGGGCTTTTAATTATCACAGATTAAGGACTGAATTCTGGTCAGTTTGAGGGTTTACATGTAATTTTTGGATTTAAATTGGATTTATTACAATTTTTTAGAAGTTTTAAAGGCTTAATTAAGGGTTTAAGACTTAGAAAACTAATTAGGGGACCTAATGACCTCAAAAATTAGTGAAAATTTCTCTAGGGGCTGAGGATGTCACTAAGTTCAAATGTTCAAAGTTTCAACTAAAGAGGAGGTGAATCCTAATTATTGAAATTTTTCTAAGTTTTCTATACATGAGTCCTTAATTATTGTCCTTAAATATGTCACTAGTTTTGATGGACTTGAATCAATGTTTGAACTAACCCTCATACTCAATACATAAGGCATGCATGAATCACATAAACACATTCAACACCTAAATCTAGGAGAGCCTTAGACTAAGTGGTGTGTGCACCTTAAACATGCAATTAACTAATTAACATAATTAAGACAAAATTAGTGAATAATCAAGGAATGATTATTCACTAATCATCCCCTTCATTTCTATTCAAACATGCTTAATCAACATTTAAGATCTCAAATGACTCTTAAACACTTAAGGATTTACATATATATATATAAAATTTCAAAATATATATTAAAATACATAAATATAAATGAATTTATATATATAAATAGAAATATATATATTATAAAATGATTAAATATATTATCAAAATACATGTTAATGGGTTGAAGGATCCACTGATCTCCATAGAAGTTTGGAAATAATAAAATATATTTCTTGTATTTTTTTTTAAATACTTAATATTTAATTAAATATAAAGAAAGGATGAAAATACTCCAATAATTCAAAATACCTTCAAAACTTATTCAAATAATACTGAAAATTTTTCTGGAGACCAGCCATGCATTCAACAACATGCATGCCAAATTTCAGATAAAAATAATTTATATATAATTAATTAAAAATGAAATACATATTTCTGTATTTCTTAAATTACCAGTAAAATAATAGTCAAAATAAACTGATTTTATTTTTAAAATAAACTAGATGAAATTCTGAAAAGTTTGATATATTATACTTAATTTTTGGTTATATATTTGATTTACTATGATTTATTTAAGTTTCAGCAATTAAAACTAATTAAAACTCATTATTTTTTAATTAAATGGCGGCGGTCAGACACGCGGCGCGCTAGGATTGGCGGGATCGAAACCGCGCGGCGGCGGGGACACGCGTCGGCCGCTGGCCGTTTCACGCGGTTTTCACTTAACCACGTCAGCGGCGCGTAACAGCCGTTGGATTAACCGCGGGTTCGATCCAACGGCTGAGATCAGATCCCGCGGTCTGATCTCACCAGGAGAGGATCAGACGGCGGAGATTCGATCCCGCTATTCCGAATAGACGACCTAGATCTCGCCGGACGACTGATCGAACGAGAGATCGAATGCGCGGTCGGATCAAACCGCGGAAAGGCTCGATCTGGACTGTTGATCGAACGATCAACGGTCCAGAAAACGTACACTCGCCGGAGACCGTGAGTGACGCCCTAGAAAACATATTTCGCTTCGTTCTCTCGATCGGATCAATCATTTCACTTAAAATTTTAAACATAGATTAAGGACATGAACAGAAATCATGGGGAATAGTTTTTTTTTAGCTAAAACCCTAAAAGCGTAAAGCTATTTAGACCTAACTAATGTGACCTAGATCTAGGGTTTTAGGGAGTTATACCGTTAGATCTTCGAAATTTCTGGATGGTTGAGCTTGTAGATTGTCCAAGTGAAGATTCCCAGCGAAAATCCAAGCTCGAACGCGTCTGGATCGGCTGCTATGGGCTTGAGACGGTCTAGGTGGTGGTTTCGCCGGAGAACTCGCCGCCGGTGACGTGCAACCACCTGGGTTTTGTAGTGGGAAGGTAGAGGAGGCCCTGGAGATTCAAAACGAACTAAGAGTTCGATCTGGGAGGCTAGGGTTAGTGAGAGAGGCTGCTTTGATCAATCATCCTCAAAAGTTGCCTTTCTCCCTATTCAAACGAGCTGGGGTAGATTGGATGGCTAGGATCGATGCAGGGGCTCTCCAGATGATGCCACCTGTCCCTGGGAAAGCTGGAAGGCTGCGGAAAGGGCTGGACAAGCCAAGCTCCTATTGGGTGGACTTGGGATGAGTGAGAGGGAACATTGCCTAAATAGCCTAAGCCAGGCCCTTGGAGCAGCTTAAGACAGGATTAGTTAGGGAAATAAAGCAAAAGGAGACTTTTAGGCATGTGATATAAGGAGGAAATAGGGCTTTGACCATGAAAATAGGGTTTAAGGGGGGAATTGACCACTTTGACCGGTCAACTGGTCAATGGGTGCTGATGTGGCATGAAGGGAAATAGGGGCAGCCAATGGGAGAGCTTCCAAGCCTAATCTCACACTCCTTGAAGTTAAATAGAAGGTTTGACCAATTCAAGGAGGGATTTAGGGCTTTGTTGACTTGGTTTGACCAGTCAACCAGGTCGAGGTTAGTGATGTGGCACTTAAGGAGGGAGAGGGATATTTGAAATGGTTCAATCAAGGGTCAAAGGTCAAAGTCAAGGCTAGAAAAGATGGGAGCAAATGCCACCACAATTTTGACCAAGGATTTAGGGTTGACTTGGTCAAACCAAGTTGGGTTGAGCTCAAAATAGGTTTAGAAATGTTCAAGGCTTTGAATGGAATGATTTTAAGAGTTTGAAGATATTGATGTGGTTAAACGGGTTGGAATGGTTCATTTGAAACCTTAAGGGTTCATTGGGTCAAACCATGTTGACTGGGTCAACTAGGTTGACCCAATGGGTGAGGCTGGGCTGGATAAATTCAAGATGATGTTTGGAAGCCATTGGAGGTGGTCTCCAAGTCTAGAGAGGTCAATTGGGTCAAAACCCCTATTTGAACCCTTAAGGGTCTTCTTGGGTCAACCCAGTTGACTTGGTCAATCGAATTGACCTAGGAGCTGGGATTGGATTCAACAGGTTTAAAATGATATTTGAAACTTGCTGCAAGTGATTGCATTCAATTTGGAGTTCATTTGGTTTAAAAAAGCATGTTTGAGCCCCACAGGGGTATTTTGGTCACTCTGGGCTCATGACCACTAAGGGCTAAAATGAGTCCAGAAAGTTTCAGTTTACTGCTCAACATATCAAGATTAATGGTCTGGAATTGATTAGAAGCTTTGGTGAAAGTTCTAAGGTCAAAATCTTCAAGGCCAAAGGTCCAGTGGCATAGGCTGTAAATATTTGAAGGTTTTACAGCCTTTGGATTTTGATTTAGACTCTGGGGCTAGAGACCTCAGAATGGGCTCAAATTTGAGGGGTAACCTCTAGAGACATGTCCTATCACTTTGCAAGTGGTAGACTTTGAATCAGAGGTCATTAAACTGGGTTTCAAAGTATTTGAAAATTCAATGAAAAAGGTCTTTAGGACAGGGCCCTAAGGCTTAGGATTTGGGTTTGGATTTCTGGATTTGGAATGGATTTTAAGTTTGAAAGATTAATATTGAAGTATTCAAATCATTAACAATCATGTGGTGATTGTTAATGAATGGATAGGGTCAAAGTTAGATCAAGGGTAGGCTCAAAGTCAAAGTTGAAGTTTGAATTGTCAAGTAGATTGGATCAAGGTTTGGATGTGGTTGAAGCTTAGATTAATTAGAATTTGGATTGAATGAAGTTTGAGATTTGAATTGATCAAAAGTAGGAATTGATTTGATGTTAAAGTTGATCAAAGGTATGGGATTAATTTGAGGTTAGAATGGATCAAAGGGATGGGATTGATTTGAAGTCTGGATTGATCCTAGGATCTAGAGGAGTCCTAGGATTTGGATATGGAAGAATCCTAAGCTCTAGAGTAGGCCCTAAGGTTTTGGCTCTAGAAGGATCCTAAGGTCTAGAATAGGCCCTAAGGTCTGGCTTTAGGAAGGATCCTAAGGTCTAGAATAGGCCCTAAGGGCTGGCTTTAGGAAAGGATCTGGATTCTGGAAGGGTTTTAGTGACCTCATACAAAAATGAGGTCAACAACACCTTCTCTCCTTTTCTGTTCACCCGGGTAGTAATCTTTCTACTCTTTGGGATCCTTGGTGTGGAGGTGGTTCTATTGCTGACTATTTGAAGTTAACTAATTCCTTGTTTAGATACTCTAATTACTAGAGTAGCAATTTATCGAGTATCATCTTGAGGGACAAGTGGAACCTTCCTCCCTGCTTTGACAGCCAAATTTCCTCCCTTATCACCAAGGTTCCTATTGACTGCTATGAGGAAAATCATTGCTGGGCCGGTAAGCAATTCCCTAAATTTGTTGATTTTAACGCGCAGTTTTTTAGTAATCTGAGCATTGTAAACTGGCACAAATATATTTGGCACAAAAAATCAGCTCTCAGATTCTCGGTTTATGCTTGGCTGGCTTTTAAAGGGGGATAAAAACATCTGATGTTCTTGCTGCTAGGGGTATCACTACTCAGAAACATTGTTGTTTCTGTTACAATGACATGGAAACCACTTCCCATCTTTATTTTGAATGCAGTTTTTCCTTTAAAATTATTAAATCTCTTTTTCCATGGTTGAATGGTTTACTGATGAGGCCAAAATTACATCAACTCTACGACAGTATCTATGAGCAACATTTCTCTGTTCACAATAAAAACTTTTACCTTCTTACTGCTTCTGCCATGGTTTACTTTCTTTGGAGAGCGAGAAATGAGCAGAATTTTGGGGGAGTTTTTGACTGTCATGCCACTGTTGCTGGAAAAATTCGTAAAGCTGTATTTTATAAAACTAATGGATGGAAAAAAGATTGAACTCTGTGTTCCGATGGGGGGCTGGTGTTGGTTTCTCCCTACTTTGCCACTTCTCAAATACTATCTTGCTTGGACAAGCCTGGATGAGGACTTTTTTTGGACTTGCTACTACGGTGAATCTCAAAGCTGCTCCTGCATATTGCAACATGGAAATTTTGAGGAACCTGCTGTTTTTGTCACTGCTTTAGGTCTCCTGCTATCTTTTTTTGAAAGGACGATGATGAATGCTGATTTATTTCAGCTACCCCTTGGACGGTCCGAGTGGCAACCAGGGGTTACGCTCTTCTTAAAGCCCCAAAGATATTTTGTCCCTTACGAGTTTAAGAGCGACCTGAGTCCTTTAGGCATTTTTGCCTACTTTTTGTGATGCCCCAAGATCTAACTTGGAAAGAATGTCAATCAATTTCACAATAATTTACCAGAGTTATCTATAAACCTTCAGTAAGCAATCTATCAAACATCTATAAAATTTAAACATCAATATACAAGTCGATTCACATCTCAAAACATCATATACAATACTCAGGAACTAAACTATCAATACAAGTAGAGAAATCTATCCTGTCCTGAGTACAAAAGGATTATCTATCGATCAAAAGACAAAAACCTGAAGATCTGGATCAATTCCTATCTCCTGCTCCCGAGCCCTGACCTGAAAATATCAACCACATATAATGAGCTTTACAAAGCCCAGCAGGTCACCTAATACCTATAACTGAAATCAAAGCACGGCTATGCTATCAATATGCATGTCAGTCAATCACAGTCGATCAATCTATATCAGTCAATGGTCAATGAGTCTATGCAGTGGAAATCAAATCAGTAATCGATGCAATCCGAAAATCAACAGTCAATAAAACCAGTCAATGCAGCGGCAGGCAAATCAATCATTTCAATTTAATCAATCAATCAATATCCGTCAATCAAATCAATACGGTCAAATCAATACGATCTATTTAATGAAATCAATCGAGGAAAGCAATACGATAAATTTCAATCCATTCCGACAAGAAATCTATACAACAGTCAATACGGTCAGAACAGTAGCAACAGCGAGTCTATAAAATCTATAGGCAGCAATATCAATGAATCGGTAGGCAGTAGTACGATGTCCATGTTCATGCTATCAATACAGTATCTATATCTATCAATGTCTATAACAATGCTCATTAGTATCAATGTTCAGTAGTCAATCGATGAAATCAGTGAAATCGTACGATACAGTAAACCCGATCAAATCCGTAAAATCCGTAAATCAATACATTAAACATGCAATCAATACGATAATACTGAACAATGTATAATCAATGGTCATGTTGCTGTTGTAGAATTCATATTGCTGTTGTAGATATCAATACATTGGTTCTATGAAAAGAGTCGTCACTCTATTGCCCGTCGGCCGCCCGTCGGCATATAATCTCCTTATGACTCCCATCGTTATATCCATGATCCATGATCTATGATTTAAAGGAAAGCCCGTCGGCCCACCATCCTGTACAGGTATCATCTCCAACCAATGTTCAACCAGGTTATACGTGTTTCAGTATCAATAAGCAATCAATAATCAATATTAGAGCAATCATATCAATAATCATAGGCATATCGATTCAATCTATCAATTTCAGTCAAATCAGGAATCATACAAAAATCGGGCAGAGTAACAGTAGTCTATCGAATTTACACAAAAATCCTGCAAAAAGACAAATTCTGAATTTCTCCAAATTACAACAGAATAACCACGGCATCAATACAAGACTATTATTCTATAGAAACCAAGTCAGAAAACATCCTGATAATTTTCTATTCGATAAAAACCGCGTAGAACCAATTCCGGCCGGAAGAAAATTCGTAGAATACAGTCAAATCGTGTAGAATAATCATATCTATAACACTCTAAAAGTTGTGCGGTGAAAGTCGTGTCAATCTCAAATCGGGTCAATTATTCGACTACAAAAATATAAATCCGGACATATCTCGATAAAAATACAACATCTTTGAAAACAGAAACAGGATTCGGAGTCCTTACCGCAAGATAAACAAATCTTCTAACTGCGTCGTCGGACGAAAAGCGCTCCACCGGCTCCAAAACCAAGCTTCCTCTTCTCTTTCCTTCTCTTTCTCTCTCTTGCCTTTCCTCTCTCTCCAAAATGAATCCAAAATATCTCAAATCCGATATTTATCAACACTGATCGTCCTGGACGATCCAAATTTCGTCCTGGTACGATGGGTTCTCTGGACAAATTTCGTACAGACGAAATCCAAATTCGTCCCGGGCGACTTGCTCTCTGGATAGATTTCGTACAGACGGATCGTCCCGACTGCTCCAGGTTCGTACAGACGAAAATGGCAGATTTCTTCACAAATTTCTTCAGTTCGTCCAGTACTAAACCCAGTTCGTACAGACGAACTGCACTAAAAAAAATCAGCTTTTTGAAGGGTTTTACACTTTTTCCTTCATTCTTTTTGTAGTTCTCTTTCATTTTGTACCCATAATCTCTTTTTGTTTTGAGATTATGGATTATAGTTGGCTGCTTTTCTTACTTGTAATTTCTTCTTAGCAATGAATGGGCTCCGCCCCAAAAATTCCAAAAAAAAAAAAAAACTCAGTATAGAATATTGTACAACTGCCATTTTCGATTAAAGATATGTACGAACATCACTTATAAACTCTATCTATACATGTGTGTACCCTTAGGGACATCAATGAATACAAGGAACATTTCTTTGTCTCTCGTTCTCTTCTTTCCATTCTTTCATTGTGATCTCTGCCGCTTCAAAGCATTGCAAGTTAACATGGCATCAGAGCCATTTTGTGAAAACTAGCATTTTTTTCTCGCTTCTTCTTCCTATGTCTCTGCTCCGATCCTGCACATCCATGGCCGGGTTAGTCACTTCCTCTCCCGCGGCCGACTCTAATTTTTCTCTCATTTCGATTAGCATTCCTCCTCAACTCAAGTTCTTGATGAGTAATATCAAGAATCTTGTCCCCAACTCTCTAGTTGCGGAAAACTACCCGCTATGGTAATCACAAGTGGAAAAGGTTTTCACCGCCAATGGCTTCAAAGAATTTCTTGACGGCACATCTTTGTGTCCTTCGCCTCAAACTGATTCAGATGATTCGTTCGCCTCAACTACCCAGTCTCCGCACGACATCTGGACTCTCACCGATCAAAATCTTGATGTTGTGCTATACTATGTAATTTCACCATCTATCTGACCCTATGTTCTCACATTAACGCATTGTCATGACATATGGAGGACTCTTGCGCATCATCTTCAAGCCACGACGAGGTCTCAGATCATTCAGTTAAAGAACGAGTTGCATCACTTGTTGAAGGGCGACAAAACCATGACACAGTATCTTCTTGATATAAAATCAAAAGTTGATTCTATTCAAGTAACTGACAACACCATTGATCCCGAAAATGTGATCTTGTACACGCTAAACAGCCTTCCATCCTCGTATCAATCGTTAAAAACGGCGATCCGCATGAACCTCCAGCCATTAAAACTTAACGATCTTTACAGTCTTTTATCTAGTGAAGAATAGGTTCTAACCCACGAAGCAACGAAAGATCTTCAATCTTTGCATCTAATGGACAACTCCATCGCACTCGTAGCACCTCGTGGCTGAGGACGAGGAAGATACAATTCATCTCGCGGAAATAGAGGTCGTCGCTCCTTTCCACCTACTGGATGCGACGATAAAAATCCTCAGCGTAACACCATCTGTAAGATTTGCAACAAAACTGAACACTCTGCCCTTCGCTATTGGTATTAAATCGATCCAACATATTCAGACACTCCATCCAATTCGACGCTATTTTCCGCACCAGAAACTACCAGCCATGCTGACTAGTTTCTTGATAGTGATGCTTCATCACATCTTATAGTCGATCCATCTCAGCTGAGCGCGGCCGAGCAATATACAAGTTCTTCTCAAGTCGTTCTTGGCAATGGTTAGCAACTTCCAATTCAAAATACAGGTAAAGGAATACTGCCAACACACACAGGTAATCTCTATATTCACAAACTTCATCATGTTCCAAATCTTTCTTTCAATCTTCTTTTTGTTCATCAGCTAATCACATATTATAACTATGTTGTATCTTTTTCTTCTCATGGCTATCAAACCAAAGATTCGAAGACTCATCGCCTTCTTCTTCAAGGGCCTTGCCATAACGGTATATATAAGGTTCCATTAACATCCACAACATCGCATCTCGCTCTGCTTTTAGCCGAAACTATTCCTAACCTGTGGCTCAACTGTCTCGAGCATCCTGCCATTACCGTATTACAACATTTAGCTCATTCTGATTCAGATATATGTGCCTCTCTAAACTTGTAATATTTGTTGTCTTGCCAAGCGCAGACGTTTAGCTTTTCCGCAATCTAATTCTCATACTACTGACCATTTCAACTTGTGCACTATATTGTTTGGGGTCCTTCCCCGGTGCCCTCTATAAAAGGCTATTGATACTTTGTTTCGTTTATCGACGATTACACCAAATATCGTTGGATCTTTCCCATTTTTCAAAAATATGATGTTACAAATATTTTCGTAAAGTTTCATAAATACATCAAATGATTATTCAATACCACTCTCCAAACCATTCGTACAGATGGTAGAGGCGAGTATAAATAATACCTTCAATGCTTACTGCAAACATTGGGGCATTCGACATCAATTCACCTACTCGTATATCCCCGCTCAAAACGGTGTGGCAGAACAAAAAAAACGTCACATTCTTGAAATTATTCAGAGCCTTCTCATTCACTCCAATGCCCCTTCTCATCAATGGACAGAAGCACTACATACGGCTATCTATTTAATCAATCGCCTTCCCACACCTATCCTTCACAACAATACACCATTTCAACAACTATACAACAAAACATCAATCTACGCACATCTAAAAACCTTCGGATATCTCTGCTACCCATGGCTGCAATCTTATGCCAAGTCAAAATTATCCCCTCTCTCAGTGCCATGCATATTCATTGGATATGCTCAATCCCAAAAAGGATATTGCTGCTTGGACACTATCACAAATTGCGTCTGTCTCTCGTCACGTCATCTTCAATGAAAAAATTCTTCTATTCAAACAATCCCACTCGGTTTCCAATCAATTTGCCTCGTCTCCTAACCCTTTTTAGGTTCCTCCACTACTGATATTGCTCACATCACTAACTCTGAATCTTTAAATCTCCAAGTCATCTCTCAGCTCACCTTCTCAGTCAAATCCCATTCTTCAACCCATATCCTCACCTTCAAGCGTATCATCAAATTAGCCACCACCTACTCTAACTCCTCTAGTCATCCCACATGTAATTATGACACACCCAATGAAAACTCGCCTTTAAACTGGTAATCTTAAGCCATAACATATATTTGATCTCTCTCATCATATTCTTGATACCGACAAGCCACTTACACGCAAGCTACCAAAAATGCACATTGGCATTCCGTTATGTCTCAAGAGTTCCAAGCTCTACAATCACAAGGCACATAGGATCTTGTGCCTTCTTTACCTACCCAAAACACTCTTGGTTACAAATGGATGTTCAAAATTAAATATAACTCTAATGGAACCGTCGTTCATTACAAAGCTCAACTAGTTGCATTATGTTGTAATCAATAATTTGGTTTAGACTATAAAGAAACATTTATTCATGTAGTCAAAATACCTACCATTCATATTTTATTAGTCATAGCATTATATCATAATTGGCAAATACGTCAGTTTTGATACGCGGTTTCTCTCAGACATGGTCTACATGAAACAACTTATGGGGTTCGTTGATGAAAATTACCCCACACATGTATGCAAGTTGAATAAGATCATATATGGTCTTAAAGCACCAGAAAAGTGATTTGAAAATTTAATAGTATTTCTTCATGGATTGGACTTTGTTACTAGTCATTCGGGTCCGCGGCTACTTATTTACCAGAAAAATAGTATTATCTTGTACTTTTTAATTTATGTTGACGACATCATACTAACATACAACAACACTCAATCCATTACTACTCTTCTTAATCGCTTTCATCAACGATTCAACATGCAAAACTTAGATAATTTGACACATTTTCTTGGTATTACAGCTGAATATACAACAATCGGTCTAATCTTACATCAATCAAGATATGCTGAACGAATCCAAATGTGTGCTGGAATGCTAAACAACAGACCAATTTCAACTACCACAACAACAAATCCACTTTATCAATTGACTCTCCGACGTTCACCAACCCAAAGATATATCAACAACTCGTGGGAGCCTTCAGTACCTAACCCTCATAAGACCAAACATCACATATGCCATCAACAAGGCTTGTCAGCATATGCATCAACCAACAGTGTCAATTTTTGAATCTCTAAAATTGATTCTACGCTATCTTCGAGGATCTCTACATCTCGATCTACCAATTACTCATGGATCTCCCACCCTTCACACAAACACAGACTCTGACTGGGCTTGTGATCATCAAGATCATAAATTGACCACAGGATACTAAAATTTCCTGGCTCTACTCTAATGTCGTGGTGTGCAAAGAAACAATCCACAATAGCTCGATCATCTATTAAAGCCGAATATAGAGCAAAAGCCACGACGATGACAGAAATTATATGGCTTCATTGACTACTTCAAGAATTGGACTGTCCCCAACAACAGCCCACAACATTATACTGTATTTGTCTCTTGTTCTCTTCCTTCCATTCTTTCATTGTGATCTCTTGCATTGAATGTTAGCAAATATCCTAATTTTTATATGTTTATTTAATAATACTTTAAATATTAAATTTAAAGTATTAAATTTTTTAATATTATATTAATATTAAAAAAATGAAGATTTTATGTAAAAAATGCAATTCTTAGAAATCCATATTTCAATTTAAATTTTCTTCAATTAAATTTATTAGTAAACTTAGACAAGTAAGAAATTAATATTTTGATCAGAGATTTATCGCCAGTTCAATATTCTGATTGATCTTCTGATTCTTAATCAATTTAACCAGACGAATATGGGCGTTCAAATTCCCAACGTCTCCCATCCACTTGATCATAAAGGAGGTGATTCACTGGTTTGGAAATGCGTTTCTTCTGTTACAATATTCATCACGAAAAAACCGAGCAGAAAGTTGAAAGGTTAGATTTGAAGCTATAGAAATAATGACAGCTACGCACTTTGGATTGAATACATCTTCCCCCTTTGCTTTACACCCCAATTCGTCCAATTACATCAAGAAAATGGTTATGTATGAATTCAATTCGCCAGAAGCATCATCAAGAAATCCCAACAACTTAAACAGGCTAAAAGCCATGTACGTGGAAGCCTAAAGCATGTTCATCAACATAAGCTTATCTTACAAGTATCAAGAACAGAAAATAAAAGATAGAAAAGGCAAACCTACACAACCCTAAATCACCATCGATTCACTTGCTTTTACCTCGTAGCTTAACACCAAGCACACGCTCCATCTTCCCAAGGAGAGCCTGGTTCGGAACAGCCTTACCGCTCTCATACTCCTGCACCACCTGCGCGCGCTCGTTGATTTGCTTCGCTAGCTCTGCTTGGCTCATCTTCTTATCAAGCCGCGCCTTCTGGATTGCTAGTCTTAGATCCGCCGACACACGATCAAGCGCCGCCGGCTCCGTCTGCTCGTCCAACTTCCGCGCGTTCATTGCAGGCTGTGATGCCGCCGAAGAGCCTTTCTTGTTCGATCCGGCGTCGAACTTCTTCACCGTCTCGATCTCCGCGCCAGATCTTATCGCATTGTTCACCACTTTGGGATCTTTGAGATCTGCGCTCTTAGGCTTTCGCCTTGAAAGCACCACTGGATCCCAGTCCTGGGTAAAGTTTCCCGTTGGACGTACTGGCATTTCTTCGAGTAACTCTCCTACGATCTGAAGAGGACGAGTGGGGACGACGCTTTATAGAAAGAGGAAAGGGCTCGGGTTCTAGAACAATCTTATTATTTTTTTATTTCATTTATTCTTAAAATTTCTGAAACTTTCTTGCACTGCAAGTTTATTTCTTCGTGATTTATGAAATCTGGAAGGTTCGAGATTGATGAAGTATGGTGGAGCTGGCTCTCCCGGTCTATTTCGGGAGCAATTATTAGGTCCTTTCACTGGATGGAGAGGAAGGTTCGGTTTTAGGCAAAAATAGGTCAAAAAGTGCAAATACCGAGTTTTTTGAAAAACTCGGTATTTTTTCAAAAAACTCGGTATTTGCACTTTTTTAGGCAAAACCGAACCTTCCTCTAGGTCCTTGCACCGGACCAAATAAAAGTTCCTATTTCGGACCACGTTAGGTTTTGTTTATCTAATAAATAATAATAATAATAATAATAATAATAATCTATTGAAATATTTATGATGTTAGAGAGATAAATAATTTAATGTCTTAAATTTAAATGAAAGTTCTAACACACATACTAATACGAGAAAAGAATAAAACAATCATAAGAGACGATAAATTTTTTACATGAAAAATACATAGAAGATGTAAAAACCATATATTAGAGCCTAAAAAAATCCCTTTGAATTGATTGTTTTATGAATTGATCCTATAATTTAAGTTTTAATAACTTCCATCATACGGTGCAACGAGCAGTAGGATTCCTCATAACTCCCAAAAACTAATTCGACGACCCACCTTCTTGTATCCCATGCCTTGATGTACGAAATCTTTATGCCAAATTTACATTCAAACTATTAATAATTTCACATGATTTCATGTCTACATGTTGACAAAAGACAGTTATAATGTAGTAACAAAAAAATTTAGATGCGCAATTATGATGCCCCCCTAATATGATAGAGTGCATATAGGTATGTGGAGGTCCACTATATGTGACTTTCATATCCCACCTAGTTGCTTGCTCTTCAAAGAGTCGAGACGTCATAGACACGGACCTGAGGGGTGATCATGTTGTGCACAAATAAGTGTAAAGCCTTGTCCTATTAGACTTATACTTAATGCACCCAACATTATTGATGATTTACAACCATTCAGAGCACACTTTCGGCGACTTTCCGGTGGCTTAAGCTGAAATATTTCCAATTGCAGAATTTCCAACGTATTTATTTCTGGCGGATTTTAATAATATCTAAAAATCATAAATTCATAATTTAATTAATTATTAATTTAATAACTTAATTTAGTTACTTATTAATCCAATAATTTATTTTAATTTATTACTAATTTAATAACTTATTTTAAGTAATTATTAATTTAATAACTTATTTATTTAATTTATTAACTTTTATATTTTATATTAATTAATTTTAATTTTAATTTTTGTATAATTAGTATTTATATAAAAATAATATTTTTACACATTTGCCTCTTTAGCAAATTAGTTGGGCATTAGAAAAAAAATTTTCAAACCCAATTCAAATCCCACGACAGGTAGCGCGCGGGATCAGCGATTAGCGTGGGAGGGAGGGTGGTCAGCAGGTCAATCCTCGTTTGGGCAGCTGAGAGGAGGGCAACGGGAGGCTTCATTTTTTAATTATTATTATTTTTTTTTTGCGGCCTAAGACTTACGGATAGCTGCCGGAAATATTTTTTGTCAGAAAGGATATCAGATATATTTTTCCTACGCGGGTTTAACGGGCGGAAAACTTTTCACCGAAAAGCCTAAGGTAAATTCCAAATCCGCCAAAAAATGATCAATTGCCATCGATAATATATGATTTTTCTGTAGTGACACATTTTAGCGCTTTTTAGTACTAAATGTAAGCTCGTCATATAAGCCCCCTCTATGTTTAAAGTTGTAATAACCTCAAAATAAAAAGTATTTTAAAATATAAAATTTTAAATTTCTATTTGAACTTTAGCATTTTGGTGTGCTATATTTGTGAGCACTATAGCACTAGGTTTTTTAGAGCATAGAGACGCCCTGAAAATGCCGCTGCGCCATTTGAGTTTATGTTCTACAGTAATTCTAGATTTGACAAACAGACCTGTTACGTAAGCCACTAATGTTGTTCATATATATATATATATATATATATATATATATATATATATATATATATATATATATATATATATATATATTTTTTATAAATATCCCTATCATCCCTCTCCCTCCCTCCATTCAGAGTTGCTTGGCCGGGAAAAAATTGAAGGAGAAGGGGGAGAAGATGAGAGAGAAGAGTCTTCGGGTGACTTTTATCAGCCATTTCTTTTATATATGAACTTGTCTTCAATCATATTAAAAAAATCAAAGCTAAAACAAATTGCATAAAATTAAAAATAAGCTTACATGTATTGAGAGATTGGCGAAGCGGGAACTGTGCCTGAGGAAAAGAGTGGAAGGAAAAAATGATTATTTAGCTGTCCACGTCATCATATATAATGTGTCATGTATTTACTCATTAGCTCTATATATACATGTGTATTTGTAACTTGTATTCATTATCAATATACAACTATTATTTCCTTCTCGTTTCTTAGTTTCGCTTTGTCCGCTTGCCCTTTCTCCTTTCCTAAATGGTATCAGAGCACCGCCATGCGAGAACCAGAATCAACAGCATCCCTCTCATCTTCTTCCTCTACCTTCTCAACCTCCCTTTCTAATCTAGCTATTCCCCCATATCTCAAATTCTTGATTTCAAATATCAAGAATCTTGTTCACAACCCGCTTACCTCCGACTCATATGCGATCTGGCGTCTTCAACTACTCCAGCATTTCACGGCGAATGAATCCAGTCACTTAACAGGCGAAACTCTGATTCCCTCAGATCCCACAAGCTCCAACTACAACATATGGCGCTTAATCGACAACAATATCATTTCTATACTTTTCTCCACCATATCTCGCATTTGATTCTTCCGTATGTGCTTTCCGCCAACACCGCCCGCAAGATTTAGTTGGTTCTTGAACGGCGATTGCAACCCACTAAATGTTCTCGAGTCATCCAACTCAAGAAAGAACTTCACAACATCAAGATGATAAATTCATCTATGCAATAATACCTAGCTCAAATCAAGACAATCGTTGATAGCATCGCCGCCTTCGGCTCTCAAATCGATATGGAGGATATTATTCTCTACATTAACAATGGGCTACCATCCACCTACAACTCCTTCAAATCAGTGATTCGAACCTCTCTTCATCACATCGACCTCGACACAATCTACTATCTTCTTTGCAACAAAGAGATAAACATCTAACAAGAACATCTTCAAGATTCCGCTTCTTCCACTGACCTGATCGCTCTATACACTTACAATGCTTGTTCTGCTCGGGGACGAGGCCAGCGACGTTCTTTCAAAGGCAAGAACAATTTCTCTCGTCTGCCTATTTCCCCGCCTTCGCAACCTTCCCATTCCATCTCTGGCCGTCCAACTTGCCAAATCTGTGCAAAATTGGGACACGTTACAATCAACTGTTGGCATCAATGTAACTTTAAGTACGCTCCAACAATTTCTTGGTCGCCTTGTGCGCTAATGACTCAGTTTCCTTCCAATGCTACACAAGACTGAGTTCTGTACCACGACGCCACTACCCATCTGACTCCCGACAACACAAATATGTGTCAAGCAGCTTCTTACTTGGGCTTTGACACGGTGTCCACTGCTAATGGAAGCTCGTTGCCAACTCAAAAAATCTGGTCAATGCTTTCTAACTTTACCGAAAACGACTCGTAAGCTTCGCCTAAATAACTTGCTTCATGTTCCTTCTCTTACACATAGTCTAATATATGTTTCCAAACTTACTTCTGATATTTTTGTTTCTATTTATTTTGATGATAATGGCTTTGTGATAAAGGACCTCAAGGACAATCAACCTCTTTCTTCTTGGTCATCTACATAAAGGTCTGTATCAGTTTCGTCTACCTTCCAATAAATTTGAGACAGCTCTTCAAGACATTACTCTATCTCCGCAACTTTGGCATGCCAGAGTTGGACACCCCCATCACAGACCTCTCTCCATTATTGCTAATAAAATTCTTGAACTTTCTTTTGTTTCTTCTGTTTTGTTTGTATGTCTTGTATTGTGTCGAAAAGCCACAAATTGCCGTTCAATAAAAGAGTTACTATTTCTTCTAAATCATTTAGCTTAATTCACTTTGATGTTTGGGGACTCGCCCCTCAAAAATTTCGAGCTGGGCTTAAATACTATGTTTTCTTTATTGTCGATTTTACTCAATTTTCTTGGATTTATTTAATGCATTCTAAACAGGGAACATGTGTGAAATTTCAATATTTATGCAACCTTTTTCGGAACCACTTCAACCCCACACCTCGCTTCTTCAGATTCGATGGCGGTGGTGAATTTACCAACAACATTTTCAAAAATTTCCTTCACAAATGAGAAATCGTTAATCAAATAAGCTGCCCCCACACTCATCAACAAAATAGTACTGTCTAACGTAAGCACATGCACCTTCTCGATCTCACTTGTGCTCTCCTACATGCTTCCAATCTTCCCAATACTTTATGGGCTGGTGTGATAACCACAACAAACTATCTTGTAAACCGTCTCCCTTCCAAAACCATCTCTCTTCAGATTCCATATCAATTTCTTCACGGAAAGCCCCCAACCTATTCTCATATTCACGTTTTTAGGTGTCTTTGCTTTCCTTGAATGCAACCATACTCCTCCAACAAACTATCTCCTTATTCACATGAATGCATGTTCCTAGGACACTCATCGATTCATAAAGGTTACAGGTGCTACAACATAATCAATGGCAAAATTCTTATCTCGCGGCACATTGTGTTTCATGAAAACATATTTCCTTTCAAATCTTCCCAATTCAATTCCGTTTACCCATCTTCGATCAACAATCAATACACTTCCCCTCCTCTTCTTATCCCTTCCTCCATACCTATTCATATGCCCGTAACTCCCAGTATGTGATGCCCCAGATATCAATAGTGAAAGGATTCGTCTGACAGTCTTGATCAATCTCCATTCCTGCTCCCTTGCTCGGACCTGAAAATTTCAACCACATATAATGAGCTTACAAAGCCCAGCAGGTCACCAAAGCCTACAACTGAAATCAAAGCACGGCGATGCTATCAATATGCATGTCAGTCAATCAAATCTATATCAGTCAATGGTCAATCAATCTATGCAATACAAAAATCCATAGTCAATAAAACCAGTCAATGCAGCAGCAGGCAAATCAATAAACCAAGCTCAATCAATCCACATCAATCTCGAAGAAAATCAATCAATTCGTCAAATCAATCGATCAAATCAAATCAAATCCATCAATAGTCAATAATCAATACAGCGGTAAAAACATCAATAAATCAATACTCCCCAGCAATCAAATCAGTAAGTGCTTCCAGTCAGTATCTATCCATCGTAGCAGTGTCTATCAATCAATACTATCAGTTCAATCAATCGTGTCGTCGATCTAGTCAATTCGTAGTATCTATATCATTCTTGCAAATCAGTCAATCCAATTATTCAATACAATTCACTCGATATCAATATACAATATTCAATGACACTACGGCAGCGAGTACGATTCAATAATGACGACGTACGATGCTACAATAGGGAAATCATCTCAATCCATATAGCACTTTCCAATCAATTATATCTATAAGCAGGGAAATTCATAGAACGATCAAATCAATAACGTCAGAACAATTGAAATCAAATCCATAAAGAATTCTATCCTACGATAAATCAAATCCACACGGCAATAATCAATTCAATCAATCAATCAATCGATAATCGGCACAACGAATCAATGTATCAGTATAATAATAACATGCCAGGATCTATCGTATCAATAGTATCCATGTGTAAATATCATAATCCATATCAATGTCGATGTCGGTATCTATCAATCGATACAATCTATATCAATGTCGGTGTCAATATCCATGAATCAATACGCAGCATCCATATCAATATCGGTGCCGGTATCTATGAATCAATACGATCCATATCCACAATCCATAGATCAAGTCGATAAAATCAATCGGAAAAGCAATACGATAAATCAATTGTATCCATGCTCAATGATCAATTAATGAAATCAATAAAATCGTACGATACAGTAAATCCATAAATCCATCAATAAATCCGTTCAAGATCAATAAATCAATCAGAAATCAATAAATCAATGCATATCAAGAAATCCATGCGATGCAATATCGTATACATGCAATTCCATACAATGGCCTTACTAGACAAGCACAAACACTAGCTATGATCAATAGTGCTGTTGTAGAATCCATATTGCTGTTGTAGATATCCGTACGTTGGTTTCAATCAATAAGAGTCGTCACTTTGCCCGTCGGCCGCCCGTCGACATATAAAACTCTTTATAACTCCCATCTATAGTGTTGTTGTAGAAATCCATAATCGATGTTTAAAGGAAAGCCCGTCGGCCCACCATCCTGTACAGGTCAAGTCAATCTCCAACCAACGTTCAACCAGGTTCCCACTTGTCTTTCAGTAACAATCAATTCAATCAATAGTCAATGCAAGAAGCAATATTAAAGCAATCTAGAACAATCATATCAATAGTCATACGCATATTAATTCAATCTATCAATTTCAGACAAATCAGAAATCATACGAAAATCGGGCAGAGTAACGGCAGTCAGTCAAATTTACACAAAAATCCTGCAAAAAGCACAAATTCCAAATTTCTCCAAATTACAATCAAATATCCATGACATCAATACAAGACTATTATTCTATAGAATCCAAGTCAAATCACGTCCTGATATTTTTCTATTCAATTAAAATTGCGTAGAATCAATTCCGACCGGTAAAATCTTCGCAGAAAATACTCAGATCGTGTACAATAGTCATATCTATAACATACCAAAAGTTGTGCGGTGAAAGTTATGTCAAATCAAAATCAGGTCAAAAGTTCGACTACGAAAACACAAAACAATGCACAACTCGGTCAAAACTCAATATCTTCGAAAACAGAAATAGGATTCGGAGTCCTTACCACGAGATCTTCACTTTTCCCAACAGCGGCGTCGGACGAAAAGCGCTCCGCGGCCTCCGAAACCCAGCTTTTCCTCTTTTCCCTTTCTCTTTCTCTCTCTAAAATCAGATATTTTGTTTTTAAAATGATTTTCTCTCTCCTCAAAACGAGCTGATTTTCTTATATCTTTAGTCTCATCGGCCCGACCGATCGCCACATCGTCCTGGCCGATCAGAACAAAATCACATCGGCCTGAACAACATTCAGGACGATTCCCAGGACGATATTTTGAACAGTACCGATCGGCCTGGACGATCTTGGGAGGAAAATCCAAATCAGAGAGGAACAGTAAGGGAATGAGGTCTCACAATCTCCCCACCTCCTATCACTCCCACAACCTACTCCCAAGCCGTCAAATTCTAGCATTGGAGTACAACAATGATTGAGGAGTTTCAAGCTCTTCAACGACAAGGCACATGGTCTCTTATGCCTCCGCGGCCTAACAAACCCATTCTCAGATGTAAATGAACATTTAAAACAAAATGTCTCCCAAACAGATCGCTACAAAGCTCGTCTTGTAGCTAAAGGACACAATCAACAACTAGGCGTCAACTATACATAAACTTTTAGTCCTATCGCAAAAATGTCAACAATTTGTGTTCGCCTCACTTTAGCGCTTCACCGTAACTAACCAATGCTTCAACTAGATGTGTCAAAAGCCTTCCTCCATGGTGATCTTCCGGACGATGTTTATATGCGATAACCTCTGGGCTTCGTGGATGTTCAATCGCCAAATCTGGTTTGTAAACTTCAAAAATTCATATACGGTCTTAAACAAGCACATTGTCAATGGTTCCAGAAATTTACCAATTTTCTTCTCAACCTCGGTTTCGGGTTCAGTCATTCCAATCGTTCCTTCCTTCTATTTCAACACAAAAATATTCAAATTTACATACTCATTTACATTGATGACATTCTTAATACAAGAAATGATCAAACAAAAATTCAATCTCTTCTCACCAAACTGCAATCTCAATTTTCTCTCAAGCAACTTAGTCAAATTTATTTATTCCTCGATATACAGGTTCAACGTACTACTACAAGATTCTTCCTCAATCATACTCATTATGCCACCAAGCTACTCCAATCAGCAGGATTCGTTGACTGCAAACCCGCACAGACTCCTATCACATTTAAAACCAGCCAATGCTCCAACTCCATGCAACCGTTCTCTGATCCTAACCTTTGTCTCAAACTCACAGGCTCACTTCAATACCTATCGATTACTCGATCAGACATCGCTTTTGCCACTAATTTTATTTGTAAACATATGTAGGCTCAAACAACTCAAGATTTTTAAGCACTCAAATGCCTCCTACACTACATCAAAGGTACTCTATCCTTCGGGCTTCCTCTTACCATAGGCGATCTTCAGCTTCAAGCTTATGCAGCTGTGGACTGGGCATCAGACTTGACCGATCGAAAATCCATATTTGGTTTTCTGCACTTTCCTAAGCAACAAACTAATATCGTGGTTAGCCAAAAAGCAAGTTACTGTCGCCAAATCCTCCACAGAAGTTGAGTACCGATCGCTCTCCTCGGCTACTTCAGATATACTATGGTTTTGTTGTATTGTTCAAGAACTTTAGATCCCCCAACACACTCATGCAGTTGTTCACTGTGACAATATATATGTTATCGCTCTGGCCAACAACCCAGTCTTTCATGCAAAAACAAAACACATTGAGATTGACTATCATTTCATTCTCCATCATCTCAATTCCGAAGAAATAAAAATTGTTCACATAAACTCCATTGACCAAACTGTTGACATCATCACCAAACCTTTCTCTTCAGCTCGCTTCATTGAATAATGACGCAAACTAACCATTCAATAAATGGATGCTTAGTTTGAGGGAACATGTTATCGAGTTGTCAACGTCATTATATATGACGTGTCTTGTATTTACTCATTAGCACTATATATATGTGTATTTGTAACCTCTATTCATTATCTATACAACAATTATTTCCTTTTCGTTTCTTAGCTTCGCTCTGTCCACTTGCCCTTTCTCCGTTCCTACAGAATTAAGGTAAAATAGAGAAAAACATATCTTATTTCACCACCCCATGTTTATATAATTTTGATGATATATATATATATATATATAAGAGTTTTAAGGCAATTTGAAAAAAAAAGTTAAAGTAAATATGTTGTTGCTAGTTGTGTAGCTGATGTGAAGTTGTAATAAGACTTCTCAAAAGTCAAAGCCTTTTATGAGTTCTTTCTCGGATATAATTGATTTTACTCGATCCTATTTATAGCCCAAGACTCAATTGTTAACTTACATAATTCACTTCACTTCCTCACATCTCATTCATTCTAGGACCATCAATTTATCTGAAATTTATGGACCTTATCGTGTGAGTGGGAGGAGAGAGCAAGCGACTGAGACTAATCAAAGGAAAAAAGGAATAGTCGAGCAGAATTTGAGTAGGAAAAAAAAATAACAATTGAAAGACTAGAATTTGAGGAGAAAAATGATTGTTTGACTAATTATTAGGTGAATATGTAAATATTTTTCATGTAATCAACGCGACATGATTTTCCATAATCAATTGAAATCAGAATACATTTTCATGTTTTCTCACTTCACGTATTGGCTCCTTCTTAAATTAATACATTCGACTAATTAATTTTTCCATGATGCTCCGTTTTATAATTTTGACTTTGTACTAAGACCTAAAAAAACCTTTGTTGAATTTTATTTTTTGTTATTCGCTAAATCCTAAATTTATAAAGTCAGCCCACTAACAAAATCAAGACAATCATGATATGATTTTAGAAACTTATAATTTTATTTGAATTGAGCAAAATTAAAATAAAAATAAAATAACATAATTGAAATCAAATCAAGCTAATCAGCTACATTAGTTCATATTCAGTTTGATTGTTTATTTAAAGGTTAAAAATATATTTAATTTTCTCTGTTCAAATTTAATTTTCAATAGGGTCGGCCCATACTGGAGATTATTAAGTGATCCATTATCTCAGCCCACTGGAAGTTCCTCTTTGGCGCCAAAATTCTCATTGATATAGAATACGCCAGACAGGATCCGTTCTACCTACGCCTCGAGAACTCCCCGCGCTCTCAATCTCTCACCGCCGGGCGAAATGCAGCGGCAGAAATCCATCCTCTCCTTTCTCCAAAAACCCTCAACGGAAGCCCACAACGCTTCCGGGAAGACGCCTTGTCAGATTCCGTCGACGCTGCAGCCAGCCCAGGCTTCAAATCTCGAAGGAATCTCCGCCAAAGTTCCTTTAGCGGATGAGGTCAGAGGAACCGACACTCCACCGGAGAAGATCTGTCGCCCACTTTTCACTTCGAGATTTACTGCGGCGGTCGATTTCGGTGACGAAAGCGTGGCGCAGCCCTTCTCGAGCATACTCCATAAGTTCGCCAAGAATGACCAGTCAAAGAGCTCCAGTATAATGTATTTTTCAGCTGGAGTTAGGATTACACTTACTCAAGCTTTCATGTCCTCAATTATGAGAACTTTAGCTGTTTAATGATGCTATCGTTTTATTCTTCTTTGATATTCGTCGATTTAGTCAAGTTAGTTGATATTACGCTTTGTTGCTGCCATCGTCACCTAATGCAAGGGCATTTAATGATAAGAGATCAATTTATATTGAGCTAGGGAAATGTTTAGAATGTGCCTAGACGGCTTGACGAGATGAGACTGTTTTTCTGTGTTGTTTTGCTTTAGTATATGGAATCTTCGCCGGTCCTTGTTCTTCTTTCGATGCCTGAGTTTGGTCCTAGCAACCTTAAACAGTTTTTCTTCTTCTTTCCATTTCTTAGAGTATGGACGGTTGATCTTGCTTCATATATTAAAATATTAAAATCGGAACTCTTGTTATCCACATTGTTTGTAAACACCTTCCTGTGCTTGCATTGAAATAGTGATTCATATTTTATTCATCATCTGCAGGAACCAAAACGACAGTGTTTCATTTGGTTTGCTATCTAAATCCTCTACGCTTGAGGATAATTATTCAGAAAAAAGAAATGGAATGTCCCTTGAAGATAGGGAAAATAATGATAATGATTTTATTCATGGCGTTGATGAGAACGCGCAAAATATAAAATTTGACTTGGATTTGCTGGGGCCAGAAACCCCTGCTGTGCGGCCACGTGTTCCTCACTTTAAGCGGATACAAAATACAAGTGATTTTGACCAGGTGACTTGCTCTTTCGTTTCAGGATTTAATAAAAGGCAGAAGCTAAATGAAGAACTCCCAGGAAAAGGAGTTCGTGGTGATAAATCTGATATTTCTAGTAGTAAATTCGAATGGCTTAACCCTTCTACAATTCGAGATGCAAATGGTAGACGCCCTAGTGATCCATTGTATGATGAGAGAACATTATACATACCGCCTGATGCATTGAAGAAAATGTCAGCATCTCAGAAGCAATATTGGAGCGTGAAGTGCCAATATTTAGATGTCATACTATTTTTTAAAGTGGTAAGTTACGCTGAAAATTATAGTTTATGATAACTAGTTATACTTTTTGCTTCATCGCTATATGAATAACAGGTGGTATTTTACCTTATATCTTTCTGTAGACTATATTAGAAATTGCAATTCCCATTGTGTTATACTATATGACAATTTTGTTAGGCCTGCCATTGTATGAATTACAAGTGATGTTGGAGTCTCAATGTAGATGAGAATATTAAGATGAATGTGTATTTAAAATTTTAAACTAGGAAGGGCATAATGATGGCAATATAGAAGAGATTGTTGGAATAACACTTGTGAATGAAAATCTACATGGCTTAGTGGTTGTTTTAGAAAATTGTTTCTCCAAGGTCATGTGTTCGACCCATGCCTTTTGTGGTTTAAAAAAGGCACTTGTAAAAGTTACGTTTATTGAAAATAGGCATAGGTGATTTAATTTTAGGCTACATGTAGAGCAGCAGATGCACCAACAAGGTTTTGCTTGGGACATCATTTTGTCAGCTATGCTTTTCAATCCGCATCACATTTGATGGTTATCTAACTATTTTTCAATTGTATTACAAAACGTTATTGTTATCTGGAATAGCTTTTCATGGTTGAGCATATCATCCCGTGTTGGTGCAATTGTGTTCCATAGTTTCCTAATCTAATAACTTATAATTTTATTGTCTAGATTATAAGGATACATTTAACATCTATTTTTCCTATAGTAGTTTCACAATTGACTATGCTGATCATTGTAGTTGCCCCAAATAGACCTCAAGTCATGTAGATAGAATTAGTGTGAAGCTATGATGCACTAACACACCTCTTGAAGAGAGAATGCAATGTCAGACACGTGTCGGACAAGGACACGTGTCCGACACGGTTGGAACACGTGTAGGACACGGCAGACACGTGTCCGATTAAAATAATGTTTAAATTTAACCCGACACGGCAGGGACATGCGTGGCTTTTTGATGATAAAATTATTTTAAATTAGAAAAATTTTATATTTTTATATTTACTAAATCAAATAAAACATCACATTTGCTCGTATATGCATCAATACGATTATTGAAAGGCATGATCATTAGAGAATGAATCTTTTTTTTTCAGACAATACTGATTATTGAAAATCTTTATGCCTACTTGTGTTTGCAATTTTTAGTGACATGGAATAAGAAGAATTTTGATTATGTTTGAAAGATTTTTATGTGTATGCGTTATTGTAATTCTAGTTGATGGGATTTTGTTGAAATATGTGAAAAGTTAGAATGATATAGAAAATATTTAAAATATGAAAGATATAAGATTAATAGAATAAAAATTAGTATATGATATCCAATGATCTATTATGGGAGAGAACTAGAGAAGTATAGAAGTAAATATATAGATTCTTTGTTATTTAGATTAGAGGTTAAAGAAATATTATGGGAGAGAACTAGCGAACTAGAGAAGTTAATAGATACAAAGAAGAACCAACTTTCATTATATGATATCCAATGAACTATTGCAAATCTTTCTCTTGATGAATCAGAGTTGGAAGCAATGATATTCAATGATGATGATATTGAAGGCCAAAAACAAACCCCTGAAGCTAATCCTAGTTGTTGAAGCTTGAATGCTTGATGTTGTAGTAAATGGTTATTTGCTTATATTTTGCTGGTTGTACTAGACATTTTGTACTAAACATTTTATATTATAAGCTAGACAAGTTATCACGCAATTCATTTATTATTGTTTGTCATTTCTAATATGATGTTACATTAATATCTATACACTATGTAAAAAAATGTAATGCCATGTCTGCGCCGTACCCGTGTCCTATATTTTCAAAAAAAGTCATGTCCTGTGTTCGTGTTGCAGTGTCTGTGTTTGTGCATCATAGGTGTGAAGTGATGATGGCAACATTAGTATGTTGATAAAGCTAGTGAGGATGTTGGTGATGATAGAGCGTTGATTGAGCATGATTATATTAGTCATTTTCTATTTGATAAGTCGATTATTGAGTTCGATGTCATTTGTAATGGATTTTTCTATAGCAACTTTTAATATTATTCAATTGCCTAGGAAAATTTCTTAACTTCCATGATGCATGTTCATCAAAAACATGTTTTCATGTTACATCTTGTAGTTAAGTTCAGTGAAATAAAAGAAAACGGTCATGTTCGAATTATAAATTGTAACAAATGAACATATGATTTTCATGATGCATATTCCATTCAAAATATGTTGCTAATTTAGATGTTTTTTTATGTAATGTAGTTCCTATTTAGAAATGGTGAATGCCATGTTCAAATTATGCAACCAAGATTCTTGACACTTTCTAGCATAGTGGTCAACTTGCACACAGATACTACCTGCCACAGAGAGAGTAGGCGGTATATTAATATTCATCTATCTTGTTTGAGACATTTTTAACATGATTTTATTTGATTGACTTATCAATAATGCAACATGAAATGACAGTTAGGACCTTTTGCTTTAAATTTCTCTATGACAGTAGCATGATGTCAAATGCTATGAGATAATTTGGTCCTGCACCAATTTTATTAAAATAACACCATAATAGATGGTTCAGATAGTGATAAAAAAACATTTCTCAATTATATGTTGTATGAGTACTTAAATTAAATGTAAAAATCTAAGTATGTATGCAGTGTTATTAAAGGTGTTAGGTGCTTTCAAGGTGATATAACTACTTAATGTATGAGAAGTATGGTGCTTGCCTGAGCAAAATAAGACACTTAAATGTTCATCAATTTAAATTAGGAGGAATACTTTTGAAGGGTATAATATAACAATATTCTCATTAAAATAGTAAACTATAATAGGTAGAAGAAGTATTTTCAAGTTTTATTTCAGTGTAAAATCTATAATAGGAATTTTTTTCCTTTTTTTTTCATTCTAAATATCAAAATGGCAGCCTTGCCACTCGCATACTTTTTCCCATCAATAGATTTGTAGCCCACTACCTCTTTTATCTTTTAGTCTTATCCTTGTTGTCATCAAAATCTATTGCTGTGATAAAGAAGCTTTTGTACTTATATTTTGATTTGAAATGCTTCCCAATAAGCATCCTTTTTTTTCCTCTAACCCCTGATGCTCTTTTCACACAATCCTTTGTCAAAAATTTTTATCAAATTCTAATTTATCTTTGACATTTGAGATAGTATCTCCATTTCTCCAATCAACCACTCATTATTATCATCAATGTTATTTAGATATATTGGATCAATGAAATTCCACTTGTAATGATGAGTCTCAAATGTAAGTTTTGTTGATTCAATATCTATCTTGAAGGGACTTCTGTAGTTTCCAAACGTTTTATCATATTTATTACTTCAATATATGTTTCATTTGTTTATTATGGTTGCGTGCTTTGCAATATAATAAAATAAATTTGCATTTAGGAGGTCATCATTTAGAACCTTACACCAAAGTGCTTGTCTAGGTGGTACCTTAGTAATAGCATTTGCTTGAGAGAAGTGTGAAGTGTTGTAGCCTCGCATCACTCCTGTGCTTCTGGCGAGCATCTTCAATAGCACCAAACCTATGAAAATGCAGTTAGAATAATTTCAATAGATTTGAATTCATTTGATTTAAAAGATAGTAGCATGAGTTTTAGTGAGTCGTCCATTTTTTTTGCCAAGTTTGATGGTTTGATCAACAGTTAGATCTTCATTAAAGGTGATGAAACTTGATCAATAAATTATATGTAGATAAACTTTTGTAGATTAACTTCAATAATTTTGATATGGCATTCAGTGGTAGAAACATGGAAAGTAATTGAGATGTGACCTTAAATCTTGTTGCGCATTTGATTCTATTATTCCTTTTTATTATCTCTTTTTTGATGATGATGCAATATTGTTGATTATATTCGCTTAAAAGCAATATCTGGATGCATTTCTTCTTCAGCCAACCTTGTTATATTTAAAGTATTTTTTTCTACTTTATTTTTTATCAAAGCTAGTAAAATGCTAATGATTTCTTACAATATTAGGGAAAATTCTATGAACTATATGAGTTAGATGCAGAGATTGGTCAGAAAGAGCTTGACTGGAAAATGACAGTCAGTGGCGTTGGTAAATGCAGACAGGTAACTCAGTGGTGGTTGTTGTATTCTTCCTTTAGAATTGCTATGATTTCTGAATAGCTTGATAAGAGAATCTACATTCTTTTGTCTTTATGTTGTGCAAGTAAGATATATTTTTATCCGGTTAATTAAGATTTTTTTGTAGCTCTTTAGTATGGGTTTCCTTAACATGAAAGGAAAACCTGACCTAATTCAAAATTTTATAGAAATGGTATTGGCTTTGAGCTTCAAAGTAGGGGTATAAGTTTCAAATCTTTCCATTAGAAAAGAATCCAGTGCTTATCGAATATGTATCTTTTTTGCGTGTTGCTGTGAGATAATTCATTGAAGTTTGCTTCTGTTGAAATCTAATAAAATTATTTAAATTAAAATTAATCAAATATAGAAAAAAGGGAAAAGCACGTCGTTCGCACGCACGATGCCTCCTATCCCACATTCTTGAAAATATCCGCCGCTCAGTTCGTGTAAAAAGGAATGAAGAAAGAAACGGAGGGTTACGCTCACTTGCGCCCTATTGCAATTGGAATCCTCATATGTTGTTTGCGCTTCCTCTCGATCTCGATGAGGCTACTTGTCTTCCGTTCATTGTTTGAGCCCGATCAAGTACTCTCGCAACCCCGTCCGTCCTTGCGAGTGAAACCCGACCTCGATCCGCACCTCACATGCGCTCTAGTCTCGTTTTTCCGCCCCGATCACAACCGAAACTTCATCCTGCACAACTTTGTCTGATTTCCCCACACATGGACGTCCCTGTACCAACGTTCGACCTCGTTTACACGGCCATATCTCTTGTGCCTCTCGCGGGTCTACCAGACTCCCGCTCCATCTCCCTTTGCGCACAACTTGCCCCTAATCGATCTGCTGGCATCCTATCAATTTAGGATGTCGGGAGGCTACCTAAATTGCTGAATTTTTTGAGAGCTTTATCATCCGAATTAATTAACTTAAAATTAATTAATTAAGGTTAAATTTGAGATATTAATTAATCTAAATAATTGATTAATCATTTCAACTTAAAATTTTAATAAAAATAAAGTTACAACTTGAAAATTAAATTTAAAGCTTTAAATTAACTAACTTAATTTAAACAATCAAAACTTCAAGTTAATTAAACTAATTACTTTAAAATTAAACCTTTCAATTAAATTTTTAATTAATTAACCTAATTAATTAACTAATTTTATAATAAAATTAAAATTCAATTTTAAACTATAGTATAATTGATTGAAAAATTGATTAATTTAAAATTTAACTATTTAAAACTAAAATCTATTAATTAATAAGCCATTTAATTAAATTAATTAAACTAATAGAGCAATTAAATTAAAATAATTAAGAAATTTTAACATATATTTACTTTTTTTAGAATATATTGACGTCCCAAGCGGTTAATTTAAATTTAAATTTTTAGCTTTAAATTAAATTAAGTTAATAAAAATTTAAAATGCATGTAGAAATGCAGTGAGGGAAGAGCCACTTTGGTAAAATGCATTTTGATTAAAAAACAAACAAAAAAAATGATGTTTTCATTATACAAACCTAAGTACATCACACAACTAAACACCAAACTTCTAAGACTAAAGAAAACAGAAAACACGAAACAGAAAGAAAACTTCAAAGGTAACCCAAGCAAACCTAGACCCAACTCTTACTAAGCCCCAACCTCGTGCAAGCTCTAGCTCTTGGCAATTCTTGCAGCTCCTAGCCACGAATACCTGCAAACAAGTAAACAAAAGTCTGCGCAGCGTGGTAAACAAAACTAGTATTGTAAGCATAACACTAATACAATAGGTATAAACAAGCAGCGAAAATAAAGTGCTGAAAGTAAAAAAAACTACTATAAGTAAAACTGCTACTGCAGGCAAGACTAGTGCTGAAACAAACATGTAAGCAAAGCTACTATTGTGAGTTAGAAGCTACTGCTGTAAATAAAACACTAGTACATGTGTCAAGGTGGTGAAAAGCATAGAACTAAGTATCCACTGCCAAAACCCCCGCTAACCTAAGTTCACCTTGACAACCTGTTATAGAAGTCGTAAGACTTGTTATACGGGCTGTTGCAATTCGGGATTCAGAGCTTATGATTTTTATGATAACAAATATTTATTGTACTTTCATTTTTCCTACCATTTTGTATTGCATATATGTTTTTCTATGTACTAACATTTCAAGTACGTCATACATGATGCAAGAAGATTCAGTGCTTAAGTTTGGGTAGAATAAGAACATGGTTTGCAAGAGTCTATAATTCTTATATATTTTGAAATTTTTTGAGTGAAAGTCATGTAAAAGGTGTATGCTATTTTGACGACCGTGCACACACACATGTGAGTGAAAAATAAGTTTTAAAGTTTTGAAGTAATTGTACCGTACGATCCAGAGCATATCGTACTACTAGTTGTTTTTGAAACGATTTAAAACGACAACTTTTGTAATTAATATATTTGAACTAATCGTACTGTACGATCCGTTTAAAACATAAACCCTAGCCACCAATCAGAATTAAGTATTTTAACTTTCGATTTTTGAATTGATCATATTGTACGATGACGTTCGTATAGTACGATATTTGAGAATTTAATATAATCCCTGTGATTAGTCAATCAAATTAAAGTTTAATTATTATGGTTGATCATACTGTACGATGTTGTTCGTCCTGTATGATTGGCAAAGACGAAAAACGGTCGTCCCAGAGATCGTCTTGGACGAAACCTTGATTTTGAACTAATAGTACAGTTTGATGTCAATCATACCGGAAGATAGGCGGAGACGATTTTCAATCGTTGCGAAAATCGTCCTGTACAATCACTAAATAATTGAATTAATTGTACTGTATGATCTCCAAATCATCCTGTACGATCAATATACAAATTTTTAACATTTTATCTTGGGACTATTGCATCGTACTGGACAACATCTGGTTTTTAAATGGCAAACAATGAGCTTTTTAGCACCCTTGCGTTTCATACTTTCATATATGTTTCCTTGTATATTGGCGTGAAGTCGGTCATGTCATGTATACTTACCACTTACCAGCTGGAATGTTTTACTGCAAGTGCATACTTTTTTGGATGTACTCTTTATGTTTCGTATTTCCTCAAGTAATGATTTCTGTGCTTTTCTGAAGATGCATCTATTTCTGATCATCAATCAGACTCGAGCTTCAATTTTTGTTACCCGTGTATATTTTTTCCTGATGTAGGTTCATATGACATTTTAACCTAGGCTTGTTCTCTGCACCTGTTTTTGGAATCTAGACATGTATTAAACAGACTGCACACATATAAAAGCATCAATGTGCATTTTATTTCTAATTTTCTAAACTGGTCCGACGTCTCTGAATTTGGATATATAAAGAGACCATGTTCCTTTATGTGTTATGAATGCCCAAAACAATAACCTATGGCAGCTATGGTGTAAGCTATACGATGAATGAATGGTTCTAAAGCGATGTCATATCCATAAGCCATGTCCAACTAGTGCATGGATGTATTACGAAACAATGTCGGATGCTCTATTTGTTGACACATATTCAGATTTTTAAAAAAGACTTTGTACTAAACATACAAGTCCCATTCCATAATTTTCAAAACAATTTTATCAAGTCAGAAATAGCGACAAATAAGAATGGTAATTGTATATTCACCATATTATAAGAACTTATTTATTCATTGTTTTTATTTTTTTCTTGCCTACTTTGGAGGCTCGGGTATATGCTTTACATGTTTTTGCATAATGTGATGATATTTTCATTTACGTGTGCACATTTCTACAAGCATGAATGGGTGGTTGTAATGTAACCATATCATATATAGGTCTATTTATAAATTTTCATAAGCATATGGATCTACGAACATATGATTCATTATGCCCAAATGTCTCCATCCTGCTTTTTCAAGGTTTATTACGACCATGAGTTCATGATTGTTTCCTTCATAAGACAATTTCTTATTCGAAGAGAATAGGATGTGAGAATTCTTGTTAAACTATCCAAATTATTGTTGAAATTTTCTTGCAATTCTTTCTAAGATCCATCTACTTTTTAGTTCTAACTACATACATGTAGTTGTCACGACCTGACCTGAAGACTCAAATGAACGAGGCGGGAACAGAGAGTTGGACGATTAATACATTTCTTTCAATAACATAAAACACTTAATAGATTAACATTCAATATATAACTGAAGAGGCATAATTTTTTTCCCAATTTGAACATATACATAAACCAGTTCTTTACCTATTTCCATTTGATCTCTTTCTTCTGTAGACGAAATTTTCTCTCTTAGTCATTTATTTCTCAGATGATTTACTTGAAATTTGAATTTAACATTTTGAGTTTTTATAATAAACTCAGTGGATAATTACAACTTATAATATAACATTTAATCATACATAAATACAATCATGTTCCTTTGCCTTTTTTTTTAGTTAACGTATACATAAACATTTAATATAAATATAAATTTCAATTATATGCCTTAATTCATTTATTCTTTTTTTCTATTTCATTTATTCCTTTTCCCTTTTCATTTATTATAGAAGTACCATCAAAATTTTGTACCAATGAAGGTACAATCATTTTCTTTTTCTTTTACATTTAATGTGCACGGTTGCATTGCGTCCTCAGTTAATATCATAAAAGGATGAACTTCTTTATTTACATGCATGCACCTTTTCCTTCTTTTTTATATTTTCATTTATGTTTTACGATTCATTTTATTTTTCTTTAAATGCATATTAATCAATATATGCACTTTTTCACACATATCGATATACACACATATATTTATATCATTTTGTAACTTTAATTGCTTACTAATCCTCCATTTGATGCATAATAAACACATAAATTAGAATTAATAAACATGTGATACAATGTTCAATAATTGCAATGAAATAGAAGAAAATTAAAATTGCTATAAAATAAACGTGAATCACTCACTTCGCCACTTTCTTGTTGAAATCTTTTCCAAACTTTCATAGTTTCTAAGCTCTCAAGATTTTTTGTTGGCTTCAGTACTTCACCTCCGCTTAATGATTTAAATCCTTCACTGTTCCAAATAATTTTAATAACATCTTAATTAATATTAAATCTAACTTGAATGATTCAAATCTCATCAAAGTAACATAAAGTATTCTTATATTGCTTAAAACAACATAAACTACTTCAACTATTGCTAAGGTGGACTTTTAACGAATTGAACATCATTGAACAACATTGTATATCTCTAAATCATCACCACACAATTGTTATTAAATATCTTATTTTAATCTCTAACGTAATATGAAATTAAATATTCCTTAAAACAATATTAATTACCTCAATTAATCTTCCTTTTTGTCAAGTCAAAGCATTCACCAACTATACTTATACATGTAGATAAATTTTACAATACAAGTAAAATACAAAATAAAATTTTCATCCTTCAAGTTTGAACAAGAAAAAGGAATCACTTACTTTTCCCTTCAATGGAAAAGAAACTCTCCACTCCTTTCTCTCGCCAAGCACAAGTCTCTTTCCCCTAAACTTTCTCCTTAACCCAGTTCTTTTCTTTCTCCAAATTTCCTTTCTATCAATGCCTCCTTGGTCGCAGCCTCTTTCATTCGTATTGTTCCACTGGAGTGAGCGAATCAGAGTTATCTCACACGAGGAGTTGTTTCTTTTTGCATTCGAACGCGCTTCCTCACTTGGTTTGCTCACCCGTACTCACCCACACGCATACTGCTTCGCCCACTCGCGCTCTCTGTTTGCTTGTGCTTCAGCCTTGGTCGGGTTCAACTGAAGTCTTCCAACTGGTTATTACAGTAGTTTTTATATTTTTTTTCCTAAAGTGCAGCCATTTTAGTTTTAACTGCATGCATGATTGCATGTGGTTATTTATTTTATTTATTTCAATACTTTCTTTGTGTTCTTGTTTGTATGTCTTGCGAGTCTATCATTCTAGGTTCCATTGTGCTTACATGCATATGCTTTTACTGCATTGCACACCTACATTTATTTGGTAATTTGTATTGAGCACTCCTAGTATATATTGACGCTGGAAAATTATGAAGGTTATTTCAATCATCCCTAGAGTTGTTGATCATGATTTTTTAATGGCTATTGTCTCACAATTTTATCATCTATGTTCTAGTGATTCTTTTGCAAGATCTTTGTTTTTGATTGTGAACATGTGGTGGTCAGGTTGGAATTTCTGAGGCTGGAATTGATGATGCGGTTGAGAAACTTATTGCTCGGGGGTATGGGCATTGATATGTTCGATTCATTTTATTTTTTTGTCCGCATCACATTAGTCCATTCTCACAATTGTTCATGAAATTGTGATGTGCTATTGAAAAAGGTATAAGGTGGGCCGAATGGAGCAAGTTGAGACCTCAGACCAAGCCAAAGCTAGAGGGAAAAATTTGGTGAGCTGTCATGACCTTAGATGCTGTACCCGTTTTTCCTGTATAGTTTGTAGATGCGTGGATAAATGTTATTTATCTTATTCAATTAGCTAAAGTTCTTAAGAATCCATTTTATACTGTTAGAACTTCTTTCTAACTAATGCATATTAAAGCGTATAACTTAAAGAATAATTTGAATTTAATATTATTTTCAAGATAGTTTGGATGGATAATGCAAGCTTGTCGGATCTTCCCTCTTAGATCATGTCACGACCCGGCCCGGTTAGCTTGTATATACGAGGCGGGAACGAAATCGGTCATTCAGATCAAACTCTATTCATCTTTCATATAAATTCTAAAGCCATTCAAGAATTAAAAAAAAATGTCTCTAAACATTTTATTTCCATTCCACAGGTTGTTCATAATTTACAAGATGACAACTTATATCTAATCATGCTCTGCATGCCATCCAAAAATAAAGTAAGGAACTACAACTAATGAAAACCGTAAAAGACCTGTCACCCGGGACGCGTCGACTGTATGTAAACCTCGGGTGATCGGCCATCACTTAACAGTAGGTTCTCCTGAAAATTTCCCAAAACTAGGGGGTGAGCTATGCTCAGTAATTGACAACTACAGCTAAAGTTCGTGTACATTTGAAAGAAAAGAACTTGTGGATTAATAACCTACACATGTGCTAATAGATGTCTTAAGGCATGTCTTGAAGCAAGTATTAAGTTGACTATGTATTGAACATGATATGAGTTATGCTTGTATAACATGAGATAACATGAAATATGATTTCTTAACATGAGATAACATGATATATTCTTGCATATGTTTATCTTTCTATTCATATTGTATACATCCATCCCGGAGTACCGAATTGTACTAACCAGGTACACATCTTTAATGGTCATATCCTTTTTCTTTCTTTCCATCTTGCCTCAAAGGTCGTCTTTGTTCAAAGAGCCACATCTTGGTACTCCGTCATCAACAATCACAAGCTATGCATTTCATATATTCATTTATCATAAGTATGATTAAGCATGAAAATGATAAGAAGATGCTCATGCTCATGATTTCATATGATATGCTAAGAAATTTTAACACAAAGTCAAACCACTAAGTAACCATTGAACATGAACATGATATAAAAACTTTGAACAATAATTTTTCTATCTTCTTTGCAACCAATAACATAAAGCAATATATATATATATATATAACGAAATAAACA
Organism: Dendrobium nobile; assembly: GCA_022539455.1. Lineage (NCBI taxonomy): Eukaryota > Viridiplantae > Streptophyta > Magnoliopsida > Asparagales > Orchidaceae > Dendrobium > Dendrobium nobile. Next base: position 1,423,154 of record CM039736.1, on the reverse strand, counting down.
CTTTCCCTAGCAAGTAGAGTCACTTACACTTAAGAAGCCTTGCTTTGAAAATTTTCCGCACAAGTCGTCACCTCCTTTCCCTTATTCCAGCCTAAGGGAATTTTTTTTTCAATTTCTATTACTTACATTTAAATCTCTAACATTTTTAATTTTATTTAAAAAAAAATAATTATTTTTTTCGGATTTACTATAATTCCCAAAATTTTGACTTTCACATTTTGTTAATTCCATTCCTTAAGCATGCCAAAACCTCCTCTTCATCTAATTGATAAATAATATTAATAAATTTTCGGATTTATATTACATTAAATTAGGAAAAATAGTTTTCTCTCAAATTTCTCAATTAGCGGCTTCCCTAAGCCCTTAGGAACACATTTAGGGAACATGCAACATACAAAAGCTAAGTTTGAAAAAAACCCTAAACTTTTTCTAATTTTTTCACTCAAAATCGCTTAATGAAAAATTACATTTTTGATACCAAAAGTTTTCCCTTAAGCTCTTCTAGTTATTCCCATAAAAATTTCATCAAAAAGAGAAACCCTAAATTTCGGATTTAGTGTTTTGCTTAAAAAAAATTTGACATGTAGGGTAGGAAAACCTAGATCAAAGCAAACTCTAAAGGTTTCCTAAAGAAATTTCTAAAAAAACACAAACCCTAATATTTTCTCTATTCAAAAACTCAAGAAAACTTCCATATCTTTAAGAAAAACTTACCCCAAGTCTTCCTCTAGGCTTTTCCTAAAGGTCCTTGCCAGAATCTCGTCGGAAAACCCACCGACCGCCGCCCTTGGAGTTCCTCCCGCCGCTTTCTCCTCAACCCGTCGCCTCCCTCTCTTGTTCGGCCGAAAGAAACACAACAAGGGACCGAATAATTCGGTCCCTTAAGGCTTTAACACTTTATGCAATACTAAAGACGCATGTGCCCCCTCTCCCAAGACTTCTCTAATGTCATATGAAGGGTAAAATGGGTATAAAAGGGCAAAATTTACTTAAAGCACTTCGGCGAATTTTTAGTCCCAAACCGTGCGAAATTAACTACAAGTTCTATATACCGTTTCGATCGAAATTTCGTGACGAATTTAATAAAATTTATTTCATTGAATTCCGACGACATCGAAATTTCACTTAAGTTCGTTGCGGCGCAGCATCGAAATGTGTGCGACGCACTCAAATGACGAATTGTGGGTTTTACAATCCTCCCCTTCTAATAAAAATTTCGTCCACGAAATTTAAAAGAAAGGAAAAACAAACACACCTTACTCAAAAGAGATGAGGATAGCACTTCCTCAGTTCTGACTCCTACTACGTGGCATTCTTTTCCAATCCATGCTTCTATAAAACTTTCACGAACGGTATCTCCCTGCTTCTAAGTTGCTTCACACTGAACTTCAGAATACGATCCGGTTCTTCAACATAGGTTAGATCTGGCTGTAAGTCCACATCTTCCGATATGATCTTAGAAGGATCATCTAATATATACTTCCTCAGTGAAGTAACATGGAACACATTATGGACAACATATGTAGTGGGTAAAGCTAATCTATATGCCAGCTTCCCAATCCTTTCCACTATCTCAAAAGGACCAATGTAGAGGGGACTAAGTTTGCCAACCTTGCCAAAATGAAGTACACCCTTCATCGGCCTAATCTTTATGAAAACAAAGTCCCACACTGAATTCCACAAAGCGGTGCTTAGCATCATAATACTTCTTCTATCTATCTTGAACTGCTAGTAATCTATCCTTGATCAATTTGATTTTGCTTGTGGCATCGTCAATAAAATCTAATCCAATTACTTTCCTCTCACCTGTCTCTGCCCAACAAAGAGGTGTTCTGTATTTTCTTCCATAGAGGGCTTCATAAGGCGCCATTCTTATGATGGCTTGGAAATTATTGTTGTAAGCAAACTCTATCAAAGGGATATGAGATTCCCAACCTCCACCAAAATCAAGAATACACAATCTCAATAAGTCTTCAAGAGTTTGAATAGTCCTCTCTGTTTGTCCATCAGTCTGAGGATGGAAGGCTGTACTGAATGTCAATCTAGTACCCATAGCCTCTTGTACTTTCCTCCAAAGTCTAGAAGTAAATCTACCATCTTGGTCAGATGCTATGTACTTAGGCACGCCGTGCAATCGTACAATCTCAGCCACATACAACATTGCGAGCTTCTCAACTGAATCAGTCAATCGGATAGGCAAAAAGTGAGCAGATTTTGTAAGCCTATCAATGACAACCCAAATAGCATCATGACCCTGTCGTGATCGGGGTAAACCTGACACGAAATCCATAGCGATATCATCCCACTTTCACTCTGGAATCGGTAAGGGTTGAAGTAATCCACTTGGCCTTTGATGTTCAGCCTTTACCAACTGACATGCAGTGCACTTAGCAACAAAATCAGCTACACTCTTCATTCCGGGCCACCAAAATAGACCCTTAAGGTCTTGATACATTTTATTACTACCAGGGTGAATAGTATAAGCAGAGTAATGAGCTTCAAATAGAACATCCTTCGTCAAATCATCAACATTTAGTACACAGACCTTGCCTTTATACCAAAGGATATTGTCCTCATATATAATAAAATCCTCTTCATGCCCACCCTTTACTAACTGTATAATTTTTATAAAATCTGGATCTTTTCATAAAGCTTCAGCTATCTTACTTTTCACATCAGTTTGCACAGTCAACTGACTCAACCATCCTACATTTCCAGATGTAGGAAGTATCTCTGATAACTCCAACCTATCCATCTCTTCAATCAGCTTCTCTGGTTGAGTTAGCAAATTATTTAACTTTGTAGGCAGTTTTCTACTCAAAGCATCAGCAACAGTATTAGCTCTTCCCGGATGATACTGAATGTTCAAATCATAATCATTAAGCAGTTCCATCCATCTCCTCTGCCTCAAGTTTAGCTCTTTATGAGAAAATATATACTTTAAATTCTGGCGATCAGTGAACACTTCACAATGTACGCCATATAAGTAGTGTCTCCAAATCTTCAAGGCAAAGACTACAGCAGCAAGTTCCAAATCGTGGGTTGGGTAGTTCTTCTCATGACTCTTCAATTGCCTAGAAGCATAAGCAACTACTCTCCCATGTTGCATCAAGACACAACCCAAACACTTCAGCGACGCATCGCTGAAAATTTGAAATCCCTCAATACCTGAAGGAATCGTAAGAATTGGTGCAGTCATCAAACGAGTCTTTAACTCTTGAAAGGCTTCCTCACACTGACTGCTCCACTCAAATTCAACGGCCTTCTGAGTCAATCTACTCAAAGGTGCAGCAATTTTGGAAAATCCTTCTACAAACCTTCTGTAGTAACTAGCTAACCCAAGGAAACTCCGTATCTCGGTCGCTGTCACAGGTCTTGGCCATTCAGCTATAGCCTGTATCTTATGCTGGTCCACAGAAATACCATCTCCACTAATGACATGACCTAGAAAAGTCACATTCTTCAGCCAAAACTCGCATTTAGAGAACTTGGCAAACAATTCATTGCCTCTTAGAGTTTGCAACATTGCATGGAGATGATTGACATGATGCTTTTCATCACAAGAATAGATAAGAATGTCATCAATAAAGACAATGACAAACCTATCTAGCATTGGCTTGAAGATCCGATTCATCAAATCTATAAAAGCAGCTGGGGCATTTATTAGCCCAAAAGGTAATATAGTAAACTCGTACTGTCCATACCTTGAGCTAAAGGCTGTCTTCGGGATGTCTTCCTCCTTAATTCTCAACTGATAATAACCTGACCTCAGGTCAATCTTGGAAAAGACTGTGGCTCCCACTAACTGATCAAATAAGTCATCAATCCTCGGTAAGGGATACTTGTTCTTAATGGTAAGCTTGTTCAACTCCCTATAATCGATACAGAGTCGCATGCTACCATCCTTCTTCTTTACAAAGAGAACTGGTGCTCCCCAAGGTGAAGTGCTAGGGCGAATAAATCCCTTCTCCAACAATTCTTGCAATTGAGACTTCAACTCCTGAAGTTCCTTAACTGCCATACAATAAGGTGCTTTTGAAATAGGCTCAGCACCAGGCAAAAGATCGATTGAGAAATCAATCTCTCTAACAGGAGGCATTCCTAGTAAGACTTCAGGAAACACATCAGGAAAGTCTCTTACCATGGCAATCTCCTTCAGTTCTGGCACTTGTTTGGAAGTGTCCCTTATATGAGCTAGAAAGCTTAGGTACCCATTCAAAATTAAACTACAAGCCTTCATAGAAGAGATGATTATAGAAGATACACCTCGATCACCCTGAAAAACAAGTTTCTTTCCTCCAGGAAACTTGATCTTCACCACCTTCTTATTGCAGTCTATGGAGATGAACTGATTTGAAATCCAATCCATCCCTAAAATCACATCGAACTCCAACATGGGTAAAACTATCAACACAACATCAAACTCCTTCTCGCAAATAGTGAGAAAAGTGGAACACATAAGTGTAGCAGTCATACTAGACCCATCCGGTAACAAAATTGACAATGTAGTAGACATAGAGCAAACATCCAATGCATGCTTCTTAATGAACTCCTGACTAATGAATGAATGCGATGCTCCAGTATCGAAAAGTACTCTACTAGGAAAACAGTTGACATGAATAATACCTGTAATCACATCAAGAGATTCCTTGGCTTCTTGCTGTGTAATGGCATAAATCGTTGATTGCACAACAAGTCTCGCAACCGGATGACTAGGCACTGAAACAGAAGCAGTAGACTCTTGAGCTCTCGGTCTACCAACAGTAGAATGTCTCCCAGTACTCTGCTGAGGTGGAGGAGCACTAGATCTCCCCTCCCTTGGACCCTTTGGGCAGTTCCTAGCCACATGCCCAGGCTGATGGCAAAAAAAGCAAACATTGGAGCCCGATAAACATTCACCTCTATGCATTTTGCCACACTTGTCACAAGTTCTGGCACTTGAAGAACTCGTACTACTATCAGTTCTGATCTTCTTTACACTAGAACCTCCAGAATGAGTTTGGAAACTCCTGGTCCTCTCAAAGCCCTTCCTCTTCTATTGGAAATCTCTCTTCTTCTGAACAGTTTGAAAATCAATTTCTATCCTTTTTGCTTTTTCCACCAATACTGTATAATCATCAAAACTAAAGGGAATCAATGGCTGACGTATAGCATCGCGAAGCCCTGATAAGAACTTTTGGCACTTGTCCTCAGTAGTAGCAATAATCTGAGAGGCATAGCGGGACAGTGTGGTAATCTCAGCTTCATACTGCATGACTGTTCGATCACCTTGCACCAGTCGCATGAATCTCTCCTGCATCTGACTCCTCGCAGAAGGAGGCACGAACCAATCTCTGAAGACTTTCGCAAAGTCCTCCCATAAGATCTGGGAAGCTGTTCTACCACCAAACTTCTGCAATGATTGTCCTTTCCACCATCTCTCGGCCTCCCCATCCAGAGCAAAAGTGGCTAAGGTCACCCTTCGATCAACAGGACATTGCATGCCCTCCAGTATCTTTTCAATCCTTAAAAGCCAGTTTTCGGCATCTACTGGCTCTCCTACTCCTGTAAAGAGAGGTGGTCGCATGTCTTGGAAAATCTTCAGATACTTGTCTACCAATGGCTCTTTCCTGGAACTAGACTGGGGCTGTTCCTGTGAATGCTGAATCAAGTGCGTGATAGCCGCCGTCATCTGATTAAAAGTATCCATGGTAGTGCTACTACCACCAGCAGGATGAGCTACAGAGGGTACTGCTGGAACTTCTGTACCAGCTGGATCATTATGCCCATCAGTATTGCCATCAGTGGCATCGGGTTCCTGATCCATAGCCCTAAACCAAGTAAAAGAAAATCAATTCAATATTTATCACATTATCATACATTCCTAACATGTCTAAGACTCATGTCTAGGACGCATAAATCAACCTAATGACGCTTTATACGGATTCAAATCTTAAACTTGTGCTCTGATACCATTCTTGTCACGACCCGGCCCGGTTAGCTCGTATATACGAGGCGAGAACGAAATCGGACATTCAGATCAAACTCTATTCATCTTTCATATAAATTCTAAAGCCATTCAAGAACAAGAAAAAAAGAACGCCTCTAAACATTTTATTTCCATTCCACAGGTTGTTCATAATTTACAAGATGACAACTTATATCTAATCATGCTCTGCATGTCATCCAAAAATAAAGTAAGGAACTACAACTAATGAAAATAGTAAAAGAACCTATCACCCGGTACGCGTCGACTGTATGTAAACCTCGGGTGATCGGCCGTCACTTAACAGTAGGTTCTCCTGAAAATTTCCCAAAACTAGGGGGGTGAGCTATGCTCAATAATTGACAACTACAGCTAAAGTTCGTGTACATTTGAAAGAAAAGAACTTGTGGATTAATAACCTACACATGTGCTAATAGATGTCTTAAGGCATGTCTTGAAGCAAGTATTAAGTTGACTATGTATTGATATGAGTTATGCTTGTCTAACATGAGATAACATGAAATATGATTTCTTAACATGAGATAACATGAGATATACTTGCATATGTTTATATTTCTATTCATATTATATACATCCGTCCCGGAGTACCGAATTGTACTGATCAGGTACACATCTTTAATGGCCATATCCTTTTCCTTTCTTTCCATCTTGCCTCAAAGGTCGTCTTTGCTCAAAGAGCCACATCTTGGTACTCCGTTATCAACAATCACAAGCTATGCATTTCATATATTCATTTATCATAAGTATGATTAAGCATGAAAATGATAAGAAGATGCTCATGCTCATGATTTCATATGATATGCTAAGAAACTTTAATACAAAGTCAAACCATTAAGTAACCATTGAACATGAACATGATATAAGAACTTTAAATAATAATTTTTCTATCTTCTTTGTAACCAATAACATAAAGCAATATATATATATATATATATATTGCTTTATATATATATAACGAAATGAACAATTTCCCTAGCAAGTAGAGTCACTTACACTTAAGAAGCCTTGCTTCGAAAATTTCCCGCACAAGTCGTCACCTCCTTTCCCTTATTCCAGCCTAAGGGATTTTTTTTTTCAATTTCTATTACTTACATTTAAATCTCTAACATTTTAATTTTATTTAAAAAAATAATTATTATTTTCGGATTTACTATAATTCCCAAAATTTTGACTTTCACATTTTGCTAATTCCATCCCTTAAGCATGCCAAAACCTCCCCTTAATCTAATTGATAAATAATATTAACAAATTTTCGGATTTATGTTACATTAAATTAGGAAAAATAGTTTTCTCTCAAATTTCTCAATTAGCGGCTTCCTTAAGCCCTTAGGAACACATTTAGGGAACATGCAACCTACAAAAGCTAAGTTTGGAAAAAACCCTAAACTTTCTCTAATTTTTCCACTCAAAATCGCTTAATGAAAAATTACATTTTTGATACCAAAAGTCTTCCCTTAAGCTCTTCTAGTTATTCCCATAAAAATTTCATCAAAAAGAGAAACTCTAAATTTCGGATTTAGTGTTTTGCTTAAAAAAAATTTGACATGTAGGGTAGGAAAACCTAGATCAAAGCAAACCCTAAAGGTTTCCTAAAGAAATTTCCAAAAAAAACACAAACCCTAATATTTTCTCTATGCAAAAACTCAAGAAAACTTCCATATCTTTAAGAAAAACTTACCCCCAAGTCTTCCTCTAGGCTTTTCCTAAAGGTTCTTGCCGGAATCTTGCCGGAAAACCTACCGACCGCCCGCCTTGGAGTTCCTCCCGCCGCTTTCTCCTCAACCCGTCGCCTCCTTCTCTTGTTCGGCTGAAAGAAACACAACAAGGGACCGAATAATTCGCTCCCTTAAGGCTTTAACACTCTATGCAATACTAAAGACGAATGTTCCCTCTCTCCCAAGACTTCTCTAATGTCATATGAAGGGTAAAATGGGTATAAAAGGCCAAAATTTACTTAAAGCACTTCAGCCAATTTTAATTCCCAAACCGTGCGAAATTAACTACAAGTTCTATATACCGTTTCGATCGAAATTTCGTGACGAATTTAATAAAATTTATTTCGTTGAATTCCGACGACATCGAAATTTCACTTAAGTTCGTTGAGGCGCAGCATCGAAATGCGTGCGACACACTCTAATGACGAATTGTGGATTTTACAGATCATGTTTCAATAATGTGTATTGTACTGAGTGTGGTTTTTTTTTTCCCCAATTGTAGAGGATTTGCAAAGCTTCACTTATGCAGTTTTAAAGTCACTTGTATTTTCTTTTGTGCTTTTAGGCAAGCATTGACCAGAGGTTTTACTTTAAACTAAATATTGAAAAATGTTTTTAAAATTTAGAAGTGAATTTTTAAAATGCTTGGATTATTCTCTTAGAAATTTTCACGCAAGTACCTCATTTTTAGGAGTGACTTGAAACCTTCTTTCATATTTTTTATCTCTTCATGAGACTCATTTTTTTTGTGTTGGAGAAGCTGCTAAAAAGTTCGCCCTACCTTTTTATTAAAATTCATTTTTTCACCTTAGTCATCCTTCAAATTGTCATTCTTCATTCTACTCAACTTCCCAACCTCTCTCATTTCTGTCATGTCTCACCCTTCCACCTGACTTAACAAACGAGGGGTTGAAATTTTTGCAGGAAGCATCTCTTATTTTGTCCTAATACAAAAATAATTGTCTTAGTTAAATGGACAAATTTGCGTTGTTGTGTGAGAAGATGAAAACCCAACATGGGGAATTAAAGAAGCAAGGGATCTAGTTCTACTTGTGCAAAAAAAGAGGGACCTATGCAAATTACCCTTTCTCTTTTTATTGTTTAACTTGAGAGCTTCTTGGAGTTTAGCTATTTCACATCTTCGTATTTGTCTTTTTGTAACTATATGCGGTAGAACTTATTTGATTTTTTCTTATTTTTTTAATATTTGAGCTTATTTTCCACTTTTTTAAGGTTATAGAAAGAAAATTGGTCCTTATGGCTACTCCATCCACTGTTGTTGATGGCAGTATGGGTCCAGATGCTGTTCACCTACTTGCTTTGAAGGAGGTAGCTTCTTGTAACCTTGATTTCTTATTTTTACTTGTGATACCGTCCTATTTGCATTCTCTCTTAATTGACTTACATTAAGGACATCCATGAGGCACGCTAATTCTTTGTTAAACCTGTACTGGAAGTTGTAAATTTGAATGTTGATTCATAAATATGTTTGCATATCTTTCTAATCAGTAATATCCATAGTGTTTTATGTTGTTAAATGTGAGTGAAACTAAAGTTGAAATAGAGAAGGGGAATGGCTGTTGATGGATCTGTGGAGTGAGTGAGAGGTAGAGAGATATGGGAGAGGGAGACAATGCTCACAACTCAAAATATTTAATCCAACAATAATCCATAAGTCAAGCTCTTATGGTTCTATTTATAATGAAATGAACCTTATGGTTATAAGAAGGGTTCTATTTATAATAAAATGAACCTTATGAGTCCAGATCGGAGTGTCTTCTTCAAAACTGAAGATACTCATTTAGAAGGTTGGAAAATATGTGTTGTAGGTTGTTATGAATCACCCAAGCATATTTGATTTGTTGGGGGGGGGGGGGGGGGGGGGGGGTGTGTGTGGTTGACATATCTATAAAATGTAGTAATGTTGTTTGCTTGAAGCAATAAGTATTGGGTTGAGATTGGTGGCAAAATTGGAATTGGTGCTGCTGGCAGGAATGTAGAAGCTCCACTCATAGAAATTTGTGTTTGAAAGTTAAGAGGCTCAAAACTATCTTTATATGATATTAAAATTTTGATATTGAAAGATGTACTAATGCTCTTATTGTTATGCAAATGAATAGTATGTGCATTTGATCCAAGCTTTCTAAGTATATTAGGGATATAGATAGGCTTCTCTATCTGGTTTCTTCAATGTATTTTTGGAAAAACATTCAAAGTTAATATCAACTAATATATAATCATCATGTTTATATTCTCATGATTTTCTATAAGCATCCAATATAATTTAGATTTCTTATTTTGCAAATCAAATTTATTTTTAAATATTAGAATGCAGTTTTTGTAGACACCCAACACTTGAAGCAATAAAATCAAAACATACATGCACATTTAATTGTATGAGATTACAAAATTGTTATAAGCTAATCATGACCTATGTACTGCTTCAAAGGGTAATTTCTTAGTGGTAGAGCTTACAAAATTGTTATAAACAAACTTAGTAGTAGGTAACAATAATTTAAGTCTCCTAATCTATTTGCAAATAGATATAATAGCAAATTTTATACTTTCATTTAAAACATTAGTTTGTTAATCTATTTGAGAGTTAAAAGTAGATGTAAACTTTAATTGTTCCCTAATGAGATTCCATAAGTTTTTTTAGAAATAACTAGCAAACCTTATGTCCTTATTAGGTATAGTGGAAATGAGAAGCCTGTAGGTGAATAATTTTTTAAAGAACATGGCCACATGAGAGGTATCACTAAGAAGCCACCCATATTTATACTAAAACAACCAATAGTACAGTTTACGACAATGAAAAGAGAAAAAGATCAAAAAATTGTAGCAGAAATACTAGTGTCACACAACAACATTCTTGTTAGCTAGTAAGTGTCGAGCTAGTAAACAATTGAAAGGTAAAAGTCTAAGTGTCAAGCTAGCAAATAATTACAAGCTAAAACATCTATGGGTACAGTCCAATCTACTCTAAACACAACCATTAGGCTTCTTTCAAAAGAAAGTAGTAAGTCTTACAAAATTTATAGGCAACTTCTGAGTTGTTAGACATATTCAACTAAGACTATTGGGCTACTTCAAAAGGGAAATTGTAAGTCCCGTTTTATTCAAATAATTAAACAACTTCTAATAGAGTCGTAAGACTTGTCAATCAAAGCTAAATATGGCAGCTCCTAAGTGGAGTCGTAAGTCTCACTCCAGAAAAATTATTATGTGCGGACCTTGAATGGCGTCCAGAGACTAATAAAAATGCACCAAGTCACCCTTTTACTATATTGCGGCTCGGTACCGCGACATCCAGACATAGAGCTGTGTTCGGCGTCTGAATAAAATAATTTCTCCCCACTCTAAATTAAACGCATAGACAACTTCTAAGGGAGTCATAAGACTTGTTCAACTAAAATTCTTGGGCTACTTCCAAAGGGAAGCAGTAAGACTCGTTCTATCCAAAGGGAGTTGTAAGACCTATTCTTTAAGAAATTTCTAAACACAACATTAAACCCTCAACCTTTTTTTTTTTAATTAAACCCTCAACCAAAATCAATGGCAGCTTAGTCTGTAGGGCTAAGTTATAAGACCCGCCAACGGACAACTTCTTTGTAAATTCATAAGACCAACATGTTAGGGAAATTGCTAAGTAAATTGTAATAATCCTAAAACCTAAATAACCAAATTTAAAACTTACGGGCATCTTAGCTTATAGGGCTAAGTTGTAAGACCGACCAGTGGACTACTTTTAATAGAAGCCGTAAGACCCGCTTTACGAGTTACTTTTAATGAAAGACGTAAGTCCCGACCCAAATTCAAATACCTGGGCTACTTCTAATAGAAGCCATAAGACTTGCTTTACGAGCTACTTTCAATGAAAGCCGTAAAACCCGACCCAAATTCAAACTTCTTAGGAAGAAGCCGTAAGACTCTCTTCAATTCAATTTTTTGGGTAACTTCTAAACGAAGTTATAAACCCCAAATCAAAACTAACTTTAGGTATCCTAATAGTTGTAAACCCCAATCCCAATAAAACTAAAATCTATATTTAACCATCTCAGTCTACTCAGGATTCCTGCGAGGAGGCAATCCTTGACTTAAAATCAGATTCCCTGGACACTATGGTCAATGATTGTTAATGTTGGTAGACTGAAACCTACGGTATATCCTATACAATGGAATCATGGGTTCTTGATCGGGTTTATCTCCATTTTCCCCTACAATTGAGACTAAAACATTTAAAATTACTCATCCTTATTACGCGTTAAGATGGGTAATTAATTATGAGTACTTGTGCTCTTGGGAAGTAAGGACCCATATCTAACTAAACTTTGACACTGCCATCAGGAAAAATCTGATTAATTACAATCAGACTTAAGAGAAATGGAATCCATTGTCTGCAAAGCAGGATTCATGCCGACACACCATTTTTCTTGAGCCAACAATCTAATAACAAATCTATTGAAATATTTAATTTAAAGATCATATTTGGCCTTCAGAAGCTCATGAAATGAAAATCATCATAAAATATAAGCTCTCAGTTCTCAGTGTTAATACGATAACTTACGAGATCAGTCGTCGAACCCAATCTTCTGTTACCGGGCGGACATAGTCGACGATGTTAAGACAACGAAAGATACTAAGTAGCTCATTACCTTAATGTTGGTGTGTTGAATGTTAATCTCAACCAGAGGAGACTTTACTCTTTAAATGCCTCCAAACTTCAATGAATTATAAATATTTTAAGATGACTTTATTGTCGACCTGATGATGGTCGTACTGAAAGTTAATCTCAATCACAGGAGAATATATCTTTTTAGATGCCTCCCAACAGTTATAAAATACATACATTTTCAAATGACTAATGTCCCCTTGATAATTGTTGCATTTAGGGGTGTAAGTGAGCCAAGTTAGCTCGTGAGCCCACTCGAGCTCGACTTATTAACAAGCTTACGACTTGAGCTTATTGAGCCACAAGTTCGAGCTCGAGCTCCAGCTTATACTCGGGCTAGTATATTAAACGAGCTAGAGCTTGAAAGCTCATCGAGCCGCTCAATTAACTTAAACCATGTTTAAAAAAGTAATTTAAATCAACATTATATATTATATTTTAACTATTTTAATTTAATTCTATATTGAAATAAAATAAAATAAAATATTTAATTTAAAAATAAGAAAATCAAGATAAACAATCGAGTGGAACTTGTGCTTTTCAAACGAGCTTGAGCTTATAAATTTTTATTTGAGTCAAGCTCGAGTTCTGTAAGAATAAAGCATGCTTAGTTTGGTTAGACAGATGCTTCATTTGACTGGTCTCATTTAATCCCTAGCTGTGTTGAATGTAAATATCAATCAGAAGGATTTATTTTCAAATTATGTCAAAACTTTCAACCATCTAAATCTTTTGAAATTTAATATTTAAAATGAAATTTAACAATTCAAACTTAAAGCAAAATTTATTCACCCTCCGCAACCGTTTGACGAGGTTAATGAACTTAAGGATAACTCTAGCTAACGAAGAGCGAATACCCAAATCAGGAATATCACCAAGATTTAGTATCAAATAATATCATACCAGTTAGGATGTGGCATTTGTTCTCTATTCGGTGGCTTGGCCAGATGGCTATATAAAACCCGTAGCTTGGCCAGAAGGCTCCACAAAAGAACCCGTGGCTTGGCCAGGACGACTCCAGGTGATAAACGATTATGATCGCAGCCCTTGATCTGTTGTCTTGGTTGAACGACTCCACTATATTATTGTCATGGCGAAAGGCCCGTATGTTCCCCAATGGTTAGTTACCATTAAATAATGAATTATATGGTATAATCGATAGGGCACAAAGCTTTTTATTAGCTAAGGTTGACTTGAATTCATCCCTTGGATAAATACTCATCTCAAGTCTACAAGGTACTATTGTATGAAGCAACCCATAGCTACCGACAATGATCGTTCGGTCATGTTGGGTCAACTACCTCCTCTGACTAAGTAGATTAGAGATCATGATGACTAGGATCATGAAACCTTAAGGTCTTGATTAGGTTTATCATCATTCCACCACCATCCGCTTTAAGCGATTGGTGGTAAATTTGTTTCTACTATACGTTAGGTACCAAGTGTATATCTAATGACTAGTTTTAATCGAAAGTTCTCTCTCGCTACCTGGAGAGATAATTAACTATAAGGGCTAGCACCTATAGGAAATTGGAGCTCAGATCTTAAAGTCCTCACTAAGAAGTCAAAATCTCTGGTTAATATCTTATCTTTATCTAATCGGCCTTCCAAAAATTTTCCCCTAAACATAATTCGTTAAAACTATCCTTGAATATACGTAGAGAGGCCGGGCCTTAAAGCTCAAATTTTCGAAGCCCACACTTTCATCACATGTGCGAAGTTAGTGTTCATGGGATTGTTGCCAACATAATGTCTCACTTTGGTAGTCGTCGAGCAGGCTTTGATCCAATGGAAATCTTGCGACTACTGCTGGCTTGCATCTCAGTTTTATCTGTGCATGGTCGTGAATTTCAGCTGGGAGGGCTGGAAGGAAGATTAAAGGATTTGGCCATTAGATTAATGTATGAGAGATATGTGTTGATGGCTGGATTGGAATAGTATGCGCGTATGATGCAAAATAATTGGCCTCAAAGAGCATCTTTCCGAATGTTTTGTAGTACAAATGTATGATGGGAAATAATTGGCCTCGAAAAGCATCTTTCTGAAGGTTTTGGATGTAACATGCAGTCTTTTTTTTGTTTATTTTTTTATTTGTGAAACTTAACTAAAATATTTTACAAGCTAAACATGTTAGTTTGTCATCCAACTGTAAATAATTTTTAGTTTTTTTCCTCTTTTGAAAATTAATCTGCTGCATCTTTAGCTTATGTTAATACTTGTAGGTTAAAAAGTTACATTACTTGTTCCTTTGTTTTGAAGCGCAGCATTAATTTTCCAACTTCCGTTTTATAGGGAGAAACAAATAATGGTTCTACTGTTTATGGATTTGCTTTTCTGGATTATGCTGCTTTAAAATTTTGGGTTGGCTCTTTTTTTGACGATGGTTCCAATGCGGCATTGGGGGCCCTGTTGGTGCAAGTAAGTGTCTTTTTTTTTCTATTCTATTAGTCATATGAACGTTTGTCTAAGTACTGGATCATTTTCTCAGGTTTCACCCAGGGAAGTTCTCTACGAAAAATCTGGTAAAAAAATGTGCACACTCCTTTATACTGATTATTTCTATTGTAATTGCCTGCGACTTGGTTAACATTCATCAATTCTAATGTTGCAGGACTCTCTAAAGAAACTCACAAGGCACTTCTGAAGTATGCTTCAAGAGGTGGCTATTTATGTGCAAAATGTGAACTGACTGCAGCCAGTTCTATTTGTTGTATTTGATTACCTTGAAAACCATTTTTGCATTTGAACCAAACATATGCTGACTAAAGTACTGCGAGAATAATAATTTACATTCGTGTTCCAATTCCTCATAAAACATTGCTTTTTTGATATCTAATTTGCGAAGTAGGTGATTAGGTGAATTGATTAGCTTATACTAGGCCAGGCTGAAGCCATACCTAGAACACTTTGCTTGTGGGACATAGGCCCGGTCATAACCTTCCTATTTGTGGAGAGGTTTAATTTGGCTGTTTCTTTTTCTTTTCCTTTTCTGCTACATTATTGTGTCATGTTTATGAATTTGTGGTCTCATGTTTGTGGTTGCATCCTGTGATTTTGATCATTTGGTTCATTTTATGAAGCATGGATAGTTGAGAAAGGGATGAGACGAGATGAAGTATCTTTGGAAAATATAGGGCATTGACATGCCTAGGGTTTTAAATTATAAATTTATGCATAGATTCATATATAAATATAACAATTTAAATTAGATTGCATATAAAAAAAAGAAAGAATATTCATAATCCTATTGTAGAGCAGAAAAAGAGAATATGAAAAAAGTTTAAAGAGGGAGAATGGCTGGGATGTAAAATAATCTTCGTTTGATGTATAATCAAGTTACATGTGCATCGTTTGTATCTGTTGTATCAAATATGCATCTATATGTTTCTGCACCATGCCTTTGCTTTTCAAAAGATTCTGGAAATTTATTATACAAAAAGAGATGTTCCAATGGCTTTCTGATTATTTTTTATCCTATGCTGCTATGCAGTAGCCCTACGCCAATGTCTTATGCTGTTTTAGGGTTCTTCAATCATTTTTTTAGTAACTGCCTTCGGCTGAAGATTTATCAAGGGGTTCTTGAGCATTTTGATGCCATGTTTATTGGCATGCATCTAAAACGGTCATAAATATTGTTCAAGTGATTCCTAATTTTATATTCTGTAATTCCAAGTTTAATTTTGTGATTTAGGGGGATGTCGCTAACAGATGAGTCCAATTGCATTATTCGGCAGTTAGGAGTAGTTACTAAATGCATGAAAACCATTTCAGTTTCTTCATCATCATTAGTCTTTCCCTAACCATTTGTGTTGCTTTTGTATTCTCCATTCATTCTTGTAGAGTGCTATGTGATATGCTAATTCCATTTATATAGATATTTTTTGCATAATTTCTAGCCATATTATCTTTAATATATCTTTTTTATCTCTTCCTAATCTTTCCACAACTGTTGGGATATATATGATGTCTCTTACCCAAGTTATGTATACAACGACAACAACATCAAGCCTTTATCCCACTATGTGGGGTCGGCTACATGAATCCTTTTTCTCTATTGTGTCATATTAAGAGTCAAATTCTTATTTAAATCTAATAGAAAAGGTTATTTCTAATCTTTTCTTAGTAAGTCTTTTTAGGTCTACCTCTACCTCTCTTAACATAAGCCAAATCTAATACATCTACGCTAATCGAGTAATCAGAATGCTAATATTTATTGTTACCAAACCATCTAAGACGACTCTCTCTAATCTTATCTGCCATCGGAGCTACTCCAACCTTTTCATGTATATGCTCATTTCACATTCTATCTCTAATAGTAAAGCCACTCATCCACCCGAGCATCCTGATCTTTGCAACACTTAATTTAATTGTATGCTTCTCTTTTAATGGCCAACATTCTGCTCCAGTAAGCATTGCAGGTCTCACTATGATCTTATAGAAGTTTTCCTTAAGTTTGGGGGTACTTTTCTATCACGCAATAGGCCCGATGAATTCCTCCATTTCAACAATCCAACTTGAATTCTACTAATAATATCCCCATCTATTTCACCATCACTCTAGACAATAGACCTGAGATAACTTATACTCTTATTAATGACTTGATCACCCAAAGTCACAATATCTCCATTAGATCTATTACTGCTAAAATTATATTATATATTTGGTTTTAGATCTACTCAAACGAAAACCTTTAGACTCTAACCTCCATAATTCAAGTTTACTTTCGACTCCCTCTCTAGTCTTATCAACAAGAGAATATCACCAGCAAAAAGCATACACCAGGGTACATCCTCCTGTAAATATCTAGTAAGAACATCCATGTCTAAAGCAAAAAGATATGAGATTTAAGTTGGTCCTTGATGTAATCCAACTAAAATTGGAAAATACTTGGTCCAACCTCCTTGTATTTGAACACAAGTAGCAGCTCTTGCATACGTATCCTTAATAACTTGAGTATAAGTATTATTAACTCATTTATTTTTTAAAACTCTCCGTAGTACTTCTCTTGGAATTTTATCCTAAGCTTTCTCTAAATCAATAAATATCATATGTCGATCCTCTTTATTCTCCCTATACTTCTCCGTCAAACCTCTCAAGAAATGTAGAGTTCCCATTTGTAGACACCTACTCGACATGAATTCAAATTAATTTTGAGAAACATTAGTATCACGTCTTAACCTATGCTAAATAACTCTCTTCCAAAGTTTTAAAGTACAACACATTAACTTAATTCCTCTATAATTCGTACACTATGGTGCATCACCTTTATTCTTAAAAATAAGAATCAACACACTCCACTCATCTGGCATGTTTTGTCTTCAAAATGATATTAAAAAGTTTCACGAGCCAAGAAATTCTTTCACTTCCTAAATATTTTCACACCTCTATTGGAATATTATCAGGTTCAACAGCTTTTTCACACTTCATTTTCTTTAAAGTTTCTCTAACTTGATTTTGCTAATATATCGATTAAAATAATTTTTTTTTTCATTTAGAGTGCTAAGGTCATTGAAGTTAATTGTATTTCCATAAATTTTATTGAAAATATTATGATGTAGGACTAGAATGCTTTGCAATGATTTTATTAAGAGCTTGCACAACTTATTGATTAGAGAGATAACAATTAGAACTATTAGCAAATAAACAATGAATCAAAACGTAAGAGCAGTCACTTTCATTTATGCTAAGTTGCATATCAAGAGCTTTGAATTATCAAAATAATGTAGGAAACCAATATCATGCAAAAGTAGTAGCTTTCAACGAAAATCCCTAACCTAACAATAAGACTAGAAAACAATGAAGTACACTCAATTCCCTACATTTACTAAGCTTGACAGAATTAGGCAAATGCGATCTTCATGATTGAAATCAAATCACAAGGAGGGTTAGACTTTAAGAATTACAAGAAAAGAGAGATTAGAAACCTTCGTCAAGGATCAGTTGTAATCCTTCGTGCGACGGTTCCAAGTTGCTCTTCAATAGCCTCAACCAAGGTATCCAAGATACGATCCACGTACTCTTCTACGGTGTGGTCGATACGCGGGTTGACGTCGAAGAAGGTTGAGTGCAAGATGCAAACAAATCCCTGTTTGTCGTAGGAGAGGCCGTAGTCAAGCTCCGGATCAGCCATTCATTAAGTTCGAGAGGTTGAAGTGTGGAGGACGATCGTTGTTGCCTTCCTTGAGAATCCCACAAGAGAGAAAGAGGTTTCTTCCAAGAGTTAAAGTGGAAAAGAAGGAAAGGGTGGCCGGCCCAATGAGGGAGGATGGGTGAAGAATTAGGTTCAGAGTTTGGGAGAAGGAGGTGGGGAAAATCCAAGTAATTGTTCCTCTAATTAAGCCCTCTTGTTGGAAAAGATTTGGATGTATTTAGGAAAGGGTGGGGCGGCTAGAAGAGGGGGAAAGAAAATTTGAAGTCTTCCCAAAGGTGTTAGCAATTAGGAAAGAAATCAATAGGCATTACTGGGATGGGGGGCTGGCGGCATCCATAGGAGGGAGAGGTATTTAGGGAGAGCAATTAATAGTGCTTGATTTGGATTTGAATATTTGGAAAGGGATATTTAAATCAAATTGGAATTTTAAATTCAAATAGAATTTAATTAGGAAACTTTCCAAAAATTGGATTTGTAAATTAGGAAACAATTCAAATTCAAATTAAATTTGAATTTGAAGTAATTAAGTTTCCTAATCTAGAAAGACCCAAATGGAAAGCTTTGAACACAAGCAAAAGGGGAAAACCACAAGGGAGGCCGTCGGCTTGCATGGGCTTGCCGCCAGATTTGGGTGTGACGGGGTTGGGGTCGGGTGGGGTGAAAAGCTAGGGTTACTAACTCACGGTCCAAGGGGAAGGGAGCTTGTGGTTGGCCGGCGGTGGAGATGTGTTGGAGATGGTCGTGAGAAAAAGGAGAGGAAGGAGGAAGAAGGAAAAAACAACTTCAAAACTAGCCATGAATCCGGACTCTTCCAAGATTGGTGGGTGATCCAATTCCCTCTCCAAGGGATCTCTCTCCAATCTTTCTCAAGCCCTCTCAAGAACTCAAAGCACGGGAAAAATTTTTATCATTCATTCATTGACTTGAAAAGAAGAATAATGGGGCTATAAATAGCCTCTTACAATGACTCAAAACATAACAGGACGACAATGCCCCTAGGGCTTACATACGACCTCCCTTAATAAAAGGATACAACGGGAAAATAATAAAGCAAATACAATATGACATCATAAATAAGAAAATGTGTGAATAAGAAAATACGTAAAACAAATCAGAAATACAATGACTCAATCATGGCCATAGATCGACAGCCACGTCTCTGATAGACCTTCCACGATCTGATGTCCCCATCATATTATCAAAATACCTCATCCACCTTTGTTTAATATATTTTTCTAATAAAAGCACTTTTTTATCTTTATCCTTAATGCACTTCACTTGGACTAAATCCTTACTTCTCCTATCTCTTTGCTAGGCTAATTTATACATACATTTTTCTTCCTTCTTAATATCTAATCTATTATATAAATTATTAAAAGTTAAATTCTTTGCATGACAATTATATAATTCATATGGCTACATTAAAACTCTCTATTTTTTGTTTGGTACATAATTGTATTTATTTGAACGAAGAATTTATTTAAGGTCTTTGAGTTTGCATTCATTTATTTTTTATCTTTTGACAAATTTTTATTAAATCCTACCCAATTTCAAATTTCAAATTTTATCCATTAATTATTTGTAATTTCAAATATGCCCTTACCTTCCTTATCACATGCGCACCATTTGCTCATATTGTTTGTCTATTTCAAGCGGCCCCCTCTCATCTCTCACTCGATTAATCTAGTGACTATATCGAAGCATCTAATTGTTATTTTCCTACTTATGCTTATAATGCAATAATTTGATGCAATTACTATTAACTCTATCTTGTTAGATTATAATCAATGCCTAGTAATGACTAAGTCTAGCTACCAAAAAATTATTAGATTGAGTGAAATATGAAAGAAGTGAGAAGATTGAAAAATAGATATCTTGTCTGAAAGAGAAAACAGATATTTTGAAAATATGCGTAAAAAAATTAATGTAATTAACTCAAGGACATCATAATTGTTCCCCCTTACGTCATTCACTACCTTTAGAAGCTCACGTTTTTTATATTCATAAATATTGGTAAGCTATCTTATTCTCACTTTGTTTGTTTGAAATAGACAGCAGTGTTTCAACCATCAAGTATTGAGTATTTTTGTTTAAGCGTGGGTTTCTAACAGTTCTCATAGAGTACTCTTTTTATGTGATGTGTTTCAATCTGGAGGAAGACTATATCTTCATGTCATTTTATAATATTACAAAAAAAAAATCAAAGACGCTTATATGTGTTGGTTCATATGATCAGAAAACATTCGAGAGCATAAATTTTGTCAGCCCCATGCATGAGAATATGGGTGATTTATGCACATGTCACTGAATCTTATCTTATTTACAAAATTATCACCCATTAAAACGAAAAACTGGCAAAGGCATGTCTTTACTCGTGCTATGATCAAAGCTTTGCGAATTTGATTAAAACAAAAAAAATGGGTTGGAGTGTTATTGTGAATTTAGATATTTATATAAGAATTTGAAAAAAGGAGGTAGGATTGTGATAGTTTTGTAAATAATAAAATTTTGGGGGTATATTTGATATTTCTTCAATAATTAATTAATAAGGTTGATTGATTTTGTGCCAAGTAAATTAGTTATTTTGTTGGTGGTTATCTTAGAAATCATTGATTTGTTCTGAGACTTTTGTTAGTATGTTAATCTCTCCATGGATACAGGTTCGTCAACAATGCAAATGACTCCCATTGTGCTAGATCTAGGATTTTTGGATGCTAATGAAGTTAAGAAAATGATAAATAGCCATGGATATTTCCGGGGAACTTCTAATCTATGGACTACAGCGATTGAGAGTGAAATGCACTATGATCACGTTTTATCTGCTCTTGGTGGACTTATATGTCATTTGAATCGGTTAAAGGTTAGTGGAGAATTGTTTTCTGTTAAGAAGTTTCTTTTCATAGTTTTTCGTACTCTCTTTTCCTCTTTTTTCTTGTTTTTAGCATTTTCATGTAGTTTTGCAAACATGAATTATGTTCCGTTCATTTTGCACAAGTTAGTTACAATTAGCGTCCTGGTTTTTGTGATAACAATGCCAGTTATTAACGTATCTCTACAATCCCTTGCTCTTTTTCTCCCTCATTTTGTTCTTGTTCTTATGCAACTCAAGAGTGCCTCATCTCATGCAATGCTGCATCTATAATCAACTTGTGATATTATAGGCTAATTTGTTAAAGGCTTAAATTCATCTTAAAGTTACTCTAATGCTTATTCAATTTTTTTAACCAGCTACAGGATGCATTGCGCAATGGGGAGCTTTTGTCTTATCATCTGTACAAAGATTGCCTAAGGATGGATGGTCAGACCCTCTTGAATCTTGAAATTTTCGGAAATAATTTTGATGGTGGCTTATCAGGCAAGTATTGAACTTTTGTACTGCCATAAATATTAAATAGTATGCATCTGCCCAAGCGGATGTCTCCACTTAGATGAAGTTCTACATGTTTCTTTTTAGTTTCTAATGAGTTCTTTTTTTATTTTTAATAATAGGGACATTGTATAAACATCTCGACCATTGCAGAACTACTTCTGGTAAACGACTTTTAAGGAGGTGGATCTGCCATCCACTTAAAGAAATTGATGATATTAATGACAGGCTTAATGTTGTAGAGGGCTTAATAAATAATCCAGAAGTGATTTCTGTTATGTCCCAGTACCTGTGTAAGCTCCCGGATCTTGATAGACTGTTGGGGCGTGTCAAGGCAACTGTTGGTTCATCATATGTGCTTTTGTTGCCTTCGATTGGTGCAAAGATGTTGAAACAGCGGGTAAGTCTGCAAGCTTATGCTATTGGAAGTAAAAGCATTCTATTTCTGATACTATAACCAACATTCTTCCAGCATTTAGTAATCAATAATTATAAATATATATGACCTAATGATTAGTATGCCTAGATTCATTAATTCCTTCAGTAACAAAGAAATGCATTATTTGGAGAATTTTGAATTTTCTTGGCATATTGGTTTTTAGATGCAGCATTGATTTCTTTGAAGTTAGACCTAACGGTATATGAATATACAAGAAGTTTGTCTAAATGAAGTGTTTGTGTTAGATACTGTCTTTTATGATTTAAAAGACTCAGACTTATATTTCAACCAGATGTCTTTACACTTCATAATATGACCTTGCTGCTTCTTTTTTACGTTCATTCCCATGATTTACGTGCATTAATAAGTGCATGGTATGTGCTTATTTTATTTCATCTCCTTTTTTTTTCCGGGTGGTACCCCTGATATGTTGATAATGTTTGTATTGGCTATAAGAATTTTTTTTTATTTGTATGCATGCGGATGAACGGTTGTGGTGGTGCATGTGCATCTATCCATGTGTATATGTTTAAGTTCACCCATTCTTCGATATGTCTGCTTGGAATCACTTTTTTTATATATTTCTCAAGTATTCTAGAGACTACAGAAAGCACCATAAGTAGTTTTTCATTTGTGGGCTTCTGCACATCAATCTGGTTTCAGTGTTACTGCAGTTGGGCGCCTTTTATGGTGATTTAACTTTAATTCATAGTTGATTTGCTTCTTATGGGTTGGTGACTCTTAACTGAATACAATGCTGAAAAAAAGATTCATGGAGCTGATCCCACTTAGTGGGATAAAGGCTTGTTGTTGTTGTTGAATTTATACATGTTATCATGGTTCGTAATGCGAGATAAGTAATTAACTTACATTTTATGAACTTTATTCTGGCTTGATTTATTTTTTCCACATTTCAAACCCCATGTTACTGTAGATTTACGTGGCTTTAAATCTAGTTTTTTGATTCAGTAGGTAATTATGTGGATAAACTTGATCTCTTTCAGATCAAAGCGTTTGGTTTACTTATAAAAGGGCTTAGGATGGGGATGGATTTGTTGATGATCTTACAAAAAGAGCACAAAGTTTCTTTCTTGTCGAAGATTGTGAATCTACCTGTGCTGAGCGAGCTTGATGATCTACTTAAACAGTTAGAAGCAGCTATGAGTGAAGATTTCCCTTACTACCAGGTTTGTTGGCATGTGATTTCCCTTATAGTGACAAACTAGCCACTGCGAAAATAGAAGGATGCATTTGGTTTGGTCTTCTTTCAAAAAAATTCTGAAACATATTGAGTTATGAGCAGCTTGTTTAGTTCATGTTTAGTGATTTACTTTAGAATATCTATTGCTAATTATAATATTCTAAGCATTCCTTCTCGATTTCAGTTCTTTAGGATTATCACAAATAACATTTACTTTCCTTCCTCACATACCATAGTGCTATACGAAATTATGTTGCAAATTTCAAATTGAACAATTCGCCAATTCATGCAAAAGTACATGTCCCAAAAGTGCACGCAGATAATTATTAGTTATTTATTATTCATTTAAATAAATGTAAATTTCTTGTATTTTCAGTTATGGATCAAATGTTTTTGACTGGTAATTTAAAATTTTCTCTGCAAATAGAAAGATCTATAATTTTAAAATATCATCTGATTATTTTATGGAAATAATTTGAAATGTCCTGAAATCTAAGAAAGAAAATTGCGGATACTAGTGAACTACACAGTAGGTGATTCAAGCCGTTAGTAGGGATGGGGGTTTCATTACCGGTGATCGTAAAGAAATTTGAAGTCTTGATGATGATAAGCACATGATTAAATGTACGCTTCTTTGTCTCTTGCTATAAACAATTTCAAAACAGCCACTTTTACTTTTTTCTCCACTAGAAAAGGGTATTATGTTTTGAGGTGAAGTCTCTCATGCACCTCTATGTGAAGAAACTCTAAATTCAAGCTTGCTTTTGATTTTTGCTAACCAATATGTTTCTGCAGCGAGATATTACACATCGAAATCGTGAACTGAAATTTGTTATCTGACCCATAACAGGACCATGACGTAAAAGAATCAGATGCTGAAACATTGTCTGCGTTAATTGAGCTATTTGTTGCAAAGGCTGCAGATTGGTCTCAAGTCATCCATGCGCTCAACTGCATTGATGTATTACAGTCTTTTGCTGCAAGTGTAATCTCATCGGCTGGTTCTATGTGCAGGCCTGTTCTCCTGTCAGCAAAACCTTCCTCTAGTTCCATCCAGGGAAGTTGTGGACCCAGGCTTTGTATTAAAAGTTTATGGCATCCATATGCTGTTGGAAATAATGAGAATGGCCAAGTCCCCAATGACATTAATCTTGGTGAAGACACTACTGGGCAACAACCATGTGCATTGCTGTTGACTGGGCCAAATATGGGTGGAAAATCAACACTCCTACGTGCAACCTGTCTTGTGGTCATACTTGCTCAGGTAAGTTTTTGGTTTCATGATTTCTAATGATTTAGGCAGTTTTCTACCGAGAAAAAGATCAAAATGGTCTCTTGACTCTTTATAAAAGATTAAATAGTTCCCAAATAGTTCCCAACTATATTAAATGATCATTTTAATCCCTCAACTACTTAAAGAGGAACTAAATATTCTTACCATGGGATTGTTTTGATTTTTATTTATTTTTTATTTATTTTTTTTTTAACTTGAGGGATCAAAATGATCATTTAATATAGTTAGGAATCTTTTAATCCTTCATAAAGAGTCAATGGACCATTATGATTTTTTTTTTCTTCATTTTCTGCCTATTGTTAAATTGATTTTGTCCAACCCCCTTTTTTGGGCCATTTTGATGCAGTTGGGCTGTTATGTGCCTGGTGAAAAGTGCACACTCAGTCCTGTGGATGTTATTTTTACACGGCTTGGTGCAACTGACAGGATCATGTCAGGTGAAAGTGAGTGTTCCTCTTATCTTTTAACAGTCATAAACCCTCTTATTGTTAAAAAAAAATAAAAAACCCTGTTATTGTTCTTTTTTTTTTCTAAGAAAAAGTGAATAAGGCGATGAGTCGAAGCATTGAGTGTTTAAACAAAAGTACAAATTAAAGTAAGGCTAGTGGAGTGGTGTTGCATTATTTTTGGGAGCACAGAGAAGTGGTGGATCATTAAATACATTAAAGACTCCGAGTGCTAAAGACAAGCATGAGATGTGCTGTTTAAGTATGCTCCAATTAGTAGAAAACATGCACACTTTAAAATCTCACTCGGAATGTTTGTGGCAATTGCATTGCCACCTTTTTTCCGCTTAAATTTAGTACAAAAACTTGCTTATTTGTGATTTTTTCGGAATAAAAAAACTTGTGAAAAGGTTACTGTAACTTGAGGTTTTCTTTTGTAGGCACCTTTTTTGTTGAATGCTCGGAAACAGCATCAGTTCTTCGAAATGCAACTCAAGATTCTCTTGTATTGCTTGACGAGCTTGGTAGAGGGACGAGCACTTTTGATGGATATGCAATTGCCTATGCTGTGAGTGCTCTTATCCCACTTTTTTCATCGTGCAGCTTCTGGAATTTCTTTTTAGTATGATTATGATGTAGAACTAAATGCTTTAAATGAATGAAGTAAGAATTTGCACGATTTCTTGATAAGAGCAATTAAGATTAGAACTATTAGCAAATTCAAACGATCAAATAAAATATAAGAGTGGTCACTTTCATTTAGGCTAAGTTGCACACTAAGCACTTGGATTATCAAAACAATATAGAAAATCAAGTCATGCAAATAGAATAGCCTTCAACAGAAATCCCTAATCTAATAATAAGATTAGAAGCAAATAAAAGTACACTCAATCCTACGTTTACTAAGCTTAGGCAAAGGTGAAGCTCGGCTTCTTGTGAATCTCCATCACCTACAAGATTAGGGGGATTAGAGATGTAAATAAAAAGGGGAAGAAGTTGACCCTTATCAAAACCCGGTATCAAGTAGCGAGATGTTGAAGAAGTTTGTTGTAGCTCCCTTGAAGGTTCAACTTTCTCACAAGCTTGGACAGTAGTTGGTGGCGTCGTGGACGACTCGGACAGCAGCAATCCAAGCTCGAGCCTTTGGGCACCAAGCAGCCGCCCTGGGACAGAAATTCCGGACTGCTTCCGACAGTGACTGTGGCTCCCCAAAGGGCTGGAGGGCAGGGAACTTCTGCTGGAAACACTGGACAGCAGGCAGGTGGTCTTGGACAGGCGTTTTCCTGGGTTAGGAAGGGTGGACAGCCTCTGCTAGCATCCAAGAACTACTGGACAGCAAGATGGGCAGCTGGAATCTCTGTGACAGCTCTCTTCTTCACTGGACAGCAACTAGAATCTGTCCAGAAATCTGGACAGCCAATTGGAGAGGAAAATTTCAGGATTTCCTCCTGGATGCACGTGAGCTTGAAGGGTATGATGGGGAATTGTTTGGGCAGCAGTGGAGGGAAGCAAGAGTTAATCCCCTTTGATTTAGGCCTAGGTTTGGAAAGAGAATTAATTAGGGGGAAAGGGCATGGAACCGGCCAAGAGAGAGATAGGAAGATTGTGTCCGCATTCAGTAAATGTAGACCAAGGCATTAATTATAATTGGGAATTAAATCTAAGATTTAATCTCAGATTTAAGGTGATTGTAATCTCAATTGGGACCTTCCAAAAATAGGATTAAGAGGAAATAGGAAAGATTTGAAATCTAAACATGATTTGTTCACATTCAAATACTTTCCAAACTTAAGTGGGATTAAATAAGGAGGGTGGGGAAAATTGGAAATAAATCCAATTGGATTCAATGATGTGGGGCCGGCGGCATGAATGGACTAGGAGGGATTTGTGGGAGAGATTTGAGTTGCTATTTTAAGATTTAGAATTTAGGAAAGTTGGACTTAAATCCTAATTGATTTGAGATTCAAATAGGGTTTAATTTAGGAAACTTTCCTAAGATAGATTTAGTAATTTAGGAAAGATTTTTAATTTCAAATTGGATGAATTTGAATTCAAAATCTGCCTTAAATTACATCAATCTAAAATAGGCAATAACTCAAAGGGAAGGAGGGAAAGAAGTTGAGGCCGGCGGCTATGGTGGGTGAGCCATGGGTGGGGTGAGGGGAAGAGAGGTTGGGTGAAGGTGGAAGGGGAGTTAGGTCTAACCAATGGAGAGGGGGAGTTGTGTGGTGGCCGGCGACTTAAGCCAATGGGGAGGAGCTCTAGGTCGGCGGCTAGTTGAGAGAGGAAAGATGGGAGAAGAAGATAGAGAAGGTAGAACCATGAACCCGGGATTTCCCTCTCCTAGGGATTTCTCCAAATTTCTGTCCAAGAACTCTCAAACGCTCTCAAAACACACAAGTGTAAGAAATTTTCATAATAATCATTCATTAACTCTGGAAGAGCAATATGAGGGTTATAAATAGCCGCTTACAAAAGGACTCAAAATAAGAAGACGACAATGCCCTTAGGGCTTACATACGACCTCCTTAAGTAAGGGGTAAAACGGGAAAACAATTAAAACATAAATAATAAAAGACAAATAACATAACAAACGACAAATACATGAAAATGACTTGAAACTACAACGACTAGATCGTGGCCGTAGATCGACGACTACGCCTCTGACATATGATTCATGCTCTGATGTCCTCATAGATTATTTGTGGCATTAAACTAAATGTTTTATTTTTATGGAGGTACATATGAATATTTATTCAGGCTTGCTTATGTTAGACATAGAAGTGGGTGGATGAATTGTACTAAAATGGAGCGAGCGGAAATTATAGTTACTATTTGCTGACTTATATTTATCTAGGTGCTTAGAATAAACCCTTCTTATCTTTGGCCTCAGTATTCAACCATGCTAAAGTTGCCTTAATAAACAGATTAAAACCTTGAATCAAATATAGCTGTTTTGTTGGAGAGCACAGTTTATAATTTCTATCACTCCATGTTAAGGATTGATATCATTTACTCGTGATAAAATCATGATTTTAAATTTCAGTGATTTTGATTGTTTGAGTTTGATTTGATTGAAATATATTTGAACCACATTAATATTTTTTTGTTTTGATAGTTTTAGTCAGAACTTAAGATTTTGGGTTGAGTTTTGATAGTTTCATATGAAACGCCAAAGTTTCATAAAAAATTCATAATTTTTGTAGAAAAACAAAAATTAAATAAAATTTTTATGTATTATAACTTGAACTTTAATTAAAAAAAATTGTGTCGTACTTTTTATTATTATTTTATTTTATTTTTATGTCCTACTTCAAATATATTTGTATGGAGTTGTTACTTATGTTCAAATATATGGTAATTTGAGCAAGTATTTTTTTTCTTTTTCGGGATTATATTAAGGATCAACTTTAAGCACGTATCTTTTTACATTAGTCATGGATGTTTATAAGAGGATGTACTTTGGTTTATGCTTTTTGCTCATGATATTATGCTTGTTGATAAGACTACATATGGAGTTGAAGCTATTATGCATCGACACTTCTCCTAAAAGAGGCGTGTAGTGTCCGACACATTCGACATGACACGCATATGCCATGTGTCAGAGACACGTTGAAAACGTATCCGATTAAAAAATATTAAATGCAAATTGGACACGTGTCTTAAATATTTTATGAATTTTTTTAAATATAATTTCTTGTATTTAATTTTTTTATTTTAAATATAAAAACTTAATTTCTTTTTTTCTATTCACAACACCAAATCAATTGCTCGCAGGGCCCCGCACTCAATACCACATTTATCGAATATTCTCATTTTCATTTCTTTTTGGTGGGCCATGACTTTGGTTTCACAACAATGCTCTATGTCATCTCAACATCGAAGTCTGACGTCGTTACAACATTGACATTTCAAAATCATCTCAACATCAAAGTCTTATTCAATTTTTATTCACTAGTTTTAAATATAAAAATTATAATACCGTGTCCAACACATATTCGTGTCATATTTTTTCAATAATTAGTGTGTCTTGTGTCATTGTCGTGTCGTATCGGTGTCGTCGTGTTCATCTCTGTGCATCATAGAGTTGAAGGAAAACTTGAATTATAGAGGTTAAACTTAGAGTCTAAAGGTTTTCATTTGAGCGGATCTAAAATCGAATATGTGGAATGTAATTTTAGTAGTAATAGATCTAGTGCGGGTATTGTGACTTTGGGCGATCAAGTCGTTAAAAAGAGTACTCGTTTTAGAAATCTCGAGTATATTGTTCAAAGTGTGTTGAAATAGATGGGAATATTATTAGTAGAATTCAAGTTGGATGGTTGAAGTTGAGGAATGCATCGGGCTTGCTATTATACAGAAAAGTACCCCTCAAACTTAAGAGAAAATTTTATAAGATAATGGTATGACCTGCAATGCTCTATGGCGCAGAATGTTGGCCATTAAAAGTGAAGCATAAAAAATTAAATTAAGTGTTACAAAGATGAGGATGCTTGGGTGGATGAGTGGCTTCACTATAAGAGATAAAATGCGAAATGAGTATATATGTGAAAAGGTTGGAGTAGCTCTAGTGGCAGATAAGATTAGAGAGTCTTCTTGATGGTTTGGTCATATAAAATGTCAGTCTTCTAATGAATTGGTTAGGAGAGTACGGGTATTAGATTTGTCCTATGTTAAGAATGGTAGGCGTAGGCGTAAAAAAATTTAGTAAGGAAGTATTATAAACGACTTTTTTTATTAGATTTAAATGAGAATTTGACTCTTAACAAGCCAACATGGAGAAAATGTATTCATTTAGCCGACCCCACGTAGTTGGATAAAAATTTGATGTTGTTGTTGCTGTAGTACTTCAAATATATATGTTCAATATGTTATCATAAAATATTAATCTAAATCACAGCTGAAACTGACAAAACCTTCAAAACTTAAAATTTTTTTATGGGCTTAAAACCACGACTAAAAACCTTTGGATAAAATTGCAGCTAAACGTATATATGAATGTTATTGTTCTGAAAAAGTACTTAACCTGCTCTATTCCGTTCTGAGATAACACTCGTCGATTAAGCGTACATTTCCCCTCTTTTTCAATGCCTTGCAAGTAAATTTTGAAATATCCATCTTATTTTATGTGTCCGCCTTTGCCCAGGTACTGCGCCACCTGGTGGAAAATGTTCACTGCCGGTTGCTCTTTGCCACTCATTACCATCCCTTGACAAAAGAATTCGCTTCTCATCCACATGTGAACATGCAACACATGGCCTGCACTTTTGACCGGAAGATCAACGGCGAACAAGAACTGGTTTTCCTCTACCGCCTCGCATCAGGATCTTCTCCTGAGAGCTATGGCTTGCAGGTTGCTCTCATGGCAGGGATTCCCAAATCAGTTGTTGAAGCCGCTTCAACTGCTGGTGACCGAATGAAGCTTATGATTAGTGAAAATTTCAAGTCCAGTGAACTGAGAGCTGAATTCTCCACTCTCCATGAAGAATGGCTAAAATCCATATTATCTCTTTCAAGTAGCAGCAGGGACTGCTGGGATGAGGATACCTCTGACACGATCTTGTGCTTGTGGCATGAAATGAGAAGCTTATACAGGTATGATTGTTTTAATAAATTAGCTTGATATTACCATATTTGCTGCAACTTTTATTTTGGGTTTCGGTCTCTTCCTAGGATAGGAAGAGAAAGCTTTTGCTTTTTAGAACGCAAATTTGCATTTGTTTGTATATGGAGGAACATGTGCTATTTGGCAAAAGCTAAGGCTATATAAATGAGTAGGAGATAAGATATGTTGGGATATAGATGAGAGTAGTAATGATCATGTGAATTACAAAATAATTTTCACTTTGAACACCAAGGTAAGAACACAAGAGAGTTTATATGGTAGGTTTGATGCCCGCTTAGATTTGAGTCGTTTAGAGATAAGTTACCCCTATCATAATTTTGTTTATTAAGCTAATTTGAGATAGAGGATAGATTATTGCCAATGACCCAATGATAATCATCAATTTCCTTTTGAGGTCTCTCGCTTCTAATTATTATCATATGACTTTCAATGATTGTTGTCTACTATTCAATAAATAAAATAGTGAATTCTGTTTCATACTGTATAACAGATCGATCTCCTTTACACTAGTTTTAAAAATTTATCCTGCATTTGCCTCCTCGCAGAAAGAGGCATAAATCAGTCTCTGAACACCCGAATAAATTCATTTCACTTGACTTGCATGCTAGGTATCCCTCCAAATATATCCTATTGGTGACCCCTCCACTATCTTTCGGCCTCACCATCAAGTACAAATATTGCTAATGAAATCTTTCTTTCATATGGATAGAACATACCCCCTAATATTTTCTCAAATCATAGTAACTAAATCTCTGTCTCAATTGGTTCTACACCTGTCGAATTCTCTCGTTTGAAACTTTTCCATGTGTTTTGTCCTTACAGACGTGAGTGAAACAAAGATATTACTCACGAAGAGTCGTTAGTTTTCACTCTAGCACGTGATTCTTTGCTTGAATACATGACCCGAATCCCTTCAGTAGCCGCACGAACGCATGCAGCTTGCTCGGGTCGCGGTTCTGCTCGCCTGCTTCAGCGTAAGGTACGGTTCTACTGAATCGGACCAGCTGGTTCTTACAACAAAATTCGTTGGTTGTTTGGCCTTTTTAAAGATCTCATGAAGGCTTCGTTTGAGACGGCTTGTTGTTGCTTCTTAAACCAGCTTTTTAATATAAAAATTTTATTTTTTGTTGTAGAAAGTTGCTTTAAGAAGTAATAATAAAGTCAATGCAGACGAAGCAAAAGTCTTAAGTGCTTTTGATTAATGGCTGTTTGGTCTTTTGTAGAACATAGACTTCTTGATATTTTTGGGCTCTACCTCATTGCTCATTTTGATTATGTTTATTCAAATTAGAGTTTATATGATTTCTCAGTTTAGGGTTTAGAAAGTTTCTATTTTGAATACTTTGTTTATTTAAGATTTAAAATTTTACATTATTATATATTTATGCTTGTTATAAAATATTTTGTTGAAATTAGCTCTTGAAAGAGCTTTTGACCCAAATATATTCATAATTTTTCTACATGTAAAAAAAAAAATTTGTTATATGTTCATATAAACTTTTTTCATGATAGGTTCAAAAGTCATTAAATTTATTTTGAGATTAGTGTGATATAAATTCTTCATATAAAATATTTATGCCATTATTTTAAATAATTTTTAATATGAGTATAATATAAATTATGTCTGAATATATATATAAAAGAACTTTACTCTTAAGTAGGTTTATGAATTTAGTTTTGGTTTAAGGCCCAATTAAGTCGTACTTAATCCTATGATGGGCTTTTCTCAGGAGTATTTTCCGTAGCCTTTAACTTTGAAGCCCAAAATTAATAACTCTCCTTAGTATCCTTAATACCATTCTAAGAACTTTTAAGACCCTCACTTCATTATAGACGTGCTCCAAGGAAGCTTCCCTATGTTGAAGTTATATAATTGACGCAAAAAATTACATTGGTTGAAGCGTGTTCATTGTTCATATTCAATTGAAGGTCAAAATTATATATGTTTATTACACATACATGACATCAAAAATTATCTTGATTGGCAAACTCTTGATGTATATTTTAATTGAAAATATTCAAAATTAAATTCAATATCATATGAGCTTTGGTTTTAAAAAATTTATAGTCGAATTGAATGTCCTTATAAGATGAATCAAACATTATCAAAAGTGGTTTAATCTCCATCAAAATGAGTCAATTAGTTGAAATGTATTTGAAAATTTCATAATGTTAGTTGGATGATCAAATGATTTTTAATTTTTGGATGTTTGTAGTTAAATCTAGTGTCTCGATGAGATGAATGCAATGAGTCTTATTAAGGTACTTAAATGTTGAAAGAATATTTTATGATTAAGAAAATCATTACAAGCTGTTCGATAGAGGATTCTTTTTTTTTTTTTTTTCATATTCATGTGAAATAACATTCAAAAATCAGTAAGTTCAACCTCATTCTTTACGTGAAAGTAGAATTGGAGTTGGACCTTTGACTTGGGCTTGTGATTCAAGAGAGTCAAAGGCTCTAAAAATCTTAGAGCACCACTTAAGAACCATTATTGAACCACTGCTTGCTTCTCTTTGCCCTAACACCACTTGAGCACCAATATTGGATCATCGCTCAATTGTCATAGTCGAACCATCACTTCACTTTCGTCGTCAGACAACTACTTGACTATCAAAGTTAAAACACAACCCAATTGTCATTGTTCGGCCACCACCCGATCATGGTCGTTGGACCATTTCCTAACCAACGTCCAAATGTTAAAGTTGGGTTCAATCTTTGACCTGTCTCCCAATTATAGTCATACAACCTCTGTTGCTCAATTATAACCCTCTTATCACTGTTGTCCAACCATGATCCTTCGACCACCTGTCACCATCATTCCCCAACCTCCGTCAACCGAGCATGATCTCCAAAATTTTGGCACTTTGACCAAGTTCGTTCGAGTGTAGCCCGCTTATCATGGTTGCCCGACTATAGTTCTCCGTTGGTCGTCACCCAACTACGACCCTTTGACCACCGTTGTTTAATTATCGTCCATTGACCACCATTGCCTTGCTAACTACAGCCTCCAACCAACATTGCCCAACTAGGGTCCTCCAACCATTGATGCTTGATTTTGGTCCTTCGACCTCCGTTGTCTAACTATAGTCTTCTAACCACTATCACCCAACTATAGTCCCCTAGTCTATAATCTTTTGAACAATATCCTTTGACTACATCAATGCCCACTTACTTCAATACCTCTACCAATGCATGCCATAATTTATAAGGTTGATGTATGACGTCGATATCACCTATAACTCTCATTGACAACACAGATTTATGTTGTATTTCTTAGTCTCTGATTTATCATAGAATTTCTTATGTACATCTTATTTTTATTATATCAATACATTTCTCAATCAATGTAAATAGCATAATTTATAACTGATAATAAATACTAGTAGAGTCATTTTAATTGGGCTATGTCGTATTATTTTTTTTATCCGTAGATTTTTCACATAAAATTTTATTTTCTCTTACATTTTTTCACTTCTCTATATATGTGTTGAATTTACGTAAAAATGTTAAGATAGCAAACTTTATATCTCTACCGTCTTAAATATTCTAATACATATATATATATATATATATATATACTTATGCCCATCAAAAAAATTTCAATTACCACAAACATCACACATATGCCACTATATAGTCTTCAAACCAATTATAAGCATTAGATTCAATGGGCATGCTTATGATTTTCAAGGTAGGTAGGTAGCCACTGTACGTAATATTTATTTGTGGCTAAAGTGTAATTTTCATTGATCAAATATTCTCAGTAAAACATGTGAAATTCAATAGTGCTAATTTACTATGATATGTGCTGTTTTACTCTTGGAAGATCATGGCAATCACAATCATGAGCAATCTAAATTTATTTGAGATATGATTCATCTTCAAAAGTTTCCAAATTTATTTTAAATATTTGATTTGAGGTCATTTGGAGTCAGATTGGATCAATTCTATTATCGACATATTCGCCTCGTCTAGACGTTTAGTTCAATTATAAATTTATTGAAATTAGAGTCCGAATGATTTTGAATTCAATTTTGAAAATTTTTAATTTAAATATTATTTCGAGATTTGTGCTGATCATTTCCTATTAATTTATATGTATTATTTGTATAGTATAAATATAATGGAATTTAATCTTAAAAACAATTGTATGCAAGACATGAGATTCCTATCATAGCTTGATTTAAGGACTGATGAAGATGGTCATGTTCTTACATTGGGGATTATTTTTATAATTTAAAGGTTATTTATTTATTTTTTAATGAATTTATTTATTATTTTATTTGGGTGTAATTAATAATTAGTTTTTGACTCACATTAAATAAAATCAATATTTTAATCCATAATTTTCTTTTTAATATCATAATAATATTATTAAATTTTAAAAATATATTTTTTTTTTTCAAGTCATTAAAATTGAAATTTGTCTCACATTTTTTTATTGAGTGTAAAATTTTTTAAATAAAAAACTATTATTATTATCTTTCAATCATACAAATGAAGCATTTATTTATAATTAATTTTATATTTTCCATTAAAGTATTAAAAATTTTATCAATAAATTAATAGTAATGGTAGGTAGTGAATAAATTAATACCAACCAACCCTGGTATCATCACAAATTAATTCCTAAAATAAACTAATAATAACTTAATAATTTAATTATATTAAATATATTCATACTTACTCCATTGTTTTATTTGTTTTGTTGTTATTTGACCATAATTTGTCTTTTATTTACTCTTATTCCCCAAGTATTAAATGCCAACTCCACATTATTAATAGGAAAATTAGCTATAAATATTCAACTAATCCACCCTCTTTATTTTGTCTTCTATTGGCAATTAAAGCTTCTTTTAATTAAGATTAGCATAAGATATTAGGAGTGATTTTATTCCCATTAAGGACTACAACTTGCTTAAATAATATAGTGATTATTGATTAGCTCTAATTATGATTATTAATCATAACAACTCAAATTATGCTTTTGATAGAATGATGGAGACAAATGCAGTGTATATAGACTATAATCAAAAGCTAACCAACTCTATACTTGATTTGCCTATTTATTTGGCTTTTCTTAATTATATTTGTGGTTGGAAAAGCTGTTTATTTAAATGAAAAAAAAAATATTTTATTTCTAAATTTAACTTTTTAAA
This sequence comes from Dendrobium nobile, assembly GCA_022539455.1. Taxonomy (NCBI): domain Eukaryota; kingdom Viridiplantae; phylum Streptophyta; class Magnoliopsida; order Asparagales; family Orchidaceae; genus Dendrobium; species Dendrobium nobile. The sequence goes on along the minus strand of CM039736.1, from coordinate 1,387,094 downwards.
TTTGCTTTTGAAAAAAAAGTAAAATTGTTATTGATAAAGTAATTTTAAAAATTTTATAATAACAAAATTAAAAGAATATAAGTCATCATTAGGGGTGTCAAAAAATGACTCGCTTGCCAACTCAGTCTGAAAATTTCAGCTTCGATTTGAGTCGTTTATTAAACAGGTTGAGTTTGACTTTGGAATTCTGACTCATTTAATAAATGAGTCAGGTTCAAGTTGACCTGCGAATCGCCTTTAAATTGGAAGTAACATGTTTAATATTTTTTTTTTTTTAAATTCTTTTCCATGTTAGCATAACTTTTTTTTTTATCAATTAATCTAAACTCTACCTTTGGAAAGTTATAAAAAAAATTTTTGATAAAAATGGGTTATCTAGTTTGGGTCATTCAGATTGCCAATGTGTTTGGTTTGGGTCTATCTTTTTATTTATTTTTTAAACAAGTCATATTCATGTAGATTAGATTCGTGTTTGATCTAAACATCACCCGTTAACCCATTTTGACATCCCTAATAGTCTTAAAATTGTTTGGAAAAAATTTTCATAATTTTATTTTTTCAATCACAAATGCATTGTAATTTTCTTATATTTAAAAAAAATTTGAGTAAGAGATTTTCATAATTAACTATAAATTTAATTTTTACTTAAATATATATTAAAAAATAGGATATCTATTTTCTCAGAATAATTTTACAACTAATTTGAAACAATTAAGCTCACATGTTCTTTAATGTAATTAGTAGCACTATTTTTATCTGTAAAGTGATTGCAAGTACTGTGGGAACAATTGGAGGCCTGAAATTAAAAAGTAAAAAAATAAAAATATTTTATTTAACTTGTTCTTGTTTTAGGGAGCATTGTCATGAGATAAACACCTTAAGCTATGCTATAATAGTTTGTATGAGTAAATAATTGACAATAGGCCCCCTCTATAATAGCAATAATAACATGGCTAGCTAAGGGCCCACCATCAAATTTGCAATTATTTACATTTTTGTCCAAATATATTGGTCTGAAGATTGATAATGTTAATCAAAGTAACATGCACTTTGTATGTATAAACCAACCTTGTTTAATTTAGAAATAATTTCTTTCTATCATTTGTGGTTTGTGTGAAGGATAAAAAATTGGATCAAAATATTCTTTTTTTTTTTATTTTAATCATAAGAAAATTTGAAGTTGGTGAATTTAGTTTAAAATAAGAGCAAATTTTAGATGATGTTTTATTAGTTCCTCATTTAAATCTTTGTGTAATTGCATTTATTTTTGTTGTTTTTTTTTTTTTGTAAGTTTAGGGTTTATGACTTAAAATATTTGATTATGTATCAAATTGATTAATTCTTCTGAAGGAGATCAGTTTGAGAGTTGAAAGTGAAGTTTTTTCTCGTCTTAGGCTTCGTATGAGACAACTTTCTTACTACTTTTTAAAATAACTTTGTAGTACAAGATTTAAAATTTATGTACGAAAAAATTACCTTAAAAAGCATGAAAAAGTTGTCCCAAATGAAACCTTAGGCTTCTTTTTAGACTACTTTTTTATTCTCGTACAAAAATTAAATTTTTTACACTAGAAAGCTGTTTTAAGAAACAGTAAGAAAGTCGTCCCAAACAAAGTCTTAGGCTTCATAAAGCGATTTTTTATTACCAAAATTAAGTTAAAATTTTTTTTGAACTAAAAAACTGCTTTAGAATGCAGGAAGAAAGTTGTCCCAGACGAAACCATATGTTAACCACATCATGTTCTAAACTCTTTTTCTAGTGGCTAAGATGTAGTTGGATGTTGAATATTGACTTCTATTATAATTTTATAAACTGACATCTTCTGTTAAATTTTTTGAATTTCCTATTTTAATATATTTTTATTATTCTTTTACACCTCAAGCTCCTCAAATTAAACTCAATTTTATAAATTAATCTCATCTTCTAAGAGCAATTTAAACTCAATATTTAGAAATATATAAAATTAGTAGAATTAAACTTGATTAATAAGTTAAGCTTTATTTTAAGCTTGAGATGGTGATGACTCAGCACTATTAGGTTTCGTTTGGGATGACTTTCTTACTGCTTCATAAAGCAGTTTTCTAGTATAAAAATTAAAAATTTTATACTAAAAAGTTTCTTTAAGAAGTAGAAAGAAAGTCGTCCCAAACAAAATCTTAATTTAGATCAATTTGGTATTAATCAATCTTTTAAATATCAATTTTATGCACCATGAAAAAAAAAATGTTGGAAATAATTGCAATTTATGATTGAATGGCTAAGGGGGTTGAATTTAAGAAGATTAGGTCAATGAAATTTATTGCAAATGTAACATATTATACAAAATAAAGTCGTTGAAGGGACCATATTATGTTGGAAACTTAGCCAATTGTCTTATCCAAAATAAATATTATTTATTTATTGTTTTTTTATTATTATTAATTTATCTTAAATAATTGGCATTTTTTAATCTGATGATGTCAGTTATATCTCTTTAGTAAGTTTCAAAAAATATATATATATTCTTTTCCTTTTTCTATTTTTTTTTTTTAAGAAGATAAAGAAGTGAAATACAATATACAAATAGAGCATATGCTTTGTTTTTCAAAAAGCCCCTTTATAAATTATAAATGATAACTATTGCAAATAAGTTTAAACTTTTTAATTAGTCATTGTAATTCTTTGTTTATTTGATGTAATTATCATAATCTTATTATGGACACTTTGTGTAATTTTGATATTTCATAAGATTATAATCATGTACTTGTCTAGTGAGATTAATTTATATCATTGCTTCATAGTTAATATTTCATCATAAAATTCATTTGTTCAAGCATGAATCTGACGCATTATTTGATTTAAAAATTTTAGAACTAAATTTTGAATCATCCAAACTCTAATTCAATTTTCATGCATTAATTCAATTATTAATTAATATATGAATCTTACGCGCTTATAGGCTCGACGAGAGTAACCTACTGAGTTTAAGTTAACTCAATTTTGATGTCATCAAAATGCTGAAAGAATAATCTATGACAAATGAAGTTAATTGTGACATCAGACGTCGTGCTCTGAAAAAATTATGATTAATCTCTCATTCTCTATATGAAAGCGAGTTTTGAACTAAAATTAGAATTAGGGTTTGAAAGAGCTCTATTATTTTCTAAAGCAACTTTAAGAATTTTTTTTTTTAATTCAAAAAATCTTTGTGCTAAAAAATTGCTTTTAAAGCACTAAAAATTCATCCCAAATATAACATGAGTTACCTCCGAATGATAAATCAATTCTCAGAGTGCATCCTCATAAGCAAAAGAAAAATCTATCAATACATAAATATTTCAAATTTGCTTAATCTTGAATAATTTGATCCTTAATTATATTCAATTTAAAAAAGGGAAAGTTTATTGATCACAGTTTGAATGAAATAAATTTTACTATTATTGTGGACTGGAGCATTTGCGGCGGTAGAGAGATATAGAGTTTAGCATTCAAGCTTTGTACAAAATCCAACACACATACAGATAAGAGAGAGTGATGCATGAGGCATAAGAGACAATAAGATTTTTACGTGAAAAACTCAAAAAAGGAGAAAACCCATAGGGTATGGCCCAATTGAAATGGTTCTACTAGTATTTATTGTTGATTACAAATGAGGCCCTTTCTTTGGGGTAGGGCCTTGAATTGATGTAGCAAATATACATCATATAAAGCACATTGTATGGTGGGAGATGGAATAATCTAGTGATATGGGAGTTGTTCTCAAGAAAGTGTAGGCATCTTCATTCGGCCAGAAGGTCTGCAGTCGGGCAATGGTGGTCGGAGGGACCGTAGTAGGGGAGGGACCGTAGTTCGGAGAGACCGTAGTCGGTATGTGACGAAGGTCGGAGGGATCGTAATCAATCGGCGACGATAGTCAGAGAGACCGTAGTTGACGGGCGACGATGGTCGCAAGGACTCTAGTCGGGCGGGTGACGGAGGTCCAAGGGACATTAGTCGACAGGCGACGATGGTCTCAAGGATCCTAGTAGACGGGCAACGGTGGTCTGAGGGATCATAGTCGGTGTGTGATAGTGTCGAAGGGAACATAGTCGATAACGACGATGAATGGCAGCCGGGCGATGGTCTAGAGGAAGTTCGGTGACGGTCGACAGTCGAGCAATGGTCCGACGACGGTCGATGGCTTGGCAATGGTCAGACGACGGTAGACGGAAGTTCACCGGTGATGGTACTTGAGTGGAGCTCTAGATTTTTGAAGCCTCATAGTTCTCTCCAATCTCCAACAAAAGCTCCAAGCCCCCCTCAGCATGTGAGAAGTTGGTTCTATTTATAGATTTTTTAAAATGATATGCACTGTAAATATGTAAAAGATCCATGGCAACTTCGGAGTGCTCTATCGAGCGGCTCATATTGATCCCCTCAATCATAGAGCATTTGTTAAGCATTTATATGCGCAAATGATGTTGGAATTAAGCAAACTTGTGCTTGTTTGATTCGTCTTGCTAAGCCGCTCAATTCTATTATAAACATGTCATATTTGGATGTCATTTTATCATTCAATTTATGTTTTAAATTTTCTAAATGTGCTTCGACACTCCAATTTGGACCCATTTGGGGATCCTATTGGACAAATTTTTGTGATGTTGCGTTCTTCTCTTACAAGCTTGCTAAAATTAGGGCTCAGATGATCCAATAACTTTTAATTGATAATCAAATTTCTCAACCAACAAATCAAGAATAGCTGTCTTTCAAAATATATCAACGTACATGTCTCACCTTTGCCTGTTGGTTGAGAGCTTAGATTTCCAACTAAAAGGTATTGAATTCGAATCTATATGTATATATTATACGTATGAATTTATCTTAAATGAACTTAATATCAAAAAAATAATATATATATTTATATATAGATATCAAGGTAAAAAAGGGAAAGTTTATTGATCACAATTTGAATGAAATAAAAGTTACTATTATTGTAGACTTGAGCATTTGCGGCGGTAGAGAGATATAGAGTTTAGCATTCAAGCTTTGTACAAAATCCAACACATATACATATAAGAGAGAGTGATGCATGAGTCATAAGAGACAATAAATTTTTACGTGAAAAACCCAAAAAAAAGAGAAAAACCATAGGGTATGGCCCAATTGAAATGGTTATATACTAGTATTTATTGATAATTACAAATGAGACCCTTTCTTGGGGAAGGGCCTTGGATTGATGTAGCAAATATACATCATATAAAGCGCATTATATGGTGGGAGATGGAATAATCTAGTGATATGGGAGTTGTTTTCAAGAAAGTGTAGGCACGTTCATTCGATCGGAAGGGCTGTAGTCGGGCAATGGTGGTTGGAGGGACCGTAGTCGGTAGGCGACGAAGGTCGGAGAGATCGTAGTCGGTAGGTGACGAAGGTCGGAGGGATCGTAATCAATCAGCGATAATAATCAGAGAGACCGTAGTTGGCGGGCGACGATGGTCGCAGGGACTCTAGTCGGTTGGTGATAGAGGTCAAAGGGACATTAGTCGACGGTGGTCGCAAGGACCCTAGTCGACGGGCAACGGTGGTTGAAGGGATCGTAGTTGGTGTGTGATAGTGTTGAAAGGAACATAGTCGACAACGACGATGGATGGCAGCTGGGCGATGCTCTAGAGTAAGTCCGGCGACAGTCGGCGGCCGGGCAATGGTCCGACGACGATCGACGATCGGGCAATGGTCCAACGACGGTTGACAGAAGTTCGTCGGCGATGGTACTTGAGTGGAGCTATAGATTTTTGAAGCCTCATAGTTCTGTCCAATCTCCAACAAAAGCTCCAAGCCCCCCTCAGCATGTGAGAAGTTGGGTCTATTTATAGATTTTTTAGAATGATATGCACTATAAATATGTAAAAGATCCATGGCAACTTCGGAGTGCTCTATCGATCGGCTCATATTGATCCCCTCAATCATAGAGCATTTGTTAAGCATTTATATGCGCAAATGATGTTGGAATTAAGCAAACTTGTGCTTGTTTGATTCGTCTTGCTAAGCCGCTCAATTCTATTATAAACATGTCATATTTGAATATCATTTTATCATTCAATTTATGTTTAAATTTTCTAAATGTGCTTCGACACTCCAATTTGGACCCATTTGGGGATCCTATTGGACAAATTTTGGTGATGTTGGGTTCTTCTCTTACAAGCTTGCTAAAATTAGGGTTCAGATGATCCAATAACTTTTAATTGATAATCAAATTTCTCAACCAACAAATCAAGAATAGCTGTCTTTCAAAATATATCAACGTACATGTCTCACCTTTGCCTGTTGGTTGAGAGCTTAGATTTCCAACTAAAAGGTATTGAATTCGAATCTATATGTATATATTATACGTATGAATTTATCTTAAATGAACTTAATATCAAAAAAATAATATATATATTTATATATAGATATCAAGGTAAGCTGCTTAAATTTGTATCATCACATAGAAAGTCGTACGCGTGGGGACCACATTACTTACTGTCCCTCGCACGACTGTAAGAGAACTCTGACCTCGCTACTAAATCCTTCTCCTGCAACGCCGCCCCCACACCCTGCTCTGTAAAAGCTCCGGTAACCTCACCTTCTCCGTGATCTAAGCCACATCCATAATTCTATTTCCGGGACCCACGTGTCGGGTAGGCCTTTCTGAAAGTGGGTGCGATAACCTACGTGAACTTACAAAATATTAATTTTGCTAATTCTCTAATCTTTGCTTAAAAAGAGTAAATTAGTACGCAAATAATGTAATTAACGAATGCTATCTTTTTTAATTAAATGTTAATTAATTTTAAATATTATTGTGTTGGTGACCCACTACTTATGCATAGAATCTATAAATAAATAAATATTTTTTTAATTAATTAATTTTTGCGTCACGGAATATTTCGTATACTGCGAGTGCGAGGGTGGGGCTTCCCAGAATTATTGCATTCCTATAGAAATCTTATCCACATATAAATAATTAGCTCTATGTTTTTAACTTAGATTAATTAAGCTCAATTAAGGTTAATCAGCCGACTTAAAAAGCTTTTTGATAAGATTTTAACTTAGCTAGATCTGAATGTAAATAAAAAATTATTAAGTTTTATATTGTTTTTATTATCTCAAAATAATTATGACCATTTTAAGATTTATGTTGATAGTAATTTTGAAAAGAATATCTTGACTAAATTTTTATATTTTTTTTTATCATGGATGAATATATTTAGGCCAGGGCTGCAAACAAATTGAGCCGATATGAGCAAATATTTGTTTATATTTGAGCTCGTTTATTATCATGTTGTTCAAGCTTTGTTGGAGCTTGATATGAGCTTTTCTTTTTGTATTTAAGCTTGGTACAATTAAAATGATAGATGATCATGCGTGAATTGTGTTTGGTTTATATTCGATTGGTTCTGTGCTTATCGAGTTTTAAAGAAGCAAGTCTTATTGAGCTATTAAGGGGCTTCACTTTCAAGATGTTCATTATTTTAACAAACGAGCTTAGCAACAAACAATCATCTTGAACATATCTGATAATGTATCTAGCAGAGCCCTACACAGGGTCCTGGTTGGGTACCCACGCTCTGCGCAAGCGGGCTTTGCCCACCCATGCCCATCTATGGTGACTTTCGGGATGTCATACCCACCCAGACCCACCCACTTTTAACGCTTCTTGAATGCAGTCTGCCACGGATTAATGGCCTTTTATTTTTTGTCATTTTCTCTAACTACAAACTTTCAAGCCACATATCAAAATTTATCATGGTCACAACACGGTTCAGTGTTGCGCACTACGTAGTAAGGATTACTGTAATATATTGCATGCATGTAGTAATTAATAATGTAAATTAGTTTGTCCTCTAATGTTGAGTACCCACCCATAGGGGTGTCAATATTTGACACGACACGAAAACCCGACCCGAACCCGACCTGAAAAATCCGGGTTGGACCCGACCCGATTTCAAAACGGGTCGGGTTCGGGTTCCATAAATCGACCCGTTTGAAAAACGGGTCGGGTTCGGGTTGACCCGACGGGTTGCCGGGTCAACCCGTTTGACCCGAAACACGCAGTTCGAGTCCGAGCCAGCCTACCGCGTCTGCGTACACCCTCGCGCCAGACCGCGTCCGCGCTCGCGCTCGCGCGCTGCTGCCCGCCCGCGCTCGCGCGCTGCTGCCCGCTCCGCCCGCGCTGCCGGCGCTCCGCCAGCGCTCCGCCAGCGCTCGCGCGAATGCGCTGCTGCCGCTCCGCGGTGCGGCGACTTCGGGTCACGGTTCCGGGTCGGGTCAACCCGACAACCCGCCGGGTCGGGTTCGGGTTCGGATTTTCGACCCGTTTGCCTAACCGGGTCGGGTTAGGGTCGACCCGTTTGAACCCGGGTCAGTTCCGGGTCCGACCCGAACCCGACCCGTGACCCGAAATTGACACCCCTACCCACCCATACCCACTCATGAGGTCATGGGCGTACCCATACCCACCCATGCCCATTGGGTATGGGTGGATACGTGGATGGGTACGTGGGTATGGGCACCCAATACAGGGCTCTAGTATCTAGCTAGAGTTTTCAAGCTACTAAAAGTGCCCATTCATAAATATATATAGCGAGTATTTTTTAGCTACTACATAAGCCCATTTAAAAAAAAAAACTTATAAAATATTTTTCTTTTAAACAAATTTGTTCATGAGCATTTAAAACAAACATAAAGAAATACATCTTATTCATGAACAAATTCATTATATTAAAAGAGTATAACATAAAAAATGATTTTTTTTAATAATAATAATTTATTATAATAAAACTAAAATTTATATTAAAATATTCTAAATAAAAATTTATAATAAGATTTAATGGATTCTTAACAATTCACAAGCTTTGTATTAAATATTAATCAATCTTCTTAACAAGTTTTATATCATGCTTGTTTACGAGATTTAATTGTATCGATGAACATAAATAAGCATTGTTGCGGGCTAGAAATTACGCGGCGATAGAGATTTGATTCTATGTCTTAGCGTTGTACGTATAACTAGCACACACAGAGAACACAAGTTTTTTACGTGGAAAACCCTTAAAAGGGAAAAACAACGAGGCCTAGCCCAGTTGAAAATGGTTCCACTAGATTTTGAGTTGGTTACAAAGGACTGAATCACCTCCAGGGGTGATCAGCTTACAATCAATTACTTAAATAAGACGTCGAGTCTTCGGCAGGACGTAGGGACTGAATGTCGGGCCCTGAGTAGGATGTCGAGTCTTCGGCAGAACATATGGACTGAGTGTCGGGCCTTGAACAAGACGTCGGGTCTTTGGCAGGAAGTAGGGACTGAGTGTCGGGCCTTGAACAAGACGTCGGGTCTTTTGCAGGACGTCGGGGCTGAACGTCGGGCCTTAAGGTGATGGTTCGGCGAGGTTCTGTGGTGTTCCGACGAGGTTCCTGCGGTGGTCCGGCGGCGGTTCGACGAGATTCCTGCGGTGGTCCGGCGAGGTTCTGCGGTGGTCCGGCGGCTGTCGAGGAGGAACTCTTTCCTTCTCTTCTCTTCTTCTCTCTCTTGCTTGGATCCTCTCTTGTGAAGAATGAGGGCTCTATTTATAGATTTTCTGGAGTGGCATGGCCCGTAAATAGGCGTGAGATCAGGGGCGAATAGGGAGTGGTCAAATGGACGGCCGATATTGAATCCTACGACTGTGCACCGTTCGTTGGCCATTTGGAAGCCTTAATGATGTCGGAATTCAGCGATTTTGAGCTCGTTGGATTCGTCTCGTCGAGCCGTTCGATTCGAGTATAAGCTCGTAAAAACCGGAGACCGTTTGGTAACTCAAATTGCTGTTTGAACTTTCCAACAGCACTTTGAGCCCTTGATTCGGACTTATTTGGGCTCGGATTGGGTTGATCTTGGTGTCGTTGGGTTCGTATTTCCGAGACGTTCAGTTTGACTGTAAGCTCGTTGAAATCGGAGTTCGGATGCTCCCGAAATCAAATTTTGAAGTTTCCAATTAGCCTTTTGCCTCGAGATCCGTGCCCGATTATGATAATTTTATGATGACGTATCAAGCATAGTACATAAATGTTCAAATTTTTTTATTTACAGTTGAATATATTAAAAAATATTTAAATTTATTTGATTACTTGAACAAACTATCATAAATGAGCTGTAATCTAGTTATTTTTTTAATTGTTGACTAATGTTCGATTATTTTGAAGCCCTAAATATATTTATTTACATTGCACTATTAAATTAATTGTCTAAAAAAATCTTTCTATTGAATTTAATTGTATTTTATTTATTCAATAATTCTATCATAGCTGAATTTAATATTTATTTATTTTTCTGCATTTTTAGTGAAATTTAAATTTCATGATTATTATTCTCGTTGATATGTGAGCCTTTTTTGTTTCGTATCTAACGGTGCAGTTCGTGCCACATCAGGTAGTCTACACGTGCGATAGGTCCGCCTTGGTCGGACTGGCTGGATGTACGAAAAATAGATCTAGACCGTTGGTTCTAAAGGATCTCTCGTTCTGGACGTCCGATTAAAAGAAGCATGCGCGCCTGGTGCGGGAAGCGTGTCGGCCGATACCTGCCGGACGAAATCATCAAAAGCCGAATTTCGCTAGACGACACGACGTTCTGTACCGGAAAGTAAGGATGAAGCATTCATTGAATTTGTTTGTAAAATTCCGATTTCTTTTTATAAAATAAATTGTAAAACTGTTGCAATAAATTTGTTTTGAGAAATAATTTAATAACTCTATTTTAATTATGTAAAATACTAATTAAAAGTCAATTGAATAACTTTAATATAAATAAAAAATAAGGATTTCTCGAGTTCATGAATTTTTCTTCATTGGGAGTTCCAATTAAGCTTGAATATAATCTTAGATTTAAAACTATGATTAAATTTCTTTATTAATTTATTTAATCAAAATTGAGTTATAATTGAACTTTAATGAAGCTTAATTTATTTTTCTATTTGATACTACTCATTTAAATAAATTTTTTTATTTAGATATGTGAGAGAGTTTATACGTCTTGATTTTGCACGGAGATCTAGCATATAAATAGATAAATGAAAAAAAAAGTACGAGTGACACTAATGTTTTTTCAGTAAAGCCTATGAAGAGGAAAAATTACAAGATATGACCTAATTGAAATGATTTCACTATGTGAAAGTTGATCACGATGTTTGCATGCATTTTAATTTTTGCCGAAATTACAAGACTATAAGGAGCTGATTGAAGATATTATAAAACTGATATAGGATGAAAGACATTCAAATAGGTGTGGCTAAGTGAAAATGATTTGACTGACTAGGTCAAGCAACGGAGACCCTATGATGGTGATTAGGCTTCGACCGTCCAATGATAATGATTAGGCCGTGGTTGATTGGAGGTGGTTCGACGTGGTGGTTAGGTGATAGCGAAAGGGTGATACCAGTTTGATGTTGATGGTCGAGTTGCAAAGGTCCAATAGCAAATATCAGGGTGTAGTCCAATGATGATGGTCAAGTAATGATCGTACAATTAATATCTTAGAGTTTTCAAATTCAATTAAGGCTTTGTTTGGGAATGATTTTTTATTGCTTCTTAAAGCAGCTTTCAAGTACAAAAATTTTAACTTTTGTACTAAAAAACCATTTTAAGAAGCAATAAGAAAGTCGTTCCAAACAAAGCCTATTTTTTTTTTATTTGGGCTCCTTTTTTTAAACAAGATATTTTATTCCATAAAAGGAAAAATACAGTCAATCAAAGAAAAAGAAGCAAACATCAGCTAAAGGAAAAAAAAACACAATGGAGCAACCGGCCAAAAAAACAAACGGGGAATCACTAAACACGAGCCCAGTTAGTGGCGAACATTGCGACCACCCAAATGATAGACTAGGGGCATCCATATGGTAAGGAACATGCCAAAAATACCAAAAGACAAATATCTCACACGAAGGCCAGCAAGAAGCCGCCAACAGTTGTTGCCAATAAGCCTTACGATCATATAGCTCGCAGGTTCGCCTCATCATTGCCCAGACAAAAAATCTCCGCCACACCAACCAAACTAACGAAAAATAGTCGCAAATCAAAATACAAAGAGCCATACAACCAATCAGCCATAGCATCCAAACAAAGGAAACGCCAAAAAGCTTATTTGGATTTCCTGCGATGATGATTTCCCCCAACCAAGATAAATAATTTTCCACGAGAGGATCCACCTGCACCGTATACGATTCATGAAACCCCCAGATGAGTCAGCAAAAACCGTCAGATCCCCATCCCGACTAATAGTGGAAATATTCAACCCATCCGAGTGGTCCACATAACAATCTATAGACTTGCCTAATTGAGCTTGTAAAGCAACATGGGAAATTAGAGAAACTGGCACATCAACAAATTGAGCAGACGTAAGAACCCCCATAGGTGTAACTGAATCAGTTTTAGAAGAAACAGTTGTTGACCCATCCAAATCAATGAATCCATCATCCACGACCATATTAATTCCACATTGGCCCTCAATAGTATCCACCAAAATTTCATATGAAACACAACCACTATGAGACTTCTCAACAATAATAGGGGAAAGAGCACCAGCAAGCACACTAAAAACCTCCATCACAAAAGCATCAACATTAAACTGGGAGCAAACCGCAAAGTAGAGGAACCTCCTCTGAAACCTCCAAAGGAGGAACCAAAGCGTCCACATCTACTGGAGCATCCGTTACAATCTCAGGCTCCAAGACACGAGCCACTGGCTGGAGGCCATTAACAAGGTCAACTGAAATATTAACATTATCCAAAACAGGATCAACAGCCTTAGTCAAAGCTGTATGAGTTAAAGCTAACTGGGGATGGAGAATTTTGCATTTAGATTTGGAGTGCCCCAAAGACTTACAATGGGAGCAATAGCAGGGGAAATCCTCCACAATAACCACGACCTAATCATATACCCTAAAGTTTTCGGACCAACCCACACCCTATCAGGATATGATTTAGTAATATACAGTTCAACCAGGACACGAGCTACCGAAGGCCTAGAGCCAGCCGTGTAGCATGATCAATCTTAAGAGGCTGACCAAACATAGATCCTAAACCATGCAAAATCCTCGAGGAAAAGAGATGGTGATGCATGTTTGGAAATGAAATCCAAATGGGAATAATGTATGATTCAATTTCAACATCAAAGGATGATGTCCACGTGAAATTTTTCATATAACAATTATTAACAAAGTAATAACGTCTGCAAAAACACGACAGTAGTCTAGGTCATTGACGAGTTTAGTTAACACATGTCTGGGATTCAGAACAGTAACAGAAAACTCACCATTGAGCTTAAGGTTAAAAAAAATTTGCGAGTAGCCTAGAGCGGTGGTCTATGCGAAGGGAATTTAGCGATCAAAGCAAACTCAAAAGGAGCCACTAACGCTAAAATTTCTGCTTTCAAAATCCACAACGACGATAAACCACGGAAGGAAGCAATTTTGAGATCCAGAAAGAGGGAGGAGGAAGAACCACTAGATATAGCATCATAGAAAGACTTCGAAGAAGCTTTACAAGCCAAAAAACTAGGAACACTAATCGCTAACCTGCCATCAACAAAAACCGACGTGGAGAAACCAAACGAGAGCAAAGCAAAAATAAAATGAAGAACAAACCATGAAAGGAGAAATCAGAACTTCCCTGAGAAGCAAAAACAGCCACAAAACAGGCAGTAGACAACAGAGTTCCGAACGAGACGCAAAACCTAGCAGAGCACCTGACATTTTTGGCCCCTGCTGATATAGCATTGTAATAGCATTCAAAGGGATCTATTTTTTTTATTTGAGCTCATTTGGATTCAGATCATCTTATTTTTAGTGTTAATAGTTCAATCTCAATTAAAAGTTTATTGAATTGGAATTTGAATGACACTAAATTTAATTTTGCATATTTTTATTTTTTAATATATATTGAGATTCATGATCAAATTGATTTTCTTATGACTATCATCCAAATTAACAAATAAAAAAATAAATCCAAATTAACAAATAATGCTGAGATTTATTCAATTATCTAAGTAAATAAATGTAAACATTTAATGAGCGTACCAATTTTAAATCCCAAAAAAAAAAGTATTTATTTTGTAATTGTTTTTATGCCACTATAAAATAGATTAAAAAAAGAATGAGCAGGATTGTCAGAGAAAAAGTAAATAAATAAATAAGTTGTTATCAAGTAAATCAGTGGGCTCTAGGAAGGCAGTACAAGCAATACAAGCACACGTTAAAGCTCAGTGGTTATCAATTTATAATTATGATTAGTGGTCTTAATCAATCATTAAAGTGGGATTTGTCAAATAAACTTCGATCTTATCGGCGGAGGAACACTATACGAAACTTCTTGATGTGAACAATTAAGCATTAAAGACAAATATAAATTCTCATATTTCACATCAACATTTAAAAATCATGTAATAAATAATAATTATTAAAGGCAAGTCTTAAAATAATAATTAAGATTTTTTTAATCAGTAAAAGAATTTTGCTAATTACTTTTAACTTTGACTAAAAACTATTTGTTAAATGACGATTAATAGCACATCAGGCGATAGGCGAGAGATATGTGCAATTTTGTTAATTACATTATTAAAAGAATTTAATAAGAAACGCAAAAGGAAATGTAAGTTTATAATTCCATTGGGCTTTGGTGCAAATTTATCTCATCGTTCCGTTTATATATCTAACCTTAACTAATAATTAATTGGATAATAATTTTCGTGCTTATACAAAATGGGCCAATATGTCGAATTTTTAGTAAAAAATTAATTCTAATTAACGCATAATAAAGTGAGATATTTTTATCAAATGAGGGTGTCTATATTTATATTGATTTATCCGTCAATCTTGCTAACAAATACTTTTTTCTCGAGTATAAAAATAAATTATATATATGAGAAAACATGTGTTTTACTTGAAATCTCTACGGACGTGGATATTTATGGTAGTAGAGAAACATAAATTTTTTTATCTTAGTTTTATACAAAAATTTAGTATGTATGCAGATAAAAAATAGGGGTGTAGCATTCATAAGAGACATCAGAGTTTTTACTTGAAAGCCACGGGGCCCTGACCAATTTAAATGAATCCACTAATGTTTGCGGTTGATTACAAATGACCCTTTTTTGAGGGGGAAAGCCTTGGTTTGAGGCAGCAATTACATTATATAGTGTGCGTTACATGGTGAGAGATGGAAGAATCAATGTTAATATCTTAGTTTGATCGGAAGGACCATAGTCGATGAGTGATGTAGGTCGGAAGGACCGTAGTTGTGCGACGGAAGTTGAAAAGATAAAAGTTGGTAGGCGACGGAGGTTGGAAAAACTGTAATATGGTGACAACAATCAAGGAGACCGTAATATGGAGATGGTAGTTGAAGAGAGTGTAGTTGGTAGGCGATGGAGGTCGAAAATATCGTAGTCGGCTGAAGGTGTTCAGAAGGATCGTAGTCGGGTGATGGAGGTCGAAGAGACCATCGTTGGAGGGCGACGAAGGGCGAAAAGACCGTAATCGGGCGAAGGTGGTCAAAAAGACCGTAGTCGGAAAATAGTGGTTGTAAAGATCATACTCAGGCGAAGGTGGTTGGAAGGATTAGGGGTGTCAATATTTGACACGACACGAAAACCCGACTCGAACCCGACCCGAAAAATCCGGGTTGGACCCGACCCGAATGCAAAACGGGTCGGGTTCGGGTTTCAGAAATCGACCCGTTTGAAAAACGGGTCGGGTTCGGGTTGACCCGACGGGTTGCCGGGTCAACCCGTTTGACCCGAAACGTGCAGTCCGAGTTCGAGCCAGCCTACCGCGTCCGCGTCCACCCTCGCTCCCGACCGCGTCCGCGCTCGCGCTCTCGCGCTGCTGCACGCCCGCGCTCGCACGCTGCTGCCTGCCCGCGCTCGCGCGCTGCTGGCCGCTCCGCCCGCGCTGCCGGCGCTCTGCCGGCGCTCCGCCAGCGCTCCGCCCGCGCTCGCGCGAATGCGCTGCTGCCGCTCCGCGGTGCGGCGACTTCGGGTCACGGTTCCGGGTCGGCCCGAACCCGACAACCCGCCGGGTCGGGTTCGGGTTCGGATTTTCGACCCGTTTGCCTAACCGGGTCGGGTTAGGGTCGACCCGTTTGAACCCGGGTCAGTTCCGGTTCCGACCCGAACCCGACCCGTGACCCGAAATTGACACCCCTAGGAAGGATCATAATCAGTAGGCGATGGAGGTCGGAAAAATCATAGTCGAATGAAAGTAATCGAAAGGACCGTTGTCTGAAATAATACAATACAACTGTTGCGTGCTAGAATATACGCAGCGGTAGAGTTTGTAAATTCGCGCCCGAGCGTTATACGAGTATTCATCACACAAACAGAAAAGAGAATATGAACACCAAAACTTTTATGTGGAAAACCCAAAAAAGGAAAAAAAATCACGGGGCCTCGTCCAGTTGAAAAATTCTACTAGTGTTTTGCAAATTACAAATGGCTGATTCGTCCCACAAGTCGGGGCAATCAGATTACAATTCGTTTCTTCGAGCAAGTTTACAAAGTTTTGCAAAATCCAAGCATTTCCCGAAAATTCGGCAAAGTTCCGACGTATTCAAGCGGCAGGAAGAGCTCCGGCAATGGTCAAGGAGGAGATGATTCTCCCTTTCCCCTTTCTCTTCATCTTTTCTCTCTCTTCACTTGAGTCCCCTTTGTGAAGAATGAGGGCTCTATTTATAGTTTTTCTGGAGTGGCATGACTTGTAAATAGGTGGGAGATCAGGGGCGAATAGGGAGTGGTTTGAATGGACGGCCGATATTGAACTCTTCGATCGTGCACCGTTCATTGGACATTTGGAGGCCTTAATGATGTCAGAATTCGGCGATCTTGGGCTCGTTGGGTTTGTCTTGTCGAGCTGCTCGATTCGAGTATAAACTCGTTTGGGTCCTTGATTTGGACCCATTTGGACTCGGATCGGGTCGAATTTGGTGTCGTTGGGTTCGTATTTCCGAGACGCTCAGTTTGACTGTAAGCTCGCTGAAATTGGAGTTCGAATGCTCTTGATTTTAATTTTTGAAGTTTTCGGTTAGATTTTGCCTCGAGATTCATGCTTGATCAAGATAATTTTTTGAGAATACATCAACAACAATACAATTATTTTCATAGTTTTAAGCAATCATAATTGGTTTAAAATATTATATTATAAGATAGACATAACAAACTGAAAACCAATGGTTATAATAAAGTTGAGTTCAATCCAATAGAGAGTGATCAAGATATTCAAATGTATAGCATTACTAACTTTAAACATATAATAAATTGTGAGCTAGTTGCCATGAACTTACTCTTTGTGATTGTTGAAAACAAAGAATGTGTTAAGAAAAGGACAGGTAAATAACTCCTATGATCAAAAGGCCACTAAAATGTTTTGTGAGAGTTTTGGCATTTATTTGTAAAAGTTGGAGTAATTTGGTTAAAAATAAACTTTCATTATAAATTAATTATGAGTGTTGCGGGCTAGAATATACACGGCGGTAGAGTTCGTATTTTTACGTCCAAGCGTTGTACGAATATTCAGCACACACAAATAGAAGATGAAAGAAAATTGAACACCAGGATTTTTATGTGGAAAACCCGAAAGAGGGAAAAAAGCACGGGGCCACGCCCAGTTGAAGTAATTCCACTAGTGTTTGTTTGAAGTACAGAGGTTGATTCGTCCCACAAGTCAGGACGATCAGATTACAATCAGTTTCATCTAAATTGAAATAAAGTTACAAAGCTTTGCAGAATTCCGGTGTCTCCCAAAAATCCGGCAGAATTCTGGCATATTCAGACGGCGGAAAGAACTCCGACGGTGGTCGAGGAGGAGTTGATTCTCCTCCTTCTTCTTCTCTTCTCTTCTTCTCTCTCTTGCTTGAGTTGCCTCTTGTGAAGAATGAAGGCTCTATTTATAGTTTTTCTGGAGTGGCATAGCTTGTAAATAGGCGTGAGATCAGGGTCAAATAAGGAGTGGTCGAATGGACGGCTGATATTGAATCCCTTGATCGTGCACCGTTTGTCAGAAATTTGAAGGCCTTAGTGATGTCGAAATTCGATGATCTTGGGCTCGTTGAATTTGTCTCGTCGAGTCGTCCGATTCGACTATAAGCTTGTTAAAATTGGAGACTGTTTGGTAACTCAAATTGTGGTACGAGCTTTCCAACAATGAGTCATATATTAAGTTAAGATTTTCATTTAAATATTAGAAATTTATATAAATAAATATAAAGATTAAATATTATATGCAAAAATATATAAAAACTTAAGATATATGTAAATTAAAAATGAAGTGAGTTGAGATGAATTACAAGCACGTTTGAACCTAGCATGTTAATGAGCTAGCAAGTCAAGCTTATCATGATGTAAGCTTAAGCTCAAGCTCAAATTACAACTCGCATAATATACAAGCTTGAGGTCAAGATCAATCGGATTTGACTCGTTTACTTACAAGAAGCTCGAACTCAATAACATTTCTCTCGTGTTTCATATTTTATGTTAATTCTAATGCATGGTAACTCTCATTGTAGTGATTTAGGATTTTACGGTATTCAATAATTTCATTTCTCTCACTTATTATGCTAACGATATCGTCACACAATCATCTTTTGGCTCTTGTTGCATCTCGTGATGGCCTTCTCTTCATCTTCTTCAAGCATCACATATTTCATCTTGAATTCTCTTTCTTCTCCTTCAAATGTTGTAGAGAGCATCTCTGATGAGCTCTCCCCATCATGAACTCTTCTTCTTCTTTCTTCAAACTCGGTTGGTCTCGTCATGACTTACTCTTCTTCTGTTTTAACATCATTGATTAATTCTCCATTAAGCTCTCATATTGGCTTTCTGAAAACTTCTTTTTGGCAACTTTAAGTTCACAAATCGAGCTTGCGCTTGCTAACGCACCAACAAGCTGAATTTGAGCTCCATAAAGTAAGCTCTACTTGAGATCTAGCCTATGTTAAGATTAAAGAGTCGAATTCGAATATTATGTAAGTCATTTACACCCTTAAATAAAATCTTTCAATAATTTTATTGAAAATTCATTTTTTCAGAAAGATGTGCCGGCCAATTTTAGAATTCATTGATGAGGATCGAAACCCATCAAAATCAAATATGACCATTAAATTTCATTAACTCTTCATAGAAATTATTTCTTAAGTTTTGAAACAGATCAATTTGACTTTAAATTGAAAACTATGACTGAGACCCCTCACCATTGATTTTTTTTGTATTTGGTTTTTTGGGTTCAGTTAGACCGAACCGGATCATCCGGCTGGCTCAACTGATTTAAATATGCTTTAATAAAACTTTGAAAAATAGAGGAAAAGAAAGACTCATTAGCTTTGTGGGTCCCACGTGTCAGCTTTGTCCTTTTTTTTTTCTATCAGTGTCCTCTTAAACGAGAGCAGAGACTCCTTTCACTGCTCCACACACTTATAAAGAT
Organism: Dendrobium nobile; assembly: GCA_022539455.1. Classification (NCBI taxonomy): domain Eukaryota; kingdom Viridiplantae; phylum Streptophyta; class Magnoliopsida; order Asparagales; family Orchidaceae; genus Dendrobium; species Dendrobium nobile. Next base: position 1,367,651 of record CM039736.1, on the reverse strand, counting down.
GCCAACCCACGCTGGACCACCGGTCCGAGATCTCGACCGTCCAATCTGTTGAACGCATCTCGTCTCTTTATCTTCAGGTCGACGGCTCAGATTCCCTTCCTATTTCGGCAATTATACTCCTTTGATTTTTTTTTTTAAAATTTTATATCATATTTTTTTTGGGGGGTCAAATCATAGCATATATCAAATTAATCAATTTTTTTAATCGAAATTATTCCGTTCATTATGTTGGAATCAATCAAGATCTTATTAGGCAGTAAAGCTTTGAGATTAGCATTGATGCTGAATTTATGCAAAGGATCAATATTGGTTCCTCTATGATATCTTGTATTAAAGATAATGGATTTGCTAGCACAAATCTTAAGGTAATTGGACGACTAAAAACAAAAAAAAAAATCATAATAAAAATCAAACAACACTCTACCTTTTTAAATTAACTTAGTTTTATTATTATTTTTAAACATTGTTTAATATAATATCTATATTTTTTTTTCAGAGAAATAAAATATTTATGAATATATTATTTAAAAATTTTTATTTAACATAGTAATTTAATTATTAATTTTACAGATTACTTTCGTCAAAGAATTATTAAATAGTAAAAATTATGCATTCAAATAAATGTATGCGTTAAATACAATGCCATACTCTTCAAATCATAATGATTTGCCCAAAATAAAATTTATTAATGGAAAGCAATTAATTCAATGGTGGAAAATAAAGTTAAATAAGCAATAATAACCATTTGCAAGCTACAGTCATCATTTCAGATCATATTTTGCAGATCTCTTTATTCTGTAATTTTTCCTTCTAATTATTTATCAGAATAAGAAGTAAATGGATTCAATGGAGCTTTGGTTCAGGCTCGAAATCACCTTAGAATGCATAGGATACCTTTTATTTATTGTCTATGTTGTATATTTATTTCTTTCTGAATAAATGGAGGAGTATTTCAGAAGCCACACTGCTGCTCTGATTTTGATGCTTGCAGTAAAAAAAGATAAAAATATAGAAAGAGAAACTAATGCGAGAGAGAGGGAGAGGACTGAGGAGTACTGCGTAAGCTTGATACCTATGTCAACCTATTTTTACTCTCCTGAGCTCTCTTAAGCCAGCTCAATGTAAGTGGCCTCTAAGAGAGAGAAAGAATAGTGTGGAACTTGATAGAGAACTTGAGAGAGGAAAAGGGGAAGGGGAAGAAGAAGGTTAGCTTTCCCATTTCTATTGTAAGATTTCTTCTGTGCTGCTCTCTACATCTATATCTAATGCAAATTCGCGTCCTTTATTTCTATCAAGCATTCTCTTATTTCTTGAGACTCGAGATTTTTCCCTCTTTTGGTATGTTTTGTTGCTGTGTTTCTGTGTGAAGAACTAATTCAGTTCCTTTCTGATTGATTTGATCCTTCGTTTCTTTCGATGCCCCAAAAACTTGATCTTGCTTGGCTGCAAGTTGTTTTCAGGTTCTGAGATTGAGATTAAATCCAAGCCTACATGAATTTTTTGCTTGGGCGCTAAAATTTTCGGGGAAAAAAATCATATCTTTCTAGTTTTTGGCGATTTACGAGTTTGATTTAATGCACTGATGTCAAGTTTTAGGTAAATAGGTAGTTGTAGGTCTATTCCTTCTCCCCAACTAGCTTGCATGATACCCAAGTGGCTTGAGGTCTCTTTTTTTTTTTTTTTCCTTTTTATGGATTGATCAATCTAAAGGGACCTGTTCTGCTTTTCCTGAAATCTGAAATCTTTAATGTTTTCTTATGTTGCATTTACTTAAAGCTTCCATCTTTTCAGGTATTTACGCAGGAAGAAAATATAATGCTGAGAAGGAGAAGCAATTTGGCCTCAGATTCCTGCTTCTCTTCTAATTCTATGGACAAGATAAGAAGCTCTACCTTGTTCAACGTTCCTGGTCTCTTTGTCGGCTTTACAGGGAAGGGATTACCGGATTCTGATTCTGCGAAGAGCCCCACTTCTCCATTGGATCACAGGCTCTTTTCCAACTTCGGTTCTTCTTTTGTTCGATCTCCGAGATCGCCGGGAAGAAGCTGGGATTGTAGTAGAGTTGGCCTTGGCTTGGTGGATTCTCTCAGTGATGAGAAGGGACTTCTTAGTCCTGAGAGAAAGAACATTCTTTTAGGATCACAGATGAGAATTGTCAACATACCAAGCTCCAAACCAACAAATTTGAGCCCAAATATGGCGAGGTCTCAGTTTTCCCCTTTTGGTTCTTATGAAAATATTGAATCTTGCATAACTGATAAAGCTCAGCAAATTTATCATAACCCCAAGCCAAGTTCGGATGTTTTTATTTCTGATTCAAAGAGCTCAAATCTCTGCTCTCTTCCAAATTTATTTTCTGGTTCTCTTCCCGTGTCCAGTGGTTCAATTAATGGATTCATGGGCTCTCTTTCTGCAAGTGAGATTGAGCTTTCAGAGGATTATACTTGCATTATCTGCCATGGGCCGAATCCAAAAACTACTCATATTTTTGGAGATTGTATCTTAGAGGATTACATGAATGAGTCTCTGGATTCTAAGAATAAGCAAGGAGAGGAAGAAGGAGGCTCTCATTGGATTGTTAAGAGCTTGGAGAGTTCGCCTTCTTTCACTTCTAATGATTTCTTGAGTTTCTGCTGCTTTTGCAAGAAGAAGTTGGAAGTAGGCAAAGATATCTATATGTACAGGTTAGATACCTTTTGTTCTAGCATATCTTAGTGTATTTTAAAATCTAAATTATATTTAAATTATTTTTTGATGATATCTATATGTTGATCAAATCTGTCGACATGTAGATGTTAGCATATAAAATGTGTTAAATTTATCAATTTAAATCAATTTATTTTGTTTTAGATAACATTTAATCAATTTGATAGATTGATTTGAGTTGTAGAAAGCATGGTAATTTGATGAATTAATTCTCATCCTATAATTAATTAATTTTGAAACTACTCATGGCTATCAGACCTTATTTCTAGCAAATTTAGGCTTTATTTTGGACGACTTTTTTACTGCTTCTTAAAGCAGCTTTAGAGCACAAAAATTTTAATTTTATTTGTAGAATGTTGCTTTAAAAAACAGTAAAAAACCGTCCCACACAAAACCTTGCTCATCTATTGTATCTTAGAAGAGTAATTTGAGCTATTTAAGGCTATGACTTTGTTTGGGATAGTTTACCTACTATTTTGTGCAATCATAATTTTTTTTGGTCATTATTTTTTTTTTTCTTTCAGAAAATTTTTATACTAGAAAGTTGCTTTATCCAATAGCTTTAAAACATTACTTTCTCTATAGCAGATTTGCAGAACAGTAAGAAAGTTGTTACAAACGAAGCTATTCGTTTGGGACGGCTTTTTTACTGCTTCTTAAAGTAGTTTTCTAGTAAAAAATTAACTTTGTTGTACTAGAAAGCTGTTTTAAGAAGCAAGAAGAAAGCCGTCTCAAACGAACCCTAAGTGTCTTATTTTTTACACTAGTATAAGATTGTGCTCTGATATATGAAGTTATGCTATCATGGTTACTAGATAATTTAATCAAAATTTTTACAATGTACATGATGGATATCGTTTGTTCAATACATCTAAGGAAGGCAATGTTATGTTATTAGTAAAACTTTTGCAATGTGGATTTCAGAGGTGAGAAGGCATTCTGCAGCTTCAACTGCCGTGAACAAGAGATGCTATTCGAAGAAGAGCTGGAAATGGAGAAACCTGCAACTGGTCCTTTTGATTCTCCCAGCTCTTCCTCCTTCCATGAAGATCTATTCCTTTGAAGGAACAGCGATGGCTCAGCTTAGAACTACATCACTGACCGTTGAACCGTAACAGTGAACCGTTTGATCGTTTGTTGACAAAGAGCTGTCTAATGTGAATTCTGAAGCAGCCATGGACGATCGATCTTCCTGTACATTAATTCGTTTCGCTGGGATTGGGCTCTTGGTCAGATCGTTTGTAGGTATTTGCTGGGCGTTGCATTCCATTTTGAATTCTATTTCCTATGGATAGAAACTTTAGTAGATTTATATTATAATTATTATGATCTAAAGAGGTTTTTTGCTACTAAAATGCCTCCCCTTTTTGCTTGTTCTATTCTATGCAGTTATTGTATAACCTCATTGTAGACTTGCATGAGTTCATTAATGAATATGAGCAGTTTAAATATGCTCTTTTATATGTTTGTTTTGTTCATTTGGAGTTTTAAGATACACTTATTCAATAATATTTATCAAGTTATGGAGCTTAATTTGTTTTCAAAGATTTAGGCTTCGTTTGTGACGGGTTTTTTATTGCTTCTAAAACGGAGTTTTAGTACAAAAATAAAAAAATTTGTACTAAAACTCCGTTTTAGAAAGCAATAAAAAAACAGTCCCAAAGGATTGGCTTCGTTTGCGATAACTTTCTTATTGCTTTGTAAAGCTGCTTTTTAGTAAAAAATCTCTTGAAAGTTGAAAAAAAAAACTATGGTTTAAAGCTGTCACAAACGAAGCCTTAGTTGTGGATTGTTTTATTATCGCTATTTAAAATTTTAGTGATAAGAACTAAAATGATTCCCTGGCTATTTATGAATGAACAAAATGGTGTCTGATTATTTAGAATTCCATTTAAATGCTTTGATTTTTTAAATATGGATATAAATAATCCCACATAATGACTATTTAGTCCCAATTTGAAGAGTTGAGAGACTTAAGAATTTTTTTTAATTCTGCAAAATCAATTTGGTGAATTTGTATAAAATTCTATATTTTTGTGCTAAGGTTTAGTTTGGGATAATTTTTTATTATTTTTTAAAGGAGCTTTTTAGTATAACTTTTTTTTTCAATGATTTATTTGTATTAAAAAATTATATTAAAAAGTAATAAAAAAGCTACTTATATATTCCAAAACTTCCATTAAAGAACTGGTGATTTGAGATCAGATTCTGCTAAAATCTGTGTATTCTTCTGTTTGTTGGCATCTTAATACAGAAATTCTGGAGCATATGCAGTGTAGCTGCTGTTACCTAATTTCAATAATTTTGGAATCTATGAAAATTTATATTCTCTGATATATAATGTGTTGAATTAAGAGTTTGCATTGTAAATTTTTAGAGTATTAAAAGGGCAAAAGTGTGAATGTGATGGTGTGAATTTTTATAAATATTGAAAAGATTGTAGATCTTATTGCACACATCATTTAGCTTATTCTAATTATTATTATTATTATATTCTTAATTAGGATCATTAGCAGTGCTCATTTGCATTTGAAGATATCATTAACCCTAAACTAATAATTAAATGGCTTGATTGGGATATAATAAGAAGAATATTTTTCAGATTCCCTTTTGACACATCATATGAGTTGTGCTGTTCAACAACCAATTATCTCATGCAATTGCTCCTTCAATATATGATATATTTAATAAGCAATTAAAGTATTAAAATATTATTGATTTTAATGTGTGGGTGTGACTCCACATTTTGGCAAATAATTTTAAATAATTAGGTAAGATTTAATTTAAAAGATTTTAAGTAAATTAAAAAAAAAATTTATTAAAAACATTAAATTTTTTATATGAATTTGTTCAGTTGATGAATATATTTTTTTTGTTGCAACTATAACTTTAAAGATCATGTATAGAGCTTTGTAACTCACATTCTTAGGTATATAACTAAATGGTCATGATGTTTGTTGACCTCTAACTAATCACAGCCCAAGCGAGCACAACCGCACTCATACAAGATCTCACAACCGCTCCTCTCACGACACAAAACACCCTACCTCTCCCATTAGAACAAAAATGCAAACAGAAACCCCCAGGCATTCAAACTCTTACGTACACAACGCCTCTCGATCTCTCGTACTCCCGCTTCTCTGTTCTGCGCATACCTAGACCTGATTGAATGAGCTCCTCCTCCCGTCCATTCTTCGACACACAAGCAAGCACTGATTCTGTCGGCGGCACCTCCTGGCTGCCTCCCTCCACTTTTCCTGCAACCAAATCGTGGCACCCATCCAATCTCCTAAGCCCATTCCCGTGGCTTCTCATGTGCCTGATGTTGAGATTGTTGTAAACTTGGTTTTTCGATTGTTGATATTCTTGCAAAATGTATGTTTTTGATGATTCCAGATATTAGTGTTTTAATTACAATTTATTCTAACATATTTTTGATATACTGTTTTTATTGTTTGTGTGTACTAACATTTTAGAAAAATCATACAACAGACAATTGAATACTTCAAATCAGATTGGATTAGGTTTTATTGTAATTGGAAGTATGTATTTTTCTTTTTATTGAGTCTGAGAGAGTTTGACTATAATTGAGTAATCGTGCACATACAGACTAGGGGAGTGTTTAAAAGCTATAATTTTTAAATTAATCGTAATGTATGATTTTGGTTCGTACGGGGCGATTTTGTCAATTTATTTCCTCCAGAAAGCAATTAATCAAATTTTTGTTAAAATTTTTTTTTCTAAGTGTTGTTTGTATTGTACAAAGTTATCTTCGTACAGACGACGTCTAGAGTATGAAAATGTGGGGAACATTTTCGTCGAGACTAACATGCGAAATTTTTGAACTGTTCGTTCGGGACGATCTGGACTTCATACAGATGACATCCATAGTACGAAAATATGAGGAACTTTTTCGTCCACACTAACATGCAAAATTTTTCAACTATTCGTCTGGGACGTTATGGACTTTGTACAGACGACGTCTAGAGTACGAAAATATGGGGAACATTTTCGTCCAGACGAACATGTATAATTTTTTATCTATTCATCCGGGACGTTGTTGACTTTGTACAGACGACGTCCAGAGTACGAAATTATTGGGAACATTTCGTCGAGACCAATGAGAAATTTTTTATTATTGTTCTTACTACACAATATGAATATCGTATGATACGATCTGCGTGTACGAAAATATTTCGTACAGGATTGTACCAGTATGTTTTGAATTGTTCGTCTGGGATGAACATCGATCGTACTGTATGATCTTACACGCTCAAAATGAAAAATTTTAGTTTTCTGGACGATTTTTCGTGTCTTTCATATAAAAGGTACTTAAAAACTGACGTGAAAAGTGTTGTTCTTCATGATTTTTCAAGAGCAACTGAAAGAGTGAGTTTTGGAGAGTGTTTGAGAGAGAGTTCTTGCAAGTGGTGTGTGAAGGGTTCACAAGGTTACTCAAAGGTAATAATCTCTTTTGATTTTTTATTATTACTCTTCCTTTTCTTCTTTCTAATGGATCGAGATAATATCTTTGAAGAAGATCTAATTCTCTACCGACACTTGTAGAGTGAACATACGACGGTTCTTTGTCAATACTTGGAGGGCGTGAAAGGACGACGATTCTCTGCCGACACTTAGAGAGTGTAAACAGACGACAGTTCTCTGCCGACACTTGGAGGGTGTGAAAGGACGACGGTTCTCTGCTGCACCGGGGATTGGTGGAAGAGAGGAATTGTAAAGGCTTTTCCGCCTTGCTGTGGGAGCAAAAGAAGAGTCAATTTGGTAACAGTGCAATACCTGAAGAGTGAGTCTTCAGTGAGTGGATGTAGGTCGTATTTGACCGAACTACTATAAATCTTTGTGTCATTTTTATTTTATGCAATTTTGTTATTGAAGTTGAAAAGCTCATTTCAAAAGATAATCATATTGGAAATTTGTTAAAACAGTTTTCTATTAAAAATCTAAGAGAATTTTTTAAATTACCAATTTAACCCCCCTCTTGGTTAGCCTTGGGACAATTGTTTAGGTTAAACAACCTATATGGAATCAACACCTGACTCATTCCCGTCCGACATCACCCACACGAACAAAAAGCCCTATAACCTTCTTTAGTTCGAAACAGTAAATGAAAGGGGAAGAGAAGGAGGATATAATAATAATAATAATAATAATAATAATAAAAGCCACAATCATTCAATCGGAGGAGTCGAAGACATTCCGAGGTTGATTCGCTCCTCCGAAATCCTCGGTCATCAATTTGATCTGGTCGAGTGGACCCAAATGGCAAGTGTCCTCCCTAACCTCCCTTTGCAGGGAGAGGGTGTTGAAAGGCTGCCGAAATCTTGGGAAAATGACAAAGTAACGTGATTGACAAATTGGTGCTCGAAGTCTAATATCGAGGTGGATTCACACCCTCGAAGCCCTTAGCTGTTGATTCAATTCAGCCGAGCGAACCCAAAAGGTCAAGGGCCTTCCCCAACCTCCCCTCACGAAGTGGGGACACCGGGAGGCTATCGAAATTGCCCCAGGAAGTTATTGAATATGCCTTGAAAGATTAAATGAACTTCCAGGAACTATTTGAGAATAATTTATTAATTTTATCAATTTAAAAATAAATTTCATTTAATAAGTTATTATATATATATATCACTCTGTCTTATTTATAATTCTCTCTCTCTCTCTCTCTCTCTCTCTCCCCCCCCTCCATCTCCCTCTTCATATCAAAAAATCATCTTATGATACCCAAATAAATTTCCTAAGATCAAATTAAAAAACTAACTCAAATGGCTGATTCCTTAATCATTTAGATTCATGAAAAAAATAAATTAAGACTAAATAATTAGTTGAGGAGAATAAAACTCAGATGCAATAACATAAAAATCAACTGCAAGGTGTCTTGATTCATTTACAAAATAATAGAAATCATATCCCATGTCCTCCTTAAAATCATAGTGCACTCTTAAAATATTATGCTTCTTTCATGCACTAAGGTGAAGACCTATCTAATAGGAGATAACCCAATGTTAGGAATAGAGGTAGAAGAGACCATCTTAATTGGAATGTTGATGACTTCAGTGGTCCCTTCAAAAGAGTTAAAGTTAAAGCTCCCATCTATGATGACATTCATGACCCTAATAGGTTCTTAAACTGGTTAATCCATGTAGATGATCTTTTTTTTGCTGGTATAAGATAGATGGCAACTAAGAAGTTAATTTTGCCAAAATAAAATTAATTGAATATGCAAAAATCTATTTGATAAACACCTTAACCAAGGAATCACCCCCACTTGGATATAAATGAAATAAATATTATATAAAATGATGGTGGTTTGGCAATGATAATTGGCAACAACAACTGAATAATGACAATTAATCAATGATATATAGCTATGAATATTGAGCGATGGCGGTCAAAAGATAATGGAAGACCTATAATGTTTTAAGTGATAGTGGCTGACTGACGACAATCACCCAACAATGGTAGGAAGACGACGTCCCAACAATAGTGGTCACAAGTGATGATCTTTGGTGTCAAGTGTCGAATATGGATATAAAGTTATTCAAATATTTAAGCTCTCTCCAAAATTTAGTCTACCTCATATGAATAATGATGTCTATTTTTGGATTTTGCTTATGATATTTTTCTAAATTAAAATAAAATCATTAAACACTCCATCAGATGGCTCATGCTGATTCCTTGATCATAAATAGTTTTTCTAGCAATTATCTTAATTGGTTGATATTGGACTCGTTGGATTCTTTTCATTAAGACACTTGTTTTAACCAGAAGAACATAAAATTTGAAGATTGATTGGTTCTTTAACTATTGTCATACAATTTATGACTATGCATCAAGTACATTATCTAAGTTCATTTAGAATCAAATCAAACTATCTTTGTTGTCCCTCAGTTATCTCATCAAAATATTTGTTTTTATTTTTTTTATTGTAAATGGAGTTTCGACGGTCTTGAATTTAATTTTGAATTTTTTTATTCAAATAATGCATCAAGATTCTATCTCTATCATATAGAATTTCTAATAACATATCACTCATAAATATTTTGTTGATTGCAAAAAAAATTGAGGAGATTATTTGTACTATTTTTGCTTAGCAGTGAAAATGAATAAAAATTTGACCAACCTTAGTGATAGCGACAACTATATCATAATAGGCGAGGGTGGTGATGATGGAAGATGGTGAGGATAGGGCAAGCTCAGAATACACCAAAAAAATAACCTAATGGTGTATTTCAAAGTCCTCATACAATTACTTTTACTTATTTTTTTCTCAGATCAAATACCAAAAAATCTCAAAAACTTATATTTCTTTTACTCAAAACTGCAAAGGACTATTAGGTAGCAAGATTTACACAATATTTAAATCAAAATAAATCAGAAGTTTTCTTAAGTGTTGTTTTATGTCTATCCCCATATAAATCATATATTTACTAAATAATGGAGTTCAACAAATTTAAAATTTTAAGTGAATCAGTCGCAAGTTTTGTTGATGTTGTCGCTAGCGAGTTCCCATTGCGACTTTTGTGCTTCTTTTTCGTTGAGGGTTTTGGGTAGAAGTAATTGAAGAAATGATATTGCCATCAAGCTTCGATGCGACTTCCTTGCATCTTTTTAGTCAAGGGATATGGGTAGGAGTGTTACATGCTATAAATTTTGAGTCAATGGAATTTGTATTTTACGTCTAAGTATTAGTCAAAACTCTAAATAACTATTAGGTAGCTGGATTTACACAATATTTTATCTAAATCATAATAAATCATGTTTTCTTAAGAGTTGTTTTACATCTATTCCCATATAAGTTATATATTTACTAAATCATAACAAATTCAAGTTAAAAGAATCACATGCAAGCTTTGTTGATGTTGTTGCTAGCGAGTTCTCATTGCAAGTTTTAGACTTCTTTTTGTTTGCTAGGATAATTTAATAGATGCCATTGCCATCAAGCGCCCGATGCGACTTCCTTGCATCTTTTTCATTAAGGGATATGGTTAGGAGTGTTGCGTGCTAGAAAATTTGAGTAAATAGAATTTCTATTTTTTGTCAGAGCGTTACACAAAAATTCAGAATACACATGAAAAAGTAGTAAAACGAAAATCTGAAAAACTCAAAAACCGAAAAAGCCACGAGAACTAGCATAGTAAAATAAAATCCACTATAGAGCATGCGATTCAAGAATCCTTGCTTCCTCACAAGGTAAAGAAGAGGGGATTATTTAAACTGTTAAACACAAATGTCTGATTTTTCCTAAGGGGGTTATATAAATCAAGTGTCCACAAATGTACAATTAATACCCAACAAAAAGACTTGATTTTTTTATAGGTATTATAGATATATGATTCCCACAGTCAAATAATTATATACAACAACAGAGTTAAATTTTGTTCGAAATTTGGATATGATGATAATGGTTGATAGTGGTGTTCGTTAGTAGCAATATTTAGTAGTGGTCTTCGACGATGATAACTGAAAATGCAATAGATGTTTCTAGTTTTCTCCTTTCTTTAGTCTATGAGGAACGGAGGATTTGTGAATTTGGTGATTTAATTTGATTAAATAGACATTCTCATAATTGATATTATTTTAATTCTATTTGACAAAAAAGAAATTGTTTTTCAACCACCTTATTAAATTTTTAATCAACAAATAACTAAAACAGTAATTTATAATAATTTTAACATAGTTAATTAATTAAGATTATAGTTAATATTATTAAATATCAAAATAAAATAAAAATTTAAATTCTATTATATATCCGAACAGTACAAAAAAAGTCCCAATATATTTTTTATTCTAGTTTATTGAATGAATTGAGAATTTGGGGATCAAAACTTTAACTTCAGATTTATTTAAAATAATTTTTTTATTGCTTTATTTTTCAGATTATTATCGTATATATTTTTTATTTTTCTATTTTTTCTGTTTTTAAAAATTTATGTGATGTAAAGTTATTTTTAAAAATAAAATTTAAAAATTATGTAATATATATATATATATATATATATATATATATATATATATATATATATATATATATATACAGAATTTATAATACTTACAATAACTTTAGAAAAAAAGTACCGGGTCGGGTCAATTTCGGCAAAACGGAGTGATGTCCACGAGAAGATCGACCCGACCCGACCCGATCCGACCATAGCGCTCTTCTAAGGATGCCAGGTCCTGGTTCTCGCCGTCCAGGCGCTGCTCCGCTTGGTTTTCATTTGGTTGCTCCCCAGCATCCTAGCTATTCTTTTTCGCTCCTTCAATCGTTCTGTACCGAAGGAGAGATTCAGCGGATCACATTCTCTACTCCGCCTCCATTTTCAAAACCCTAATTCTGATTCTCGAACCTGTGGATCTATCCGTTTCTTTACTCTACGGCGCCGCCATCACGATCTGCAACCGGGAAATATGGTTCGTCATTTCGAACTTCTTTCGTTTAACCTGTTATTCTTGATAGAAAGTTTGTATATGGACGATTTGGGTTTAAGGAAAACTACTCGGTATACGATCTATTCTGTGTTTTATCAGTACCGCCCTCTTAATGATAGAAGGCAACCATTGCATTATGTCTTTTTAGGGTATAGTTTTGATGAGGTTTGTGTTATTGCTGTGGACTAACAACCTTTTGTTATTGTTTTGTTTTTTAATTACGCGTTTATTGCGATGGTTGCAGCCTCTCCGATTGGAAATCAAGGTATTCTTTATTTCCATCCTGATGAATATTTTTGTTTTTTTGAAATTAATTTTAGTAATGCAAAATTGGTTGCTCTTGATGGTTTGTGTCGGAACAGAGGAAACTTGCGCAGAGGTCTGAAAGAGTGAAATCGGTGGACTTGCATCCTACAGAGCCATGGTAAGATAACTTATTCCGATAATTTGTTTACTTTTACTTACTAGCAAATTCTGTCGGGATACAACTTAGTAACATATGAGGATTTTATTCGTGAAGCTTTTGTTAAATTTTCTTATCCCTGATATGTCTCCTACAGGATTCTTGCAAGTCTTTACTCTGGAAGTGTGTGCATTTGGAATTATCAGTCACAGGTACGTAATAATTGTTAGATTTTTTTCCCCATTTTTTATTCTTTAGATTGCCTGCCTTCGTGTGTTTGGGAAGGAGTTCTTCAACACCAATTACAGTAGTATTCGCTAGTTTTTGAATTGCGTGCATGCAATCCAGACATGCTTAGTTGCTGCATTTAGTACTTCAATTTACCTCTTACATTTTCTTTGACGGATTAATTTTGGTTCCGATCAATGTTGTTTCAGACAATGGTGAAATCTTTTGAAGTATCTGAATTGCCAGGTATGTACATCTTTCACATGGTAGGCTTCCTTTTGGTATTCCTACACTTATACTTTGATTATCCTTTCATTTTTCAGTGCGATCAGCAAAGTTCATAGCACGCAAGCAGTGGGTTGTGTCCGGAGCAGATGATATGCTCATTCGTGTGTACAACTACAACACAATGGACAAGGCTAAAGTGTTTGAGGCGCACACAGATTATATTAGGTGTGTGGCTGTCCATCCAACATTGCCTTATCTGCTGTCATCATCGGATGACATGTTGATCAAGCTTTGGGATTGGGATAAAGGATGGACATGTACTCAGATTTTTGAAGGACACTCCCACTATGTTATGCAAGTAACTTTTAATCCGAAGGACACTAATACTTTTGCAAGTGCTTCCCTTGATCGCACAATAAAGGTTTCTTATATGCTAAATTTAATTACCATTCGTTTTGATATTTTTTTTTTCTATGGAACTTATTACTGTCATCCCTCCCCTTCTCCCATTATTCTTTTAGATTTGGAACCTTGGTTCGCCAGATCCAAATTTTACTTTGGATGCTCATTTGAAGGGAGTGAATTGTGTTGATTACTTTACCGGCGGTGATAAGCCATATTTAATCACTGGTTCTGATGATCACACTGCAAAGGTTGCCTTGATTCATGACTTTCAAGCTATTTTCATTTTCTTCCTTGAGTTTTTGATAATGAATTTTGGGAATAGGTCTGGGATTATCAAACTAAGAGTTGCGTCCAAACTCTAGAAGGTCATACGCACAATGTATCGGCCGTTAGTTTCCATCCCGAGCTTCCAATAATAATAACTGGATCTGAGGATGGAACTCTTCGGATATGGCATGCTACCACTTATAGGTAAAGCAACATATTAGTTAATTATGCTATATCATTTAATGATTTGGTAAGATGGTTAAAGTTTTATTAGCAATAGTTTTTTCAAACTTATCCATGCTTGTTGAAGCTGCCTTGCCATGCTATCCATTTAATTGATATTATAATTTTGATTCTCTAAATCTCTTTATATGAAGCTTTCTTCTTGTTCATATGCATGTTTATTTTATAATTGCTAGACTTTAAAACTAAGTCTTGTTTGGAGGATGCTTTTTTATTTTATTACAACTTTATCGATTTGCAGCAATTACAATTGCAGTTGTATTTTTAATCATTTACTGTACTTTATCGTCCAATTCAATCTATTTATTTTAATGTTGAATTTCTAATCTCCCGCTTTCCTTCCCCTTATGAATTTGATGTCACATGTAAAAGGTGTACCCAAGCTAGTTTAGGATTGCATTAAACTTTGAGCGTCTTGTTTGTTAGGGTATTGATGCATTTGTAGTATTATGCTTATTCTGTGAATTGACACCTCTATCATACTTTCAAGCTTACTATATATGAAATATCATATAATGCTTATTTTTTGGTGTTGCAAACCTTATTTATTATCGTGCCAATTTGATATCTTTTCAATTCATTTTTATTTGTGCTACATCGATAAGAGCATGAAGAGCTAACATGAAAGAGCATATCAACTTAGCTTCAAGCAGCTTTATATTAAAATAATTTTATTTTTTTGGCTTTATAGGCTTGAGAATACGCTAAATTATGGTCTCGAGCGAGTTTGGGCTTTAGGATGCATGAAAGGCTCAAGAAGGTAAGCAAAGATTTTCAACCATACTTTCATATGACATTTAACACAATTATTTTATTCCTAATCACAATTTAGCATAAATTAATAATGATGATGATGAAATATTTTACTCCTGAATTTGGGGAGAACTTTGAGTTATTAATATTAGTCTATTCATTACTAAATTTTGGTGGATTTATGTGTAAAATATTTTGTCAGCCTGCTTTGTTGTTGAGACTTAATAATCTAAGCTCTCTCCATTGATGGCTTATTCGAGTATTCATATGCATCTCCCTATGTTAATTTTCGGTCCAACTCTTCTATAGGGTTGTAATTGGATATGATGAAGGAACTATAATGATAAAGCTTGGGCGCGAAGTGCCAGCTGCCAGCATGGACAATAGTGGAAAAATTATATGGGCAAAGCATAATGAGATTCAAACAGTGAATATCAAGACAGTCGGATCAGACATTGAGGTATTATTTTAGTCAATCATACTCTTTTTTATGTTATTGTGGAGATATGAAGATTACTTGAACCTCTCAGATAAATGACGGTGAAAGATTGCCCTTGGCTGTGAAAGAGTTGGGAAGCTGTGATATTTATCCTCAAGTAAGTATGCTCCCTTGAAGATGCATCAAGCATTACTATTATGATGGCATCCTAGATTTTTGCATTGGCCTTGCAAATTGGTCATTGAAACTTTCGATGCTGATGGTTGGAGCCCTACGGGTTTATGTTCGTATTTGGGCAGTCTTGGGAGTGGGCTTGCAATACCAATGGTTTGATTCAGTTCTTAGTTTTAATTATGTGAATAAAAATAAAAAAATGTGTATATCCCCATAGATATTCTTCTTTATGCCCTCTTTGTTGACATACTAATGATTTAAAGCAATTTCATTCAACAATTGTTCAACAAGTAGAACCTTTAACAATATGTTTTCCCTATCTAATACAAAATCAACTATTTGTCTTCATTATTTTAGATTAGGACATCCATCTTTTGATGTCGTAAAAAATATGCATCCATAATTTTTTTATAAGTTGAAAAATGATTTTTTTTCATTGTGAAACTTGTGAGTTGGCCAACATAAATGAGTTTTTTTCTCAAACAAAATTGAGAGATGTCATACTCCCTTCTACCTTATTCATAGTGATATCGGGGGACCTTAAAAAATCCCTAATATTTCAGGGGTCTGATGGTTTGTATTCTTCATTGACGACTGAACTCGAGTCTCTTGGATATTTCTCTTAAAAAACAAATCCGATCTTACCACTATCATCTCCATTTTTCACACCATGATTCATAACTAATTCAGGGTAAAAATAAAGAAATTTTGTTCCAGCAATATCAAAGATTACTTTAATCAAATTCTATCATCATTTTAAAAAGAAAGTATCATTCATGAGCTTCTTGGATTCACACCCCACAACAAAACAAAATTATAGAAAGAAAAAATGGCCACCTTCTTAGCATTGCCTGGGCACTTCTATTCCACCACAATATATCCAAATATTACTAGGGAGAAGCCCTTCTGACTGCCACGTATCTCATAAACCGACCACCTTCAAAAACCTTAGGACTAGAAGTACTAATGGATATCCTGCCATCTTTTTATCTAGAAATTCAAACCCATAATAACCTCACACCTAAAATCTTTGGGTGCACTGTCTTTGTTCACATTCATGGTCAAAATAGTGAAAAAATTAAATCTAAGAGCATTCAAGTGTATATTTGTTGGATATTCATCCACGTAGAGAGGTTATAAGTATTATGATGTAGAACGTAGGGGGTTCAGCCAAAAGAGGGGAAAAAGGGAAGGCGTCCACATACGTTGAATGTGTCCACATACGGTAAATGTGTCCACTTATGATGCATGTGGACTTAAGAAATTTCCAAACTTGAATTATTAAGATAAGGAAAGTGGAGTTATGATAGGTCTTTAATTAAATTCAAATTGGGAGAATTAAGGAAAGCCTCCTAATATAATTCATCCTATTTTAAGAAAGAATTTCAAATTCAAATTAATTTAAATTTGAATTTAAAAACTTTCCAAACTTAAGATGCATCTAATAAGGAATGCCTTCAATAATCAATTTGAAAAGTTGAGGGAAAGAGGAAATAGGAAGGGGGGTAGGGCCGACAGCTAGCATGATTATGGGTGATTGATATGAGGGGTTAAAGGTGGCTATATTTAGAATCTGAAAATAGAAATGTGGATTTAAATCAACTCCTATGTAAAATTCAAAATTGCATGATTTGAGGAACTTCACTAAAATAGTTTTAATAAGAAGTAAAATTCAAATTCAATTGAATATGAATTTAAATAGTTTCCAAAATTAAAGGGAGCTAATTTAGGAAAAGATTTGAATGCTAGATTTTGAATCTTGGAGCCAATGGATGGATGATGGCTGGCGGCTTTGGGAAGGGGATTGGGCCGGCGGGCGGGTGTCTTTTGGCCTAAGGTTTGGGTGGAGTTTTCGACTAATAGGAGAAAGAGAGATGATAAAGTGGCGGTTAGGAAAATAAGGAGAATAATAAAAAAGAAGAAGAAAAAACCGTGAGCCTTGGACTCTTCCGAAGACTGACGGGTGATATGTTGCCCTACTCAAAAGGATTTCAAGCCACGAGCCTGGACCCATCATGCGGCTGGTGAAAACTCCGATTCCGTCTCGTAGGAATCTCACTAACGTCCTTCCAAAAGAACACAAATGCAGAACACAAATTTTTATTATAATTCAATCATATTTAATACAAGAGAAGGAGCCTCTATATATAGGCCTCAAAAGAAATTAAAAGATAAATTTGTCCATTGGGCTTACATAAGACAAAACTCTTAAATAAAAAGGGTAAAAAAGGAAAAAATGTCAAATTAAATCAAAATATAATTAATAAACTAAAATAAAATGGAGTGATCTCGGCTGTCGATCTTCAACTCTTCCTTTGAATATCATCCATCGTCAGATGTCCGAATCATTCTCTCGGGGTGGAAAAGAGCTCGACTTCGTTGAGTTCGCATCCCGGTCAACCATGCTCTGATACCAAACTGATGTAGAACAGGAGGGGGGGTGTCATTTAAACTTTTAAATTTCAAATTAATTGGAGAAGGGAGGGGTATAATTAAAGCTTGCCTATTCAATAGTCTTAAATTGAGGGAGAGAATTTTATTCAAATCCAAATTGGAATTGAATTGAAATTGATATAAAGACTTTCCTAAAATAGATCAATTAATTTAGGAAATTATTTGAATTTTAATTTGTGTTGGATTTGAATTCAAAACCTTTCCAAGATAAACATTAATCTAATTTTGGAAAGAAATTTAAAGAGGGCATGAGTATGGGGCCGGCCAAAAGAGAGAGGGGGGACAAAGGGTGTTCAATGTATTTGGACTAGGGATTAATTAATCAATCAATTTCAGAATTGATTAATTAATTAAATGAAAGAGGTTTCAAAAAATAAGTTAATTAATGAGGATGGATTTGAAATTCAAATTAGATTAATTTGAATTTAAAATCTTTTCAAATTAATAACAACTTAAATAAGGAAAGATGGGTTTTTGTTTCGAGGGAAGTGGGGCTAGGGAAGGAGGCGGTTGGCGGGTGGGTGGAGCCATGGTGGATTTTGGCCAAGGGGAGGGAGGAGGAAGGGAGGGGTTGGTGTAGGCCAATGGTGTGGAGGTGAGAGGATCGGCGCCTTGGTGGAGGGCTTGAGGAGGTGGTGGTTTAGGAAAATAAGGAAAAACAAAACAAAGAAAAAAAGAGATAGAACTGCGAGCCTTAGACTCTTTCGAAGAATGACGGGTGATACGATGCCCTTCACAAAGGGACTTCACGCCACGAGCCCTGACCCATCCAGCGGCTAGCGGAAAACACAATTCCCTCCATAGGGATTCCCACTAACGTCCTCCTAAAGAACAAAAAGTGCAGAACAAAGATCTTTTCTTAATAATCCATCACGCTAGTACAAGAGCAAGAGCCTTTATATATATAGGCCTCAAAATAAAAAAAAAAAAAAAAAAGATAACTTTACCCCTTGAGCTTACATAAGACAAAACTCTTAAATGAGGGTAAAAACGAGAAATGCAAAATTAAATCAAAATACAATTAATAAACTAAAAAAAGGAGTGATCTCGGTTGTTGATCATCATCTCTTCCATTGAGTAACGTCCACCGTCGGATGTCCGCATCATATTATCACCTCTCCACCAAGAAAACTCTTGTATATATTGACTCACTTTTGACGAATAAAAATTTCATTTCATTAAACTTGATCTTCAGGGGAAGGCTGAAACAGAGAAAGATGAGAAAAACGAGCTTACACCTCTTAATCTTCGAGCTCCACCTCAAACTGATTCACTTAAACTTGAAACCAAAGTTAGGGATATTGAGGGCAAAGCTATTAGGGAAAGCATGAGATTTGAAAAGGTATATTTCAGATGTATTAATCCAAACTATGTTTCAGAATAGATCTAAGAATCTGAACCGTCTCCCGAAATTGAGGTAAAAAGAAAATCACCTAAAAAACCTCCTTTGTACCCCATAACCAACTTTGTATCATTTTATAATTTCTCACATTCAAAACAAAATTTTTTTGTTTATGCTAAATGACATTCATATTCCAATTATATTTCTGAGACCTTATCCGATGAAAATTGAAAATGTGCCATGAAAGATGAAATATTGGCCTTTGAGAAGAACCATAGCTGGGAGATCATCGACCTACCAGTAGGAAAAGACTAGTCGGCTGCAAATGCGTATTCTCTATTAAATACAAAGCCGATTGTATACTGAAAAGGTACAAGACAAGATTGGTAGCAAAAGGGTATACTCAGATGTTTGTCATTGACTAATAGAAAACTTTTGCACCTATGGCTAAGATGAACACCGTTAGGATCATGCTTTCCCTAACAGCTAATTATAAATGGCATTTGGAACAACCGATTGTCAAAAATGCATTCCTACATGGGGACTTGGAGAAAGAAATATTTATGGAGTTTCCACCGTGATTCAAAAAGAATTTTGTGGGTCACAAAGTGTGTAGGTTAAAAAAGGCTTTATACGGGCTTAAGCAGTCACTGAGAGCTTGGTTTGGAAGATTCTCAAAGGTTATGTTACTCAATTGATATCGACAGAGCCAAAGGGACCACACACTATTCTTCAAGTACTCAGACTTAGGGGAGTCATAGCTTTGTTAGATTATGTGGTGATATCATCTTGATTAAGAATGATGAAAAAGGAGAAATGGATTCTAAGGAAACATCTTGTCAAGAAATTTGAGATCAAATAATTTGATAGATTGAAATATTTGCTAGGAATTGAAGTGTCCCAGTCTACTAGAGGAATCTTTATTTCATAACATAAATAGATTATTTATCTTCTTAAAGAAACAAATAAATAGCTTGTAAACTGGCACCAACACCAATATAATCAAATCTCAAATTTGGGGAAGCGAAAGAGGATCCAAACATATAGATAAGGGAGCTTTCCAGAGACCTGTGGGGAAATTGATCTACCTTTTTCATATCATACCATATATTGCCTTTGATGTAAGCATGGTTAGCCAGTTCATGCATGATTCAAAGTAGACTCACATGCAAGCTATAGATAGAATATTGCATTATCTCAAGGGAAATCCAGGAAATGAGATTCTCTTCAGAAGAGAATATGGAATAACCTCATAAGCTTTTACTAATGCAGATTACACAGGATCATCAGTAGATAGACAATTTATCTCAGGATACTTCACATTCCTTGGAGGAAACCAAGTTACATAGAGGAGCAATAAACATAATATAGTGGCAAGGTTTAGTGTAGAGGTAGAATTTAGAGCTATGGTCTTAGGTATATGTGAGCTACTATGGATCAAGATGATTCTAAAAGACTTAAGGATCAAGTTGGAATGATTCATGAAGCTACACTGTGACAACAAATCAATAATCAGTATAGCTCACAATCCAGTTCAGCATGACAAGACTAAGCACATAATAGTGGACAAATATTTCTTAAAGGAGAAATTGGACAGTGGACTTATTTGTATTTATTATGTCTCATAAAAAAACTAGCTTGCAGACATTCTTACCAAGGGACTTGATAACTCTACCTTTATGGGACTGCTTATCGAGTTGAGAATGACATATCTGTATTCCCTAGCTTGAAAGGAGTGTCAAATATTGTCTCAACCATCCCAGCTGTCCCTTCTCTCTTGATCCTATGGACAGCATGGGGATTCGTGGGAGGTTCACTTGGAGCACGCCAATCTCGTTCCATATTTGGGTGGCTAATTATGAAGGATTATATTTGTACAATTATGTATTATTCTGTAAATATTTGTTTTCTTATTAAGATATCTTTTATAGATCTATAAATATGGATAGTTTTGTGTAATAAAGAATTCTTTTCCCTCTCCAATTCTCTGAATTTAACAAAAATGTTATTTGGTGATTTGCATAGCAATGATTAACCTATGATCACAGATTCTCCTTCGTACCTTATAACTCAGTACATTTTTTTTAAATTTTCTCCTACACATGGCCTTCCTTACAAATATTAGCTGTGATATCATTAAATTTTCATAAATCATATTTTAGATGTTATAAAAAACAAGAATTGAAAGGATGACATTAGAAAGAGATGAATGTCTTGGAACAAAATTACACATTAGGGATCATTGAGCTAACAAAAGAGAAAATACCTATAAGATACAAATGAGTTATTTCATTAAAATATCAAGCAGATAAGAGCCTGGAGCGGTATAAAGCAAGGTTAGTGGCAGAATGATATACTCAATCATAAGGAGTAGACAACCGAGAGACCTTTGCTCTTTTTGGTAAAATGAATGCAATTCACCTTCTAATTTCTCTGACTGATGGCCTATGCGAAAGATGCTTTCTTAAATGTGGATGTTAACGAAGATGTTTATATAGATACTCAAGCATGAATTAACAATTATTTCATTGAAAATAAGTTGTGCATATTGAAAAAAGGCACTTTATGATCTTAAGTGATTCCCAAGAGAATTGTGACATATTTAATAAAGTCATATATGGAGTATGCTATAAATAAAGCCGAGAAAAGGACCAAAATGGCATTTGACTCTTTATGAAAGACAAAAATAGTCCCCAACTATATATAAAAGACTATCTTGATCCCTCAATTCTTTAAAGAGGAACAAATAGTCCTACTATGGGACTATTTTGATTCTTTTTTAAAGATTTGAGATATTAAAATGATCTTTTAATATAGTTGAAGATCATTTTGGTACTTCATAAAAAGTTAAGAGACCATTTTGATCATTTCAAATAAAGCTAATGAGATCATACACTAATAAATATTCTATTGAAGAAAAAATTTCAATTCTGATTATATATATTGATGTATTAAAAGATTCATATTATGATTGTTCGATAAATTTTATGCTAGCTGTCATCTATCTAATACAATCTTCCAGTTTCTCATCCAAGGTTTGAGACCTGACAATGACAATGTTATATGTAACAAACCCATAGATCGAACATAGAACCTCTAGTTCTTGAGACCAAAGCCCCTATGTGTAGGGAATAATGGAGGAAAAAAGATTCATGTAGCAGAACCCACATAGTGGGATAAAGGCTTGAGTTTATTGTTGTTGTTGTATTATATATATTGATGATATAATTGTTATAGGTGAAAGGAATTATGCTGAAAAAAACTTGCCATCAAATTTGAAATCAAAGAACTTAACAAACTCATACTTCATGGGTATAAAAATTGTTTGGCATAAAAAAGAATCTCTAAAAAAATATGTTATGGATTTTTTTGATATAAGTAAAATTGATTGATTACAAACTATGTAAAACTCTAAATGAACCAGCTAAAAAACTTGTCATAAATGAAGAGGGAACTGAAGTTGCATTGGACAACATTAAAGATTTGTTGGAAAGTTACTCTATCTATCTTGCACTCGTCAGACATTGTCTTTGTAGTCAGTCTCATAAGTCAATTTATATATAAATCAAAGGAATCTCATGTTTAAGCTGTTGGCAGAGTTTTAGGTATCTAAAATCAAATATTAGAAAATGTATTTTATACAAAAAAAAACATGAAACTCTAAATTGACATCTACATTGATGTTGACTGTGTTGGATCACCATTAGATAGGAGATCCATCATCCATTTCAAGATATTGCACACTTTTGGGAGGAAATCATATAACATAGAGAAGTATTAAACAATTTATTATCTCTAGTTCAAGTGCTGAATCTGAATTCAGAACAATTACCCAAAGTGCTGAATCTAAATTCAGAACAGTTTCTCAAAGTATTTGTGAACTCTGTTATGCCGCCGACCCAGGAGGGGCCGGCTGGACCGGTCTAGCCTGGACCAGTCCTCTTTTACTCTAGGCGGCCCCACTTGGGGCGGAATCAGAGCAGGGAAAAAAAAAAGAAGGGGGGGAGGGGCAACCCTTGTGGGCCAATGAGCTTTAGGAGGGAAAATTTGAATTAAGGGGCTGTTTAGGGATTTTTAATTAGTCTTTTTTTGCTTTAATTAGGAGTTAAGGTGTGAGTTAGGGTTTCATCTTGAGATTGGCTGAATTCTTGAGATCTCCTTTTGGTTTTGGGCTCTAGGCTTTGCTAGAGAGTTTTGGAAAGTTGTTGATGTGAAACGTGATGCATGGAAACAAGAACTGCTTGGGGATTTTAATATAAGATTTTAAAGCTTTGCTAGCTATAGAATTAATGCTTACCCAAGTTAGGTTTTCAGAATTATTAAGTTGAAATTAAGTAAGGCATGCGGTTATAACTAGATTAACGGGACAATATCAAATTGACAACATAGAATTAGAGAGTAATGCTACGGGGAGAAACAATAATCCACAATTAACAAATAGAACTTTTCACCTTGGGTCTCTCACTCACTCTCTTGTTGGTGGCACTTTTAATGGAGGAAGATTGAGAGCAACCGAGCAATGCCACTAGGAGACAAATGACGCACAAAAGCGTAGTCCGTTGGAGCGGTAGCCGGTGGCGGGTTGTCCATGGGATGACTAGTGAGCATCCAACGTCTTATCGAAACTTCCTTGACGGCTATGGTGGGGGCTAAGAGGCAAATGCAGGAAATCTGAAATAAAATTCAGATTTTAGTGGTTTAGGAGAGGGATTTAATTTGAATTTCAAATTAATCCAAGGAGGGAGAGAGGGGCGGCAATGGGGAGAAGATTTGGGCTGAATTTGTGGAGCTATTAAGGTGATTAGGAGAGAGAGGGGGGGCCATTAATGGGGAGGAATTGATTTCAAATTTCAGATTTTGAAATTTGAAATTATAATCATGGAAACTGAAATTAAATATGAGAGAGGGGAGTATTAATGAGGTGTTTAAGTGGTGATTAGGTGGCAAATAGAGAGAGAAACAATAGGAGAAGGTGGCCGGCCATATGGGAGAGAGAGAGAGGCTTGGAATTAAATAGGTGGGGACCACAATTAATTAATCAAAATCTGAAATTTAGATTTCAGATTTTAATTATGTCATGTAACTCCTTTCTTGAATGAAAATTGGGAGGGAATTTGAATTTCAAAAATTTGTAACTCCCTTAATTAATTCCCCAATTTAAATGAATTAATTAGGAAAGTCATTAAAGGATGAAATTCAAACTTGCAAAGGGAAACCAAATGGGGGCCGGCGGTATGGATCCAGGGTGGGGAAGGAAAATTGGGGAAGAGGGGGCGGCGGCTTGAGAATTGGGGAGAAAGCTTGGAGTAATTCAAAGGGGATTCAAACCTCATGCATCTCCTCCCATTCCACTCTCCACAATTGCTTCAATCCAATCACCACGACGACGAATCGAACACGAGAAATAATGAACGAAAATTAGTAGAACAAGGAAGACCCTAGAACTCACAAAGAGATCTAGCTTCTCCTACGAACTCACTAAGAGATCGTGGAGGTTTGCACTCACAAAGAGAACACAAAGCAAATATTTTTCATTCATCAAAACTAACTATTACATAAGAAAAGGGCCTTATATAGGCCTCTAAATGACAAAAAAAAACAAAAGACTAAAATTCCCCTTGGGCTACAATAGCGACCAAATACCCATAAGGGCAAAAGCGGAAAAAACAAAAAATAAAATAAACTACTACATAAAATGACTCAAAATAAAACTCATGATCGTGGTCGTCGATCTCCGGCGTCTCTTGATGGTACTCGTGTCGAAAATGCTGACGATGTCCTCATCATTCTCCCCAGGTGGGAGAAAACTCGACCCCGTCGAGTAAGCATCTATAGAGCTCTCGTACCACTCTAGTAAGTCGGGGTCCTGTAGCTCATCACAATCAACCCATGTGTTCCCCGCTCCTGGTTTCCCTGCTCACTGAACTAGATACCTTTGTTGACCATCATCTCTAGTGGAAATTTGAGTTCATCACTAAGTATTGTCTCAATCTTCTCTGTATTGGGTAAAATAGGCAAATTTGGGGGTGGAGTTAGGCTGGGGATCTCTCCAGGTGGGTTCACACAAGGCTCATATTTTTCGTGGAATAGGAGGGTTACACTCTAGACCTTCGAAGGTTACAAGGTCTTCGATGTTAACATAGGATTAATGTTAAAACCTTCAAGAAGGTCTGCCACGTAAGCATTACTACTTAATTTTGCTGTTATTTGAAAGGTCCAATGCTTCTAGCATATAACTTTTATAACGGTCCCTTGTGGGAACCGCTCCGGACAAATCCGAACCATTACAAAATCTCTAATATCAAATTCTTTGAACCGTCTCTTGAGATCGGCAGTTAGTTTATAACTGGCATTGCTTTGGCTATTCTTTTTATTAATATCCTTACGCAGTTCTTGAAGATGAGATGCAAATGTGGATGCAAGAGACTCGGTGTGCATGATGAATCACAAGAATCATGAGCTTACAAAATTAAAACATCAACAACTTAGAAAGACAATAGACTACAACACACACACATAACATACTAATTCACACGAACACGTTGCTAGAACAGGTGGATGAGTCACAAAGAGGGGTCTAAAGTGTTTGGTCTAATGGAACTGGTGTGGGGGGAGCAATGAAGACATCCTTAGCTAAAAGGGCTTCTCCACAGAGCATTTCAGCTCGGAACACCGACATTCTCCTAGCGACGGTAGGGTACTCTATCAAAGTCATCCAACTAGGAGAGAGAATATCCTTACTAGGGAAGGACAAAGATATCGAGGGCATAATGTAGGAATCAGGAATATGATAATACGATGGGTCATGACTTACTACCATAGTAGGATAGCCCAAAGAGTGACTAGCGGGTAGGGGACTCAAGAGATGGGGTAGGGTTTCCCTAACAGAATTGGGCACAACTGTTAGAAATGTGACCTGAAAGTATGGGCTACGACTCGCTCTAACACCAAGGTCGGTGATATAAGTCCAATCACGAGAACTATACTCTGTCAAATGCACCTCTAAAGGAGCAACTCCTAGAATAGAATTCAATAAGACAAAAGGATGTTCAGGGTTCAACTTAGGCTCATAATCTTTTAGATTCAAATTACTATCTTCCAAGCTCACATTACTATCCTCAAAAGGATCAGGTTTGGTTATCACCCTAAGATCACTGAATCCGGGGTCACTTAAGTCAAGGTTTAAGTTAGGTATTAACTTCAATTTCCTCATTTCCAATTTGAAATTATCCACATTGTCATCATAATTATTCAAAATTAAACCCAAATTATTCGGAGCCGTCTCAGTAATTAGATCAGAATCTTCCGAGTTTAATTTCAGTGTGTCCACGGTCAGGTCAGCTTCTTTCGAGATCATATTACTATCGTCCAGGCAAACCTTATCCAAAGAAATATCCTCGATGAGGCTAGGATCAGGGTGGGCTAAGGAGTCGATGCTTAAAGGTTCCAACTTTCCTAGCTCAGGGTTCAAGTCATGCCAGGAGTCTGACGCAATCACTTCAGTCTCATCCTCAGAGAAGTCCGCGTTATTGATGGTATCCACGAAATGGATGTATTCAGTCTCAGGTTCAATAGATTTCTTCTTTTTACTGCAATTCTTTATTAAGATGACACGTGTAGGGTCAAAGGCTAGGGAGGCTAAAGGTTGACTGAATTGGCCAGAAGTTAGTCCACGTGGGGAGTCATAAGAGATTTGTCCAACAGAAGACCCAGTAGAGGGTCGGCCATCTAGGTTACGTGAGGACCTAAAGGGTGTGGCAGCAATCCGGATGTTACTAATGGGTGGGTGGTCTCGACCACAGTAAGGTCCACGGGTCGTCCCAACAAATGAGGTATGGTGATGCTCTAGATGACGATCACTAGTAGAGGATTGGTATTTCAACTTAAGTTCTCGTCTCATGTCTCTCCAAGTAAGGTACTCACCGCGAGACTCTCTATGATCTTCCAATTTCATCCAAAATCGAAGAGCCTGACCTTTGAGGAGAGATTTAGCGATGCTAATCTGGTGGGATTCAGGGATATGACATGATTCAAAATAGTCATCTAGTTGTCTAGCCCATTCCCTAAAGTAGTAAGGGTCAGAGGAACCATCAAAGGTGGGTAAACGGTAAGGTGACTCTAAGTGAGGTCGTTGAGGATTAGTCTCAGATCTAGGTTGATAGGCAGAGTGGGGCATCTTCCGACTAGCATGACTGAGCGAATGGGGTATGTACCTAGAGTGGGGAGAGTCAACATGTTCCTCCTTTGTGGTTTTAGTTAGAGAGCCTACAAGACTAACTAGGTCGTCTAACCTATTTTGAAAACCTATCGAATCCATTGGAAAGGGCTAAGTGAGGCTTAAAGAAGAATGGGTGTAAAGGACATCATTTAGACACTAAGTTAGGCTCACTTAAACTCACTACAGGGTGCAAAAAATGTTTGGACAGCAAGCTAAGCTAGTGGGTTAAGTAGCCTAGGCACTTAGGGAGGTTGTTAGGTTGAGGACAGCACCCAAACGCCTAAGAAACTAGCTTACATTTCACTAGATGTGTGCAGGAAAGATGTGGACAGCAAACTACAACAAGCCATAAAGTTATCTAAGTGTTTAGGAAGGATTTTAGGATGTGGACAGCACCTAAACACTAGGTTAGGGTCACCTAACAGCAGGTAAACGATGCAGAAATTTCCTGGACAGCACACTACAATGCTTGAATAAATGCGTTAAGTGTTGGGTTAGGTGTCTAGAGTGTGGACAACACTTAGGTACATGAAATGCTAACCTAAAACCCACTAAATGCGTGCAGGAATTGTAAAGACAGCAGTGAAAAACAGTGAACAAATTTAGATATGCGATGATATATGCATGCAAAATTGAACTATAACGCAAGGTTAGACCATAGGATGTTTTTCTAACATGTAAATGCATGCCTACCATGCTCTGATACCAAGATGATGTGAAACGTGATGCATGGAAACAAGAACTGCTTGGGGATTTTAATATAAGATTTTAAAGCTTTGCTAGCTATAGAATTAATGCTTACCCAAGTTAGGTTTTCAGAATTATTAAGTTGAAATTAAGTAAGGCATGCGGTTATAACTAGATTAACGGGACAATATCAAATTGACAACATAGAATTAGAGAGTAATGCTACGGGGAGAAACAATAATCCACAATTAACAAATAGAACTTTTCACCTTGGGTCTCTCACTCACTCTCTTGTTGGTGGCACTTTTAATGGAGGAAGATTGAGAGCAACCGAGCAATGCCACTAGGAGACAAATGACGCACAAAAGCGTAGTCCGTTGGAGCGGTAGCCGGTGGCGGGTTGTCCATGGGATGACTAGTGAGCATCCAACGTCTTATCGAAACTTCCTTGACGGCTATGGTGGGGGCTAAGAGGCAAATGCAGGAAATCTGAAATAAAATTCAGATTTTAGTGGTTTAGGAGAGGGATTTAATTTGAATTTCAAATTAATCCAAGGAGGGAGAGAGGGGCGGCAATGGGGAGAAGATTTGGGCTGAATTTGTGGAGCTATTAAGGTGATTAGGAGAGAGAGGGGGGGCCATTAATGGGGAGGAATTGATTTCAAATTTCAGATTTTGAAATTTGAAATTATAATCATGGAAACTGAAATTAAATATGAGAGAGGGGAGTATTAATGAGGTGTTTAAGTGGTGATTAGGTGGCAAATAGAGAGAGAAACAATAGGAGAAGGTGGCCGGCCATATGGGAGAGAGAGAGAGGCTTGGAATTAAATAGGTGGGGACCACAATTAATTAATCAAAATCTGAAATTTAGATTTCAGATTTTAATTATGTCATGTAACTCCTTTCTTGAATGAAAATTGGGAGGGAATTTGAATTTCAAAAATTTGTAACTCCATTAATTAATTCCCCAATTTAAGTGAATTAATTAGGAAAGTCATTAAAGGATGAAATTCAAACTAGCAAAGGGAAACCAAATGGGGGCCGGCGGTATGGATCCAGGGTGGGGAAGGAAAATTGGGGAAGAAGGGGCGGCAGCTTGAGAATTGGGGAGAAAGCTTGTAGTAATTCAAAGGGGATTCAAACCTCATGCATCTCCTCCCATTCCACTCTCTACAATTGCTTCAATCCAATCACCACGACGACGAATCGAACACGAGAAATAATGAACGAAAATTAGTAGAACAAGGAAGACCCTAGAACTCACAAAGAGATCTAGCTTCTCCTACGAACTCACTAAGAGATCGTGGAGGTTTGCACTCACAAAGAGAACACAAAGCAAATATTTTTCATTCATCAAAACTAACTATTACATAAGAAAAGGGCCTTATATAGGCCTCCAAATGACAAAGAAAACAAAAGACTAAAATGCCCCTTGGGCTACAATAGCGACCAAATACCCATAAGGGCAAAAGCGGAAGAAACTGAAAATAAAATAAACTACTACATAAAATGACTCAAAATAAAACTCATGATCGTGGTCGTCGATCTCCGGCGTCTCTTGATGGTACTCGTGTCGAAAATGCTGACGATGTCCTCATCAGTTGTTCTTCCTCTCGAATTGAAGAACAATTGTATCTTTGCTATTTTACTTCATCGTCTAGTGGAATACAAGTATTGCTTTGAGTTTTCCTTCAGTTTTACTCCGGATTTCTGCTGTTTTCTGCTGTAAACAGCAGTTTGCTATTGTTTTCCTGCTGTGGACAGCAGTCTAGTCGCTGTTTGTTCACCGAATTTGGTTAGGTTTGCTTGTGAACTCAAGTATTACCTTAGGGTTACTTGCGAACTCAAGTATTTCCCGTCAAACTCTTATGGATTATAATTATATTATAAGATTTAAAGATTAAATGGGAAGAACCTAATGGGATATACAATGATCATAAGTCTATTATTAACGTGGGCTATATTCCAGCACTATATGATTGAACCAAACATATAGATGTGGATAGATATTTCATAAAAGATAAATTAGAAACTGTGTTAGTTTATTTCGTATGTTCCAACAGGAAGTTGACTTGCTGATATATTTATCGAAGGGCTTTGCAACCCTACGTTTTAAAATATTGTAAGCAAATTTGAAATGATAGATATCTATTATCCAGTTTGAGGGGGAGTGTTGACTGACTGATAATATTGGCTAAATAGGAAGAAATAAGCCACATATTCATGAATTATATTAAGTAATAAATATGCCATAGATCCGTGTGCACATAAGAAAGAGGTGGGCCACAGATGCTCCCACCAACTGAAATTGGAAGGCTAAAGTGTTCGAACAATAGTTTTTTATTTTAACATTGTTGGAATTAGTATTTCTCTTTAAAGATTGTATGGTTTGCCTTTATTCTCTAGGTAGTTTTAAATACCCAATGAAGGAATAAACAAATCAAACTTTCTAGCCACTTCCTAATGTGATTTAAAGTATACAACTTAATGGTTTGTGCTTGAGAACTATGAAGTATAATACTTCTAGAGATATATTATAGTGTGCTACGCACATTGTCAAACTCTTAAACACTTCAGAATACTATGTTGAACAAGCTATTTGACATATCTAAATGTTTACTTAAAAAAAAAAGAATAGAACTTCTTGGACACTTTGTTAGCGTGGACATGGATACATGTTGGATGCACATTATGCCTATCCAACTCAGTTATATATCAAATCTATCTCATTCACAAACATAAACTTCATGTATTTATTTATTTATTTATCAAGTTATTTTGGATTGTCATATGTGTGGCCCATGACAATATTTGTGCTTTATAGATAACAGTTCATGCCTTGCAGCCCTTGTTAATATTTGTTCTTCATAGTTAATAGTTGGAAGTCTTAAGGTTTAAGAGTTTTTATTGTTAGATTTAATATGAACTTTGTAAAATCATATAGCATGACACACTAAATTTGTTGTTCATAAGCTTATCTCTAAGAACTATTTTAAATTGAGAAGAAATTTGAGAAATAAAATAGAAATAAATTGTGACGCATTTAACTAGAAATTCAGGATTAAAAAAGCTACCTATATGCTTTGATTCACGCACTTATCAATAATAAAATTGTATCAAATTTGATTAAAATCAATTACACTCACAAGCTAATAAAAAATATATAAGAAATTAGGAAAAGAACAATATTCACTAAAAACCAAGCCTCTTACACAATTAGATAAGCTCTAGCAAACAGAATTTAATTATGAAAGTAGAAGGAATCTGCGATCCAATTATAATTTTATTGAAGAAGCAATTAATACTTTTATATTAACAATTTTTCTTGGAATTCCTTGTCCTTTTATAACAATAGAAAAGAAATCATAGAAGAATCATCTTAAAGCTGCTAAACTTTAATAGGAGAGTAGAAAATCCTACTAGAGTTTGATAACAAGGGTGAAAAATTGCTGAAGTCCAATGATAACATACAAAAGACACAAATACAACAACATCAAGCCTTTATCCCACTACGTGGGGTTGGCTACATGAATCCTTTTTCTTCATTGTGTCCTATTAAAGGTCAAATTCTCATTTAAATCTAATAAAGAAATGTGATTCCTAATATTTTCTAACCAAGTCTTTTTAGGTCTGCCTCTGCCTTTCTTAACATAAGTCAAATCTAATACCTCTACTCTCCTAACCGGGTCATTGGAAGGCCGCTGTTTTATGTGACCAAACCATCTAAGGCGACTCTCTATAATCTTATCTTCTACTGGAGTTACTCCAACCTTTTCACGTATATGCTCATTTCGTATCCTATCTCTAAGGGTAAAGCCACTCATCCACCTGAGCATCCTCATCTCTGCAACACTTAACTTAGTATTATGCTTCTATTTTAATGGCCAACATTCAGCACCATAAAGCATTGCAGGCCTCACTACCATCTTATAGAATTTTCCCTTAAGTTTGAGGAGTACTTTTCTATCACACAACAAGCCCGATGCATTCCTCCACTTCAACCATCCTACTTGAATTCTGCTGATAATATCCCCATCTATTTCACCATCACTCTGAACAATAGTTCCAAGATATCTAAAACCTGTACTCTTATTAATGACTTGATCGCCCAAAGTCACAATCCACACAAATAGTGCAAAAAAATATATTTGTAGCATCAAATTAGTTTACTCTTAATGTTTAGGTTAGTTGAGGTTGAAAAAATATCTTGAACTATTAGACTCTTTCATGCACCTTTGATCCTCTATAACTGAAATCATTTGGACTTAAGAGGCCTTTGTCTTTGAGGTTTTGAGTGTTTTCGGTGTAGAAATCATAATGTTCACTTGTTTGCTTCAACTCTAGATTACATTTGATACAAATCTCTTTCATTTGTGTCTCGGAACATTAATGAATCATAGCTTGAAGGGCATGCATTTTCACACAGCTAATGTTTAACATTATCCGAGAGGCCCTTATGATAATGATGGGCTAATTTATTGGTGTGAAATGATATTAGTAAACTATTATTGACATGGATATTGCAAGTACTTGTAAAAGAAGGGTTAGTGAACCACAATGGCGCAATGTATTCAAAGTGCTAAGCCTAATGCAATGTTGAAGGATTATTTTTTGCTTCAATATGCAAAGTGCAAAGCGAAGCGACACTTTTATTAACTAGAGAGTTCATGACTTTTATATCATTTATGTATATATTATATGCATATAAATTGTTAATCAACTAAAATTAAACCACATAGGCAATAATTTAAAAAAAAAATAATGAAATATTAAATGAAAGTAATTTCCAGCGATTTACAAGTAAAAAAAAAAAGTTAGAAGACAAATAATAATGTGATGTTGGAATACTTAAAAAAAAAGTCATGAAATTGAGCAACCAACTAGGGAATAGGGATCAAAGGGAGACAATTTGAGGCTAGAGAGAGTGCACATGTGGCATCAAGAAGCATTATTGAGAAGAATCCTATGAGCTAAAAATGGCTAGTGATAGCAGTAAGTGCCAACGAGAGGTGTATAAGAAAACAAGTGGGCAGGAGAGTGTGACGAGAAGAACCACCTAGAAGCGAATAGCTCTGTTAGGATAGAATGGAGAGCCAATAAGCAATTGCTCGATGACTATGAGAAACAATGAGAAGCAAAAAATGTTTGTGCTTAGTTATTGATGTAGATGCTAAACCAAACTATGGAATTTGAACTAGGATATCATTATGATACGAAGTGAGTACAATGCTACAATGCAAAGCAGTGAAGCAATGCAAAATGCGCATTTTGTTGCGAGCTTGTATTTTACTGTCAAGTGATCTACAAGGCCAGCACTTTGCTTTGCTTCAATTCACTTCAAAATGTGCTTTTAGGAAATTTGTTTGTCCAAAGCTAACACCTTTAGCACTCAACAAGAACAAATGGAAAAGAGCAATTCTTTGTTGACTGAAATAGTTGCGGTAAGGCTAATGATGATGTTGATGATGATAGGGCACTTGTCATTAAAAATTAGTGTTATTGTGACATTGTCTAAGTGATTCTTGAATGACTTTCCTATTTTTCCCCTGCTGCGAGATTCCTATGAAAACATGTCATCACTCACAAATTTTCTTTTCTTGACGAGCATTATCTTTTTATAATCGTACTATTTAATTCTGCTTTCAATTAGATGTATGCTTTACTTGTTGAACTTGTGTAAGGAGTCCTGTTTCAGTCTGATAACTATCAAGTTACCTTTTTTTTCAAGGTCTTAATGCTTCTACCTTTTACTATATAATTAGTGATTTTTGCTTGCTCAGAGCCTGAAGCATAACCCGAATGGAAGGTTTGTTGTCGTTTGTGGAGACGGAGAATACATTATATACACTGCATTGGCTTGGAGAAATAGATCCTTTGGACCTGCTTTGGAGTTTGTTTGGTCATCAGATGGGGAATATGCAGCTAGAGAAAGTACATCAAGAGTAAAGATTTTTAGTAAAACTTTCCAGGTTGGTTATTGTTTCTATCTCCAGCAATCAGCTTTAAACTTCAGATTTACAGTATTCCTTTTTATATTTATTGTTGAACTTAATTTGATTGCTTGCTCTGAGCTTAGATGCATCATTGTTGATTATGAAATTGTAGTTTTTTCATATTGTTTTTCACCTCCCTTTTCATATTGTTAAACAGTGGAATTCTTATTTATTCCTGATCATTTTCATATTTTCAATTTTACCATACACGTCTTGGTATCATGAACTTCATATGTCCTAGATCAGTTATAACTATTAATGATAGTACACTACGCTATTTTTGTTAGTCATTTCAGTGTGCCGGATAAGATGCGTGCAGTACATTTGTGTATAATTTTTGATGTATCATTTTCATTTATGTATTATCTGGAAGATTAGAATGGAAATAAATTTTGAAAACCGTGAATATTTAATATGTCACAGTTATAAGGAACATATAATTCTCTTTCCTGATCACATTTTGCAATAGAAAACATCTATACTTGCATTAGATATATCAATTATTGACTTTATGTTAGATCGGTCCCTGGACCAGTCTAGCCGGTCCATCATGGACCGGCCTTGGTTTATGAAAGGTGGAATAGGAGTTTCGCCCCGCAGGGGGGCGACTTCTCTAGCGTGGGGTCCAGCAGCTTCCTTAAGAGGGAATTAAGGTGGGATTTGGGAGGAAAAATTCAAGAAGGGGCTATTTTGGGATTTACTTAATTATTGTATGCTTTAAGTAGCATTTTTCTCTAGGGTTAGGGTTATCTCTGTTTTTGCTGAATTTGGAATGTTTTTATAGTGTATTGGGCTCTACCTGTTGGCTAGAGAATTGGGAGAGCCGGATTCTCCTGCCCAATTGATGATCCATTATATCTTATTGTTTTTGTCCCTATTTCATAAATTACAAAATTCTCCTATTATTCTTCTTTGATCTGCTTGTTGAATTGATGTGGGAGATTGCTAAAATTAAAATTTAACCAATGTCTAGTTGCTTTCTACAAGCACTTCCTATCAAATTGGTATTAAAATTTAGAAGAGGGCGAAAGAACTATGCTTCAAATGTGATGAGAGGTATACACCTGGGCATATGTGTAAGGATCAAATTCTTTAGGTTCTCACCGTCTATAATGATGAGGAAGCTGAGGAGGGAGGTGGGAGTAAGGCAATGGTAGAGGAGGAACTGCATCTAAACACGACAAAGGTCTCCTTGAACTTAGTGGTGGGATTTACACCAAATCACACCATGAAAGTGAAGGGAGAAATAACAGATAAGGAGGTGGTGGTGTTGATAGACAGTGGGGCTATCCATAATTTCATTTTCAACTAGGTTGTAGATCAATTGGGGGTGAAATTGATAGACATAGGGTACTATGGTGTGATGATGGACACTAGAAAGGTGGAGTATGTAGGGGAGTGATTTTGATTATATGGGGAGTTCACGTGAGGGAGGACTTCGTTTGGAGTTGGGGAGCACTAATGTCATCCTAGGAATGAAATAACTACAAACCTTAGGGGATATCAAGGTTAATTGAGGAACACTGGTGATGGAGCTTATGGTGGAGGGAAGAAATGTGGTGATCAAGGGAGATGCATGGTTATCCAAAGCCATGTTGTCTCTTAAAATCATGAAGAGGACCTATAAAAGGTGGGAGAAGGATTTCTGTGGAGCTTTAGAGATTGGAGGTAGTTGGAGACATTTCTCCTTCAGTACACCCCCTTATTCAGCAATTCAACGAGATTTTTCAGCCACCACAGGGATTGCCACCATAGAGGGACTAGGGGCACGCTATCATCTTGAGGCAGGGGTGTCACCTATAAGCGTCCAGCCTTATCGCTGCATTAAGATCTAGAAGGATGAGATTGAGAAGTTGATCAGGGAGATGTTGGAGGCAGGAATAATGTGGGCTCCGAAAATTCGGTCCCAGCCTCAGCCCGACACTATTTTGCTTTTCTTTGGCGAGGGAGTTTTAACGGATTTAAGTTCCGGGGTAAATTTTGGTAAGGCAGATGGGTTTGTATATAAGACACTACCCAGAGATTTCGCCCTCATTTTGTGAGGACTTTATGATCTGAGTTCTGGTTTCCTATAGGCGCAAGCCCCTATAGTTAATTACCCCTCCCAATAATGAGAGAGAACTTTCGATTAAGTCTAGTCGTCAATCAGATATGTATATCCGTATATACTTAGTATCAAGCGTATAGTAGCAGCAATGGGCTTGGATTTAGAAATTTAGGAAGTTGGAAGATTTGATATTTAAAATTAGAAATTTCACCACCTTGCACTTAAAGCGGATGGTGGGGGAATGGATGATAGACCCGATCAAGATCCCATGGTTCCGTCGTCCTGGGCCATAGTGGTCCCTGGTCTACTTAGTTAGAGGAGTTAGTCGGCCCAACCTGATAGAAGGATCCTTGTCGGCAGCCATGGGTTGCTTCGTCCAAAGGGACCTTATAGACTTGGGTTGAATGTTTGTCTAAGGGGACAAATTTGAATCCACCTTAGCTAATAGAGGGCTTTGTGCCCTATCGATTATATCCTATTGATTCATATATCAAGGATTTGATGCCATTAAGGAGCATATTGGTTCTGGTCATAACCGGTATTTTGTGGTGCCATTTGGCGGCAAAATCACTTGGTTCAAAGGGCCCCGGGTCATAACCATTTATCTTGCGGTGCCATTTGGCAGCAAAACCGCCGGTCAGAGGACACGTACCACGTCCTTACTAGCAGAAGATTGTTTGAGAATGAATCCTAGTCATATTTTTGACTTGGCATTTAGCTCTATGTGAGCTGAAGTAAATTTTAATTTGTTCACCTCGGTAAACTGTTGCGGATGATGGATGAATTTTGCTTTAAGTATTTTGATGGATTTATTTCAATTTTAAATATTTTGGACTTGGATGATTTTGTTGAGTTTTGAAGTTTTAATTGGCATTTGGAATTTTAGGAGGTACTTGAAAGTGTTTGTGAACCTCTCCTGTTGAGATAAACATTCAACACGGTCATCATCGGGGTGACTTTGAAGTCACTTGAAAATATTTGAATTTTGTGGAAGTTTGAGGGCATTTTGAAATGGTTGGAGTTAACCCCTTGTGTACCTATTTGTATACAAGCTACGGTGCATGTGCAGGGGTATTTTGAAATATTTTAGTTGTGCAGGTAATTGCTATTTGAATGCACACAACATTTCATTTGACAGCTTATATACATCTTCTGTCCGCTAATACGAGTGTTGCGGATCCGGTGGCGTAGTGTAGCAGCTTCGTAATTGAATTGTTTGCTGCTTTGTGTAGGTAGACTGTCGTGCACTACGTGCATGATTTATGCAGGTAGATTGTAGTGCTCTAACGAATCACCTGTCTTTGCATTTGTAAATGCTTGTAGATGGTATGTTAGGTGCACGACTATCATTCATCAGGAGGCTTGCAAGCCTCAATAATCTTATCCAACTCAATATTTTGAACCTGGTTGAACTGAGATTCATTCCATCTTTGAGATAAGTGGAGGTATACGGATGCTCTTATCATCTTCAGTTTTCCTAGATATCAGAACTATTTTCTCCCGAAGTATAGAACCAAGAAGAATATTTGGAACACCAGGAAGTTTAGTTCGAATTTGCTCAAACATCTCTTTCATTCTGCTAGAAGGTGTTCTCTTTCGTACATCGAGTTGTCTTCATACCCGACACACTTTGCAGCATTTTAATCACTGCTGTTGTAGGTGATATCTGCACTAGTGTCCACAAGGGTTCGTTGTACTTACGATTATCCACTGTTGTTATCCACAAGCTGCTCGTGTGTATTTATGGGGGAATGTTGTATTCACTACGACCTCTTGGAAATATTCGTAGAAGAATACTACGACCTCCTGGAAATATTCGTAGAAGAGCCATTGTTCCTACATCATATCCACCTTTCACCAATCTCAGGTGGTTTGATGTATTTGTTTGCAAGGACGGATTTTCCACTATCAAGTGCTAGTATTGTCATCTCAATCTACAGGCATTGGTAGGGATTGTCGTAGGAGTCTATTACAGCTGCATCATGTCCACCTTTCACCAATCTCAGGTGGGTTCGATGATTGCACTCACAAGCCCGTTGTGATTGTGACGAATTTCCCTTCACCGCGAACAAGTATTCATATCTACAATAGATCTTCTTGCATTTTTTGTATTCCTCCTTCACGCATATCAACCAATGAATCATCACATTCGTCGCACATCTTTACTTGTAGGAGGGCGGGGTATTCAATTATAACCAAATGGTATTGATTATACAAAGACTGCATTTACTTCGGCCTCTTCGAACACACCTTCACTGTTGGCTCATTGTATGTTGGGTTCTTTTGTCACTCGTAAATGAGTTGCATTGAACACAACAAGTCCTTTGTAGCTTTGAATTGTCGCTTATAAGTGCATTAACACATTTCCCCAACATTCATGTTGCTCATTACTTATGAGTAGAATGTATAAATAATTTGCTCATCATCATTTGCAAAGATTTGGCACATTAGTGGGCAGCGAAGTGGCATCGAGCTAATGCGTCATTCCACTTGTTCATTTGGGCTTGATTCCAATCAAGTTCAAGTTTAAAGCAATCACAGTCCCATGCGGTTATCATTTGCTTGGATTTAAATTCAATTAAGCTTGAGTTCATTTAAGTCCAAGCTCAAATCAAATTTTCTGTTGTTCATTTGATTTGAGTTTATTTGAGTACAAATCCACAAGTTCTCTTGCATATGATTCATGTTTGTTCTTAGTATATATTTGAGTCTCAGTTCAGGTACACAAGTCTAAGTGCTCAAGTTCACAGATCCTTATATTCAATCATGTTTGAGTTCAAAGTACATGTTCAAGTGCTTGTTCAGGATCTTCTGAAGTCCTTGCAAATTCAATTTCATGTTCACTTGATATGAATTTGGTTCCAGTTTGATTTTATTTTATTTGGGTTTGAGCCTTGATTAATCGTTTTGATTTTGTTCGAGTTCAGGTCCTCAAGTCCACAAGTCTACTGTTCATTCTCATTTGAGTTCAGGTTCTTGTTCTTTTGAGTTCAAATCAGGTCCGAGTGCGGTCGTATATTCACCCAAAAATTCGGCAGCCTCCCGGCGTCTCCCTCCGTTTAGGAGAAAACAATGAAAAATTGGGCCTCCCGTCACGCTAGAGAAAAGCGTGCACAGTAGGTGCCCTCGGACAAGGACACCGCGGCCGTAAAATCTTTAACCGCACCACGCCAGAGAAAGGCGTGCATGGGTCTTCGGTACCTGTTACAAGAAAAGCAGTTGTTTCCCCACAGGTACAGAGCCGCGTACGGATACTTAAATTTGTCTCGGTCACGATAAGAAAAGCATGCACCAGGCTTACCCGCCTCGTCGTAAGTGTCACACTGGGTTCCCTCCCACCACGCTAGAGAAAAGCGTGCATAGGGGTTTGCTGACTCGAAACGAGCACCGAGAACAGGATTTTGGGTCAAGGGTCGCTAACCTACCTCGTCGTAGGTGTCGCACCGGGTTCCCTCCCACCACGCTAGAGAAAAGCGTGCATAGGGGGTTTGCTGACTCGATACTAATGCTGAGAACATGATTTTGGGTCAAGGGTCGCTAACCTACCTCGTCGTAGATGTTGTACCGGGTTCCCTCCCACCACGCTAGAGAAAAGCGTGCATAGGGGGTTTGCCGGCTCGACATGTATATCGAGGTAGGAGTGCACGAAAATCAAGACAATACTTTTTTTATTTCTTTTCTCTTTTCTTCTCCCTTTTTTTACTTTCTTTTCTTTCTTATCAACAAGAATAATAATAATAATAATAATAATAAACTCTCCCTCTCCCTCTCCCTCTGTTTACTGAAGCTGGCCGTAGAAGCCCGTGTGGGGAGAAAGCTACCTTCACAACCACGAGCTCCCGTTTTGCTTCTGTCCGACAAAAAGGGAGTATCATCGAGTAAGTGAAGTCGGACAACAGCGTGGGCTGAAGAAGCGTCAGAAAGGGAGAAAGTTATCCCCCACAGCTCGCGAGCACACGTTCACTTCCGATCAATATGTTAACTTCCGATCCAGAGGAAAGGGAAATCATCGGAGCAGCGAAGTCGCACGGCCACAAAGGGGCCGGAGGAAGGTGCGCACGCAAGGGAGAAAGTTATCTTCACAGAGAGCGAACTCCCGTTTTTGCTTCCATCAAAATGTCATTACTTCCGACCCGACTGAAAGGGACGATGTTGGAGGAACGAAGTCGAGCAACCATGAGGGGCCGGAGGAGCTACACGAAAGGGAGAAAGTTATTTCAAAGCCAGCAAACTCCCATTCCTACCTCCGATCAAATTGTCGTAACTCCCAATTCTTCACGGCTGGGGAGCTCCCGTTCTTGCTTGCGATCAAAATGTCACGCCTTTCGATCCGACCAAAAGGGAGTGTCGTCGAGCGAACGAAATCGATCGGCCACGAAGGAGATAAAGTAGTGACGTGAAGGGAGGAAGTTCGAGAGAGAGAGGGAGCGAAGAGAGCTTCGGAGAGGAGCCCGAAGGCTTCGTTCTCGTGACCTTTTAACGACTCGAGGAGGAGATCGTGGGGAGAAGCGACGTCGACATGCGAGCGGCGTGCGAGGGGTGCGGACAATGTGCGATGTGGGATGCCAGAGCAGGTAAGGTTTTTTTTTGGTTTGTCTGATTCGGGTGTGAGTCCTTGTTCTAGCCCAGTCTTACTGGTCAAGATTGGTCAAGAAGAATGATGAAAGCTGGAGATTTTGTATAGATTATCAGGCTCTGAACAAGGAGAGTGTGCTAGATAAGTTTCCTATTCCGGTGATAGATAAGTTGCTAGATGAGCTTTGTGGGGCGATGGTGTTCACAAAGATGGATATAAAGTCGGGGTACCATCTGATCAGGATGAGAGAGGAGGATGTCCCAATACGGTATTCATGGCGTAGGAGGGACATTATGAGTTCTTGGTGATGCCATTTGGCTTCACCAATGCTCTTGCTACCTTACAGTCCCTCATGAGCAAGGCATTTCGACCATACCTCAGAAAGTTTGTATTGATTTTGTTTGATGACATTCTTGTGAACAAGTCGGGTGAGGAGCATTTGGAGCACTTAAGGGTGGTGTGAGAGGTATTATAGGGGTATAAACTGAGGGTCAATCTGAATAAATGCTGTTTTGCATAGGCCAATGTGGAGTACTTGGGGCATGTAGTATATGAGGAGGGAGTGGCCGCTGATTAAGTCAAGAATGAGGCAATGCTGAAATGTCCTTTATTTAGGAATTTGAGGGCTGAAGGATTTCCTAGGGATGACTAGGTACTACAAGAGATTTGTGAGGGGATACATCATCATAGTCTGGCCACTAACAGAGCAACTGAAGAAGGAAAGTTTCTTCTAGGGAGAGGCAGCTACCCATGCCCTTGAGAGATTGAAGCAGGCCACGACCACAATATCAATCTTGGCCCTACCATATTTCAACTAGACTTTTATTGTAGAGACTGATGCATCAGGGTATGGATTGTGTGTCGTGCTTATGTAGAATCATAGACCCATAGCTTACTTCAGCCAGGTGTTGACTGTTAGAGCTAGGCTGAAGTCAATCAATGAGAGGGATTTGATGGTCATTGTGTTAGCTATTTAGAAGTGGCAGTTTTATTTGTTGGGCTGGCACTTCATCGTCAAAACAAACCATAAGAGCTTGTAGTACCTGTTAGAGCAGAAGATGGTGATCGATGAGTGTCAGAGGTGGTTGTTAAAGTTGTTGGATTATGACTTTGAGATCTAGTATATGCCAGAGTTAGAGAACAAGGTGGCTGATGCCTTGTCCAGATGCATGGGGGAGTTTTAAGAGTTAGCTTTATCGATACCACTGATGTTAGATTGAGGGGGCTATTAAAGAGGAGAGCGTGCAGGATGAGGAGCTGGGGTGGATTAGGGCGGATCTTCTGAGGGAGAGTAGTCACCCTAGCTATTTCCTAGA
The DNA here is from genome assembly GCA_022539455.1 of Dendrobium nobile. Taxonomy (NCBI): domain Eukaryota; kingdom Viridiplantae; phylum Streptophyta; class Magnoliopsida; order Asparagales; family Orchidaceae; genus Dendrobium; species Dendrobium nobile. The sequence continues at coordinate 1,325,722 of CM039736.1, read as the reverse complement.
GGGGGAGAGACTATTGTACCAGTGGAGGTTTGTGCTACTATGGACTTTGGTCCATACTCCACACCTATTACAGGAGTTCCATGTGAGCGCTATTGGGGGTCATTCTGGCGTTCAGAAGACATATAGGAGATTGACAGCAGGGTTGTCTTAGAAGGAAGGGGATGCACAAAGATGTGGAGGAGATGACGACTAAGTGTGAGGTATGCCAGTGGAACAAATACATGGACATGACTCCAGGGGGATTACTACAACCCTAGCTCTTCCTAACAGAGTGTGGGAGGATGTCACCATGGATTTTATAGATGGGTTATGCCGATCTGAGGGGTTTACAATGATTTTAGTGGTGGTTGACAGATTGAGCAAGTATGCTCATTTCATTCCCCTACGACATCCTTACACAATAGTGACAGTGACAACAACATTCATCAAAGAGATGGTCATATTGCATGGGATACCGGGGTCTATATTGTCCGACTGAGATAATGTGTTCCTTAGCCATTTTTGGAGGGAGTTGTTTAGGCTGCAGGGAACAATGCTGAAGATGAGCATTGCTTATCACACAGACTGGCAAACATAGATGGTAAATAGGAGCCTGGAGACATAACTACGATGTTCTGCTTCAGAGACACCTCGACTGTAGACCAAGTGGCTAGCATGGGCAGAGTACTGGTACAACATTTCGTATCATTCGGTTTCCTAATGACTCCTTTCAAAGTGTTGTACGAAAGAGACTCACCTCACTTGGTGCACTTTGGGCAGAGTAGCACACCAATTTCATCAGTAGAGCAATACTTGGAGGATAGGGATAGGGTGTTGGATGAGTTGAAAAGGCACTTGTTGAGGGCTCAATAAATCATGAAGAAGTATACAGATTAGCGTAGGAAGGACATCCAATTTGAGATAGAGGATAAGGTATACTTGAAGCTACGTCCCTACAAACAAATGACGGTAACTACCAGGAGGAATGAGAAGTTGGCTTCAAGGTACGTTGGCTCTTATGAGATAGTAAAGAGTATTGGAGCAATGGCTTATTGATCGAGGTTACCCCCGACTGTTACTATACACCCAGTGTTCTACGTGTCACAATTGAAGAGAGCTATTGGGATCATGCATCTAGAGTTACCAGGACACTGACAAGGGATTTGGAGGTAGGGTGTTAACCACTGAAATTGAAAGGAGTTCGACGAGAGGAGGGGCTCAAGGAAGTGCTGATAAAGTGGAAGAATCTATCTGACTATGACGCCACATGAGAGCCATACGAGAGAGTGAAGCATCAGTTTCCGTGCTTCTACCTTGAGGATAGGGTGAGTATTTGGGAGGGGGGTATTGTTAGACTGATCCCTAGACTGATCCAGCTGGTCCATCATGGATTGGCCTTGGTTTATCATAGGCTCCTCTGGCGTGGGGTCCAGCAGCTTAGTTAAGAGGGAATTAAGGTGGGATTTGGTAGGGAAAACTCAAAGGAGGGACTGTTTTGAGATTTACTTTATTATTGTATGCTTTAAGTAGGATTTTTTCCCTAGGGTTAGGGTCACCTCTGTTTTTGCTAAATTTGGAGTGTTCTTAGGGTGTTTTGGGCTCTAGACGCCGGCTAGAGAATTGGGAGAGCCGGATCTTCTTCTTCAATTGAGGATCCATTTTATCTTGTTGTTTTCATTCCTATTTCATCAATCACAAAGCTTCTCTTGTTATTCTTCTTTGTTCTGCTTGTGGAATTGATGTGGGAGATTGCTGAAATTAAAATATAGCCAAGGTCTTGTTGATTTCTTCAAGCAATTCCTATCATTTTCCTTGCTTGCACTTCATAAAATAAGTTATAGATTGATCTCATGTAACCGACTCCACATAGTGGGATAAAGGCTTGTTGTTGTTGTTGTTGATGTATTGATCCCATGTAACATGTTCCTAAGAATTTAATTATTTTTTTCTTATCATCGCATAGTGTATTAGATCTTTCTTTTGAAACTTGATTTTGTTACTTAGGATCTGTTTGAGATGAATGCAGAGTTTTGTAAAGGTGATTGTGAAGCTGTTGTGGGAAAAGTAACTTTTTGGAAGGCTTATGTGGATTTTATAAATATATTTAAAAAAAAATCAAATAATTGCTTTTTTAGAGCTGCCACATATTAGAAACTTTAAGAAGGAAAGGTAAAATGGGTGGTGATAAACTTACTAATGATTATTTTTATGAGAAATTCACTCTTACCATCAAATTGGATGGAAAAGAGTGCAGCTATACTTTAGTCAAAAACACATTGGCATTAAGTTCATATTATAGGGGATTGTATGTGCATTATGATAAAGTGATGGGGTAAAGTATAATTACCCGTAGAAATTAACTAACCTAGCTTGTGGTTTCAAATATACATTTTAATGCTAACTACCTAACATACCCCTTCGTCCTATGCGTGGTTGGGCACACTCACTCAAATTAATACTCAAAAGTTCCCTTTTTTTCTGTCCGAAATTTCTAAAATCAGATTGGATAGGTTTTATCTCGGTTTACAGATGGATTTGGGCTGTTGGCTTTACTGATCTGATATGCATTGCAAGTTGTCTTATGTACCTCTCGGTTATGGGTATGTATGTCTTGCACAAATGTAGTTGTATTTATGTACATCTTAATCTTTAGAAGTCATTTTGTTATCATTATATTAGGTTGTTTGCTTGATTTTTTGTGCTTGAATGAATTGGAGGAGCTGATTAAGAAAGTTACACTATTTCTATAGCACCTGTCATCCTTGTTCAATCCTACCTTGTTTCGAACCACACTTGGACAACCTTTAACATCACGATCAGTTTCCTATATAAAAATGCATACGTTATGCCTGCCTAAATATTTGAATATTCTTCATCTATTATTATTATTTGGATAGAGGCTAGTTGGAACAGCTTATATAAATTTGTCAAGGTTATGATTTTTTCCCTAGGAGAAGAAAAGTGTTCGACCAACCTTTTCTGCAGAACGCATTTTTGGGGGAACATTATTGGCTATGTGCTCTAACGATTTCATTTGCTTCTATGATTGGGCTGAATGTAGACTGATACGCAGAATTGATGTGAATGTCAAAGTGAGTTTCTTTATCCTTTACATGCTTTTTTTTTCCGTAGCAGATGTATATGTTTCAGTTTTCCATTTTGCTTGAATCTCAAACTTCTAGTTTTCTGTATTAGAACCTCTACTGGGCAGACAGTGGTGATTTGGTTACAATTGCCAGCGATTCATCATTCTATATCTTGAAGTACAATGTAAGTTGATGAACTTACCTTCAAAGTAATTATGATTTCCTACTCTGTTTCTTTATGACATTCCTGTGAATTTAATTGTGTAGGATAATGGTTTGCATTGTGCAAGTAGTTGCTTGTAAGCCTTGTATGTATAAAAGTGGATTCAGCTTGATTTTTATCCTTGCAGAAAGATACTGTTTCTTCACATGTTGAAAATGGAAACCCAGCTGATGAGCAAGGTGTTGAGGATGCGTTTGAGCTACTTCATGAAATAAATGAGCGTGTCCGAACTGGAATTTGGGTTGGAGACTGTTTCATTTACAATAACTCCTCTTGGCGACTGAATTATTGTGTTGGTGGAGAGGTAACATTCCACTGAATCCTTTGACATTGAAGATGCATGCAGCTCTATGAATGACCTAGTTCATAGATATAGTTGTTGTTGAAGTTCAGGTTACAACCATGTTCCACTTGGATCGGCCTATGTACTTGCTAGGATATTTGGCTAACCAAAGTCGTGTATATCTTATTGACAAGGAGTTCAAGTGAGTTATCTGGAGATATTCTGAAGGTTGTCTTGTTTTGCAATAATTGATACACATCTAATACTATCTCTTATGCAGTGTTATAGGTTACACGTTGCTTCTTAGCTTGATTGAGTACAAAACTCTTGTGATGCGTGGGGATTTGGACCGTGCAAAAGAAGTTTTTCCATTGATTCCAAAGGAACATCTTAATAGGTATTGCTTGTTTTGCCATAAACTATTTAGTAGAGTACAATAACAACAACATCAAGCCTTAATCTTACTACATGGGATTGGCTACATGGATCATTTTTCTCTATTGTGTCATGTTAAGAGTCAAATTTTAATTTAAATCTAATAAAAATATTATTTTTAATATTTTATAACCAAGTCTTTTTAGGTCTACCTATACTTGTTTTAACATAGCTCATGCCTAATAGGCTAATACATCTACTCTCCTAACTGGGTCATCGGAAGGCATACATTTTTTTTGTCCAAACCATCTAAGGTGACTATCTCCAATCTTTGTTGCCACTGGAGCTACTCCAACCATTCACTTATATATTCGTTTCACATTCTATCTCTAAGAGTGAAGCCACTCATCCACCTGAGCATCCTCATTTTCGAAACACTTAACTCAATTTTATACTTCTCTTTTAATGGCCAACATTCCGCACCATAAAACATTGCAAGTCTCACCACTATCTTATTGAATTTTCCCTTAAGTTTGAGAGATATTTTTCTATCACACAACAGGCCCGATGCATTCATCCAGTTCAACCTTTTAATTTGAATTCTACTAATAATATCCTCATCTATTTCACCATCATTTTGAACAATAGATCCAAAATTTTTAAAACGTGTACTCTTATTAATGACTTGATTGCCCAAACTCACAATCCCTGCACTAGATCTATTACTACTAAAATTACACTTAATGTATTTGGTTTTAGATCTACTCAAACGAAAACGTTTATGCTCTAGGGTTGACCTCCATAATTCAAGTTTTCCTTCAACTGCTTTTCTAGTTTATCATCAACAAGAAGAAATTATTTAGGCGCTGTGTGGTTAAAAGTAAAATGGGTGTAAAGTAAAGTGATTACAGAGGTTTTGAAAAATTTGGTGTTTGGTTGGATGTAAAAGATATGCAAAGTAAAGTAAAATAAATGTAGTATAAAACAATTTAACTTATTTTTGAGGTAAACGGTTCTCACCCAATTTTGAGCGAGAATTGTTTACACCTCAAGCAAGCTCAGCCGCAACTAGCCATTGCCGCTATCCGCCACCCTCCACCGGCTGCCACCTCCGCTGTCGGCGACCACCACTGCTAGCTGCCACCCACCGCCGGCCACCTCCTCCGCCGACGACCGCCACCCACTGCCAGTGACCACCACCGCTGCCACCAGTTGCTAGCCGCCACCGCCACCACCTCTGCCCACCGCCGCCCTCTGCGCTCGCCGCCGCCGCCCTCTGGTCGCCGCCATCTTAAAACTGTACACTACATTCATTTTACTTCAAACCAAATAAAAAAAATTCATTCTCCTAAATTTACTTTACACTCATCTAAATAACTCTAAAATTTTCCTTTTACACTACATTCCTTTTTTTAGCCAACCAAACAACCCTTATCATGGTAGAACTTTATTACTATTAATAATTTGTCAAGCACTCAAAAGCTAATTTGAAAAAAAGAAAGTTCCTTGATTTGTTTTGCAATGATGGTGATTATCCTTTCTGGTTTACTGATGTGAGCCTTTTTAAATTTAGAGGGTATTTGTTGGCCAATATTGCACCAATATGATAAAACCCTTTTAGATTTTCTATCTTTCTGATAGGTCTAGTTAATTGAGTTTCTTGTATGTACTAGGACTTATCAAATAAACTTTTTTATGAATTTATTTAATTTGAGGTTAATTTGAGCCAGCCATTGTCGTTGATGAAGTTTACTGTGAAGGTGTAAATCCTAGTTATGAATCTATTGTCATTGAAACCTTTTTTTTTTTTGTTTGGCAAAAATAATTCTTGATAAATTTTTAAAAATCAGGAAGTTATTTATGCCTTGGTTAAGCTGCTGTGGTTGTATTGTTTTTTCTTCAAATGATTGAAATTCTCCCTGCACATATTGAAAAAGCTCTGATGCTCAAGTAATTTATTCTATGGCAAAAACATTTAATTTATACAATAATGACCTAGCCTCGTTGCCAAAAGTTAATTTAAAAAAATTGTTTAACAGAGTATTTTTCATAATAATTGATGCTAATGAACTGGTGCATTCCTCATATTAGAACTCAGATGATGTAGAACGTCTTAAAAGCTCAGATTTTTAATGCAGATTTAATATACGATGCAAAATCCATGAAACATACACACAAAAATCTCATATAACATTAGATTTAATATGTGATGAGGAAAATCATGTAACATTCACACAAACTTCACATGACACGAACTAATAAGTCAAAATAATTTGTTCCCATCTTTGATAAAAACCAGAAAATGGTAGGAGTCAACTCCTATGAAAATTCTCTGGCCCTACCAAAATTTAATGACTAGCATTAAGATTAAAGAAAGCCATGCACATTGTTAAAATTCATGATGTTCATGTGCTTCTAGGGGTATGAAGGCTTTGCTAGCATCACCCAAATTAAACTCTGGGTCATAACTAGATAAATGATATGTAATTATGGAGTGCATTTATTCATATAACTTTCTTCCACTATTTTTTGTATATGGTGTAAGCATATCTAGTAAAATACCCTTTAATTACCCTTTTTTTTTTCTTGTGCGAAGAACCTTTAAATTACACTACTAAGTGATGAATGGTGTTTATTGAATACCTCTTATTTAATCTAGGAGGATTTGAAGTTCGTCATTATTGTGTCTGTGAAGCTTGATGGCTGAGACCTCTAGGCTAGAAATTGAGTATACCGCTTGAGCAAAGGCTCTTTGATCAATAAATTAACATTTGTTCAAGTTTCTCTTCTATTTTAGGGTTAATGTGAGAATACCTAAACTTCTTTACTTTTGGGACAACTTACATTCCAAATAAATCTTGTCAAAGACACAATAGAGATTAAATTCTAAAGTTCACCCCTATCTTGCTTTCCATTAATAGCTTGATGTGATATTGATCTATTTCCTTAGATTCCAAACAAGTCTAGTCAACTATTGTTTGTGCTCTTTTGATAAATTTTAGTCCCCTTCAACTTGTTGCACTTGTTCTTTAACTGCCACCTTTCACACTTTGTCCCTTCAATATATCTAATTAATTTTTGCCTCCCTTGTTGAAGAAATGGGGGCTGTAGTAGCTGCAGTAGGGGGTGGCCCTCACCTCCCTAGGCTTGGGATAAACATACCATCTTGCTTAGGTTGTATATAGTTTATAAACTTCATCACCTAGGTTATTTTAGGTTAGTACATTTTAGTAATTTTTTTTTATAAACACTGTTGTTGCCAGTTGTTAGGTTCCAAGTTTTAGATGAGAAAAATGAAGGGTTGCATTAGGTAGTCGACAATCAGCATAAAATTTGTTGAATAATCTAATCATGAAATGAATTCTTTATTATATTGTTAATGCTAGAGCGCATTGCATGACCTAAATCTAGTGACAAGTGTGCAATGGTTGCTGCATCGACGTCTGGGTACAATGTTAAATAAGCAAGAGTTCCCACATCACAGACGAAGGTGGGCAAAGAAGCTAGTCCATGAAAATAGATTTAGGATAGTAATTTGGAATATAGGTTCTTTTATACGCAAATTAAAGAAGTTAATAGATATCATAATTCATAGAAAGATAAATATTCTATACATTCAAGAATTTAAATGGGTTAGACATAAGACTTGGTAGATTGATAGTTTTGGGTTTGAACTATGGTATTCAGGCGTGAGTCATACTAAAAATGTGGTAGGTGTGATTATAAATAAGAGTTTGAAGGATATGTGATTGAATTTAATAGAATTGAGAATATAATTATAGCTTTAAAGTTTGTTGTTGATGCTAAGATTATTAATATCATAAGTACTTATTGCTCTTTAAGTAGGTTTGAATATATGTTTAAAATTAAATTTTTGGAATAACGTAGAAAATTAATACAGAAGATATATTTTGAAGGAAGTGTTTTTATTGGAGGAGATTTAAATTGACATGTTGATAGAGAGGCAGATGATTTTAAAAGTTATGGATTCGGAGCTACTAATGAAGGTGGCAGGACTATATTAGATTTTTTTCTAACTTATAATTTTATAATTGCGATCACCTTATTTAAGAAATGAGAGGAGCATTTCATCACTTATAAGAAAGGATATAGTAAAACTCAGATTGATTATTTTCTTAAGAGAAAAATATATCATTTACATTGCAAAGATTATAAAATTATTTCAAGTGAAAGTTTATATATCCATAATCGCTTATTAGTTTTAACTTTAAGATAAAAGGGCTGAATATGAAAAATAAAGTAAAATGTTGTCCTAGAATTTGATGGGGGCATTTAAATAATACGAACAAAAATATTTTTATTAGTAAAATTCAAAATCGTAAGATTATGACTGTACATGAGGAAGTTAATGTTATGTGAAAAAAATAACTAATGATATTAAGATTGTTGCAAATTATATACTTGGAGTATCAAAAGAAAAAACTCCTAATAATAAAAATAGTTGGTGGTGGAATCAAAATGTGCAAGAAAAGATCAAAATAATTTTTTTTATTATAAAAATTGATTTAGATGTGAAAAATCAAGAAATATATAAAGATGCATATAAGGAGTCTAAGAAAGCAATATGTGATGTAAAGAATTTAGTTTTTAATGATATATATAATAGATTATATATTAAAGAGGGCGAAAGATGTATGTATAAGTGAGCCAAGCAAAGAGATAAGATAAGGATTTAGTTCAAGTGAAGTGCATTTTAAGTATGAAGATCAAAAAGTGCTTTTATTAGAAAAGGATATTAAACAAATGTTGATGAGATATTGATAAGCTTTTCAATAAAGATTGTGAGAATACGATTGACTTTAGTGACCTTAGCACCCTAAATGAAATTAGATATTTTTGTTTTTATGGGTGTATTAATAAAATCAAAGTTAAAAAGACTTTAAAGAAAATGAAGTGTGGAAAAACTATTGGATCTGATGATGTTCCAATATAGTGAAGATACTTAGGAGATGAAGGAGTTTCTTGGCTTACAAAACTTTTTAATATTATTTTAAAAACTAAAAAAATGTCAGATGAGTGGAGAAATAGTGTGCCGATTCCTCTTTTTAAGAATAAAGGTGATGCATAAGTGTGTGCGAATTATAGAGGAATGAAGTTAACGCGTCATACTTTAAAACTTTAGGTTAGAGTTATTGAGCATAGGTTACGTCGTGATACTAATGTTTCTCTAAATCAATTTGGATTCATGCCGGGTAGGTTTACTATGGAAGCTTTATATTTATTGAGAGGTTTGATGGAGAAGTATAATGAGAATAAGGATGATCTACATATGATATTTATTGATTTAGAGAAAGCTTATGATAAAGTTTCAAGAAAAGTGCTATGGAGAGTTTTAGAAAAGAAAGGGGTTAATAATGCTTATAATCAAATCAATAAGGATATGTATGCTGGAGCTGTTACTTGTATTCAAACACAAGAAGGTTGGACCAAGTATTTTCCTATTTCAGTTGGATTACATCAAGAATCAGTTCTAAGCTCATATCCTTTTGCTTTAGTTATGGATGTTCTTACTAGACATTTGTAGGAGGATGTACCATGGTGTGTGCTTTTTGCTAACAATATTCTTGTTGAAAGACTAGAGAGTGAGTTGAAGGTAAATTTGAATTATGGAGGTCAACCTGAGAGTAAAGGTTTTCGTTTGAGTAGATCTAAAACAAAATACATGGAGTATAATTTTCGTGGTAATGGATCTAATAGGGGGATTGTGACTTTGGATGATCAAGTTGTTAATAAGAGTACACATTTTAAATATTTCCGATCTATTGTCTAGAGTAATGGTGAAATGGATGGGATATTATTAGTAGAGTTCAAGTTGGATGGTTGAAGTGGAGGAATGCATCAGGCCTGTTGGGTGATAGAAAAGTATCCCTTAAACTTAAGAGAAAATTCTAGAAGATGGTGGTAAGACTTGCAATGCTTTATGGCGTAGAATGTTGGTTATTAAAAGAGAAATATACAATTAAGTGTTGTAAAGATGAGGATGCTCAAGTAAATGAGTTGCTTTACTCTTAGAGGTAGAATGTAAACCATGCATATATGTGAAAAGGTTGGAGTAGCTCTAGTGGCATATAAGATTAGAGAGATTTTCCTTTGATGGTTTGGTCACATCAAATTTCGACCTTCTAATGACCTAGTTAGGAGAGTAGTTGTATTAGATTTGACCTATATTAAGAGAGATAGAGGTAGACCTAAAAAGGCTTTGTTAGAAAATATTAGAAATGACATTTTTTTATTAGATTTAAATAAGAATTTGACTCTTAACATGACACAATAAAGAAACAAACTACATGTAGTCGACCCCACGTAGTGGGATAAAGGTTTGATGTTGTTGTGTATCCCTGTCTTTTTTAAATCTAGGTTATACCAATGGGTGGTTGGTTTCCCTAAATGCTAGTCATAAAAAAAAAAAAAAAAAAAAAAAAAAAAATATATATATATATATATATATATATATATATTTGCATTTGTCTCACAGATAATGGATGCTCCACAATCCTTGGGCTTTCCTATGCTACTATTTAATTGTGGGAATGGTAAGTACACAAAAGAAATAGCAACTACTATACGCACAACATGATAATGTATACATGATGAAAATAAAGGGCACTATGAACAACAGGAGTAATCATTAAAAATCAGTCGAAACATTTTACATATTTAACTTTGACATTCATTTGATGATAAAGCTTTTCCAACCCAATATTGGTTATGTAAATTGCATAAACCTATAGTTGTCATTCAAAAATAGTAAAAATAGTGTAGAAGAGTGAAATCATGGAGCATTTGAGGGTTATTTTTATACTTGGATCACAAGTAGCTCAATAGGAGTCGGATGATATTGAGGCATAGGTTATAAGATGGCATAGGAGGAGGTTGTGAGAGTGAAGATGACATTTCTTTGTTATCGCTTATCAAAATAACTAGGGCAATTTCATATGTAATCACGTGCCAAACCGAATGCTACATTTCTAAAAGCAGGGAATGGGGAATTGGGGAAAATTCTTAAGTTGACAAATTTTCATTTGGACAAAAAAAATTTGTGAAAGAACCTAAAAACCAAAGAGCCAAACATCCTTGCTGCGCAACAATAAAAAAGCAATCCTAAAGAAATGTTTGAAATGGAGAAATGCCTTAGAATTAGTATATTATATGAGAATATCATTGAGAACTGAAGGTAAGTTTTCTATGGTTGCAATCATATAGGTTTATGCTATATTATATATGAGTGTTGGACAACAAATAAGTTATTTACTGTCAGGCTTAGTATGTACTCAATGAGAGTTAAAATATATATGTTGCAGAACTAAAAATTATTGAGCGAGAATTATTTATATTAGTGATTTTGTGCCGGTTTAGAAGTATAACATATTGAAAATAAGGCAATGGAATTACACTTGGAGAGCTCGAGTATGTACAACTCAAGGTAGATAAATGTAATTAATTTGAAAGATCATCAAAATAAACAAAGGTATACTAAGCAAAATATGGCTAGAAGTTGGGTAGAAAGACATGCACAAATTAGAATAAACCTCATCTAGCGGTTAATAGCAATGCACACTAGATGAGGCTTCGGAAAGTCTATCCTAAATAGTTCGATAAGGTTAATAATGATGATAATGATTTTAATATCTTTTTTTTATTATTATGTTGTGATTATCAGTATGTCTTGGAATTCCTTTCTTAAATTTGTGTTTGGTAAATTTATTTGGCAGTGTGGCTCACTTCTTAGAGTCTCAAGGCATGCTAGAGGATGCTTTAGAAGTGGCCACAAATCCTAATTATCGTTTTGATTTATCAATTCAGTTGGGAAAGTTAGATGTTGCAAAGGTATGTCTTTAATGAAGTTGAATAGAGGATAATTCGTTCGGAATTTATTTTAGAGGACATGTCTGCATCAGATTCTCCTTCTAAGGCACTTGGTTATGCAGGCAATTGCAGTTGAATCACAAAGTGAGTCCAAGTGGAAACAGCTTGGAGAATTAGCCATGTCTACCGGAAAGGTATCCTGCATATTTTAAAATTTTTGGACATTTCATCTTTTCATTTTTATGGCTTTTATCAAGATACCTTTGCCAATCTGCCTTAATATTTGTTTGTTTTTTGCTGGCTTTAAGTAGATAAACATCAACTTCTCTGAAATATATTTTGATAGAACAAGCATATTGATGTAGGACTAAATGCATATGCTGATGTTTTGCTTTTGAAATTATGTCTTTGAAAGAGCAAGAGCAATTAGTCAACTTTCTTGATTTAAATGGTGATTGAAAACAATAAAGCAATGATTTAGATCAGGCAATAATTTATGGAACAAAGATTTAGAACACAAAATAACCAATCAAATCAGATTTTGCTTAATGTGGGGTTTTCGAAAGAAATCTTTTAATTAACATTTAGAATAATCACTACTTAAGATCCCTAACTCTCACTATTTATAACTGGTTAAGCGGAGAAAGCTTGCATGATCGTTGTAATGCCACAATTGAGAATGACTTGGAAGGAATGAGATTCGAGAGAGAGTTCACCTTGATCAGGAGTTGGAAGAAATTTGTGATTGAATAGGAGGTTGTCGTTGATCGATAGCGGTTGCAACGGAGAAGAGGACTCTTTCCACGTTCCACGTACTCTTCAACGGAGTGGTCGTTCTCAAAGTCGATGCTGAAGAATGGAGACCGGAGGATGTCAATCAGCCCTTTAGAATTATGTTGGAAGATCATAATGAACATTATAATGAGACATTATAAATTATTCTAAAAAGGTGAAGTAGGTTTAGCTCCAAAGAAGATTCATAAAAATAAGTATTTAGTTTCACTTGGGATACCTATTGTGATCTAGAAAGTTGCGTGGATTTTGTAGTTATTTGGTTTTTTTTTTTTTTTGATAAACTTTTGAATATTTAATGGATGTGAAATAATAGGGGATGAAACATTTTGGTCTAAATATTTAAGGGCAAAGATCGTGTTGAAGATTGTGTTGAAGATTGTGCAGACAATAAAGGATTCGGTTATGAGTCATATGATGAAACTATGATAGAGATAATGAAACATAGGCTTGTTAAAAATTACTTCTATTTTATAGAACAATTTTGATTTCATGCGAGGAATATCTCTTATGGTAGTAAATTTTGTGTTGAGGTAATTAATAACAAATTATAGAGAGTAAATAAATGATATTTATATAATATTTATTAATCTTGAGAGGGCATATGGTCAAATACCACAAGAAATAATTTGGTGCACATTATGGTGCCTATTAGAAGAGTAGATAAAATTAGTGTTAGAGGATTAGAAAGAAAAAGTGGTAGACTTAAGGTTACCTGGGACAAAAGTTGAGCAAAATGATTTGGGAATAATAAGCTTTAACTCGGACAACAATTTCCTGGAATGAATGGAAAATGAGGATTTATAAAGCTTGCACCCAATAGTTTGGATAAAACTAATGATATTGATGAAGCTTTTTTTTAATGCAGTTAGAGATGGCTGAGGATTGTTTATCAAATGCTATGGATTTCAGTGGCTTATTACTTCTTTATTCTTCTCTTGGAGACGCTGAAGGAATTAGAAAACTTGCAAGTCTCGCTAAAGAGCAAGGGAAGAACAATGTTGCCTTCATATGTTTATTTATGCTTGGTAAATTGGAGGACTGTATTCAACTGTTGGTAGAGAGGTAGTTCTCTATATAGTATATGCATTTGCGTTACTCTTGTACATGTTCGATAGCTTTATAAAAAGAAAAAATATTTTCAACTTTTCTCTCTGTGATTTTGCAATTTCTTGGCAGTAACCGTATACCTGAAGCTGCACTGATGGCGCGGTCCTATCTTCCAAGCAAAGTCTCCGAGATTGTGGCAATATGGAAAAGTGAACTCAATAAGGTTTGCTAATGTTTACTGTTTTATCAGATATTAAAATTTGAAAACTTCTAGTTACTTAGTCTACGTCTAGCTATATGAATTACGCCAGTTGAAAAATTTTCTCATCTTTTCCTAGATTACCTGAAATAATTCTTTTCATAGGTTTCTTATGTTCCAGAACCTTTCATAATTTATTGTTACTTCCTATATTATGCAGGTCAACCCCAAAGCTGCAGAGTCATTGGCAGATCCTGAGGAGTATCCAAACTTATTTGACAATTGGCAGATCGCTCTTGCAGTTGAGTCTAGCCTTGCCAGTAAAAGGTGCCTTCTCCTTGATTCTCGAAATTAAGTTCTCATGTTCAAAGCTCTGAACTTTTTGTGATGATGCTGGAAAATGGTACCATTTATAAGATTCTATTGGCGATTGTGGTTACATCTTACTTGATTGGTGGGTTTATAGATGTAAAGAATTTTGAGAGCTGGATACTTTCTCATTCTCATTAAAATTGTATGGCAGATTCTACTTAAGATTAGGAGAAAATGGAAGACTTTTCACAATTTTTTTCCTTTTATTGTAATAACTTCTGGTTGAAGCATAATATTAAGTTAAGTGTTGCAGCGATGAGGATGCTCAGGTGGATGAGTGGCTTTACTCTCAGAGACAGGATACGAAATAAGCATATATGTGAAAAGGTTGGAGTTGCTCCAGTGGTAGATAAGATCAAGGTTTTGAAAACCGGACCGAATAACGAACCGGAAGAATGAGAGGTTCACGGTTGGACTGGTTCGACCGGTTCACGGTTGGACTGGTTCGACCGGTCGAACCAGATGACGTAATAAATAATAATATTATTAAAATTTATAAAATAAATGAGACATTTTCCTCTAATAACTTCACTCTACATTCCATTTTCATATTAAACTAATCAAATAATATAATCAAATAACATAAATATTGGTAAAGTTTCAACAAGCTCAACTTGCAAAAAACAAAGGATTGCGGAGCAAGATGGTTTATCAACAATTTTGTGATGTTTTATCAACAATTTTGGTAAAGTTTCAACAAGCTCAACTTGCACATGAGTAAAGATATTTCTTCTAAGCATATTAGAAAAAAAGTCTAACCTACATCTCAAAAATCTATTTCCAAAGTCAAACATGTATCTAGCCAGCATAAAATTTATAATTCCAACTGGTTAACACAATTAGTAGAGGAAATCATCTACCTTAATACAGAAGAACTCTAGCAGCCATTTAACTCAGAAGGTAGAGAAGCTGTAAATAGTTAGTTCAAAAAGAGAAGAACCTATGAACCCTAGGTCGCAACTCCCAATCTCACACACAAAAAGTATTCTCCAGATCGCTTCCTCTCTGTCTCTCATTTCTCTCCTATTTCGGCTTGCAAAGGGATGAACAAGTGGCAAAGGAAATTGTCATGAACAGCTCATCTCCCACATCCTATCCGCCCTTTCTTGTCTTCTTGATAGCACAAGATGTATACTCCCAATCGAATGGAATGTTCGCAGGCCCTAGTTCGACTGAATGAAAAGACATGAACGCAATCAAAATATAAAAAAACAAAATCGATGGCTTACCTGGAGCTCGACGACGACGACGAATTGGATTCTCACAGAAAGTCATGCGCCGGTGGTTGTGAGGTCTGATGAGTGCGAAAGACGGCTGGGATGAACGGAGATGGTTTGAGGATTCCTTCGGCTTCACTTGTGGATGGAGGAGTCGCGTAAGCGTCGAAGAGACGAATACTCGAAATAGAATACGCAACTTACGATTAGGGCAGTGAGAATAGCGATCAAACTTCCCCACACACGTGTTCGATCGTGGATGGACGGCTGAGATTTGCGAATTTTAGAACCGTCCGGTTCTTTAAAAGCCGCCCGGTTTGGCGGTTCCCCGGTTCAACCGGGTTTTATACTGGTTTTTGGCCGGTTTTGAAGACAGCCGATATTAAGATCAAACCGGACCGCCCGCCGGACCGGTTCGCGGTTGAACCAGTCGAACCGGCCGGTCCGGTCCGGTTTTGAAAACCTTGGATAAGATTAGAGAGAGTCGCATTAGATAGTTTGGTCAAACGTTTTAAAAGGCGAAATCGGGAATCGAGGCATAAGCCTAAAAAATTATAAAAATAAAGTAATTTAAAATTATGAATAATGACAAAAATGTCAAAAAATAATAAAATATTACGTCAATTGTGAATTTGATTATTTGTTCTAAGATAATATTAGTATATTACTGGAAAAGAAGATTTAAAATAAACTCACTTAAAAATAAAACATCCCTTTAGGATTAAGACCCAATGCAGGCTCATCATCACTTTGATTTTCTTTAGAAGAAACTTCATAATTAATATCAAAGTCATCCTCAAACTCTTCTTCATCTATAATATTTTTTTCCTTTATCTCCTATATCATTTAATATTTCGTTAGCTCTAGAATGAAACAATAATAGCATAAAAAAATAATTCATTATATTTAAGAATACATTTGAATTTTTTTGAAGCTCCAATCTCACTTTGTTTATTTCCTTTATATACATGAGTAGTTGCTTCACTGTCTTCATTGACTTGAGTTTCTCATTCTACTTCAACTTCAGAAATATCAACATTTTTAGGAGTAACCCATTCATCATCAGATTGTAAATCATCAACAAGTAAAGGGTCAATTGCATTATCAATGCTTCCTTGCTTCTGTAATTTGAGATATCTATCTTTCAGTTTTTTGTTAAACATAACATAAACAAGTTTGTTTATTCGATCTGTGGCCAATCGATTTCTTCTCTTAGTATGAATTTGATTGAAGATGCTCCAATTACGCTCGCTTGCAGAAGCCGAACATGTTAGGCTAAAAACTTTAATTGCAAAAGCTTTTAATTCAGGAACATCATCTCCAAACTGACTCCACCAACGTTCTTCATGAAATGAATAATATTTTATGAATATTGATTGAAGTATAAGACTTGAACATAAATATTAAAATTAAAATTATAAATATACAAATTATAAACATACCAGGAGATCGTGTTTTGTAGCATGCTTGTGCTGCTCTAAATCCAAACATTCCCTTCTTCAGATGAAATTCTTCAAGTTGATCATTCACTTTGAGGTAGTCTTCTTCAGAAATGAGTCTGTCCATACATGCATACAAACTAGTTTTCACCTCTTTATCAACATGAATAAGAAGAGTTTCCTATCATCTCTTCCATATTTCTTTGTGTAACCTCCTTTGTGGTGGCAAACTTCTTTAAATAATCTATACATTCTTTTTTCACCTCATCAGGTACTTTTGCACATGGTCCCACATTGACATGAGTACAGGCTAGATGATCCTTCAACCTCTTAACGCCACCAGTTATGCGTTTCTCACAGAAATTACATTTCATGTAAACATATCCCTTTTTTGCACCTTCACCAGACACTTCAACTTGAGTTCCATATTTCCATGCAGGATCTTTCTTTCTTGTACCACTAGTCATGCTAATAATAGGGCATATTTTAACAATTATTTGTACTACCAATAATAAAACAAAATGAATACAAAAATGTACTAGTCTGCCGGGGGTCCAAGGGGGCGCTGCCCCTTAACGGGGTTCGACCTCAGTACCGAGCATGTACCGCTCAGTACCGAGCATGTACCGCTCAATACCAAGCATATACTGCTCGGTACAGAGCGTGTATCTAGTGGTACCGAGCATGTACCGCTCAATAACGAGCATATACTTGCTCGGTACCGAGCGGTGCTGGCTCATTACCGAGTATGTACTTAGCAGTACCGAGCATGTACTGAGCGGTACCGCTCAATACCTGCTCGGTACCTAGCATGTACTGAGCGGACGAATGAAAGAAAGCCGAATCAGGAGTTATTCAAGCTTTCGTTACTGCACCTCAAAGTCAAGGCCACAACACCGCTCACCTACTCTTCTGACCTAACCGAGGCCTGAATGTTTCCTGCACTCACAACTTCGACTTCGTTTCCTGCTTTCAAAACCGTTATTGCTTTTGGATTTGTTTCCTGCGTCGTCTCCTTCTGACTTCGTCTCCTGCACTCACGGCTTTGTCTCTTTCCCTCACGGCTTCGCCTCTAGTTCGCCTTTCTATTCTCATAGGAAGCCCTAATCCTATACGCGAATACACAAACACGAATCGGCTGCGTCGTATACTCATATTTACATATATACCGAAGAAAAAATTTCGAGGCGGTGCCTCATACTGCCTCGAGGCGTTACGCTCTCATGCGTACGCCTTGTGCGAAAAAATCATAGGCTTCACTGGATGGTTTGAGGCGTAAGCCCTGATACGCATGACTTCCGCCTCGACTTGAGGCGCGACTCAATGCGGACGCCTCGTCCGCTTTTTTAATGGTTGGTTTGGTCACATAAAAATGGCGGCCTTCTGATGTTCTGGTTAGGAGAGTAGATGTTTTAGATTTAACTTATGTTAAGAAAGGTAGAGGTAGACCTAAAAAGACTTGGTTAGAAAATATTAAAAATGACCTTTCTTTATTAGATCTAAATGAGAATTTGACGTTTAATCGGACGCAATGGAGAAAAAGGATTCATGTAGCCGACCCCACGTAGTGGGATAAAGGCTTGATGTTGTTTTTGTTGTTGATCGTAATAACTTATGGTAATTTCTTCTTATTTTTAGAATTAATATTCCTATTTCCTTAGTATTATTCCACTTGTACCAGCTTGGCATAACGTTGTTAGTAAACTTTGTTCTGCGTCAAAGCTTGCCTATACATGGATACGTCTGGCATTTTATTTTGCAATTATTTCTGTTTTTACTATTTGCTTTTGGGAAAAAGTTCAAATTATTAGTCATTAAAACTTAAGCTTCATTTGGAAATTCAATTCAGGCTGTTCAGCGCATATTATTGTTGGCGCATTTATTTTGAATGTATTGTGATTAAAACAGGGGTAGATATCCTCCTGCGGAAGAGTATTTAAATCATGCTGAGGAGACAAATATTAATCTAGTGGAGGCTTTCAAAAACACTCAAGTTGATGAAGAAGGGTTGCTAGGTGAATCCGGAGACTCGGATTATACGGTATGTGTGCATTAAAACAGTGATTGTTGATTACTGCTATGTGCAGTTTGTCCTTACTACCATCTATATCTTTTTATTTAAGGTCCTTTGAAAGCATTGAAAGAAGTACTGGACTTTTTATGGATCTTTTTATTTTAAAGCTAACTAACTGGGTTGCTGACGTGACAATGAGCAGGAGATACTAATTTTTCTTGTGGTGTTTTTCTTGTGCTGTTGGCTGTTTGAGGGTAGAAGACCGAAAGATATTTGAGTGTTGTTAATGCTATAGCTTATGTAATGAAATTTAAATGTAGGTTTATTTTACCATTTTAAAATTGTGAATTTACATACCTCGTTTTCTCTTGTTACACTACCGATACCCAACTTTTCATGCTTTCAATTCCATTTTTCATTTCGTAACATAACAGTTTTTTAACTTCAATAGATGTTTTTTAAATTAATTTATATCTCATTGTATTTTTGAGATTTGTGTTTCAGCATGCACTATTTGATATTCTTTAACTTCTACAAAGCTACATTTTTTCAATTTGATAGAGTTTCTATCCTTTTCATAGGTATTTAATTTGGTTGGACAGTCGCTGCATTGAAACAGCTATAGCTTAGGAATATTGATGTACCCATTTTCTGAAGTCAATTTCGTGGAAGCAACTGAATTCTTAATCATAGAATTCTTTTGGTTTTATATTGCACATAAGATTACTTTCTCTTTTTTATTAAATCTTTATTGTGTCTGTCGATTGCTTTCTGGTGCATAAGCACTCTAATATTTGACAGCCTTCGTCAATTTTTTGTATGTGCAACGCCTTAAAGTCAACTCAGGATCCAATTATGTGTTCTCCAGAACTTTTTTTTTCGCGTTCTACCATGGTATTGAAAAATTTTTCAAGTGTTGGGTTAAGAAAATTTATTGTACTGTATACAATTTCCATGGCGCTCTTGTTGGAAATAGAGGTGGTATGCAATTGATTTTTACATAATACCTCATCGTTTTGATGAGCCAATTGAGGGATGCCTGGATACTGTTTCTGGCATCCCGAATAATCAATTCATATAATACAGTTTCGGGGGAGGTAGATGTGTTATCAGCACTTGTTTGATTGCGTCATTTATCTGGGAAAGATTAAAAAATACATTCATCTTCATTCATATGGTAAAATTAAAATTTCGCATTTGAAACTAAAGAAGTTCAAACTTTATGTTAAAAGTGTGCGTGGATTTCCTGTAGAGATGAATTTTTTGTATTTGAACTTGTTCTCCATTATTGTTTCTGCATTTCAGAAATTTTGGTAGTTCGATTTTGAGATTATTTATTGATGAAGAAACATGCAGGGAAGGGTAGAGAATGAAGAGCGTGAAGAACAGGAACAGGAAGTTGAAGCAGATGATTCTACCAATGGTGTTGTCCTAGTCAATGTGAATGATGATGAGGAAGACTGGGGTACAAATAACAAAGGAATCCCAGCAGAGTAATTGCAATTTTTGGGCAAATGTAGAGACAGTTTTTTAACCGAGTAATTAGTTGCTATATTCTTTATTTTAGAATATTATCATTTTTTTGGCTTCTTTGCTACTGCTATTATACATATTTGTATTAGTAACCAGTTTGTAAAGTCGAATTAGTGCATTTGTGAAATGAGTAAATTAAAAGTGATGGTTCTCGGGGACAAAACTGCATCCATATCATCTATATCAAATTCTTGGTTTCAGGTATTAAGGATTAGATTGGCTTCCAAAAGTTGGTACCTTAGACTATTATTGAAATAATATATGGTTTTCAACAGTTGCATAGACATTGGAGGGAAGCTTTTTATTTTATTTTATTTTATTTATTATTATAGATTTTAGCATTTTGAATGTGAGATCCTTGGGTTGAAGTTGTTGCATGATGCTCAGGTTGGTTTGTGATTTGCTAAATTTCTTCTCACCTGCTCATATATGCGGAGATGCTGTAACTAACATTAAATGCTCTCACTGACATTGTCTTTTTAATTATGGCAGTTCTCACTCCAATTAAGTAAAACGACCAACCAGGATGTCCAGTTTCAAACATTCTGCCAGTATAAATCCAAGGTGACTAATACCTTCTGTTATTTCATCCGTTATCTTTTGTTGAGGCCTGTATTCTTAACTTGCATGCCTTAAATTAAGTTTTTTTGTAATATTCTCTTTTGATCTCTAGATGGCGTGTTGCACTACTAGGAATTAATGAGGTCATGTTTAGTCTCAAAACCTTTAGATTTGCTTTGAGTTAGTGCACCATACGAATAATCAATCAAAATTTATGATAGACTCATCTCAAAGTAAAATTGACAGCTTAGAAACACCATTTAAAACAAAATTTGATCCAGATATGCCGACGCAATTTTTTTTTTAATTAATTAAGTAATTACACAGCCTATCTTTGAGTGCCAAATGCCTTTTTAGTTTAGGAGTGACAGTGTT
Source organism: Dendrobium nobile (assembly GCA_022539455.1). Taxonomy (NCBI): domain Eukaryota; kingdom Viridiplantae; phylum Streptophyta; class Magnoliopsida; order Asparagales; family Orchidaceae; genus Dendrobium; species Dendrobium nobile. The sequence continues at coordinate 1,304,397 of CM039736.1, read as the reverse complement.
ATGATTTTTTTTTTTTCAGTTTATAGTGGTGCATTATTCTTATTATTTTTCCAGTGAGCTCCTAGCCTGTGTAATTCACTTTAACTATCGTGAAAATATGTTTTTTTTTTTTTTTACATTGGATCATCTCATCATCCTAAGCCTGCTTGGCTACTCACCCAATCCATCTCTGTTCTTGTTGGCTCCCAGAATCTACTGGTTTAATAAAGATGGTTGATTTTCTTTTTCTTCTTTAGCTGCGTAGTTGTTTCACAATATTTGAATATCCTCCTTTGCCAAACATTCTTTTTATATAACTAAGGATTTTAATTACATTGCAAGAACCAGCTGTCACCAACTTCCTTTGCTGGAATGATTTGCATAACTTATTCCTTCAAAGTAATGGTGCTAATGGAATGCTGATGAGCTCATAGCACCGGAAAATTTTTCTTGTAAAACCAAAAGATGCTTGACAATTTATGAAAGGTGGGTTGTAGCCGTTGGATTTGCTTTGTGAGTCACCAACTTTAAGATGATCTGCTGGCATAACACAAATCTCAAAGCATATTCGAGGGCTTTGAACAACCTTTCATAACTTTTTTTCTGATCTGGAAATTTATTTTTTTTCCTTGGTAGGCCGGTTGCTTTAATTCAAACTAGTAGAATTATATATAGGGTTCTAGTTCCTTATTCTCGTTGCTTTATAGCTGGCACACGGTTTTTGGTGACTATGGTGGTTGAGAAATGAGATATTCTCCCATAGAAAAGGTCTGAATTCATGCTTCCTTTAGGCCTTATGGTTGTCTTTGTTATCTTTGTATAATTATTTGTCATTATCAAATGATTAGTGTTAGGTTTTGTTTGGGACGGTTTTTTTATTGCTTCTTAAAGCAGATTTTTAGTACAAAATTCTTTTTTTTTATTAGAAAAGCAGTAAAAAAGCCGTCCCAAACGAAGTTAAGTCTCCATAATTTCGCAGCTCTCTTACAGTCACCCTTTTTTTTCAATCTTTAACAATAGACTTGCAACAGGATCATTGGTGTATTGATGAAATTTATCCAGTTAAGTTTCTTGAGAGAAAGTTGTGTGATAGATACATATAGCAAATAAAGAATTTGTACACAGCTGTGTATAAATTTTTGATTTACTGCCTACATGTTCAAAATCTATATGCATATACTTATGTCTTTAAAATTTCATTTGGGATAGTTTTCTTATTACTTTTTAAAGAAGCTTTTTAGTACCAAAAAAAAAAAATTCTTTTATTTGGAGGATAATGATATTTTAACATTACTTCTTCCTATGTATTGCACTTTATCCTCCAAACAAGTTGGTATGGCTCTTAGGCAGTCCTTATCGTTAAAGATAATCACTTTACACAGCTCATTTTGGCCTGTTGGTTGAGAGCTTAGGCTTCCAATTAAGAGATTTTGGGTTCGAGTCTTTGTGTATGCGTTATGTGTGTGAGTTTGCCTTAAATGATCTAAATGTCCCCGAAAAAAAAATGATAATCACTTTGAAAACATTGATGCCAAACCCTAAACTTAGCAAAATTGAATGAAAGAGAAGATTTGATGATAGATGTTTGGCATACCTTCTTGCATACTCTTAAGTAGAAAGGAGAGGCAAAAAGTGGGGGGCAAAAAGGAGTGGTGGTGGTCTCTTTAGTTTGAATTTGAAATAAGAGAGCCTTTAAGAACATAAAAAGGGGAAGAAATTGAAAAAAAAAAACAAAAAAGTTATTACATGCAATTCCCACCTAATCTCTATTATCGTTATTATTTGTTGATTTCATACCACAATTAATTGTATTCCTGATTAGATTGATTGATAATGGGTAGATTTGAGCCATAAATGGGCTAATTAATGGTCATTAGCTGGCTTATTTATTATAAAAAAAAATATTATTTTAATTTATATAGTTATTGTAGGGAAATGATAAAAAAAAGAAAATTGAGGAGAAATAAGAAAATAAATATTTTAAATAATTCTGCATATATATAATTGCAATGTACTTATTTTTTAAAATTTTTTAACTTATATATTATATAGCATCTTCATTTTAAAGTTAAATAAAAATATCACTAATATTCATCTATTCAAAATAAAATAATTATAATATAGTTTGATATGATTTAAATATTTTAGTGTTATATGAGTAAATATTAAAATTTATGTTAGATATGTGAATGTATAAGAATTCAAAAGCATTTATGGAAATCCTCTTTAATATTTCCGAAATGATCCAAGTCACAAGTTGGTTGACAAATCAAGTTAAATTTGCTTTGAACTTTGTTTTTTAATTAATCCAAATCAAGCTTCGTTTGGAATGGCTTTCTTCCTACCTCATAAAATTAATGTAGAGAAAGTAATTTTTAAAAATGTAATAGAAAGCAGCTTCTTAAAAGTTGTGAAAAAATAATAACCGAATAGAAATTATGAAGAAAGTTTATACCAAATGAAGTTTGGTTTTTTGATTGCTTAAAGCAATTTTTTTAGTAGAAAATTTTTGAAAATTAAAATTTTTTGTACTGTAAAGTAATAAGAAAATTATCTCAAATGAAGCCTTAGGCTCAATTATTATATATTGAATTGCTGTTGAGTCTCACAATTTTGCTTTCTAGACTGCTATATTTTGTTATGACCTTTTTTATATTTTCAAAATTTTTATGAGAATTTTTTTAAACCCTAAATCTATTAAAATATAGCAGTACTAATTTTTCAAAAACGGAAAATATTATCATGCTCTTAAAAATTTAAAAAATAAACTTTCATATAAAAAATTCTACAGTAGCATTCATAGACAGCTATTAAAGTATTTTAATAATTAAAGTTTCCAATGATCAATCATTTATTATAGCTAAGATCCACTAAACAAAACAATAACAGCTCACTGAAACAACTCCTTGTTCTAATTTTTATTAGTTCGACTTTTTTTTTCTCATATTTGTCTTTTTATTATTTTATGCTATCCCACACAGACATGCATCAGACTAACTCTGTGAAATTAAAAGCTTCAAATGATGCTCTATTTATTTATTTAATTAATTTGATAGATTCCCCACTCTTCTTTTTACATTACAGGAGTAGTCGCCCTCCACGAACTCTGCAGGTAATAGCTGGCAATGAACTCTTCTACTACTCTTTTATTACCAAACCAGAACCAGTGGATCCCATCTCAGCTCATTTGCCGACGATTGTATCAAGCACTAACAAATTATTGGAGAAATTATTTTGTGCGGATGCTGAATGTCGTCTGGAGACCAATTAGAATGTGCCACGTGACCCCTTCGCTCGATACCGCGGCTCGGTATTGCTGCTACCACGGCTCGATAATGTTTATGTGATGCATTATGGTTGATCTCCGAACGGCTTTCTCATATTGCTCTTTTCTGCTACCAATCACGTAAACTCTTTTATATATCTATATTAAAAAAAAACTCTGATATACAAAGTATATGTTAAGGGTTTGAAATTAAGTGAAAAATGTTTTATCCAATTAGTTTATGAATGCTAAGAGAACTGGTAACTTTTTCATAATTATTATTATTATTTTCGGATTATTTTATCATTAGAAGTATTTATTAGGACAAATGGAGATTAATGGAGTAGTTTTTGTCCTAATGATTGCCATTATGTGGGTACCCACTCCCATTTTTGTATTATTCCCATCATTAGCGTGGTCCTTTGAACAGTATTGTTTATTCCTTTTTTTTTTAATACATATTTTGTTTTGGTTTTGTAAATATAAGATCAAAGATCATAGTCAAATGATGCACTTTCTTTTTGGTTTTCATTTTGTCTTTCTATTTGCAATGAAAGGGGTATTTTTAATTGAAATGAATAGCCGCATACCTTTTTTTTTTAATTTAAAAGAAATATTTTTGACTTTATATTTGGGCATGATATATTTAAGAAATATTTTGCTGAGTCAAGAAGATTGGGACTGCTAAAACTTGCCGCAAAGGCGCCATCTCAACTATGTTTGATATTGAAATATATTAGAGATGCGAGTGAGATAAGCTGGCTCGATCTCTATTTGTTAACGAGCTCGCGAGCCGAGTATATCAACTTTTCAACTCGAGCAGAATTTTGAGCTTGTTCGATTATCGAGCTCGAGTTTGAACCGCGGAAGACTCGACTCGATTACTCGTCGAGCGGCTCGGAAACAAGGGCGGGCTGAGATGCGGAATGGTAGGGGTCGGACTCGAATCCTTAGATGCGGAAGGTTGAAGGCGGAACGGCGGACCGGTCAAGAGGCGAACCGAAGCATAAGCGTATTTCGCGTGCGAACGGCGGAATGGGCAACATCTGCTTATGAATCGTGAAATGGAACGACTCGACGAGCCGCTCGTCAAGCTCATTAACATCGACAAGTTGAGCTTGAGCTTGACTTTTGTGCCCAACTCAAGTTCAAGCTCGAGATTTGGCTCACTAGTCGAGCTCCACTCGACTCGTTTACACCCCTAAAATATATATACGAGCAAAAACAAAATAAAAGTTGAAAGCTTTTTAATAATATGCTAGTAAGTGTTTAATTCATTATATGCTACACTTGATTTGATCCTCTCCGCTATTATTCAATGTGTGTTGATTGGTTCAACTTAAGCATACAAACATGCAATCAATCAACTGTTATTTATTGCATGCATCTTATCATCTTCATAGCATCCTGTCCCCTTACAATTATTGAATTTATCAGGGTTTTGGTGTGACTTTGAACACTGTAGATTCTCCTAAAATTTTTCTATCTCTCAAACAATTTTAACATTTCATTGACCAATTGTATTTAAATAACTATAGCTCCAGCAAAACTATTTTAGTTCATCCTTTTGAAAACAAGAAGGAATAGCCATGGCTAAAAACAAGTTCCCATCATCATTTAATTTAGTAAAAATCATTTTTAGTCCTAAGTTGGACTACTTAGGCTCATAATAGCATGAGATTAATATACCAATATTTTGTCATGTCGTGTGGAGCCCACACACATTAAGAGAAGTTATTACTCTTGGCTTGGGATTGGGGAGGTTATTAGAATATATAGTTAATAACTAATGAAAAACAAGTGGTCCTTATAATAGTTAATCTAAGTGTCTTAAGCACTAATTAATCTATTTATGGTCTATAATTTTGTCTTATTTTTAAACTCTTTCATTAGGAGCTTCAACTAATCATAAAAGCCAGCAAATCATTAAATAAATAATGGGGGATTTACATACATACCACTTTATTTTATGCTATTTACATATCTAATATCTAAAATTTTGATATTATATATTTATCACCCATAGAACAAATATATGTGCATGGACTGAAATATTAAAGTTTATAGGGTGGTTTGAGTGATAATAATAAAATATATGATTGATATATTTGATATTAAAATTTTTTATGAGTAGTAAGAATGTAATATTAAAGTTTTGGATGTTAGATATGTAAATAATATGAAATAAAATGGTATGTATGTAAAATAAATAAATTAATAAATCTTAAAATTTATCTCTTTTTTTTTTTTAAAGGTGGTAGTCATATTTTATATTTTCTGATTTTTTTTTCAAATTCTACGGAGAAAAATAATATCTTATAATCACACTTATAATGGCGGTATACATAAGAAATTTTTTGTCCAATATTAAAAAAAAAAATCTCATAATAACTCTCAAAAAATCTATTTTTTACATAATAGTTCCCAACAAAAAATTATATTTTTCTCAAATTAAATCTTATCTGATTTTTTGCTTTAAAATTAGCCACAAACCAATGAAAGAAGCTTCTAAAATAATTTTTTTATCCATCACAAAATCTTTAGTAGGAAAAAAAAATCATAATCTCTACCAATGAAGCTACAGATAGAGTTGTCCTATTTTCTTCATTAATTATATAAATATATGCATATCTATATATGTTGAGCATCAACATTTCATCTCATTCATTTAATATGGCACAAGCAAAAGTTATGGCTCACACCAACACCAAAAGGCTTACAATTAAATAATTATTATTTAAAATATTAATATGGTCTTCTATGGCTTCCCTAATGTTTTATTTATAGCAATTTGCTTGGAATTTAATAATTATTTATAATTTATAATAATAAATTATGTTGGTCCCCTATGCACATATGGACCTTACCCCTCAATGGAAGGTGTTGAATTATTGGCCTAACATAATATTTTCTTATCATAAAATTTATTGAATGAAAAAAAAGTCAAATAAATGGTATATTAATGACAAGAAAATTTTTATCATTAGATTTACCCTTAAAAATTATTAATAAATACTAAAAAAATATTATTATACTATAAAACATTTATATTGTTTTTTATAATAATTCTACAATTATTTTTAGGTACAAATAAATTATCTTGAATGAATTATCTAATTCAATTTTTAATTGTTATATGAGAAATAGCTAGAAAAAAGAAAATGGATTTGAAAATTAGTACTTTATTTTCACAATTTAAAAGTACCCCTCAAATTTAAGGGAAATTCTATAAGATCGTGGTGAGACTGATAATGCTTTATGGTGCAGAATGTTGGCCATTAAAAGTGAAGCATAATACTAGTTAAGTGTTGCAGAGACGAGGATGCTCAGGTGGATGAGTGGCTTTACTCTTAGAGATATGATACAAAATGAGCATATTCGTGAAAAGGTTGGAGTAGCTCTAGTGGAAGATAAGATTAGATAGAGTCGTCTTAGATGGTTTGGTCGCATAAAACGGCGGCTTTTCGATGACCCGATTAGAAAAATAGAGGCATTAGATCTGACTTATATTAAAAAAGATAGAGGTAGACAGATCTAAAAATACTTGGTTAAAGAATATTAGAAATGATATTTCCTTATTAAATTTAAGTTAGAATTTGACTTATAATATGACACAATGGAGAAAAAAAAATTCATGCAGCTGATACCACCTTGTGGGACAAAGGCTTGTTGTTGTTGTTGTTGTTGCATGTTATATTCAGGGCAGATGCATGTTTTATAAAGTTAGTTGTCAAGTTGTTATAGAGAAATTTATTTAGTTACTCTGAAATTTTTTAAAGCAGAATTTTTTTTTAAATAATAAAAATAAAATTATCATTATTATCTAAGAAAAAAAGCAGTTAGAAAATTATCTCAAATAGAATCTTAATTAAAACAGAAAATAAAATTTAGGCTTCATAAATATATTATAAAATTTATAAAAAATCACAAATCAGATATTAAAAAAAAAGTTTTACGATAAGTATTGTCTCATTTTTTTATTCCATGATGGCGAATTGACGAGGAAGACGCCGGCCGGTCAATAAATAGGATCCAAAAAAAAAAACAATAAAAAGGGAAGGCCGATCGAATGACAACCATTGGATCGTTATCGTCATGTTTACAGCCGTCCGATGCGCCGCGCTGTAACTGTTAGGATGTACGAGATTAGGGTGGAGCAACACGAAGGGCTACATATCGAAAAGTGATGACGTGTCATTTCCTTTTTCATTTTCACGGACGCGGTGTGGCTAGGCGCCGACGGTTCAGCCGCACGGGACGTGACGGGCGGGTCCCACTCACATGGCTTCTCCAATACCAACTCTCTACTAATGTGTGGGCCCTACCTCTTCCACGTATCTTCCTTCACCCATACGCTCATCGTCGGATCGTTTTAATTTTGGTGATCCGTGATATTAATCATATATTTCTAAAACATTTATTATTATTTTTTCTTATTTTCATAATAAAAAATTTATGAGCAAAGCCCTCTGTATTGAACTAAAGGAAATGGTTATGTAAAAAATTGATTAGTGTAAAGAAGTAGAGCTGAAGGAAAAAAAAAATTCCAAAAAAGATAAATAAAATATTGGGTTACCACAACGACCTCAGAACAAAGCAAATGCCGCTCGGTTGGGATAAATTATTCTTTGCCGTCATCAGATGGCTTTTGGAGACGAATGAGAGTGCATCACGTTATTTTTTTCTCTGCATCACTGCTATGTATCGTTCGGTACCGGGCGATATCGCGCGCTCTTATTCGTCTCCGGATGGTTCGATTTCCTCACATAATAATTTCTCCTGGGTTGCAGCAATAACAACCACCTCAAAAATATCAAAGGTCTACAGAAAGCAATGCGGGAGAGCGTAATGCGAGAAACGACCAGCCAGGCCAACAAGGGCTCACGTATGAAAGATCATTCGAAGGTAGGCCAACACATCGTAATCCATGGTTGTTTTCTCTATTTTCAAGAAATTTTTATACGATAAAGCAGGTTTATAAAGCAACAAAAAGTTCGTCCCAAACTAAACTTAAAACAAGTTAACAACAAAATTACTTTCCTATAATAATTTTTTAAAAAAAGTTGATATGGATATTATAAGCATGTACTTCTTAAAAAAACTAATACCTATAACCCTAAATCATATCAATAATTAATAAGAAAATAAATAATTAAGAAAAAAATAATAAATAAAATAAATAATTAAGCATATATAAATTAGTAGCAAATCATAATATTTGATAGGACCAAATAATTGGATATCGGATCGGATATTGGCCGAACGCGCTGCCTTCCAAACTCGATAAATATAACGAAAAGACAAATATAACCCTTCATTACATATATCTCTCATCAGAAGCGGAACCGAAGCAGCTCGGTAGGGAGAAAGGCGTGTCTTTCTCTTTCCATCACTAAATTCTCGCTCACGCTTCTCCATAGCTGTGGTTTAGCTGTATTTGCGCTCTCTCTCTGGTTATCTTTCTATCTCTATAACTTTCTCTGTTTCTCTCCCTAAAAAAACCCTTCGCCCGGCGCTTCTCTCCCTCACCTCAAGGATGAGATGAAGACTGGCAAAATACAATTTCTTTCTCATCTTAGCCTCCTCTTCCTTCTCTTCGTCGCCGCCCGTGGATTCTCAGGCCGAGAACTGACATCGCCGGAGGCGGTGTCCATTCGGCAGCGGCAGCTCCTCTACTACCGGGATGAGTACGGCGACCGCGGAGAGAAGATAACGGTCGATCCATCGCTAACCTTCCCAAACTCCCACCTCCGTAATGCCTACATTGCTCTCCAGGCATGGAAGCAGGCGATCGTCTCGGATCCGCTGAATCTGACCGGAACCTGGGTCGGATCAAACGTCTGTGCCTACAAGGGCGTCTTCTGTGCCCCGCTGCCATCTAACCACAGCCTTACTGTCGTTGCCGGCATCGACATCAACCACGCCGACATCGCCGGATTCCTCCCGGAAGAGCTCGGCCTACTCACGGACCTCGCCCTTTTCCATATCAACTCTAACCGTTTCTGCGGCACCATCCCTCACCGATTCGACCGTCTTCGCCTCCTCTACGAGCTCGATCTCAGCAACAATCGCTTCGCCGGAAAGTTTCCTACTGTTGTTCTTCGCCTTCCATCTCTCAAGTATCTCGACCTCCGTTTCAATGAATTCGAGGGAACGGTTCCGTCTGAGCTTTTTGACAAGGATCTTGATGCTATCTTCATTAATAGTAACCGATTCCGCTTCGATATTCCTAACAACATCGGGAATTCGCCGGTGTCGGTTATCGTCCTCGCTAATAACCGATTCGGCGGATGCTTGCCGGCGAGCATCGGCAACATGTCGAAAACCCTTAATGAGATTATCCTGATGAACAATGGACTCAGATCTTGCTTTCCTAAGGAGATCGGGCTTCTAAAGAAGCTGACAGTTTTGGATGTGAGCTACAACGAGCTCGTCGGCCCGTTGCCGAATGAGATCGGGAAAATGCGTAGATTAGAGCAGCTTGATGTGGCTCATAATCTCCTCTCTGGTCAGATCCCGGCGTCCATCTGCCAGCTTCCGCGGCTCGAGAACTTTACCTTCTCCTACAACTTCTTCACTGGTGAGCCGCCGGTCTGTCTTAGGGTATCGTCGTTTGATGACCGGCGAAACTGCCTGCCTGGCCGTCCGTTGCAGCGAACGCCGAAGCAATGTGCCGCATTCCAGCGTCTTCCGGTGAACTGCAACTCCTTCCACTGCGCTCCGTTTGTTCCACTGCCGCCGTCATTGCCACCGTCGCCGCCGACACAATCTCCTCCGCCATCACTATCGCCGCCGCCACTATCTGGGCCTCCGCCCCCATCTCCACCTCTAATTCTGTCACCACCGCCGCCTTCCCAATCTCCGACATCTCCATCGCCACCTCCGCCATCACCTCCAACACCATCTCCTTCACCGCCACAGGTATCTCCTCCTCCCCCTCCATCTTCCCCATCTCCTTCACCGCCGCCTCCACCACCTCCTCCTCCTCCACCTTCTCCACCACCCCCATCTCCCTCACCGCCGCCACCATCTCCTCCACCTTCTCCACCTCCACCTTCCCCTCCTCCGCCATCTCCACCTCCTCCTTCACCACCGTCTCTACCTCCACCACCACCATCTCCTCCACCCTCGCTACCACCTCCACCTCCCCCTTCGCCACCTCCTCCTTCACCCTCTCCACTATCCCCTCCACCACCATCTCCACTTCCCCCTTCTCCTTCACCTTTGCCACCATCTCCTCCTCCGGCTTCCCCATCACCAACGCCTCCACAACCCACTCCACCTTACTGCATCCATTCACCACCTCCACCACCCAATTCCCCTCCACCACCGCTAATCTACTCACCTCCGCCACCACCCTTTCCACATTATTCTCCTCCACCAGTATACCCATCTCCTCCACCCCCACCCAATTCTCCGCCTCCACCCAATTCTCCTCCTCCCCCGCCCAATTCTCCGCCTCCACCCAATTCTCCTCCTCCACCAATTCATTACTATCCTTCACCACCTCCCCCACCTAACTCACCTCCTCCACCCCCTCCTTGCATCGAACCACCACCACCACCACCTCCGCTTCCTTGTATAGAGCCACCTCCTCCTCCTACACCATCATCACCCTCTCCACCTCCACCATCGTTATCACCGCCACCGCCACCTTCTCCATCACCAGTACCGCCTTATCATTATCAATCACCACCACCACCACCATCACCTTTCCCATCTCCATCGCCTCCTTATCGCTATATATCACCACCCCCGCCATATCGATATGAATCTTCACCACCGCCACCTTCTCCATCACCGCCTCCGCCTTATCATTACCATTCTCCACCACCGCCTTCTCCATCACCGCCACCTCCAATCCACTATCATTCGCCTCCACCACCTTCTCCATCACCGCCGCCCCCTTATCATTACCAATCTCCACCACTGCCACCCCCAATTCACTATAATTCACCACCACCGCCATCACCATCTCCTCCACCTCCACTTCCTTGCGAAACTCCTCCCCCGCCGCCACCAGTGTATGAGGGACCATTGCCGCCAATAACCGGCATATCTTACGCATCCCCTCCGCCTCCTAGTATCCCTTATTACTGATTCTTTGAGAATCACCCTCATCTTTTTCCCCTTCTCCCTTTGAAAAATTGGTGCTCGTTAAACAGTAGAGCCAACTAGATCATTCAATCCTGAACTTTTTGTGATGGTGAGACCATTGAAGCAGAGATTGGATTGGGAAATGGAGAAGATGAAGGAGATGAATGTTGAGGGTGGAAATTAAATGTCTGAAAATTGATTGCAAATTATAGATATTTGCACTGTGAATAAATTGGCGGGAGAGAGACAGAGAGACTTGGAATCGATTCAGAGCTTCTTAGATGCAGAAAGAAAATCAATGTATAGAGCATGATGAGATTTGCCAGTAGATCATCAACTGTGTTCTTAATTGTTATCTTGATCTTCTATACTAGATTTATAATTTATTTTATTTCATGGACTGTTGATTTTTAATTCTTATTTCTTATACAAATTCGTATCATGACTGTTTGATCATAGTAGAAGATGAAGGTTTTTGTTTGGGATGACTTTTTTATTGTCTTTTAAAGCATCTTTTTAGTACAAAAGTTTTAATTTTTATACTATAAAACTATGATGTGGAACATCATAACAGCAGAGGCTTTTCTAGAAGATTTTATAGATAGTTTATATATGAATGCATTGCAGTAGGAAAGACATTATTGATGAAATATCATATGATTTGAAGCTTTAGAAGCTTGTTGTGTGTCTTTGTTCCCGGGATTGAGAAATTCCTTCTTGCATCCTCTTCTTCCAACGATCCAACGATAGACTCCTCATATCAAGCTGCTTTAAGAAGTAGTAAGAAAGTCATCACAAACAAAACCCGTAGTTGAGATTTATCAAGTTTTATTTATTGCTTATTTGATTGTTAGAGCAAGAATCCAAGATTGATATGGCATACAAATTTGATATGCTTTTGGAGATAAATAATGTCTTTTGTCATTTCTAATTCACATTCATAGAATTGTTCAAATTGAGTCAAACTGTTTTTCCTCTTTCCAATATAAATCTATTTTGGACTATTTCCATCTCTTTCAATGTATCTATACATAAAAAAACTTTTATACAACCTAAAACATTAAATTATAGGGAAGATTTTAGATTTATATACATACAATTTTATTTCATATTATTTACATATTTAATACCTAAAATTATAATATTATATGCTGTGCATTGAATGAAATATTACAGTTTATAGAGTAGTATAGGTCGTAAGAATAAAAAATAAGAATGATATATTTGATATTAAAATTTTATATAAGTGATAGGAATATAATATTAAAATTTTAGGTGTTAGATATGTAAATAACATGAAATAAATAGTATTTATGTAAATCCCTCATTTTTTATCAAATGTTATAAAATTTTTAGTACACGATAACAATTATAATTTCGAGCTAAACGTATTAAGAGTAGAAGTTCGTGCTTTCTTTTACAAATGATCTCATTATATCATTAAAAAAATACTATAAAAATGTTACAAATATATGAACTTTTTATATGTTTTTGTAAGTGTTAACATTTTCTTCTCATTTGAGGAATATAATATTAGGTGCGGTAACCAGATCGTCCGAAGGTCATTTTGTTCCACGTCATTCGATATATAGCAGTAAACAGTAATTATACACCATAAATAAGTGATGTGGCAGGTCTTGATTGGCCTCTAGACACATCAGATGACCGCATGTAATAATTTCATCATTTGAGGTCCATTCCTTAAAATCTCCTCTCTTCGAAGATAACAAGACTTTTAAAAAATGATTAAGGTCTCTTTTAATCCGTTAATTATAGTTAATTAACTTACAATTTTCCTAATCACGCGTTTTGCCCCTTTCATGCGGCGAGATGTCGGATAATAACGTCTCCGAAGTTGATTGAAATTAACGTTATTCTTTTTAATTTAAATGGCATCCATTGATTGGCTGAAGGCCTAATGATGAGGTTACTATTGTAATTATCGAGATTAGGCTTCGAGATTTGGACTGCGTCACACGTTGACGAGATGAGCTAATCCTAGCCGTCCCTTTCACTGATCGACCATTGGCTAACAGGTTAAAAGCCTCTCCTGCTTTTGGCTGCGAATTTAAAGCATATTGGTCACAGGACATTGGATGCACCGACAAAATAAGGGAGGGGAGGTGATTTTAATGATATTAAATTAGTAATAGCTCTTTTTTTAAATATAAAATTAATTTATGAATTAATATATTTATTTATTACCTTTATTTTGATTTAAGGATATTTTATAATATTAAAACATATAAGTTTTGAGATGTGCTCTGACACATAATTAATACATATTATTAAAATAATAACAAATAAACAAGTAATTTTGAGAAATTAATATAATAATAATTATAGAACAATATTTTCCTTACAATAAAAGATATGTAAATCAAAGCTTAGGAAAAAAAAAAAATCTCATCATAACTTAGGCTTCAGTTGGGACGGCTTTTTTATTGCTTTCTAAAACATAGTTTTAGTACAATTTTTTTTATTTTTATACTAAAACTCCGTTTTAGAAAGCAATAAAAAAGCCGTCCCAAACGACGCCTTAGTTTGGTTGGTAGGCGAGTTCGGTTGGGAACCTCTCAACCCGTATTTGATTCCCCTTGAGCGGCGGCGCCTCTTAAGTGGGGCCCAATCAAATGCGGGTCAGGAGGTTTCTAGGGTGGATGTCTCTTCTAGGTCAGTTGATAATTAATCACGTTGTCAAACACTTTTTCGGAGATGGCAACAGATGGATACCCGATCCCAAAAAAAAAAAAATCTATTTTTGCAGTTAGAAAAGTCAACGCTGAGCCTCCCCTATTTATTGGCCTGCAATGTCGCTTCCTCTTGTTCCTATTTCATTTTAATAAAAAGGATAAGTCTTGGAGTATTCACATGAACTGATTAATCATTAATGAAATATTATCTTTAAATAAATTCATATCTTGCAATTTTAATAAGAAATTAGCATTTAATATTATGATACATACTTTTATTCTTCTTCAAAATTACCTTCAATAACTAAAAAAGCATCAACTTGTGATGACGCCCTTCACTTAAAAAAAAAATCAAAATAAATAATAAAATAATAATAATGTTTATTTTATGCATCTGTATGGGTAGATCCATAATGACATTAGAGAGGTCGTGCAAGCCTCCACTGGCTTAGCCCATTTATATTATGGCAATGACAAACAAAATTTTGAATTTCAATATGTATTATCTATCCCGCAATCATATTATCTTACTGCAAAACATGTAAGATTTGAACATGGGATCTCTTTGTTGATAGTCATAGCACCCAACCTATAGATCAAGATGAGCTGCCTTGCACAACACATCTCACTGGTGCCTCTCATCGGAAGCATATTAGAAGAAGGGGAGATTATTGGGTTCGGACACCTGACACAGCTTATGTTCGGTATTCACAGTATCAAGCTGTACTGAGCTCGGTACTGCTCAGTATCGAGTAGTAGGTGATGTGGTGCATTTTCATTGGGCTCCGAACACGTCCGGTGTCCAAACCCAATAATTTGCCTAGAAAAAGAGAGGGGCCACCCATCATTGTTACAATCACGTCGCTTGCCGCTCATGCTAATCACTATCACGCCACCTACTAAAGAGAGTGGAAGATCAAGAGAGGATTTATGATAGAAGCAATAGCAATAGAATCCTAAGACTATAAGTAGATGATGCGGACATCAAATAGGCTACGTTATTCAGGCGGATCACTGAAGCTCAAGGACGTCCACTACCCCTTATTATCTGAATATTCCCTTTTTCTGTTATGCATAGTACTAGCTCTCTTTTCAGCTGTTTTGATATTTTCGGTTGTCTTTATTTTAGCATATATGAACTGTAGAAGCAAGAGGTAGAAGCTAGCTAATTTTCACAATTTCAGTAATATCATTTTCGGTTGCAAGGAACCTTACTGTTCCATTGCTTCCTTTCCCTTCGGTTCCATCTTCTTCTATTGTTGCCGCTGCATCAAATCTGGTATCAGAGCTAGTGCCGGCGTCAATGGCGGAGAGCAGCCGACCCAGGACCGACGGCGATCGGAGCTTGGAGGCGTTGTGGGAAACGCAAAGGCAAACGTCCAAGCAATTGGAGGAGCTCATCAATAACTTTGCACGATTCGCGGACGAAATGCGCGATGAAATGCGGCAAGTAAGGGCGGCTACCAATCCAGTAGCTCACCCGACTATTCCGGCAACCATACCGGCGCCCCGTAGACCGTTGAGGGGAGATACCATTCCGAGAAGAGGCCCTCCCATATGTCCGGAAATTACTGATTCAGAGTTCGAAGCCATCTCAGACGGAGAACAATCGGATGCGGAGGAGGATTTCACACTGCCGAGAGCCGAGAGGATGAGAAGACCGCGTCCGATGAGAGCAGAATACGAAGGTATGCGTATTAAACTTGATATTCCTTTTTTTGAAGGAAGACTCCATATCGAAGACTACCTAGATTGGGAAGCGGCGGTCGAAAACTTTTTTGAGTACATGGAGATTCCGCCGGACAAACAAGTGAAGTACGTCGCTTGCCGTCTCAAAGGGGGAGCGAGCGCCTGGTGGATGCAGATACTCCAAAGCCGTCGGCGTGAAGGAAGAGGAGCTGTGCGGAGCTGGAGTCGTATGAAGCAGTTGATGAGGCAACATTTTCTACCTACAGATTTTGAGCAGCTGCTGTACATTCAATATCAACATTGTAAGCAAGGTAACCGCTCGGTCAGCGAGTATACGGAGGAATTTTATCGGCTCAGCGCCCGTAATAATTTGTTGGAATCAGAAAATCAGCTTGTCGCACGTTACACCGGTGGCCTGAAGGAAGGAATTCGAGACAAATTGGAGCTCAATTCGGTGTGGACACTTTCCCAGGCGGTAAATTTTGCGCTAAAGGCTGAGGTCCAATTGCAGAGATCCTACAAATCAATTGCTGTTCGCCGGGCTTTTGGAGAGGCTATTCCGGGAATCGTTAAAACTGGTGATAACCGAACAAAGGATCTTGCTGCTGGTTCAAATCAAATGAAGGCTACAGAGGGCAAATTGGCTGTAGAAGACAAGTTACCTCTTCGAACGCGCGGTCCAGGGAATCGAGAAAATCCGTATGCCAAGCCTTCCACCATTAAGTGTTTTAGATGTTTACAACCAGGGCATAAATCTAATGAATGTCCCTCTCGACATCAAGCGCAGTTTATCGAAGGGGAAGACGAGGGGGAATTAGAGGAACACGAGCTGGAGGCAGACGAAACTTGTGAAGAAGTGGAAGGAGATAGTGGTGAACCCGTAATCTGTGTGGTGGAAAAGTTACTTATCGCCCCGAGGACTTCATTTAGTAGTCAAAGACATAACCTATTTCGGTCGAAGTGCACCATCAACGGCAAAGTGTGTGATGTCGTAATAGACAGCGGGTGTACTGAAAATATTATTTCTAGAAAGGCGGTGCAGGCACTACAACTGAAAACTACAAAAAATTCCAATCCCTATAAAATTGGTTGGATTAAAAAAGGCTTGGAATTTACTGTGACTGACTTATGCAATGTGACCTTCTCCATTGGGAAGAATTACTTATGTCATGTCACCTGTGACGTCATAGATATGGACGTCTGTCATCTCATTTTGGGAAGACCGTGGCAACACGACAACGGGGCGTTACATGATGGCCGAGCCAACACATATACCATCGAGTGGAAAGGAAAACGGCTTAAGTTGCTGCCTACTACTCCCGTGGCTCCTTCACCAGTGCCCACTCACAGCCTCATTTCGGCCAAGGTTGTGTCGGGTCCCACTCTTTTGAGGAGTCAGGAGGGACAACACTCCTTATTGGCCTTTGTAGTCAAAGATCAGACCACGGTAGAAGAGCCTATAATTCATCCTGCCATCAGGGTCATGTTACAGGAGTTTAAGGATATAACTTCTATGGAGCTGCAGCCGTCCCTTCCGCCGCTTAGATCGTTACAGCACCAAATAGATTTTGTTCCCGGAGCAGTGTTACCGAATCTACCGCACTACAGGATGAATCCTAAAGAGCATGCGATCTTGAGCCAGATCGTTCATGAGTTGCTGCAAAAGCAGTTCATTCAACCAAGCCTCAGTCCTTGTGCCGTTCCAGCACTCATCGTCCCAAAGAAAGATGGACAGTGGCGACTTTGCATAGACAGTCGCGCCATTAATCGTATTACGGTCAAATACAGATTCCCCATTCCCCGGATCAATGATCTACTGGACAAGCTTGCGGGAGCCAAAGTTTTCTCCAAGTTAGATCTCCGAAGCGGTTATCACCAGATCCGCATTCGTCCCGGTGACGAATGGAAGACAGCTTTTAAGACGGTAGACGGCTTATTTGAATGGCGAGTTATGCCATTTGGGCTCTGCAACGCGCCCTCGACATTCATGCGGCTAATGCACGACGTCCTTAAACCTTATTTAGACAAGTGTTGTGTTGTATATTTTGACGATATACTTGTCTTCAGCTCATCCTTTGAAGAGCACTTAACTCAACTGCAATCTATTTTTGAAACTCTTCGTGAACACCAATTACTTATCAACTTAGATAAGTGTGCTTTTGCCGCAACAGACATTCACTTCTTGGGATTCATCTTGTCCTCTGATGGCATCCGAACATCTCCCCAGAAAATTGCAGCCATCAGGGATTGGCCAACACCCAAATCTATAACAGAAGTGCGGAGCTTCCACGGCTTAGCCAACTATTACAGGCGTTTTATCAGAGGCTTCGGAGAAATCACTGCTCCGATCACAAATTGTTTGAGGTCGTCTACGTTCTCTTGGGGGCCGAATCAACAGCAGAGCTTTGAGTTGATCAAAGCCGCGCTCAGCACAGCACCGGTGTTAGCTTTTCCCGACTTCGAAAAACCATTCCAAGTTGATACGGACGCCTCTGCTATCGGAGTAGGAGCTGTTTTGTCACAAGACGATAAGCCTGTGGAATATTTCAGCGAAAAATTAAGTGCTTCCCGTCAGAAGTGGTCGGCATATGAGCAAGAACTATATGCCGTGGTCCGCGCATTAAAGCAGTGGGAACATTACCTCCTGCACCGGGATTTCGTCTTGTGCAGTGATAATCACGCATTGCAATATATTAACAGTCAAAGAAATGTAAACCGGATGCACGCTCGTTGGATAGTCTTCTTCCAACGCTTCACATTCGTGATCAAACACAAAGCCGGGCGAAGTAACCGCGTCGCAGACGCGTTGAGTAGGCGTTCCGCATTGTTAGTTCGGTTGCAGACAGAAATTACGGGGCTTCAGACGTTGCAGGAGCTTTACAATTCCGATAAAGACTTTTCTCAAGTCTGGGAAGTTTGCAATGCTGGCCACCCAACTTTGGATTATTCCCTACAGCAGGGGTTTCTCTTCAAAGGAAATAGCCTTTGTATTCCGGACTCATCTTGGCGCCAACAGTTAATCCGCGAACTGCATTGCGGGGGCCTGGCCGCTCACTTAGGCAGAGATAAAACTATTTCTATTTTACAATCCCGTTTCTTTTGGCCACACTTAAGGCGCGATGTCACAAGATTTATTGAGAAATGCTTTGTCTGCCAACGTTTCAAAGGTACGGCACAAAATACGGGCCTCTATCTTCCCTTGCCAATTCCCGATTCTATATGGGAAGATTTGTCACTTGATTTTGTATTGGGATTACCGCGGACCAAGAGAGGCTCAGATTCTATCATGGTGGTGGTCGACCGGTTCTCGAAGATGGCACACTTCATCCCTTGTAAAAAAACCTTCGATGCGGTCAACATAGCTCAGCTTTTCTTCAAAGAAATAGTCCGGCTTCATGGTGTGCCGCGTAGCCTCACGTCCGATAGAGACGTGAAATTTGTGAGTCACTTCTGGCGTGAATTGTGGAAAAGGCTCAATACCGACCTTAAACTCAGTTCGGCGTATCATCCACAAACGGACGGCCAGACCGAAGTGGCAAACCGCACGTTGGGGAATATGTTGAGATGTTTGGTGCAGGACAATCCAAGGAAATGGGAAGAAATGTTATGTCATGCGGAGTTTGCGTATAATGCATCCTTTAATAGATCGACCGGACTGTGCCCGTTTCAAGTTGTGTACACAAAACTCCCAAATCAATTGGTAGACCTCGCCGTCCTACCTAAAGGCAGTAAAACTTTAGCCGGCAAAACTATTAATGAAGTGCAAGATACTCTCCGAGCTGTCAAAGAAAATCTGCACAAAGCTAATTATAAATATAAGCAACATGCTGATAGCCATCGCCGGTTTAAATCTTTCAATGTGGGAGATTTAGTTATGCTCCGAATGAGGCGGGAAAGGTACCCGCAAGGAACTTATTCCAAACTCTGCCCCAGAAAAATCGGACCTTTTCCTATCCTTAGCAAGATCAACGACAACGCTTATGTGATTGATTTACCGCCAGACATTCGCACGGCTTCCACTTTCAATGTTGCTGATTTATACAGTTTTCATCCTCCAGATGATACACAGCCAATTACTCCCTCGTCGGAGTCGGGGTCTTCCGAGCCGGGGGAGATGTGATGCGGACATCAAATAGGCTACGTTATTCAGGCGGATCACTGAAGCTCAAGGACGTCCACTACCCCTTATTATCTGAATATTCCCTTTTTCTGTTATGCATAGTACTAGCTCTCTTTTCAGCTGTTTTGATATTTTCGGTTGTCTTTATTTTAGCATATATGAACTGTAGAAGCAAGAGGTAGAAGCTAGCTAATTTTCACAATTTCAGTAATATCATTTTCGGTTGCAAGGAACCTTACTGTTCCATTGCTTCCTTTCCCTTCGGTTCCATCTTCTTCTATTGTTGCCGCTGCATCAGTAGATGACCTAACTGTTTAAGAAATAACCCTAAAGAAACTATGCCCATTCACTTATTCAAAAGACAGAATGTCATTTATCATTTCTTTCGCTTAACATGCTGTTATATCTTGCACAGATTTTGATGACCAGATGGATTAAATCACAGCCAATGAAGTTAGAACAGACAACAAGGATGAATGTATAAATAAGTCCTAAAGTCTTAAATGAATTTAATTTTTATTTAGTTGAGAGAGCTCTATGAGTTCGATGGGATCATTCAATAGTAAGAGCCCTGCTTCCAACATTTAGGGAGTCCTTTAAGGGGCAAATTATTACGTCCGGTATCCGAATTCATCCGGACACCAATCCAGACGTGCCACATCATCAAAATACACTAGGTCCCAGTGTATTTGGGTGACATGGCGCGTTTGGATTGGATGTCCGGACGTCCGGTGACCGGACGTAATAACTCGCCCCTTTAAAGGCACATATAATTCCTACTTGTGATCACAAATTTGAGTAAATATTAACAATCAATTTTTATCTCATCTCTTTTCAGAATACATACATTGTAATAAGAATTTGATTACGAATTCATTTGAGATGACTGCAATTTTTTTATAAATATGATCGTAAAAGTATTGTGAAGAAAGCAGTTTTTTGAAAGCTGCAACTCAAAAAGTTATTGAAATTGGTAAAAAAAAATTTACATGGATCTATTATATATTATAAACAAAAATCCCACTTTAAATAACCTTATAATAAATCTTATACTAAAAATAAGTTGATGAATAAAAAGTAAAAGAAAAGAATGAAAAGGACAGTTGAGCAACCAGCATGCCCTCACATGATAGAGGATTAATAGCAATGAGCATTGGTTGGGAGTAATAAATAACCCCTCACACCACTTGTCTCAATTTTTGCCTAAAAGAGTCATTAATTTCAACTACTACTAAGAGAATCATTTTTTTTTTCCGGAGGAGACAATGAGTTCAATTAAGACAAATTCACACGTATATCAGACATGCAAGCTTCGAACTCAATACCTCTTGGTTGAATGTCAAAGCCCCTGACCAACAAATCAATATGAGTTACGTTGCTAAGAGAAAGTAGTGTCCACCTTAACTTAGTACAAGGATTGCCTAAACGATTTGGTTAGCCAAAATTCTTCAATTTAATGATGTGGCATGATTTGATTTGATGAAACTTTTTTATTTTATGAAATTTATTTTATTAACAATAAAATTTCCTAACTTAGATAGTGGAGCATAATTGTGCTTGGAAAAAATCGATTTGGTATATCCTAACTCAAATTTTATAAATTTGTTAAATTTATCATGTGAGTAGGTATATCACAATCTTGCTAAATTTTTAATCCATCAACTTATTTTTAATATAAGATTGATTATAAGGTTATTTAAGCTGGGGTTTTTGTTGGCATGGGTTCTATTCATAGCTCCAAGTCCCTTAAAAAAAGAATAGATTCATGCATGTTTTGTGACGATATTGTAGGAGAGAACTTAATGTTTCAAAAGATTAAAAAAAAATGCAAAGGTCGTCTTATTTAATAGCATCTCTTATATCCCACTTCACGCCTCATAACGGAATGTTCTTCTAAAGAGAAAGACGCTTCCACATCTTCTTAACTTGAAGTGGATGAAGAGAGAAAATATTGCTTTTTGAAGGTACTCCTAAGAACAAATTCAATGTAGACAAGGTGGCAGGGCTTATAGCTAAGAAGATTAGAGCAAGTGGCTATGAACCACGATGCCGGGAATTCGAATCATTAAAATGGAATGCTAAAACAATTTCAAAAAGATGCAGATGGAAAGATAAGAGATGAAGATTGATCTTCAATGCTCACTCAAATTTAAATTTGTCATCACAAATGAGAATTATATCAATGAAATGTTGTGCAAAGTAGCTTCTTCCGCATATGCCTTTAAGTTACACCGACAACTTTAGCAGTGCTAGTTTATCAGAGGTGAAGGACCTACGTGCTTCAGAAAGAAAACATTCTCATGGTGGTCCAAGTCAAGAAGATCATTAATGGCGGTCATAAGTTTTTATTGAAGTTGATGGAGACACTCTATCATAGGCAAGAATACTGAGGTACTATTTAAGGTTGTGATCAAAGCAGCTCATCGAGCCTGAAATTTGGCTTTATGACAAATCCCTCACTGTACTGAAATTTGACAATCAAAGATAATAAGATAAAATGCAGATCATTGATTGCTCACGAAT
Organism: Dendrobium nobile; assembly: GCA_022539455.1. Classification (NCBI taxonomy): domain Eukaryota; kingdom Viridiplantae; phylum Streptophyta; class Magnoliopsida; order Asparagales; family Orchidaceae; genus Dendrobium; species Dendrobium nobile. The sequence continues at coordinate 1,282,031 of CM039736.1, read as the reverse complement.
GGAGTCCACCATGGTGATTGCTTTGTAGAATGCCTTGGGCATATTACCTTGTCTATCACCGAGGTAAAGTAGGGAGGGAGGGAGTACTTTGTATTACTTAAGTCTTCGGCTAGCTAGCTAGATGACTGAGTTCGCCATGGTGAAGTAGGCTTTGTTTGGGACGGCTTTCTTACTGTTTCTTTAAGGAGTTTTTTAGCAAAAAAAATAAAATTTTGTACTTGAAACTTGCTTTAAGAAGCGATAAAAAAGCTGTACCAAACGAAGCCTTATTCTACCAAATCCAAGATTTTTGGAGTCTTATTGCTTTGCAAATTTAGTTCAAAAGGTCTGTGACACTAACTTTCCATAATCAGCCAAGATGACTTGAACTTGGTTACTATAATTTTGGGCATACACACTCAAAAATGAGATTCCACTTCATATTGCATATAGTCTATCAATTTTTTTTCTTAATGCTTCCACAGTAAATTTATTTGTATGTCTTAAATATATATACTCTATCCTCCGTAGCACCTTCCCAGTCCCTCAAAATTTAGGCCAGATCATCGCGAAATTATTACGTGCGGTCACTGGACACGGTTCGGAGGCCAATCAGGTTGTGCCACATTACCAATATGTTGTGTATCGTTATTGTGCACCGCTATGTTCGGGTGATGTAGCGCGTCCTGATTAACCTCCGGACAATCCGGCAACTACACGTAATAATCTCTCATGATTGTCAAACTATCCTATGTAAACCCATATGAGTATCAAATGGTGAGACATCTTAGGGAACAAGGATGAGCGGAGTTGATTATCTTCGTTTAAATATTGATTTTATTATCTTCAAAAAATTTTGCTCTAAAAATTTGTTTTTAAAAGTATTAAAAAAGATGTCTCAAATGAATCATCAATATCTGTAAATGAAGTTGTTTGGTAATGGTAAGTTGTTTTTGAAACCTGTAGCAAACTAAAAGAAAAAAGAGAAAGAAGGAAATAGCTGAAATATTTTCTTTTCATCTTCGCTACCTTGATAGCATAGCTAAGCAAATATATATAACAAAGGATAAAGCCAGTGAATCATTGCTGCTCATATTTAGTCGACAATCTACGGTCCTGATTGAAGCTTGAGATGATTAACGGTGTGGATTCAGCAGGTAACAAAGGCTGCAGCCCTCAACTCCTCCACTAATACAGCACGTTAATTAACATGCCCCCTCAAGCTGTTGCAGCCGTTGGTGTAATCAGCTTGTTAGCAAGAGTTCAGAATCTAGAGATGAATAGAGATTTGGTAAAGATACCGGCAATTTTATCTTGTGTAGAAATGTTATGAACAATAATATGATTTTGCTTGAATGCAGTTGCGAATAAAGTGACAATCAACTTCAACATATTTTGTGCGAGCGTGAAAAATTGGATTGATGGCTAAGGAAATCGTTGAAGTGTCGTCACAAAACAATGGAGTAGGAGAAGATGCCAAGGCTCGATACTTAGCTTTAGTAGAACAACGAGCTACAATGATTTGTTCTAGGATTAGCAGGTGGATAGTCACAATGAATCGAACTGAGAGTCTCATGAGTATGCCTCTTCATGTGGTTGAACTTGGTGGGAACGAACACCTGAGAGAGAACGATTGATTTAAATGTGATCTAAGAACATGAAAAATGTTGAGCTAGATACTAACTTCAGAGTGAAGATCTACCCCATGCAAGGTGATCTCTTGAGAAGGCCTGTGCAAGTGACATCGATTGATTATTTTAAACAAGTTCTCCTACGAGTTTCAATCAGGTATAAGTAGACCCTCATTCTTTGAGGGTGAGTCAATCTGTTATGACCTATTAGATGTTACATACCTGTAAAGACATATGAGAGTTTTCACTATGAAATTATTATATTGGCATATGATATAGTAATCAAAAGTCTTAATAATTATTAAATATGTTATGAGATTGGTATATTGTAATTCCTAAGGGCCTATATGGTCACAGTTCATTTTATATTTTTAAAGTGATGGGCTACTCTATCAAATAAAACTAACACCCATTAGATTAGATGTAATCCCCCAGGCCTTAACAATTTCGGATTCATGGGCTTATCAATTAGCCCACCAACTTGACAGCCCAACTGAATCAATGATAAAATTATAACATTGTACGAAATCTTGGTGCTGTTTATTTGTTCCATAGTAATTAATAAGGATGTAAAGGAAAGCAAATACTTGGCATTTTCATTTTTAAAATATTTGGTGCAAAGTAAAAATAATTTTAGAATAAAATTCTAAGAGCATCTCCAACCGAACGCCAAACGTGCGTATGGTGCCATTCAGTCGCTCCAGCCGAACGCCAAATCTTCCGTCATTTACTTGCGGGTGAATAGTGCGACGCCAATATTGATGTTGCACTGTTCACCTACGCTATTTTGCTCTCACAATCGGAAAAACGAGCGAAAGGGAGAAGGATCGTTACCTTCGCAGAAGCACTTAAAATGGAGTTCGATTGGAGCAGCGCCACGGCATTTTGGAGTTTTGATGTATTTTGCCGTGAAAAATGGAGTTCTAAGTTGGAGATGCCCTAAGCATTTTGAAATACACACTCATATCATTTGAGGAAATTAAAATTTATCTGGGTGGAAATAATTTCAAATTCCTTGCCAGTGTGCCGATAATTGAACTCTAATCAACTTTAATCATTCTAAACTTATAATTAAATTTTTTAAATAAAACTATCTGATAAAAATTAAATTTAAATTTGTGCATGCATCATGTAAGCATAATATTTTGCTTGAGATAATTTTCTTAGTGTTTTCTAAAATAACTTTCTAGTATAAATTTTTATATTAAATTATGATTTAAAAAGTAGTAAGAAAATTGTCAAAAACGAAGGGACAACTTTCTTAATGTTTTCTAAAGCAACTTTTAAATAGAAATTTTTTAGTTCAAAAAATTTTGTACGAAAAATTTGTTTTAAATACTAATAAGAAAATTGTCTCAAATAAAATCTAAATCTTGCTAAATGAACCTGATAAATAAACCATCACTTAACTGTTAGCTCATTAAAATATATAAAAAAATATTTTAGACAAAAAAATACATAAACAATTATGACACATTATCTTTCAATTCGATCATTTAATAAAGACTTATATAACTTTCAATTAATGTTAAATAATCCTATCATATCAAAACAAATCATACAGAATCAAGCAAAGATAACATCGCTCGTCTTAAAGAAGACAAATAATAACATATTAAGAAATTATATAAAGATTTATATCACATCATAACACTTTTTTTTTTTTTTTTTTTCAAATCATACACTTCGTAAATTGTCATTCATCATTTTAACAAATAATAAATTATTTTAAAATTAAAGATTAAATAATTAGTTTTATAAATTTATTTTTAAAAAATATAACATTATTAAAATCACCGTCATATATGCCAACCAAGAGTAAGTTAAAACGTATGATCAATATTAATGCTATAAATATTATTTTCTTCAATTATTTTTCTCCGATCTAAAAGATTAAAAATAGGGAAATTTACCTACATACCACTTTATAACATTCTATTTACATATCTAACACCCAAAACTTTAATATTACATAAATATCACCCTATACTATTTTAATATCAAATATATCACTCATATTTTTTTCCTACCACTCATATATTTAATTTCTACCACTCATATTTCATATAAAAATGAACTATGGGTGGCATGTATGTAATATTAAAGTTTTAGATGTTAAATATGTAAATAGAATAGTATAAAGTGATATGTATGTAAATCTCCCTTAAAAATATTCCAACCGGGAGTTTCCACGTTCAAAGAGGAAATTACAATTAGTTGACTTTAACAAAAACAGACAAATATAAAAAATCAGGGTAGCCTGAGCTCTCTAATTTTATTTGGGACCGTTTTCTTACTGTTTATTAAAGTAAATTTTTTATTAAAAATCTTAATTTAAAAAATATTTTTGTACTTAAAAATTGCTTTAAAAATCAATAAAAAAGATTTCCAAACAAAACCTTCATCGACCGGCATATGAATTTAAGCATGCATTTATATAATTTTAATTTAATCAAGAAATAAACATAATTTTAACATTATTTTAATTAAGGAGGTTCTTATATATTTATATTTCTAATATTTAAAATTTAATATTAACAACATTTAAAATTTTTAAGTTTAGATGCATCCTATACATGGACCCTATATATGGCTGGATGAGTACATGTGTCAGCACTTTGAAGAAATATTTATTTTGTATGGCCTCTTTGAGGTTAACAAATAATATTCACAAGTGGGGTGATTGTAAGAATAGCTGTGAATAGGAGGCGACCTTTCTTCATGATATGGTCAAGTGGGGGGCTTTGCTTTTGCATCCTTATTTTTAATGGTTGGCAAGCTAATGATTATCAATGACTTCAAGTGTTGAGTTATCTGATGATGATATGAGTGATTTTATTGGTATCACCATTTTTTTTTTTTTTTTTGGAGAAAATTTGGGTCAAGCCCGTATATTTATGACTAGAAAACTTACAAGTGTGAAAAAGAAAGAAAGTTGATGTAATAGGTATCACCATCTTCTCTCCAGTCTTTGAATCCTAACACAACTTTTATCATTGCTCAAAATTGGTTGGAAGTCTCGCCTTGTTGGAGTATCTTGGGTGACTTGAGATAGAAGAGCATGCTACGCTATTGTACTCTTCATCATTGATGTTGGGTTTTCTTGAGGAGGAAGGAAGCTTTCTTGATCTTATTTGGATGAGAGAGAAAGGGAGGGGGAGCAAAAATTGGAAGAAAATAATATTAAGCTTTAATTTTAGGGTTTAGATTACAGAGAACTCAATCTTCTACTTATAATACTAAGAAGCATGTAAGATAGGCCAAATGTACAAAGTAACTAAAATTGAACCAAAATACAATAATTGATGCAATTGTTGATGAGTTGCAATAACTCTACCAACATCTTTGCTTGTTGCATACTAAGGGCATGCTAAAGTGGTCCTTCTTGTAGACCTTGGGTAAGGGTATCTTGGGTGACAAGTTTTCGGTCACCAACTTTGAACTTTTTTTTCTTTGAAATCTCATAATAAAGTTCCTGAGAGACTCACCTAACTCGTTCATTATCTACAAAAGAACCAACGAGTTTTTCTTATGCTTTAACAAATTAGATGAATATTCTTTTAAACTAAGCAAAAGAGATTATAACCCTTAGTATGAGGTGCGAGAACCATTGAATAGGTTATTCTTTAAAGGTTGTAAAAAATAAATACTGCTTTAGAACATCATTGGTGTTGAATGGTGAGTTGGATGCCTCAAAGTATGTCATTTTCCCTTCATATGATTATAATTTAGGTATTTTGTACTTCACATGTTTTAGCTTTTCAATCTCCAACTAAAAACCTTTATTTATTGGGTCCCCCGCCTTCAACTCATGTAGGGGGGAGTGGACTATTCATCACTATTAGGATAATAAGTTTCATTTATGGCATGTATAAATGTCAGTGCTCTAGTTCCTTACCATGATCTCTTAATTATAGAGTTTGAATACATCTATAACATCTCCCTTCTCATGGTTTTGTTGGGATCCCACTCTATAGCTTGTTGGGGATGGAAGTAAAACATTGCAATGAAAAAAAAAAAGTAGCGGAAAGTAAAAGACACCAGAATTTAACGTGGAAAAATCAAAATCGGGAAAAAAAAACCAATGAACCACACCACTCTAATAAATCTGTTATAAAATTGGGAGAAATAAGTAGATATCTCTCGCTCTGTCCTTGTTTCTCTACTCTCTTACATCGTTCTCACTCACAAAACACAAAAGAATGTCAAGTAAATAACACCAAGAGATGTCACCCTTAAAAAGAGAAAGAAAACTATTTAGTCCACATTGAAGCGTTGCGGTACCAGTTTGGAGCACTACAACACTCAAGGCTCTGTCGTCGATCTATCTGATGATATTACGATGCTCAAACCCGCCATGTTGCGACGCTGAATCTATAGTGTTGTGGTGCTTCGCTTTTTGTTATTTCTCTTAGCAAACTTTGCAGTGCCAGAAAGCTAGAGTACATAGCACGGAGGTGCTTGGGTGCACAACACCAAGGCGCTTGGGTAAACAATACTGGGGAGCTCGGGTATACAACATGAAAAAAAAATTTGGGTGCAAAGCACCTGAGCCCAAGCAAGGGGAGGATCCTCTGCATCCCCCAATGAGCACGATATATTGAATTGAGGTCCGAGATAACATTACAACCTGATTGATCAATACAATCAAATTCCACATAGAGCTAACAAAGCTTCATAAATCATTCTGGTAATCCTCCTTTACATCTTCACCAGCTACCTATTAGTTTCAAAATCTGTTTTTCTCCATGTTCAAGAATGCTTCTTTATTTAGTTGCTTTGCTTCTCATTACATTTGATTTGTAGTTAGTGGTATCAATCTATGTGGTTGCCCCCACGTCGTCAGATATGCATTACTCAGTATTTCGATCCTCTTAAATATTTTTTTAGAAATCATTATAAATTTAAATCACAAATCATCTTTGTCATAACATAGATATTATAGTGATTTAATTATAACAATTTTTTTATAACTTTTGGGCATTAACGCAAATCCTTAAGAAATTGACACCTATCATTACAAGTGGAATTTTGAGACTGTCAGGTGTTCATATTGTAAACTGATATCACAAAAAATTTTCAAAAATTGACTATTTTATGAATATTTTTTTATAATTTTTAGAATTCTAGATTTAAAGATATAAAATAATTTATACGGTTTTAATATTTAAAATAAAATCATTTATATAATTATATAATATTATTTTAATATAGAAATCTATTTTCATTAACTTAAAAGCTTTAAATCCCTTTTTATCCTCTTCATACATCTACCAGAGAAAATGAAAAGAAAACTTGAGAGACAATGCGAGGAGAGAGAAAAATGAAAGTTAAGATTTGGAGTTCGAAGTTCATGGGTTTGTCATGTTGGGAAATTTACTTGTGTCGCTGACTCGCTGTAAGGAATAATTATCCTTTTTTTTATTTCAACATCTTCATATTTTTTATTTATTTTTATCAAATTTAATTTTTTTTTACCAAAAAATGAGGATAATTTTATATTGATAAAATTTTCACCACACAACTTTTTATATATTTTAGAGCTTGAGATTATGAATGCTGTGAGTATTTATTTAAAATCTTTTACCATGTGTTTTAAAAATGCAGTGATTTTTTTTTTAACTCAAAGTTTTATTTTCGCACATAAAAATAGTGTTTTAGTTCAATTAAAGCTTCATGATATTATTTTATATAATCTATAATAATTTAGTAAAATTTTTAAAATATAATTTTTTGCTCAATAGAGTTTTTTATTGCCTACCATTAGATCATTTTGATACTTTCTAAATTAAGCCTTATTATGTTTTATTTATTGCAATGCATTGAAAGAAGTGTGGATATGTGGTTGAGCAATAGTTGATTACTATATTACTATTATACTATTATGATAATAATATATATGTGAGAAAAAAATAAGTAAAGACTAGTTATGCATTGACGTTGACTGGAGATTGATTGATCTATATAGGATGGTGTGTCGATGGACTTTCCTTTAAATATATGATTTAGTGTTATCCTCGGCTGATTCATGTGATACATTAATTGAGAGTTAAGAAGACGATTAATATGTCAACAGGCAAAGGCTGACGACATTGTTTACTGAGCAAACAGTTTACTGACACGTATATGATACTAAAAAAATATTGATTAAGTCATGACTTCTTACTTGTTTATTATGACTACTGAAATGCACGTTATTGAGACATTATTATTATTACTGTACGGATTTATTATTATCATTATTATATATATATATATATATATATATATATATATATATATATATATATATATATATATATATATATATATATATTGGGCACATGATATACAAGATATAATGAGCATGTGTTTAAGATACTGATATGGAATACTTTAATAGTATGCGTACACTCATATATGATTTACTAGATTGACATGATTTTGATAGTTTTTACTGATGATTTGATTTTGCTATTTTATACAATTTATCTACTAATTGATAGTACTGATACAACGATTGCTTTAGAGATTTAACACCCATGTTGATTTATTAGCTTTCATATTGTAATGTTTTACTATTTATATATTATACTACTATTGTATGTTAGCTTTCGTATTTATGTACATATTTATGATCATAGAAATATTATTTTTATTATTTGATTACAAACATGTTTATCGCTCATTTGCCTTTTATTGAATTCAATTGTAAGATTTAGTTACTTGCTCATCTTTTGAGTTTATTATATGTGGTTAAATGATTTCAAGTTAGAAAAAGGTAGCTAGAGTATGAGATTGACCAGGATCATTCATGTTCAAATTCCTTTTTATTTGTTATTGTAATTATTCTTTTATATTTATGACAGAGTAGTTATGATATGATTATCAAGATCATGAGTAGTGTATATGATTTTTAGGAATAAATACAAATGTGAATATTGATATTTTGGCAAGTAGTTACTTTCGCTCATATTTATTATTGATAAAAAAATTAGATTGCTCTGATGTTGTTATTAAAGAATAAAAAGAATAATTATTTCAAACTAGATTATGAGATATCACAGGATAAAGACTTGATGTTGTTGGTATCAATCCATCCTTAGCGTACCTTTAAGGATGTCAGATCCATATATATCAGTTAATGGTGATACATGAATGCTACTTATTACATAACTCATAAGGTTCAAGTAGAGAAAAGAGAGAAGAAGATAAATAGAGAGAGAGAGAGAGAGAGAGAAATGGCATGGATGAGAGAAAATTCTAGAGAGAATATTTGAGATCTTATAGCCATGATAAAACGCCCAGGTTATTACTTTTGTCCCAAAAAATGGTCATACTGTTCAGCATTAATAGGATTTTAGTGGCTATAAAAGAAGCTACACATAAGCCGTTTAAATAATTAAAATAAAATATGTCATATGATTGCTACATTTATGTTATTCTGATTAGTACCCATGAATAGTTATCTTAGCAAGTGACCAAGAGAGATCGTCGGATGTATAATAAAGTCGTAATATGAGATATGAATAAGCAAGTTTCTCATATCAACTTATCATGCTTCAAGCTCTTGATCTATCTCATTTGGTTTCGGATCAGAGTCCTTTTAGTATTGTTGGGTTTGTCTCTTCGAGCCGTTATGTTGGGCGATAAGTTTGTTAAAATCAAAGTTCAAATCATTCTAAATTTAATTTTGACAGTTTCTAATTCAAACATGCATCCATATATGTGTACAATCAAGACAATTATGACGCCGTATCAAAAATAAATTTGTTTAATAAAATTATTTGTCGTGAAATTATTAATTTAGATAAAATAAAATTAAAACCAAATTTTAGCTAAGTTATTGATCTTAGAACACTCATGAATATGATATTCTAAAGCCCGATTCATTGAATTTGCCATTTGTGCCGTCATATTGGTGCATTGAATTCTGACTCGTGGGCTGCTACTTTACTCTCTAGAAGGTTTTACAGAAGAAAAAATGGGCCACCAAAGAAGAAAAACATAACAAGAGATTCTAGAAGAAAGTAAGAGCACCTTAGCTTAACACTCTAATAAGGCTAACTCAAATTTAACTTGTTAACTTATAAAGTTTTTTATAAAATTTGTTGTTGGGGCTAATTATTGAGCCAAGGCAGTGCTCTCAATTTGACTAAGGCTTCGTTTGGGACTGCTTTCTTTCTGCTTCATAAAGCTGCTTTATAGTACAAAATTAATTTTTTATACTAGAAAATCGCTTCAAGAAGCAATAAAAAAGCCGTCCCAAACAAAGCCTAAGATTTCATTTGGGACAACTTTTTTTATGCTTCTAAGAAGTAGGACAGCTTTAAAAAGCCGTCCCAAAGTAAGCCTAAATTACACTCCTACTTTCCCTCACCTTTTTAAACAAGTACTTAAATATGAGAAGGTAATTTATAAGAAGCATTTTAGCAAATAATGCATGACATTATTTATTTCGCCTTTAATGTCTCTCTCCACTTATTTGTGATTTTTTTTCCTCATATTTTACAGTGGAGCTTTTTTTATGCTCAAACTTGTGTTAGTTTTGTATGGAATTTAATTGTGTCGATCAATTGTGTTGTATTGTTGACTAAGATTTCAATTTTGTCAATTGAGCTTGCTGAGAGGTTGTGCTGGTGGCGCTTGTCCTGTTTGGGGTTCAAGGGGCATTGCCCCAGGAAAATTTTTTTTTTCTGTGTAGTCATACAACATCGTGGCGTTCTACATTAGAGTGATGTAGCACTATACACTCGTGTGTTGCAGCGCCATAGGATAGAGAGTGGTGCAGGTGGGACACTCTAAAGCCAGTGTTGTAAGTCGGGCTAAGCAATTTTTCTTCCATCTTTTCTTGTTTCGCTTGAAGAGTTGCATTATTTGGAGTATTTAAAAGCAAATATTTCTCTATTTTGACTGAAGAACTAAGAGAGATAAGGAGAGTGTGAGAGGATATATTTGTACAATTTCTCCTAATTTTGAAAGTGAATATCTTGATGTGGTGTCGCTCCGTTGTTTTTTTTCCGATAATTTCAAGTTTTTCCATGTTAAATCCATTCTTCATTTCCTCTACTTTCTTTTCTCGTCTTTTTCAATGCTTGATTTTACTTCCCAACAATTTGAATATAAAAATTTTGACATGAGTATAATATAACAAACAAAGAACATATTTAAAAATTCTTAAATTTATTTTGAAATAGATATAATACATGAGAAATTAATTAAAATTTATATTCTAATTAAGTTTAAAATTGAGAATAGAGTCGATACAACTCCGAGACATAATAGAATCTAATCAACTGATCATGAGCCATCCCATTCTCCATCCACACATAATTAACAAGTGAATAAAACTCCTGTAATATATTATGATCTAGTATTTTATGTCATTTTCCTTTGCTTACAAGGCATGGCAAAGTGGTCAATAATTTATCAGTTGCAACATAATAACATCACAATATATGTTTCTTAATGATTGAGAGCCAACAACATATTGGTTATTGCATCTTAACTCTTCTAAGCAACAATATTTCAGAATTCTAAATATCATATTCATATTAATAAAATCATTTCTTGCTCTAGTAACACACACAACCATGGCAATAGCAGCTAATCCCGTGAAATTATTATGTGCGGTCAACGGACGTCATCCGGAAGCGAATCAGAATGTGTAACGTCATTTTTTAGCTGAGTATCGGTGTTCTGTACTGATGTGTATGTACCGAATGATGTGACACATCCTGATTCATCTCCGAACGATCTGATGACCGCACGGAATAATTTCTCAACAGCTTGCAAAATTGAGCCCCAGAAAGCAGCCCGGTACTAGCAGGGCCAGGCTGCGTTGGGCTTCGGTCCAAAAAGTAAACCCAGACCGGCCAAGCCGCCGGTTCATTGGTTCGTTTTCGTACATCTGACTAGTTCGAGTTTTCCTTTCTCTTCCTTCTCGCCGGAGAAGACAAAGAAGCTTCATCCACAGCCGGCGATCGATTCCGCTACCGGAATCACCTCAGTCCGAGATGTTGTGGGCGTGCCAACATAGGAGCATGGAGACGCAGCGGCCGAGAATATAGAACCTCGTCTTCTGCTGCTTCATCATCGTAGCGCACCGCCTCCGCAAACCAGTCTTTCGGCCGGTCTCCGGCCGCCGGCAGCGGCTGTTCGAGGAGACCGAGACGTCGAATACGGTGGCCATGAGCTCAATTGAAGCGGAGAAATTGGTTTTGTGGTTGAATTTGGTTGAATGGGCAATCGGGAAAAGGGGGTATTAAATAGAGCCGGAGAGACCCGGCATTGGGACCCACGATGACGTTGGTGTGCCACGTGTCACGAATGGAGTTTTAGCTGGTTAATCACTTGGATTATAAATCTTAATTGCGTCGTTAGTGCTGGTTGTCGTTGAGTAGCTGGGCCCGCGCGATAAACGCGGTGAGTTGTGCCCACGTGCGCAGCGGGGAAGGAGACAAAAGTAGAGAGAGAAAACAAGATGCGCTGTTGGAGAAGAAGCCGCAACAGCCGGCTATTTTTAAATATCATATAATTTTATATAAATGTTAAATTATAAAATATATTACCCAAAACTCATAATCTAAGAGAAATACTTTTCCACTAAGCAATAGTTTAGGAGTCCTTTTAAATATAAGATGGGTTAGTTTTTCATAAATATTCAACACTATAAATAAAATTTGTAGGAGACAAAAAATATTGACATGTAAGACTAAAAAAAAATAATAATAATAATGGTCCGATACAATTAAAATTTAAAAGAACCATTATATGTAAAAGATACTAAAAAACTTTCTTTCCTCGTTATACAATTTTATATGATTACATATAAGAGTAAAGAACCTGCAGAGTGAGATTAGTCAGCGGGTGATAGTTTACGTTTTTATTTCCAGCTCCTTACTTTCATCGATTATTTTATAACATGTTGTTGGCTATTGTATATTGTATATATTTTTGAGAACTAGTTAAATGTGTAAATATATGTAATTATGTTTTATGCTTACATGAAAATTGGTAAGTTTTTATAAGTTGATGTATAAAAGAAAGAAAGATGTGCATTTCTTCTAATTTAAAATATAGGGCGTCATAAAGGAATAATTATTAGGTACGGACACCTGACGTAGCTCTACATTCGGACGCTAATAATATGTCGCCACGTGCTCTTACTTTTTGCCGCGCGGCCCGACGATCCGACCCAGATCGAAACCCGGTATTGCTATGTTTTGGAATTGCTAGGTATTGCTCAGTATTGCTTGACAATAATGAGAAATACCACTCATTCAAGACCAATACCTAGCAATACCGAACAATACCTAGAAATACCGAGCAATACCTAGCAAAACCGGGGTATTGCTAGGTATTGCTCGGTATTGCTAGGTATTGCTCGGTATTGTTAGGTATTGGACTTAACGGAATGGTATTTATCATTATTGCCCAGCAATACCTAGCAATACACAAATCAGCCAATACCTAGCAATACCGGGTCCGGGTCGTCTGGCCGCGCGGTAAAGAGTAAGAGCACATGGCGACATGTTATTGGCGTCCGAATGTAGAGCTACGTCAAGTATCCGAACCTAATAATTATAAAGGCCTCCATTATTGATTTATGCATTATCCAAGAAAATAAATATTTTAGCAAAAATCTCAAAGTAAATGTGGCCTTACTCCATTGATTTATGCATTGACTAATTTCTATTTGCTATTTACTCTTTTTGTGATTGTTATTTGCAACTTTTAGATCCTTAGGTGCTTTCAGCTGATATAATTTTTACTTTTAAGTCTCCATTTTTCATTTTAATGGAAAAATAAAAAAGAATATTCTTAAGAAAAAAATGTGTAGAGAGAGAAAGGCTGCGGTTTTCTTCCGCCCGCAGTCGACGCGGCGTTCTTATCCTCCGTATGTGAGAGCCTTCCAGCAGGCCGACACAGAGCCGTGCTCATTGAATAAATTTAATAAAATAAAAATACTTATTTCGCCCCTATATTATATCAATTTAAGTCTGGCTTTTGCCCGTTTCGATTTTTTTTTCTTTATTCAGAAGATCTATTTGTTTGATGACGCTCTTTTCATCCCATTTTCTAATCATTAATTTAAAAAAAAATTATAAATATAATAATATTATGCACTAATCTCATCCATATGAGCTAATTCATGGAATATCTCTTATTTTTTAGGTGAGAATTTATTGCAGACTAAAGAAGAAAAACAGAGGCTGTACCCAAAAAAAACAAGAGTGACTGACTTTAAATAAATCTATTTAGTCTGAAGTAAATATATTACACTTTGAAATTCTGTTAATAATTAATAATTAACGAGCTAATCCAAATTATATCTAACAATTTTACTAAAATTATATTGTTAAGGTAGATAAGAAACTATAGATTAGAGCTGTTAATAAACGATCTAATCCGCAAAATCTATTCGGAACCGATCTGAAAAATTTGGCTTTAAATTGACCTGTTTAATAAATGGGTGTTGAGTTCAAGTACTAAATTTTAATCTGTTTATTAGAGGAGTTAGATTTGGGGTAATATACGAACTAAATTTTAACCCAAAAAATGAACCATTTAAATTTTTTTTCCTTAAATTTTTTTGTTTGTTGATGTGATATTCTTGTTTTTGATCAATTACGGTAGCCTCTCGTCTAAGTACACACCTGTTTAAGTACACATCCCGGTTAAGCATATAAAGTTTTAACAAAAACTTAGGGTTCAATATTTATAACTTAAGCATGTCATGAATGGTCATTTGACGTAAGTTTTGCAATTTCTTATGTCTTACATTAAGGGTTATCTATGTAAGAGGGTTATCTCCCGAATATTCCTCTGAAATAATTCAAATGATTTCTAAGATCATCAAATGTTTCTTCGGCTTCTACTTGTACCTCAGGGCAAAGCAGTTGATCCTCTAAGTTAAGAATCTGATTATGGAGAGTCTCAAAGCCTTGAAATGAATTTGTTGCATGCGTGCAGACGGGCAGACGGGGCGTGCAAACATAGCTGGACGTGTGGAAGCATACGAGGAGGCTAGATGGGAGCTTGGTTTGCGAATGGCAGATGGAAGCTGAGCGTGAGGACGCAAACATGGCGTGGCTTGCGAACGGGAGTAGAACCCTCAACTAAACCTAAGTACACATCTACCAGCTAGGTACGCACGAAATTTTCTGGTTCAAATTGCATATTTAACATGGAGGTTACTATAACTAGAACTCTGAAGTTGACAAATAATATTTTTTTTAATTAAAATGAATTATTGGGTCGGCTTCGGATCATTTTAGTTAACCGTGGGTTGAGTTCATATCCATCTTTTTTACTTATTTTTTAAATTGCTCAAATTTAAGTCGATTGTATTTGAGCCTAACCTGACCCGAACCTTACTTGTTAACCCGTTTTAAGACTCCTACTACATATCATCATATCCACATCACAATCTTTTGATATCTAATATATAAACTATATTGATTTAAGTTTGATAAGTACTGCTCATTAGCTATAATAAATCCAAATAAACTAATAGATTGGATTTGATATGCCTCAGCCCAAATTTATTTGATTATTTCAAAAACCAATGATTAAAAAATTAAAATAAATACAGTACACATAGCTCAAGTGAGAGAAAGAATGGGGCCATATTGTGTTTCCCAACAAAATAGCATGCTTAGTGTTGTTTAATATGAGCTGGTAAGCAATCAAACAAGATAACCACAGAATCCAAATTTCTAAGCCAAAATTGGTGAGTCATCTGCCACAATCTATACCTTGTGTTTGGTGCATTAGATTCCCACAACACTAATCCCCAAATTAAAAGCATAATTATTAATCATTAGGATCATATTTGGGATAGCTTTATGTTCATTTTACTTTTCAACTTATAATCATGCTAAGATTTAGGCTGCGTTGGGATGGCTTTCTTACTGCTTCTAACAGCAGTTTTCTCGTACAAAATTTTAAATTTTTGCACCAAAAAACTGCTTTAAGAAACAATAAGAAAGCTGTCCCAACAATTTATCTACTACATTTCATAAAATTTTGTTATTTCGGTTTTGTTTGGGACAACTTTTATCTACTATTTTTTTGTTATTTTCAGTTTTTTTACTATAAAGCTATTTTAGAAAACAGTAAAAATCTATGTCAAACTTTCATTTGGGACAGCTATTTCTATTTTCAAAAAAAAATTGTGTTAGAAAGATGCTGCATAAAATAGTAAAATATTGTCCGTATGAAACCTCAGAATTATCTTTGTGACTATATTTATCATCATCCATCATATGATAATATAGCTGCTTGTGGTACAATCGTATACAATAACTTCATAATAGAAATGTTTATAACAAATATTTTAAGGAAATAGTTTCGCAATTTAAAAAAATATATATCTTAACAAATTTTTTTTAAAGATAAAGCATGATAGAAACTTCTAGAAATAAAAGAAAAAATTGAAGAATTTTTTTTTTTTTAAATAACTTGTGATATATTATTAAAAAATAGTTAACCCTTTTAGGCCAAGACAATCATAATATTACAAAAGAGAGAGCATAAAAAGGAGACAAGTTGTCCCTGAAAAAAAAGAGGCTGCCTCCTGCAAGCAATACAGCAAACTAAAGAAAAGAAAAATGATCTCATCCTGTTGTCTTCTATTAATGATATGTCAATCACCACAGGCCACTGAATGTCATCATATGCATTAAAAAATAAGATAACAGTTGCAATCTCTCAATAATTGCAGAGATAATTATATCAAATTATTACACATATAAACAACAATATCTTCAGTTAGGTGATCTGCAACTAATTCATGGATTTGATGCCTGAATTAATGAACAAAATCTTTTCAAAATTTCTTTTAAGTGAAGAAAGCTGTAAACCACATAAAAACTTGCAAAAAGAAGCAATGCAGTCGTTTTATGAGTAGATTTCAGCAAGTTTGCTTCTACTTTTCAAAGCACATCTTCCTCTTAAAGAACATATTAGTTTGCTCTGAGAGTTGATAGTTGACTCAATATTTAAACAGTTGGGTCCAGCTTCCCCTTTCTTCTTGTTCTTGGCATTTTTCACTATCTTGCACTCAAATCTTTCGCAGTGGCTTTCTCCTCCTCTGCACACATTGAAAATTCCACTCAACCATGTTGATCAATCAACTACGATGATGCAGAGCATCTTAGTTAAAATACTCCTTAAGCATATGTGATTTAGTTTATAACAAATTTGTTATAGGTTTCTAGAACTTTCTTGATCTCTCTAGGTTTCTCTAGGTTTCTCCTTGGTAGCTTATAAATATATCAGTTGTAAGAAGAGAGATGAATGTGTGATTTAGTTTATAACAAATTTGTTATAGGTTTCTAGAACTTTCTTGATCTCTCTAGGTTTCTCTAGGTTTTTCCTTGGTAGCTTATAAATATATCAGTTGTAAGAAGAAAGATGAATGAATATATTTTTGGGATGTAGCAGTGTTTTCACTGTTTTTGTGTTCTGGCTCTGAGGAGCTGTGTTTGTGATGCTACTTCGATAATCTCCCTAATCAAAAAGCCATATGATTTGGCAGTTGAAGAAGTTGATGTTAAAAGAGACCTCAAATTAATGGCAAATTAGTGGTTATTTAGTTTCATATTATTTAGATGTTAATGTTATGCACACATCATTGTTGTTAGATGTCAATGTTATTTGTGAAATATTATGTGTTTGGTTCAATAATATTATATTTAAAGATGCCAATATCTTTAAAAATGTAAAGAGTAAACATCATCTCAATGAGTTGACTTTTTTTTTTTAATGTTGTGAATGGATCAAGTGTTTATTTGTTTCGGTAACTTGTTTCTTCAATAAGTTGATTTATTCTAGGATTTGTTAAGATGACCTGATTCTTCAAAAAGTTGATTAATTAATTCTTCAATAAGTTAATTTATTTCAAAATTTGCTTTACTGAATTTTCATAGCCTATTGTCTCGGTCCTCTCTGCAGCTTAGCAATTT
Organism: Dendrobium nobile; assembly: GCA_022539455.1. Lineage (NCBI taxonomy): Eukaryota > Viridiplantae > Streptophyta > Magnoliopsida > Asparagales > Orchidaceae > Dendrobium > Dendrobium nobile. The sequence goes on along the minus strand of CM039736.1, from coordinate 1,264,471 downwards.
TCGGATTTTTGCCTATTGGTTATCTCTGGTTTTGTTTCTCTAATACTCTTCGGAGGGTCCTTTTGGACAACCGGAGTATCGTTATGGTTCCTCGTGCATGCCAAAGATGTTTTTCGGTTGGACGATGATGAATGTTGGTGCTCACCAACTGCTCCTCGGATGGTCATTTCTCGGCAACTAGGAGTCTACTGATGCTCAATTTGTATGCTTGAGGTTCTTTTGTTGGGCATTCTGAGGGCCTGCCTCTTTTGCTTAGTTTCTTTATGTATTTGTTTTTCCTTTCTCTTTTGCCTCACAGCTAACATTTGTCTTGTTAGCATGTGAGTTGGCTTTTAGGTTTGGATATGCTTTTTCTCCTGTCATTTCTTCTTCATATATAGAATGGGCAAATTGCCTCAAAATTTTCCCCCAAAAAAATGCTTTATTTGAATGTTGAGAAGTATATGTAAAAGGAAATGTATCTGCAACATGTCTGGAGTTGAAGATAATTGGGATAAAGCTAATAAGGTTTATGATGTATATGCATAAACTCCTTTTTATTTTCCTATTTTAATTAACTTGTTTATTAGTATTTATTTTTGTTATATGATTGGAAAGAAGGTTTTCCTATAACATGTTTATTATCTTATTTAAATGGTGCAAAATATAATTAGATACTTGATACATCTTCAAAAATCACCTTGATCAAGCACTAATTTGGAGGCATATTTGAACTAGAAACTTGAATTTAGGACCATCTAAACTCTGATCTCAACAACCTTATAGTCAAAATGAACACCACGATAAGACGAACCCAATGACACTAAAATCAGCCCAATTCAAATCCAAATGTGCTTGAACCAAGGGATTAAAACATATTTAAAAGCTTTAAAGCATTAATTGTGTAACTAAATAATATCCAAATATGACATGCTTATAGCGAAATCGAGCGACTCAACAAGGCAAATCCATCAAGCCCAACATCTCATAATTCTGATATAATTAAGATATTTAAATGCTTGACAAAAGTTCTATTATCGAAGGAATCAATACAAACCGTTTGATAAAACACTTCCTAGATTTTTTTTTTAATATTTATAGAGCATGTCACTAAAAAAAAATTATAAATAGCTCTTCATTCCTCACATGAAGAGGAGAGGAAGAAGGTGGAAGAGAGCTCTAGAGAGCTCTCTTGCATTTTTCAGTCATCACCGTGGACGACCACTACCAGCTATCATTATTGACAACATCCATCGTCGCCAACAATGTGAAAAGCCATTTTTCCTTCCAGAATCGTCCGGACGAAGTTTTTCCTTCCAGGTTCTGTCTCGGATTTTATTTCCGTTAGCGAATATTTGGTTTCGTTTCGCACTGATGAACTTTTTACCTCGTAACTTTTGGTATATTTCTGAGATGATGTTTATGCACGTTTTGAGTATTTTCTGGAAGATTTTCACCGGTTATTTTAAATTATGCGATGTTTTAATTAAATAATGAATTATTAGGATGTTGAAAAATGTTGTTTCAGTACAATGAAAGTCTTACAATGTTGTTTTCTATTATCTGTGGTAATTTGGTAAATTTCTGAATCTGTGAATTCTATGTAAATTCCATATACTGCCGTTATGCCGCTGACGATTTTTCTAATGTAATCTGATTTTTTGATTTGAATGTTTTGATATGCTGTGATATCAGAAGGGAGTTATAAGGGGCCGGAATCCTTTGTGATTCCGTTGTCTGGGTCAGGGAAATATGAAAATAAGTTATGTTCTGAAAATTCTGTATATATGTTTTGTTCTGGTGCTAAAAGCACAAAGAGAGACATAAGTGGCCAGAATCCATTGAGATTCTGTTAGTGTCAGAGAAGGGAGGCATAAGGGGCCAGAATCTGTCAAGATTCTGTCAAGGTCAGGGTTATGTGATATGTGATCTGATATTGAAATGTGATTTTATCTGATTTTTTTGAAAATCTGTTCTGTACGATTTCTGATTGTTCTGTACGATTCTATTGTTATGTGAAATCTGACTTGGATATTCTGTTATATGAAATGAATTCCATTTATGGTTTGATTCGGTTTGATCAAGTATCTGTGTTCTGTTGACTTTATGATTTCTGTACGATTATCTGAATTCTGCACAGTTATTTGAATAACCGCTTTTGAGGTGTTTTCTGATGTGTGTTTCTGAAGATTTTGATTGGTAAGTGTAGTCTTGTTGAGCTGTTAGCTCATCCTTGTTATCTGCGTGGTTTGCAGGTTCTGGGAAAGAGAATGAGATCTTGGACTAGCAGTTCTGTGTCTGATCAGTGATTAGGTATTTTGTACTTTTGATTTTTGTACAGTCATGACTTTTATGTTATGTTCTTTCTGTTGGTAGCCATACACTGTATTGTACATGATTATTTTGATGAAAGGAAAAAAAAATGATAGATGAACTGTTCAGTATATTTGAAAGTTATAGTAGCTCTGTGTTTTCTGTTATGTATGTCTAAAATTTGGAAGAATGTCTAAAGAAAATTTCAAAACTAGATCCTGGATTTTTCATTTGTCGCGGCCCGACGCGAAGGGATTTGTTCCGATCGGGTTGGGTCGGGACAAACAATCTACATAAAAAATCACCACCATCTCCAGAATGGTGATAAGATTTGACCACGATGTTTAGTATACATCCATTTCTATAATTCCTATTAAAAAAATTAAGCCATGTTGTTGGGTATAGACAATCCCTCTATGGATGTTTGATTTTTGTACTCTCCTTTTTTTTAGTAGTGAAAAAAGAAGAATTTTTGTATCACTTGCTCCATAGTGGATTTTACAATAGAAGCAGGCCTAGTAGTTTTTTTCCTTTTTGGGTTTTCACGTAAGAAATTCTCGGGTCTCAGTACTTTCATTCGTATGTGTTGAATATTTACACACTCTACCGACTCAAATTTTTTAGCACGCAATAATTTTAAATCCAAATATTTCATTCAATTACTTATTTATTAATAACTTAATATGAAATGTTAAATACTCATTCAAATTTTAATTTGTTATTTAGCTCGTTGAAGTATTCGTTCAGTAAAATTAAGCAAATCAAATACAAGTCAAGTAATATTTTTGAAAATGTTTCATAAGTTTGAATAGAATGTGAAAACTTGGCCCAAGCTCGAATCATAGATGAACAACTTATAATATGCCCAAATCAAGTCCAATTTATGATTTACTAGGCTCGACTCGACTTGATTATAACCCTATGTGGACCTATAATTTGTCTTATTTTTTAAGGTTAAAAATGGATGATATTTGTTTGTGTGCTCATTTATTAGGGGCATTGGCATGTCTTAGGCATATAAATATGTTAAGAGAATATCTATTATTTAAGAGCTTTTGATCATGTAAACATCATCAAAGGAGAAGTAAGGAATATTATATGGGTGTTAGTTTGATCTCATCTAATTAGAAGGACACTTTATGAAATTTTTTGAATTAAGAAATTAGCTAAAAAAATGTAATTCTACAATCAAATAACAATAAAATTTGAATTGAAATGTTATGGTGGGTAGGGCTCATTGAGTTTGATATACCGAATTTCAATAACATAATTAATTACAGATGCCAAAGCAAGCTAATTAATTATTTGATTGGAAGCAATAAGAGTGCAACTGTAAATCTTATTGAGGTAGTACACATGCAATAGCACATGTTATGACTCAGTTTGATAAAGATAATTTTTGAATTTATGCATTCATGCTTTATGTATGTGTCTGTGAGTGTATGCATGTGGATGTTTGAAATTATTCTTGTAAGAGCATGAATTTTAAAATGAACATATGAAATTTTTCCCTTGGGGCATCACAACACTAGGAAAGTGATTGCGGTAAAGCTTTCCTAAAAAGGAAAGGAAGAGAGGAAGAGAAGGAAGAGAGAGAGAGAGAGAGAGAGAGAGAGAGAGATTCTGGTCATTTTTTGTCTATTGTTCTAGTTAAAAAAATCTTCTGATCATTATAAGTAACCCGAATATCATTTTAGGTTTCAATGATTTTGTATTTACTGATTTAAATCTCCTCAAAAGTGATAAAATGTATTTTTTCCTCATTTATCAAAGTTTATAGTGCAAATTTTTGCATATATTGATAAATATGATAAATATGGATATTTTGACTGTAATTTTATAGAATTTCACTTGATAAAATAAAAGTCACACTTTTTAAAGTTATTAGCTATTATATAGATTTTCTTATATTTTATATATTTTTACATTTCATGTTGCAACTCATACGTCAATGAAATATTGATATAAGATAAGTGTAGTGTTTGCATATAAGCAATGAATGCTGATTGTTAACACTATAATTTTTATGGGTTAGCTCTTAAAACGTGACATTTGCAAGATGTACATTGGTGTATACTTTTTGTTGATGATATTCTTTTTGTTGATAAGACTAGAGAGGGAGTTGTAGGTAAACTTGAATTATGGAGGTCAACTTTAGAGTCTAAAGGTTTTTGCTTGAGTAGATTTAAAACTAAATACATGGAGTGTAATTTTAGTAGTAATAGACCTGGTAAGGGGATTGTGACTTTGGGCGATCAAGTCATTAATAAGAGTACTCATTTTAGATATCTTGGATCTATGTTCAGAATGATGATGAAATAGATTGAGATATTATCAGTAGAATTCAAGTTATATGGTTAAAGCATAAATAGTGAAGGAATGCATCGGGCTTGTTGTGTGATTGAAAAGTTCCACTCGAACTTAAGGGAAAATTCTATAAGATGGTGGTGAGACATGCAATGCTTTATGCTGTCGAATGTTGGCCATTAAAAGAAAAACATAATACTAAGTTAAGTGTTGCAGAGATGAGGATGCTCAATTGGATGAGTGGTTTTACCCTTAGAGATAAGATACAAAATGAGCATATATGTGAAAAGGTTGGAGTAGCTCCAGTGGAAGATAATACAAAATGAGCATATATGTGAAAAGGTTGGAGTAGCTCCAGTGGAAGATAAGATTAGAGAGTGTCGCCTTAGATGGTTTGGTCACATAAAACGATGGTCTTCTGATGACCCGATTAGGAAAGTAGAGGTATTAGATTCGACTTATATTAAGAAAGGTAGAGTTAGCCCTGAAAAGACATGGTTAAAAAATATTAGAAATGATCATTCTTTATTAGATTTAAACGAGAAATTGACTTTTAACATGACACAATGGAGAAAAAGTATTCATAACATTGGTAGATTGATAATATTGAATGATTTTTGTACTGATGCATTATTTCCTATTGTACTGATTAGTTGATTATGGATGTATTTATTTTCTCGCACCTATTATTGATTATAGATTCTAGTGTACTTATTTCCTATTTTTCATTACTGATCATATTGACTTGTACTATTCATGACTGATCATTGATTCGCTGATTACATTGAAAGCTATATTGAACTTATTGATTGAGATGAGCATGCATATTGATTCCCTAAATCTAGCATTGAAGGCTTAAGCGAGCTTTGAATTTGGGCTTTATAAGTTCATTATGTGGATTTGATTGATTTTAAGATTCAGCAAGGGGACCATCTGAGTGAGAATTATTGGAGCCAAAATTACATAATAAATTGTAAGTGTGTGTGTGTGTGTGTGTTTGTTTGTTTGTTGTTTTGATTGATATAAAATAAAATTAAAGTCTATGGTAGATTAATTTGAATATAAACATATTCAATTATTCTATTTAGGTCTTAGGGCATGATAGTTCTTTAGTGAGTTTCAGGGGTCAGTATGCATGCAAGTAAAATAAAAAATACAACTGAAGGATTGTTTGGGGTATAATTTTTAACTCTATTTTACAAAATTTTGTGTCTCACAGCTACTTTTCCCGACCTATCAAAACCTGATGTGTCCTCTCACATTCCACTGCTCGGAGACAAAAAAATAGTAGAGATATTCTTGCTCGTTTTGCTTCATCCTTCCCTGCTGCTGCATAACACACTTTACCTCTCTATTAACCAGAGGGTCATATTAGTATTTTCTTCCAACTTCATTCATCTCCTTGAACCTCTTGACGATGACATAGGACCAGATGACGGGCAAATTATTGGGTCAGGTGACCGGACGCGGAGATAGGTCCGGATATTAATAAAATATTATTTTAAATTAAGCGCAGGTAAAATGCAAGTAAAGCGCAGGTAAAGCGCAACTAAAGCGCAAGTCAAAAAGTGCAACTAAAGCGCAAGTCAAAAAGTGCAAGTAAAGCGCAGGTAAAGCACAAGTAAAGCGCAACTAAAGCGCAAGTCAAAAGCGCAGGTGACGCGGCAAATTTTTATTGGATGTCCGAACTTATTTTTCGCGTCCGGTCACCTGACCCAATAATTTGCCCAGATGACGACGGTGCCTTGAACGATAAACCAAAGTTTTTTCTTTCGAGCACCTCTATTGATGCCCAAAGTAGAACGTGGAATTTGAATCCTCCATTCCTTCCTGAATGAATGCCAACTTATCATATTAGCTTTTTTCTCCCGTTGAAGCCTTTCCTTTCACCAATCTGTCCACATTGGCAGTGGCGGGTTGTTGCTTTACAACTGCGCCTAGCTCCAACATCTTGCCAGTATGTCCAGTGGTGGCAAACGGGCAACCAATCACCTTATTTATTATATAGCACTGATAGAGTACTAAGAGGAGTAGGAGGAGGAGGAGGAAGGAAATGAATTAGGCAATAATGATTACGAGAAGTCAGCTAGAGATTCCTCCATGTTTTGCTGGTTGGATTTGCTATCAAGTGTATTTAATGCACTATATAAATAATAAAATCTTGTATGCAGTTGTTGTTTAATTGAAAGCTTTTCATTGTACTTTCAATCATTGTGTATATTGGGGCATTAATGTAAATTATTCTTATATAGATGTAGCATAGTTGTTTGACAACCACATTTACCAAACAAAATATGATGATTTCTCTAGAAGAGCTTCAAAAAGCAACTTTCTCTATAATAACTTCACAACCTATTTTATCGGCAACAGTAGCTATCCTAAATATGCCCTTAGTAGACAAAAAAGTACTTAAAGATTCCGAAAACATTGAACTTCAAGAAATAATTTGAGCCCTATAATTCTCTATCTTTGGAGTTCATAATAACCACAGTGAAAGAATTAGGAAACAACTATTCAAATTCTTGACATCATTAATTCAATGTTGTTGATATATTAAAAATTAAATGATTACATTGCAAAAAATAATTACAAAAATGTTATGAGCCAAAAATTTTAGGGCCAATAAAATTGTGACTATAGATAGTAATATTGATATCATATTATTGTTAAGCTCTAGAACAAATATTGCAACAAACATGCCATGGATCTTATGCTTCTAAAGGCCATGAACCTTCAGAAAGTTCATCTCAAGGCAACCAAATTGCACAAAACATAATGAATAGTGGGATGATCCAAGGTTATGGAATGGAAGCTCAATGGGTCACTCTCATGCTCTTGACACTTATTGTGCGACAGTAGGAATACGGTGGTGGGGCACAAGTCTGACTACTTTACCTATCTATTTGTGCATGCTGCAATAATATCATTAAAATTTTGATGAAAGATTGAGAATGAAAGTTGACAATTTTATTGTGAAATTTAAAGTTATAAAAGAATTTTGAGAAATAGCTTTAATTGAATGCTAGTTTAATATATAAATAAAATTTAGATGTCACATATAAAATTTCTCTAATACATGCATTATTCAAATAAAATATTTACATGTCTAACCCTAACAAAATTTTTTGATCAATTTCATATTATTGAAAAAGGTCAATTATTTAGTTTAGTGACAATTTCAAATATTAATTAGAAAATGATATATTACTTTTTACATAGTTATATATATCTGACAATTATGTAATTTCATGAAATTTGACAATATTATTATCTTATCTTAACCAAAATTATATCATTGTTTCTTGTAATAACGATGACATCTAATAGCAATTATATAACTAACATTAAGTAAGACGCAGTCGCCAGTCGGGGCTGGGCCTATTCATTCCCTTTCCCGCGACAGTTCCGCCATTTCTATTCTTCGGCCATCAACTTAGCTCTTTCTGGTAAGATATAGAAGAAGGGGAGGGGGAAAACAAAGAATCGGTTGGAATACCTGGAATTTGAAGCAGAAGAGAAGTTATGATGAGGAGGATGCGTGCAGGCGACATCAGAAGATAAGCAGCTATATCGGGAGGTAAGTATGTTATTAACTCCTGCAAACCCTAACATTCGTAGTCGATCATCTTAATTTTTTAATAAATGTAACGTGGGCTGATTTGCCAATCTAGAAAAGTTTAATCATTCATTGTAAGATTGTAGAGTTCAAAGTTAAACATAAATTATCTATTTATCTAGTTAGTCAACACACGGTTATTTATATATTTTTTTGCTACCGATAATTCTAGGTATTATGATCATGCTTTACATTTTGATTTCCCCATTTTCTGCCGGGGTAACGTTTTTTCTTGATCATTCAGTTAATTCTACTTTTCAGTTATGAAATCACGGGAGATTGGAGCTAGTACTATTTACTCATTAATTTTACACATCTCATGGTAGATTTCATTGACCTATTTATGTACAGTGAAGTATCCGGTAGTTGCATAGAACCATGTTTTGTTATCAGGGCATGGCTAGGATTTGAGGATTTTTCATGAAGAGATGGTGTGGATGAAAACAGTGCAGTTGGTGGCTGTAGGCAGTGGCGGAGCCAGAAAATTTATCAAAGGGGGGCCTAAATTATTTTATTAAAATTTTTCCTCAACTTTTTTATCCGGACTTGGGACCGACATAGGCAGTTTTAAAAAATTTTTATTAATAATTATCCAAAAACATATTAAATATAAGATAGTAAACAACTTACAATTTATAACGTCTACTCTTCATATTCTGAAAGAGTTGTATGATTACTTCATTATTAATAGAATTCAAAATTTCTTTTTCACCATAAGCAATTAATAAATCATTCATCCATTGATCGCCTATCCTATTTCGCAGTCGATTTTTTATAATATTCATGGCAGAAAATGCTCTTTCAACGCCTGTTGTAGCAACAGGTGATATTAATGCCAATTCCAGTAGTTTAAAAATAACATGATATATTATATCCTTCATACTTTGGATCATTTTCTCAGCAAGACTTTCAATATCTTTTATTGAGGTGAACTAATCATCTGATCGTATATCCATGATATAAGTATCAATTTGATTTTCAAGAACCGCCTGATCAAGAAGACTAAAATCAGCTGGATAAAACTGTGTCATTCGAATCAATTTGTTTGTTGAATGCATGAAATCCCTTATTAGGATTCAAACATGCCATGCACAAAAGCAGTTCGATATTTACTCATGTAAATCGATTGTTCAACTCCTAAAGTTGCATATCAAGCACTGTGTAAAAAATTTCAATCCGGAAATGATATAAATTTCTTATATCTTAAGCTCTACGGCGTGCCCTACCACGAGCAACCCATTTGTCATCCATATGTGGAACTTTGATATTTTGTTGCTCACAGAATGAGGCTACATTACTGATGAAGTCAGTCCACTTGTTATCTCTCATATCATGCAGTCTTTTTTTACATATACGCACCAACGACATAACATTAATAATATATTGTTCTCCTCTCTGTAAAGTTTGTGATAGTTCATTAGTGATACCAAGAACATCTTTCATAAGATGTACGTAAAAGATAAACTTAAAGGTCTGTAACGATTCTAATAAAGCATATGCCTCACCTTTTTGTTCCGAGCTTAAGCCATCTTCCAAAATGATTTCTAGAACATCAATTACTGTAGAGAACATTGTAATTAATCTTAAAATTGATTCATAGTGTGAACCCCACCGCGTATCACCAACACCCCTAAGGGTTATTTCTTGATTCAAGCCTTGCCCAGATAAAAGATTTTCACTTTGTAATTCATTTAATGTCTTCTCACGTTATATTTCTTGAACTAGGTCGCGACGCTTACAAGAAACACCAACAAGATTCATTACACTCGAAATGATAGTAAATAACAAATCAATATGAAAATGACTTTTTGCCACTGCCACCAATGCTAATTAAAGTTGATGTGAGAAGCAATAAATGTAATGTGCAAATTGATTTCATTCAGAAATAGAGCTTTCAGACCATTAAACTCCCCTCTCATATTACTAGCACCATTGCTTTGATCCCGTATTCTACATATGTTCAAACCATATGTTGATAGGAGTTGTTCAGTCGCCAATTTAAGACTATTTGCAGTAGTATCTGATACATGAGAAATCCCCAAAAAATGTTCCACTATCTCATCTTTCTTATTAACAAAATGGAATACGATTGCCATTTGCTCCTTAGTGGATGTGTCACGTGATTCATCAACTAAAATTGAGTAAAATTTATCACCAATCTCCTCAGATATAAACTTTGTAATAGCAATAATGAATGCTCTAGTAATATCTTTTTGAATATCAGGTGCAATTAACTTTAAATTCTCAGGACCATTCTTTAAAATCACATCGTTTATGTCTTTGTTATGTTCAACCAAAAAGTGCACCATTTCAAGAAAATTATCCTAATTTTTGGATGTAGAAGACTAATCATGTCCTCGGAAAGCTAGCCCTTAAAAAAAAATCTTATGCAATCAACAGAAGTATTGAGGTGGATATGGTATGCAGATGTAGATTGATATGTTTGCTTTTGGAACACAAATCCAATATCTTGACTCTATTTCAGTAGGTCTTTAGAACTACATCTAATATTATTATGCGCACTATTATGACCTCCTACATGAAGATCAAATTTGTTTGTTTTTTTCCAATTCAAAAATATATTTTTATTAAATGCTTCTTCCTCTTCATTGCTTCTACCTAGTTTTCTGAACAGATAACAATAAAGACAATATGATTTGTCTTTGCTTATGCTATACTCTAGCCAATCAGAGTATTTGTCAAACCAAGTAGGATTAAATCAGCGTGTCTTTCATCCCGAATTTAGTTTTTGGAAAATCATGACTGCGATGTTGAAATGACTCTCGTTGTAAATATATTCTCCGAACTTCATCCATAATATTAGGATTAAAGTCAACAATGGGAATTCGAGTCCTGGATTAGATGGAAGATTTTCAACCGTTACTTCTATATTGTTGGGTAAATCAACATCCAGTCGAATACACTTTTTGTTATGATCTTCAACCTGATTGCTATTGTCATTTGATGTTTTTGGAATTGAAGATCGTTTGAAATATCTCTCCATAATATTCGAACTCAAAGATGCCTTAAGATTAATCTGATTATATATCTATTCAGAAATCAATAAATAAAATATACAGAATCAATCTTATAAATGCAAAGAAACAAACAATAAAACTTATAAAATCAAACAAAATAAAATTAAAGATCTCACAACAAAATGAAGACAAAGCATTGAAGTAGGAAGATCTTTGCAAGGAACAAGTCTATTTTATAGAACAAATGATATAATGCCACATTATAACTTATATATATAAAAAAAAAAAACCTCACGGCTGTATTCCGTCCTAGCAAGCCGACAAAAGGAGTGAGAGTCATCGGGTCTAGGCAGGGGAGAAGGCACGTCGTTTCCGGCCGTCGTTTGCCGCCGCCGGTCGCTGCGTTGTGAGTTGCGGCGTCGCTTGCGATGAAACACGAAGTTTGAGAGACGGAGAGAGGTTGCGAAATCGGGAAAGGCCGAATGGCTATGAACCGGTAAACTAAAAGAGAATTTATACTGACTCCTAATTCCTAAACCCGGCTTTTTACCCCCCCCCCCCCCCCCCCCCCCAATCCGCCTTTGGCTGTAGGTACAGGTGCAGTATTTCTGTGATAGAGAAGTAAACTGTTACAACTCCCCTCAAGGTGGTGGCTTAGTGTGGTGATCAACTTGTTGCAAAGAAGAACAAACTATGCAGTGGAGAGATGTTTGGTGAAGGCATCATAAATTCGATATTGAGAGGCTACATGATGAACCACAGTGTAGAATTATCCTGTGTCTTTCGTAATAAATAGGCCAATTTGAACTTGAAGAATCTCAAGGGTAAAATTGATTAGTTAGTCAAGCCTAAGCTCAAGCTGGGGTCACTTTAGTATGAATGGATTCATTTACACCCCTATTTATAACAATTGATTAGGAAGGTTATATTGATGACGATGAGGTCTAAATCAGACTGTTGTACCAAAGTATTATAAACTTATTCACGCAGAGTGACAAAAACCAATAGGTTTAGTATGTTTTAGTGTTGACTGAATTTAAAGTAATTGCACAAGAAATTTGTGAGTTAGCCTGACTAAAAGGGGTGTTGGTATCCAATGATGTTTTGCGACAACAAAGCAACGCTATATTGCAAATAAGCCAATTCATCAGGATTGAATAGAACATGTTGAAGTTGATAGACACTTAAATAAATAAGAGATTGAGGAAAGGATTATTTGTATGACCGCATTCATACAAAGTAGCAAGTGGGATATATGCTAACAAAGGGGCTTCCTAGATTGAGCTTTGAAACATTTGTTGACAAGTTGGAAATAATAAATAACAATTCTCGAACAGGTGTGTGGAAAATGTGCAAATAAAATATCTGATTTCCAAGGATGAGAATATTATTATTTTCCTGTTTTTATTGTTTAAAATTTTGATTCTCCAAGATTTATTGTTTCATTTTCTGTTATTGTTGGTGTATAAATCCATCCATGGGCGTTTGAATGAATTACTCAGTTAGAACATATTTCTTCCCTGTTTTCAGTCAGACTATATATATATATAGGTAATTGCATTCACTTGTGTGATGCTTAATTATTTTATTTAGGTGATGATTTTTTTTCAAACAATTATATTAAAAGAGATTTTTTTTTTTAATTTGTATGAAAATATGTACTTAATCCTTGTTTTAATACCTTGAACTTTGGATTTTCCATCCTTCAGTATTTTTTGGTTCTTGAATTTGTGCATAAAAATACAAAAAAAGAAGTATTGAGTGCATAACAATCGTTGGATTATTTTTTTCCCCGAGCAGCTTAACTGAACCTTTTGCAGTTCCCCATCTTTTTTTGCTAGATCTAAATATTCTAAACATAAGGATTCCCAGGAAATTGAAAACAATGCTTTCTTTATTTTTGGATTTGTAAAAGAAGTTTTCTTTATAGTTATGCCACATATTTTCTTTCTTTTATTTGTTTTTTGAAATTCTCCTCTTTATATCTCTAGTGATTGGCCATAATAAGTTTTTAGTCTTTTAATTCTGCAAAGTCTTAAATCGTGACATGGAGATTTACACAGCATCCCTAGATTATTGTGTTCCTTGATAGAAATGAATAAACTCATCATTACTCTCTTAAGTCACGATGATAACAAACAATCTCAAAATTAGTGAGCAAAGCTCTTTAGTTTATCGGGAAAAAGCCTACCAATGTGAAAGAGTATTGATTGTCTGTTGGTTCAAACAATATTTTTTGTTTGGTTGCAGTCCCTTGTAGCTCTAATCACTAATGTTACGGGCAATACTTTCTTCTGGGGTTTTGCTTGCCTGAGTAGGATTTGGTTGGTACAACTTTTGCTATTCTTTCCATTAGTTATCTGTGGCTGTTTTTCCATGAATTAAGTTTATTGCTGTTTTTACCATAACATGAGTATAAAAGAGCTCCGAGAACATCTTACAAAAATTAGAACCAAGTTGAACCAGGGTGCTTCTATTACCACTTCCCCCTTTTTCTGGCTTATTTTTCCATGCATGTCCTCATTCTAATTCTACTTACATATATATGAAATCATTTATATATACTTTTGTTATTCATTTTATTTTTTAAAATGTGGTTCTCTGTTTATAGTATGTGAATTTCTTGTTCAGACATTTTGATAGTTATGCTGTTTAGAAACTTTGCTATTTTCTCCTGCATTATTATTTTGAATTTTATTGTTCATTTTTCCCATTGATGCTGTTCGCAGGGATTTGTTTGGATCGCTTATTATTTGGCTCTTATGCTGTCATCATAAAGAAAGAAGTGCTGCAACAAAATCCAAAAGTGTTGCATTCAATGCTTTGTTTTGTCAGTTACATTAGTTATTTGTTAAGGCTTTCCCAATGCCTCACACAAATTCAAACCCTAATAGTGGAAGTCATACACCAGCTAAGAGAAGCCTTCCTACTTGGATGAGTTCTAAAGAAAACAGTAACAAATCCCAAAAGAAGCAGAATGACGCATGTGAAATATTGTTGAAAACTGATATGGAGGAATGCACTGCTACTTCATATGATGCTAATCAAAATAACTTCGAGTTTTCAAGACTCTTGGTAAGAAGGAAGACATTGGACAGTTGAACGAAATTTTAAAATCGTAGGCTGGGAATTATATAAACTTGTACGTTATTAACTTTGAAGTTATCTACTTTGTATGAAATAAATGACATGAAAATTCTCATATTTTCTTGGATAGGAAGGGGTGGTTTTTGTTTTATCTGGATTTGTTAACCCAGAGAGAAGCACATTAAGGGCACAAGCAGTAGAAATGGGAGCCGAGTATCAACCTGATTGGGCCTCAGGTTGTACCCTTCTCGTATGTGCATTTCCTAACACTCCTAAATTTAGACAAGTGGAGACCGATAATGGCACTATTGTCTCAAAGGTATTTATTCATTTATTCCTTTGCCTCATCTTCATACTGTACCATTCTTTCGTTTATTTTGATACCAAATTATTGCCCTTTGAAATCCTAAAATGTCATATATTTCGTGACAATAATTCATTATAGTTTTTTTTTTCTTATGCCAATGTAAATATTTCTAGGAGTGGATTTCAGAGTGTTATAACCACAAAAAGCTTGTTGACATTGAGCGCTACCTCATGCATGTTGGAAAACCATGGAGAAGATGTGCCGATCAAAGTCAGCTTAATAAAGGTGGTAGCACAGTTAATCAAATTGTCATTAGCTTAACATTTTAAATGTTATGTACCAATCTGGTTTTCACTCTCTCCATTTGTACCTGAGATTTCTTTGTCTGTCAACAACTCTTATGGTACATAGATGGAGGACATTTTTAACAGTTGAATTTTCCCTCTGATTGGATGACGCTTCAAATGTCTAGTTTAGGCCCTAAATCATTGTGTTTGCTGTTTTTATTGTATCTCAAAGTTGCAATGCTTGATTTCAATTGGATTTCTTCGAATGAGGTATTGAAACTCCTTGGATATTAAAATGGTTTGTAATGATATACATATATGATGCAGTGTTACATGTTAAAATACCAGTGGTGTGAAACCAGGAATTGAATTTAGAAGCTTAATAAAATATTGTTTAAGTGGTGAAATTGCAAGCTTAATATTGTTCACAATTGAAATTTTTCAGAGATCTTAGAATTCAACTACGCTTAGGCAAGAGCTTACACCTAAATTAGCAAGATCGGTAAAATAACGACGGTAATAAAAGTAAAGCAAATGAAAAGCCAACTAGAATCCCGCGATTAACAAAGCGATTGTTTCACCTTGAGGCGGCACTCATTTACCTACTTCTAGGCTTGTTGGAAGAAGAAGAACCACGCAAGTGATGAAACCACTCCGAGGGCGATTGTGCCGTAGATCCGTAGGGAAGGAGAGGACGGCGCCGGACGTGGAGGTGGTGTGTAATGACGCCCTTCGATGATCCACGTGTAGACGGAGAAATGATCGTCGATGGACTCCACTAGAGCTGGGAGGATCCGGTTCAAATATTCTTCGACGGTGTCGTCGAAGTCAAAGCCGACGTCGAAGAAGGGAGATCGGAGGATGTTCACTCGTCCGCGGTTGTCGTACTCAAACCCGAAATTCCACTCGGGTACCTCCATGCATTCTTGAAGGGGCGAAGGGGTGGTCGCCGCAAGCAAATCTCCGATGAGGAGAGAGGAGGGGCGGCGGGTTGGGGAAGGGATGGGGAGGCCGACGGTGGAGGTGGGGTGAGGAGAGATTGGTTTAGAAAGCAAAGACAAAAACTGAGAATAATTTCAGTTTTAGGGAGTTTTGGAGGGGAAATTTGAATTCCAATGAGAGGGTAATTAATTCCTTAATGAAGAATTAATGGGGGAGAGAGAGAGAGGGCCGGCGGTGGAAGAGAAGAGAGGGGGAAAAGGATTAAACTGAATTTATTTCAGTTTTAATACAAAAGGAGGGAGAATTAATGGACCCCAATTTGAATTTCAAATTAGGATCAAGGGAGTTAATGGGGTAATTAAATGCAATCCACCAAGGGGGTGGCCGGCGGCATTCATACGAAGAAAGGGACGAATTTGGGGAGAGGGGAAAGGAAATTAAAACTTGATTTGATGATGTGGCAAGAGATTTAAAACTCCAAATTAATTTGATTTGAAATTTATTTGCTCATGAAAACTTTCCTAATTTGGATTTCCAAATTAGGAAACAATTCAAAATTCGAATCTCAAATTTCACATTGGAAATTGGTGGAGAGAGGGGAGGCCGGTCGGGTGGGGAAGGGATCTCGGCAAGGGGATGGACGGCGGTGGGGAGCTTGGCCGGCGGTGGGGAAAACCCTAGGGGGCCGGCGGCAAGAACTAGGGGAAGGGAAAATTTTGTAGAGCTTGCTTGTGGGAAGGAAATTAAGAAGAGCAATTAAAAGAAAAAAAATTAGAGAACTCACTAAAAGATCTCAATGGAAGAACTCACCAAGAGATCTTCATGCACTCACAAAGAGAACAAAGCACGGAAATTTTCATTCATCCAATAATAATCTCAAGTACAATGACAAAGCCTTTTATATAGGCTATCAAGAAATAAAATGCATAAAGATGAAAATGCCCTTGGGCTACAATAAGTACTAATTCCCTCATAGTGGTACAAAAGGAAAAACATGAAATAAAAGTCATGAATAAACTAAAGCATAAAAAATAAAGGCTCTGAATCAAGGCCGTCGATCGGCGTCTCCGGCGATGGTACACGTGTCGAAATCTGATGCCCTCATCAACCAGGTAATGCAAGATAAATAGAAAATATAAAAAATATATTTTTCTTGTTCGTGCTAAACTGATCTTCTTTATTAGAAAGTGAACATGCACATAACCAATGCATTAAAAAAATTTTGGAGAAAGTTTTGAGAAGAAATTATTTACAAGAAAAACTTCAGCAAATTTGTTTTAGGGGACATATGAAACCGATCACTCTCGAGGGTATCCTATTAATTAGATAAAAGTCTGTTGTGACAGCTTGGAAACTTAATTATGGAAAAGAAGAGTTCCGTTAACTTTAGGAGATGATGATTTTTCCTTTCTATCACTTCATTTTTTTGGGAGTTGTCAGGATATGAGGATTGATGAATAACATATTCTTTATTGAAGAAAGATGGTATAGTCTGATTAAAATAATTACCAGCATTATCAATTCGAAATTTTGGCTAGCGTCAAAATTTTTTTTGTTGCTATAAAGATAGGCAGGATAAGGCTGTTATAAATTTTATGCTTGATAATATTTACCAGTATCATCCGAGTTTAATTATCTAGGGAAGTGACAAATCTTATAACTCTAAAAATGTTATGGATTTTTTAGGGTCTCAAAATATCAGAGTGAATTAACATAAAATCAGTAGAGAATCTTGATCACTTTTAGAGATAAAAGTACGGTTACTGTGAAAGTTTTTAGTGTTAACATTTGAAGAAGGGAATGAAACATACACAATAGGGTTTTAAAAGAGAGATGCCTAGTCTATAATGGCGTCCCAAATGATTTTAGCATTTAAAGTGGAGATGAGCTTAAAAGGGTTCTCTTTAAGAAAATATAGCCATCCGTTTCTCTAACTCACCCAATCATTTACCCTATATTGAAATGTTGCCTTGTACTTGTTGTCTTTAGTTTTATAAATTGATAGAAGATTTTATACAAGGTGAGAAAAATGAAGTACATTGTTGAGGGTAAATATAGAAGAAATAGAAATGTTCCCTTGAGCTCCAATAGTTGTGAGGAAGTCATCATCTACTTTCATTTTTCTATTATTTAGGTAAAGTTTATATGTTTAAAAGGGACTGGCAAGATTTTTTACGTTATCGGTGGCTCCTGAATCTATCTTTAAGGGGAACTATTTGAGGCATTAAATACACCATAGTTAGAATTTGTACTATTTTGAGCTTGAGAGCATGACTCAAATAACTTTTCTAGGGAGTTGAGGAAGTTTCATAGTTTGCTGATTTTTTTAATTTGTTATCCCTGTTGTGGTTCTACAAGATGATTGTTATGCTTCTTGATCTACATCAAAAAAGGGAAAGACATCTTTTGAGTTTGTGTGGACTCCTTAAGGATGAAGAAGGGGAAGAAGAGAAACTAGAGAGGGAGAACCTAAAAATCTTTTATTTCATACTCTTTTCTTATAATAGGAGGTCTATTTATCATACTTGGGTAGACCAAGTTTATAATATAAAATCAGTCTATCTAAAACAAACTAAAAATAGAATAAAAGAAATAAATTATGCTTATTACATGTGTATAGGCTATTTAGTTTGTACTTTCTTTGGCTAAAGATATATTGCTAATGTCTAATACTCCCATCCCCATTGAAAACAACCTTGTTCTCATGGTTGACAAAAGAAAAAGTTGAAGAGAGGGCAACAAAATTTTCCCATGTGGCATCATCCGAAAATTTAATTTCCATTACAAGAAAACTTGAACAAGTTGTAAAAATGTAGAGAAGGGGAAAAAGGCATAAGGAGAAATTCATTATAACCATCATGAATCGATTTATAACATTTTTAGAATGTAATATAACTTGCTGAGAGGCAAAACCAAAATGGAGTTTGGGAAAAAAAACTCTATGTAATTCATTTAAAAATTGATGCATTATTGGAATAAAAAGTTTATCTTGAATGGTGAGTATATTAAGGGCTCTAGAATTAATGCAAAAATACCAAGTATCATCATGTTTTTGAACAAGCAATATCGAAATAGAAAAAAAGATGGGATTATGACGAATAATATCGGAGTGAAGCATTTTAGAACTAATTGTTTCTTAGCATTCTCTTGAAAATGAGCAGAATGACAACGACATATTAGGTTGAGATAAGGATGAAAGATAAATACGATGGTCAATAGTACTAGGTTGAGGTAAACCTAGTGGTGGTTGAAATAAATGTTGAGATTGTTTGAGTAGGGTAGAATTATATAATGATAGATGATGCGTAAAAAAAGAAAACTTGTCAGAGAATGTGGCGGTTGTGCATAAAGGATTCTGCATATGGAACCAAGTATGCTGGTAGAAGAGGAAGTATCTTGATGGAGTAAAGTTTGTGGACGGTCAATACACAAACTATTAAGTTTCTTGTCTATGAAATCCATGAAAGAATCAATTTGTTGAAGGGATGAGCCAATTGAAGCAAATTGAACATCAACTTGATGTAAAAGTTTTTGGATTTTGGAGAAGTGCAATTCTTGATTGATTTGCATTGCCTGTAGAGCTTCGGCCATAACTGTGTTCTTCATATTGATTCGATATTTGTGGATGTGGAGGTTTGAAAATATTAGAATCTTGAATTGGACCGGAAACCTGCAAGCTGTTTGGATCAGGTGGCCGCAGTTGTTGAGTGTAAGGGTGTAGGGGCGGCTGATGGCTAGAATCTGTAGGTCTTGAAGGTCCTGCCAACTGCAACTGAAGTGTTGGTAACTGTTCTTGAAGGTTCAAACTGTTGTTCTTGAAGAGAATGAGTTGAGTGCTGAAACAGGAGTGAACAGAATTGCAGTTGGATTGGTGAGCAACACTGTTGTTCTTGAATACTGGTTCTTGTAGCAGATTGTGAACCGGTGAAGGTGGTAGAAACAGTTCTTGAAAGTTGGCGTAGGTGTTGAAGCCTGTGGATGAATCTTGCGGGTAAGGAGAGATTGGCGAAGTTGTCCTCAGCTGTGGAGGTATTTAGCTGGAATCTGTGGACTGAAGAAGGGCTTCTGCGGCTGAAAAAATCAGCAGAAGAAGGCTAAGGTTGCGTTGGAATTGGAATGGATTCAAGAACAGCAGGCTGTGAGTGGGAGCAGCGCCTGGATGAAGATGGTTGCTGCTGTTTCTGTTCTTGGTGTTCTTGAACAGGAAAATGCGGCCAAATAGAAAACTGCTGCTGGAAACAGATGGTGAAGTTGGTAATGTTGTGAAGATGCAAGGAAAATGGAAGAGGAATGATATGGATGGCTGGTTTTCCGAACAAAACAGCAAGAAGGGAGAGTAACAGCCTCGGGTGGAAGAATCTTGCAGCTGGCAGCCCACCGGAACTACACCGGGGTGCAGGAAATCGACAAAATGCAGGAAACGGAGTGCAGGACTGCAGTAGAACCTGAAGGTTGCGGTGGAGCAGTATTTTCTGGTGGAGAAACACTATCTTGACAGCTGAAATGGAGGTAGGTGGCGGTGGAGGAGACTGGCCGTCTGAAGAATGAGGTGGATGTTAGTTTTGTGTGGAATTTGATTATGCAGATCAATCGTGTTGTCCTACTGCCTTAAACCTCAATTTTTTTATCAGTTGAGTTCACTGGGAGGTTGCAGGGGGTCCTTCCCTTGCTTGGGTTCAAGTGCTTCACACTTTTTTTCGCATTACCGTATATCGCTGCGACGTTGTACCTGAGTGTTGCGATGTTGTGCACCCGAGCACTGTTGCGCTATATAGTTTGTTTGGAGACAAATAGAGAGTGGAGCGCCGCGACACTCTGAATCTCGGCGCTCCGGTGCTTCATACCCCAGCGCTGCGGCACTGTTAAGCAGACTGGAGACGGAGAGTGGAGCGTCATAGCGCTCCAAATTTGGCGTCGCGGTGCTGCAAGACAGGCTGGCAATTTTCTTACTCATTTTTCATTAAGTGTGTCATCCCTTGGTGGGTGTAGTTACATTTTCTTTTTTTTGTTAATAGAGAACAATGTAAGAAAAAAGAGAAGCAAGATGAGGGTGAGAGCGAAGATAGATCTGTACTATTTCTCTCAAATTTTCACTAGTGAATTTCTTGGTGTGTGTGGGTGGCTCTATGATTTTTTCCTAGTTTCAAGCTTTGCCATGTTAAATCCTGATGCTATTTATTTTCCGCTGCAATTTCTATTTCTTGTTTGTTTTTGTTGCGTGTTTCACTTCCCCAACAGTGGAAAGGCGAGTTTAGTACAACGAGAGCAACATTTGATATTTTGCTGAAAAAGGAAGGTTGGTGGCTTGAGATTTTTGGAATGGCTGTTCTTGATGTTCTTGTAGGTGCAAAATATGAAAAGTGTCAGAAAGTCTGAGTGTAGAAACTAGAAAATTGTAGAAAAGCTGCAGAAATTCTGAAAATTTTGATTTTTGAAGTTGGCAGATTCGTGATGGAATGATGGCTGAAGATTGCTTGCCGTGAAGTAAAACGGACAGCTGGAAACTGAAAAAAAAATGGTGGGGCGGTGTAAAATGCTGGCCAACAGGGGTAGTAGGCGGAGATGTGAGTTTCTATGGAGGAGAAGAGGGCTGGCTGTCATGGAGATTGGTGGTTGGCAAGGGTAGGAGGAGGAGAGGTGAGTTTATTGTAACGAGATCATCATTTGTTATGCTTCTTGATCTACATCAAAAAGGAGAAGACACTTTTGAGTAGTTGTGGACTCCTTAAGGAAGAAGGATATGAAGAGAGACTAAATAGGGAGAAAACATAAATCTTCCATTCTATATTCTTTTCTTATAATAGGAGGTGAATAGTAACCTTTTGTCTTCTAGAATTATTTTAATGGTAACTTTTTGTCAGTCTAAAGTCATGTTATATCTGATTTTTACAAGCTTCATATACTTGCAGTTCAGCGAAGTGCCTTATCTGAAGAGCCTATAAGAGGCGGAAATAGATCATTGGCGATGACTGGTTCTGCTTCTTCTGAGGTTAGTCTAAATTATCGTAAGATCTCTGAAATAACTTTCCATTTCTCATCATTTCTCTTGACCATTTGCCGCTCTAAAAAAATTTCTAGGCATTTACCATGAATCTACTTATTTATATTTTGGTGGCAGCTGTTTTTATTAGAGTATCTATAATATCTAGTAATAACTAAGACTTAACTACTTCCCTTCTTGCTCCAAGTTATATCAAAGTTCTTGCATTGATGCAATTTATAATTTTGAGTTCTTGTAATGTCTAATGATGAGAAGTCCTAAAAATAAATTTCACGCAGTTAGCTAGGAGTCAGTTAACCTGGTGTATTTGTTAAGGATAGTGAGTATGGTTGATAGTTCACTTGGTGCAAAATTTCAACTAAGGAAAATGGAAAACTAGGTTCATGTAAAAGTTACTGGGAAACGATTTACAGAAATGGATAATAAGACAATGCATAACAAATAAAATCACAACTTCATTAGATATAGTTTATAGAAAATCCTATGGTTATTGTTACAGAGGATGAAATCAGAGGGGGTTGAAGTTGGGTTAGAGATATGATTGATCAGCACATGTTTTCTTTCCAAAAGCTTAAATTGGCATAATACTTTAATGAGACATTTAAGTATTATGGACTTAGTTGAGATTGCCAATGAACATGCACTAGAAGGTTCTTATCAAGGGATCCTATCAAGCCACGGAGTTTTTGTATGTCTTTACTATTTTGTTTTCCTTTCTCCTAGCCTTCACCATGATTGTTTTGTTTTTTTCAGTTATTACTAGATTGAGATCTTCATTAACCTCGTCGTTTTTCCCCATTCTTGTTGGCTTACTAGTTTACCATTTGATTTCCAGCCATTCTCCTTGATATTTCTTTATTTCTTGCAGTAGGTACACCATAAATTTTCCTTATCGTCCCTTTGTGATTATTTTTGTTGTTCTCTCCCTAAGAATTTGGACAAGTCTGCTTTCCCCCTTTTCCTTATTTGAAGTTCAAGCTTAGTTACTTATGCTAAACCTTCTTAAGATTGAGGATCAAGCATCATACCGCTTTTAATTTCTTCTGTTTGGATCAATAGGATCTGATACTCCAATGGTATTGTCTTTTCCCTGTCCAGAATTTGAACTCTAACCTGATTAAATTCAGATTTGAGTTTAGTTTGGAAATCATATACTCGATATTTCTTAATGAAACTTTTTAAGATAGAAATATCTCCTAGTTGCTTCATCTCAAATACCTAATAGCAGTAACTCTTACCCTAAATTTCTCAAAAAAATTGATTGTCACTATATTTTCTCCTTATTTGATTCTACTTTTTTGACCTCCATATACATTTCACGATCAATCAAATGCACCGAGGAAAATGACCGACAAACACAGTCGCACGTGACGAGCTTTGAAATGGGTTGACCTCCATCAAAACCATTCAAACGTTCTCCATTTGAGAAAACAGAGTGCATCAACATGTTTAGGATGTCAAATTTATCCAAAAAGAAACACTTGTGTACAACTCGATTAGACGATGATAGCAATGGCAATTGGCGAGCATGTTGTTGAAAAAAAATTGCCCAAACAAATGGACTACGTTGTTGCATCCAAAATGCTGAATTTACCTAAGGGAAGGCCTCTCATGATTAATTCGAGTGAATGAGGTTGAAGACAACATACTACAGGCGTGACGTTGCCCAATTGTGAAACAAACTTTGCCAAAGCATCCAAAATATTAAAATTACCTAGAATGAATACCCATATTGTATGGTTCATCGCTTAAGATGAGCAAAATTTGTTGGTGAGTGAGTCGACAACATGAAAATCGAGGCGCATGGAAAACGAGGGAATTATGTGAAGTGCTTATTCATTTCTCATTAACATTTTATTGTCATCTAGTACCACCTCTGGCTAGCAACCATGACCTCCAGCCCTCTCCTCTAACCACTTAAGCTAGCACAAACCACCCTCTTCCTTTTGCGACCAGCACAACCTCCTCAACCTTCTTGAGCCAAAACAAGAAGCAGTCCCCTCCTAGCTCAATACCACATAATAGCAGCCAACTGGCCACCTGCTCGACAGCTTCACCGCTCTCTCCTTGCTTGCACAATCACGGGCAACTCCAGTTCTTCTTCTTGAAACCCCTTCCTACCTTCACTCATGAACAAACTGCACCAGTGATGAGGACATCGACAGACGCTACCGACATGTTTATCGCCTGCGAAACTGCAGATCGACGGCCACGATTCAACGCCTCTATTTTTGATTTAGATGTCATGATGTATTTTATTGTTATTTTATTTTAGTTGCAGTCTTTCCATTTTTACCCCTGTGGGGAGTTACTTTGTTATTGTAGCCCAGAGGGCAATTTCGTATTTTATCTTTGTATGAATTGAGACCTATATATAGTGGTCTCATGCATTATTTTGAGCTTAATGAATATTTGAATGAAATTGGTGTATTATTTTCTACTTCTTCTTGCATGAGGGCTTGAGAAGGGAGAGAGCTCAAGGAGAGCAAATCACAAGGCCCATCAGTCGTTGGAAGAGTCCATGGCTCGTGGTTAGTTATCCTATCTGATCATTTGTGATTTCCCTTCATCTTCTCCTCCACCACATCATCAAATTCCCCCCCCCCCCCCCCCCCCCCCCCAACTCCTATTGCCGCCGCCCCTTGGAGGATCACCGCCGGCCACATCCACGGCCCCGGCCGACCACCTTGTCGGCGACTTCCCCTCACCCGTCCACCCCATCTCTACGCCATATTCAAATTTGAAATTTGAATTTCGAATTTCAAAATCTTTCCTAATTTGGAATTCCAAATTTGGAAACTTTTTCATGACAAATTCCAATTTCAATTTAATTTAAATTGGAATCTTGAATTAATCGCCACATCATCACACCCATTTGGAAACTTCTCCCTCCACCATTCTCCCTCTTCCCCTCTCAGCTTGCCGCCGGCCCAAGGATGGGCTTCCCTATTAATTGGGTCATTCAATGCTCTCTCTTATTTGAAATTTAAATTGATTTCAAATAAATCTTCCCTCCCAAATTACTTAATTCTGAAATCAATTTCAGATTTGGGAATTAATCCCCTCCTCTCCCCTCTCTTGTAACCGCCGGCCTCCCCTCAAGCTCCCCATTAATTCCCCAATTAAATCTTTAATTACAATTGATTTGAAATTCAAATTTCAAGTCAATTCCCTCCTAAATTACTCAAAACTGAAACTAAATTTCAGATTTGATTAATCCCTCCCATAATTTCCTAAGCATATTTTCTCCAAACCCTAGCTCTCCCTCCCTGCACCCGCCGGCTTCATCTTCTCCCTTGAGAATCCCGCCGACCCCTCCCCTTTCTCTCCTTCTCTCGTGCATTGAGAAGCCTAGAGACGAAGTGGACGGCCCCTCTCCTATTCTCTTCAATGTTGAATGGCGGATCTCGAGCTTGAATGGGGTTTTGTCTTCAACGCTGACGGAAGCATCAACATCCTACGATCCCCGTGCTTCGACGTAGGATTTGAAGACGAAACCACCGTGGAAGAATATTTGAAGCGAGTCGTCCCGATCCTTGCAAGCATCATCGACCGACGATTTTCAAATTACAATTGGAGTCTCGACGGCCACCTAAGACATCCATCCCCACCGGCTACCTCTCCACCAACGAAGTTCTTCGGCGCCTTTTCTCTAGTGGTGATATCCTTCATCATTTCGATCTTCTTTCTCCGCTAAAGCTTACTAATAGTTGAGTGAAACGGCCCTCAAGGTGAAATTCTCATTGTTAAGCGTTGGATTTTGTTAATTGTACTTTGCATGTAAATCTCTTGGAATTTTGAATGAATTGTTACGGTTAATTTCAATTGTATTTCTTTGGACCTAATAAAGTTAAAAATTTCAAATTCTTAATTCACTTTTATGTGCTCGCGTTAAATTTAAAAGGAGCAAAACTTTAATCTTTTAACTTCTTAATTTCTTGAAGTAACTCCTATTGGTTTTCATTTCATATGGTTCACATCAACCAGACCAAACCACCTCTTACTCCATTAGCTTGTGGCTTGGTCACCTAGCTCCAGCAAACTGTCGTCGACTCCAAAAGGCTGGCCAACCCTCCTAGCAACTCACTCTCTTTGTAACATTTCCTCTTACCTAACAGAGAGCTGCACCATTGCTCTCCCTCCTCTCCATTATTTCTATCTCTATACTACTCTCACATCCTCTCTATATCTTCCCATTCTCCCTCTAATAGAGAGATTTTTTTCTCTTCATTATCTTTATTATTATTTTCAGTTAAAAAAAAAAAGAAACAAAAAAGAGTAAATGAAAGTAAAAAACAAGAAAAAAGAAGAAGAAGAAGGGGAAGGAAAATAGCGTGTTGTTGCCAATTCTTGCAAATCATTACTCTGCCATCATAATTGACCTCTGTGGGCTCCGAAAATTCGGGCCCCGGCCTCCCCTGAATAAGAGAGTTTTAACGATATTCCGGGTCAAATTTTCAGAAGGCAGATGAACTTTGGGATAAAACACCACCCAGAGATTTCGCCCTCATTTTGTGAGGACTTTAAAATATGGTTCTAGGTTTTCCATAGGCGCAAGCACCTATGGTTAATTACCCCTCCCGATTACAAGAGAGCACTTTCGATTAAGGCTAGTCATTAAGTAGGTACGAAATACCTTAGCATATAGTAGAAGCATATGAAATTGGAATTATAAATTTATTATTTTTATACTTAAAGCGGATAGTGGGGAGAATGATGATGAGCCCGATCAAGATCCCATGGTTCCGTCGTCCCGGGCCATCGTGGTCCCTAATCTACTTAGTCAGAGGAGGTAGTCGACCCAACCTGACAGAAGGATCCTTGTCGGCAGCCATGGGTTACTTCGTCCAAGGGTATCTTGTAGACTTGGGGTGGATGTTTGTTTAAGGAGACAAATTTTAGTCAACCTTAGCTAACAGAAAGCTTTGTGCCTTATTGAATGTACCCTATGATTCATTACTCAAGGAGCTTTTAACCATTGGATAACATACGGGCTTTGACCGTGACTGTGATATAGTGGTGTTATTTTACAGCAAAATCACCCGATCGGAGGGCACATGCCATGTCCCCGTTGGCGATAAATCATTTGAGAATGAATCACAGTGATACATTCAATTAGACATTTTGCTCTTTGTGAGCTAAAGTTATTCTGAAATTTATCATCCTTAACAAACGTTTGCGGTTGATGGATGAATTTTTTGCTTTAAATTTTAAATAATAAATTTTATTTGAATATTTTAAAATTTATCAGGATTTTGTTCCAGTATTTCATTTGAAATTTGGTGGTATTTTAAATATTTGAGATCCCCTCCGGTTGAGATTAGCTTTCAACACGTCCATCATCAGGGCTTCGTTGTAGCCATTTGGAAATATTTGCATTTCATAAGCATTTGAAAATATTTGAAGATGTAGAATCCCCTCCGGTTGATATAAACATTCAACACGGCCATCATCGGGGATTAAATAGCATGTATATTAGGCTTTTAAATTTTAATACGCATGCTTCTAGATGTGGTGAATTGCTTCTCAAGACGGTAGCACTCTTCTTGGGGCAGTTGCTTGCTTCCCAAGGCTACTACACACATCTTAGAGGTGCGGACACCTTGCTCGGTGCATCATATTGAAATTTAGAAAATTATTTTTGAATGTAGGAAGGGGCATTAAACGTCTTCTATCCGTTTGTAAAAGTGGTGCGGATCCGATGGCGTTTTTGAATTTCTCAAATTTGACTCCCACTTATTGGAGTAGTTGTACACTTATCAAAATAATATGCTTCTCAAAATAGAACTTTGAGATTGAACAAATAACATATCAAAATTGTTCTTCATGTAACTTTGAGGCGATTACTACACATTAAATAATCATTTTTTTCTCTGTTTGATAAGTCACTAAGGTATAAATTGGCAGAGATCAGGTGTAAATTTTTTTTTACATGCCAAATCCATAGCTTAAACAAATCAATATAATCTCTCAAGTATGTGAACTATATTAGTCAACAACACTTTCAATCGAGGTTTTTTGGTCCAATTGACTAATACTTTGATCATTGCAATATCTAGACACTTGCACAAATAGACAATTTCGATGTTGAAGCTTCACCCCTTCAATTGAATATTTCTAAAAAAATTTCTTAACAAATGTCTTTGTGAACAACTTAGAGTCATACTATATATCATAGATATTTGGACCAATAGTAAATAAAACACAAGATGGAAATTTTTCATTAGAAAGTTTATGTATACTTTCTAGTAGCAAGAAACTACTTCTCAAGATATATCAATCTATTTTATTATTAGCCATTGTATATGCTTGAGATTCAAGCTTTTTTTTTTAAGTTAGCAACCTTGGTCGCTCCATCAATATCAAGCATTAGAAAAAGTTCACTATATGAATATAGCATGCATCCTTTAATAACTTCTCCTTTCCCATATTTCTTTTTTTTTTAATGAAACCTTGTATTATTTATCTTGTACTTTCTAACAAAGTCAAAATTCACTTTAAATGCTTTATCAATACTTCCCTCATATATGAGTAACACCTCATAGGTGAAGAAATGGTTGGTTGCTGCTGCTGCTTCTTTTTTTTTATCAAAGCTGCTGGAAACACAAACCCACATGTTATGAACAAATTGGTTTGTCACTTCATCTTTACAAACAAGTAGCCAGAGAATTTTCCCACACCACAATAATTCAATAGGCATAGCAAAGAAATGATTTTGATAATCATTTGATTGATTTTATATTTATATTAATAATTCAATTCAAGCTCAAGGATTCTTTAAATTTTATTTAATTTAAGTCCAAGAAATCTCCCAAAATATTTTATTTGAGCTCAAAAATTATCAAATTATTTTATTTAAGCTTTTGTCGTCAAAATTTTGGCAGCATCCTGGCGTATCCCCCATGGTTTAAAATTGCGCAATATGAGCCTCGTCTTGAGGCCCGCCCTTGTGCAATTCCAGTAAAAAAAGCATCGATGCTTACGCCTCGAGTTTTTTTATGAGGCTTGCGCCACAACTTGGTTGAGGCCCGCCTTGAGGCCTGCCTCGCCTCATTGGCATGAGGCTTACGCCTCACACTATATATATTAAAACTTACGTAAATCTTGAAGTAAATGCCCAACATTGGACTCTATAGGAGAGGAGGAAGGGGAGAGAGCAGTTCACCATAATGATGATTCAAATGAAGAACCCCTTAGTGATGACAGTGCTGATAACTTATGAGTTCTTATGTGATATGTCATTGTTATTTATTTTTGGAAATCGGAATTATATGTTAATGAAAAGAATACTGGGATTTCAGAAAGATAGAATTTTGAGTTGAATTATATTTCATGTTGTCTTATTATTGAGATATTTTGATTTCACTTCATATCTTATGTTTTTTTTTTATGTTTTATATTATTCACTCATTAGTATATAACAAATTTATCATTTTATGTTTACGCAATCTTTTGATTTTGAGGCTTACGCCTCAAAACGCCTTGAGGCTTACGCCTCGCCTCACGAATGAAAAACGTCTCAATACCCGAATACGCAATTTTAAACATTGGTATCCCCCACATAGGAGGAACCACATAAAACTGGGCCATCCCACCACGCTACTCGAGCGTGTATGGTAGGTGTCGGGGGACACTGGGCCGTACATCTTTCATCCCACCTTGCTACACGAGCGTGTATGGGGCTTTCAAAAATACCCGTAAAAGAACACAAGTGGCTTTCCCTACCACGTCACAAGGGCGTGTACAGGTACTTAAGTAACATCCCCACCACGCTACAAGAGCGTGTATAAGGCTTACCCACCTCGCCGTATACGTCGCACCGGGCTCCCTCTTACCGTGCTACGAGAGCGCGTATAGGTGGTTCTCCGGTCCGCCGCAAGCGTCGAGAACGGGATTTGAGTTTTTAGAGTTTGGCGAATGATATACCTTGACGAGCGAGCGAGGCGACGACGACGACAGAGATTTGCGGCAAAGGGCTGAAGATTTTTTTTTATTAAGTTTATTTTCTGTTTTTTTTTTTTTACTTTTCTAATTTTGTTGATATATATATATATATATAAACAAAGAAAAAAAGTGAAGAGGCTGATGGAGATTTGGATTTTAGTGAGTTATTCTCTGTTAGAGAAATTTTAGTGGTTGGATTGAGTAAGTGAAGCTTAGGTTGTATGCAAGGACAACAGATCGAAGGAACTGAGATAGTGAGGGAATCGACCAAGATTTGTTTTGCTGAACTAGGTGATTACGTGCAAGGTAGCATCTATAGGAGTCAAACCAAAAGCAAAAATATGAGACGTGAGATTGAATGAGAGTTTGGAATAGCTGTAGGTGGTATTCACATGAGGGAGTTTGGTTTGCTGCTCTTAGTGAGGTGGATAAATATTTGGGCTGCTATGTTTGCTTGATAGAGAGGGATGGGATTCATGTGTGAGGATGGAGCGGCTAGGTGGCGAGGTGAAATATGCTTAAGAACAGGAGAGTGAGAGAGAGATGCAGCTTGAGGATGAGTTTTGTTGGAGGCAAGAACAGAAGATCGCCAGTAATTAAAGCAAGGAGGTCAGTTGGGAGGGAGATGGCTTGCGAACACAGAAGAGCAGGAGAGTGGGAGAGAGATACCGCTTATGAATGAATCCTGAATGGGAAATAGATATTAGGATTTTTATTCTACTATATTTTATTTAGTTTTATCATGATAGTGAACAAGCATGATAAGGCGGTGAACAAGCATGCAAGGACACATAAGAATTTAATATAGGACATGTGGCTGGAAATGATCAAGTGCTCATATGCATAAATATATGTTAATTCATTAGAGAGATTTAGATTAGAACAAAAAATGGACATATGGCTGGAAACATATTTAAATATATTAAGTGGATGTGGAATGAAAACTTAGAATATAGATAGATATATCTTTAGATGTATATCTTTGTAAAAATTTATGTTGATATTTTCTGAACTATACACAGGAAGAGTAATAATTACAAGTATACACAAGATTCTTTTAAAAAAATGTGTTAGATAATTAAGGAGTAATTTAATAACTATATTTAACTTAATAAAATATAAATATAAATAATTGACATTTCTATTTATATTAAAGAGTAACTATTCATAATAGATTCTTTATTATTATTATTATTATATTTACTTTTTTTTGTTTATGATTTCTCACTCGTCATGCCTCATCTGCCTACAAATTTTTGCATTTTTGCTCATATAGATCCATGCAATATGATTATAATTTTCTAGTATTTTTGACATTCTGAACGTAATGTAGAAATTCATTTTGCAAACGGACGACGTTTGAGCAACGTTGAGTTATGTATGTAGTTCGTCAATTTCGATCGCTTTCGTTCTATTTGATTGCGTTGGATCCCTCTTTGGTTAAATTCAATGCTCTAAACTTATTGACGAAGCTTGTTTAACAAGTGGAGGCCATTTGGATAGTGTTTTGCTAGCATTGCATCCACTAACACATTGTCGCTCGATCGTGTCGTATACAAACAACTTCTATTTAGTAAATTTGGTGTCCTGAATGCATCGATGTGATCCATTTTGTAATCGAACAAAACTTTAAATCATTTCATTATGATCGAGGCACTCCGATCTTCGTTCTAAACGATGTCTTGTTTACCAACAACAATTGATCATCACATACATTACTTGTATTGATTGTGCTACATATGTAGAGGTCAACAGCCTCATGCAAGGCATAATTTCAAAATCTCTAAATTTAAGTATCGTTTCCAACGTGGCGAAGAAATTCATAAATCTAAGTACTCATGCACATTGTTCCAACGTAGTGAGGAAATTGATATTATCGCTCATGCAGTGATAAAGACCCTGCACACTTTTAATAAGCATGTTGGGGTAGAGACCTTTGGTTGCAGTGTCACCTAGCACTAATCATTCTTCTTGTCGATAAGTATGGTGGGCAACCTTAACACCTCCCCTCCAAACCCCAACCCTCCCCCCATGTTGGGGTAGAGACCTTTGGTTGCGGTGTCGCGTGACATTAACCATTCTTCTTGTCGATTAGTATGATGAGCAACCTTAACCCCCCCCCCCCCCCCCCAAGTTGTCTGATGGCTATTGCAATTGACTCACTGGGAACATAACTTAATGAAATATTTTAAATAAAAATGCAACTAAATAAAATTTGTAAAAACTTATAGGAATTACAAGGAATTCGTGACAACTAAAAAAGTTACAAGCAAAAGTCGCTTTCATTAGAAGATGGGGGATCTAACTACTCCCTTTCAACACCACCAGATCTATAACGCACATACTAGCAGATAGAATGTGTACTCTAGGCCTCAAAATAAAACAAGTGGGGGTCATTTCTATAATGGGTTTGGTGACCCTACTGTTAAAATTATTCTTGGAATTACTTCTTGTCCCTATAATGGGTTTGGTGACCCTACATTTAAAATTGTTCTTAGAATTACTTACTTCATCCTACATTACTATTTGCCCTTCAAAATGTTATTTAAAATTTTGAACACTTGATTCAATTTTTTTTATTTGAACTATATACAGATTGGACATTCTATATATCTTAATTCTTAAATTACTTTATTTGAGTTAAACTTATTGAATTGAAAAGTGTCCTCTGATGCAATGGCCCCAAATGTCACTGTGGTGATTGAATGGCTGTAGATTTTTGGGACAGAGAAAGACTCAAAAGGTAAGGAAAAACTTGGAGTTAGGTCTGAATCATGACAGTAGCTGCTTGAGTTCTGACAACAATGAAGGATGCGGATGCTGGAATCAAATAAAAAGAAATTCGCGCTGCTATGAAGGTTGCAATAATAGGTAGGCCATGTAAAAAATGATCTAAGGCTTTGGATACCATATTGATAAAGGAGGTCTGAAATAAATTACTTCTAATTGATTCAAACTAATTGATATATAATAATATAAACACTATTCTAGGAAGATAAAATAGGATACTAGCTTATATCAAAATATGAAAAAACTCCACTAGTTTGCAAACCATGATTTATTTTTGTGTTGCTTGCTTTTTTTTTTCTCATTCCTGAAAAGCACATTCTTGTTATGACTTATCTTTTCATACCTCCTCAGTCCTCTTTCTGCAACCTATGTATGATTTAGTTTTGAATTCTCCTAAAAGATTTATGGCAAGCTTCTTCATGCCAACCTTTTTATCCTACATCAAGTTTGGTTCAATTTTAAAGTTCCAAGTTTGCTTGCTTTATAACCCATCTTAAATGATTAACAATTCTTGCCTTTTATTTCTTTCATCTTATCTTAGGATGGTACTTTTGATAGCATATTTGCATTCTATTTATTGTTATGATATGTGTAAATAACTATTATTCTAGATTGTGTGGTATGCTTTTTTTTAATCATCGTACAAGCCATGAAAAAAAAATTGAGGTCTTGTTTGGAATCAATTTTTATTTTTTAAAAGCAGTTTTGGTTTGTGTTTTTAACTTTTTCTTTAAAACAAACAAATTGTTAAAAAAAAATATTCAAAATAAATTTTAAATATTTTCATTATTTTAAACATTAAAATCACCCTAGCCAACCACTTGCTTTTTTCAACATCAGCTATCGTTGCTCCACCACTTTGCCTACCTACTGCCGCTATCACCAATACCTGTTCCCCCTCCCTCATGATAGTTGCAAAAATTAACTTCGATATTCAATAAAAATAAAATAATGTGTTTAAGATATCAAATATATATTTTTATTTCACATTAAAACTTGAACAAAATAAAAAATAAATATAGAAAGTTATGTTAAATGACCCTTAAATAAAGAGTTTATATTTGGCTGTTCCATTTTTGAATTATACGAATACTCTTCTAGTTTCTTAAACTATGTTTGTAATTGTAATAGTATCGGCTATCTAGAAAACAAGGATAGCTTCCCTTATTTCCTCTTCCACGTCATGGATCTCTCGGATCCCATCTTTCTAGTCAAATTTGCGGAACTCAAGTGCTATGTTCATTTATAATTTCGCAAAAAATAAACTTAATTGATATATGTTAAAATCTCAGTTGTCCCTTGACACTTGATTCCACGACCAGGATGAGAATCCGTGGGAGGCTCATATGGATCACGCCGATCTCTATTAAATCCCAGTCGTCCATTAATACTTGATCCCACGGCCAGGATAAAAATCTGTGGGAGGCTCACCAGGATCGCGCTGATCTCCTTCCCTATTTGGGTGGCTGATTTATGAATGATTATATTAAGGCAATTGTGTATGATTTTGTAGTTATTTATTTCTTTATTAAGACATCTTGTATATATCTATAAATAAGGATAATTTTATATAATAAAATTAAGCATTTCCCTCTCCAATTCTCTGAATTTAACATGGTATCATTCATTGCCTTGACTGGAATTATGAGTTTTTACTATCGGACTTTCTGAAGGGAAGGCCAGGCCTTCCCTTCAGAAACGAAACAGAATGTATTCCAGCTTGTTCATTCCCGCATACATCCAACCGAGATGGGGAGAGCGCATCATCTCGCGGTCTCTTTGTTTTATCAAGAGAGACAAACATCTAGTGTGTCTCGTCTAGAGTCGAACCAGAACCCCATGGTCTTTACATTCGATCAAGAGAGGCGAATGTCTCGTAAACCCCTCTTGCATGTGTGTGACCAAATGGGATGAGAGAGGTGTGTGGCTAAAAGATTCTGCACGTGTGCTTGGGAGATGATTGTGCAGGATTGCGCTCACCGCTGCGTGTGATCAAGGATGAGCCGGTTCTTGCATTCTGCTTCCTTTTCGCGTACGTCCATAGCAATTGAGCAAGTGAGAAGGCTTCCCCTTTCGATCTTCTGCATGCGGCTATAGAAGGCACACGAGACCCCTCTCGTGCGTGCCTACCTAGTGGTCTGACCGAGTGAGAAGATGATCAAGAGAGGGAGCGAGCAGGAACTGTGTGCGTGTGTAGCGTGTGCGCGTGAGCCGGGATGACCGACCCTCATTCTTATGCTGGAGCCTAACCAAGCCAGGAACGAGCAGTTGAAGAGTTATTGTGCATGCGATCTAACCAGGTTGAACAGACCTGGGAGCCTCTTAAGCGCGTGTTTGCTCTCGATTTTGTGGATTCGGAAGGATAATTAATCAGCTTTCCTATTGTCCAACCATCGTTCTTCATTGCCTTTGAGGAATAAAGGCTCCCACCACCGGCTTTCATTGTCGGAATTATGAGTAATGCATGTTCCCACTAATGGCCTTCATTGCCATAATTATGAGGAATACATGTTCCCACCACCGGCCTTCATTGCTGGAATTATGAGGAATACAAGTTCTCAGCACCGGCCTTCATTGCTAGAATTATGAGGAATAGAAGTTCCCGCCACCGGCCTTCATTGTCGAAATTCAGAGGAATATCGATCCTTTTGCTTCTTTCATGCATCCAAGATCGAGGAGAGATCGAGCAGTAGGGCTCCTCTTGTGAGGGTTCCCTCTTGTGCGAGTCTAGGGCCAGGACAAACAAGAGTGCGAGACCTACACTACTTCCTCATATCAGACCAGATGGATCAAAGGCCTTGCGTGCGCGTGTACCAGGTCGATCGAACAGGAGTGTTCAAGTGGAGTCGGATGATTAATTAGCATTGGGCTGAAGGCTGCGTCGATCGAACGGGAGGAGATTTGTATGGCAAGTGCTGAGCTACTTAAGATGTGTTTTTCTGTTGCTGTCCTTAAACCTTAGCGCAACCCTAAAAATAATTTTTTTTCCTACTGTTGTGCCTTCATTGTCGGCCTTCTGATGTAAAACGTACATGCAAGGATGATTAGATTAAGGAAGTTGCACGCTTAATTTTAGGAGCCACAATAATTATATCCGTTATATTGAATTTAATCGACAAGATAAAATACAAGGAGCGGTAAAACAAGTTTAGGCTAAATCACTTGCATAGGAGTTAAGACCGTAAAACATTCAATTAATCTAACTTTGCATACATGGAAAGTTTCTACAAGAAATCTCTGGACTAACAATGAGATTAGTACGATGTGGTTGCTATCCTATCTATAACCAATGTAGCCTTCATTGCTGCCCTGCTTAATACTGCCTTCATTGTTACCCTTTGCCACCGTAATGTCTAAAGCTAATTTTTCCCAAAGTTTTGACCAAATAGAGGGCACCATGGTGCACCAAGAGACTTGATAACTCTATTTTTTTAGGACTAATTACCAAGCTGGGAATGACATATATGTATTCCTCAGCTTGAGGGGGTGTTAAAATCCTCCCAGCCATCCCTTGACACTAGATCGCACGGCTAGGATGGGAATTCGTGAGAGGTTCATATGGATTATGTTGATCTCTGTTAAATCCCAGTCTTCCATTAATACTTGATCCCATGGTTAGGATGGGAATCCGTGGGAGGCTCACCACGGTCATGCCGATCTCCTTCCATATTTGGGTGGCTGATTTAGGAAGGATTATATTAAGGCAATTATGTATGATTATGTAGTTATTTATTTCTTTATTAAGACATCTTGTATAGATCTATAAATAGAGATAATTTTATGCAATAAAATTAAGCCTTTCCCTCTCTAATTCTCTGAATTTAACAATATCAGTTATTACTTGTCATTTTTTACTTTGATCACCTTTTCTTGCAACACTTCGTCCACTAGCTCTTCTTAACTTCTATTGCTCAACCTTCTCTACATCAAATAGTTTGTAATATTTCTTAATGTTTATGTTTTTCTCTTTGTTTTTCTAAATATAATATAATTTCTCTCTCATGAAACCCTCTATTTCTCAACATTATCATTCAAATTGCCGAAATTCCATATTCCAAGTTCAAAATTAGATTAAGGCTTAGTTAACGTTTTCACAAAGTTTCAGTGTTATTGAGTTGAATTACTAGAGTCAGCTCTTTCTTCTATCTTACCATTGTCTATTGTGGTTCATTAAGTATATGAAATATCCTAATCAACACTTCTTTTATTTTTCACCGAAGTAAGATTTGGTCATGCTGCATTGATACTAAGAAATGCCTTAACACTAACAAGTGCCAAATTATGATTTATTTTATGAATTTTGACACGGATAACATTTCTTATTTGGTTTTGGGTCAGGCAATAGTAATATCATTATTTTGGTATATGAAAAAACGTATTTATATGCTTTTCATCATTATTTTTTATCTTCTTTCATTATTTTTTATCTTCTTTCAAAATGTAATGATTTTAGAATTATTTTTTTACAGTTATGTCTGTAATTATAATAATCATGTACGGGAACTTTGAACCAAGTTAGGGCTTGATTGCTGAAGCAAGTTAAATCTGGTGCAGTGTGATTTGCATGTTATTTTTGCCAGTTAAATATCTAAAATCCGAGGTATATTTCACTTACTAGAAATTGCACTAGATAACATGCATCACCCTGATTACTAGACATGCTTCTGATGCTTTTGTTAAATATTTTATGCTATTTGAAGCTTTCAAACGATTTTACTCTAGCATGATAATCTCTCTCTTCACATGAGTCTGACTAAGCATTTTTTTAACACTTTATTTCTTCTATAATTTATACTCTTGCAGTGTGGATTACACGGTTCTAGTAACAATCGTCTCCTACCTTCCAAAATAAAAGAGTGGGCTGCTGATGATTTGAGCAAGACAATGTCATGGTTAGAAAGTCAAGATGAAAAGGTCAATTGTTGACTATTTTTGGTTCAGAATCTTTTTAGCTTTTCTTCATAAGTTAGACGCTTCCAGGTTGCTAATTGAGGTGCACAGCATTTAAACCATGTAAATACTACTTGTTTCGTCTATTCTGTGTGCTGAGACTGTTTAGTTACTTGGTTACCGCTTCAAAGAAACGGCTTTCTTTTCGTTGATTATCTTGTTTTTATTCTTCTTTTGGGATCACAGCCAGAGGCCATTGAGATTAGGCGTGTTGCTGCAGAAGGAATAATCACTTGCTTGCAGGATGCTATAGACTCTCTCAAACAAAACAATGTAAGTATTTCCTTGTGCAGCTATATAGTTCTCGACTGCATATGTTTTGATAAGCGAGTGAATAGATTTCAGTGATAATTATTCATCATATAAAAACGGTTGTGGTGGCCTTGTCTCTTCAGCACCTAGAAATAATATGATTTGAAGCTAACAGAGTTTAAATATTAAAACATCTCCAGAGATGACGTAAAGGGCTATTGTTTTGACTTTGAGGGCACTTATGAGTGAATTTTCCATTCGAAGTGGTTTTTCCCAGATCCAAATTTGTTATAGATATCTTCAGAGCTCCTTCTACTGGGGTGGGCACGTGCGCTTATGTGTGTTTATCCATATTTTGTAGGTGCCTAATCTGGACCCATACTTTTGATTCAACAGTCAAATTCAAAATAGGAAAACGGATACAATCCTTTTAGCTTTTAGGCCTCACTCCTCACTGTAATTCTTCTTCAAACCTCTGGCCACCACCCACTAGTAGGCAGTCCAATTTACCCCCTTTCGAAATCACTGTTCAGTCTTTAACTCCTTGTCATAGATGCTGGCGCAGTGTAATTTTTCCTCCACTACGCTATTTCTCTTTGTTCTAGTTTTGTGACTCTTCCCCCTTGTTGTCAACGGTCTGCTATTATTCTTTGTCAATGACATTACAATTTCTTATAACCGCTAACATATCCAATTGTGGCAAAGCTAGATTTGTGATTGTCGATCTCCTGATTGTAAGGCAACACTCTCTGCCAGTCCTTATTGTTGCATTGGATTAAAGGGTATTTTGTTTGGCAAGGCTTATAGTGGATAGATGGATTATATCACATTTAGGAACTATACAATAACAATAACAATATCAGGCCTTTATCCTATTATGTGGAGTCAGTTACATGAATCTTTTTTTCTCCATTGTATCTTGGTAAGAGTCACCTTTAGGAACAATGTTGAGCCAAAATGGCCATAGATTAAGCATATTTTGTCCTCCAACTGATTGATAGGTAGAGAACCAAGCCATGCTACTATTGAATCTTTATTGAACCTTCAACCCATGGAGGGATCGCTGGAAGCCTTATGCTCATGAGACTTGCGATAATCAATGTCTTTGTCAAATGATTGTCTATGTGCCAATAACTTTTTTGAATTGAATCGGATTTATTTAGAATACTGAGATTGATGCCCAATCAAATGTACCTCATAAAGGAGGATTTATTGGTCAACGCAAAACTTAATGAGATTGATCAATGTAGGATCTTGAATGATCAAAGTCATGTTGGAATCTCACTATGTGATGATCATCAGAGCATGAAGTATGACATCCTTGACCCCATAATTGGGGAATTAATCTAATTTACTTTTAGTCATATGAGCTACCCCTAACTTTGTTGTAAGAATTAAACAACAATATCAAACCTTCATCCTACTACGTGGGGTCGGCT
Organism: Dendrobium nobile; assembly: GCA_022539455.1. NCBI lineage: Eukaryota > Viridiplantae > Streptophyta > Magnoliopsida > Asparagales > Orchidaceae > Dendrobium > Dendrobium nobile. Next base: position 1,225,279 of record CM039736.1, on the reverse strand, counting down.
ACATGAATTTTTTTCTCCATTGTTTCCTATTAAGTGTCAAATTCTCATTGAAATCTAATAAACAATATTTATATTAATTTTTTCATTTTAAGTAGATCATTATACTATTTAATGCATCTGCACCCTTTTATGAGTATGGAGGTGGATCTTGACTTTTTTGAAATAATTTTCTAAATTGAATCTCCTTGACTACGATTGCCCGTAGGACAACAATGTTCACATCCTCCTAAGACTTAATTAGAGTGATAATAAAGTTAATGCGTTAATGCAACAATTTTTTAGATTTATCATCTGGCATATTATTATTATCCAAATATCAACTCCTTGTTGGCATATTATTTGTGCTTAAACTTACAACAACAACAACAACATCAAGCCTTTATCCCACTACGTGGGGTCGGCTACATGAATCCTTTTTCTCCATTGTGTCCTATTAAAAGTCAAATTCTCGTTTAAATCTAATAAAGAAAGGTCATTCTTAATATTTTCTAACCAAGTCTTTTTAGGTCTACCCCTACCTTTCTTAACATAAGTCAAATCTAATACCTCTACTCTCCTAACCGGGTCATCGGAAGGCCGCCGTTTTATGTGACCAAACCATCTAAGGCGACTCTCTCTAATCTTATCTTCTACTGGAGCTACTCCAACCTTTTCACGTATATGCTCATTTCGTATCCTATCTCTAAGGGTAAAGCCACTCATCCACCTGAGCATCCTCATCTCTGCCACACTTAACTTAGTATTATGCTTTTCTTTTAATGGCCAACATTCGGCACCATAAAGCATTGCAGGCCTCACTACCATCTTATAGAACTTTCCCTTAAGTTTGAGGGGTACATTTCTATCACATAACAAGCCCGATGCATTCCTCCACTTCAACCATCCAACTTGAATTCTGCTGATAATATCCCCATCTATTTCACCATCACTCTGAACAAACTTAGGCTAGCATAAATCGGAATCTCTCTAATTAAGGCTTCATTTGATTAAGCTTAATTTCTCCGTTTTCAATTTTAAGAAGCCGAAATCAATTACTTTTAAATGTTTGGAAGAACAACTTTTATATAATTCTTTTTCACGTAACTCCATTTTTTTGTTGATTATAAAAATTATTTGATTTCTACTTATTCTATTTCAAACTCAATTTCTACAAGTAAGCACTTAAAAAAATGTTACTCAAACAAAATTTCATAATTGAAACTCTATTTTAGTAAACCCTTTTTTCTCAACATCTGTTTCTAAAACTTCATTTAAAATAAGCAACAACCCAACCAAACAAAGCCTAAGATTTATTTAGTGGCTTCTGGCTTGTTGATACCGAAAGTATGCTTATGAAGGGATTAATACAAACCCAAGTTAAATAATTGAAACTTTTTTAAGAGCTATTTAGGTTTGTTATACAAGTTTACACTCATATTAAAGTGCATAAAATAAACCCTTCAAAATACCTTCGATAGAACTTCCCAAATTGATTAATCAAGTTGATTTATTTTAAGCATGCAAGTCCATATATGATGAAATTGGCGAATGAGGTAAAGTGCGCCTCCCTTATTGAGCTAAAAGCTTGTTGTGAGTCTTCTCTTATAAAGATGTCAATATCCGTTAGTCTCGCCTCACCTGCAAACCCTAACTGCCTTGTTAAGAAACTCACTCCTTGCCATTTCTGTTAAAACCACATTGAGACTAACTTGTATCCCCAATGATCAATTAGGAAAAACATGACGGGTCCTTGAAATGCTGAAGTTACCAGCCATGCTCAATCTCCCACCACGTTATTTTTGCAATCAAATAGATATGCTAGTTCCTCTTTATATGATCTTCATTGGAATGTCCTTTGTTGTATTTCTTGAAATGATAGTAAGTTAATATTCCTTTTGGGGGAAAGTTGACTGGATAGCCCCCAATCTTTGAGAAACATAAGAGAAATTCTTGAAACTAGCAAAACTTACCTATATGCTTGAAATTGATTCTGAGATGGAAGTCTATTGTTTCGTTCTCTTCTTTATGAGACTTGATACCTGATACCCTTTTAAGATCATCTTGACCTTGGATATTTGTAGATGTAGATGATACGTGATGGGATGACTAAGGGGCAGTTTAGTTGTTTGAAGAATGAATGCTATGTAATTAACATATAATGCAAAAGGAATACTTTAAAGTTGTTTGGATAAGTGTAAAAGGAATGCTTGAGATTACATTTTTTTTTGTTTAGTTTGAAGTAAAATGAGTGCAATGTAAAGTCCAAAGAGGATCGTGCTTGGTGGCAGTGGCTGTGGTGGGTGGCGGCCACAGCAACAATGGTGGTCGACAGCAGTGGTGGCTGATAATGGTGGTTGGTGGACAGTGGGCAGCGGCAGACAGCTGTGGTGGTTGGCATTCACTACGGTGGGCAGTGGCGGCCTATAGTGGATAGTGGTCGACAATGGCAGTGACGGTGGTTGGCTGAAGCTTTTGGTCTTGGTCGGTGGTCGGTGATAACAGTGGCGGCCTACAGTGGTCAAGGAACTATCATTGAGGTTGCATGAAGTGACTCGGATAATGAAGCCAATGAAGAAGGGTGTATTGAAGTTGTATAAAGTGGTTCATGTGACATTGCCGATGGAGGAGTGAGCGATAAAGTTGCAACATGAGGAGGTACACTTGAGGTGGCCTTTTGATGAGTAAGAATTGAAACTAAGATAAAGAGGTGTACATGAAAAGTTGTTTGAGTTGGTAGCAAAATTGCTTGAGTGATGAAGAGGTATAGATGCAATCGCTAATGAAGGAGCATAAACAACATGATTGATCAATTCATGTTGTGTGAAGAGTTGGGTGTAAAGCTGTTTTAGAAGCTACTTATGAAACCCATGAAGAGGCGTAGGTGATGTAGATTGGTAGCAAACAATGACACTGCATGAATATGTACATGCAAAATGGGCAGTTAAAAAGCAAAGTCGCAAGCTGTATGACGAGGTGTGGGCAATGAAGTTGATTAAGAAGCGACTGCAAAGTGATATGAAGAGATGCGATGGAGCAACTAACTAAGGAGTGGACGAAAAAATCTCATGAAATTGTGAATGAGATGTAAGCAAGGATCAGGATATGAAACTGCATAAAGAGATGTAAGCAATGATACAAGTCGAAGTGCGGGCAATTGGGCTACTTGTAGCAGTGTAGGTGATGTGACTGACCGAAGATTGGGTGATGAAGGCACATGAAATAATCCATGTGCTGTGTTTGGATAAAGATCAGTTGACAAAGCTGAATAGAGTGGTAAAGGTGATATGGCCAGCTAAGGAGTGCCCAACAAAGTCAAAATTTGTATTCTTTCTGAAGATTGATGATGATCTCAAAGCCATGGCATTGCATTGATGTCTTAGAAATGTGGGATACGTTAGGCCAAAGCAGCCTATGCCACCTTTTTATTTATTTAAGTGCAATAATTGGTGTAGGTTTGCTCACATCACTATTATTATCTCTAAATGATGTTTGTGGGATGCCCTTTAAAGGACAACTCTTCTTAGTTTCCTTTTTTTATTTTAGTGTAGGTTTATCTATTGGGGAGAGAAGTCGACCCCGTTGGGAGACTACCCGGACATGGGGAGAGGTGGAATGGAGAAGGGCATGGTTGGAGAGAGCCATGGGGTCAAACTCAACCAAGGGAGGAAGGAACGGAATCACACCACCACTACACTGGAGGAACCAATGGGGGAAGAAACCATTGGGGTATGGATGCAAGAGTAAGGAAGCTTAAGATGCCAGTCTTTGAAGGGGAGAATGCTCAGGATTGGGTGTACCGGGTGGAACGTTACTCTGCTATAAACAGGTTGACTAAAGGGGAAAAACTCATAGCGGCAGGTTTATGTTTGGAAGGGAAAGCTCTATCTTGGTTCCAATAGGAGGAGGCTAGGTATCTGATTTATTCGTGGGGAGAATTTAAGTAGTGCTTGTTGGAACGTTTCCGAGCCATTCAAGAAGGAGACCTCTACAAGCAGTTCCATGCCCTAACTCAGGAGGGAACAATTATGGAGTACCGAGAGAAGTTTGAGCTACTTTCGGGGAGACTGAAAGGAGTCTCGGAGGAAGGATTGGAGGGTAATTTTATGAAGGGGCTTAGGGAGGACATACGAGCAGAACTCAAGGTACTGAGGCCTAGGAGGCTGAGGGAGATGATGGAGCTTACTCAGAGGGTGGAGAAAAAAACTATAAGAGGGAGAAGGCCAACAGAAGCAACATTATGGGAGGGGCCTACCAGAGAACCCCTACAACTCTAGCACCTAGGGAGAAGAGCGGGGGAGTTCGCCCAGGAGGGAAACTTCAAGCGACTCACAGATGCGGAGGTGTATCATAAAAGGGCAAAGAGGGTAAGTTTCAAACGTGATAAGAACTACACGTTGGGGCATAGGTGTCAGGACCAAACTCTGAGTTTCTCACCATTTGTGATGACGAGAAAGCTGAGAACGAAGATGGGAGTGAGGCATCGACGGAAGAGGAAAAGCTGCATTTAGATATGGTTAAAGTTTTCTTGAACTCAGTGGTGGGATTCACTCCGAATCATATTATGAATATGAGAGGAGAAATAGCAGACAAGGAGGTAGTGGTGCTGATAGATAGTAGGGCTACCCATATTTTCATCTCCAACTAAGTCATAGATCAACTGGGGATGAAACTGGTGGACATAGAGTGCTATGGGTTGATGATGGGGACTGGAAAGATGGAGACATGTAGAGGAGTGTGTAGAGGAGTGGTTCTGAGTGTAAAGGGGATCTAAGTGGAGGATTTTCTTTTCTCCCATTGAAGCTAGGGAGCACTGATATCATCCTAGAGATGAGATGTATGTAGACCTTGAGGGATACCAAGGTGAATTGGGGGACGTTAACAATGGAGCTGATGGTGGAAGGGAGAAGGGTGGTGATTAAGGGAGATGCAGGGCTCTCCAAAGTCATGGTGTCTCTAAAAACCATGGTAAGGGTATAAGAGGTGGGAAGAGGATTTCTAGTGGAGCTACAAATTTTAGAGGGGATCAGAGAGGAAGGAGGAGGGGACATCCCTCTTTCAATACAATCGGGCATACAACAATTCAGTGAGGCTTTTCAGCCACCTCTGGAGTTGCCACCATAGAGGGGACAGGAGCACGCCATCACACTGAGGGAGTATCACCGATTAGTGTCAGGCCTTACTGCAAACCCCAAATCCAGAAGGATGAGGTTAAGAAGCTGATCCAAAAAATGTTGGGAGCAGTGATCATCAGGCCGAGCGTGAGCCCTTTTTTAGTCTAGTTCTAGTGGCCAAGAAGAATGATAGAAGTTAGAGATTTTGTGTGGATTATTGAGCCACGAATAAGGAGACTGTGTCAGACAAGTTTCTTATTCCAGTAATAGGTGAGTTGCTATATGAGCTTTGTAGAGCGATGGTATTGACAAAGGTGGACTTGAAGTCTGAGTTTCATCAAATCTTAATGAGAGAGGAGGATGTTCTGAAGACAGCTTGCAAGACACATGAGGGTCTCACCGAGTTCTTGGTGATGTTGTTTGGTCTCACCAACACCTCTGCTACCTTTCAATCCCTCATGAATAGGTGTTCCGACCTTACCTCCAGAAGTTTGTTTTGGTTTTCTTTGATGACATCCTGGTGTATAGCAAGTCCAGTGAGGAGCATTTGGATCATCTAAGGGCGGTCTTAGAAGTGTTTCAGGAGCATCAACTGAGGGCCAATATGAAGAAATGATAAAATGGCCTCTAATAGAGCAATGATAAAATGGCCTCTACCTAGATACCTGAGGGAGTTGAGGGGCTTTCTAGGATTGATGGGGTATTACAGGAGATTCGTGAAGGGATATAACACCATAAATTGGCCTCTGACAGAGCAGTTGAATGACAGCTTCTTGTGGGGAGAGACAACCACTCATGTCTTTGAGAGATTTAAGACAGCAATGACCCCGGTCCCGATCCTTGCCATACCCGATTTCAACCAGATGTTCGTATTAGAGACTGATGCATCAATATATGGATTGGTGGCAGTGCTCATTCAAAATCACATACCCATAGCCTATTTCATGTAGGTGTTGACAATCAGAGCTCAGCTGAAGTCAGTTTATGAGAGGAAATTGATGACCATCGTATTGGCTATTTGGAAGTGACGACCTTACTTGTTGGGCTGACATTTCATTATCAGGATAGATCAATGAAGCTTGAAGTACTTGCTAGAGCATAGGACGATGACCGAGGAGCACAGAGATGGCTGTCAAAGATGTTGGGCTATGACTCTAAGATGTAGTATGGGCCAGAGCTAGAGAACAAGGAGGCTGATGCCTTATCCAGGTGCGTGGGGGAGCTCTAAGAGTTAGTCATTTAAGTATCACTGATGCTAGATTAGGGGGCTATTAAGGAGGAGAGTATGCAAGATGAAGGGCAAACGGGGATTAAGGCGGATCTACTAAGGATGAGAATAACCGCCTTGGCTATTCTCATGAAGGGGATAGACTTTTGTACCAGAGTTGGTTTTTGTTACCACAGACCTCAGTTTATATTCCCCACCTACTACAGGAGTTCTATGAGAGCGCTATTGGGGGGCATTATGGTGTGCAGAAGATATATAGGAGACTAGGCAGCAGAATTGTATTGGAAAGGGATGAATAGGAAATGTTGAGGAGATGATGTCTAGGTGTGAGGTGTGCCAGAGAAACAAGTATATGGCTATGGCTCCTGGGGGATTACTTCAACCCTTGGCTCTTCCAGAAAAAGTATGGGAGGAGGTCACCATAGATTTCATAGATGGGTTACCCTGATCTAAGGCGTTTAAAGTGATTCTAGTGGTGGTTGACAGGTTGAGCAAGTATTCTTATTTCATTCCCTTACGCCACCCTTAACACGATTATGATAGTGACGACAACATTCATCAAGGAGATGGTCATATTACATGGGATCCCTAAGTCGATATTTTTTATCGGTATAAGGTGTTCCTCAGTCATTTTTGGAAAGGGTTGTTTAGATTGCAAGACACAATACTAAAGAGGAGCACTGCTTACAACCCTCAAACCAATGGACATTGAAAGTATAACCAATTCGAAGTGGAGGACAAGGTGTTCTTAAAATTGCGGCTCTACAGACAGAAGACTGTAGACAATAGGAGGAATGAGAAGCTGACCCCAAGTTACTTTGGCCCATATTAGGTATTGGAGAGGATTTGAGCAGTGGCATACTGCATGAGATTACCACCGACCGCTGCTATACATTCAGTGTTCCACGTGTCACAATTGAAGAGAGCTATTGGGGGTCATGCAGCTAGCTTAGAGTTACCTGTGACATTGATAGAGGATTTAGAGGTGTTATTAGAAACACTGGGGTTAAGAGTGGTCCGACAGGGAGATGAAGGGATCTAGGAGGTTACGATAAAATGGAAGAACTTATTAGACTATGGCGCCACCTGGGAACCATATGAGAGGGTGAAGCATCAGTTTCCATCCTTTCACCTTGAGAACAAGATGATTCTTTGGGAGGGGGGTTGTTAGACCTGTCCATCGGCCGATCCAACACTAAGGCCGGCTCGTGGTGTATTCCAGGCGAACCAATCAAGCCGCTGCCCCCTTGTGGGGCCCATGATTTGAATGCAAAATTTTTTTTAAAAAAAAGAGGTTGGTTTAGAAGGGAATTAATTTTGAGAGGGGATGTTTAGCAATTATTATTATATTTGTATTTTTTTTTCATTATATTAAATAGGGGGGAAAGGGTTAGGGTTAAGGTTATGTTATGTTTGACTAAATTTGTATTTCTCTTAGGGTTTGCTTGGGCTCCAGCCGTCGGCTAGGGAATATGAGAGCCAGATCTTCTTCTTGAATTGAAGATCCATCGTATCTTGTTTGTTTTCTTCTCTCTTTCATCAATTATCAAGTTTCCTTAGTGTTTTGGCATCAAATTTCTCTTGAATTTTGTTTTATCTTGCTGGAATTCCAAATTTCAACTAAGATTGTTTCAATTTATGCAAGTATTTCCTATCATACACCGAATTATTATTTGCTATAAATGAATTTCAGTAATGTTAGAGTTTGGGTAGATGAATCATCTTGAGCTTGATGCATTGTTGTCCACATCGTCATCATTAACCCTATCCCAACTAGTTGGGGATCACAAACACTGTCCTCTGCACATTCTATTCAAACAAGGCCAATGCCCGTCATGTGATTTTGTCCCCAAAGAGATTCTTTGATACTTAAGTTTTTGATTGAGCTTGAAGGAGAATAAGAGCTGAAGTCAATTCAATAAAGTTTTCCCTTAAGAATTTAGAGGTGAATCATGGAGGAAGAGGGAGAGAGAGAGAATCCTTCACCTTTCCTTCTCGAGGGCGTTTAAATGCATTTAAATGAACAATATTTTGGTACTTTTGCAAATTTACTGTGAGTGATTGAGCCACATCACCTTTTAGCTCCATGGCACCAAAACGTCTCCTGATTGAAGGCATCTTAGTTCTATGGTCGATTGAAGGGTGGAGAACAAAACCGTATTGCTTTTGAGATTTGTGTTGGACTATTATTCCTCTACTGATGATGGGTATCAATGGAGACATAGGCCCTAATATAAAAGCTAATGAAGATCACTCAATTGCTACATAATTTTGCTGACAGCTTTGAGATCACGGTTGATGCTAATTTTAAATGGATGGTAAGATTTATGTTGGAATTCCGAGATTGGTGCCAATGTGATAGTGCTTAACCAAACTTTATTGATGAGTCAGCAAAATCTTGTCACAATTGAGTAATGTGGAAAATAGAATGACAATCGTCCTATACGAATCTCGTTGTCTGAAGATCATGTGTGCATGAATCAGGACATCTTTGCTCAAATAGTTGGAACTAATCATGAGTTATTTATCACCACCATAGCAAGTCATTCATGATTTGAAGAATCATGCCTCTTAGCCGGTTTTTTAATTTACTTTGTTTAACCAAATTGCATTTCATCACTTTTGTGGGAGGGTCTGAATATGTTTTTTGCATCAATTTTTTGAAGAAGAAAATGTCTTAAAAATAAAAATTTTAAATGTTGTATACCTCAGAAGAGCTGCTGCCTCACTTGACACTTGATTCCACGGCCAGGATGATGAGAATTCATGGGAGGCTCACCTGATCATGCCAATCTCCTTCCATATTTGAGTGGCTGATTTATGAAGGATTATATTAGATAAATTATGCATGATTTTTTGCTCCTTTTTTATAATTTTATGCAATAAAATCATGCAATTATGTATATATTCTCTAATTTATAAAACAGTTTTCATCCCATACTATATATATTCACTATATTTTTATTTCAGGATATCAAAACTGTGACAGAGCAGTGGATGTTTGTCCCTCACATCGTCACATATTTGGTAGAACTCGAGGGTGGAAACCGTAATGGATCACTGCCAAAGAAAGAACTCTATGTACTGGCTGATTCATGCAAAAAGATTTATGAGAGCGAGCTAAAACAATTAAACAATTCTGTACAAGGTAAAAAGTATAAAAATGAAGGTAATCAGGAATACAGTGTTGAGCCAGATGATGAAGGTTTTGACAGCGATAAGACAATAGAAATGACAGAAGAAGAAATAGATTTCGCCTTCAACCAAATTGATTGCTAGTATTCTGTAGTAAGCTGCATGAATTACGACTTGTTTAACTGCTTAACCATCAACTAAAATTATAAACTTGCGTATGTTTTTTTTTTTATTTAAAATGCCTTGATGTCTTTGTTTGTTTAGCAAGATGACAAGTTCAACACTGTTCAACTGAAAATCTGATGTAATTAATTACCTCCTGTTAACCCTTGTTGATTATGTTGTCAAAATCACGAATTTCTGTCAGAGGATTGCTTAAGCTGGAGAAGCTTCCATGAACAAATCGGTGAAATTTTAGATGATTCTTACTCGTCAGTTGCTAACTGATGATTTAGACTTTATTTGGGGCGGTTTTCTTACTGTTTCTTTAAATAGTTTTTTGGTTGCTTAGATTTTCTTGAATTTACGTAGTAGATACTCAGAAGCTTTCTTTGGATATCTTTTGATTTCATTACAATTATCTTTTTAGATAGTCAATAGTATATACATACTTTTTTAATTATTAGACTTATTATATGTTAACTCGTTTTAATTTTTTATTTTTTTAACTTGCCTCTCTTTGTCTTAGATATTATATGAAATATTAATATTCATCTAATTAAGAGATTCAAGTTTAATTGGGACAGTTTCTTCTTGTTTTTTAAAGCAGTTTTTTAGTATAAATTTTTTTTTAAATTAAAAAAAATTTTATACTAAAAATTATTTTAAAAGACAATAAAATAAAAGATTTGAAAAAATTATTACAATTTTATACATTAAACATTGACTGCAGTTGTTTCATTGGTTCAATTCATTGTGACAATAATTTAGGTGTTTTTTATTGCTTCTTAAATCAGTTTTTTTATACAAAAATTAATATTGTCACAAAATTTTAAGTATTTTTTATTGCTTTTTAAAATAATTTTTTAGTACAAAAATTGATATTTTTGTACTAAAAAGTTGTTTTAAGAAGCAGTAAAAAAGACATCCCAAATGAAATCTTAATCTTGCAAACGCAAAGTGGGAGAGACATGACAATTTATTAAAAACTAAGCATTGAAAATTGGACACCTACTTTGTATTTAATCTTTTAATCATTTAAATTTTATTTTTCTACGGCTCTATCATTATGATACAAACAGAGGAGATAAATAAAAATTTGTAGAATTTTTTTAGAACTTTTAATGTTGATATATAATAGTCGCATATATTCTCACTTTTAATAGAGAACTAGTTGTTTAGGTTCATCTTCGTTTGAACATTGTAGGAATCATGTTCGCATGTTGACTTATTTGAATTGGATTCTAACATTACTCGAATTGGCTTACATAAAGGTTTGCACAATATTTTGAATAAGTTAAGATCATAATAAAAATAAGATTTTGATCATTGATCATAGTTTAAAAACCATATGTGACTTAGATATAAGTCTAATAAGAATATAAATGGTACTATGGATTTGCTCGACTAAAAAAATTAAAAAAAAAAAAACTCAATGTTATATTATTTTTTAGATAATTTATTTTTTAGTCTTTATTATAAGTTTTTTTTAGCAGAGTCCTTCATTGGGTATCTATATCCACACCCACCCATATACCGATTCATACCCAATGGGTATAGATACTCCATGACCTTGTGGGTGGGTACTCAACATCGGGGGATAAATCGATTTACATTGCTAATAATCGTATATCTTATATTATTGCAATCCTCACTACATAGCATGCAACACTTAACCATGCTGTGACTATGATAAATTTTGATTTACGTCTTGAAAGTTTGCAATCAGAGTAAAGGAAAACAAGCTTCAAGACCATCAATCCGTGACAGACTGCATTCAAAAAGCATGAAAAGTAGGTGGATATGACATCTCGAAAGTCACCATGGGTGGACGAAGCAATCCAAGTAAAGAATGGGTATCAAACTAGGACCCCATATAGGACTTTGATTTTTAGGCAATTGCCCATCATAAAAATTTTGAAATATTATGGTCTTTAAACAATTGTCCAAAATAAATAATAAAATTTATTATTTTATTTATTAATTTGATTTTCAAAAATATTCTTATAATTAAAATTTATTTCGAGGGCAAAAGCCCCAGATACCCGGTCATGGCTCAACTGGATACTTTTTGGGCGGTCCGACCCGCTTACGATCCCGTACAGGATATGATGGTCTTCGCATATTAATATTGCTTTAAAATAAACCTAGTTATATACTTCTATTCCTAATACTATGACCCAACATGATACTATTTGGACGGGCCGACCCGTTTACGATCCCATATGGTATTACTTATTGACAAGTAGGCGAGGTTCAATTCTGTCAGAATATCAGTTCCCCCATCCGTAATTCTATGAAAAGATCGGGGCATTTTCCCAAGCGAGTTCTTCTGTTTTCTCTGTTGTTTCAAAGGGCGTAGGGTTCCAGGATCCCAAGCAGCGGAGTTAAATTAACAGAGAAGAGACCAAGGCGCAGACTTTCCTTTTTCTCCCCAGTCACAATCCCCGCATATTTTAGCCTTCTTTGCCCCTCCGGTTGAAGCTACCTTCATCCTTTTATTTCCCGAATCCGTCTCGGTTTCTCTCCTAGGGTTTTCGTTTCTGTGCTCGCCGAGAATGGGGTCTTCTCTGCCTCCGAAGGAGGCCAACCTCTTTAAAGTCATTGTTGTAAGTTCCAGAATTCATTTTTGCATCGGATGGTTATATTTCGAATTGAATCGGCATCTTTGCTTATTCACTTACCTCTACTGCACATGTTTATGTTTGGAGTTGCTTCTGTGCGATGGCGCTGCTGTTTATTTGAACTTTCTTCGCTTGTGGTTTGTGATAGGTGGAAAATCGTAACTTTGAATCGATTAAGCTTGGAATTTTCATGTGGTGTGGTCCGTGCTGGATTGTAAATATGTCAGCTTTGTGGGCAATGGGTAGTTGCTTTTATGCGTTTTTGTTCTACTCTGTCTTTTACTGTTGCTGTGGTCTATTTTGTGTTGGCTATAAATTTAAGTTGGATGGTTATTGGTGGTGGCTTGTTACTGATGTTGTTGTGGATTGGTATTGCTTGGTACTTATGAAGATGCTTTCTTTTTTGATGAAATATTAAAATACGATTCACTGGATATACTTAAAATCATTATGGGGAAATAAATACTGTAGTGATCAGTATTGCAATTTCAAATTTGAATTTTTTAGTATGAATATGGCGCCTTAGAAAGATTTAGGAGCTGCTTGGATGCATGTGAGATTTAGTAAATCTTTATGGTGTAAACCTAGAAAATTATTTGGTTGTCTAATTCCTTCCAGCAGAGAATTGGGTGTTTGTTTGTGGATTGGAATATTTCAAGAGAGTTAAAAGACTTGGTGAATTAAAAACAAGTGAATTACTAATGTTAGTTTAACATTAGGCCCTATTAATTATGCTAATATGATTATCTATGATCAGTGAAATTAATCAATCCTTCAACTTGCATATCTCAATCCATGTCGAAGAACCTGCAAGAATACCCTTTAAAATTTCACTTTGTGTGATTCTCTTTCAACAACATAATTATTACTATAAACACTACAGTTATAATTAGCACTATAAATTAAGTTTTATGAGATTCACTACATAATAATTGTGTATTACATAATAAGTAGTCCAGCAACATCAATACAACAATACCAGGAATAGTCAATCAACAACATTATAACCAATCACATTAAGACATGTGATATGTTCCTAATCTAATTGGCCATATCTGTTCTTGATCATGTTAATAAATGCATATAATTGCCATGAAAATACCAAAACAATTAATTATTTTCACAAAATAAATTTAGAGACACATGCCAATTACATATATGGCCAAGCATCAATTATTTCTAAATATCTAAACGACATCAAAGCTCCCTAACCATTACTTTTACATAATGCATCCAAAACACAACTGAAACATGAATTACCATAAAACTCTTCATCATGCTAAATATCTAATAAAAAACATCCAGGCACTGGTCATGCCCTAGTTACTCATTCATAAAACATAAACTAACCATCAATATGAAAACATCCCTTCCAAACACAAACATAAATGAACACCTGCTCATTATCATCCGAATGAGTAGCCTAATTGGCTATGATGGATGTTTGGTGTGCATATTGCAAATGTTCTATCCTTAAAGACTAGACAATCTTATAGATATAACCTTATTGTCAAGATTAGTGTTGGATGCATCTATATCAACCAACATACTCATATTTGTGAGATATGGTGTGTGTCTAGCTTTGTTATTCAATCATAGATGGGCTATGACACTTGCTGATATGCTTCTCTCTCAGTTCGTTTTATGTCCTAATATGTTGCTTCTACCAGAATTTGCATGCCCTCCTTTTTAAACTTAACTCATTTGCATCATTAGATGGTTTCTTGGGTTTGTAGCTGTTTGAGCTAACCCCTCTAATTTAATCCCTTGGATGTGGTCATATGATGTTCATTAAAAAATTGGGGTTTGTTTGACTCTATGGTTGTTAAATGACATTAGGTTGTGGAGAACATAATCTTGAATCTTCAAAATCGAGAGGCCAAAGAAGTTCTATACTATTTATTGATCCAATGCGTGCCTTATGTTGGGTCAACATTAGCACATCATTGCTTTTCATTCATTTGTGAAATAAATGGATGTTCTAATGGTGGAGTACGATTTAGACATTTATGTGCAAGATTTTCAATGTTATATATTCTCAAGTACGTCATATGGTGGAATGTTTTTTTTTTAATGATAATCTTTTACATAGTTAAATGTTAATTGTCAAGTTTAACATAAAAGAGTTGAAAAATTATTTTTTATTATTGGGCTCAGTAATTCAAATGTGGTTCTATTTGTTTTTCAAGTAAATGCTAAGTTGGATGGTCATGCAGCTTTAGTGTTGACAGGGAATTACTTGCCATAGTTGTAGGGTTTCCCTCACATTTTGACTCGTACTCTAGATAGGGGTGGAAACGAGTCGAGTATTTTCCTAATAAAGTTGAGCTCGTTTAATTCTTATTGAGCTCGAATTTGAGCTCAAGGTCAAACTCATCTCATTAAAAAAAAATTAGACTCGTGCTCGGCTCATTTGGAAAGCTCAAGCTTGACTGGATTGTTGGGTTCGATTTCTTAGTTATAAATTAAAATTTTTAGTTTGTTTAAGAACTTTTACTTTTGACATATGCGCGAGAACTTTCTAAGATTTTGTGTTATTTGAATTTTCTATGGAGTTTTTTTAGAATTGAAGTCAGTAATTATGGGAGATTGTGTTTAGGAGGGTGAGCACTTCTAATGTGTTCTGCCTAGCAGTATTGTTAATATATCTTATCCTTGCCTACTCACTGGCGGGACATTGTGGCATACTGTCAATGGTTAGTGGCAGTTAAAAGGTGGGGTGATTTTAAAATTTTTAAAATTTTGATTTGTGCTATTGCCCAATACTCTTAGCTAGCATTGTCCTGCTTTGGAATCTACGTATAATGCAATGCAAACTGCATTTTAAATAAGCCAGCTTGTAACAGTGAAACAATGCTGTGAAATTCTGTGATATATCGAACTATATCAGCCATGTTAACGTTTTTTCCTTTGTGAGTAAATGCTCATGCAGAGTTGACCTTCTTCTGTTGGTGGTAGCATCACTTGATTATGAAAGCACTCACCTTCAAGCTACTACATTTTTTATCTCACATAATTTTGTGGGTAATATTTGGACATTTGCAAGTTTGTTGTAGTGCATTACTACATTTTACTGATTGCATTTTCTATTTAGTTGTTGCCTCAAGTTATCTGATTTTTTTGCTCAGTAGAAGTGCTAGATTATTTGTTCTTATAGTTGTCCATTTTGTGAGGTGGTGCAATGAGTGCTATTCCTCAGAAGGAATGTACCATTATTATCTCTGTTTGTAGTATTAAATTAAGAAGCTTTTCGTTTATTAATAATTTATGTCTTACATTGTTCTTGCCATCACAGAAATCCTATGAAACCAAGCAATATAAAAAGGGTTTGAAGGCTGCAGATGCTATATTAAAGAAGTTTCCTGAGCATGGAGGTAAAAAATTTGATGTTTAATTGATAGTCTATTTTTGTGTTCTTTCTTAGGTTATATGTTTGATTTTTTTTTTACTTTTATGTGATATTTTATTTCCTTAAGCTATACTATAGAACCCTTTCATGTAAATATTGTTTACTTATTTGCATTGCATATATCCTTGATTACTTTCACATAAAAATCTTTTAAGCTTGAATTATCTCGTATGATTTAAGGTAAATTGTGTTAACTGTTGGATTTCTATATGCCCTCTTGGATCATCAAAAGATCAAAATAAATTATTGAATTAGTATTGGCTGGCCGACTTACTCTAATGTTGGAGTTGGGATTTCATTGTTGGTCCTTCAACTTGGGCTATGATATAGTCGTTGTGAAAATATTTGTTGGGACAAAGTAGATATTGTTTTATTGACAAACCATATGATACTAAGCTAGACCAATATAACGAAGGACAAGGACAATTTTAAATCCACTGGCCACTAAATAAACATAAAATCACATAAGCTATAAAAGCAAAGTTTCTGATGGCCACATTACACAAAGGGTACAATTGACCTTCTATGTGAATTGTGACCTAATATTTAAACATCTTTGTTATGTAATAAAGTTTTAAATGGTAGATTAAAGTGACAGAGCACATACTTGTTAAGGTGAGCGCCACCTTACCCCTAAGGCACACAAAGTCACCCCATGCAAGTGGCAAGAAACAATGTCATCACATTTTTTAGTGAGATTAAATTTGAAATGATATAATTTATGAAGTTTTTGTCATCATCATCAGTTTTATTCTAACTATTTATGGATGGCAGTATGAATTCTTAGTCTCTATAGCAACATCAATGCCAAATGCTAAATCTGTGGAAAAAATTATGGAGTAGCCTAGATTTGACGGTATATGTAACTTGCTTTCAGCCTTTCACGAAATAATAACTTCATATGAGATGTAAATATTATGTTATTTTCTGTGTAAGAAAATCAATATATCAAAAGTCAAATATACTCGAGTACAAAATGGAGAAATAAAATGACGACTTCTAATATTCTGTGCCAAACTTATCCTGAGATAAGGTAAGACGGAGATGGAAGAATAAAAAAAAGAAGTATCAAATAATGAAAAGGAATATATGAGTGAGTGAATTTCAGCTCTATTTTATAAAGAAAATAGCGGTAAAGGATGTGAAAGTTGGACCTAAAAGTGTTAAGTGGGGATAATAATAAAATGCTAGAAGATGATGTGGAAGTGATTGATGTTTGCTCTATTAATAAGGAGGAAGCAGCAATTTAACAATATGTTTAAAGTCATTTAGATTTGCATCCTTCAACATACAATGCATTACATTGTTTAGCTCATAACTTGTAAGAAAATGAAAAATGAATTGATTTTAGCAAATGTCCCAAGCATAATAGCACTGAAGGTGCCTAATGGTTAAATAGATATGTTGTTAGGTGCTATTGCATCATTGATCTTTGTAAATATCTATCATCTAGCAAATTGCATGGTGAAAATGTTGTGCTCTCCTCAAGTGTAATTACCCAAGTGGTCTAATTGAAATCTTCATCGTTATTCATGTCGAAGGCTTTCCATCAAGCAATAATTTGTATTCAGTTCATTTGTTTTTTATTGGTTTATCTTATTATTTCTGTAGTTAGAACAAGCCTGTAATGATGATTAAGAATTTTGTATTTTATTTTCTACTTTTAGGTTAGTTCATATTGTTTGGCATAGTTTCAATTTAGATAATTCCAGTAATAAATTTGTGATACTATGATAGTAAATGGTTATGTTGGCCTGTCTGTAAATGATCTGATTTTGGCTTGGGCGTTGAAGCTTGGAATTTAATCTAGTTTTGAATTTTGACTTAATTAATTTGGACAGTGGCTCTTTGCCTCTTATAGTTATTATTAGGCTTGCCTTTGTGCATGGTTTTGACGTGGGCTTTTGTGGGCATTATGGGTAGTAGTTTCTCTAGCCTTTACCTCAATTTTTATGGTGGTTGTGAAGGACAATGTTATTTGCTATTTTGTGAGTGTTAATGCTTATGGAAATATTTTGAAGCTTTTCATTTCCTTTTTGTTTGATTGGTGGCGCGTGGGTGCCAAGCTTATCCAAACTTGGCACCCAATTACACACAAAGGCCAAAGTGACCACTTCTCCATAACTGCTTTTGAGATGTTTGAAGCTTTAATATCTGCCTGCTAAATAACCATTCCAGTTTCAATAAGTTTTGTAATAATGTTAGTCATCAAAGTATTCCTCAGGCATGTAATTCTGAAGTTCTAATTGCAGAATTTACCTTTCTTTGCTGATAGCACCATGCACTTGGATATGGGAGTTCTTCAGTTGCCTGTTTTTCTTTTTTTTTATTGGTATTTTCATACTTGCTTAATTGTTTGAGGATCTTGCTAATTTGTTCTAAATTTTTAGTTTTACTTTTTTTTTTTCATTTTTCAACTTCTATCAGAAACCTTGTCCATGAAAGGATTAACACTGAACTGCTTGGATCGAAAATCTGAAGCTTATGAACTCGTTCGACGAGGTCTTAAGGTTAGTTGTTTCAAAGAGTACGTCTTGGTGAATCATTTTCCTCTTTTGTTTTTTGTCTTTAATTTTACAGAAAATCTTTTCGTTTGTTGGTATTGTTTGCAGAATGACCTTAAAAGCCATGTTTGCTGGCATGTCTATGGTTTATTATATCGGTCAGATAGGGAATACCGAGAGGCAATTAAATGCTACAGAAATGCTTTGAGGATAGACCCGGACAATATTGAAATTTTAAGGGATCTTTCCCTTTTACAGGTTAGCATTTTTCATGTCTGTATTGTTTTATTACTACTAGAATGGATTAGATTTTGCTACAAAGTTCTTGATTTACTGGATGGTTCTTGTTCTTGTGCACTTGCCTGTAATTGCCACAAGTTTTAAGACTTTTTAAATATATTTACACTTTGCATTATGGCACTGGATCATGATCTTTTATAAGTACAAATATAAAGGTTTTACCTTTTCTGGCATAGTACAAGCCCAATAATATATCTAATATACTACCAACTTTAAGTTGGTTGATGAAGTTAACTTTTGGGACTCATCATGATCATATTTGGATTGGCATATACAGTGATCAGTTTTTGGCAAAGGTATTGCTTGCCTTCTATAGCAAAAATGGTTATGCTTAACAAAAATTATTCTTGCCTAGAAAGTAACTATGCACTTTGTAGCAGTTTCTTTGAGACTTAGGCTTCATTTGGTATTGCTCCTCTTGCCTAATTTTTCGAAAAGCAATTTTGAGTTATTTGAGAAATATGCCCAAATGATCATCACGTGTACATTCTCCATGATTTCATCAACTGATCAGCATATGAATTGATTAATCAAGAAACTCATATTTCTATGTTATAGTATGATGATTTTATTTAATACAACACAACGCACATATCTATATCAAGTTTTGGGTATCACAATGATGGTTGTTTTATATATCAAATCTACTATAGTATTGGGTTAATGATTATTGAGAAGCTATGTATTATTTTTCCTGCAAAGTGAATATATATTGGACTTGGTCTTGTTGGTCATCAGTATACATTCACACTCAGCTTCCTCTATCTCTCCATTTTTTTTCTATACTAGTCAAAGAGACATAAATATTTTTCACTTATATATTTTTTATTATTCTAAGTTTCTATTTAATTTTGTAGGTGTCTCATAAATTGTAACAATTCCATTTGCTAACGTTATATACTAAGCCACCTTGATTTTGAATATATATTTTATAAGCATTTCTATACACAAAAGTATGAATTCAATGTTGATCCTTCGTGCACCATTACTGTAATTTAAAATTCTTTTATCACTTCACAAGTACTTCTATCATAATTATCTTCACAAGTACTGGTTCTTCTTCTAGCTAGCTAGTTTTAATTCACTTTGCTAGGTCAAATTAAGAAAGGCTAATAATGCATCTGAAGACAATTGTGGGGGGCATAATGCACCCCTCTTTGAGGATCAATCCAAGCTATAGACATGTCAGGACCCATGGAGGGTTGATTTGCCTAAAATTGATTGTGCATGAGAAGGTGAATTGAGTGACGTAGGAGAATTGAATTAAATGAAGTAGGATTTGATAAAGTAATATGATAGGAAATACTTGAGTTCGCAAGCAAACTTAACCAAAATCAGTAAAATCAGCAATAAAAACGTAGAAATGTCGTAGAAGAGCAAGCACACGATAGCAATGTCTTTATAGAAAGCAAAAGGAACAAACACAAAGCAAGATACAAGAGGTCCTCAATTCGAGAGGAGGATCGTCTCTCCCAAATCTTTAGACAAGAGAGTATCGAGCCCAAGCACCAAGAACCCTAATTTTCCAAGCAATCAAAACATAAACTCTCCCTAATCCCCTCATGCACTTTAATACAAAAACTTTCCTAATTTGATTTTTCTCCCAAAGCTCTAGCCGCCCCCTCTATTTGATTTTGAAAACATAATGATGGGTGGGACCCATCACTTTGAGCGGACAACAGGAGAGGAGGCTAACAAGCTTCGCCTCCTATAAACTTGAGCCGGCCTTTGAGCTGACTCAGCCCGTTCAATATGAACCGGCGTAACATAATATTGGTCAAATGATCTCTCTTAGTTAGGAGTACTCAGTTAGTTCGACTGTTGTTTTGTTCAGTATGATGAAAAGATGACCTTCCATTGAGGTATAATAACAATATGGTTGGTTCTATGGTCCAAATAACCTCCCGCTCAACACTGTAGAAAGTCAAATTGACTCAAAAGAAGAATAATAAATAGTGTTAAAAGCTAGAGATTAAATAGTGAAGATCATGAAAAAAAAAAAAAAAACTTTAAGGCGCTTTTGAACCACTTCCAACATTTAAGTACGTGTGTCTCTTATGAATAAGGTAAGAACATCCTAGACTATGGCCTACACAAGATCTTAAGATTGAACTATAGATTAACTGAGGCAACAATACTTGAAATTTAGGATAAGATGCCAAGTTGAAAAGAGGAATTACCTCCTTACTCCCATGACACGTGTAATAATAGATGTGAAAGGTTTTCAGATAACAACCTGAGAGGGAATACCTAAAGGCGACCAACTTGAGAAGTATTTTTAAAAATCATGAGCCATCGCAAATAACTCATTTCTTCTTTGTCGGGAACTCTCGGAGAAAGATATTGCAAAAAAGTTATACTGCTTAAAACAAACGTTTTTTACCAGAATTCTCTCTCCTCTCAGATAACCAAATTAATCCGTAATAGCAATCATGATAAATTTTAATTAAATAATTATATAATTGTAGTAGACTTTTTGTAACCATGTATACCTTCCATAAATTTTGTGAAGGTGATATGCTTTGCAGGATTGACTTGATAGTATCTATTTCATGCAATTGCAATGCAAACTTTATGCAATTTAAATCTTTCAACATCTTGGAATTGGACTATAGTAGCTTTTGGTGCTTTGACTAGAGTTTATGATGTAGAACGTAGGAGGGGGGTTTATTTAATTTTTGTTTGAATTTGAATTCAGAGGGAAACCAATGACCAATCCAAGAAAGAACAAAGAGGAAGGGGAGAGAGATGGGAGGAGGGGGCCGACGGCTTGGTGAGGTGGCATAGGGTTAGGGGGGTGAGTTTAAAGCTTGTCTAATCAAGGACCTTTAATTGAGGAAAATGATTTAAATAAAATCCAAATTGAAATTGATTTGGACTTGATTTAAGGACTTTCCTAAATTAGGTTGTCTAATTTAGGAAGTATTTCAAAATTCAAAATTGATTGAATAATCGAAATCAAAGCTTTCTAAAGGAGGTTGTGTAGAGAAAGGAAAGTAATGATGGGAGATTTGAATTTTTGGAGGCAAGGGGATTGGGATTGGGTGAGTTTCTAAAATAGGGTTGTTTTAATTTTGGAAAGTTTTTGAAATTCAAATTCAATGGAGGGAAGGATAACTATGTGGTTAATTATTCCCCTAATTGAATTCCTTAACAAGGAAGGGAATAATTAAAATAGGGGAGAGAGAGAGGGTCCGACCTAATTAGGAGGGAAAATAAGAGGTGTCCACTTATAATGTATGTGGACCCATGCATTAATGGGAGATTGGAGAGTTAAATTTGAAATAATTTCAGATTTAATATGATTGAAAGATTTGCTAAAATAGATGTAGGTTATTTAGGAAACAATTTAAAATTCAAATTCAATTCGGAAACTTTCCAAATATGACCGTAGCTAATTTAGAAAAGTAATGATGATGAAATGAAATTGGAATCAAGGGAATTTGGAGGGTGGGCCGGCGGTAGGGTGTATGGAAAACATGGCCGGCGGTGGGGGGTTTTTAGGAGGGCGTAGCCGGCGGGTTGAGTGGGTGAAAATGCTTGGCCGGTGGGTTGTGGTGGAGTGACCGATGGTTGGAGGTGGGGGAAAGTAAGGGTGGTGGTGTTCGGCATATAGAGTAGAAGGAAGTGGGAAGAGGGAAGCTTGGCTGGCGACTTTGGAGGGGGTAAGGCCGGCGACTTTGGAGGGGGTAAGGCCGACGATCAAGGGAGAAGGAGAAAATGAGTTAAGGGAAAGAAAGATAAAACCGTGAGCCCGAACACTTCCTACGGCTGACGGGTGATGTGTTGCCCTTCACCAAGGGACTTCAAGCCACGGGCCCGAACCCATCCTGCGATTGGTGGAAGCTACGATTCCCTCCCAAAGGGATCTCACATAAGTCCTCCCAAGGAATAAAAGTGCAGAACAAAATTTTATTAAAACTCCATCATACCATTACACTTGCAAGGACCTTTATATATAGGCCTTAGAAATAAAAGAAACTAAAATAAGACGATCATGCCCCTAGAGCTTACATAAGATTAGACTCTAAGTAAGAGTAAAAACAAAAAATGCATAATTAAAATAAAAATTACAAATAAAAATTTAAGATAACGTAGGATGATCACGACCGTCGATCTTCAGCTCCTCGCATAGGCATGAACGGTTGGATGTTCGCATCAGTTTATCATCTGGTGCTAGGATCATGTATTATTAAGTGAGACTTGGTAAGGTCGAAACCATCTTTTTAAATGGATTGATATTCATATTGCCAGCAACATTTTTTTTTATTGATGTTTTAAGAGGTATTGGTAATATTGTTGTCTCGAAGCTGATTATCTAATTATCATGACCTAGCCTGATAGCTTGGAATATCTAGGCATGTACAGTCGGTTAGACAACTATTTAATCCTTTCCAATTAGCATTGTAAATAATCTAATTAAAAACATCTTTTGTTGTATAAAGAGCCACTAAACCCCAATATTTATTTTAAGGGTGTCAAAACGGATCAATAGGTCGGGTCACCCGAATTGACCCGGGTCCAAACGGGCTGACTCTTGCAAACGGGTCAGGAATTTCAACCCAGATCCAAGCCGCGCGGGTTACCAGGTTGACCCTACCCGACCCGCAAAAAATATCCAGGCATCGCATTTTTGTGTGTTAATTTGTCCACAAAATACGCCACCATGCCTTTAAGGGACATTGAATAGCGCAGTCTTGTTTCCAGATTGGAGATTGTGGGAGTTAATTTGATTTGGGGGAGCTGGAGGAGTAACGAGAAGTTGGCAGCTCTGGCAAACATGGCAATTAGAGAATCCCATTCTTGGAACTTTAATTCCTGGAATGCATTGAGATGAATGAAGGGCGAAAAAAGGAAGCATGAGAGGCGTCAATTTCGTTAACTTGGTTGAGTAGGTTGTCGAGCATGAGTCGATGGCGGAAGCCAAGAGCTCTGATAGCTTGTCGTAGTCAAAGAGAGGTCGATCGGGAGAAAAGGGTATGGGCTTCTAGAAGATTCAGAAATGAAAAACATACATAGATGGGAACTTTGATGGGGAGAGACTGGTAAGTGATGTCGAAGAGCGGAGACCCTGAATGAGCATGGAACATGCCGACACGGTCGGTACTTGGACACCAGCAGCAGCGGTAGCGCCACCGCGGTGCAAGCCATCAATGTTCGTGTGCCGAAGGGAGCTATACATCATTGTAGTGCGGGTAGTGAAGGAAGTGGGAGGAAGCGGATGGGTCGCCATCGTCGGGGACTAGAAGCAGGCGAGGCAGGCAAGAGCTAACACAATGCAAAACGGGTGCGTTGCGGGAAGCCGGATCAGACTTGGGACCGACTGGTGTGCATGGATCGGTGGCTAGTGGGTCAAGACCAGGTTGATTTTGGATTTTTAGGTCAACCTGAACCTGACCTTGTTTATAAACGGGTAGGAAAATGAAAACCGAACCCAACCTTTCAGGCAAATGGGTTGACCTGAATCCAGAATTTTCAAGATTGGGTCTGGATCGGTTTTCATGTCGGGTCAATATTTGACACCCCTAATTTAGTTAATAGTCAATCTATACACAAAACAATTTTATTTCATACATCTCTAATATATGAACTAAAATGACATACATATGATTCTTAAATGCCTATTATGACTCGCTGCTCTTCTACGGTACATAGATCATTTTGTCAAATTTTTTATTTAGAGCCTCAAACATAAACATTTGATAATGGGTTGAGTTCATACAACAAAACTTAGTAGCTAATTATAATTTTATAATATAACAATTTCAAAAATATATATAAAACAAAAATTATGTGAGTAATTATAAGTGATCATTACATATTTTATCTATAAAGAATTTACACATATAATATTCAGGTGAAACATATACAACATCATGGTGTAAAAGATAACATATTTTGATTTATTTATCATATTAGATCTTTTAACATAAACATGTCTCAATAGCGTCTTCTAAATTGTACCGTTAAGGTACTACCTTTTCCATTTCTATGTTTTTTTTTTTTTTTTCATTTTTTTGTGCACGGGTAAATTGCATCACCAAACAATGTCATAAGGTGGTTAATTCCTTTATTTAACATGCATATACATTTCCTCTCATTATATTCCTTTCATTATCTTTTCTTATATTTATATTTAAATTTGGAGATGAGTGGTTTTCAATAATATTTCTTTCACATTTAATGTTTAATACAATATGAGAGTAGTAATGCAAGTGAAAGAAAGAGGTCATTTGATTATTTCTTCGATGTAAATTAGTATTATGAACTCTGTCAAATATACAAATGAAAGGTCATATCAGTTAATGATAGAAAGAACTATAAGATAGAAATGTAATCACCCACATTGACTTTAAAGATTTTCGCTTTGCATTGTTAATCCTTAAGCTATGTCTTCCCTAACTGGGTGCCTATAATAATACATTTTTATTTAAATCACAAATTTATCGTCTTCATCAAATCACAATTATCTCATTATGATTAAATCATCATCCTCTTATTCTTATTCAAATTGCTAAGTTTTAATCTTAGTATTTCTAAGTAATTTCACAATATAAAGTCAATTTGAATTCTAGAATTTATTATCATAAATTTAATTATAAAATTTCAACTTCAAATATATACCTCAAAATTCCTGTCTGTTCTTCCTTTGTTCAAAACAAATAACATTTCCTCTTATTTCCCTCCTCTCATGCCTTCCTAAATTCTGGCACAATTTCATGGGAAATAATTGCTAATGTTTATTAATTATGAAACAATAAAAATTCTCAATTGATTTCATATTTAAAGAAAAGAAAAGAAAAAATGAATATATTTCCAATACCTTACTTAAACACTTTGATTGAAATTGACATTTAATTTTGTTACCTAAATCTTGTTTGGCTTGATCTCATGCAATACTCTTCCCGATTTCCCCACTCCAAACTCCTAACAAAATTCCTTTAACATTTTAAAAACTAAAACCAGGTTTTATCCGTTTAACTAAATTCAATGGTTAGTTTAACTTTATCTCAATTCGAGTTTACTCGAGAGACCGCACTTAGTCTCCCTTTCTTGCATGACCTCCCCTTCATGTATCTTTATAGTTTTTGCATGTGGTTTCGTCTCCTCGCTCTACCCTTTTATTTGTTTTTGTATTTGCTTGCCCCCGGTTCCCTATTCTCTTTCATGGCTCGAGTCTATGTAGGATGATTGAACTACTGCGTTGGTTCTCTTTGAACTAGCGTTGTCGTTCATTTTGAATTGGGCTTAACGATTTCTTTGAAGTGGCCAAGCTTGTGTTGGTTTGGAAGTTGAGTTTAATGGTTTTGTGTTTTTATATGAAATCCTTGCATTTGAATTTTCTAGTTTGTGAACTTTGTAGAATTAGATTATGATCTTGAAGATGTTTTTAGTCATTTGTATCAAGCAGCTGCCATTAAGTTCATAGAGCATTGCATTGAAGTAATGAATTGAGGAAAGTTCAATTGGGTGATGAAAAATTATTGCACAACCAAATCATTCTTAAACATAGACAATGGTATACAGGTGCTTCTTTTGATTTGAATCCACTTATGATCCTTGAGAGTTTAGACTTATTCTTGTGTTGGGTCAAAAAATTTGTTGTTACCAAAATTAAGGGTTCATTTAACACATTTCTTTGGCTATTTTTCTTTTAACCATTGCCATAGTTACATTTAATTATCAAAATTTGTTATGGTGAGCAATAACTTTTTATAACTACATTTGCTAGAGCGTGGTAGTTGTAAGAGTATTATTTGATTTTTTTTTTCAAAAGATAAAAAATATATAATATATAATACGTGCGGTAGTTTTCAAATTATTTACTTTTTGTTATAACTATTTGTACAAATTGTTGCATCCTCACTAACCCATTAGGGGTGTAAACGAGTTGAGTATCCACATGGTTGAGCTAAGTTTATTTAGTTATTAATAAGCTCGAGCTCAACTTTAGCTCGTTTACTAAGCTCGACGTTGCCTTCTTAAAAAATTTATAGGCTCGAGCTCATTTGGAAAGCTCGAGTTTGACTCAATTGTTGAGTTCGATTTCTTAGTTTTAAATTATAATTTTCAATTTTTTTTAGAATTTTATTGTTAATATAGAATTAGTTTAAATATTAAAATATATTATATAATGTCATTTTAAATTAATTTTTAAAATTATTTTAAGTTAATCAAGCGGATCAATTAACTTTCGAGCCAAGCCAGGCTGAGCTCGAGCTCGAGCTTATTAAATATATGGGCTTGTTAAATATATGAGCTTGAGCATGCTTGGCTCACTTACCCCCTACTGATCATACCCAATTAACTTGTAAATGAATTGTAGTATCGGTTGCATAGATCTTTGGTTGATTTATATGCTTCTGCTTATGCAATTCTGTTTGTTTGAGTTTCTACTAAGGAACGGTTCATTTCCTCTACCAAATACCATCATATGATATCATAGATGCCCTTTAACTTTATTAATTTGTTTATCCTAAAAAATCTAGTTTAGAAGCTGATCATCGTATCTAATTTTTTTTTTCTAATTTTATGTTAAATCTATATGTTTTAGGAAAATTAGTGTGATTGACTTTTAAAGGGAAGTTAGAGGGCCTGTTTGCATACAGGTTGGATTTAACTCATTCAGTAAATCCTGTAATTCCAGAGTTGCTAAAAATTGAGGGTGTAAAATGCTGAAAGCTGTTTGGCAGTATAAAGGTCCAGTCTCATTAAATCTTGATGTACTGTTTAAATACTTATTGTAGGATTTACAGTCTGTTAGTTGAAATAAATTTTTAAAAATAATTAATATTAATAAAATTAGTGCATATTCCATAATTATAATGAAATTAATCAAATCATACTGAATTATATTTATTATATATTAATATCCTAATAAATAAGAAAAAATGTAAGTTATATAATAAATTGAATTCTTCTTATCTATTATGTTTATTTTTATTATTACTATAATCTGTAAAGCAAAGCAAATGAAAGAAAAAAAAAAGCAGAGCATAAGTAAGAAAAGCTGATAGGAATCGAGAAAGGGGGTTGTAGTCTTCTCTGCCATTGCTGTCTATTTCCATAATCTCTCTTCACTTTAGTCTTTGTCCATGTCCTCTAGCCCTAAGCCTGTCTAGGGTTTGCTTGTCCTCGCTGCATTTCTACTTCGGCTTCACATGAAGTAGAGTTTTGAAAGAGTCGCTTTATGAAACTTCTTTTCCTCCTTCAACGACGTTATTGTTTCTATTGTATTGGAAGTTGCGATGGGAGCTTGCCGCAAAGGTAACAATATTTCTCCCCTTTTGCGTGCTTCTTTAGCTAAATTCGTAAATCCGCCAAAATATAGGATTTACGAAATCCGGGATTTATAACAAAAATGTGGAAAGCATCCTGAAGTGGAGCTTAGAGTTACTGTGAGATTCAACTGTGTTTTTTTTAAGTTTGGCAGGATTTAGCTCTAATCCTGCCTAAATCCTGCATCCTAACCGACCCATAGTGTTTTTGTAGGTATCAAAAGCTTTTTATTTTGAAGGAAATAGTCTTTGCCAAAACATTGCTATTGAATTTAGCTTAGAAGCGTGCAAGTTACTTCTGGAAATTCTATGTTTTAGGCTTTCTGTTTCTTTCAAATGTATTGCTTTTAAATAATTAGGTTTGTGGTTTCGGCTTCTTTTTTAAAAAAATACTAGTTTTTTTTGTCTTAAATGTTCTGGTTCTTTTACATATACATTTGCTCACATTAGTCATTTATGACTTTTTCTGTGCAAAATTTGGTGATTCCTAGCTGTAGATGGGTTCCTTCGTAATAAGATTTTGTATATCCCTGTTGTAATTCTCATCTAGATGCGCATATTTTGTTGAAAATAAAATTGTCGTGTCAAAATGTCTTTTACATCTTTCTCATATTTATTGTCAGGCACAAATGCGTGATCTGACAGGATTTGTTGAAACGAGACAGCAACTTCTGGCACTAAAACCAAATCATCGTACAAACTGGATTGGTTTTGCTGTTGCACATCATCTTAACTCCAAGTATGCTGTAAAACATTTTTCATTTTTCTTGTTATGTTTTTTGTTTTCATTTTAGTGCTTCTATGCCCCAAAAAAAAATCTTAAACTGTAAAAACAGAGGATGTGGCATCATATAGAACTGGCCCGTTCCAGTTGTATGTTTCATTTTAAACCGATTTTCCTTTTTGTTGCTGTTTAGCTGAGGCATCATGCCTTTAATTACATGCTTCCCCACTCTTTGCATTTTCGTAACAAAGTGTGCTACATTTTTAAGTAAGTATCACCCCATTTGCTAATGTTTTTTTTTCCATTTGATATTAAGTTCATAATGAATACTTGATTGCAATTCATTAGGAATTTAGAGTTCTAAAGCCAGTCTGTTGTTACATATTATTTGGTTTTAGTGCATGCTCAGTCAGTTACATATATTTATGTTTATCTGAGAATTTTCATATTGAGTTGATAAGTATTTCATAAGCCAGCTATTATATAAATGATATTCATTGCTTGTATTAGTCTTTCCTTATCCAGTATTTTCCAAGAAGCCCATTCCTTCTGAAGGAATTCTTGTTTAATGAGGGCGAGTTCTATGATATTGCCATTATTGAGCTTGAGCGCATGTTTTGGTCCCTTTCACATTTCCTATTTTTCTGAGACCTGCAATTTTCCATATTTTATGTGAACACCATGTTTTTTAGAGATAAATCTCTAGCACTCGCTTTTGTTATTATAAATACTGTCAATTATAATTGCTGTTGTTCAAATAACGTGTGATGGTTGTTTTATCTTCTGTATTCTTTTAATATGGTTTACTTGCAACTTTGTTCGTCTTCGTGGCCCCTATCTTGCATACTTGTTACAATAGCTGACTTTTGTTATTTGTTAATGTTCTTCTAACATGTTAATCATTTGCTTAGCTCATATGGACGTTCCCACCAAATTATTCTGTTTTTTTGTTCACACAAAATGTTTTTTTTTTCTTTTAGTTGTTCGAAGGCAATTGATATTTTGGACGCCTATGAAGGGACACTAGAAGATGATTATCCTCCTGAAAATGAGCGCTGTGAACATGGAGAAATGCTTTTGTATAAGGTGATTTGTAATTTGATTTATCATTTAAGTTTTATGATTTAATAGTAATAAATTTGTAACGTTCTATTTTATCTGTTTCAATGCAACTAGTATTGCTGTTGTCTTAAACATTATCAGCTCATACTTGCGAAGCTGGATTCTGACCCAGAGCTATTTGTATTAAAATGATAATGGGATAGAACTTGGCAGACAGGCTTTCTTAGTTCGTTTACCTTTTTATTACTGTTTTTTAAATTATTGTGTGATTGGTGGTGAGCTACAAATGTTTGGCAGCAAAGATGTCATTAGCTACTTTGGTGTGGTAGTAATGAAATTGTTAGGATGGACACGTCCTAAAACTAGGAAGCACATAATGCCGAGTGATTTTATTAGAGATGGTGTAGGATAGGCACTGGAGGGCCATGGAAAATAGAATTCAGTGATTTGCACATGTAATTATGAGAATAATACAAACACCTAAGGATTGTAAACATAATATATTTTAAATGCATTGGAAGGTGAATAGTTTGACCAAATGTGTCTGGGTTGGAAATTGTAGAAAAAAGGAACAATACGTGCAACAACACTCACCTTAAATGAGTGGAAAAAAGAATTTTTAAAGCGGCCCGATGGTTTGTTTAATGCAAATGATTGTGATTCTGTGATTGTTGGAAAAAAAAAAAGTTTATTTCTTCAAAAAACTCATTTCTTCCTTTTCTTCTATTTTTTTTTAAATTATTTGAGTCATACCTACACATTTATATTTGTTTGTAAATCCTGCGTATTTGATGAAATTGACATTTGAATGATGTGAAGAGTGTTCTGTTAGACCGGTCCAGCCGGTCCACGCGGGACCGGCCCAGGCGGAGAACGGGCGGAACGTCTCCGCCTCTTCCGTCAGCCGCTCGCACGCATGTTCCACGGGAGCTCATTTAGGAAGGTTTTTGAATGGATTTTAGGAGGGAAATTGAATGTAGGGACTGTTTAGGGAATTCCTTTTGATTTGTATGCAATAAATAGTTGATTTTCCTAGGGTTTGAGTATCTTGAATTTGACAGAAATTTGAGATCTCTTAGATTTAGGTTTTCTTTGGGCTCTAGCAGCGTCTAGAGATTTGGGAGAGATCGATCCTCCTCTTGAATTGAGGATCAATTATATCTTTGCTGTTTTATTCATCTACTAGTGAAATACAAGCTTTTGTTTGGTCTTCTCTCAGTTTTTCCATCCGTTTTCCTCTGGTTTGGTGCAGATTTCTGCTGTAAACAGCAGAAATCCTGCTGTTTGCTCATCCATTTTGCTTGGGATTGCTTGTAAACTCAAGTATTACCTTAGGGTTACTTGTGGACTCAAGTATTCCCTATCATGTTCTTAATGCTTTTTAGGTGTTTATTTCATTTAAAAACCTATCATTGGAGAATTTGGTATTGAACTGAATTCTCCACTACCGTTTGCTTATAGTTTTATAGTATTACATATGTAAAATAAAGAGGCATACATTGCTGTTGTCATGAAAGTGAGTACGTTGGCCTTGATATGCACAAGCTGAAGAGATATAGGGAAAAAGATCTGAGGATAGGATTTTGCACTGTTATTGTCACGATGTTCAACTGATTGCATTATGGATGTTAAAGTATTGCCTATGTGATTCAACAAGAGGTACCTTTACTGGTAGCTTACAGCGATAGAGCATATGTTACAAGTCATGCATTTTAAAGATTCGTAGGCCTTGGGGCGAACTGAACTTCAATAGTTCTCTGGAAAATCATTTTATGTTGTGTGATAAGTATAGTGTGGTAGACTCAACTTCCTCAAGCCACCATCACACTAGGGCACATCACATCTACTCAGTTGTGCTTGCACCCGAGTTGATAAAATGTTTGAAAGCATCCTCTTGTCCTTTTGTATGAGGTAGTGTTTTAGAAATCAGACTCTTGTGGGAACTATTACTTTAAAACTGCTAGATTGGCTCATCTTCTCAAATCCAGTGGATTTTATGGATGCTGTGTTGTACTTTAATCGTTTCCCCATTACAAATGTGTTATCCGTTCTTAATAATAATTTCTGGAGATTGATTGTGGCTGTCTTTCCAGTTCCTCTGCATAGTTGTTTTGTTCTGGAATTTTTTGCCTTATTATTCTTCATGGAACTTATCCCGTATTAGCAAGAGTATTTTAAGTGTTAGTATTTCCTTTTTGGTGGCAAAATAAGTTGATCTATTCTGTATGCACAATACTGCTGTCTACATTTCACAAATTTTACTTACGTTGTGGGTATTTTGTTCTAGAAGAGATTTTCGCATATTTCCTCTGGAAATGCTAAATATGTTTTCTTCAGGTATCTTTGCTGGAAGAATGTGGTTTGCTTGACAGAGCACTTGAGGAGATGTACAAGAAGGAGGCAAAAATTGTATGTCTGATCCCACATGATGTTTGTTTAACAGAGGATTAAATGCATTACTTTTATATTAGCATACTATTTAATAGACACTTTTATGCATATTTTATGTGCTTTCTCATCTTGAGCCATCTTCAACAGCTTTATGTTAATTCTCAGCAAAATCATTGAATTTATTTAATGGCATCCGTCAATTTATTAATTTTAGTTTAATTTTGAGCCAGCATTTTATGATTCATAGATAATGCATGTCTCATAATGCTAATCAGGTAGACAAATTAGCATTCAAAGAACAATTGGTGTCTATACTAGATAAACTTGACCGCGTAGAGGACGGAGAGAAATTATATAGGTCACTGCTTCTTATGAATCCAGACAACTACAGGTAATTTTTGTCAGACCATGTCGTTGTGGTTTTCTTATTGCTTTTTAATTACATCAAACGTTAACATGTCTTTATAATATTTGCATCTTTATTTACTAATTGCAGCAAGCAAATTGGTTTCTGACTTTTATTCATGTCATAATGTCATTGTGCTCATTAATTTTGGTGTCCTTTAAGCTATTTGTTTGATGGTATCTTTTATTTCATTTATCTTCCTCGCCCACCCTATTGAATCAACCCTATTAGTTGGTTCTGTAAATGTTTTTGGTGGAACTTATCAAACCAACCTGATCCCTATGTTGCCCTATGTTGCCCTGATTTCTTTTCAAATAGTGTGTGGGCCATCTATAAGTACCCAAATAGAACCTAACCTAAGCCTACCAATTTGACGCAACTGAACCCTTCCCAATTCCTGGTGCCCTGGCAAATGGAAGTTGATGCAGTTCATTGTTGACCTCCCAGAAAAGCCGAAACCCTGCGTAAATCCCGCTTAAACCCCACATACCTCGTACCTGTTCAGTGCCGTTTATGTCACTTCCCGTAATTCGCCCATCTTGATCGCGTCCCCCCTCCTCGCTGTTAAAATGACGACGAGTGACTCCTCATTTTGATTCCCGCATACAAGCCTACAGCTTGCAATCCGCTTCTTCTCTTGCCAAACTCCGAAGCTCGATGCCAGACCCATTCGATCACTAGCTTCCTCACACTCAAAGACCCCCGCATCCTATCATCTGCACACCTCCAACCAACCGACCTCAGCCTTAAGCCAAGCTGGCCCATGTCCTTCAAGACCAAGCCTTCCAAGTTCCAATCCTCCTTCACTGCCCCGATCTCCTCTTATATCCAATCCGAGCACCACAGCTCGATTCGAAGCCCCGATCTGACACCTAACTCGTCTAATCGACGAACCCTTCACTCAGACCGGCCCCCATGTTGAGCCGTCCCACCTCCAAGCTCTGTTCGAAACACCAATCCAAAACGCAGACCTTCCAATCCCGCTGCTACAAGCCCCGTCGATCAAGATCTTACCGTTTTCACTCCCAAACCACTTTTGACAATTTCAATCGACTCCCAACTGTCTGCGGCCAAGGATCCCTACTTTCGATCACTTCCTTCCACGCTACTATAGCCTACTCCGATCTCAATTGATCTGCAGTCGAGCCCTCCCCAGTAGCGGAAGGTTCAGTCCACACCGAGTCCCATCTCACTGTGCCGTGAATCCCAACTTGTCGAATCCCTTCAGTACTACAACCACACTTCATTCACTTCCGATCCATCTCAACTGACCCTTCCTCCTACATCCAGTCAACTCCAATGTAACAAGATGCAGCTCTCAGCCTCTTCACACCCTAATCTTCATATATAAGCTATTTTAGAAGTCCAAGAACAAGCACCCTTCACTCAACATTCCAATAGCCTTTAACAGAGAAAAATTCTCTCTCTCTATTATTATTATTATTGTTGTTGTTGTTACCCAGTAAAAAATAAGAGAAAAATTAAAAAAAAAAAAGAGAAGAAAAAATTAAAAAAAAAAAGAAAAGAATGAGAAGAAGAGGATGTGTGCTTTTGCATCGCCGTCAACGCCGATCCCAATCAAGGTATAAATGATTTCTCAAACTCAAAACTCCTCAAACCCCATTTTCGGTGCTCGCGGTGCACCATAAAATCACCTATACATGCTTTTCTCTAGCGTGGTGGGAGGGAATCCAGTATGAAGATTGCGGCGAGGTGGGCATGCCATGTACATGCTTTTCTCTAGCGTGGCAGGGACAACATTAAGTACCCTTGTACGTGCCTCGGTGCATGCTGGGAAAAACTGCATCTTTCAAACAAGTACCCCTGAAGACCCATATACGCCTTTATCTGGCGTGGTGGGATTGAAGACCATGGCCGCGGTGTCGTTCGATACCTACATTACACACTTTTTTTTAGTATCGTTGGAAGGTCTAGCTCCCCAAATTTCCCCTAAACAAGGGATACGTTGGGAGGTTGCCGTATTTTTCAGTGAACATAGGACTTAAATGAACAACATAAGACTGAACTTGTAGATTACTGAACCACGGGGAACTTGACTTGAACAAATTAACAGGGACCGAACATTAAATTGAAAAATGCATGGTCATGACCAAAATACAAATGGTGAATAATAATCTGGTCATGTAATTGAATATCAAAGAATAATCCATTGGAGAAATGACAACCTGCCAATTAATATGCGTGGGAAAATCAACAACGAATACAACTCACCTGGTAGTCAGCATTTTTATGCAAATGAATATACCAATTCATCTATAGACAATGAAACTTCTTGCAAACACACATAATACGGCATACAATGAATGGGAGCATCCACAAGTGAATGTAGGAAACTCATAATGCATATAGTAGTCCAATTACACACAATCAACAACCATGCAAAATACGAACTCCTATGGGTCACTGTAGGAGACTCCCCATTCATACAGTAATCCACCTACGAGTGATGGCTGACAACATGCAACCAAGACAACCGAGTCCCTTGTAAGCATATACAATGCAACAAGCAATGAACGCGAACACCTGCTGGCAATGATGGAAGATATGTCGTATGCACAGTAACACACCTATGGGTGATGATCAGGAATAGGCAGTGAATGCTATGACCCTCGCGGTCAACCACGATTCAATGTCAGGCAAAATACATTGATCCTCTACAAGCAGAGGTGGATGATATACAACAAATGAAAACACGTACGAGTCATCGTAGGAGACTTGTTATGCACAAGTGATATATCATCTACAAGCAAAGACTGAAGATCACAACAAATATATAAGGACAACGACAAATGCAAGTCTCTACGAACTACTGCAGGAGATTCATTAGTGGACGACAATCTCCCTATGTAAAGCAACAAATGATCCATAGTACAACGCTATGATTCATCTATAAGCAAAAGAAGGAAATCAATAGTAAAAAGTTACGGGTCATTGATAAAACGAAGTATTAAATTTACAGTGTTAGGCTGCTACACCAAATAAATCAGCTTATTTGCAAGCGATAAGTAGGAGATCCTTGACGCATCACATAGCTCATTTGCAGGCTGAAGTATATTCTCGCAAGCTGAATGCTGAGGAAAATATAACAACTTGTTGAAGACAAGATGAACTAAACAACACCGCCGATGTGTAATAAAAGAAGTACAACACCACGCCATTGGATCCACAACTTGCATACAAGCAGACATAAGGTGTCTACCAATTATAAAATAAAACCCTGCATACCTATCAACAGGGGTCATTTGCATACCTGGTTATTCCAAAATACCCCCCCCTATGCATTGAACTAAGAATCCCCACATGGGCCCCGATGAGTATGTAGTATGCACACGCATGACGTATGAGTATGTTGTGCGGGTCAAACAATAAACCTATATTCAAGCCCGATCCTCCCATGTGAGCAGATAGGAGTAGGGGTGTCAAAATTTGACACGATCCGAAAACCCGTCTCGAAACCCAACCCGAAAATTTTAGGTTAGGGTCAACCTGGACTCGAAACAGGTCGGGTACGGGTTCAAAATTTTGACCCGTTTGTAAAACCGGGTCGGGTTCGGGTTGACCCAAAAACCCGTTTTTGACCCGTTTTGACTCGAAAATGGAAAGGGAGCGATGTCGCGAAACGGGTATTGGCGACATATTTCTATAATTTTATGCTCTTTGGTTTGTTCTCTATGGTATTCTGAGAACCTTAAGCCTGTCTAGGGTTTGCTATTCCTTTTCAGTTTTCACAATGTCTGTCGTCTGATGTCTTTGTTGTGTTCTTGCGTGAACCAGCATTTTGGAGGTATCTTGATTCCTGAAGCTTCTTCACCTTCCTCAACAATTAAAGTTCTGCATGACCTAGCAGGATAGCATCGTATTCTTTGCCTTCTTTTATAAAATTTAGGCTAAATCATACTTAATTATCAAATGATTAAAGTTGTTATTTTTGTTGTTTGTCAGGATTTAGGGTAAATCCTACTCCATTCCTGCATGCATACAACTTGCTAATCTAATGAAGCAACAACATGTGAAATCCTTCTTAGAAGTCGTAGAAGCAGCGCCATGTGAAATCCTTTCGAAGCAGCAACGTCTGAAATCCTTCATATGCCTTGTTTCGATCAAATTCCTCAGAAGCAGAAACTTATTTAAGTTCTCTCTCTCTCTCTCTCTCTCTCTGCTTCTCCATTCGTCTTCGGCTTATTCAGTCTCACCACTCCATGCGGCCGGCGTCCACCACCCGGCAAGCCGAGTCCGGCACTCGTCAAACCATTATGCATTTGCGTGTGAATCTTCCCATCTGGTAGTGAATGCACTACTTCGTACTTATGATATAACATGGATAGAAGGAAAGTGTCATCTCGTTATTTACGTCTTGTATGTTAATATTTCTTAGTGGTAGGGTTGTAAGCGAACCAAACGCTCAACGAGCTACTCGTTGCTAGGTTCGATTAAAGCTTGTTTGTGATCGTTTAATTAACTAAACAAACAAACTTGAACAATATTTTAAATATTCGATCCTTAAATAAACAAGCTTGAACAATAATGTGTTCAGTTCATTTATGTTCGTGAACAACATCATTTAAAGCTTTTGAACAAGCTTGACATTAAGCTCGATTCATGTTCGATTCAAAACTCGTGATTAAACTCAATAAAAACTCAATTAATATTTGATTATAAAATTAATAAATATACATAATATAAATATTTTATATTTATTATAATATACTAAT
The DNA here is from genome assembly GCA_022539455.1 of Dendrobium nobile. Classification (NCBI taxonomy): domain Eukaryota; kingdom Viridiplantae; phylum Streptophyta; class Magnoliopsida; order Asparagales; family Orchidaceae; genus Dendrobium; species Dendrobium nobile. The sequence goes on along the minus strand of CM039736.1, from coordinate 1,188,236 downwards.
ATAATTATTGTTAAATATTAAAATTTATAGTAATTAAATATTATAACATATGCTAACTAAAATAAAATTTACATATTTATTAAATTTTTCTGAATAGGAAAGACAAAAGCAGTGTGAAAAACATCGGACCCTTCCCTCGTCATTTTTCCCTCGCTATTTTGCCCTAGTTTTAAAAAATTTGCTAAATATGTTCAGGAATATGCTCGATATAATTGTTTGTTAAGAGGCTCGATAAATCTCGTTTGTTAAGTTAATTAACATTTATAAGTAGATCTCGTTTATAGCTCGTTAAGGCTTATTTGTTTAATGCTCGATAAGCACTAAACAAACTGAACATGAACCAAACATGAACACTATTTATTTAAACGAACCAAACATGAACACAAACCAATCATTAAAAAAGCGGACAAGGCGTCCGCATTGAGTCGCGCCTCAAGTCGAGGCAGAAGTCATGTGTATAGGGGCTTACGCCTCGAACCATCCAGCGAAGCCTACGATTTTTTCGCATGAGGCGTACGCATTAGAGCGTAACGCCTCGAGGCAGTATGAGGCACCGCCTCGAAATTTTTTCTTCGGTATATATGTAAATACGACACAGCCGATTCGTGTTCGTGTATTCGCGCATAGGATTAGGGCTTCCTGTGAGAATTGAAAGGCGAACTAGAGGCGAAGCCGTGAGGGAAAGAGACGAAGCTGTGAGGGAAGGAGACGAAGACGTGAGTGTAGGAGACGAAGTTGGAAGGAGACGACGCAGGGAAATAAACGAAGCCGAAGTTGTGAGTGCAGGAAACGTTCAGGCATCGATTAGGTCGGAAGAGCAGGTACGCGGTGTTGTGGCATTGACTTTGACGTGCAGTAACGAAAGCTTGAATAACTCCTTATTCGGCTTTCTTTCATTCGTCCGATCAGTACATGCTCGGTACCGAGAAGGTACAAGCTCGGTACCGCTCAGTACAAGCTCGGTACCGCTCAGTACATGCTAGGTACCGCTCAATACCGAGTGTACCGAGCAAGTACAGGCTCGGTACTGAGCGGTACATGCTCGGTACTGAGTATTATATGCTCGGTACTGAGCGGTACATGCTCGGTACTGAGTATTATATGCTCGGTACTGAGTGGTACATGCTCGGTACTGAGCGGTACATGCTCGGTACTGAGTAGTACATGCTCGGTACTGAGTAGTACATGCTCGGTACTGAGTATTATATGCTCGGTACTGAGTGGTACATGCTCGGTACTGAGTATTATATGCTCGGTACTGAGCGGTTCATGCTCGGTACTGAGTAGTACATGCTCGGTACTGAGTATTATATGCTCGGTACTGAGTATTATATGCTCGGTACTGAGTATTATATGCTCGGTACTGAGCGGTACATGTTCGGTACTGAGTGATACATGCTCGGTACACTCGGTATTGAACATATACAACAAACAAAATTTCAAAATTACTCTTATAATATAATTTTAGGTCGAACCCCGCCAGGGTGCAGCGCCCCCTTGGACCCCCGGCAGACTGGTATATTTTTTTATACATGTTGTTTTATTATTAGTGATGTAAATAATTGTTAAAATATTTCATATTGTTAGCAATGACTAGTGGCACATGAAGGAAAGATTTTGCATGGAAATATGGAACTCAAGTTGAAGTGTCAGGCGAAGGTGCAAAGAAGGGATATGTTTACATGAAATGTAATTTCTGTGAGAAACGCATAACTGGTGGCGTCAAGAGATTGAAGGATCATCTTGCCTGCACTCATGTCAATGTGGGACCATGTGCAAAAGTTCCTGATGAGGTGAAAAAGGAATGTACAAATTATTTAAAGAAGTTTGCCACCACAAAGGAGGTCACACAAAGAAATATGGAAGAGATGATAGGAAACTCTTCTTACTATGGATCACAACATGAAGGTTCCAGTACTGGAAGCCATCTAGTTTCTTCTGATCGAGGCAGTCGGGGGCCCATGGATAGATTTATGCTAAATATTGATAACGATGAAAACATAAATACTCAGGATATTCAGCCTCCAACAACTACAAAAGAACTCAGGAACAGAGTTTGTTTGGATATCGCCAGATTCATCTATGAAAATGGGATTCCATTTAATGTTGTTAGGAGTCCGTCGTGGATCAATATGTTACGATCTGTTGGAAGCTATGGAAGAGGATTACAACTTCCAAGCATGTATGAGCTGAGGACTTGGATGCTGAATGAGGAGGTTAAGACAACTTCAAAAATGGTGGATGATGTTAAGAAGATTTGGATTGAGACAGGAGTGACAATAATGTCAGATGGTTGGTCAGATATTCGACATAGAAGTATTATTAATTTCTTGGTTAACAATCCATATGGAACAGTTTTTCTCAAATCAATAGATGCTTCAAGCTTTGTAAAGGATGCACAATTATTGTTTGAAATGTTGGATGAAGTTGTGGAGGAAGTGGGAGATGCCTTAGTAGTACAGGTTGTTACTGATAACAAGTGCATACAAAGCTGCAGGAAGAATGTTAATGGAGAAGAGACCTCACCTTTACTGGACTCCTTGTGCTGCACATTGTATTGACTTGATGCTTGAGAGGTTGGGACAGTTGCCTCAACATAAATCAGCCATATTGAAGGCCAAATTCGTCAGTAAGTTTATATACAATCATTCTTGGGTACTCAGCTTGATGAGAAAATTCACTGACAAGGAAATTATTAGACCTGCTGTTACAAGATTTGCTACTGCATATTTAACATTGCAGAGATTCAAGGAGTTAAGACAACCTTTGAAAGCAATGTTTGCTTCTGAAGAGTGGGATAAAAGTTCATGGGCCAAAAAACAAGAAGGAAAACATGTTAAAAAGATTGTTATGAAAGACGATTCATTTTGGCGCAGTACAAATTATGCTTTGAAGACAACAGGACCATTAGTAAAGGTGCTTAGAATGGTTGATGGTGAGAGGGCCCCGGCTATGGGATTTATTTATGAAGCAATGAATAGGGCTAAAGAAGACATTGCAAAAGAATTGGGAGGTCAAGAAAGTGCCTACAAAGAAATATGGGATATTATAGATGAAAAGTGGGATCGACAATTACACCAACACTTACATGCTACTGCATATTATTTAAATCCCCAATTTCATTATGATAAGGATTTTCATGTTGATAAAGATGTGAAAACTGGTTTGTATGCATGTATGGACAGACTTATTTCTGAAGAAGACTACCTCAAAGTGAATGATCAACTTGAGGATTTTCATTTGAAGAAGGGAATGTTTGGATTTAGAGCAGCACAAGCATGCTACAAAACACGATCTCCTGGTATGTTTATAGTTTGAGTATTTATAATTTTAATGTTAATATTTATATTCAAGTCTTTTACTTCAACCAATATTCATAAAATATTATGTTTATCTTCATATAGAACGTTGGTGGGCTCAGTTTGGAGATGATGTTCCTGAATTGAAAGCTTTTGCAGTTAAAGTTCTTAGCCTAACATGTTCGGCTTTTGCATGCGAGCGTAATTGGAGTATCTTCAATCAAATTCATACAAAGAGAAGAAATTGATTGGCGGCAGATCGAATGAACAAACTAGTTTATGTTATGTTTAACAAAAAACTAAAAGATAGACATCTCAAATTGCAAAATCAAGGAAATATTGAGAATGAAATCGACCCTTTGCTTGTTGATGAGTTACAATCTGATGATGAATGGGTTACTCCTAAAAATGCTGATGTATCTGAAGTTGAAGCAGAAGGAGAAAGTAATGTCAATGAAGAAGACAATCAAGCGACTACCCAAATATATAAAAGAAAGAAACAAAGTGAGATTGGAGCTTCAAAAAAATTTAAAGGTATTCTTAAATATAATGAATTATTTTGTATGTTACTATTGTTTCATTTTAGACCTAATGAAATATTAACTGATATAGGAGATAAATGAAAAAATATTATAGATTAAGAAGAGTTGGAGGATGACTTTGACATTAATTATGAAGATTCTTCTAAAGACGATCAAAGTGATGATGAGCCTGCTTTGGGTCTTGATCCTAAGGGAATGTTTTATTTTTAAGTGAGTTTATTTTAAATCTTGTATTCCAGTAATATTATCTTAAAACAAATCTTCAAATTCATAGTTTACATAATATTTTGTTATTTTTTGTCATTATTTATAATTTTAAATTAATTTTTTTAATCATTTTGAGGCTTACGCCTCGATCCGCCTCGAGGCTTACGCCTCGATCCGCCTCGAGGCTTACGCCTCGATCCGCCTCGAGGCTTACGCCTCGATCCGCCTCGAGGCTTACGCCTCGCCTCGCTTAGAAAAAACGCCTCAAACATGGACCAAACTTGAACAAGCTGATAATAAATGAACTCAAACATAAACACTCACATACACAGCTCGGCTCAGTTCGTTTGCAGCCCTACTCAGTGGAAATAATAAGTGTTCGAGAATAAAGATTTCTGTTGTTACCAATGGTTCCTTTGTTATGGCATTAAAGTCAATTGTGAAAGAAAAGGAATATTTTAATTCTTCACTTTATGTTTGCACTTGTCTGTGTGCTTGCATTTATTAATGAAGTCTACTTTTTGACAATGCCTTTATGGACAATTTTACTTTGCTTAAGAACAAAAAAATTCAATAAAATCTTGGCTAGAATTTGTATAGAGTTATGTTATCCTATGATACTAGTTTTAAATTAAGAGCTTATTGGGTTGTTTTAATTCTAAGGGTTTGTTTGGTTGGAAGAAAATTAAATGCATTACTTTTACACCACTCCATTGACAGTCGCATTGCCGCTGCTTGTCATCCACCACCTCTGCTGCCCCCCCATCACGCGGTCGTCGGCCGCCCCCAGCACCCCGCCGTCGGCCGCCTCATCCTCGTCGTAGCCCCGTTGCCATCCGCCTCTACTATCATTGGCTACTAATCAACTCCAGCTACTGCTCGCCGCCACCACCGCCGAATGCTGCTGTCGCTGCCCATCGCCTGCCTCCATCGTGGCCTCCACCACCGTCGCCCTCTAACATCTGCTATTGCTGCCCCGCCACCCGGGCACAACTTTTTTACATTTTACATTGCATTCACTTTACTTCAAACCTAACAAAATAAAGTCATGCATTCCTTTTAAACTCATCCGAACAACTCCGAAGTATTCCTTTTATACTGCATTCCTTTTTCAGGCAATCAAATAGCCCCTAAAATAATTCCTTCAGTTAGGAATCATGTTTATCTAGTTTTTGTTTTTTTTTTGGGTAGAAAAATAGGTTGCTTTTAGAAAATTTGACACCACATCAGTTGTTCTCACTTTATTATGAAAGCAGGAAGTATGCATTCAAACATGTTTCTGTTGTAAATGAAAGCAAAAACAAAACAAAACACAACTAAACATGTCCTAAATTTCCTTATTTGATATATTGTGTAAGTTGTAACAGCATATGCATCAGAAACATAAAATTTTGTTGTTTGCGTGTGAGGATTATTCACGATTATTTATTTCCTTCATTGTAATTTTTCCTTCCTGAGATGGACTATTATTTTAAATTTCTTAAGTTGCTTTGAACTAAGCGCCAAATATGTATGCTTTGTTTAGTAGGCATTTTCAAATTCATTGTTGAAGTAACTTTTGTATTATTTATAAGCCGGACTTCCTAGAATACTGATTATGGCTTGCATTAACCTTTATTTGCATCGTTGCACCTCAGGTATTTTGTTGGCTTACAAAAGTGCTTAGGGTTGTATTCTGAAATTGGTCAGTATACTACCGAGGCAATCAATCAATTAGATGTTTTATATAAATCACTTGCAGAGCAATATAGCTGGTCATATGCTGCAAAGGTAAACTCTCAATGCTAGTTTTCTTTAGGTTTTGTTGGTGTGTTATTATCTTTCTGGTTTGTTATATCCCATTTTGAGTTTCTTGTGCAATGTCTGTACTTGACTAACATTTTGATGTTGTTACTTAATAGGATTAAAACAGGATACAATACATGAAATGAAATGAAATAGAATCAAGCTACCTGCCAAAAAGTAAACTAAAATAAAATAAAATCGCTCATAAGAGGGGTTTGTAGGACAAAGGCATAACAAATGGGGCTTTTGTCCATCTGGAGCAAAGCATGCACTTTCCAACTTAAGAATGTGCTTCTTATCTACCCATTTCTTGATGGTGAAGAGAAGTGCTTATGTGTGCTTGCTTTACTTCGCTTTGCTTTCATGCACATTTTTCATTGAGCTTTTAGCAGCAGTGCCTGTCATATTTATCATAATATGTACATTTCGGCCAGAATTTTTATTTTTAGTTTTCTTAGTTTTGAATTACCTGTTCCATGTAAACTGCTTAAAAGAATGGTGCAAAAAGGAGAATTTTTGTGAGATCATATATCTAAGGGATTAGTAGGATGCGGACTTGATAAAATAAAATTAATATAATCATCTCTAAGAGATTTAACTCGAATACTTTTAACCTTAAATTTAGTTTAGATATGAGCTATTAAGAGACTATAAATTGAAGTTGTGTTTTGGAAAGGCATGATGGCGTTATTAATGTTCAAACGTTTACTTTTGGCAACTCATGCTGATTATGTGGCCTGTAATTAATTTGTAAATCAAAATTAGCAAATTTTCTGAGTCTTGCATGTAAGAATCATATTGAAAGTTGATGAACTTGTTAACAGTTAAACCGCTGTGTTGTGTATGCGCTGGGAATGGCCTCATTGGTCGCATTATATATGTTGGAAGGACCTCATGGGCCCATGTGGCAGTGGGTGTAAGTGGCGAGAATGCTATCAGGCTGTTTTCTTTCTTTTATTCGACTCTTTTTGCCTTTTCAATAAATCTCGTAATCATGGAAGCTAGAAGAAGAAATGGACTTGGGTTGAAAGCTTATGCAGCTCTTTTTTCTAGTCCAATATTTTTTTGTTGTGCTACTTTCATGGTCGGCTTAAATTTTGATGTCTTTTTTTTTTTTGGTTTTTGTTATGTCTAAGATGTTGCTACCTCATTAGTTTTAGAGGCCATTGTTCTCCAGCTGCAAAGTTTACTATTTTTTTTCTTTGTTTGCTTAGAGAATTCCACTTGATTTTTTAGAAGGTGAAAAGTTCCACCATGCAGCAGACAACTACGTTAGACCTCTTCTGACTAAGGTAACAAAGTTTATTTATGTACCTTTCGTCATTTATTTGTGTTTAGTTAGAGCAATCTTTTCCAATCATGTTTTTTTTTTCTGAGAATAATGCATCTTAGTGTTACCTTAAAAGCATATATATATTTATGGAGCTAAGTCACTTGCTATTGCTACATTTTTATTTTTGTGTTCTTCATGCAGGGAGTTCCTTCACTGTTTTCTGATCTTAGTCCCCTGTATGATCATTGTGGAAAGGTGTGCTCTGGCAAAAGCTTTTTTTATTTAAGTATTATGGTCTGCTATTTCTTTACTGTCATAGATTTTGTCTTGTAACTTCAGCTTCAAATCGCCATGACAGGCAGATATCCTAGAGCAATTGTTTGTTGAACTGGAAACTGCAGTAAAATCAACTGGATGTTTTCCTGGAAGGTAACTTGGCATCTCATTAAATTTGTATGATTCGTTTTACATAGAAATTTTTACAATTGTGAGTCCTGGTGTTCCAGTTTATGCTTATGATCAAACCAGCCGAACTTCCTGTATTTTCTATTTTTGAAATTATCAAGTTTTTTGATAATAAATTTGTTGAGAATTTCTATTCTATGATCCTTGCTCAAAATTTTATCTGAATTTTAGGGATAGGAAGGAACCACCTTCAACACTTCTATGGATTCTCTTTTTGCTATCTCAGGTTCGGTTTCTTTTAAGCTTATGTTGTGGCCACTTCCAGTCAATTTTATTATGCTTGCAAATAAGAGTTCTTACTTAGGAAGCACATGTCGCAGCATTACGAAAGAAGGGGGCAGCATGATCTTGCTCTGGTTAAAATTGATGAGGCCATCAAACATACCCCCACTGTGATAGATCTTTACTCTATTAAGGTATGAATTACATTGTACAGGGTTCAGTGAAGTTGATGTCTAATATAGGAGAGCTCTGTTGTGCCTTCTGCGTCAAGATAAAGATCTATGCATGAATTTGGAGGAATACCAAATAATTGCTTAAACTTTTCTCATGCCTGAACAGGGAAGAATACTAAAGCATGCTGGTGATTTGGTAGCTGCAGCTGCCTTGGCTGATGAAGCTAGATCTATGGATCTAGCTGACCGTTATTTAAATAGTGAATGTGTTTTGCGAATGCTAGAGGCAGATCAGGTAATTTTTTTCTGTTTGTCTTGATTCATGGATGTGCCTTCTTTATTTTTCCCTTGTTCAACTAATTTTTTTTACTGAAGGTTGGACTAGCAGATAAGACAGCTGTTTTGTTTACCAAGGATGGAGATCAACACAACAATCTGCATGACATGCAGTGCATGTGGTATGCTATCAGTCATAATGATTTTGCAGCCAGTTAACTTAACTATTATTTATTCTTCCTCATGATTCAAACAAATTTTGAAAGGTATGAGCTCGCCTCTGGCGAAAGTTACTTTCGCCAAGGAGATCTTGGGCGGGCCTTGAAAAAGTTTCTTGCAGTAGAGAAACATTATGCAGATATGACTGAGGATCAATTTGACTTCCACTCTTACTGCTTAAGAAAAATGACACTGCGAGCTTATGTTTCAATGTTGAAGTTTCAAGATCAGCTGCATTCACACTCATACTTCCATAGTGCAGCCACAGGCGCTATAAGGTAAAGTTTCTCCACCGAGTTTTCAACCTCAAATAGCCATATTATTTAGTTTTTTTGCTTTCCTGCAAGTATAATGCCATTTGCGCACTGGGATTCATTGAATTTATGTACAGTTATCTTTGTCAATGTTTAAGAGATGACTTTGTCGTTTATACTTTTAAAGATTGAGTCTTAGCACTTGCCTGGAGTTTCTGTGTCAGTGCCTTTTGTATCACTCATCTTGTAGACTTCATGATGTTGAACTTTGCTTTGATATATATTTTGTATGTTTAGGGGCAATGTGCTTTGAAAGCATTTGATCTTTCTATTTCTCTAAGATATAAATAAATATATTTAAATTGTAGATTTGGACCCAAGATATTAAATTTGAGTTTATCTAGTTAGGTGCAGCTACATTTTGCCCATTTCAATTTTTGCATTTTCACACTTCATTTGTTGAAGTGGAGGAATGCATCGGGCTTGTTATGTGATAGAAATGTACCCCTCAAACTTAAGGGAAAATTCTATAAGATGGTAGTGAGGCCTGCAATGCTTTATGGTGTCGAATGTTGGCCATTAAAAGAGAAGCATAATACTAAGTTAAGTGTGGCAGAGATGAGGATGCTCAGGTGGATGAGTGGCTTTACCCTTAGAGATGGGATGCGAAATGAGCATATACGTGAAAAGGTTGGAGTAGCTGCAGTAGAAGATAAGATTAGAGAGAGTCGCCTTAGATGGTTTGGTCACATAAAACGGCGGCCTTCCGATGACCCAGTTAGGAGAGTAGAGGTATTATATTTGACTTATGTTAAGAAAGGTAGGGGTAGACCTAAAAAGACTTGGTTAGAAAATATTAGGAATGAGCTTTCTTTATTAGATTTAAATGAGAATTTGACTTTTAATTGGACACAATGGAGAAAAAGGATTCATGTAGCCGACCCCACGTAGTGAGATAAAGGCTTGATGTTGTTGTTGTTGTTGTACACTTCATTTGTTATAGTTCATGTAGGGTTTGTTAGTGCTGCCTTTGTTTGCATTCTTTGTTCCTATACTATTTTGCAATCTACAAATTCTATCTCCACTTATGCGTACAAGTTTATAATATTTTTCTCCCCTCCTTTTTTAAAAATTTTGTTTTATATGGCTTGATAAATTGTTGATTCGATAGTTTTTATTAGTTTTGTGTTTTGTCATGCTAGATTCGACTAAATAGTTGGACTAATGATGATGATGGTGGTGGTGATATGATAGATTGGTGTTTAATATCTATTTGATATGGTGTCATAATTTTGAAAATGTTTAGTCCGGTTATCTTCCTAATATTTCAACATAACTATGGATTCAAGTAAATGGTATAAATTTAATAAACAAGGACATAAATCTAATTGTTGCCTTGTTGTATGCATTTTGCCTATGAGAAATCTATTAAAATAAGAGAAAAATTCGAAAAAGAAAATTTTTAGAAGATGAAGGGTTTAGAACTAACAGAACAATGATCGATGTATATGATATATGATTTTTGTGTTTATGATATTAATCATTGATTGTTATTACTAGAAGATAACTTATGCCAAGTATTGGTGTGATAGATTTAGCTATCCTGGATCTTTGATAGGAGAATGGAGATATAGATAAGGATATAACTTATAGAGTTATTATTATTATTATTAAATTACTAAGTGTCTCTAAAGATATATGGTATTTCAATGCTTGAAGCATCATGGGCCATCATTGGCACTCTTTTGAGCAAATAAGGCAGTATAAAAAATAATTTCATATAATGAACTTGTTTTGATTATGAAGAAGACTATCGCAGAGTATAATTTGATCCAAGGGGTGCATCCTGTGCATGGAACATGCAAGGTCTGGGGACGGTTATTAAGTGATAAACATAACATTGAATAGTATTGCATAAAATAATATATATATATATATATATATATATATATATATATATATATATATATATATATATATTGCATTCCTAATTTAAAAAATGTTATTATAGAAAGTCTTAAAAATATATCCAAAATACACTTTTAAAACTTGAAACCTTTACGACTATAGTTGATACAACTTAATTTCCAATGAGTGTCCGTGTGTCCCCTTACTCTTGTGTTTTTCCAAATCATCCCATATTAAATCTTCACCATAAAAACCTTCATATTCCAAATTCTAAGTATCAACCCTCATATCCCTAGTCAAGGCAATGTGCATGCCTTAGTTATGGCATACACATAGAAGTGTATGCGGCATTATGATCTTGTCTTTTCTTGCGTAGGATCCTACGAGCTTCATGCCCTTAAGGCTTTAATAATATTATCATTTCAAGCTAGTTTTTAATAATGGAGAACTGCCTCAAAAGTATTCCTTGCTAAGAGAATTTCATTCAGGCTGAAAGGTAAGTTTTATAAAACTATAATTAGGTCGATTAGGTGGCTTAGACTTATACAATGAATGATAGAAAAATGTACCCATAGGACATGCAAATAAAATTAATGTCAAAAAGTCGAGAATTGAAAGGGGCAGGCTCTAGGTAACATGGACATCAATTTCTGAAAAAAGAGTTATGCATGACAGATTTTATATCCCTTGCAACACTGGGTAAGAATTAATGGGGAATTAGGATTCATAGTGCCTATCCAAAATAGTTGTCATTAGGCCAATGACATTGATGATGATGATCAATGAGGGATAAAATTGTTTATTCAAAGAGAAGAACAGGGAACTTGTAGTCATTGAAAGACTATTGTTGTTATTAGTTTCCAATTATAGCACAAAATGCCTTGTGGGATAATTTTGATTTATGAATATCAAACTCATTCTTCATTTGTTTGTTAATTTATTTTAGATAATTGATTGGGATATTTATTATGTTTTTTAGTTTCTCGTAAGTATCTTTATTGGTAGCTTTAGCTTTAATTCAATGTTGATGTTTAACTCTAATACTTTCTTCATTGTTTGTATGTCATTCTACAAATGGATTTTGCTGCTTCTCAATGTTATTATGCATGACAAAAGAGTTGAGTACATTATTTTGCATCACATCTTGATTTCATATAGTAGCCATCCAAATTTTAGTTGACACTGCACAACAATTAACACATTTTTTTATCTTTTGGTTCAAACTGCCGCATTCACACAATTTTTTATTTGATTGATGGAACTTTGCTAAATCACAATTCCTAATATATTTTTGTGAGGTGTGCAAAGAGACCAATTTTTGTTCAATTTCTTAAATCTAAATAGTGAAGAAAAAATTTTGTGAATTATATTTATTACTTGGAAAATATTGATATATTATTAATTAAATGAAAGTGCCTATTTGTAGGTGCATCGGATGAATATAGTAGAAAACAAATAAGAGAGAATAACTACAATTATGATAGAAGAAATGCATAATTTCTTAAGTTAGATGTTTTCTTCATATAAATTTCTCCTAAATATTGTTTTACCAATGTGTTATATGGAAACATCCCCCTCGAGCTGTAGTAGTAGTGCCTCAAAGCCTTGGTGAAGATATTTGTTACTTATTATGAATTGTAAACATGAGTAATAATCTTCTTCGAAAGTACATAATTCCGATGAAATGACATTCAACTTCGTTATGTTTTGTTCATGAAAATAAAGATTGTTGGCAACAATTTTCACAACATTGTATCATTAGCTGATTGATGGAAAAGCAAAGCTCTATATTAAATCTCTGAAATGGACCTAGCCACAACAATTTATTAATTTACTTTTCGGAGTTATTAGGTTACCTCAAGCAAAGATATACTATAATGAAGCGTGCTTTTGTCTTCAATGAAGCAAAGATACACAATAAAGGTTGGAGTAGCTCCAGTGGCAGATATGATTAGAGAGAGCTGCCTTAAATGATTTCGTCACATAGAATGTTAGCCTTTCGATGACCTGGTTTGGAGAGTGGATGTATTTGATTTGTTTAAGAAAGATAGAGGTAGCCTTAAAAAGACTTGGTTAGAAAATATTAGAAATGATATTTTTTATTAGATTTAAATGAAAATTGGGCTTTTAACGTAATACAATGGAGAAAAAAGATTCATATAGCCGACCCCATGTAGTGGGATAAAGGCTTGATGTTGTTGTTGTTGGAACCAACAATCATTATAGAAAGATTGATGTACAACGAGGGCGCGGGGGGGAGGGTCATGTGAATTTCGAAAAGTTAACCAAAATCAAACGAAATAAAACAAAAACGGATGGTGAATGGTGGAGACTAGAGATGAGAGGACGGAGAACAAAGAAAAAATAAAATAAAAATGATACAAACCACGAGCCCAGACTCTTCTTGCGACTTGTGGGTATTACGTTGCTCCCCAAGGGACTTCAATTCACGAGCCCATATCCATCCTACCAAACTGATGTAGAACGAAGGGGGGGTCATGTGAATTTCGAATTTTCAAATTGATTGAAAAAGGGAGGGAAGGGGTCGGCCAAAGAGAGAGGGAAAGGGGATAGGGTGTCCAGGTTCAATGAATGTGGAATTTGAATTGATTCCCAATTAATTTCTGATTTACCCAATCCTTGATTGAAGAAAGGCTTTCCAAAATTAAACTAAATGATTTAGGAAAGAATTTGAAATTTCAAATTCGTTTGAATTTGAATTCGAAAACTTACCAAAATTAAAACAACTTAATTTAGGAAAGAATAAATTTTAGAGGGAAAGGAATTTGATTGAGAGCATTAATTGAGGGGAATTAATTAATATGTGAGGGAAAAGGGGGCGACCAAAGGAGGGGTAGAGATGTCCACATACGATTTATGTGGCCCAAGGCATTAAATGAGACTTGATATTAAATATGAAATTGATTTTAGATTTAGAGGAATTAGGGGAAGGCTTCCAAAAATAGATTTGTTAATTCGGAAAATATTTGAAATTCAAATATCTTTGAATTCAAATTAGGAACTTTCCGAGTTAACAATATATTAATTTAGGAAGGTAATAAAGAGGCTATTTTGTATTCAAATTTCAAAATTTGTGGATGAGGGAAGAGGCTAGGGGTGAGGTGGTCGGCCGACTATGGAGGTGGAGGGGTTGATGTTTGATTCAAAAGAAAAGTTAACCAAAATCAAACGAAATAAAACAAAAACAGATTGTGAATGGTGGAGACTAGAGATGAGAGGACGGAGAACAAAGAAAAAATAAAATAAAAATGATACAAACCACGAGCCCGAACTGTTCCTGCGGCTAGTGGGTATTATGTTGCCCTCCCCGAGAGACTTCAATCCACGAGCCAGATCCATTCTGCGGCTGGTGGAAACAAGGTTGTCCTCCCATAGGACTTTTCCTCTCAAGAACTCACACAGAGATCAAGACAAATGCTCCAATTCTTTTTTTTATTTATAATTCATCATTTCTAATACAAGAGAATGTGCCTCTATATATATAGGCCTCAAAAGAAACTAAAAGACAAATTTGCCCCTTGGGCTTACATAAGACAAGACTCTTAAATAAAAGGGTAAAAAGAAAAAAATTGTAAAATTAAATCAAAATACAATTAATAAACTAAAATAAAACGGAGTAATCTCAGTCGTCGAGATTTGACTCTTTATGTGAATATCGTCCACCGTCGGATGTCGACATCAAGGATTCAATTCAAGTGCTCAATCTTTGTAAATAGAACACTTTTTTTCAAAGGACTTGTTTACTTTAAATAAATAAAATAACTTCTCAATACTTTTATTTTGGATGTTGCATGTGTTGGCTAATAATTCCAACAAGAAGTAAGATTTCAAGTTGATAATAGTCAAATAAATTAACTTATCGACTAACCTTGATATTGAGATGAGATATCCATTAGCTTGTTATCATAGTTTGTGTTCCTGTGGAGACATTAGTTGGATGACAACTAAGAAGATTGGTTTCTTCAAGAAGATATGTAGCTTACTCTCTAAGATAGTGATATCACTTTGTTATAATTAAATTGATGTGAAACCAACCAAGAATTGCAAGGAATTAATAAAAGCATTATGAAGCGTGCTACTTTAAGTTTAATAAGTCATAAGGCAAGATTATAAGAATTCTTAATTAGTAGATTTTTCCTTGGCATGCAGTTGCAAAACTAAGAGATAAGAACACGATAAGACAATTCAGAAATTATCACAATAACACTAAATACGCCGTAATTAAAATCCAAAGTTTAATATCTAGAAAGTTCACCAAGAGTTACCATTCTCACTCACGCAGAGAGAAGCTTTCAGCACACTAAACGACGCCCCTAAGAAGGTAGCAACACCAACGGCTTTGATCCAAGAGAAGGTCGTTGACGGTGGAGGAGTATCACCCGATGAGAAGCCACAATGCTCGGGGTTGTTGAATCTCAATTGTCTTGGCGAGGCAGTAAATGATGCGGTTGACATAGCTTTCCACCGAGTCGTCGTACTCCCAATCCGGTTCGTAGAAAGGTGAACTGAGGATGTCGATTTCTCCACATGTGTTGTAAACAAAATCGTGGTCGATCTCAGGATCGGTCATACACCAATGAGGAGAAGGAAGGAGGATATTGTCTTCCTCTTTTGGCTTCAATACTCATGAGAGAACTAAGGTTCCCAAGGGTTGAGAAGCAAGAGAAAGAGAAGGGGGGGGGGGAAGGGGTCGGTTTAAGGTTAGGGACTAGGTTGGAGGGAAAATCTGAAGTTAATTTCAGATTTCTCTAGTTTAATTGGGTTAAAGGAATTTCAAATTATGAATTTGAAATTAAGGGTTTGAGAGGGAAAGTTGGGAGTAATGGGGCTTTAATTGGAGCCTTGATTTAAGATTCAATTAGGGAATTAATGAAGGGACGGGTGTAGGAGGTGAGAGAGGCAGCATGGGCATAGGGGCGCCGGCAGCAATTAGTTTGGGTGAGGGATTTTAGGAAGAGGTTTAAAGCTTCCTAAATGAATGATCTAATTTAGGAATAGAAATATTAAAACGCATCTAATTTAAATTTAAATTAGAATTAGAATTAGATTTAAAACTTTCCAAAATTAGAAAAGGGTCATTAAAGAAAGTATTTGAAATTCAAATATAGGATTAATATCAAATAAAGATACTTCCCAAAATTAACGAGAGTATTTTAGAAAAGTATTTAAGGGTGGTTTGAATTTTGAAATTCAAAATTCATGGGATCTGGAATGGATGGCCGGCAATATGAGGGTGGATAGGAGTGGTGGTGGTGGTGCTAAGGTGGGGGATGGGTGGTGGAAGAGGGGACGTTCAAGGGATCGGCGGCTTATAGTGGTGGTCGGGTAGGAAGGGTGAGTGGGACGGTGGGGTGGAGTAGACTGGTGGTGAGGGGAAGAGAGAGGGAGGTCAGAAGAGATAAGAAGAACAAGAATTAGAACCGCGAGCCTTGCACCCTTCCAAAGGTCGACGGGTTTTGCGATTGCCCACGCCTTGGTCCTTCCTTCCTCTCTCAAGCACTCAACTTTGCGAGAGAAAAAAAAACTTAGAATTTTATTAATCAATTATCATCCAAATACATATAAAGGGGACATATATATATATATATAGGTCTTGACATGATAAAAAGGAAATAGACCAGAATGTCCCTTGGGCTACAAAAGCAAACAAACTCTCTATGGGGGTAAAAATGGAAAAACTAAAATATAAAAATAACTAGTACATAAAGTGCATCAAAAGTAAATGTTCTCCATCATGGCCATCGATCTCCGATGTTTCCTCTGATAAACACATCAGAATCTTTTGTCGATGCCCCCATCATTCTCCCCCGGTGGGAGAAAACTCGACCCTGTCGAGTGAACAACTCGGGAGCTCTTGTATAGCTTTAGCAGATTTGGATCCACCCTTTGCAGCTCATCCCGATCAATCTACGTGTCCTGTGTTGTCGGCTTTCCTTCCCAACGGACCAAGTACCTTTGGCGCCCACCATCTTTCATGTAAATGATTTGATCGTCATGTATAGCTCCAACCTTCTCCGCATTAGGTAGATGAGGTAAATTGGGGAGTGGAGGTAGGTTGGGGATCTCACTGGGTGGGTTCACACATGGCTCATCATATAGTGGGTTAGTAGGGTTAAACTCAGATCTCTCAAAAGTTACTAAATCTTCACTATTGAACATAGGATTTATATTAAAACATTCGGGAAGGTCGATGTGAAACCAACCTTCTCCGCATTAGGTAGATGAGGTAAATTGGGGAGTGGAGGTAGGTTGGGGATCTCACTGGGTGGGTTCACACATGGCTCATCATATAGTGGGTTAGTAGGGTTAAACTCAGATCCCTCAAAAGTTACTAAATCTTCACTATTGAACATAGGATTTATATTAAAACATTCGGGAAGGTCGATGTGAAACCAACCAAGAATTGCAAGGAATTAATAAAAGCATTACTGTTTATTTTCGAAATTATCTTAAAAGGCCCTGCACTCCTAGCATGCAACTTTTTAACGACTCCTTGAGGGAATCGCTCCGGATGAATATGTACCATTGCAAACTCTCCAACTTCAAATTCTTTAAATCTTTTCTTACGATCAACATTAAACTTATAGTGAGCTTTGCTTTGTTGAATTCTTTTATTGATTTCTTTATGCAATTCTTGGAGATGAGATGCGAATGCAGATATAGACTCTGATGCTCTAATCTTAGGACACATAGGGATTAAATCTATAGGTTGTTTAGGCTTATACCCATACACAATCTCAGTGGGACTTAGACCTGGGGTTCGGTCAACAGAGTTGTTATAGGAAAATTCGGCTTATGTGGATGTAAGAGACTCGGTGTGCATGATGATTGACATGAATTGTGGGCTTACACAAAAGTTTTAAACAGAGAAAAATTATTGAAGAAAATAGACACACAAACATACTGACTCATAAGCACACATATATAGGAATAAAGACGTATCAATCACAAAATGAGAGGACATAAAGTTTCCATGTTTAAGGGAACTGGTGCAGGAGGAGAAATGAAGACATCCTTAGCAAAAAGGGCATTTTCATAGGGAGCTTCAGCTAGGGTCATAGATAGTCACCTAGAGGCAGCAGGATAGTTTAGCAAATTTATCCAACTAAGAGAGTGATGATCCTTAACAGGGAATGACAAGCATATAGAGGGCATAACGGATGAATCAGGAACATGATAAGACGATGGATCCTGACTCACAACCATAATGGTATAGCCCAAAAAGTCTCCAGCAGGTATGAGACTCACAAGATGGGGTAGAGTGTTCAGAGCAGAAGTGGGCACAATAGTTAGAGAGTTGTCATGAGAGTATGGGCTAACACTCTCTCTAACATTAAAGTCGGTACGAGGAATAGAGAGATAATTCCAAGCAAAAAAGTCACACTCGTTCAAATGTAAATTTAAAGGAGCAACTCCTAAAATAGACTCCAATAAAACAAGTGGATGCTCATTTTTCAAAGTAGGCTCGGAATAATTCAAATTCAGATCACTGTCTTTCGAATTCAATTTCAATATGCTCAAGTTCATATCAGTTTCTTTCGGGATCAAATTAATATCATCCAAGCAGACCTTATCCAACGGGATATCCTTGATGGGGTTAGGATCAGGATGGGCTAAGGTATCAATGCTCAAAGGTTCTAAATCTCCTAAATCAGGGTTTAAGTTATGCATGGAGTCTAATTCAATCTCTTCAATTTCATCCTCAAAGAAGTCCTCGTTATCAGTGATATCATTATTATCTACAAAATGGATGCACTCAGTTTCAGGTTCAGGGGACTTTTTCTTTGTAATGCAATTTTTGGTTAAAATTACACTTACAGGGTCAAGAACTGGGGAGGTGATGTAGGACTAAATGCTTAAAATGAATGTAAAAGAGTTTGCACGATTTCTTGATAAGAGCAAGTAAGATTATAACTATTAGCAAATTAAAATGATCAAATAAAACATGAGAGCGGCCACTTCTGTTTAAGCTATGTTACATGCCAAGCACTTGGAGAATCAAAACAATTTAGACATTCAAGAACATGCAAAGTAAATAGCGTTCAACAAAATCCTTAATCTAACTATTAGATTAGAAACATAGAAAGTACACTCAATCCTACGTTTACTAAGCTTTGGCAACGACAAAATAAAATCCTACGTTTACTAGGCTTTGGCAATGGCGAAACTCGACTCCTTGGGATTCGTCATCACCTACAAGATTAGGGGATTAGAAAGGTAATTGAAGAGGGGGAGAAGTTCACCTTAGTCAAAGTCCGGAAACAAGTAGTCGATATGTTGAAGAAGTTTGTCATAGGAGAGGTCGTATTCTGTGTCCGGGTCAGCCATCCATGCGAAAAGTCACTATTTTGACTTTGGGAAGGGTTGTATGACAAGGAGAGACTTCTCCAATGGTGCTGTAGTGGAAATAGTCCAGCGAAAACTGCTGGACAGCAGTTTGATCTTTCCAAACAGCAGTTATTAGGCTTACGATTACTGGAGACGTGAGAGCAAGGGTTGGAATTCCTTGACGGCAGTCTTAGAAAATAGCAGACTCCATGTGGGAGGAGTTTGGGAAGGGTTTAGTGTAGGAAAATCAATGTAAATGTGTTGGGAAAATTCGGCCAGCAGGGGAATACGGGAAAAATTTTGGTTTTCAAAATTAAAGGCTGAATTTTGGTAAGAATTAAGAGTTGATTGCATAAGTAGGAATTTCGGCCAGGTTAAGGGGATGGGTTTTAAATTCTTTCCAAGTGAGAGTAGAGGATTAGTAAATAAATCATGAAGATTTATTAAAGGGGAGGGGCCGGTGGTTTAAAGATGAGGGAGGAGATTGGGGAGACATTCAATGCTTACTTAAATTAAGAAATTAAATTTGGAAGGAAAGATTTCATCCAATTTAATTTATAATTTAAATAGGCTATGAATTAGGAAGTTGCCAAAAATAGGATTATAATTTAGGTAACTATTTTAAATTCAAATAGATTTGAATTTACTCATGAATAGAGTTACCTAAAATATAAAAGACTATTTTAGGAAAGGTTTAATGGCGAGTTGGTGATGGAGGGGAAAAACCCAAAAGGAGGGAAAACTTGAAAACTTTCCTAAAATAGATTTTATAATTTAGGAAAGAATTTGAATTTCAAATTTAGGGAATTTTGAATTCAAAGACCAATTAAATTATGACAATCCAAAATTAGGAAATATCCAAAGTAGGCAATGGGGATGGGAGAGGATTAGGCCGGCGGGTTGAATGGGGTGGGTGAGAGGTCGGCAGCAAGGCAATGGGTGTTGGTGGTGTCTCGGTGGGTGGAAGAAAACGACGAGGAAGAAATAGAATCGTGACGGGGAAGTGGGGAATGGAGTTAGAAAAAATTAAAGATAGAAATCACGAACTCGGCCGTCTCCAAGGTTAGTGGGCGATGCGCCAATCTCCCTCTCCTAGGGATCTCTCTCCAAAGTTCTCTCCAAGAACTCGCAAACGCTCTCAAACATAAGTGTAGGAAAATTTCATAATAATCATTCATCACTTTTCAAAGAGAACATAGGGCTATAAATAGTCAAGTACAAGGACTCAAGCAAATAAAAAGACAACAATGCCCTCAGGGCTTACATACGATCTCCTTTTAAGGGGTAAAGACGGAAAAACAATTACAACATAACAATAAAAGATAAATAACAAAATAAAAACAAATACATGAAATAACTAAAAAGTCATCGACGCGATCGTGGCTGTAGATCGATGACCACGCCTTTGATTCATGCTCTGATGTCCTCATCAGGAGGCCAAAGGTTAGGTAGCCTCAAAATTCACCTTACACTGAAAGGTGGTAAAGTCATCCGCAAGGTGAGGTAAATCGGGATTCACCACAGAGAGAGGACACATGTTCGGACAAGGTTGACTGGGGTGGCTAGGAGTCGGCCCTATGCTAGGTGAAGACCTACAGGGTGGGGAAATAACCCTGATGTTACTAAGGGATTGGTGATCTCGACCACAGTAATGTCCGTGGTTTGGCCCAACAAAAAGGTAGGGTGGGGTTCCAGATGAAGGTCACTAGGTGTTGGGGTCACTCCCTGATTAGAATGTGAGTGGGAGTGGTATGTCGGACAGGTTTAGGGGTAACCACAGAGGTAGGGAAATTAGTCACTGCCGCGTGGTGAGGACTAGGAGTCATAGTATCAGATTGGATTATAAAAGGTGAGTATGACTGACTTTCACGTGTAGGGTTTTTGAGAATATTGTACCCTGAAGTTTGATGAAGAGGGGGTGACCTATTCTTAAAATCAGATGGTTGGCCATAAGTAGGGAAAAGATATTTTAATCTAAGTTCTCGTCTCATGTCTTTCTAATCGGAAGTAGGGTGTTCACCACAAGACTCCTTATGATCTTCCAACATCATCCAAAATTGATGAGAACGACCATTCAGGCGAGACTTAGTAATGCTCACCTGGTGGGACTCAAGTATATCTCAAGATTCAAAATAGTCTTCTAATTGTCTAACTCATTCATTAAAGTAGTAAGGATCTAAGGAACCATCAAAGGTGGTAAGACGGTTATGATACTCTAAGTGAGGTTGTTGCGGCTTGGGCTCAGGACTAGGTTGATAAGCATAGTGGATAATCTTCCGACTAACATGATTGACTGAATGAGACACGTACCTAGAGTGGGGAGAGTCAACATGTTTCTCATTCATGGTTTTAGATATAGAGCCCACTAGATTAACAAGGTCATCCAACTTCTTTTGAAGTCCTATCGGGTCCATTGGGAAGCGCTAAGTGAAACCTAATGAAGATTAGGTGGAAGGGACAGCACTTAGACACTAAGTTAGGTTCACTTAAACTCGCTAAAGGGTCACTAGATGGTGCAGGAACAGTTTGGACAGCAAGCTACACTAGTGGTTTAAGTAACCTATGCACTTAGGAAGGTTGTTAGTTTAAGGACAGCACCTAAACACTTAAGAAACTAGCCTAACATTCACTAGATATATGCAGGAACGATGTGGGCAGCAAGCATAATAGTAATTTAAACTAGGCTAAATGATGATATGCATGTAACAATACATAAGAATGGTTAGGTAAGCTCCTAGAAGGACTCCTAGCACATGTAACGCATGCTAGCCATGCTCTGATACCAAGATGATGTGAAACCAACCAAGAATTGCAAGGATTAATAAAAGCATTATGAAACGTGCTACTTGAAATTTAATAAGTCGGAAGGCATGATTATAAGAATTCTTAATTAGTAGATTTTGCCTTGGCATGCAGTTGCAAAACTAAGAGTAAGAACACAATAAGACAATTCAAAAATTATCACAATAACACTAGATATGCCGTAATTAAAATCCAAAGTTTAATATCTAGAAAGTTCACCAAGAGGTACCATTCTCACTCACACTCAATCTAGGGTTTTAGCGGAGAAAGCTTTCAGCACACTAAATGACGCCACTAAGAAGATAGCAACAGCAACGGCTTTGAGCCAAGAGAAGGTCGTCGGCGGTGGAGGAGTGGATCGCCCGATGAGAAGCCACGGTGCTCGGGGTTGTTGAATCTCAATCGTCTCGGCGAGGCAGTAAATGATGCGGTTGACGTAGCTATCCATCGAGTCGTCGTACCCCCAATCCGGTTCGTAGAAAGGTGAACGGAGGATGTCGATTTCTCCATGTGTGTTGTAGACAAAATTGTGGTCGATCTCAGGATCGGTCATACACCAATGAGGAGAAGGAAGGAGGATCTTGTCTTCCTCTTTTGGCTTCAATACTCATGAGGGAACTAGGGTTCCCAAGGGTTGAGAAGCAATAGAAAGAGGAGGAGAAGAAGAAGAGGGGGGGGGGGTAAGGTTAGGGACTAGGTTGGAGGGAGAATCTGAAGTTAATTTCAGATTTTCCTAGTTTAATTGGGTTAAAGGAATTTCAAATTATGAATTTGAAATTAAGGGTTTGAGAGGGAAGGTTGGGAGTAATGGGGCTTTAATTGGAGCCTTGATTTAAGCTTCAATTAGGGAATTAATGAAGGGGCAGGTATAGGAGGTGAGAAAGGCAGCATGGGCATGGGGGGCTAGCGGAAATTAGTGAGGGGGAGGGATTTTAGGAAGATGTTTAAAGCTTCCTAGATGAATGATCTAATTTAGGAATAGAAATTGCAATTGCCCATGCCTTGGGCCTTCCTTCCTCTCTCAAGCACTCAACTTTGAGGGAGACAAGAAAAAACTCAGAATTTTATTAATCAATCATCATCCAAATACATATAAATGAGCCATATATATAGGCCTTGGCATGACAAAAAGGAAATAGATCAGAATGCCACTTGGGCTTACAAAAGCAAACAAACTATCCATGGGGGTAAAAACGTAAAAACTGAAATATAAAAATAACTAGTACATAAAGTGCATCAAAAGTAAAGGCTCTCCATCATGGCCATCGATCTCCGATGTTTCCTCTGATAAACACGTCAGAATCTATTGTCGATGTCCCCATCATTCTCCCCGGGTGGGAGAAAACTCGACTCTGTCGAGTGAACATCTCGGGAGCTCTCGTATAGCTCTAGCAGATCTGGATCCACCCTTTGTAGCTCATAATAAAGGGCTTAGATAAAATGATCTGCGGTGTATGGTGAAGATCATTATCTACAAGGGCTTCGTAAATTTTGTCAAATCAAACCCGTGAACTTTGTTCAATACCATAAGCAACATTCATGGTTCTCCTTTGAGCAATTTACCATAGGTTTTGCTCCATGTAAACAACCTCTTGAAGCTCATCATAAAGGAAGGCATTAATCATACCCATTTTTAGGGGAGTCCAACATTGATTGATGGTCATTGAGAGAAGAATTTTAAATAGAGTCAAGTTTGACTATTGGGGTAGAATTTATTTGAAGTAGTTTTACTCATACACATAAGTGAATAATTTAGTAACCATTCGAGTTTTGTATCGATTGATGGAATCATTTGGATGAGTGAAGACCCACCGACAAGCAATTGGTTTAACCTTAGAAGAGTGGTAAAGAAAAATCATCCAATAGTTGGGTAATAGGATCATAATATCAATATAATTTTTTGTGTGACAATACCTGGTAAATATACAACGAATGGCATGAGGAGTGAGCTTGTCCGACAAATGAAAAGTATATACAATCGACAACCAAATATTCAACTTGTTTGAGGCCGAAGGTTGGCCATAAATAAGAAGAAAGGAATGTGAAAAGTTAATAAAAAGGAATGAGACACAATTAATGAAATTTCATGCCATTAAAATTGGATTGCTCTCCTCACAAGTACCATAGAATCTACAAGGAACATTCATATCAAATATTAATATACAAGCTATATCAAAAAGATGCCAATTATTTTGTTCAACCACGATATTCTTTTGAAATGTATAGGTGGAGATTTAATGACTAATGCCCATTGTTAGGGAAGAAAGTTTGAAATTGAGATTGCATAAATTTTAGAAAATCAAAATGTAAATAACATCAAGAAGGTAGTGCTTGTTTCACTTAGCCACACCATTTGTTGAGATGCATAATGGTAAGTGATTTGATGCATGATGCCATTATTAGAGGAGATTTTGAATTGAGATTGCATGAATTTTGGAGCATTATCAGTTTGTAATTTTTTATTAATGCAAATAATGAGATTTTTATTTTTTTATGAAAAGTTTGAAAAACATGTAGGACAGTAGATTAACATTTGTGTAAATAGAAACCCTAGGATAATCAATAAGGAATGTAATAAAACACTAGAATCCCAAATAAGGATCGAGCTAGAGCCCCAATATCTGACTGGCATGATCAAAATTATGATATTGATGATTAGTTGGTGTAGGTACAGATATACGGTGATGTTAATCAAGTTTGTGGGTAAGAAAATCTGTGCATTTAAAATATAAAATATTCCGATTATTTTTTTTATTTTTAATTTAATTCTATCTTTTGACGTGTGAAATATGTGTATTTGTTTTTTAGCGCAGATCTTATATAAAATTGTATGATTATCCGTTGAAACCAAGTAGTGAAGAAGATGGTGATATATCTGGCATGCTTCCTGCACAAAAAAGAAAATTTAAACAAAAGCAAAAGAAGGCAGAAGCTCGTGCTAAGAAAGTAATTGTAGCCACTATCTAATTCTTTTTTTTTTTTACAAGTAAATTTTAATTAATTTTCTTCGTTTTTTTCTAAAGGAGGCTGAAGAAAGAAATGAAGAAGCAAATTCTAGTAGTATGTCCAAGTCTGGAAAAAGGCAGCATGCTAAGCCAGTTGATTTAGATCCACATGGGGAGAAACTGTTGCAGGTTTCTGCTTGTCTTGCTTCCAGGAGCACTTATATTTATTTAATAATGGTCAGTTATTTCTCTATTGATATTAGGACTTTTTAATAAGATGAAAAATAATTACAGGTTGAACATCCATTGTTAGAGGCTACGAAATATCTGAAGCTCTTGCAGAATAACTCATCGCAGTCATTAGAAACACACATACTTTCCTTTGAATTAAATATGCGAAAGCAGAAAGTTTTGCTTGCTTTCCAGGTATCACATTTAGTCCTTTTTTTATTTATTTACAGGCGTTCCCTTTTAACCCAACTTAAATGTCTCAATTTATATCTTGCTGAAATTTTATTTTCTCCCCAAGTAGTGAATATTTGTTGTTTTTAAAATTAAAAATTTTCCTTCATATTTATAGTTTGCTCATATAATTACCGGCAATCTTTGAGTCATCTATCTGGCAGAGCTCAGTGTGATTTATGACGGCAAACTCCTTTTAGGACACTTGTGAATGGGCCCTCAAATATGCTTGATATTAGGCGAATATTCTGGAATAACTTTTCTGCAGTTGTTTGCTATAATATGAACTTCTTTGAAAAAAAATATGTTACTTTGTTGCAATGCTTGCTATTTTTTACTTTGTACATTTTACTGTTTAGCTCTTTAATCATGGTTGGTAGGCTTATCTTTGCTTGATATCGATTTATGCTTCTAGTTCCTTACAATGCTTCTTCATACAGGCAGTCAAACAATTGATTAAGTTGGACGAGAATAGCCCCGACACACATAGGTGCTTGGTATGTATCATCTTGATAAATTCCTAGGATTGAATTTGCTATACAAGTTTGCCATTTATTATCGAATTGAACTTCCATAAATCTGCAAAGCCATTGTTTTAGTTGCTTTTATATATTGTCAAATTATCATTATTTTTTTCACATGCTTGATGAATGAGTGTGTGTGTGTGGATGTGGGGGTAATTTTACTATGATTATGTTATCGATAAACAATTTAATGAGTACCTTTTGGTATTAAGTTGTTTTTAAGTTATTAGTGAGTCTTTATACTTTCTTGTATTATAAATAAGCCTCTTAGAAAAAGTTGAAGGCATAAAAAAACTTAACCCCCCCCCCCCCCCCACCCCCACCCCCTTGAGCTTTTGGTTCAAATATTTTTTCTCCTCAATTACTAGGAGTTGTGGGCTTTCTATATTTCCCAAATTCCTTCGCTCCCTTCAACTAGGAGTGATGTACTTTATATATATATATATATATATATATATATATATTTTTTTTTTTTTTTTTTTTTGTGTTTGATTCTTAACAAATGATGCTCTCATTGAGCCTCATGGTGGTGCTTCACCTCCGATATTCACAACCATCTTCCGTTTAGATTTGCCAAGCCGATTTGCTTCACCTCTTAGATCTCTCTTCCTTGATTATCGGTCTGCCGCTTTAGACATTCGTTGTTGCTAAAAATCACATTTATGAACTGATTCAGGCAAACTAAAAAGAAAAGTCAAATAGGAGAACACTAGGACAAATGAAAACCAACTCGATTCAATCTAGATTGCAAACATTCAAACAAACACCAAAACAAACGAAAAGTCGAATCAAACGAAACAAAATTATAAAATAAAAATACTATCCTCAGAACAACCGGCAAGCGGTTTCCTCACAGTCAACGAGTAGGAAAAATATGATAAAGTGCTTAGGCTTGCAAACCAAGGGTCCACCACAGCAAAAAGGGTCCAACTTTCAACCAAACTCTTCTGGCAAATGTCTCCAAATCAGCCAACAAACGTCTCCCAATAGCTCAAGAAGAATGATACAAGTGGAGTGGAACTTGCGGAGAGAAGAAGAGATTAGAAGTCAAGACGAAATATAGAGGAGGAAGAGGTGGAACAAGCTTTCAAGCTTTTCCAAGAGAAGAAACCCTCAGGTTTTTAGCAACTTATCTCAAGTTAATCAACAACCTCTTCATGACAAAAACACCTCATATTTATAGAAGAAAAAGGGGAGCCAAACAGTCAACTTCCACCTCCAACCGAACCAATCAGGTAAGGGGAAGAGGAAGACCATCAGGCAACACAAAACAATTCCCAAAAAATAGCACAGGAATCGGGTAGAGGAAGCCACAGGAAAACAGCCAGGGAAGAAACCGAAAAGCCAACACATAAATCGGGTAGAGGCATCCACGGGAAAGTAGCAAGGGGGGAAACCGAGAAGGCAACCCAGGGAACCAGAACCAGCACCCAACAACCAGTCACGGGAACAACATAAGGGAAACAACGAGGAGACGCAAGAAGGGGAAGAGGCAAGCTCCAACTCCACATAATGAGCTAAAAAAAGAATACATTTTTAAATTTATGAGCTAAGTAGTGTAATTACTCCTCTAAGTAATGAGCTAAACATCAGCTCAAGCATTAATGAGCTAGCTCCAAGAAGATCCCAAGTTTTCAGCTCAAAACCAAAGTAGCCAAAGCCCAACCCGAGAGCAGCCAAGGCCCAAACCGAGAGGCAGCAAGCAGCCCAAAGAACCAAAGGACCCAAAATGCTAGCAAACCCAAGACTCGCCATGCCCAAGCACATCCTACCATGATCATTGGATGTTCTCCATCATTGGATAGCATAAAAAAAACATAAAATACAACTATAATATTCAAATTACATCAAAACAAAAATAAGCCAAAATATGAATGCATCATGAACCTTGACCCATCATCGTTTGCCAGATCCATGAGACCCACCTTTGATACCAAACCCAGATCTGCGCTCGTTCATGATTGTCTTCCTCCACAACATTGCCTATCCACTTCTAAGGCAAGTGAGTTTCATCAACAACTTCTTCATGTGATCCCCACAACCGCGGCAAATCGAAACACAGTCTCCTTTCTCGTCCTCATCGCCTGGTTTTGAGCTTCCGTTGTCGTGATTCTATCGCGATTGCTCGGGTATCACAATCATCGGATATCTTATTACCTCCAAACCTTCTGATGCCATCGTCCAACTCCTAATCTCTAGCTTCAATCTCCATTCCATCATTTTTCCTTTGCTCCAAATTACATCGAGATCATGTCGAGACTCCACTAAAATATGCATCCTAGATTATCATTGCCAATTGCACCGTTGCCTTGCCCAGACTTGCAAACTTCGTTGACAGTCATTGCAATTTGCTCGACCTTGATGAAAAAAGTTGGCATGGGTAATGTTTAGGAATAACTAATGTAATGGATATTTTGTGGGTATTATATTGTTATTATTAGGTAATTGTTGAGTCTTTTTTTCTTCTGCGCTATAAATAATTCTTCTAAGAAGAGTTTGGGACATGGAAACCCGTTGAACTTGACTCAAATCCTTTCTCCCCCCAATAATGAAGAGTTGTCGGAGTCCTATATTATGAAAATTCTTTCTCTCTTCTACCAGAAGCTACAATCATGCTACAGACTGTCTGATCTAGTTTTCTCTATTCAACAGAATATGAAAATTCCAAACAACAAGAAGTTAGAAACAACATTCTTAGAAGTAGCTGAATTCTTGTGCGCTGGGCATGCCATTGTTTATGCATTTATAGGGTCATTTGCATGAGAAGATAGCATATTCAAGTTCCTTAATTTATGTTAAGTTATGGAGATTGCATTAATTTGACTTAATCTCTTTAAACCTTGAACGTGCTGTATCAAGTTCTCAAATTTGAAGGGATCCATTGGTGATTGAGAATGAGTTTCCTGTCAAAGAAAGGATTTGAGATTTGGATACGGATTTAGGCAGATATTTAAACAGAATTGAAACCATTGTGGTTATATTCAATGAGATCGCACTGGCAGAGTACTGACCTTCTGTCTTCACTTAGATTTAACTATGATGCTGGTTAGAGTTTATTTACTGGCTATTAACAAGCACGATAGCCTTCCCATATCCTTCATCTGTTGTCCTCTTAATAGTTGGTTTTCTTATTCTGCCAGCGCAATTTCTTCACATTTATTCATGTATCCGTCATCCCCCTATGATTTTATTATTGGAGGGCCTTCTATGCGCTCATGCAATACTATTCTGAATTTCTGTTAAGGGCTTGTTTGATTGCATGCAAGGAAAACTGAGAAAGGTGAAGTGATTGAAGTTGAAGTGAACCATTTCACCTCTTTGGTTAACGGAAAAGTGGAAGTGATATATTCCGTAGGAATTGACAATTATAATTCTCAATCATTTGATAACGGACCATGTGCTCTGAAGTCACATCAGGAAGTCATTAAGTGTGATGCCTCGCCTTCCTTTGCTATTATGATGCCAGTTGCCACTCATACATACATGCATATAAATAAGATTATAATATATATTAAATTATATAAATTGCTGTAGTAACTAATACGATAATTCATTTGTTAATATTAAAAGTTTTGTAAATATATAAGATATAATCTACTTGTTTAAAATTATTTTTATCTTTGATGTGCAAATTATTTGTGGCGTATTATACTTGCCCCATAACATACATCATATCCAATAATACTTTAGATATGTTATTACAATGTATAAATATTTTATGTTCCATAAGCTTTATTTTTTTTACATCTATATTACTATATTTATTTTGTATGTAAGCATGTATTTTCGTTCATTCCATTGGTAGGAATAACATCTTGAGGCTTTGACAGGTACTATATTGCAGGTAGAATGTAGAAAATGTACAGGATAGACAACTAAAATTTAATTTTTATCAGTATTATTGCAACTATTAGAATGAGCAGTTGTTGCAGCAACATGAATTTCATTATGCTTTGCTTTTAATTTTTACATTCAACGAATAGCTCATGCAAATAAACTATAATTAATGCAACTTAATCAAAATATGTGCAAGGGGTAATGAAGTAAGATTTATAAACCTTCTAGGAACATTTAAATAGAACTTTTAATATCTATATGTTGTCAAATTACTAGCATTAAAATATCATTTTTCCAATCTTCTAGAATCTGTTCCTTGTAACTTTTTGAACTTGCTTGTTTTATCATCAGATAAAATTCTTTCATAGAATTAGCAGCTTGTCAGCTCCTGTGACGGATTTGGAGAAACTTATTTGGAATGTGTTAGAGGCCGAAAGGATAAATATAAGGTTTTATAATTTTTTGTACTTTGTGCCTTTTGTGTGGTTTTGAAACCAGCAAAAATATTAAGTATTTGTTTTGTTTTCAGTCTGTTGCATGGAAAATCTCTAGTTGAAGTAAATAAAAGTTTTCTAGAGAAGCATAAAGGTTTGTTTTATTTATCACACCATATACTTTGTGACTTGTTGCATGGGTCTTTTGGTTTATTTTTCTTGCTTAGTTTCCGCTCTGTTTTGGCAGATTCTTTGATGCATAGGGTAGCTGCTGCAGAAATGCTTTATCTTTTAGAGCCTGATAAGAAGCTTGAGGCAATTCAATTAATTCAAGATACAACAAATGATACGGCACCTCCGTAAATTTCCCGTAACTTAATCTTCAATTTTTAATACATTTATCATTTTCTCCTTTGCTAATGTGTTCCTTTCCTCTGCCTGTTTTAGCAGAAATGGAGCTTTGGGGCCCGTTGGCTTGTGGAGACTTGAGGATTGTATCTCAGTACACAAATTATTAGAACAAGTTTTTCATAATCCTGAGGCTACACGTAGTAAGATTTTATTTTTCTTCGTCTTCTGAATCTAACAGTTTAAAAGAACGATAACATCAATGTAGATAACTTTAGTTCATCCCAATATGAAAGTCTTCTTGGAAAGCCATACCATGGTTTTGTATTTTTCTGATATTTCAGCTACATTCGAGGAACAGCTTGTTTCTAGATTTCCTTTTTAACAATTTATAAGCATCAATGACCTGCAAGCTCTTTTCCTTGCTAAAATCCTGCTGTATTTGATTTATTGTAGGTTGGAAGGCCCGCTGTGCTGAATATTTCCCTTATTCAACATATTTCGAAGGTTTGAAGAGCTCAGCTGTTGTCGGTTTAGCCAATGGCAATGAATACAGTGTGCCTGAGAATGGTGACTTGAACCATCAAGTTGTCGGTGGAAGTACTCAAAATGGAAATTTGCACTCTTTCAAGGATCTCGCTATCTAATCTGCTGCACTTTCGTTTATCTAATTAGTACATGGAGACTAAGATCAATAGATTCTAATCAGAGTTTCTCCTCATGGATGTTGCTGCACTCGGAGGAGGAAAATGTCTGTGTAGGAGAGCAGCTGCTTCCTGCAATTTCAGTACTTGATTTTGGTTTCGGCTCGCGGCAGCATTGTTCTGTATGAAGTTCTCAGGGATTCCTCATCGCAGCCATCAAAATCTTTCCCAAAGATGTGTATAACTTATTTTTCTTCATAAGTGTGAGACAAGTCTAATCCACATTTCACTTGGCGATTAGCACCTCCCAATCTTATTAGTTTACATTCCTTATATTAAAACAGAGTAAATTTGGTATTATTACTTGAGTATTAACTTAGTCAATAACTTCTAGCACAGTTATATAATTTTGAAGGTATTGGGATTGAATCCCTTGCCTAACTATTTGTAGGAGAGGTTCCCATGGCAGGAAGAACATTATAAATGGAGGTCATCTCAGACTATTTTGTCTTTTCATCTTTTGACAATGTCAATATATTTATGTTGTTGTATAGATGGTTGCCAATTGCATCATCAATCAGCAAAAGCTCTGATTTTGTGCTAACTGTGAACTAAAATTTTGTTTTTTGTTTTTTTTTCATGAAATTTTAGTTATTTTTGAAATGGATTTATGATAAATTTTTGTGGTGGGTATTGGCAATTTTCTGAACAAAGCTATTCCAGTTGATGTTTATTGTAACGGTCTGTTGGAGATAAATTTTTTTTCATTGTTTTATCTTTAATCATTGCTATATTTTTATATGTTTATTATTTTCTTATTATTTAAATTTTTTTGCGATTAGAGTTGGGCTTTATTTGTGATGGCTTTTTATTGCTTCTTAAAACAATTTTTTAGTATAAAAATTAAAATATTTATACTAAAAAACTATTTTAAAAAGCAGTAAGAAAGCCATCCCAAACTAAGCCAGACTTTTATAATGAGATTTGTTAGGATGTGATACCTAACAAAGTTGTTACTGATCTTTTTGAAAACAAATTATGATATCCATAACAAGTTTCAGAAAAATTGATCTTCCACACTAATCTTGTAATGATTTTTGAAAAAGTTAAAGAGTTCTTCTTTGATTAACTCATAAATTTCTGCTGTTTTTGGTCCAATCATCTGTCATTTTTTGGGATTTATTCTGTTCTTGACTGTGAATCTAAGTAATTTGGGTTTCTGGTCTTCAGGGCAGTAGCAGGAAATTACTGAAGAAAGGGGTACAGATAAGTTAATGAAAGGACATGCTGTCTACTAGCCCTATTTACTGAAGTTCTTAGATCTGAAGAAATAACAGTCCATTTGTTGTTGCTGAATCTGATATCTAACGACCACTTCAATCCCTCTTAATAGGGACAAATTATTCTATGCGGAGTTATCCATAGACCAATTTAAATGTGTCATGTCACCCTAAAAGTATACCGCAGTACCGGTCGGTTCTCCCATCCGGTGTCCGTACATAATAATCTCTCCTTAATAGATGCTCGCTTCTTAGATCTAAAGAATTTTTAACTTTATAATAATAAATGAAAAGTAAAATTGACCCTAAATAGCATTTAAGGTTTTGGCTACGTTTGGGACGTTTTTTTTTACTGCTTTTTAAAGCAGCTTTTTACTAAAAAATTAAAATTTAATACTAAAAAGTTGCTTTAATTTGTAAGAAAGCCGTCCCAAAAGTCAAAGAAGCCTTTATCTGAGGTGATTTATTTTTTTATTTATTTTGTTTAAAGTTATTGTTCTGAAATATTAATTATTCAGTAATTTTTTGAATAAAAAAAAGATAAAAAAATATATTCTTTTTAATTATAAAAACCAATAATCAAGTTATCTCAAATGAAGATCAAGGTATGGAGAATACAGTTTTATTCTCCATTTAATCTTCCTTTTTTATCTCTTATAATTTCCTTAGAAAAATAAACCAATTTTATTAATCTCAGATAAAACATTAATTTTTACAATACTTGCAATTTCAAAAGTATAGATGAAAAAAATTTAGGAGGGAGGTCTCCTAATTTATCTTATCATAATGACCACTTGTATGTGGAGAAAATTTGTGGTAGTTGATATCAACGGTGATGATCATCAGAAAATACAATGGAGCTCTTCTTTTCTCTCAACTTGTGGTTCTCTTTTTTATTTTGTAGATAATGGAATTTTATTTATAGCTTTTTTATCAAAAATTTTGATAAATTTAGTCTTAATTAAAGAAATTTATGATTTTCTCAATCATAAACTATTTTCTTAGTAATTAAGCGACTCAATGATGTTGGAATTACATGACCTTGGTCTCCCAGCATGCCAAATTTGGAGAATATTTGATAATTCGATTTTACTATAGGCATCAAGATCTGAATTGATCTTATTTAGGCTCATATTGGATCACTTTTGATGTATTAGACTCTTTTTGCGAAGATATTCAATTCAACTATAAATTTGGAGAAATTATAGTACAAATGATCATTGTGGAAGTTTCAAATTTAAATTTTATTGCAAGATTCATGTTGATCAGGCATATTTTTGTTGATGTATCAAGCTTTATAATTAAAAATATATAATAAAGGTAGTCAGAAATAGCCTCTAAATTATTGAGAAAACAGCATTATAATAATCAATTAAATTTTTTTAAGAAAAAAATAACCAATTTTGTCGATCTCAGATATAATATTTGTCCAATACTTTCAATTTAAAAAAAAATCAGGATTAAAAAATGATTGGCTCTGTTTCTTTCATTATCTTTATATTTTATTTTCCTTTTTTTTTTTTAATCTACTAAACAAACTAAAATTCCCTCTAACAAAGTGAGGCAATCGATATGGTATTTGCCAAATAGTTTATCTGTAATTAAATTAGAACAATTTCATTCAAATGTAAATTTAATTAAACTTAAAAACAATTTGTGCTAATTTCAATTGATAATGACTGTCATTAATTGATTTGAATCGACTAAAGATGTGATGCATCCACTTTAATTGTCTCTATCCAAATCTAAGATTGGGCCAATCAATTAGTTGGGAAAATAATTTAAATTAGTAATGTACTTGTTCTATCAATTAACTGTTCCTTTTATGATTATTTAGTACCTCATTTGATGGTTTATTTAATATTTTTACATTTATTATTTTATAATTAAATATGAGGATACTATCGAAAATAATAATAATTCATATAATCAACCCTACATAATGCGATAAAGGCTTGATTTACTGTAGTTATTATTTTTTGTAATTCCTTAGAAATTTTAATGGTGTAAAATAACGTTTGAAAATCTAATATACTAAAATGGTAAATCGTTATTGTAAAAAAGTATTGTCCGACTTTTTTATAGGAGAAAACTTCATAATATACGCAATATTTTAAACAGATTATTATTTTTTGTTCAAATGATTATACGTCTATTTTTATAAATAATTACAACCGCCCCAACTAGACCCTTATAAATGACTACAATATATGCCTTAAGATATTTATATGACAATAACAATAATATGAAGCATTTATCCCATTATGTGAGGTCGGTTACATTAATCAATTTTTTCCATTTGGCCTATTAAGATTTAAGAGTCAAGTTTTCATTTAAATCTAATAAATATATATTTTCTTATTCTTTTTAATAATATTCTTTTTAGTTCTATCTATATCTTTCTTAATATAGAAAGGAAAAATATAATAATAACATTGCAAAAAAGTAGCTGCTACCCACTAAAATTAAATTGACCTCATAAGAAGGTATAGAATTAATATGGTGTTTATGAGTTGTTTGAAAGTTGGGACTGTTAGGTTTCAAAAGCAAATACTCAACAAAAAGATGAGTTTGAGGCATTTATGCTAAAGCCAAACATGATTGCTATCTTCCTTAGTGTAGGTGATTGATTGCTAAGATATGGCAAATGTTTGTTATCTCCATTAATGTGAGTCTTTCTTGAAATGAAATTATTTTAAAATTTGATAAATTTTGAAAATTGACAAATTCAAATCAACTCACATAGATCTAGGTGAGCCAGCTTGGCTCATAATTTATTTTTATTTTATATATAGTTTATAGTAGCTTGCTCGTAGGGGGGGAACCCCTTTTAGGTCAAGGGGGGCAATTGCCCCCTTAAGAAAAAAATTTATTATATGATTTTTTAGGTAATTTGTCCGCCTCAATTTATTTTTTAGTCTTTATTATAAGAGTTTTTAGGCAATTGCCCCCCTCCCCCCTAAAAGTTTTAAAGTACTATGGTCTTTAGGCGCTACCCCCTTGACCCTGTGATCTGACCGGGTACCCTGCCAGGGGTGCTGCCCCCTTGGACCCCCATATATTTGTGAAGCGTACAACGATCAATGATATGAACAAATAGGAGTTGTTATATATTGACCCATTTTCTTAATCCCTGAAAATCAGAGCTGGTTCCGCTTCTGCTTGCTCGATAATCAATTAAATGTAGTTAATGCTTGTATTCTAAATTTATCCGCTATTGCAGCAATCACCCAGCATCAACCACCAGCGGACATTTGATCTTCATAAATGACTGACCTCATCATGTATCCGCTTTATACTTTTAAATTTACATTTTTTTTTTCTTATTTGTGAGATTAATACCTAAAATTTTAAAATTAATCAATATATTTATGCCTATGTAGAGATGAAAGATTTAAATCACAAAAGAAGCTAACAAATTATTTAGAATTTAAAATAATATTACTATAAAATGAAATAATTTGTGTATTATTTTAATAAAAAAGATTGAATTATGATGCTAGGTACTGAATTAACAATAATTAAAAGAGCCGTGCATTAGCAATATTCAATGGAAAGAAGCACATTTGTCCAAATGGCAGTCCACATTTGACCCTTAATTTCATTCTCAGCCACCCAATCTTTTATAAATTAATTTTGAATATAATATTTATTTAAAATAAAAAACCCACAATTCTACAATCTCTTGCTCAGGCTTTGGAATGTAGCAGCCGTTGAATATTGCCTACAGCCCTCTTTCATATTTAGCTCTCTGTCTGTATTTGTATATTGAATTTTTAAGCATATATTTATTTACTCATCTAATATATTAATTTTTCTTTTTTTTATATATAACATTATAGCTTATAAATATTATTAAAAGTATTTTGATCTTTAAAGTTTTGTTTGGATATATTAAAAGTATGAGCTAAAATTTTGACTCACAATTTTAACATTCGGATACAAATTTGATGATTAAAAATAAATAGATGCTATTTATATAAATAATTAAATTTTAGTATTATATAAAAAATTATTTCATAAAATTATTATTATTTAATAAATAAAATAATAAATAATTAAAAAATATTATGTGTATGAAAAAGTATGTATGAACTGGCCTATTTGCGAGCCCTAAAAGTGTAAAAAGGACAAAAGTTAGGTGGGAGAAAAAGGAAAAAAATTTCTCATGTGATGGAAATTTATATTGACAATTTCAATTTTTTAGACAATTTCAATTTTTTAGACAGTTACAAAGTTTGAATTTTTTTTTTTTTACTATGACTAACAACTTTCAATTATTGCCGTTGACAATAACGGGTGATCTGTTATATTCAATGAGGGGTATAGAGGTAATTTTCTTCACTGTACTTGAGGCTCAGTCTGCGCCAGGTGGAGTCCGATGAGCTGCTCCGACACTGACCATTTTTATGAGTATTGTGATTTTGTGAATTTACACAATTCTCCTTGGCTTATTGGTTGGGAGCTTAGGCTTCTAACTAAGAGGTCTAGGATTCGAGTCTATGTGTATGTGTTGTGTGTGTGAGTTTGCCTTTAATGACCTAAATGTCCCAAAACAAAAAAAAATTTTTTTTGTAAATTTTATAATTTTTTGAGAATTTATGAGCATTCTCACATCTTAGTTTTAGAGAAGATTTGTTGTTGTCTCCACAGTTATGCGGGCACATCTATATTTAATTTTAGAGATATATATATATATTATTCTATATTATTTTATTTACATATTTAACATTTAAAATTTTAATATTATATACATACCACTCATAGTTCATTTTCATATCAAATATGAGAGATATATTTGATATTAAAATAGTATAGAGTGGTATGTATGTAATATTGAAGTTTTGGGTGTTAGATATATAAATAGGATGGTATAAAGTAGTATGTATGTAAATTTCACTTAATTTTATTATTTTATTATAATAATTATCTTAATTAAAATTGTTTTTTTTAATAATAAACGAGTTATCTTGAACTTAAATAATAAAGTTTGAATTCAATTAATTAATCAATCTCAAATCAGGAGTGACTCGAGCTCGACCTGAGTCATTTACACATCTAATTGTTTCACTCGTATTATATCAAAAGACTATCCATCAAATAATTAGAATTGAATATATTGTTTTATAATTTTAAAAATAAATATTTAGAATCATATAATTGAATCCAAATTAGAAAGAAAAATCTATGTTTTGAAACTAACTATCACATTAAGGGATTGTTTTGTTGCCTACAACAATGTACGTAGGAGTATTGAGAATAATAGTGGTTTATATGACGCAAAATAAATATAATGTAAGTTTTTTATGCATTTGGAAGTCATCATCTAGTTCATTTTTTGTGCATTTGAAAATTCTTAGATTTGGTCGAATTCCAAATAAACAAGAAATTCATTGCAATTGTCACCGTCGACTGCCTGTTGCCATTAGCCAACACTGCCAACCACCCATCGCTGGCCACCACCGTCATCGACCAACTACCTCCAACTACCACCGCTTGGATGTCTGATGACTTACCAACCATCACCGCCCACCACTGCATCCTGTCGATAGCTGTCGGTCACCACCATCATCGGCCGCTCACGGCCATCCACCACCTACCACATTGTTGCTCGGCCACGACCGTCTGTCACACCATCGATAACTACCATTTTATACTTTATATTGCATCATTTTATTTCAAACCAAACAAAAAAACTATCATATAAATAACACTCATACAAATAACTTCAAAAGTGTTATAACTTATAAGTATTAACATGATTTACTAAGTATCCTAAAACAAATTGTATTAAAACAAGTTTAAAAATTATATATATATATATATATATATATATATATATATATATATATATATATATATATATATTACAAATTCTAAGTTTATCTTGCCATAATTTGAATTAAATTATTTTGATGTAATTTTATTTTTTAAAAGATAATTTTGAGATATTTTTATATTAAGACATGTGACGGTGAATCAGCATCGACAGAGAGCACGAATCTCGAGCAGGATCAGGCACTCGGGACATTCAAGCATCGACGGGAGAAGTTGCAACGTGGCACTATCCTAATCGGAACTCACCCGGCGGTGAGCGTATCTTTGTTCGCTGTTTCCTGTGGCCAAGTGATTGGGAATGATAAATTCCCAAAAAGCCCTTATTATAGAGTATCAAATTTGTGTAGAGACCATTTGTGTCCTATTTTCCCAAATTACCCTTCGTCGTCTCGTGGACTTGCATGCTGACGCAAGAGCCATCGGCAGCCCCCCATCATCAATTAGGGCCCAAGGGATTACCTGTACGTGCATGTGTTCATCAAGCCATTCAAATAGTGTCTAGCAACTTAGGCATTTATGTCCAAATATTTTGTCTAATATTTTTTTTATATATTTTTTGTCTAATATCTCTTTTTATTGTGCTAATATTTAGGTTTGATATGATTCATGAATAAAATTGCTTTCAACATTAGAGATTTGATGTGACGATGCCGGTTAAATGATGGTCTGGTGGTTAAGCTCTAGGATTTTTATAGTTTTTGAACTTTTTTGAAT
Organism: Dendrobium nobile; assembly: GCA_022539455.1. Taxonomy (NCBI): domain Eukaryota; kingdom Viridiplantae; phylum Streptophyta; class Magnoliopsida; order Asparagales; family Orchidaceae; genus Dendrobium; species Dendrobium nobile. The sequence goes on along the minus strand of CM039736.1, from coordinate 1,149,436 downwards.
CTTAAGCCCAAGTCCAAGCTTCATATCTTTTTTCATGTAGAGAGCATGAACATATTTAAAATTTTTTGATAGTTGCATGCCCTGAAAATATGGATAAAATCAGGAACACTTCTTCTAATGGATGCATCGATTCACTTGATCATATAGCGTTTGTTCAACATATAAGTGCATTGATGTGGTTGGAATCAAGCAAACTTAAACTCATTGGATTGGACTTGTTGAGACACTTGATTTGATTATAAGGATGTAATATTCATTTAGTCATCCAATTAATATTATGAAGCTTTCAATTATGCTTCAATTGATTGATATGGGCTCATTCAGAATTGAATCGTTGGATTCTTATTATCCAAATATTCAATTTGACTACTGGCTTGTTGAAATTGGAATTCATATGGTCATAAATTTAGTCTTAAAAAATTCAATTCAAATATGCATAAAGAGTCACATCTGACCAAGATAATTTTCAATGATGTATCAATGCTATAGATAAGAATTTTGACTTCTTAAATGAAAGGTGAAAAATTCGTAGAAACCATGGGTTTGCCTCTATTGTAATAATTCATTAATTCATTATAGAATAAGAGATACAAGAATCATCTATTTCTTACAATTGAAGAAGTTATGATTATTTACAATTGAGAATAATCATGAGGTTTTCTTTGTAGAGATTGTGAAAATTTGGTGTCCACAAGTGGGTAGTTAAAACCAAATAATCGGACTAAATATTGACAAAAGTCTGGTGATGCTTGTTGGCGATAGTCATCGTTGACGATAGCCATAAAATGCTAGAAAGTTTTTTAGTTATCTTAGGTCTTGAACATTCTCCTTCTATAGGGAATGAGGCTCTATAAATAAACTTTTTGAGATTAACATTAGGTAAATTTGGTCATAATTGAAATCACTCTATTGTATTGTTTATTTTGATCCCCATAATAGTAGGCAATTTATCAAATATTTAAATACCTTAATGATGTCAAAATCGAGTGATCTTCAACTTGTTAGATTTATCTTGTCGAGACACTCGATTTGACTGCAAGCTTGCCATAGTTGAAGATCTTTTGATTCATCGATTATTGTTCAAAAGTTTTCAAAAATAATTTAAGTGCCTGGTTTGAGCTCATTTGGAGTAGGATTTGATCGTTAATATCATTAATAGGTTCGTCCCGTCAAAAAATTCATTTCAACTATAAGTTTACTAAAATTGGAGTTCATATTATTCTGAATTTAACCATGAAAATTTTTAATTCAAAAATTATCTCGAGATTCATGTCAATTATGTAAAGTTTTTGGAGCTGTATCAATTATAAATAAAAGTAGTTAAATAAATTTATAAGCATATACCATTTCACGTGCAATTGTCTTAAAAAGCCTAGGCATTTGAAATTTCAAAAATTTTCTCCCTTTTAAGGGAGAATAAAATTTAAACATAATGGCATAAAAATGTGTTCACTTAAAGTATAGTAAAATTAATAAAATCCTTTTTAATTTTATTTAGGATAATGGTTTTTAATTTGAATAAATTGTTATTATTGTAACAAGTCACTTTACTTATTTTCTTTTTTTATATTAAAAGCAATACATATATATTTTAAATATTTTCATTTGTTTGCGTTAACATTATAGTTTTATAATATATTAATAAAATCATTTTAATTTCCTTTTTACATTAATTTATAAAATTATTTAATTCATAATTCATTAATACGAAACGACACAACTAGATGAAAAAAATATTATATATATACAATACTTTTATGATTTTTTTTTTTTTTTTTGGGTTGGACTCATACCGAACCCATTAGGATTCTCCAATTTATTTCCAATTGATGAGCTAAGAATTTGAGTGCCATCCTTATATGAGTTGCTATTTTTTTTTTGGCGATAATTATTAGTGTAAATCAACTTTTCTTTATAGAGCTCATCATCTCTGAATAAAATTAAGTTACTAAAAAATATAAATAAATTAAAAAATAAATATAACTAAACTATTAAATATTCACACATAATATTAACAAGATTTAGATTTCATTTGGGACAGCTTTTTTACTGTTTCTTAAAGCAGCTTTTTAGTAGAATTTTTTTTTAATACTAAAAAGTTGCTTTAAGAAGCGGTAAGAAGTCCTCCCAAGTGAAACTTCAATCACACATATTTTCCTAAAGAGTAGATACCTAACTCAGATTTATTTATACTTTATCTTTAAAACGTATCATCTCATGATGAAATTATAGAAGAAAATAAATCAATGATTTTATGTTTCTCACATTAATACACAATAAAGGAGGGAGACGAAGATGAGGAGGAAAAAGAGTATCATTTGAAAAAGAAATTAATAAATAATTTTTTTTGTGTGTGCTTATAAAGGGATTAGGGGATTTCTTTAATATCTTCAAGAAGAGAGAAGTGTTATTATTCACCTTTCTATTCTAACAAGAGAAAATACTCTTGGTTATAACAATGACTCGGTTAAAAAGCTCGAAATCGGCTTGTTTATGGTGCTCGTTTTTATTGTTAAATTTAAATTTTGAACTTTTTTTTGTTGCAAATTAACTTGGAATGAAGGGAAAACAAAAAAATTTTAACTAGAAGTTTAAGTTTCACTTCGAAGTCATGTTACTCGTGTACATAAATATCTAAGTGAAAGTTAAAATAAAAGCAAAAACAAATTAAGAAACCATCTCAAAGCAAAACCAAACAAAAGTTATATTTTTCAATCATTCAATACATTTACAAGATTTTGAGAAATGTAGATAGAAATATTACAACTTTTTTGGGATTAACCCCAACTCAGAACTCAGAAAATCAAATTACATCTCAAGAATCAACATGATTCATAAAGTAGCAAAGGCTAAATTTTCCCGGGGCCAAATATGACCATCAACTTGATGGTTTCCATGTGCCAAGAGAAGAAAAATATAGAACATGACCATAAATGTAATATGCGGCTATCCAACTATGGTTGCCAAATTGACCAACACAATAAAGGATTTGAGGATATAATTAATTCATCATTGTTCTTATGTTGGGGTTAAAAAATTCTCGATAATAGCATACAACAACACCTGGTCCACGCACAACAACAAGTATCAACAACACGTGGTCCACCTCTCACAAATAACATACAACAGCAAGTATCCAAAAATGAAACCAAACTCTCACATACAAAAGAGAACATAAATATCACTTTAATCATTACAAGATAATACAACACCAATATGTACAACATACAAAATATACAACAAAAATCAAACCATAATACTAAAGTTCTCTCAACACAGCAAATTCAAATTCAATTATGTGCAAAAAACCACAAATTCTTAAATTATAGGAATCAGATATAAATAAAATTGTAGGAATCAACAACATATATCATCACAAACCTTCTCAAATGATTATGTTAGAAATACTAAAATTCTCTCGGCCCCCTAATTTAACATTCTAGTTAGCATAAAAGTTAATGATTGTATCAAATGGAAACCGTCAAAGTTAACTGCATAAGTAGTTAAGCACTAAAGAATGACAAATATTAACATAGTTGTTTTGCACTCCATGAAGCAGCCAATAGGAAGAACATCACAGCAACAACATACAACTACATATATATAAAGCTTAGTCATTACATTAAAGAATAAGTAATCATAAATAAATTTTACCATCCTAATTTCTTTTACCTCATAAAGTACTCAAGCAATTAGTAATAAAATCTCCACCTCCTCATCATTCTCTTCTTCCTAAAAAGAAAAAATGGCAACATCTTCATATATTCTAAAAGGTATTCATGAGCAGAAAAAAATGTTGTCTAAAACAAAATAAAAAAACCAATTAATTACCTTCACCCTTCCCTTCAATATGTAGTTACAACGGATCCAATTTGAACCACACAAAAGAGCTTGTATTGTTTCAACACCTAATTTGGAACAATATGTGTCAACCACCCATTCGTCTGCACTAAAAGTGGATTGTGAAGCTACTGTACTTATTAGTCTGGATAAAATGTCAACATTCGTTCTCAGAAGTACACAATATTTCGTTTGATTGCTTTTCCACCAAGCTATAACATCAAACTTTTGTGCTCCATTATTAATTTCTAATCCATCCTCCAGATATTTATCTAAATCAGATTTAATGGGTCTTGTGGTTGTTTTACTCGATACATACGAAGTAAAGTCATGCCAACCACTATATTTCTTTGACTCATTATATGCGCTTGTCACTTGAACTGCTTGTGCTCCTAGAAGCCACAATGGTAATGCCTCTAATATCTTCAAGTTCGGGCTCAACTATTAGAACATACTCTTTAGACAACTCATAAAGAGAAGTACATACAAATGATACATTCCTAATGCTTTCTTCTCCTTGATATATCTTAGGATACACAAAGTTAATCACAACAAATTTCATTAGGAGATCCATCACTGCACCAAATGCCATAAGTTACGTTCACCCCAATACTTGTCAAATTTCAGTTTCATATTTTTTGTCATTTCAACAATAAAGGTATCCGGTGAAGTGACGCCCTCATACCTTCTTAAAAGTACATATTTGTGAAAAGGAATAAATTAGCAGTTGGGTACTCCATCCGTGAAATGATATTTGTAGCTTCATTAAATAATCCCAAGATATCGCAAAGCCCAAGACATAGCAAACCCACTTTTTTCTCCAATAACGTTTTTATTAACATCTTTCACTTCTTCTTTTTCGTTTTCTGAAACGCTATCATTCACCCTTCCACCATCATTTTTTAATTTCTTTACTATCTTTACAAATCTCATTGTTAATTAGAACCTCATTCACATGCTGAACATCGATATCATATTGAGATTGTCCATGAACACTTGCATTTTCAATATTCATTGGTTCACTAAATTCATATGTTGTCTCTCTTGAGGTTGACATTCTAAAAATAAGTTAAAAAAACAAAATATTACTTTCCAAATTCTAAGAACAAATAAGCAATGAATTGGAATAGCAAAATTGTACTCCCCTAATTGAACATACATCCACTAACATTGAAGGAACTTCTAACATACATCCACTGACTACAACATAAAACCACTGAATTCAACATACATCCATTGGCATCAAAGTACAACCACTTGCTTTAACAAACATCCACTGACTTGAACACATATGTACTGACTTCAACATACACCTACTGAGTTGAACACGCAGCCACTGAGTTCAATTGAACAACATTAAAAAAATAAGAATGCTAAAACTCAGGACAAGAAAAATATAATCAAACATGTATAATCAGCAGTTCAGCTTCAGCACTTCAACAGCAGCCCCTCGCTCCCCTAGTTGCCAAGGGACCATCCAAGAAGAGAAAGTCTAGTTATTAAGGGAAAAATATAATCATCCATGGAAAAGAACAAAATCCCATCAGACCTAAAATTTTAGAAAAACTAACGACAAGATGTACTATAATCGAAACTTTAAAGGCAACAGTAGCAACAAGGCAACAAATCAAGTAAGTTCTTGTATATTCAAGTCAGTGGCAACAAGACAACATGGCTTAAAAAATAGATAACCCACCACCTCACTCCCCTGTTTGTCAATCGACCATCCAAGGGGAGATGATCTGCTTATTAAAACACAAAAAAATTGAACCCTAGCCAAGTGAAAAAAAAAAGAACAAGAGAAACACATAAACGAAAGCCACAATCCACCAACATCAAAGCATCAGAGTGACATAACAGAGGATAATTGCAAAAAAGAATTAGCCGAGAGTTCGATTTTTTTAATCCAATTGCAAAAACACTGGACAAAACTTACAGAGCTTTAAGGAAAATAGCAATCACTTGTTGAGCTCATGATTTTCATACTCAGAAATCACTGTTCGTCGTGTTAGGGCACATAAGGAAAGTAGGACAGCAGGTCGCAGCTGTGAGTAAGCTCTAAGTCTCAAGAGTTACTCAAAAATCACAGAATAGGGTTAGGCCATCGAAGTTGTAAATCACATATATCGAAAATCCAACGCTTGCGAGCATATGGAAGAACGTGTGCGAACTGTGGACCGTTCGATCGAATTATATTATCAATCAAGCTACTCGATGAGTGTTTTGAGTCGAGCGGGCTCAGCTCAAAATTGAACTTGTATATTATACGTGCTCGACTAAGAGCTTGAACTAAAACTCAAAATTCGATAAACTCGACTCACAAGTTTGTTAAAGAGTCGAATTCGAGTTGACCGGCTCGCTTACACCCGTATAGCATGTCTTCATCCTGAATTTAAAAGATAAAATAAAATAATTAGAATGAAAAAGCAACCCGATGGAGGACTTAATAGTTAATTAATGGAAAAGAAAAGGATACATTGGTCATGAGACAAAATTTGTTTTAGAACGTTGGAGGCCAGCCAGAGCTATAAAGCACCCACTTACCCGACGACTTCCTAAATATATTTTCTCCATCCTCTCTCTCTTTGTCTCTCTCTGCTATTTCCTTCTCTTACGCGGATTTGGGTTGGAATAGTAAGCCCTAACCCTAGGACGAATTGCACGGAATAATCAGAAACGGTGTTTCTCCCAATCATCAGGACGCGGATATAAGCTTGAAGGTGCGAAGCTTCAACATTTATCTGTCCTCTGTTACTTTGTGTTTGGTTTCTGGGGTGGATCTGAGATAGGCTTTGCGGAGCTTCTTGTTCATCTCTTTATTGCCCTTTTTGTCGTGGGAAGTGAAGGGAAACTATAGGGTTTTGGGGGATATCCTTGTTGGTTATTGGCCCCGAAAAATTTTTTATATGGGTTTCTCGCTCTATTCGTATAGTTGTTTTTTGACAGTTGTTGGTATTCTTGTTCTTTCTTTTTTTAAATTCTTGCTGGTTTTTTGACATCTTTATAGTTGCTTCCTATTTTAGTAACTATTTGTTGGTGTAATTATGATAAGTCGTAGATTTACTCATAGGCATTCCTTGGAACGATGTCTTAGTCTTAGATTTGTTTATGTTGAAGGTGGAATCTTTGTAATTATAATTATTGTCAAAAATAAGTTTTTTTTTTTAATTATGTAGGAGAGTTTAGATCTGTAGGATCTGGTTGGAAGCGGCTGGACTATCTTTATCGATGTTTGGAAACCATGAAGTGCTAATTGTTTGTTCTTTGTTCATTTAACTGCCCTCTAAAGCGGAGTAATAGTGATCATATGCATTAAATTTACGATTTTGTAGAAGATTAGTCAATTTACAGCATGGTTGCTTCAATTGCTGCCTCTGCTTTCTTCCCGGCACAATCTTCCTCTTCCGTGGCTTCTGTGAAGACTTCAAAGATTATTGGTGAAGGTCCAGAGTCATTGACTGTTGGGGGAATTGTTGCCAAACCTGCATCATCCTCCGGTGCCATGCAGGTTAAGGTCAATGCTCAAGCTGTTCCTAAGATAAATGGAACGAAAGTCGGTTTGAAATCTGAGTTCCTGAAGGCTGAGGATGATGCTTCTTCTTCTGCCCCAAGAACATTTTATAATCAACTTCCAGACTGGAGCGTGCTCCTTGCAGCCATCACCACCATCTTCTTGGCAGCTGAGAAGCAGTGGACTCTCCTTGACTGGAAGCCACGGAGGCCTGACATGCTTGCTGATGCATTTGGCCTCGGGAAGATTGTTCAGGACGGGCTTGCTTTCAGGCAAAACTTTTCTATTAGGTCGTATGAGATTGGGGCTGATCGAACAGCTTCTATAGAAACTTTAATGAATCATTTACAGGTGAGCTTGGAAGGATATCTATATATTTGTGTTTTCATCTGCCTTTGAACCTAATGTTTTGATACCCTGTTGCAGGAAACAGCACTTAACCATGTGAAGATTGCAGGCCTTATGGATGATGGTTTTGGTGCTACACCTGAAATGTCTAAAAGAAATTTGATTTGGGTCGTCGCCAAAATGCATGTTTTTGTGGATAAGTACCCTTCATGGTGAGTTCCTGCTCTAACCTTGCTGCTTTTTTCATCCTTCTGTAATAACAAATTGAGTTTGAGAATATTATATACTTTGATATTATATCTGTTACATTTACTGGCATTCCAGCTTATGTCATTTCACCCAAAATTAAATTCATATTTTTTTTTTACTGTTTGTTATTGTTTTACAGCTATACTCCTATCAGAAGATGTTATTGAAGGCATTTATGCCTATAATCGTTCATTTATAGATGCTCGAGATGTGCTATTCTGTATGTTTCTTTCTTGATGTCTATTCATGAATGATGTATAGAGATGTCTTCTGCTGGATTCATTTGGACATCTAATTCTTAGTATTCTTTGCTAGGAAGTAATATGTTTCGTTTCTTTCGTCTGATTCTTAATATTCTTAATTTCTGTGGGCCATGATCATATTAACTGCAGTGTTTGTTTAATTTGGGACATTTCTTGCACTTCCCATAAAATTAAGGTAATGTGAGACAATTATTGTGGCAGCCAATATCAATTCCTAAGTTAATCAGGAATGCACAGAACACTTGAAATGAGCAAGACAATTATAGTAGTACCAATAGCAACTCATAAGTCACTCCAGAGATGGAATGCATAGATCACTTATCTGAAGTAAACCATGTTGTTTAAGAGTCGTCTTTGTAAGATTTTTCATGAGCGCCTATGATGTGATTTTTTTTTGGCTCAGATTGTTATACTAAATACTAAGTAGCCTTTGAAATCATTTTTTTCTACAAAACCTAAACATTCTTTTCCATGCCCCCTCACACATGGGTGTATTGAGGGTGTCTAGAGCACATGACCCAGCTGACTCAGGCTTATCTTACTAAGTTGTCTGATTGTGTGGCTCAGGTTGTTCCTTGACTGTTTCTCTTTTATTACTTTGGATCAAAATATTTGTAATAAATAGGAGGATTTATATACATATCACAAAAATTCTTAGGTATTTATATATGTAACACCTAAAGCTTTTTATTTACTTATATAACACTCAGTGTTTAAATCATATCAAAACATATGCATGAGAATTTGTATTTGCAATTTAGATAATTTAATTTTAGTAGTATTTTTTATGTGATTTAGATATTAGTGTGTTATATAAGTAAATATAAATATTTAGGTGTTAGATACGTAAGCATATAAGAATTTTGTGATATGTGTGTGAATCCACAAAATAAAAATGGGATAAAGAGCTAAAATATAAAGATATAAAGGGAGAAAACATAATCACGTGCCACAGTGTTTTAGTGAGACTACCTGGAGTCATTAGAAATCTATGTCAATATTTCATTGACTTGCAACCAGTGCAATCTAGAATGAAGTTTAATATAATAGAGGTCGATTTTTTTATAATGCTCCCACTAAAGAAATATTTCTAGATTCTCTCTTGCTCCCACAAGTCATTGATTCCGAAGCTTGATATGTAAATTTTCTTTAGCTGACATTGTGCCTGGAAACATACAAAAAAAAAAGAAAGAAAGAAAGAGCCTGACTTGTGCTGTTTTCCATTATATTTACTGTTCCTGTTGGATAACTTCACAACAGTACCGATCATTGGTTACTATAGTACTGGATTTGATATTTATTCTTTTTTCAAATTGTGGAGGCAGGGCAGATGTTGTTCAAGTTGATACTTGGGTTGGTTCGTCTGGAAAAAATGGTATGCGCCGCGATTGGCACGTTATTGACTGTCAAACAGGTGAAACTATAGTGAGAGCTACAAGGTCAGCACCCTAACTTATGTGTATAGCACAATTTTCGCCTATCACTTTATTTCATATAATTACTAAAGAAATAGACTTTTATGATCTACTCTTTGATTAAGGTTCCTTGTTTTTCTGTTATTTCTGTTCAGTGTTTGGGTGATGATGAACAAACAAACCAGGAAGCTATCTAAAATGCCAGATGAAGTAAGGGCCGAAATAGGTCCCTACTTCATAGAGCGCACTGCCATTATAGATGAGGATAGTAGAAAGCTACCAAAGCTCCATGATGACACAGCTCAGTATGTGCGAGAAGGCTTAACTGTAAGTGCAAGATTCAAGATCAGTGCTCTCAATTTCTTTTGGTTCAATCCGTTAATGTTCCATATTTTCTTTTTTTTTCTTGTGTAAAACTACAGCCTCGTTGGGCTGACCTGGATGTGAATCAACATGTGAACAATGTCAAGTATATTGGTTGGATTCTTGAGGTAATAATTTGGATGCATTTTTTGAGGTTTACCAATGAACGCGCATTAATTATTTTACCTCTATACCGCACAAAGCAAGTTTCTTGGCATCTCTCCTTTCATTGCTTTCAGCTAATTGAAAAAAAATATATATTAATAAAGTTTCTTTGCATTATTTCATGTCACATGCGTTAGAATGGTCAATAATGGTTATTCAATGATTTGTGGTTTGAAAAGCCGGCATCATGTGTGGCTATATTGTGAATTCATCTTTAAAGTTTCGGGAACATGATGAGCTTGTCTTTTTTTTTTCCTTTTCTTTTTTGACATCAAGTGCTTAAGCATAAATTCATTTTCAAAACTTTTATCAAGTTTATTAATTTGTTTTTCATATTGCTGCCATATTATTATTTATGTATTGCTTTCTTGGCAATTTTCAGAATTTTGTGAGACTAAACAGCTTTTACAGTTACATTTAGGCTTCGTTTGGGACAGTTTCTTTGCTGTTTCTTAAAATAATTTTCTAGTACAAAAATTTTTTGAATTAAAAGTGTTTGTGCTGAAAAGCAATTTTATAAAATAGCAAAAAAGTTGTCCCGATGAAGCCTCACTTTGTAAGATAAAAGTAAAAAGTTGTTGCCCAATTTTTATAAAATAAAATAAATTATAATATCCATAATAGTTTTGAAAAGAAATATTTTCTCAAAACAGTTTTTTAGCTAAGTTTACAAATAGCCAAAAGCAAATATTATTATCTGAAAGCAAATCTTCATAAATGGACCCTACGTTAGCTGGCAACCACCACATGCTGGTGTTAACCTTCAATTTCTCAAAAACTAGCTCTCTTTCAAGCTTTGTCTTTTTGGATCCATCTAATTTAACGCCTTCACATGGTTGAAGTATTATCTGAAAGCAAATCTTTCATAAATATAGTCATACACCACCGGTGGATTGGAACTGTTATCTTTTCTTTTTCATTTCTTTAAAGAACGCTTTAGCTTTTTGCTCACTTGGTTTTGGACACAGGGAATAACAGATTACTTCTCATTAACATGGTACCTAACCCTACTTAGAATGAGTTATGATCAAGCAACTCTTATAAACATTTCTATATTTAATCACAGTAGTTACTACTTTCTGGTGAACTAAACAATTTGATATTCCTTTACATTGTGTAGATTTTACAAATCTCTCAATCAAAGTTAGATTTTACAAATCTCTCAATCAAAGTTAGATTTTTTATGTTTTTTTATTTGGAATTCTTACAGAGAATGAGTTATGATCAAAGAACTCTGATAAGCTTTTATATATTTAATCACGTTAATTACAACTAACTGGTAAATTAAAATTTTGATCTTTGTGAAGGATGCGTGGGCTGATGGTTGAAAAAGAAATGTTTTTTTCAGGATAGTCCTGAGTTTGAGCCACTTGTTTTAGAATTTCTCACTCAATATTTCTAATAAAACTAATTGAAATTTCTTTCCATTCAATAAATTTCTGCAAATCTCTCAACCAAAGTTCAATTTTTATGAATTATTACAGAGTGCCCCAACTACCATCATGGAGAGCCATGAGCTTGCAGGAATGACTCTTGAATATAGAAGGGAGTGCGGAAGAGACAATGTGCTGAAGTCTCTGACCTCTGTCAATAACTGCCCCGGTGGGTCGGGAGGTGCCGGAATGGAGTGCGTGCACCTTTTGCAGCTTGAGGGCGGCGATGAGATCGTGAGGGGACGAACACAGTGGAGGCCCAAGAGCGCCCGGGTCTTCGACAACAAGGGGCCTCTCCCAGTTGGAAGCTCATGAAGTTTCACTCAACTTATCATCTTGGTTCTGTATCAGCTGCAGCAAAGAGATAGGGAGATGGTGAACCCAATAACTTCATGCTGCTGCTCATGTTTATTGTTTATCTTATTTATTTTTTTCCCCATGCTTGTAATTAAGCAAAAAGCTGTTAGATTTGTGTTCCTTGATGCTTTCTTCTTCTTGTGTGAGATTTAAGGGAAAGTTATTGTAGAATATTGGTTTGATGATAATCATGGCTATATGTTTATCTCACAAATGTATTAAGTATTTGAAAGGAGATCACTAACTCTTGTTGAAGGCAACTTGTTTGACGGAATTCCATTAGGGTTTAAGTGATTGTATGATTATTTTTGGGATGATATAATCTATATAAAACAGAATGCTTGTAGAGCTAGCTTTTAGTTAATGTAATGTTGTTTAAATTAATTAATGATAATTATGTGCTATTTAATTGTCAGTCATTAGGGTATCTTAATATTTGGAGAATGGACAATTTAAATAATATTAATGTGAGCAAAATTCAACATTATAAGATCTGAGCTTCTTTTAAATAAAATCTTTAAGCATTTGAAATTTGTTAGTATGATATTAAATAATTTGCGTTTAATTTGCTCATATTAATTCTATTTTGGATTATTTTTATTAAATATTTTATACATCTATGTAATCATAATTAATAGTAATAGTAATATATAGTTTCACTTAATAATATAAAAATTAGCATTAACTAAAGCTATGAATGCAAAATAATTATAAAAAGCTATGTGATATTAAGAGGCTTGAGTGGTTAGAGAAGAACTTATGATGATATCATTATATAATCTAACAATTTAGCAAGGTACCCTAAGAAGAGCATGAAAGCTTGAGTTTTTTATTCAAAGAGGCAATCAAAATGAGATTCACCAAACATGTGACATGTCTCTAATAGATAAGGAGTATAAAATAAGGAGAGATAAGGAGTATAGTTGTATAAGGCTATCAAAGATGTAAAAGGCATTGAAAAGGATGGGAGGAATATGGAATAATATCATGAAAAAAAAGAATGGTTGAAGATAAAATCATTTAAGGATGATGACATGGTTGGAATTAGAGGAAGAGGAGGCTTGAAATGAACAAAAAAATAGAGTAAGTGTTCAAATTGGAGAAGATGAAGGAAAAAATGAGAAAGATACATAATGTGATGAAATTTGGCACTGAACCATATTATTTAATGTGATGAAATTTTTATGAACCATATTATTTTAAACTTTGATGTTTTTTGTTGCAGTATCCTTAATGTTATCTTCAAGGGCAACAAAACTAACATGTTAGTCCAATGAGACCATATATATTGGCACTGCTCAATCTTAAATCACAATAGAAAAAAAGATCTAACAAAGTCCTCAAATAAAATAAAGACAAATCTTCTTAAAAAGCTTCTCCAAAAGAAATAACCTGAGTTGCATGAGAAGCTAATAGAATTATTATAGTTCATTAGATGCATACAAGACTAACATCTAAGAAATTCATTATGTTTTAGCATTTGAGGTTAAGGTTGCATTTCCACTTGAAGTAGATTTGCCTTTGCTTCTTGCTTTTCTAAGCAAGTCAATATAATAATATAGTGTACATTTCTAACCTAAAAAAATTCATTAGAAAAGGCACAACTCCAAGCTTTTAACAAAAACTCATACTGTATAAAGCACAAATGATACATTTTTCTCTTTACTTTCTAAAATAACTTTCTAGTACAAAAAATTCTTAAAAGCTGCAAAAAAATAGTGGCCAAACGAAGCCTTAATCTCACACCTAATCAGTCTGCCCTCGGGCATTCAAAGTTGAGGATCTCATCTAAGCCCTTTGTTAAGAATTCATATCCTATCAATTTGTATCTGATAATTTGAAACATAAGAAAATCAATTCATTATTGAAGAAGCACACGAATGTAAGACTCATCAACTTCTCAATCTTAAGATAATATGATAAAATTCTCTCATACATATGGGCCGCCTCAAAATGCATTACAAGTCTACATCAAGATATACACATTCAACGACTCCTTACTACTCATTCACACTGAGGTTATGATTTTCAAAACCTCAACCCTCACATCAAAAGCCACCTATAGGTGCTCACTTTCATAGTTATTTTTAACAAGATAAAACACTGCTTTCATTAGTGATGTCAATATGATTATGTGCATAGAAGAAAGTTCAAGCATGTGTTCATCATGGACAAAAAAAAAACCATTATATAATTTTTGAATGAAATTTATCACATTTTTAACTTAAATAATTATTTTTTACAATTAACATTATATAATTATAAGATTAATTTGGAATACCCTCAATTTAATCAACATTAATTAGAATGTTTTTTTTTTCAATAAAATTTTAATATCATATTCATCTATGACTTAATAGTGATAAATGTATTAATCCAATGACAAAAAAAAAAAAAACTATATAAATGTGATGAACATTTCAACTCTAGAAGAAATTATTCTTTACGAGAAAAATCATCTGAATCGTAAATATACACATTGTATACTTATATATATAAACATTTTGTACAGCGGATGTTCTCAAAATTCTGGCTATTATTCGACTACTATTGTAGCTGATTCAGGCAACCGCGCCCTCTCTCTCTCTTGTAATTTGTATTCGGTCGAAATTGAAAGGAGAAGAGCAAGGGGGAGGAATTGGAAGCGAATATTTGTAAGATGGACTTTCTTTTACAAATCGTTATTTATTTGTGATGATAGACTTTCTTGGTTGAAGATTGTAACCCTAGCTTGCTTTTTTTTATTTTTTCGATGTTCTTTTGATTGTATTGCCCTCGTTGAATTGAAACCCTACTTTTACTCATCTCTTCCCTTTTTTCTTTCGTCTAAAATGTTTTTTTCCTTCGTAAAAATGTTTGTTTTCAATTACCGGCCATCATACTTGGCTGAAATGCCTAATAAATATTGTAGTGTTTATGTGGATTCTATTCGTGTTTTGTAAATATATGTGGAATTCTTGTTTCTGAAATGGCATAGTGGAACGCGTTTCGTTCTGTAGGAGATGGCGGAGGAGTCTCCTTCTGGAGGGCATTTTGAGAGGGATCTTTCTGTAATTTCCGTTCAGGACTCAAGTGGCGGAATGAGTATGCTCGAACCTGATCAGATGATGGATAATAATTCAAATGATGTCGAGGAAGTCAAAGGTGGGAATCTGAACTTAATTGATGTGGATGATTGCAAGGAGAAAATACAAGATGTTGAAGATGATGGAGTTCCTACTGTGGGAATGGTGTTCAAAACCTTTGAAGAAGTATATGATTTTTATAACCAGTATGCTCGGCGTGTGGGGTTCGGTACAAAGATTAGGAGGTCATGGTACAGTCTTGATGATGGGCAATGCAACAAATTCATGCTCACTTGTTGCAAAGAGGGTAAGAGAGAGTACAAGAACTCGGAACGCTGCAGCTCATATAGATTAAGGCTAGCTGCTCGAACTGATTGTCAAGCCAGGATTAAAGTTTTTAAGAAATATTCTGATGGGATGTTTCACTTAACAGAAGTTAATCTTGAACATAACCATCCTGTTAGTCCTTCAATGTCAAGATTCTTTCGTTCTCACAAGGACTTGAATGATGGTGCAAAAAAGCTGCCAGTTATGAGAGGGAAAGGGCATAGGGATATATCATTGGGTGAGAATGAACAAGAGCATTCTTCAGTAAAAGCACGGTCTTCTTTCCTAGGGAAGGATGACCTTGAAGCTCTTCAACAATTTTTAGCTCGAATGCAGACTAATGGCACAAACTTCTTCCATTTGATGGATTTAGATGAGGATGGCTACCTTAAGAATGTCTTCTGGGCCGATGGCAGGTGTAAGGCAGCATATCAGTACTATGGTGATGTTGTGACATTTGATACTACCTATCTTACAACTAATTATGAGACACCTTTGGTTTCATTTGTCGGTGTAAACCATCATGGTCACTTGGTGTTGTTTGGTTGTGGTTTGATTTCTGATAGAAGTGTTGAGTCCTATAGGTGGTTATTTAAGTCATGGTTATCATGCATGTCAGGAAGTTATCCAAGTGCCATAATAACCGACCATTTTAAGGCATTACAAGAAGCAGTTGCAGAGATCTTTCCGGGTTCCCGTCATCGTCTTTGTTTATTGAATATAATGAAGCAAATGCAAGAGAACTTGGGGGCATACCCTGAATATAAAACCATCAAGGGAATGATGAAAAAAGTTGTGTGTGACTCATTGAGGGCTGACGAGTTTGAAGAAGAGTGGAAAATTATGATTGAGAAATATGTGCTTGAAGATAATGAATGGCTGAGGTCTCTGTATGAAAATAGGCATTCATGGGTACCTGCTTTTGTAAAAGAAACTTTTTGGGCAGGTATGTCAAGCACTCAACATAAGGAAAATATAAATTCCTTTTTTGATGGATTCATTTATCCTAAGACAACCTTAAAGCAGTTCATTTGCAAGTATGAGTCCACTTTAAAATGTAAATTTGAAAAAGAAGCACAGGCAGATCGTGATTCTTTCCATAAAAGCCCACAACTAATATCAAAATTTTACATGGAGGATCAACTGCGTAAGCTTTACACGGTAGATATGTTCAAAAAATTTCAAGAAGAAGTTAAAGCCATATTATATTGTATTCCTTCACTGGTTAGGGTGGATGGTCCGGTATCAATCTTTGAGGTCAAAGAACCTTTGAGAATGAAGGATGGAAATCAGATGGAGAACAAGAACTATGAAGTTACTTATACCTCAAATGAGCTGGAGGTGAGATGCATATGTTGCTCATTCCAAATGATTGGCATATTATGTAGGCATACATTGTCAGTTCTTAACTTTCTTGAGATCTATGAAATCCCAGCTCATTATATTGTTGAGCGCTGGCGAAAGGATTATAAGAACATTCATGTTCTGCCCTGCTTTTCAAATGATCTTGGAGCTAATGGGCCAGCTGAGCGGTATGATAATTTGTACAAGCATTGCCTAAAATTTATGGATTTAGGGGCAAGTTCTGATGGGCTCTATGAATATGCTCTTAAAATAATAAGTGAGGCAACAAATGAACTTTTTGCAAGTGATCCAACTTCAAGTGACATACAACCCAGAGCCTGCAATCCTTTCAATGATAAAAGAATTATTGGGAATGAGAATGAGGAGATCTACGATCTTTCAGAATTGAGGCAGAGAAGTCAGCCACTAAAAAAGAGAAAAGAGTTGGCAGAAAAAACTGTAAAAAACAGCAAAAAGAAGGTATTCTAACATGATTTTTTTACTGTTATTTGTATTTAATTTATCTCTCCGCACTCTGAAACATTTGCCTTACGAACATTATCATTATCTTAACAGGTTCCGCCAAGAAAACCAGTGGTGACGTGTCAGAATGATGTGCTTCGGATGGCCCCTGATACCCCACAATTTGATGCACACATTTGGACACAAGACAACATGAGCCTAGCGGTTTAAAATATCTTATGTTTTAGTAGATACATTATTTTTCTTTCTTTGAATATTCTATTGATAAGATTCAACCTATCAATGGCCATTCAGGACCAAGTCAGTCCACCTAACCTGTCAATTGGGAATCATTTTGGAGTACAGATGAGTCAACAACATGTACTTGACAATCAAGCAGGGCTACGATGGAGTTTTCAGCATATTTTCCAAGTATGTACTATGTTTGCTTATTAGCTCTCTTAGTCTATATGTATTTATTTCATTTCACTGCAATTTCCATTTACAGAGAACTTGTTGATGTTATTTTGCAGCAACCTCACACACCAGATGGACCTCCAGGCCCATGGTCTGGTTAGACTTATGAGCCAGCGTCAAATTAGGAGAACTGGACCAGGTATAGCTGGAATAGTTTTCCCAATTCTGTTTCTGTTTATCCTATTTTTGCTTATTTTGAATTCCGCGGACTATGAATGACTGCATTGGTTTGTTTTTAAGGCATTCATTATTATGTAGAGAGTTACGGTGGTAATTTGTCATTTTTGTTGTTTGCAAATAAAGCATTTATCTTCCAATTCTCTCGTTGCTTTACCACTGTTTTCATAATTGCAGATATTAGTAAATGCATAACATATAACTTTCTCTTCATTGGGTTTTGCAAGTTTGATCATAATACTGTAAACAATACCAAGTTGTTTTATGGATATTCTATTTCTAGTTGATGTCCATTGTAGGCTAAAGAACTTAGTAGAAACTCGTTCATCATTTTGGTTTCAAATATATTGTATTACTTTTATCTGCTTGTGTTGCTGTTGTATTATGCTAACCTTGTGAGACTAATTAATATGTAGATTTTGGATTTTCTTAGTATTTATTGGGTACATTCTAGTGGTAACCAATCCACCATCATTAAATTTCGAGATGCATTAACCCTTGATTAGAATTAATAATTTTGACCATGATGGCTTATTCAAAATAAATTCGTTTCAAGTTAATTTTAATAGAAGAGTTGCTCATGTACTTGCCATTGAGAATAGAGACTGCAAAGCGGTTAAGTTTCCATGTATAGATTTCCAATTGAATTTAGAAAGGATATGTTTTTTTTTTTTTGTCTTCAGATGTTTTTCCAATTAACCAAGTTGAATCTTTAATTGCCTTTCTAAAAAAACTTCTAATGTTATCAATTTTATTAATATTTTAACAGCCAAAAGAAAAATTAATAAAGAGTTATGATGATAAAATTGAATTAATTAAAACTATTTGACCTTCTTTTGAGAGTGATTTACCTTTCCAGGAAGATAGTTTTTTTTTGAATTTTATCCATAATTCTTTTTCTGCATAACTTTTTAGAAAAGAAAAAGATTTGATAAAATTAATTTTGAGATTAGAAATATCTTCAAACAAGAGTAAAATGATTTTAGGAGCTCGTGGGCTCTGAAAATTCACGCCCCGGCTTCTCTGCAGGCTCCTTTTCTTTCTTTTTCGGGTCGTTGATGAGAGATTTAACCCTTAAGTTCCAAGACAAATTTTCAGAAGATAGATTGGATTGTGAAAAAGACACTACTTAGAGATTCCGCCCTCATTTTGGGAGGACTTTAGATCAAGTTCAAGTTTCCTATAGGCGCATACCCCTATAGTTAATTACCCCTCCTGATAGCGAGATATAACTTTCGATTAAGGCTAATCGTGAAACAGTTATGTGATTTGTTAGACTTTGATACTTTTGAATGTTGTGTAAGAGCGACTATAGGTATTTTATTTTCATGTACTCTAGCTTCAGGCCTGAATTTTCTGTATTTGTTGATCTCTTACCTTATTCTATTTTTTGTCCATAATTCGATGATAATTTTTGTGAGTGTTCCTGATTTTAATTAGATCCGTTAAATTCAGATTTCTTTTTGCAATGTGAATCTTAATTAACTTGTGATTTTTTATGCTTTAAATTTTCCGTGATCTTAAATATGATTTCATTTTGAGAATCAATAAATATTCTTTTGTTGTGGAGTTCTTCTATATTTGTGTTTTTGTGGCGAGGAGACAAATTCTTGTTTTAATTGGTCTGTAAATCTTGATTGGTTGAATTCATTCATTGTATCGTTTAGTTGAATTAGAAATCCTAGATCTTTGTAAGTCCTACACTCCTATATCAGGGGGGGCTTGCTTTATCTAGAGCTGAGAGAAGAGGAAGTTGCAGAAGCCATCTAATCAAGGAAGCCATTTCCATTCTGAAGTTATAATTTCATCATCTTTAATGATTAAACATTCTTCGTTCATTCATCAAAAGCATTCTCCTTCTCCTAAATCTAGCTTTAGTAGCCCCCAACAAGGAACCAGAATCCCTTAGCTAATTTTTTGGAAGGCGTCGTATCCATATAAGGTTCACCCATTACATTTAACTTAAGCTCTATTGAAAGATCTAAGTCCGCATTCCCCTTGATCTATTTCTAAGTTTGTTGGTCTAGCACTACTAAATTTGGAAACTGATTGAGGGAAAGCACTACCATGTTTGTTAAAATTTTAGTAGGAAGACGAAGGAAACTCAATGCACATAACTTGGAATGCTATGTGCACTCAACCTAGACCAGACTATTATGACAAAACAAACAACCATAATTGGTACAATCAATTAATCAATATGTAAAAGTCTATAAATTAGGATAGTTTGAAGATAATATTATCCTTATCCTTATTACTTTAAGTATGAGATTTTTCTTAACCTCGTTACGTTTAACCTAGTAATAATAAATAGTCAGAAATTCAGCCAAACTTAACATGAGCTGCCTAAAAGGGTTTGAAAACTATTCTTGTTTAATTAGTGTTTCCTGGTTTGAGTCTTTTTAGTTGGCCTACAAAAAATTGGTTGTCTGAGAGTAGTACTTTGAATTAAATAAAATTATTTTAACATATATATATCTTGAATAATTTTAATGTGTTTGATATATACATATAGTGAGGGCGATTACAAAGAGGAGTTGGGGATAGCTGACGACCCCCTCCCTCTCTCCCTTTGATTTTTTTTTCTTTTTTTAAGTTTGTAACTATATATAATAATAATTTTTTTTCTTAAATTTCTGTAATTACATATTTTAGAAATTTTATCCTCTCCCACAGCAAAATTTATGATAATCTTTTTTCACCTCATCTCATTTTAAAATTCTAATTTTATTGGGAAACTTACATAAGCATTTCAACCTTATGCCATGAATTTGGGAGCTTTTATGAACATCTTGGAAGTTGGCAGTTCATTTTACTTGCTTTATTGTTGAATTGTAAACTTAACTTGCACTTTACTTTTGCAGATTCTCAAGTGTTGATCTTAACTTCAATCAGTGGCAGGTCTAACAAGGTTTTTTTTTCCCGGAAGTTGCTGTTTAGTTGAGAAGTAAATGCAAGTGATTAACACCCGACCGATGGCTTCTCGTAGTCCATATCCCCTTCAAATATTAGTGTAAATAACATAGTTCCACGAATAAAAACTTATGTTGTTTATGCGTATTATAACTTTGCAGAAGAGAATATACTTTTTAGATTTTTTTTAAAAATAAATGAATCTGATTTTAAGTTGATTAAGATTTTCGTTGAGACAGCTTTTTGTACTAAAAATCTACTTTCTAAAATAGCAAGAAAACTATCTTACATTTTTATATAAAAAAATTACTTCAAAAATTGTACGCTATGTGTAGATTAGTATTCATGATGATCAATATAATTGATAATAAGACTGATAAAAGGCATAAAATTTTCATATCGCTTGATTACAACTGAGCACTGCTTCCTACTGACCAAGACATTTTAATAAATATTATATTAATAAAACGAAACATCCAAAATTTTTATGCTAAAATTATGGGAGCAGGTTTAAACAATTCTGCATGCCTTTGCTCCAATTTAATTAGGCTTTACGATTGAGAATTCCCTTGGCCTATAAAATTTATAATCATTAAATTTATTTTTAAATAAACAAAACGAATTATATATAGGAATCATTTTAATTAAATTTGCATTGCGATGATCCTACCCTATAATTCTTACCAAGCAGAGAGTATAGAAGCAATCATGTTATAACCTTACGATAGCAGCTTGACAATGCACAAAATTTTGCCTGGATGTGTGTGAAGTTATAAATATAACCCTAAAAAAGGTAGTAAAATGACAGAGTATTACTACTTCCAGAGCTTAACAAACTTATCATGGCTGGCCGAAGCCACCAATCCATTAACGTTAGATGCCGCAAGAGCAGCAATGAGTCCTTCATGCGCTGCAAGCGTCAAGGTCTTCTTCTCTGCCATATCCCACAGCTCCAGCGACTGATAACAGCCAATCAGCAGCAAAGATGAATAGGTGGGGTGGAACACACACGAATGGAATTTATTCCCGCTACAGCTCAATTCATGCACACACTCTCCCTCCCTCCATACCCGGACTGAGTCCTCACTCACTGAAGCCAATAGATCACCAGAAGAATCCCAGCATATTGAGTCAACATGTTTAGAGTGCCCCTGCAACAACAACAAAAAACCTTTTCAGTTAAAAGCATTCTATGATCCCCGAATTCTGTGTGGACACCGGATGGGAGAACGAGAGTCCGGAGGATGTTCGCTTGATACAAACCTGCAATGAATGAAGGCGGCTCTGTGTTTCTACATCCAGTACAGCCACTATGTTCTCTGCAGCAGCTGCTAGATATCGTCCCAAACGCGGTTGAAATCTCATTTGTGCAGTGCCGCCCTGTAGATGAGAAAGTGTTTCAGAGCTGCTGCACTTTTAATCTCAAGGTATGCATAAAAGCTATGAGAATGTCGGCAAAAAAGCAAGTACCTTGAAGACTCTTGCACAACTACCATTAGTAATACTCCAATATCGTACTTCCCCCTCTCCATCGCATGAGCATATCAAATCCTCTTTATTGGGATGAAAATCCAGAGACATTACAGATGCAGAATGCCCAGTAAAGTTGCGCAGTGAATATCCCGGCTGAAATTACATATCAAGTATAGTGGTCATAGGTGATGGATACATTAATGTTTGTGCTCAGTCAGAACACCAATCAAATCAAAATTGATCATAGCAAGTGCGTATAAATTTTATTTTGGGCATGTCGATGAAGAATGCCTATAAAGACAGCATTTGTCCTTTAATCTTAGTATTGAATTAAATGGATTAATAAGTAGTATGGATGGCTCAAAAGCCAGGGGTGGTCACCATAAAATTTAAATTTTGGTGTTCTAAATTTAATTCACTTTTTATCCTCATTTAGTAAGGTAAAGTTGATATTATCTAATGATGCTGTTTACTGTCAAGAATAAGTTAAGATCTATTATTATTAAAAAAAAAAAAGAGAGAGAAAAAACAAAACCATTTCTACCTAAGCCATGTCACACACTCTCACATAACCTTCCACAATCTCCGAACCGACCCCACTCCTCTTCTTAAGGTGGCAAGCTATAATTCCCTCCTTCCTCAACTGACTGTCTTTATTATGGGCTCCGAAAATTCCATGTGCACCCCAGCCTCTCCGCTCCAGTCTTTCTCTTTTCTTGTTTGTCATGATGGCGGAGAATTTTAACAGATTTAGGTTACAGATGAATATTCATAAGGCAGATCGGATTTTGGATAAAATACTACCCAGAGATTTCACCCTCATTTTGTGAGGACTTTATGATCTGCATTCCATTTTAATCATATCATTCAAGTTATTCAAATAATTTCATATTGATCTATATAATAAATATCATGACATAGGATGAATAATATCTCTATAATATTAAATTCAAGTCTGCCCGTTCAATATGATGAATTGTCTTTGATAAAGAAAATGTATATAACATTAATAATAAGCAATCAAATAATAACAGTATTTAATGCATCATATGCAGAAAAAATAAATATCATTATTGTAATTAAAAAACATGAGTACTCATCATAAACTTAAGAAATGCGCTACTTAACTTTTACGCATTATTTCAACAACGGTAGATTTAATGCCTTCTTCCCTTACACGAGACTCTCGCTGGCCCTACCCATCTAGTTCGCTTCCTTCCTTATCTCTTTCTCTCAATCTCCCTTGCTTGTTGAGCAATCCATATCCCTAACTTGCACGCACGTGTCTTTCTTCTTCCTCCCTTTTTCCTTCTCTCTCTATTTCTTCCCTTCTCCTTCTTCCTCTTGGCACAACTTCATCTCATTCAAAGTCTCTTCGGTTCAAACGAAGGTAGCAAATTATAGTTATTCTCCATGAGGAGTCGTTACTTTTTCGCATCCAAACGTATTCCCTTGCTCAGTTTCACGATTCACCCCGTCAGAAGCTCCCGTGCTCACGGTTTGGCCACTCGACTCTGCTCATTGTGCTCGCACGGTTCTATTCATTCCTCTGTTAGAGATTTAGGGTTGGTTCAACTGAACCAGCTAAGCCCAGTTCTCAAAATTTTGGGTCTTTTTGTTTTATGCGTATCTCTTCAACTTTAGCTACTTCTTTGTTACCCTTATCAGACTGATTTGTACCCACTTCTCCCTTGCTCTTAGCTGCCCAAGATTATAGCTACATTTGGTTTTCCACGTTGATAAGAAGATAAATGATTTGAATTCAATGTATATTTTATTGAGGGTTTTTACACTCCTACTTATATTGCAATATTTTAAAGTATGCTAAGAAATTTCTACCTATAAAAATTAATGATTACATAGTGATTACAGTACAATAATCCTAAGATAAAAAAATACAAGTACTTAATCATGTTTCGACATCTACATCCACAAACAAAAAGTAATGTTCAACAATTTGCAAGTATTCACTTCACCCAAAACCTGTGACTAAATTCTTCCCAAGGGACGCAAATTGCAACCTTGGACCTCCAACTTCCAGTTCCACATATTGCCAAGCCAGCCCCATCAGATGAGACGGCCAACACTATTTAAGTCAGTTTTGTGAATAATTTTTCCATCCATTATGTCACTTTCTAATCCAAATATTTTAAAATTTTTGTTTATCCCCAATATCTAAGCGGTCCTATAAATCATACTAAAGTTTAATAAATAAATGGTCTAAAGGAATATAATGCACAGCTTTTGATTAAAAAAATCTTATTACAGTTTCAGTCTTATATGCATATTTAATGTGTGATTCTTTCAATTGCAATATAATTTGACTACCAAGTTTAAGGAGAGATTATCTACTTATACTGGCGAGAAGCCAAAATTTTCTTTAAATATTGAACTCCTTCCTTTTTCCCCTTTCTTCTTAAAACTTTGATATTGGCTCACTAAAATTCTTAATGTTAATTAAATTTAACACACCTAAGGTTTCAATTTTGGTGTCAAAATTACATTGCTTACTTTTTGGTTTGTTTAAATTTCTTGTTGATTTATTCAAAATTAATTGAGCATTGCATTAGCAGTAATATTCAAATTATCATATTTTTTATTCCCACCAAAAAAAGAGTAATTATATATTTAGTGGTCTTGCATTTGTAAAACCTAATTTTTTGCATGGTCTGTTTTTATTATATCATCCAAATTGCATTAGGAAAATTAAATCCTAAACCATTCTACATTACTAAGGTAGATAAAAAAAAGAGAGACAGAGAGAGACGGAGACAGAGAACAAGTATTGCTTTTGTGGTCATGTTGGATTGCTACAACAAAGAGGCAAGCATGGCCTTCTCAATGGCAAGCATAGTGATGTTAGCCACGACTATTATTGTGTCAGAAGTAAATGCGGTAGAGTCAAAGGTAAGCATGGTGATGCCAAAAAACTATTCTTATTATTGTGAATGGAAATGATAATAAACGATCTTTTAATATGAACACTTGCAAGCCCTTAGATCATAATAAGGTTCTTTATTAACCTTCTCTCAAAATTCAAGATAACTGAGAATTGCATGGAAGATAAACTTGTGATTCACTCATTTAAATTACAAGGTATTTTTTTTGCAGTCATGGACATAGATGAATCAATATCCATACACATATTTCTTGTGTCTTCTATGTTATGTGTTGCACTATTTTTTCCATCCTCCATTAGATTTCCTATTATTTCTATGAAGCTAACCATTATAAATGTATCATTTCCCTTAAGATCATCTTTGCAAGAAAGAATTCAGGAATATTAAAAGTTTACAGAATGATAAAAGAAGTTGCAATATTGGTTTAAGTCCTTTAGGAAAACACACACAATAACAGACCATATGGATTGTTAGAAATAAGATAAATTTTATAAGAATAACACTAAAGAGTAATATTGATCCAAAGAAAACAGAAATGACTTACATTATCAGCATCCCAAACCCTAACAGTTTTGTCAAAAGAAGACGTGGCCAACCTTGGCATGCTAGGGCTAAATCTAACATCAGTTATTAAATATGAATGCTCTTCCAGCGTTGATTTTGGCTTCAAAGTATCTGCAAACCACAAGACCGCCTACATTGCCCAATTAATATAAGAAAATTGAGAGCTCGTTCCACCACAGTCAACAAAGAAGAAACATGAAACTAAAACTGAACACATTAATTACAGCATACCTTCTTGTCATGACCGCCTGTTGCTAGAAGCTTTCCATCTGAAGAAAAGTGGCAGCAGACAACCTTGTTCGAACTAGCCCGTGCAACTCCAATTTCATTGAAGGTAAATCCTGCCAATGCCAAGGTCAGCGAACATGTTATAAATGCAAGCTCCAGAGTTTTTATTCTAATAAATATTACTGCATGAAAAGAACTGCTTATTATTATTAATGCTATAATTACTTTCTGTAGATCCAAATATGGATACCTTTGGTCACATCCATACACCGACCGACAGCAGCTCTTGCATCTGTGTCATCCTGAGAAAGAAACGATTCAACATTGTCATCCAATGATCCATCCTCCACAAACCTGTCCATGTCAGCCTGTACTTTGTCATCCCACTGCATAAAGAGTAACAATTCATTATAAACAGGCATACTTTGTACTTGAATTTATTGCAGCTCTAGTGCTAATTACCAACTGATTTGATGGAGAAGTTAAAGTTCCTGTAGCATCGGAGCCAAACATCAAGAGAGGCTTATTTGAGCTCATAGACATCACATCACCAGGTGTCTGAGTGGAGGGTGTTGATGGTGCTGAGCTTGGAGAAGGACCAGCAGTGTTGGCCGTTCCTGAACTATTTGCTGGACCAGAAGATGACACAGGTTGTTTCCGCTTACGACCAGTTTGGTTTTTTGTAGCCTAGATACCCATCCAAAGATTAAGGTTTGAAGTCAATCAAAGAAAATTAAACAAAGTATAGCAGACAGCAACAAGGTCTAGTTAATCAGTACAAAATAAGTTTCAAATAAGTACCGGATCATTTCCTCGGAAGGAGTTTGAGATGCTTCCATCTGCAGTACCAGTGCCCATTTTTTCTTGTTGACTAAGATGAGGACTTAAACCATTTGATTGCTGATTAGACATAGCATGCTGTTGCAATTGCTGGTGTTGTTGGCCACCACCTTGCTGCTGCTGCTGAAGCTGAGCTATCTTCTACTACACAAAAAGCAGTAGTAAGAAGGCTGACGGTATAAAAGAAAAGGTCAAGAAACTAACTTTTTATCAATATAGCAATTTTTAAAAGAGTATTAGGCATCCTCGTCACTTTCTCATTGTGGTTCTACACAGTTTTTCTATATAAAAAATTGGTAAAAGGATAAATCAGGAAAGATTACTGCAAATAGGGGGGAAGCCAGTTCTTACAGAAAGAAAATAAGCTTCTCGTAAATGGCTATAAATTACTATAATAGTAAAACACTATGAATGGCAAACCTTAATCAACATGTCCGTATCAGCACGTGGCAAACCAGGACATCCAGCTGGCATTGTAGCTCCAACATTTGGAATAGTATCACTCACTGAATTCACCATGCCATCCTTTCCAAGCCCAATGGTCCTGTTACCGAGCAACACCCTAAGTCTTCTGTTCTCCATGTCTGCAGCTGATTGTGGCATTAAATTTTGTGTTTGAAGTAGGATCTGCTGCTGTTGTGGACATAATAATTGCAACTGATTAAATGTTTGGGAAGATGGCATTAATGACTTCTGCTGAAAAATCCCAGATCGAAGTTGCTCAAGGCCCTGAATATGAGTACCAAACTTAACATAAGTTAGCAAAAAAAACTGTAAAGTTGCAACAACCAGCATCTGCTAGAGATTTCTTTATTAAGTAAACTACAACAACAACAACAACATCAAGCCTTTATCCCACTACATGGGGTCCGCTACATGAATCCTTTTTCTCCATTGTGTCATATTAAAAGTCAAATTCTCATTTAAATCTAATAAAGAAAGGTCATTCCTAATATTTTCTAACCAAGTCTTTTTAGGTCTACCCCTACCTTTCTTAACATAAGTCAACTCTAATACCTCTACTCTCCTAACCAGGTCATCGGAAGGCCGCCGTATCAAATCAATGCCTATTTGTCAGGGTGGTATGATATGAGGCATTGATGCAAAACTAAAAGTCTAAATTGATTGAAATGCAAAATGTTTGTGTTAGATCGATCAATTTGACTTACAAATTTTAAATTTTGACTTTCAAATTTAGCATTCTAAATTTGTTGACCAATGGACCCCACCTCGCACAGTTTACTCCCAAGCAACACAACAGTTTACCCAACCGACGCCTCGCTTCATTTTCACAAACTGCACGCACTGCACGCAAGAGCCTCACCCGTTTTCATTCGATTCAAATGCATGAACCTCCTAGACACTGCTCGCCTCTTTTTGTTCGCTTGCATGACCCCGCACACGAAATTCCCAGCTCGTTCGCTCCCTCTTATCCAATCAAAAATGCACACGTGTACCCAAACCTCCCATTAGATCCCTCTCGCTCAACTTCCTGTACACGTCTGACCTGGCCAATGCAACCCGAGTAGCACTCCTCACCCAAATCATTGACTTCCTAATATCAGCTGATATGTTGTTTAGATCACTATAGCCCCAACTAAGGGTGCAAACAAGTCGAGTCGAGCTCGAGTCAGGAGTGTTCAAGTCGAGCTAGACTACCAAATATCAAGCTCGAGCTCGAGTCGAGGCTCAAGCTCGGCTTGGCAAGGGAAAATGAGCTCGTCGAGCCGCAGTTCGAGCTGCTCGTCCGCATCCGTCATGCCACCCGCATCCGCATCAACATCCGCGTAAGTCGTGCCACCGTCGTCTGTGTCAACATCTGCGTATGTTGTGCCACCTGCGTATACGTCTAACGTGTCGCCCGCGTTCACCATGCCACCATTATCCACATCCGACGTGTCGCTCGCATCTGCGTCTGTCATGCCAACATCGTTCGCATACGAAGTGCCGCATGTCGTCGGCGTCTGTCGTGCCGCCCGCGTCCACATTTTTATTTCCCCACCAGAACAAGCCTCGCGGTTTCATTTTCCCGTCGCAGTTACGCAAGTTGCTTGATGAGCTTGCGAGTCAAGCGGAGGGTTGTTATAACTCGAGCTCGATAATCTCGACTCGTCGAGCCTGTTAATGAGTCATGCCCGTTAACGAGTTGAGCCTGAGCCGGCTAGTGAGTTGGCTTGACTTGGTTGCACCCCTAGCCCCAACACTAAACAAAATAATAATAATAATAATAGGTATAAATTTTCTTACTCGCTTGCTTGAACAACAGGCATTGAAGACCTGTCGTTGTATCTTTGATCCGTCCGAGAGAAGAACCAAAAAAGTGATGCGCCATTGTATGATGTAGAACATATATGGGGGGAGGGGTCATTTGAAAAATTAAAAAATGAATTTAATTTCAGATTTAAAAAAAAGGGGGAAGTGGAGGGAAAATTTGAATTTCAAATCACCTTAAGTGGGGAGGGTTTAATTGGGATTTGATGAGGGATGGGGGCTGGCGATTACTAAGGGTGATTGGAGTTGATTGAGGGCTTTAATGGAGAGGCATTAATTAGAGAGGAGGTGAGAGAGGGGGCCGGACAAATGGAGAGGAAGGAGAAGTGTCCACATGCAATGTATGTAGATCAAGCATTAAATGGGATTGGGAGAATTAAATCTGAAATTAATTTCAAATTGAGAGTAATTGGAGGAGGCTCCATAATGTAGAATTTGTTAAATTGGAAACGTTTTGAAATTCAAATTTATTTGAATTCAAAATTGAATGACTTTCCAAATTAACAAAATCTAATTTAGGAAGGTAATCAATAGGGGGAATAGAGATGTCTAGGTTCAATGTCTTTGGGCTAGGGATTAATTAACCAATTAATTTCAGATTTGATTAATTAATTGAATGAAAGAAGTTTCCAAAATTAATGTAATTAATAAGGATGGGTTTTAAATTCAAATTAGATTAATTTGAATTTAAAATCTTTCCAAATTAATGACAACATAAATAAGGAAAGAGAGAATTTTGGAGGGACGTGGGGCTAAGGAAGGAGGTGGACGGCGGGCGGGTGGAGCCATGGTGGATTTCGGCCAAGGGGAGGGAGGGGGAGGGGAGGGGCTAGTGTAGGTTGATGGTGTGGAGGTGATGGGGGTGAGAGGATCGGTGCTTTGGCGGAGGGCTTGAGGAGGTGGCAGTTTAGGGAAATAAGGAAAAACAAAACAAAGAAAAAAATATAGAACCGCGAGCCTTGGACTCTTCCGAAGACTGACGGGTGATACGATGTCCTTCACCAAGGGACTTCAAGCCAAGAGCCCGGACCCATCCTGCGGCTGGTAGAAACTACGATTCCCTCCATAGGGATTCTCACTAACGTTCTCCCAAAGAACAAGAGTGCAGAAACAATTTTTTTTATTAATAATCCATCATTCTAATACAAGAGCAAGAGCCTCTATATATAGGCCTTAAAATAAAAAGAAACTAAAAAGGCAACTTTGCCCCTTGGGCTTACATAAGACAAGACTCTTAAATAAGAGTAAAAATGGAAAATGCATAATTAAAATAAAAAATACAAATAAAATTTTAAGATAACGTAGGACGATCACGGTCGTCGATCTTCAGCTCCTCGGATAGGCATGGACGGTTGGATGTCCACATCATTGTATCTTTTATCCGGCCAGAAGAAATGAACATAAAAAGACTACACACCGTCGTATCTTTTGATCTAGCCAAAAAGATTGGATGGCAAGTGCCTACCCGACACCTCCTACACTGGAGGCCGACGAGAGGCTGCCAAAATTTTAAATGATAAAAGAACTTCACATAATTAATTTCAAACAAAATTTGTCATTTTAAATAATTTTTAAAAATAATTAATAAATTAAAATAAATTGTGTCATTTCAATTGATAAAAAAAGGGGTAGAGGGCAAAATGATTTGATTGCACGAAAATGATCTGGCTCAATTTTTAGACTTGGCTCAATATATGATACATGAAAAATTAAAAATTTTCATGGTTCGCTTGTGGGCTCCAAAATTTCCATATTAGCGCTCCCCGGCCTCACTCACCAATCGATTTATTTTTCTTTTAAGTGTGACGAAGGCAGAAAGTTTTAATGAGTTTAGGTTCCAGGGGAATTTTTAGAAGGCAGATTGGGTTTTTTAGATAAGACACTACCCAGAGATTTCTCCCTCATTTTGTGAGTACTTTTATGATCTGGGTTTTGGTTTCCTATCGAATAATCATGTGATTGTTACTGTTATCAATTGAATGATTGTTTTTCTACTATGCTTTGAATTTAGTAAAAGGATTTTAGTGACTTGTTGAGTTGCTTAACTCATTATGAGTGATTTAAATGATTTCAGGTTATGAAAGAGGATCAGGTGTATGAGAATGATCAAATCAGGATTCAAGTTTACTGTTAATTTATTTATTTGTGTTTTAGCTATTCTCTTATATTTATTATTGGTGATGATAGATTGTAATTGTATGATTCCTTAATATTGTATCTAATTTTTGGGTAAATGAATTTAGATATATATTGATGTTTTGATTAATAAAATTAATTTTTACTGATATATGATTTTATTATTGATAAATGAAATTAGATGACTCTGGCTATTATATAATAAAAGATTAAAAAAAAAAAGAATTCATCTAAATTAGATTCTGAAGCGTGGCACTTTCTTTCACCTAATAAGCCCGATCCATTCCCACTGCTTCAACCACCATCCAACTTGAATTCTACTAATATAATGTTACTACTTAAATAAAATTTTGAGGCTAATATGTAACAAAAATTTTAAAATAATATTTATCATAAACTAATTATGAAGGTCAACTATATAATTAAGTTTAAAACGTTAAACAAGGAGATTATATTGTTTTCAAAAAATTTCTACGGTTTGAAAGATAGTGCAAGATAGTGCAGCTCTGTCTTGTACGAGGTGGACTGAGGAGTTTCAATGGGAAGACTCGCAGGAATACTCCATCACACATTTTTTAATGGATTGTTCATTTAGCATAAATTTCAAAACATTTGCGTAGCTTTGATTCTAAATTTCTAGTCATTATTTTTGATACAAGGATATTGAACTTTTCATCTTGATTTCATCATGTTTTTAATTTTCATCTAAAGTAGCAAATGATTGCTCAAGATTAACAATGTGTTCTATGAATTTTTGCTGCTTGTATGATTTTCCAAATCTCATAATAAATCTGCAGTACCGAAAACCTAAGACATCCAACATCATTCAATGCACATGAAATCCAATATCGCTGCAAAATCAACAGCTTCAACCATATAATTAAATAATGGGTAGTTAGGTATCATTGTAGATACTCCCAAAAAAAAAAAACAATTGTTTGTATAAATTCTTAGATACATCTACTTTACAGTATAATTCACAGAAGAAAGCAATTAGTTAATCGTCCCAGATACCATTAGACAGCTTAGTTGAAACACTATCATCAAGTCAAAAAATAGAAACAAAAATAATTCAGACATGACCATTCAAACCCATTCAAGAATTTAGGTTCTCCAAATAATGATGGCACTAGCATTATTGACGAGACAAACGAATGTATATGTGCAGAAAAAAAAACTCACAGTGAGAGGCCATCCTTTGAGAGTTAAATTGTTTCCACTCTGGGTAGATCCTGCACCAAATATACATATGTAAAGCGTAATATCAATAAAGAAAGTCCTTAAACCAAGCTACTAAAGTGAACATATCATGAAATCCATTATAATAAAATTGGAAGAACTTGATAATAAAGTTGAATAAGCAAATCAGATGTATATCACTAAAATCATCGCAGCTAGGCTTGAAAAAAGGAAATCTAGCATCAAATAGTACAAATGAGATTTTCCACGGCTCTGATTACATATCAGAAATACATATTGACGATATAAAGAGATAAAGCAAATATTTGTGCATTATACAAATTGGCACTATAAAGTGAAGCAAGTATTTGGGCATTATGCTCTAATAATGAATATATATTGCAAGAACTTATTACCAGGAACTCCATTTAATGGTCCATCAGGAATAGAAGATCTTGGAGTCAATACTGTATTCATCTCAGTCTTGATATCCTGCAATGAACTTTAGTGATGTCAATCTTCCACAGGAGAAAAGGGTCACAATTATTCTACAAAGTACCTGTATTCCACCAGGTTGTTGATGGTTCCTAGCCTGCACCTGCTGCAAGGCCCCAGAGATGGCACCAGTTGATCCATGTAGAATTTGCCTACCAAATTGAAAACAATAATAACCAATAACCATACAATACGGTTGTCAAAATTATAATTCTCTACTAAATTAAAGTGTAAACACGTTTCCAATAGCTGAAAAATTAAAGGAAAAAAAACAGATCCCAGGCAGAAAATCAGCATTTACTAACACCACCACAACAACAACAACATCAAGCCTATATCCCACTACATGGGTCGGCTACATGAATCATTTCTCTCCATTGTCTTGTTAAGAGTCAAATTCTCATTTAAATCTAATAAAAAAATTGACATCTCTAATATATATTTAAAAAAATATCTACCCGTATTAAAGATTTTTTTTAATAGTGCATAATCAAATATCAATGAGTAGAAATGCAGTACTAAAACGAATGATACACAAACTATCTTCAATATCTTCTATGAAATTGAATAATGTACCGGATGTTTAGAGTATAGACCACGCAATATAGTGTTGTTGAGGTGAGTGGCATGCACAACCAATTGTCGGACAAAAGTTGAAAGATAAGTTAATGTTTCATCATGATAAGTGAAAAGTGTATCAAGAGTTTTACAAACAAATATTCAAACTAAGAAATAAGTTAAAACAACGGTTGGCACAAGGGCTTCAATCTATGATTCAGTAAATTCTGATAATGAATAGAATGACTTAGAGCAGACAAAAAAATGAAGGATGAAGAAGAGTGTGGATGATGATGAATGTGGAAAAGATAATAATGAAAATTAGATCAACTCTGGGTTATAGACGCCACAAACTTAAGTTGTTATGTTGTTTTTAAAGAAACTAAACAAATTGATCCTCAGACAATTTAGAGTACATTCAATGGACCTCAAACTTTTCTAATGTCCAAATAGCAAAGTTGAGGGATCAAAAAGGTCAAGATGAGAGATCAAAGTTGGTGCAACCAAAAAAAAAAATTTATTTGGATTGTAAACTAAAAGTCTTCCTTACCATAAATATAGACAAACACATATATAATATAACAATACTAGAACACAACACCTTACAACTTATATTAATTAGGAGAAGAAAGATACATATGGGACGGGAACCGTGGATAAAGAATAAGAACCGAGATGAAATAGTAGAGGGGAAGGGAAAAGGAGGCTAGCTCGCAACAACTAGAAAACTGTCATCTCGGTTTTACCTTCCAAAAATCATCCCATACTCTCGCTTTTAAAACTGTCATCTCGGTTTTACAGCAACTAAGGGGGGAAAACGAAGCATCCACATAGCAGCGCGGGGGGGGAGGGCGAAGCAACAACACATGCCAAGGAGGGGAAAACCGAAGTATCAAGGGGGGAAACCGAAGCATCCAGATGGCAGCCAAGGGACAACTTGATTGCATCAAAAGTAGTCTGGGCCAAAAACTGAAAACACCCTAAATACCCTATGGATCAATTTGGCAATTTTCTCAATTGCTTAAGCTGCTTCAACATATTCTTTGGGTAGATTTTTAAGCTATTATATTAAAATTTTGAAACTTAAAATGAGAATAAACTCAAACATATAATCTCTCATACAATGACTTAACTTGATTAAATTACATTCCTCAGAAGTTTTTTTTCCTCAAATAAATTACTGAGCTAGTTTTATTGTTTTTAAAAGCCTAACTTAGAGCAAATGTCTGAGGTGGAACTAGTACCTCGGTCGTGGTAAAGCATATCACCTTAAAAGCAACAAATACTGATGTAATATTGTTCCCAACCAAAGAAGGCTCTTGGGTAAATGAGTAAACCAGTGGACCAGCATGGGTTTCTGCAAATCACACAAGTAAAAATATTTGCATTTAACATCATTACCACCACTATAAGCTTGAAGCCAACTATTCAGGATCAGCTATATATCTTTTTCTGTCATTCCTTCATGTTAAGGTTCTGTAAATGATGTTAGCTTCACCTTACGTAAACATGCATCCACATAGCACAGCGGGGGGGGGGGGGGGGGGGGGGGTGTTATGATTTGAAATTTGAATTTTAAATTAAATGGGTAAAGGAGGGAAGGGGTACTTAATTAATCCCTTAAATGGAGAGAGATTGGGGGCCTTAATGGAGAAGCATTAATTAAAATAGGAGAGAGGGAGGGGTGGAATTAAAACTTGCTTATTCAATAGTTCTTAAATTGAGGGAGAGAATTTTATTCAAAAACATTTTGTAATTGAATTGGAATTTATTTGAAGACTTTCCTAAAATAGATCAATTAATTTAGAAAATTATTTGAATTTCAAATTGTGTTGGATTTGAATTACAAACCTTTCCAAGATAATCATTAATCTAATTTTGGGAAGGGCATGGGTATGGGGCCAGCCAAGAGAGAGAGGGGGGACTAGGGGTGTCTAGGTTCAATGTATTGGGACTAGGGATTAATTGATTAATTAATTGAATGAAAGAGGTTTCCAAAAATAAGATGATTAATGAGGATGGATTTCAAATTAGAGTAATTTGAATTTAAAATCTTTCCAAATTAATGACAACTTAAATAAGGAAAAAGGGATTTTTTTTAAGAAGTGGGGCTACGGAAGGAGGTGGCCAGCGGGTGGGTAGAGCCATGGTGGATTTCGGCCAACGAGAGGGAGGAGGAAGGGAGGGGCTTGTGTAGGCCGATGGTGTGGAGGTGATGGGGGTGAGAGGATCGGCACCTTGGTGAAAGGCTTGAGGAGATGGTGGTTTAGGGAAATAAGGAAAAAAAAAACAGAACTGAGAGCCTTGGACTCTTCTAAAGACTGATGGGTGATACGATGCCTTCACCAAGGGAATTCAAGCCACGAGCCCGAACCCATTCTGCGGTTGGTGGAAACCACAATTCCCTCCATAGGAATTCCCACTAACGTGCTCTCAAAGAACAAAAGTGCAAAACAATTTTTTTTTCTTAATAATCCATCATTCCTCTCATACAAGAGCAAGGGTCTTTATATATATAGGCCTCAAAACAAAAGAAATAAAAAAGACAACTTTGCTACTTGGGCTTACATAAGACAAGACTCTTAAATAAGGTTAAAAACGAGAAATTCAAAATTAAATTAAAATATAATTAATAAACTAAGATTAAAAAAGGAGTGATCTCGGCCATTGATCTTTGACTCTTCCATTGAGTAACGTCCACCGTTGGATGTCCGTGAACATCACTATGGTCGAGACCATCCATCCCTTAGTAACTTTAAGGTTGTTACCCCACCCTGTAGGTCTTCACCTAGCCTTAATGGCCGACCCTCTATTGGGTTTTCTGTTGGATCAGTCCCATATGACTCCCCACTTGGGCCGACCCCTAGCCATCCCAGTCCACCTTGCCTGAGCACACGTCCTCTTTGCGTGGTGGATCCCAATTTACCTCATTTCAGGGGTGACTTTACCACTTTTCAATTTAATGGGAATTTTGAAGTTACCCAACATTTGGCCTCCCCAATCTTTGACCTTGCAAGTGTAGTTTTAACAAAAAATTGCATTGCAAAGAAAAAGTCCCCCTAACCTAAAACTGAGTGCATCCATTTCGTGGATACTAATGATATCATTGATAACAATGATTTCTTTGAAAATGAAACTGAAGTGATTGAATTAGACTCCCGACATGACTTAAACCTTGATTTAGGAGATTTAGAACCCTTAAACATTGTACCTTAGCCCATCTTGATCCTAATCTCATCAAGGATATCCCTTTGGATAAGGTATGCATGGATAATATTAAGTTGATCTTGAAAGAAACTGATCTGACCTTGAGCGCTTTGAAATTAAATTCAGAAGATTCTGATTTACTTATATTTCCTACTGAGTTGACTCCAAATAATTCTGAGTTGATTTTGAATCATTCTAATGGTGATGTTGATAATCTCGAGTTGGAAATGATACTACTGAATTTACTACCCAATTCAAATCCCGATTTAGTTGACCTTGAATCCATTGATCTTACGGTTATAATAAAACCTAGACCTATTAAGATTATGAATATGAATTTGGAGGACAGTAATTTGAATTTGAATGATTCTGAGCCTAATTGGAAAAATGAGCCTTCTCGTGTTTTATTGGAATCTATTTTAGAAGTTGCTCTTTTAGATTTACATTTGAAAGAGTGTGTCTGTCTTGATTGGGCTTATCTCAACATTCAGCGTACCGACTTTAATATTAGAGAGAGTATTAACCCATACTTTCATGTCACCACTCTTAACTGTTGTGCCCACATCTGTTCTAGACACCCTATCCTATCTTTTGAGTCCCATACCTGTTGGTGACTCTTTAGGCTATCCCATTATGAATGTGAATTAAGACCCATCGCCTTATCATGTTCCTGATTCCTCCATTATGCACTCTATATTCTTGTCCTTCCCTGTTAAGGACCCTCTCTCTCCTAGTTAGATAAATTTGCTAGATTACCCTGCTGCCCCTAGGAGACTATTTATGACCCTAACTGTAACTCCCTATGAAAATGCCCTTTTTGCTAAGGATGTCTTCATTGCTCCTCCTACACCAATTCCCTTAAACATGAAAACTTTATTTCATCTCATTTTGTGACTGATTCATCTTTATTCATATATATGTGTGCTTCTGAGTCAGTATGTTTGTGTGTCTATTTTCTTACAGAATTTTTCTCTATTTAAAACTTTTGTGTGAGCCCACAATTCATGTCAATTATCATGCACACCGAATCTCTTGTATCCACATTTGCATCTCATCTCAAAGAGTTACATAAAGAAATTAAAAAGAAAATTGAATAAAGTAATACCAATTATAAACTTATTGCCGATCATAAGAAAAGATTTAAAGAATTCGAAGTTGAAGACTTTGTGATGGTGCGGATCCGTCTAGAGCATTTTCCTCCAGGTTCCGTAAAGAAGTTGCATGCTAGAAGAACCTTTTAAAATAATTTTATAGATAAATAGTGACACTTATGTGTTCGACGTTCCTAAAGGTTTTAACATTAATCCTACATTTAATATAGAAGATCTAGTAGCCTTAGAGGGACTTGCGTTTAACCCCAATAATCCACTTCATAATGAACCTTGTGTGACCACACCTGGTGAGATCCCTAAACTACCTCCACTTCCCAATTTGCCTCATTTATCCAATGCGGAGAAGATCGAAACAATACTAGATGATGAGATCATTTCCACAAAAGGAGAGCGCCGAAGATACTTGGTCACTAGAAAGGAACACCGAAGACAGCGTATACATGGGTTGATCGAGATGAGTTGCAAAAATTGGACCCAGACTCATTTACAGCTCTACGAGAGTCCTTGAGACACCCACTCGACGGAGTCGAGTTTTCTCCACTCGAGGAGAATGATAAGGACATCTACATGATATTCTAGTGCGAGGAGACATTGAAGATCTACAGCTACGCTCGCATCTTTTATTTCTGATTGATATATTGCAAATTTATTATTTTAGTGTTCTTTTCCATTTTTACCCTCACTTGAGGGACTAGATGCATGTAACTCCAAGGGGTAATTTGGTCTTTTGTTTTGTTCTTGTAGGGGGCCTATTTATAGCCCTATTTTCCCTCTTCTGAGGCTAATGATGATTATGAATGAAAAATTTTAGATTTTCTTGCTATATCTCTTTGTGAGTTCTTGAGAGGAGAAACCTTAGGAGAGGGTCTTGCAACACCCGTCAGCCGCCGGTGGATTCCGAGACTCACGGTTAGCACTCGTAGTATTTTCTTATCATTTCTTCCTTTCCCCTACATCCGGCCACCTCTTCCTCCCCAAACACCCGCCGGTCACTTCAAGTCCTCAAGCTGCTGGTCAACCTCAACAAGATTCCTTCCACTTAACCCCCACCCCTTCGCCAAATGCCACCCAAACCCTAATCGTCGGCCTTCCCCTCCCATGGATCCAAAATTGATTGTCTTGCCTCTTTCCAAAAGTGGAGCATAAAGATTAGGAGGGAACTCCAATTCAAAATCTAATTTCAAATTCAGATTTTGAATTCTTTCATAAATTGACATAATCCATATTAGGAAAGGGCCTCCCCTCATCCGCCCGCCACCTATTTCCCCAAGCCCCCTCACCGCCAGCCTCCCCTAGCCTCCACTGGTCGCCGGCCCCTCCCTACCATGACCCTTGAATTTTGAATTTCAAAATTCGAATCAATCTTAAAACCTTTCCTAATTTGGTCCCATTAATTTAGGAGTTGATTTAAATTCAAATTCAATTATTTGAATTTCAAATTTTCTCTTAAATGATCCTCCTCTAATATAGGAAACATTCACAATTAATTTAAATCTGAAATCAATTTCAGATTTAAATCATCAATCCCCTTAATTGCGTGGGTCCACCTCATTAATACCCAAATCCCTCCCTCCCTCTCTCATTGGCTGACCACCTTAACCGCCCCCCTTTTAATTAATTAGATCCCATAAATTAATGATCTAATTAATTCAATCCCCCCCACTTTCCCTCCTAATTCCCATTTGTTTCAAATTCAAATTTCAAAAATATTAATCTTTCATTACTCACTATATTTGAAATTATTTTTAGATTTAGCCTTTTTCCCTTCTTCCCCTTTGCTTGGTCGAGCATACCCAACCACTCCTCTCATTCTCTATTTTCTCTCTTGGACAATCATGCATGGCCGACTCGGATGTTGATCATGGGTTCGTAGAGGATTCTCTGGGCCGAATTGACATTCTCCGATCCCCATCCGTCGATTTCAACTTGGACGTCGACGACTCCGTAGAAAGCTACATTGAATGCATCATCTTCACGGTGGCACAGTCAATTGAGGAACACCTCCCAATCGTGGACAATCGTGAGACGCCAACCAATCCATCCATCGCCGGCTACCTTTCCAACAACGAAGTTCTTGGGCTCCTTCTTACTAGTACCGATCTCTTCTCTAGTGTAGAACATCTTCTTCCGCTAACCCCACAAGTGAATGAGTGAGGAGGTTCTCAAGATGAAACCTCTCATTATTAAATTGTAGATTTTGTTATTGCGCTCATAACTTTACTCTTGTTTTTGGAGTTTGATTGAATTTTCTTGGTTAATCTAAATTGTACTCTGCCTAAGCAATTTAAAAACTACGAATTTGTAAAATCTCATTGTTGTGAACGGTAATTTTGTAATTGGAAAAACTTTTGACAATTGCTCTTCTTAATTCTCGTTAACTCCTATTGATTGTTTCACATCAGAACATCTCCAAAACCTTATGAAGCATGGAAGGGTATTCACCCCATCTCACTGCTTCTTTTCCTAAGAGACAAACTAGTATGGCATGATTAGTGGCACTACTCTTTCAAAAGGAGGCATGGCTTGAAAAAGTGCAGATTGGGCTTCATCCAACTTGGGATCCCCCAAGGCCAGCATTTTCCATAGTCAACATAAAGCCTAAGAATTGTGCTGTCGCATATCACACTTCAACATGTACCAACCTTGGATATTGGTCCATTTATCACAACCACATGAAAAACGGTCACTCATAGATTATATGGGTAATAGATTGGCCATTTTGGATGTCCTAGGAGGACAGGTTGCCCGTAATGACTTGTTGTTCTTAGGGTGCAAATTTAAACATATGGATTCATGCAATGAAGGTAGTATAAAAGATGAAAGTAAGATCGGCCATTCAAAGTGTTCCTTCCCTTATTTAGGAAGAAGCACACATGGCAAGAAAATCTCATTCAAATTCATGCCCAAAAGTCGCATTTACAGTCAAATGCTTTCCAAACATAATCGTTAGGCAAGGTTTCTCAAACTCAAAGACAGTCCAAAAAAGATGTCCAACTCACTTTTTTGGTGGAATTTTAGTGAAAAATGCAGCATTTTAGAATGGTGAACAACTATTTTTGAAACCTCAAATATTTCATCTTCTATGTTATGGACAGAAGCACGGAATTCCTTCAAAACTTTCCAATGCATTACAGCAACCTATTATTCAGAATAAACTGCATGTTGTTTTCCGCAGTTATCAACTTCAACCCTCCCAACTCACCTCAACCAATTGGAAACCACAACCACAGCTCCATTGGAACCATCCCTTCGACGTCCTCCATGCCCTCCTCTCAAACCAACATCCAATTGATCTAGCCAGCCATCATCATGACATGCTAGACCTTCAGCTAAATATCAGCTTCAAGTTCACCCCCAATTCCTCATTTTTCCCCATTAATAATCATGTTTTACCATCTTCGAACATGTGGCGTCGTACACACTGCTTGTGCGGCCAAGGATACCATGAAATGGCTTAGAATGTTCTCATGATAAAAATAAAAAATAAAATAAAATAACATGAGAAAATTTAAAAAAAAGGTTGAATGCAATTGAAACTGATTCACGCCATGTTGGATGCAAATCTATGTTTTGACAACCACCATAACCCCTCTCCCTTTGCCTCATCCTTTGCTGCTCTATTTGCTACAACACCCCAACACACGTACTAGCAGCCCTTAAAATAAGAGAGAATTCTTATATGTTTTTCAAAATAAAATAGTGAATCTTTGAGTTTACCTTAAAAATATGGGAGATGCATGTTGGATATACTGTTCTTATTTGGACAACGTCTTATTAATTATGCATTAGCACACCAAGCCAACTGATTTGGGTAAGGCAACATTGCAGACAGCTTTAAAAAATGTTTTAAGATGACCAATTCTAAAAAGGACTATTCATAGTTCTAATTGTTGCGAATATGAGATTATGGATTAGACTTTTGATGATAGCAAACATTCATATTTTTCTAAGACTGCTTTGCCTACTAATTTTTCAGGACCACAAGATCGAATGCAACTTAAGCCAGCTCAAGATCGGGTAGATTTAGGTTGAGTCAAGTCTGTATTTTTTCCTTTCTTGAGTCAATTATAAAAGTGGTTCCTGATGCTAAGTAACCTTGCACACACACACTTGAGGGGTTTTCTGAGTTTTTCTGTTTTGAGTACATCGGCCAGGACGATTCAACTAAAAACAAAAACCCTAATTAGGGCATCCTAGTTAAGCAGTCGTCATTAAGCAAATCGTCCTAGACGATCCTTGTATCGGCCAGGATGATAGGCTCAAATCAGAAAGAATCAGCCGTCATGATCAATCTAGGAATTTTTTATTTTAAATTATAGGCCAGGACGATATCCATATCGACCTGGACGATGCAGCACAATTATGTCTAAATTAATCTGGCAAGTATGGAAAGCAATTAAGGCTGATTGATGCGATCACATCGGCCGGGCCGATCGCAGAATCAACAGGGACAATGTCCTGGACGATTGACATCGACCAGCATCTATTCCGGGCGATGTTCAGGACGATTGTACTCGAATTTGAACTAATCGGCCAGGATGATATTGTATCGGCCTGGACGATATAACCAATTTTCTTCTGATCGTCCCAAATCGTCCCGACTGATTGAGCTTATTTTGTACTGATCAGCCAGGACAATATTCCTATCGTCCTGGGCGATAAAGTCAGTTCTTGAAATTCTATTTAAAGGATCAAAATTTTCTCATGTAACAAGACCTTGAGTGCTGCTGTCTTGACCTGAGAGAGCCTTGAGAGAGGGGGAGAGAGAGAGAGAGAGAGGAACTTGTGAGGGGGAGTTTGTGAGAGGGATCACAAAGGTTGCTCTAAGCAAGGTTCCAAGTCGTCGTCTCCGTTCTTCGTCCTTCGTCCTGGGGAGGTCTACTTTAGCAAAAGGTCTGGGTTCTCTGCCCGCTTCAGGAGGAAGCAAAAGGAATCGGTTCTCTGCCGCACCAGGCTTGGTGAAAAGGAGTCTGTTGTAAAGGCTTCTCTGCCTACCTGTGGGAGTTAAAGGAGAGACACTTAGTGCAATACTCGAAGGGTGCCTTCGAGGAGTGGACATAGGTCAAGGATTGACCAAACCACTATAAATCCGGTGAGATCTTTCTTTGTTTTGCTTCCGCGTTTATTTATTTTTCGCACTCTGATTTCTGTGGTGTTTTTGGTCTTAACTTTGTGCTTTACCTAAAGAAATTTTTTTTAAAATACCAATTCACCCCCCCCCCCCCCCTTC
Organism: Dendrobium nobile; assembly: GCA_022539455.1. NCBI lineage: Eukaryota > Viridiplantae > Streptophyta > Magnoliopsida > Asparagales > Orchidaceae > Dendrobium > Dendrobium nobile. The sequence continues at coordinate 1,106,534 of CM039736.1, read as the reverse complement.
TTGGTTAACCTCATTCTAGTTCTTAAAGGCTTAACATCCCTAACGAACTTTCACTAATGCAAATGAAAGTCTAACAAGATAAAAATAATATTATTAGTGTGAGTAGCTCCAACAGCAAATATAATTAGAGGGTCTTCTTAAATGGTTTGGTCACATATCGACCTTCCAATGATCATGTTAGGAGCGTACATGTATTAGACCTACTATGTTACGAAAGATGGATAAGAAAGATAGAGGCGGATCTAAGAAAACTTAGTTAGAAGTATTAAAACTAACCATTTTTTATTAGATGTACATGAGAATTAGACTCTTAATAGGATACAACGAAGAAAAATAATTTAGGTAGCTCACCGCACAGTGAGATAAAAGCTTGTTACTGTTGTTTTTGTTGTGAATTCAAAATCTACCAAAACAAAATTATGCTGGTCAAATCACAAAATAGAGTGAACCAGTATTAATCCGTTACAGATGAGCAACATTTTTTTATTATTATAAGTGATATATAGCAAAGTAATGTTAGAGAAATAATGTTCTCCAACCATTGGGTAGCAAATCCTTTCATAACAAACTCCGTACTAAAAGAACTATCATTCTCAAGAAATTAGTACAGAACTACAGAATGGTTATTGACCCTTTCAAGGAAATAGCAACTATGCTGACCTTATAAATGCAGCAAAGGAAAATAGCAAAAAAATGCATATAAGGCATGGCATCCCCATGTTAAAGAACATCCAAATGCCACATTGCTGACGTCAATAAAGTAAAAAAAAAAAAGCATAACAGAACAAAATAACGGCTTAAAAATGTAATGTTTTCATCTTATTGAACTAAATGTAAATAAGAAAGAAAAAGTAATTTACACAAACAACAATATTTAGAACTAAGGGTATATAGATTAATATTCCTAATAAAATGGTGTGGATAGAATATAAGAAACATTTAATAATTCTCCATCAATTTATTCAGCATAGCCTCATCTTTAGAGAAAAGTTGTAAGCATACGAGGCATGGCATCCCCATGTTAAAGAACATCCAAATGCCACATTGCTGATCTGACGTCAATAAAGTAAAAAAAAGCATAACAGAACAAAATAAAGGGTTAAAAATGTAATGCTTTCATCTTATTGAACTAAATGTAAATAAGAAAGATGAAGTAATTTACACAAACGACAACATTTAGAACTAAGTGTAAATAGATTAATATTCCAAGTAAAAGGGTGTGGATAGAATATAAGAAATATTTAATAATTCTCCTTCAATTTATTCAGCATAGCCTCATCTTTAGAGGAAAGTTGTAAAAATTATACTAAAAGCCCACACATACAAAAATGATCGGATCTTGGCTCAATCTTATTTTACTTTTGGCAGAAACACAAACAACATGCAGAAAAAGTAATGCCTTTCTTATAACTAAAAATAAATTGTTCCCACAAAGGTCATGAATTCATCTTTTACAGAAAATAATCAGAGTACGAACATAGATATAGATACAAGATAAACTGCTGGTTATGAAGAGGAAAGATACCCTGAAGCTTGTCCCGATGTCACATGTGACTTCAGCATTGAAGCTTGGTTGGCATCTAAAAGCTGTCCTACATTCTCTCCAAATCTTTGCTGAAAGATTTGTTCAGAAGTTAAGAAATATGAGTAACATCTCCCTATTAAATACCACATGTTGAAGATAATGTTCTTATAGTCTGCAAAGGGCATCAAATTCACAATAACCTTCATTGATCCGTCATCCAGAGAATCCCTATGAAGAGGGAACTTCAATCGCTCCTCATACATCTTTGTTGCAAGTGCATTTGCTGTTGTATTTTGTCGCATTAAAGGATCACACCCAACAAGCCCATTTGTTGAACCATTTATGAGATGCGCTCCATCCCTTCTTTGTTGTTGATGCTGCTGCTGCTGCTGCTGCTGCTGCTGCTGCTGCTGCTGTTGCTGCTGCTGCTGCTGCTGTTGCTGAGCATGCCTCTGTAATAGAAGTTGTTGCATCTGAACTTGTTGTTGCTGCTGCTGTGTTGGTGGAGGCTGCTGGGGCTGTTGCTGTTGCTCTCGAGCTTTCATTGACTGAGTCTAACATGATGCACAGGCACGGTCAATCCTCGTATAAAGATATAAGGCAATTAACTCCAAAAGGCAGAGGGGGTCAATAAATTAAGAAAGAAAAATAGATAAATCAATTTTCCAAGAAGTACAAGTTCACACCAGTAAGGTTATATGTAAATGATTGAAAGGAGTAAGTGCCGTCTACTAACAGGAAGATAAAGGCTAAATGATGGACAGGCCCAGCAAGATTCTTAAAGGGTTCAACCATTCAAGTAAATCATAGAAAAGTTACGAAGGGCTGGACCACTTAAACAAATACATGAAGAATACATATGAGAGTGGCCATCCCTCCTCTATTTATGTTTTCTATTTGGCTTTTAATCATGATGTAAGCTTATTTAAAGAATTCTTGTTGTATTGAGAAACTATTGATAAATAATATTATTTCTGAATTTTCTCATGAAAAGCTGGTGAGTTTCTCCTGAGCAATATGCAACCTCCATCTTCTCTACTCTCCACCAAACATTTCCTCCTTATCACTTCCAAAGCACTCTTACACCATTCTAAGAACACTGAAAGATTCAACAATGAAAGAAGAGTTTGCTGCATGAAGATATTGATAAAGATATTGGACAGATGAAGCCATGAAGTAGAAGATCACTTTGTAATCATTGATCTCTCTTTGCATGTTCTGATTCTTACAAAATTTTCTTTAAAGTATTGGTTTTTGAGGTATGATTCCTAGTTACTTACGGCTTCACCCTCTCAAGTAAGAAGATTGCACATGCTCAAATTTTATGTTTAGATTTAATGTTAGTCTGAATTGAATTAATGGGGAATAATGGGAGTAAAGTATACCCAATCAAAATCTCATAATTTCATCATCCTAATATACCTACAAATATTAGAGGGCTTTGAACCATAACATCAAGGGAACCTAATAAGCAACAATGGGTTGCCTTCTCTATGGTGCCTTCTCTATGGTATCTCAAGCAAATCAGAGAGAAAATGTATGAGTGCCAAAAATGAACTTTCAAAGTTGATGTAAACCTATTTACTAGCAGAAAGTTGGTCATACATATTTCATTGACTAGTCCAAAGACACAAAGCATGATCACATGGAGTTCAAAGATACTATACATGGCCAAAAAGATCTCAAAGGTAGGGCATGACCATTAATTATCCATGAGTTTCAACTTGACATGAAGAATGTTTAAGACATGGAATTTTTTTATTTATGGTTTTAATTGGTGAATTTTATTTCAGTTGGTGGGCTTGTTAACATAAAAGCATGTTCAAGTTTAATTCAAGATGGTATTTAGATACATTGGAAGGCTCATAGACAGGACTAGGACTTACAATCTCGAGGAAAAGGAAAACCTAATAATTGGTCTGATAACTTTACCCTATAAATAAGGTGGCCCAATTGATTAGATTGGTTTTAAGGGGGGGGGGGGGGGGGGGGGGATGGGAGGGGTGTTGTTCAAAATATTTTGTGTTGTAATTTTGGTGAGCTTCTTTGACTTCTACTAAAGTTAGCTCATTAATGTTGAGCTACTACTTATTCAACTCATTAATTTGAAATTATTTGAGTTCATTCCCCCCTCTCTATTGACCCTTTGTTTCCCCACTTGGCTCCCCTTCCCGTGGCTGGTTCCTTTCCCCCCTTGGCTACCTTTTGCAGTTCCCTGTGAAGCCCATTCCTCCCCATTTGACTGCCTGTTCCGATCCCCTAGCTGCCTATTCTGGTTCCCTTTGGCTGCTGTTCTGGTTCCCTTTGACTACCTGTTCCGATCTGTTGACCTCATTTTTGTATGAGGTCATTAAAACCCTTTCAGGTTCCAGATCAATCCTGACACTACATCAATCTAGACTCCAGACCCTAGGACCTATCTTGACCCTAGGATTCTTCCAGACCAATCTAGATCTTAAGATCCATTCTAGGTCCTGGGATCCTTCTAGGTTCCAGACTTTAGGATCTACTCTAGACTCTAGAACTCTCTTAGATCCAGACACTAAGATTTTCTTAGATTTTAGGACCCTTCTAGGTCTTAGATCTTAGAATCCATCTAGATTCTAGGACCAATCTAGACTTAAATCAATCCATACCCTTGATCAATTCAAACCTCAAATTAATCTAAACTTCATTCAATTCAAATTCAGATCAATCCAAGCTTCAAATCCTTCCAAACTTTGATCCAATCCCGTTGAGGATCCAAACTTCAACCCAGACCTTGATCTTGTTTTTGATCTAGTTCTAAACCTATCCAATCATTTATGATCACCTAAATGATTATAGATGAATTGGATACTTCAATTTGAATCATTCAAACTTAAAATCCAAACCAAACCCAAAATCCAGGATCAAATTCTAAGTCCTAAGGCCCTGTCCTAAAGACATTTTCCAAGGATTTTTCAAATACTTCAAAACCCAGTCAAATGACTTCTGATTCAGAGTCTATCACTTGCAAAGTGATAAGACATGTCTCTGGAGGCTACCCTTCAAATTTGAGCATTCTGAGGTCCCTAACCTCAGAATCTAAATCAAAATCCAAAGACTGTAAAACCTTCAGATATTTACAGTCTATGCCACTGAACCTACTATTCAATAGATCTTGACCCTAGAGCTTTCTCCAAAGCTTCTAGTCACCTCCAGGCCTTTAATTATGACCCATTGAGCAGTAAACTGCATTTTTTTAGACCCATTTTTGACCCTTGGTTGACCATGAGGTCAAAATGACCAAAATACCCCTATAGGATTTAAATGCTCATTTCAACTCAAATGAATTCCAAATTGCTTGGAACCACTTCTAACAAGTTTCAAATGTCAAATCCAATCTTTTGGACCCAAACCCAGACATTGGGTCAACTTGGTTGACCAAGTCAACCTAGTTTGACCAAATGACCCATACACCCTCATTCCACTTGAACTTTTTGATCAAGGTCATTCCAATTTCATTTGAGCCCAAGGGGTGATCCCTTGAACATCCAAGAGACCCCTCTTGGAGACCCAAGACTTGGGCTCACTTGGGTTAGCCATTTGGCTAGACCCAAGTGACCATAGAGAGGTTTCTCTTGAGCCATCTCTCAACCTTAATCAAATTAAATCCAAATGAAGGTGCTATTGGGTTCCTCTTGACCCAATGCACCACCCTTGACCAGCCCAGCCCTTGGGCTCACTTGAGTCAAGAGTTAGGCTAACCCAAAGTGCCCAAAACCACTTGGGATTGAGCCAATTCTTGACCTAAGTCAAATTGAACCTGATCAACACCCCTAGTAGGTGGCCTTAGGTCCAATACACCTCCCTCAGCCAGCCCATGCTTTGGGCTAACTTGAGTCAGGTTTTAGGCTAACCCAAAGTAGCCAAACCCACATGGACCCGAGCAATCTTCCAACACAGATCAATTTGAACCCAATTGCCACTTGCATTGGGTGCACCAGACCCAGACCTGCCTCCCATATCAAGCCCAGGGTCTGGCCTGACCTGGGTTGAGCCCAATTCGACTCGAACCAAGCAGGTTTGAGTCCAACCGAGCCACCGGATCAATTCAGGCCTCCTCAGGCCAAATTGGCTCCACCCTCGACTCCAGCCTGTCCACATCGGTCTCCCCAGGTCAACCCGACCCAAACTGTGGCCAGCGGCGGTCGGAACCAATAGAGGACGAGCTCCGGTGGCCCCCCCCAGACATTCCTGACCCAAAGCCTTCCAAAGGCTGTGGCTTGCCGGCTTGAGGCTCACGAGCCCTCTGGGATGGTGCCCCCCTTCCACCTGGCATCAATCCGAGCTCCCTCCAGCTCGATCCCAGCCGTCCAAGCTCGCGGGAGATGGCTGAATAGGGTGGAGCTCCCCAGACCTCCCCATTCGATCCCAGGCGATTTCGAATTGCTCCCAGAGCTCCTTCGACCTCCCAGCGTCTTTCTCTAGCTTCCCAAATCGTCCCGTCCACCTGTTCGAGCGAACTCCGGCGAAAGCTCATAGCCTCCCGCTCGAAGTCGTACCTCCGGCCGTCCTCCAATCCCGACGTCTGAAGGAAGTCTGCTCGCCATCACCTCCCGAAGCTTTCTGATAGAGCAGCTCATCCGTTGAGACTGTCTCTGCGGTAATCCCTCCATCCCGAGCTCCCTAGCTAGGTAGTCCGGTCAAGTGTGAAGGAAACCTTCACCCCAACGGATTTCCACCGTTGGATTGAAGGTTTCCACTCCCCTGTTCCTCCCTGTGAAATTTCATTGAGGTTCGCCGGCGGGATCGCCCGAATCATGTCGGAGAAGGTCCACGGCTTCGGACACGCGCGGGAGGTTGAAGATGAAATCTCAGCCGTTGATTTCAATCGACGGCTCGGATTAGATCCCGCGGTCTCGGAGCGCGATTAATCGTGGCCGTCTGATCCTCCATCCGACGGCTACGGTTAATCCGACCGTTATCCGGTCAGCTCCAATGATTGCCCCGCCAATCGTGACGCGCCGTGTGTAAAGCGTCGGCTGACTGTGTAATGGCCGGATTAAATTTTACAGAAAATTAGGGAAACTTCAAAAAATCATATCTCCCTGCACACTTGGCCAAATTAGGTGTTCTTAGGCTCATTGGAAAGGTCTCGGGGAGACCTACAAAAGCCCTATGATTCCAGGCCCTGATTAAATCTGTGTTGAGTTTAATTTTGATTTGAACATTTTATCGATTATTGTAATTATTGTTTAAATATAATTCCACCAGGCCTGGAATTTTGGGAGATTGAACTTGGACATGTTCCTGATATGTCCAAATTTTATCTCCCTATTTTAATCTGTTCAAGGGCATTTTCCCTTAATTTTGAGTTTAAGGGTCATGGGTTGACCCTTAAATTTAAAATGGGATTTAGACCTATCCAATAAGACTTAGGGTGTGATTCTCTGTGTGATGATAATGTGTAGGGTAGGGAGTGTAGAGCCATTGATTTTGTCCCAATCCAAGCTTAGTATAACCCCTTAGGAACTTTTGAAGGTGACTTAGAGTTCACCTTGAGTGGCTTGGTTAGTCACCTTAGGATACTCCATTTGAGCCCAAACTTGGTGTGATTAGTCCTTAGGATCAAGTGATCATATGGCCCAAATTTCATCAGATTTGGTGTTCATTTGGTTCACCAAATAGGAGCCATAGTATTTCCCCCTTAGAATTGACCTTAAACCCTAATAAAATTCTAATAAATCTAATTTAATTCCTAAAATACCCCTAACTAACCTCAATTCACCCCTTAATCAGTGAAAATTGAAATTACTTTAATTTGACATTAAAATCCACTTTAATTTAATTTTAATCAAAATCAATGTTTAATCAATTTTAATTAATTAAAAAATATTAAAAATCCCAAAAAAATCTTTAAACACTTGTTGATCTCTCCTTAGATCATTTCTGATCTTTGGGGTTGATTTCAAGAAGTTTGGGACTCATTTGGGTTCAAATCATTAAAAGTGCCCTTAATTAGAATAATTTAATAATTCTGATAAATACCCAAGCTTCTAAAATTCATAACTAATTGTAGAAAATTCCAAATCAATCAAACTCAGTGGCTAATGACTCTAATTAAAATCTAGTATTTTTCAAAAATGTCAAACCCCCAAAATCTGGTCAAAGTAAAAAAAGTCAACATTTTGGTCAACCATAGGTCAAAACCGGGTCAAAACTTTTAAAAATCATAACTTTTGATAGAAAACTCCAAATGGAGTGTGCCACCCGTCTAACAACTCATAATTAGGTCTAGTATTTATTAAAAATTTGAAACCCTTAAGACTAACTCTAATTTGGAAAGTCAAATTTTGACCCCTTAGTTGACATATCCGGATAACCTCCAAAATCTATTAATTCAACCAAACTCCAGAATTTTCTTAATAGGCTAATAAAATTCTCAACCAACCCATTAAAATCAGTAACCAACTCCTTTTTATATCAATCCACTCCTTTAATTACAACCAATTTAAATAACTTAATCAACCCCGATTGCTACTGGGTAACCCAGGCCTACGAGGCTATCAGCTTAGCCCCAAGGAATGTGAAATAAACTTCACGGCCTCGGTGTGAAACAAATGTAGTAATCAATCAAACTTTAAAATATATTTAATTAAAAAGCTTAATCTATTAATACTTAAACCTTAATTTAAGTCCCCTTTTAAGTCTTAACAAATTCAGAACTTTTCTAGATAACTTTAACTAATCTCCCAGCTCATGATCTACCCCTGTCACACGACCTTCTACACACACTTTAGATGATGTGCTAGGACAACCAACTCTAAAACTAGGTTAGGCCGGTGTTTACTTTACTGCTGTGTGCCGGATTTTTCGTAGTTTTCACTGCATGTTGTGGATGAAACTGCTTTGTTGTGTCTGTTTACTTTTTACTGCACTCTGTGTATGGTTGATGTGTGTGGCGACTAGATTACCCTTAGGATAGGAACGATCTGGATGTTCACATAGTTTTCTGCAGGTGGCCACGCTCATGCAGGGCAATGAAAGGGGGGCTAAGTTAATAATAAATATCAATTACTATAAATGCTTGCACAGGTGCTTCAGCTGCTAAAGCCCCCAAATAAAAAAGCGTGACCGGTGTGTTTACTTTCTTTTCTGCACATATATAACTGCTTGGGAATAACTGCTTCTTATTTATTAACTGCTTAGGATAACCCTGCAGGTGAGTCTAAATTTTATTTTCAAGAAAATGTAATTTGTGTAATTATTAAGTGTTGTGAAAGTTAGTTTTGAGTTGGGATATATAGGTCCAAAGCTTGAACTCCGAAGAGAAAAGGATACCCCTTAGGGGAGTAGACCTTTTCTATTTGGAGATCCAAATTTGGGCCACACTTCTTCCCTACCCAAAGGGGAAAGAGTGGCCTTCCCTTTAAAGGAAGTGCCCTTTTATCCATTTGGGTAGTCTACTACGAAGGATCCAAGAAGCCTGAAGGAAAGGAGTCCAAAGAAGAACAAGACTGAAGACTTGAAGGTTGAGAATATCCCACTCAAAACTACTTGCGTCATTACTAGATTTAGAATCCGGGTTGTTGTCAGTGGTGCCCGGCCACTTTACTTTCTGTAAAATTCTGGTTTTTAATAAGCAAGGTAACTTTTGCCTATGGACATTTATTGATTAATTAATTTATATTTGATGTGTTAAATTGATTGCCTTTAGGATTGCCTGCTTTTCTTAGTTTTTTGACGATTGTGTGCCGCTTTTGTTTTCGCCTGGATTCGTGAGGCTCGTAAGGGTGTGAAAGTTTTATACTCATAACTTTAAAAGTCTAAAATTTTAGTGAGTCTAAATAACATAGAAAGATAACGAATCTAGGGAATTAGCTGGGGATCGAACCCGGGGTCGCATGCATATTTCTGCATTACTCTCTCCTTGCTTTAGACTCTTCCCCGCCTGCGGGTAGAGTCCGGATAGTCTGACCTATGAGGACGAGGTGCCAGACCTGGGGAAGTTCAGTCTTCTAAAAAATTATTTTCTAAGCCAGTTTTTAAAATTTCAAGCATATTTGATTTGAGGTTGTTAACTAGCATGCATTGCATTAGAAACAAATTAAAAGAGTCATAATTTTAATTTCATAGTCCTTAGCATTTTGCACCCAACATAAGTCAAAGGGGGCCAATTAGGAGAATCTATAGATGTCGGCCCCGGCTCTCCAAAACTTTAAATACAACGTCCCTACCACTCTTTCATAAAAGACCGGATTCATCTCTTTTAAATCGATTAGGTGATTAGCTGGCTCCCCAATCCAGGCCGGGGTAAGTCCAGACCTTGCACTACATTAGTTAGGATCGGACGACTGTGGTCCAGTGTCCAAATTAGATTTAGGATCCGAGGCAGATCTTTGATTATAAGACCCCAAACTTCGGGAATATAGTCCCAAATTTCTAATAAAATGCTCAACTCTAATCAAAGTTTCATTTCGATCCTAAAACATAAAGCCCAACACTTAGATTAAGTTGGGACACTTCCGGATGGTTCTGGAATCTCAAAGTGTCCCCTACCTCTCCTCCTTTAACTCCGTCAATAACTGTTCAATTTTGAACCATTCCCTGTTGAATTTCCAAAATTCCTCTCTTTTTTTGATATCACTCATAGAAAATCTAACGAAATTCTGCTACCATTTTAATCGAGAGTTTTCGTAGGAGACTCCATCTACCTACGATATAATTAACTACGAGGGCTTGCGCTCGTAGAATATTTGGAACCACACACGCACCTGATTTTAAAATTGATTTTCCAAAACCTCATTAGATTTCTTTGGGAGAAAGATAAAAAAAATGATTGTCGTTATTACATTAGGAGGATTATCATTGAGTGTTGTTATCTCCCTTCGGGGAAATACATCCTTCTCTGATAAGACTCTGGATGAGAATTCGACGATCATAGTTCTTAAGTATTATATTTGGATCTTTAGTCAAATTTCATTATGTTCCCTTGGGATCATATGAAATTTTTATTTAAAGTCCGATCATAATATTTAAGATAAGTTCCATGATTCTAAGTCTGAACACCGCTACGAAATTTTATTTTCATCCTCCGGGGTGATATAACTTTTCTAACGGGTCGATTCGACTTTAGAATTAGAATTAAATCTCAATTTCAAAATCCCCAAAGAAAACTAATATTTTTCAAAACTTGTTTTCAAAACCCCACCAACACGGTCCCCTAGCTTCCCTTTCAAGTTTTCTATGTGGTTGTTCGGATTCTATTTCTGGATTGAATGATGGCCCCCTTTGTGACTCTTTGGGGGATGTTCTTGGACATCTCCTTAGCCTTCTATCTTCCATTGTTTTAATGGTTTATTTGGGGGTATTTTGGGCTGTTTGACTGCCCTTTTCCCCTATAAATATAAAGTATTTTGTAATAAAAAAGAAGAGATTGTGTTGATTTTTAGAGCCAAAACCTGCGGGTTTTCTTTGTGGAAAAGCTTGAGAGCTTGTTCCATTTCTCTCTTTCTCCCCACTATTTCGTCTTGGGCTTCTAACCTCTTTCTTCTCTCCGCAAGTTCCACTCCACTTGTATCTTTCTTCTTGTGCTATTGGAGGAGTTTGTTGGCTGATTTGATAGCATTTGTCGGAGGAGTTTTGGTGGACGTTGGACCTTGTAGCTATGGTGGACCCTTGGTTTGCAATCCCTTAATCACTTATTTTATATTGCCTACTTTTCGCTGCATGTGAGGAAACCGCTTGCCGGTTTTTCAGAGGGTAGTGATTTTTATTTTTATTTTTGTTTCGATTTTTTAGCTTTCGTTTGTTTTTTAAGTTTGTTTGGATGTTGGTATTCTAAGTGTTGAATCGAGTCGTGTTATATTAGTCCTGGTGTTCTCCTATCTTGGTTCTTTCTAATCTAGTTTCCTGCATCAAAATTGGTATCAGAGCTAGATGTGGCACATTCATCTCATCAGAAAAATCCTAAAGCATCCTCATTAGGAGATAAGTCCTTTCAACCGGAGGAGAATCTAATGTAGGCAAAGGGGGGGTCAAAATATTTTGGGTTATAATTTTAGTGAGCTTCTTTGACCTTTACTAAAGTCAGCTCATTAATGTTGAGCTACTACTTATTCAGTTCATTAATTTGAAATTATTTGAGTTCATTCCCCCCCCCCCTTCTCTATTGACCCTTTGGTTTCCCCACTTGGCCCCCCTTCCTGTGGTTCCTTTCCCCCCTTGGCTGCCTTTTGTGGTTCCTTGTGAAGCTCATTCCTCCCCCTTTGATTGCCTGTTCCGATCCCCTAGATGCCTATTCTGATCCCCTAGATGCCTGTTCCGATCCCCTTTGGCTGTTGTTCCGGTTCCCTTTGACTGCCTATTCCGGTCTTCTAGCTGCCTTTTTTGGTTTTCTGTGTGGTTGTTCGAGTTATGTTTCTAGACTGAATGTTGGCCCCCTTTGTGACTCTTTGGATGTTGTTCCTGGACAGCTCCTTGGCCTTCTATCTTCCCTTGTTTTAATGGTTTATTTGGGGGTATTTTGGGTTGTTTGGCTGCCCATTTTCCCCTATAAATATAAGGTAATTTGTAATAAAAAAGAAGAGACAGTGTTGATTTTTGGAGCCAAAACCTGCAGGTTTTCTTCGTGGAAAAGCTTGCGAGTTTGTTCCATTCCTCTTTTCTTCTAGGAAGGCTTGCGAGCTTGTCCTCTCCTTCGTCTCGGCTTCTTACCTCTCTCTTCTCTCCGCAAATTCGACGCAAATTGTATCTTTCTTCTCAATCCAAGAAAAGCAAGTTTAGGTGTTTATTTTTATGTCATAAGTTTGTAAGAGCCATCTTTATCCAATAAAAGTTGTATTTTATTTAAATGTCGTATTTTGTCTATTTTTTAGTATTTTGTGTATTTTCTTATGTTTATAGGAAGTCTTTTCTTTTGCTTGCAAAAAATTGGGGTCTTCCTAATTTTTTTCTTGCATCATATTGGGAGTCCCATCATAACACATCATTTAGATTATTGACTAGTATTTGATTTAGAAATTATCTTATTAAAAATTTGAGACATGTTGCTCTTATTTTGAGTTAACAATAAGGGTATGACTAATAGTCCGAGCTTTCAGCATGTGCACATGTAGGCCTTAACATAGTTTAAAATTGCGAAATTAGAGGCGCGCCTTTGCGCAATTCAACCCTCAAGCGCCTCAAAGCCCACGCAATTCTGGCTCTAAGTGAGGCGTACGCTTCACGGGTTAAGAGGCGCGCCTCCAAGGCGCTATTGCGCAATATCATGTGAGGCGCACACCTCACGGGTTAAGAGGCGCACGCCTCTAAGGGATTTTTTGGTCTGCAAGCAGCAAAATCAACTATTGTCAAACGGTCTCCAGGTATACTTATTTTTGTAAATACAAAACACTTTAATATGTTCTGATTATCATTTTTCTTCTTGAAAATAGTTGAATGGTGGATCCAATTTGGTGATTCCACCCCTAAGTTACAGAATTTTATTATTAGAGTTTTGGGTCTCACTTTTTCTTCTTCTGGGTGTGAGCGAAATTGGAGTACATATAGTCAAGTGCAAACAAAAAGAAGAAATCGACTTTCAACACTCAAAATGAACTCCCTTGTGTATATTATGCACAACAAGAGGTTGAGAGATAAAAGGTTGAGGAATAAGGGATTGAAGGATGATGAGGACCCGTTAGTGTGTGATGATGTGGAATCTGATAATGAGTGTTTCATAGATGAAGAGACAAATTTATCATAATCAAACCTGCAGCTAGAGGATCTAAGTGTTGATGTCTTGAGGGGTGAAGCAGATCAAGTGGGCACATCCACTAGTACCACACCACACACATCCACTAGTTCTGCAGTATAACAACCAAATAAAGGTATTCCACAACTTCTTATATGTTATTGCATTATATTTATATCAAGTGAGCAATTAACATGATAATGATCATTCTTATTGAACAGAGAAGAGAAAAGTGAGTCACATTGAAGATGATGAAAATATGACATTCATAGATACAACTGGAGAAGAAGATTCCCTTGAAGACCCATTTAGTAATGGGATATGATTGAATTTTATATGTTCTTTCTTAATTGTACTTTGGGAGTTTTGATAGGCTAATATTTTATGGTTTTGTACTTTGGGACATGATTTTATTGCATCTATTTTCTTACTTTCCACTGATTTCACATGTCATTTATATTTTTTTATTGTATGATAGAAACTTGCTATTATTTACCTGCTAAAACCCTTAAATTCTCATTTACGCAATTCTGCGTCCGTGAGGCTTACGCCTCACACCGCCTCGAGGCTTACGCCTCGCCTCATGGACGAAAAACGCCTTGAGGCTTATTTACGCAATTCTAAACCTTGGGCCTTACAATTCAAATATTAGAATCAACCTAATTATATGGTCATACAACCTCACCCAATAGGCAAGGAGACCCAAATGGCACAATTTAATTTATATATTTTAACACGTGTATTGAGATGATATGTCATGACCGTGAAAGCAACCGAGAGTCAATAAGGTCAAACGTGGGTGCTCGACTTCTTCACCTAATCAATGGGACTAAATTTTATCCATCTAAAAAAAGGTAAGAAGGCTATTATTATGTTTTTGAAAATTTGTGACACGACTTCTCCACACAGCTCTTTTTGTTGGCGGGGAGAGTTTTAACAGAATTAAGTTCCAGGTAAATTTTCAGAAGGCAAAGTGGGTTTAAGATAAGACATTACCTAGAGATTTCGCCCTCCTTTTGCGATGACTTTATGATATGAGTTCTTGTTTCCTATAAGTGCAAGCCCCTATAGTTAATTACTCATCTCAATAATGAGAGAGAACTTTCGATTAAGGCTAGTTGTTAAGTAGGTCACAATAATTACCTAGCGTATAATAGCAACAATTTTAGGGGTTAAATTTTAGAGTTAATGATTTGAAATTTAGCATCAAATACTTAAAATGGGTGATGAGAGGAATGAAGATGAGCCCGATAAAGATCTCATGGTTACATCGTTCTGGGCTGTCATGGTCCTTGGTCTACTTAGTCATAGGTGGTAGTTGACCCAACCTTACAGAAGGAACCTTGTCGGCAGTCATGGTTGCTTCGTCTAAGAATGCCTTGTAGATTTGGGGTGGTATTTGTCTAAGGGGATACATTTGAATCCACCTTAACTGACAAAAAAGGGCTTTGTACCCATCGAGTATATCTTATGATTTATTACTCAAGTGTTTGAAAATATTAGGGAACATACGAGCTTTGGCAATAATTATAATAATATAATATAGTGGTGTCATTTTACGGCAAAATCACACAATCAACAGGCAAGTGTCACATCCCTGTTGGCAAGAGACTATTTGAGAATGAATATTAATGACACGCAACATTCCCGGACAGTTGGATTTAGGAATCAGATATGACAATCAGAGCACATGCAGTATATAATTCAAGCATGATTAGGCATCCTTTGTTGTTATCAAATTTAGCAATTTAGATTTGATCTTTTAAACATGGATGGAAGGATAAAAGGCATTCTCTTCTTTAGTGTTTCTATGATTGATGCTCACAGCCTCAAAGTTATTGCCTACTTCAATTTGAACAGCCTCCCTAGCTAAAATTTCGTTAGTTGAATCAACATATGTATATTCTCACTTACTTCAGATGATTTTATGGCTTCGTCACTTGATGCAACCTCATTCTTCCCTTTTCCTTCTTCATGAGTTGTATAATCTTCATCAGCAATTCCTAATATTTCATTACCAGCATCTCCTGCTTTATTCTCCATTATTTGAACCGCTTTGCCCAGTGCCTTTAGATGATTTCTCAATTTCTTCAATAGATACAACAAAAAATTTTTTCTAAATTCCTAGCCCCACCAGCATCCTTTCTTTCAAAATCAATTCCACCTAAGCATCCTCATTGCTTGTTTGTAGCAATGTTTAAAATTGTGTATTTGGGTATTGAGGCGTTTTTCATTCGTGAGGCAAGGCGTAAGCCTCAAGGCGTTTTGAGGCGTAAGCCTCAAAATCAAAAGATTGCGTAAACATAAAATGATAAATTTTTTATATACTAATGAGTGAATAATATAAAACATAAAAAAGCATAAGATATGAAGTTAAATCAAAATATCCCAATAATAAGACAACATTAAATATAGTTCAACTCAAAATTCTATCTTTCCCAAATCCCAGTATTCTTTTCATTAACATATAATTCAAATTTCCAAAAATAAATAGCAATGACATATCACATAAGAACTCATAAGTCATCAACAATGTCATCACTAAGGGGTTCTTCATTTGAATCATCATTATGATGAACTGCTCTCTCCCCTTCCTCCTCTCCTATAGAGTCCAATGTCGGGCATTTACTTCAAGATTTATGTAAGTTTTAATATATATATAGTGTGAGGCGTAAGCCTCATGCCAGTGAGACGAGGCGGGCCTCAACCAAGTTGAGGCATAAGCCTCATAAAAAAAACTCGAGGCTTAAGCATCGATGCGTTTTTTACTGGAATTGCGCAAAGGCAGGCCTCAAGGCGAGCCTCATATTGCACAAGTTTAAACCATGGTTTGTAGTCCACATGATGAGGACATCAACAGGAGATTCTGGCATGTCTATCACAGAAGGAATCAAAGATTGATGGCTACGATTAGGAGTCTTTATTTATGATGGATTTTATGTATTTCTTGTGCTTATGTTTTAGTCTTTACCCTTGTACCCCTATGCATGATTAGTTAGTGTTGTAGCCCAAAAGGCATTTTAGTCTTTGAGTCTCTTTTATTTTTTAGGCCTATATATGGAGGCCTTCACTATTATAGAAGCATGGACGATAATTAATAAAAAAAAATTGTATTCTTGTTCTCATGAGTGTTGAAAGCTCTAAAGAGAGGACAAGTCCCTAGGTGAGGGCAAAAGCAATTCGTGTTAGCCGCAGAAAGTGTCCGGGCTCTCGATTTCCCTTTCCCCTATGCATGATTAGTTAGTGTTGTAGCCCAAAGGGCATTTTAGTCTTTGAATCTCTTTTATTTTTGAGGCCTATATATGAAGGCCTTCGCTATTATAAAAGCATGGACGATAATTAATAAAAAAATTATGTATTCTTATTCTCATGAGTGTTGAAAGCTCTAAAGAGAGGAGAAGTCCCTAGGTGATGGCAAAAGCAATTCCTGTCAGCCACTGAAAGTGTCCGGGCTCTCGATTTCCCTTTCCTGTAAGCATCGATGCATTTTTTACTAGAATTGCGCAAAGGCAAGCCTCATATTGCGCAATTTTAAACTATGGTTTGTAGTCCACATGATGAGGACATCAACAGGAGATTCTGGCATTTCTATCACAAGAGGAATCAAAGATTGATGGCTACGATTAGGAGTCTTTATTTATGATGGATTTTATGTATTTCTTGTGCTTATGTTTTAGTCTTTACCATTGTACCCATATGCATGATTAGTTAGTGTTGTAGCCCAAAAGGGCATTTTAGTCTTTGAGCCTCTTTTATTTTTGAGGCCTATATATGGAAACCTTCACTATTATAGAAGCATGGACGATAATTAATAAAAAATTTCTGTATTCTTGTTCTCATGAGTGTTGAAAGCTCTAAAGAGAGAAGAAGTCCCTAGGTGAGGGTAAAAGCAATTCCTGTTAGCCACAGAAAGTGTCCGGGCTCTTGATTTCCCTTTCCCCTATGCATGAGTAGTTAGTGTTGTAGCCCAAAGGGCATTTTAGTCTTTAAGTTTCTTTTATTTTTTAGGCCTATATATGGAGGCCTTCGCTATTATAGAAGCATGGACGATAATTAATAAAAAAAATTTATGTATTCTTGTTCTCATGAGTGTTGAAAGCTCTAAAGAGAGGAGAAGTCCCTAGGTGAGGGCAAAAGCAATTCCTGTCAGCCACAGAAAGTGTTCGGGCTCTCGATTTCCCTTTTCCCTTCCTTTTCCCCCTACCCCCCCCCCCAATGCCTTCGGCTATACCACAAGCCAATCCACCCCACCGCTGGTTGATTACCTTTCCCCCACCTTGCCGCTGGCCAATTTCCCCTCCTCCTTGCTGCCAGCCAACCCACCCAATCCCCTTGGCTCCAATTTCAAATTGGCCCATTATTACTTTCCTAATTTAATTCAAGGTATTTTGGGAAACCTAAAATTTGAGTTTCAAATTTCAAATTAAATTCACCCAAATCAAGCCCCACCATTGGGCCGCCTCTCTCTCTCTCTCACTTATAGCCCCTTCCTAATTGAACCCCAATCAAACTCCCCCTTCTAAGAACCGGCCGCCCCTCCCTCCCTCTCTTCTGGGAATTCAAAATTTGAATTCCCTTCTCTCACTCCTC
This sequence comes from Dendrobium nobile, assembly GCA_022539455.1. NCBI lineage: Eukaryota > Viridiplantae > Streptophyta > Magnoliopsida > Asparagales > Orchidaceae > Dendrobium > Dendrobium nobile. Next base: position 1,088,721 of record CM039736.1, on the reverse strand, counting down.
TCATTAACTCCACTAATTAATTACCCATCTCTGGAATAATTATTGGATTTAATTCTCATAGCCTCTCTTGAACCCCTCTTCTCCTCTTTCTCTATACAAGCCGCAAGCCGCCCTAGGCCCCTCGCAAAATTGGAGGAACTTTCACTTTCCATGGATGGTCGACCCCGAGCATGATCATGAATTCGTATTTGACCCTCAAGGACGAGTGGATGTTCATTGGTCTCCCTTCTTCGACATCGATTTTGAGATCGACCACTCTGTTGAATATTACATCGATCGAATCTCTTTTCCTTGACAATCATCATCGATGAGCATCAACTTCCAGTTCAGTAGCAAATTCTCCATCATCCATCAGCTACCTCCTCTCCGGATAACTCTTCATTGAGAAATATTGTAAGTGCCTACTATCTTGTGGTGGCATCATTAATATTGTATAAATTATTCTTCCGCTAAAAATACTCAAGAGTATGAGTGAGGGAAACTCAACGCGACCATTCTTTTTGTTAACCGGTGGATTATTGTGATAGGAAAATTAAGCATTTAATATTTTTCATTCTTATTCTAATTTCTCCCTACTCTATATTGTAACTGTATGCTATTATAAGATTTTTAACTGAGAAATCCTAAAATCTAATCTTGTGAAACATTAAATTTTAATTAGTAAGTTTAATATTTTTTTATAATGTCCACGCAACTCCTGCAACTGCTTTATGTTTCACATCACCACAACCTCTTTAGTATTAGTTTCTAATGAAGTTTCTTGTCCATTATCTACATTTATGGTTCCCTCAATATCAAAAGTTTTATCTGATTGGGCTTCAACAAAAACATTACTGAAGCATCCTTGGAGTTTTGTACTTCTACATTGGAGGATGCATTTTCAATCTCTATTTCAGATTCACCATCAATCTTCATTTCTACTGAAAAGTTGTTACCAATATTTTCAATTTTACTATTTTAGAAGCCTTTCCCATATTAGTTTCAATTATTTCCTATTTAGAAGCCTCACTGTCATCCTGGAGAGAAGTATAACACCTCTCCAACTTATTTAATTTCCAAAATGCATAGAATATTTATTTTTCTAGGAATCATAATATATATTAATTACATTAAGTTGCATGATTTCTATACTAATTTTAGTTTTATAGACTAACTTCTTTGCCCACATCCGTCCATGATGTGGGAATCCTTGTCTATTTAACACTACACCCAGACGACAGTGCAACGGCCATTGCACACTTGTTACTTTATTCAGACCATACAGCGCGTCGCTTCCAAGGAACGCCCTAGCATTAATACAATGTATTAAAGGATTCATTTCATGATTATTCAACAAGTTTTACGCTAGCTGACGACTACCTAACGCAACAATCCACTTTTCTCATCTAAGACTTGGATCTACAACATAGAAAAAAAAAATTGCCATGAAAACCTCTGAATTCACAAAGGAAAACACAGCAAAATGACATGTAACTCATAAAATCCATTTTAAACTTGTCCAAAATCATAATCAATGTTGGCTAAATTTGTACAACAAACTTCAGCAAGTTTAATCATAACTGTAAAGGGAGCCTACTATAGAGTGACCACATGGCTTTTCACAGACAAACATTGAATCAGTTGTTAAAAAATATTAATAATTCAAACAACGGGTAGAAATTCATTCTATCAACCAGAATCTCTAATAGTAATGGAAATCTTGGAGAAAAAAAAATTAGGGAAACCACATGCCTCAATATATGATGCAGCAACATCAGAATGCTTCTCATTCGTTCTTGCAATAAAAATATCCCAAAAAACTGACCACCATTCAAAGAGAAAGCCACCTGGAGCATCGATAGCTGAACCCATCCCATTCCAGAGATAAGAATTATTTCAAACATATAAATGTAAGAAAATAAACCATAACTCTCTATCATACTCACCAACAGGATCCGAAGATACCTTCCCTTCAGCTTGAAAAGCCTTTGCAGTGGCCTGCAAATTCCTCTTTACTAAATAATCATAGATATAGACGTCCAACCTGCTCCAAATGTTGGAAGTAAAAAATTAACTTAATTTAAATCAAGATAATTATAAATATTTGAAAATTGAAGAAATCAACCAAGGCAAAAAAAAGTTTAGTGCGTTTTATGGACAGGGCACAAGCTTCAAATAGTACACGCTATCAATAGCAAGCGCCCAAAAGTAAACAAAAATCACATAAAAACAGCTAAAAGAACAAAATCAAAATAAAAAACTAAGTGCGCTCCAGAATGCAATGTCTTAGCAATACGAAAGCTCGTTAGACCCAACCAGGGAAAAAAAAAGGTTTTTTCCACTTAATAAGATCAAGAATCCAGGAACAATAAACATCCTAGAATACCCAGAAACTGAAAACCCTCGAATCCTCTATGCTGCTGAAATCCCCCAAAAAACCTAAAACAGCAAACGATGAAATCATTAATCTCAGCACAGGAATAGAAATCTGCAAAACAGAACCAAAAACAGATAAAGCCTTGATCAAATATGGAAACTCAACTATTTCTCCACAGCAAAAACAATAAATACCATCCCAAAATATAAAAAATACCATCTTGAAAAGCAAATAAACAACAAGAACTCACATTTTATCCGCTTCCCAGTTTGTCTGAGACATGATTCCCACCAAAAACAAGCAAGCCCGAGTCTTTCTCCTTCCTCTTCTTCCTCCTTCGCCTCGCCGGCGCCCCACAAATCTTTCACCTAATAGCGAAGGTCGGCGCCATTCTCCATTCTATTCTCAGCTTCACAAATTTCTCCAAGAGATCTCCGTTCATGTGCTAAAAAGCTCAACATAAACCCCACGATCCTAACTTTCCAACATAGGCTATAGAAGAGCGAGAGAAGACGAAAAAGAAATAGAAAAGGAAAAATCTATTCGGCCTGTGCGACAGGACGACCTCACCCTGCTGCGATGAATAAAACTTCCAGAGGAACATAAATTCTTTTAGCGTCCAACCCAGATTTCGCACCTTTTCATTTGACCAAAGGGTTTGTGGCTAAGTAATTGGCCGCGTCAGCGGTCAGTTTCGCGGTCGAATTTGGCGGGATAACCGAATAAGCTCTGGCCATGGCTTTTCTCATTTTGAATGATTTCTCTCTCCTCGGAAATGGCCTGGGATTCGTGTACAATAATTTGGTCATCCGATGAACGGCAAAGATAGCGCCACGTAAACATAGGCCGAAAGAAAGTGGCAATGCATCATCCGCCGTCCGTTTCGATCAGGTGAGTGGGGTGTTTGCAACAGCTTGAGACTTATGTTTTCAATAATTTACGAAATAGCCACCGTCACATCTCACTAGTTCGTTGCATGTCAGAAGGACGATTGAGTAATTTAGCTTTTCGTATTCAGATGGTATCAGCTTTATATACGGTCGGTCGCTGTCGGCCTGCGCCAAAGAAATAAGATTTCAGGTGGAATCCGAAGCTAAAAGATTAAAATGTTCACAATTATGGAGAGTTCGATCATATATTTATTTTCCACCTTAAAAAAAAATAAGTTATCAACATATCATAGCATTGTGTTTATATAGTATCTTTATGATTTTTTTGAGACGTTTTTCTTATTATTTTTTAAAATTTTTTTAATATAAAATTTTATTGAAAGTAATAAAAACATATTGGTCAAAAAATATCCTAAATGAAGTATATATCATAAACATTATAAGATAACATTTTTAAAATAAATTTGATATTTCATCAAAAAATAGTTAGATCTGGCAGGAATTTTGATACATATTTGAATTAGAAGTCGTTAAAAAGATAAATTTAAGATCATTCAAATTCTAATTCTAATAAACTTATAATCAAATAGATAAGATTGACGAGACGATCACAAATACACAAAAAATGATATAATTTGAGTCCAAATTAGCTCAAATCAAGAACTTGAAGCATAGTTATGAATTTTTAAATGTTACTTAAATGACCAAATGATATAGAAATTTGGCATAATCAAATCGAGCGTCTCGACAAGACAAATCTAACGATTCCTATTGTTTCGGGCTAGAAAATACGCGGCGATAGAGATTTAATTCTGCGTCTTAACGTTGCACGGATAACTAGCTCACACACAGAGAACACAAGATTTTTTACGTGGAAAACCATTGAAAAGGGGAAAAAACCATGGGGCCTAGCCCAGTTGAAAATGATTCCACTAGAATTTTGAGTCGGTTAGAAAGGACTGAAATCATCTCCAAGGATAATCAGATTACAATCAGTTACTTGAGTAGGACGTCGGGTCTTCAGTAGGACGTAGGGACTGAACGTCGGGCCTTAAGCAGGACGTCCGGACTGAACGTCAGGCCTTAAGCAGGACGTCGGGTCTTCAGCAGGACGTAGAGGCTGAACATCGGGCCTTAAGCAGGACGTCCGGACTGAACGTCAGGCCTTAAGCAGGATGTCGGGTCTTCAGCAGGACGTAGGGACTGAACGTCGGGCCTTAAGCAGGACGTCGGGTCTGAATGTCGGGCCTTAAGGCGGTGGTGCGATGTGAAATTACTAAACGACAAGAGGGGGGGTGAATTGTAAAAGTTTTTCTCTTAATAAAAATTAACCCTAAACAAGAGTTCTAATTTTTTTTTGTTTTTGAAATATTAAAACAAAGATCTATGCAATTTTACTTTACCAAAAAAAAACCACGTGCAATAGATATGACAAAGTTAAAGTGCAAGCAAAAAGTAAACAATGATAAAGAAAGAACACACCAAGAATTTTATAGTGGTTCGGTCAAAATATGACCTACGTCAACTCCCCGGAGTCCTCCACTCCGGGATTTTCACTATAAAAATAGTTCTCCTTTTGCCCCCCTTGGCAAGGCGGAGAAGCCTGTACAAACCTCCCTTTCACCAACCCGGCGTGGCGGAATACCAAACTCTGTTTTCGCCCTCCTGGCGACGGCAGAGAACCTTCTCGTTTTTCTCCCTCCTGGAGAAGGCAGAGAACCTCGAGGTAACGGATGCAGACGAGCCTTTCCCTTGGAGATCCTCCCTCAAATCCTTCTCGGGCCACAGGAGGAGCAAGATGCAGCAAGCTTGGAGCAACCGTGTGATCTCCCTCACACCTCTTCTCCCTCACAACGCTCACCTCCTCCTTCCTCTCAACCCTCAAGAATTTCTCTAGAGTTTTCTCCCTTGGAATCCCTCTCTAATCACGTTCACCCCCTCTGTTCATCTTACCCAAAAAGAACTTGATTGGTATATAAAAAAGGCTCCAAAAACCTCTGAATTTCAAAAGTAGCCGTTACTGTTCGTACAGTACGATCTGTAATCGTACAGTACGATCTTCATAAACAGCCGTCGTCCTGGTACGAATGTGTACGAACAGTACAAAAACAATTCGTACTGTACGATACAATATCGTACGGTACGATTCAACAACATACTATTCGTACAGGACGATGGTCTGGACGATCGGATGTCGTCTCTGTTCATCGTATGGTACGATTGACATCGTACAGTACGATGTGACAAAAACCAAGAGATCGTCCAGGACGATATCCGGGACGATCATACTTCGTCTCTGTTCATCGTATGGTACGATTGACATCGTACAGTACGATATTCAATTTTGAATTTGGCCTGGATTATATGCACTAATCACGGGTTAGTTTAAGTAAGTAATTAAAACGGATTGTACAGTACGAACATGTTCGTACAGTACGAACGGCGCAAAATCACTTGCTTAAGTTAAATCACGGCTAGGGTTTTGGATCTGAACATATCGTACAGTACGAAAGACTTCGTACAGTACGATCTATTCATAAATTTGCCCACATAGCTTGGATCGTACGGTACGAAATAAAATCGTACAGTACGATCTCCAGAGAAGAATTTTACTTATATTTTTCAGTTAAAAAAAGAATTCTCCCCCTGTGTGTGTGCATGGTTGCTCTTACTCTTACGCATTTTGTGGCCATACTCAATAAAGTAAAAAATACAATAAATGGAAAATACAATGTTTGACTCATACTCCTAATCAACCCGGTCTTGAGTCTTCCTTTCTTCCTGAGTCACTTGTGATCTTCCTGAAATGTTAGTGCTCAAGGAAAATAACAAATAAAATAATAAGCAATGAAAAGCAGTTCCAAGACACTCATTATTTGGCATCATCAAAATCTCAAACTCGGGGTCATGGGTTGCAACAATCTCCCCCTTTTTGATGATGTCAAATAATTTGTTGCAAGTAAGAAGGAAAAATATTTCTTTTGTTTTTTTTTTTTTTGTTTTTTTTTGTTTTTTTTTTGTTTTTTTTTTAATTAAACACAAGAAGGGAAGAAGAAAAAAAACTACAAGCAGGTAGGAAACAAAAAAACTGTATTTAGATAAATAGGCATTACACACATTACAACAAACTTCTCCCCCTTTTGACAGCACAAAAAGGAGGAGCCACTAAAAGCTCAAAAGCGGAAAAACAGAAAAGACTACAATGCATACATAGACAATCTAGTCAGACGGGTCCTGATCAGGTGGAGGTGGATTTGGCTGAAAGTATTGAAATAAAGTGTCGAAGCGGTGATCAATTGCTGTAAAACGCTCTCCAAACCATTGCATATCAGCCTCGTGTTGCTGATGTTGTTCCTGAATGTGCATGTCGAGGCGAGTCTGCAGCTGGTCGAAGCGGGCGACTAGATCATCATTTGGGAGTGGAGGAGCTGGTGCTGGTGCAGGTGCTCGGGGTGCAGCATGGCGTCGGGGTCGAGCTGGAGCTGCGGCTGGTGCATCTTCTCCTTCTTCTTCGTCAGACGGGTTCTTCAGGCTCATGTCCCCGATGAAAGAGGATACGGAAGGAAGCATCCGTATAGAAAATAGGAAGCATATCGGGTTCAGCAGGATAGGATAATTGATATTTATGGTAGAGGATATATCCTATGAGGTGACCAAGAGCCAGATTTTGTTTCCGTCGAGTGGTGGGAAGACGAACAAAAGTCATGTGCCGAATATAGTTGCTGATCAAATCGACCTCATCAAACTTAATATTGGACATAATGAGGTAGGTAGCGACTGACAGGGTAGGGGTCAGATTGATGCGGTCGCCACCTTTGGGTATGATAGAGGTTCGAAGGACATGTTGAATTATACGGGCATTGCGGGTTAAGGAATGGACTAGAGGCTGGTGTTGATGAAAAACAGTGTTCCTAAGGACTCTATTTACATCGCTCCAATCAAAATCATCAGTTAGAAACGAGCGAACCATAGGTCCTTCAGTGGACAGCCCAATATGTTGGGCGATGTCGGCTCTAGTTATTTCCACAGGGCGGCCACAAACAAGGGAGTGAAAAGTGGTGTTATATACTGTGTAGGTGAGATTTGCGAGAAATTCGAAAAGGAGTTCAGAGTTGTAAGGAAACGCTAGGGTAAGTAGGAATTGAAAGGTAGTGGAGGCAAAGAGGCCCATTACCTCAAAATTTAGAGCGGCCTGATTAAGCATTTTTGAGGGAGAAATTTTGCAAGCCTTGTAGCGGTAGTAGGCTTCCTCATTCTCACTATTCAGGAAGCGATCGGGTTGACGACTAGATGAGGACGAGCTTCCGGCAGTCATCCGACCTCGCTTAGACATTGTAGGAGGGCACGAAAACGAATGGAAGGCTGAGAGAGTAGAGAGTTGAATGAATTGAACAGCCTATGCAAGGGTTTATATAGAATTTTCCGTAAATCGTACAGTACGAACCTGGGATCGTACAGTACGAAATACAATCAATATCCTGAATGGTCGGTTCGAAAAAGGAGGTCAAATCGTACAGTACGATAGGTTTCGTACAGTACGAATCGAAAAGATCGTACAGTACGATACTCAATAATGTCGTACCAACCGGCTTTAATTCGTCCCAATCCGTTGCTGACGTGGATCGTATTGTACGAAGTGGATGTATCGTACAGTACGGAAGGCAATAATGCGGGACGATAATCGTACAGTACGATGGGTGTCGTATAGTACGATCAACAGAGCTGAATTCTGCCTATTGGTGGACGGTAGATTTGTGATATGTCGTACAGTACGATATAGATCGTACAGTACGATGAACAGTCAATGTGAATTTTGGTGTGGTGAGTGTGTGGTGATCAGGAGCAGCCCTAAAGATTTTTTTTTTTTTTTTTTTTATGCATTTATATCTATGATACCTAATCTAGTCCTCAAGGTGCTAAAGGTGTCAAACGCTAATGGTTTTGTGAATATGTCTGCCAATTGATCTTCTGTAGCGATGTGATGTAATTCTATATCTCCCTTAGCGACGTGATCTCTAATGAAATGATGTCTAATGTCTATGTGTTTCGTTCGGGAGTGCTGAATTGGGTTCTTAGATATACAAATTGCACTTGTGTTGTCACACATGATCGAGATGGTTCCAACAGGTAGTCCAAGATCAAGGATTTGTTGTTTTAACCATAGTACCTGTGCAACACAACTTCCTACTGCAATATATTCTGCCTCGGCTGTGGAAAGTGCTACTGAGTTTTGCTTCCTACTGGACCAAGAAACTAATGATTGTCTGATGAATTGACAGGTACCAGAGGTGCTCTTTCTATCTATCCTACATCCTGCAAAGTCAGAGTCTGAGTACCCAAGGATTTCAAAGGAAGTGCTGTGTCTGGGATACCAAATTCCTAAGTTTGGGGTGCCTAGCAGATATCTAAGAATTCTCTTAACAGCAGTTAGGTGAGACTCTTTAGGATCGGCTTGAAAACGGGCACAAAGGCACACACTAAACATGATGTCCGGTCTACTGGCAGTCAAGTAAAGAAGTGATCCAATCATTCCTCTATATTTCTTCTGATCTACTGATTTTTTACTAGGATCCTTATCTAACTGGATTGTCGAACTCATTGGGGTGTTAATGGGTTTTGCACTATCCATTTCATATTTCTTTAAAATATCCTTAATGTACTTTGATTGGCTAAGAAAGGTTCCATTTTCCATTTGTTTTACACTAAAGCCAAAAAAGTAGTTAAGCTCTCCCATCATGCTCATTTCAAACTCATTACTCATTGTTTTTGAAAATTCATCGCATAAATTTTTATCCGAGGATCCAAATAAGATGTCATCTACATATATTTGAACAATGAGAATTTCTTCTTTAACTTTTTGTAAAAAGAGAGTAGTATCTACACTACCCTTTTGAAAACCTCTATCCAGAAGAAATGAGCTAAGTCTTTCATACCATGCTCTAGGTGCTTGCTTTAATCCATATAGTGCCTTTTTTAATTTGAATACATGGTTTGGAATTTGTGAGCTTTCAAATCCGGGGGGTTGCTCAACGTAGACATCTTCCTTAATTACCCCGTTCAAAAATGCACTCTTTACATCCATTTGATATAACTTAAAGTTCTTGAAGCAAGCAAAAGCTAAGAGCACTCTTATGGCTTCTAGTCTAGCAACCGGGGCAAAGGTTTCTTCAAAGTCTATTCCCTCAATCTGGTTGTACCCCTTAGCTACTAGCCTTGCTTTATTCCTTATTATTGTTCCTGAATCATTCACCTTATTCTTGAAGACCCATTTCGTTCCAACAATACTCTGCTCTTTAGGTCTCTTAACTAACTCCCAAACATCATTTCTGGTGAATTGGTTCAGCTCTTCTTGCATTGCTAGAATCCAAAATTCATCTCCTAAGGCTTGATCTATACTTGTAGGTTCTAACATAGAGATGAAAGCTGAGTGACTAACCTCCTTCCTAAGTCCATGCCTAGTTCTTACACCTTCTGAAGGGTCTCCTAAAATTAACTCTTTAGGATGACTAGAAGAATATCTCCATTCTCTAGGCAAATCTTCCTGAGATTCGACCCTCTCTTCTAAGGTCATAGTCTCTACTCCTTGAATTGCCTCTATTTCATCATCTTCAATTTTAGTTTCTGAGGGCATATTAGATTCATCAAATACCACATGGGTGGATTCTTCTACTACCAGGGTTCTCTTATTAAAAATTCTATAGGCCTTACCTACAGAAGAATAGCCTAAGAAGACACCCTCATCAGACTTGGGATCGAATTTTCCTAAGGGGTGTTTACCATTATTTAAGATGAAGCACTTACACCCAAAGACATGTAAATGTGAAAGGTTTGGTGTCCTACCCTTAAGGAGTTCATATGGAGTTTTATTCAACTTCGATCTAATGTTTACTCTGTTCAAAACATAACAGGCTGTGTTGACTGCTTCTGCCCAAAAATATCTAGGAAGGGTATACTCCGCTAACATTGCCCTAGCTGCTTCTACCAAGGTTCTATTTTTCCTTTCTGCTATGCCATTCTGTTGGGGTGTTCTAGGAGCTGAGAAATTGTGCTCTATTCCTATCTCTTGACAGAATGACTCAAATCTATCATTTTGGAACTCTCCACCATGATCGCTATGGATTGTTGATATTTCACAACCTAATTTTCGTTGAATCCATGTGGAGAAAATCTTAAATTCCTCAAAAGACTCATTCTTGTGTGCTAAGAATCTTACCCAAGTAAATCTAGTGAAGTCATCTACAATCACAAATCCATAATTCTTTCCACCTAGACTGGCTGTACTAACGGGTCCAAATAAGTCCATGTGTAGAATTTCTAGTGGCCTAGAGGTGATCACGTCTCTAATTGAGTGAAAGGATGATTTGACTTGTTTTCCTTGTTGACAAGCATCACATAAGTGATCCTTGGTGAATTCTAACTTAGGTACACCTCTAACTAGGTTTTTCTGAGTGATGTTTCTAAGAGTTTTCATGCTAGCATGGCATAGTCTCCTATGCCATAGCCACTGTGGGTCTCCGAAAGGATTCCGCTCGTGTGGTTCGAATATAAAGGGTACGATCACACTATCCCGTAGGACAAAATGGTCGTGGACCTTTACACTCGGCACAAGCAGGCCGATGGAAGAGCAGATGGAGTTATAGATACGATTAGCCATGGAGGGTAGCGGCTTTCACCTACTAACCTCGATGGATAATAATATATATAACCCTAAATTCACGAGATTTCCCCCATTCGACACATCAGCTCGAATGGGGTTTATTTGATTGTGGGGATCGATTTCCTACGGGCGCAAGCCCCCGTAGTTAATTACATCTTAGACCTCGATCTAAGAAAACTCTCGATTAAGGATGGTGTATTATTCACTTCTTGATTTGATGCACAAAAAGAGTTCTTAAGTTCTATTCCAAAGAGTCTCTTCTATTTACCCTTAGTGATGATTAGACATTTTTGAATGGATAAAGTTGTGATTAAAATTTTGAGTTTAGAAGATCAAAGACCAGATTACTATCCTAAGAGAAACGACAGACTCAAAACATAGATGAAAGGAGACACACTGAGGGGTGTACAACCTGGACTTATGCTTGCCTGGAGTGAGCTGCCAGCTAACATCCTAAACACAATCAATCGCCCTATATGTATACAAGATAGAAAGGCTCTATCCTAGGAAATAAAGGATTTGTAATTTAAAAGATTTCAATCAGGGACTCTACAATATGCAAAAGAATGTACCTAGCGCCATGTATGATGCATGAAACAGATACGAAATATCCCTAGATCTATTGATGTGATGCATGTATGTAAGTGAAGCATAATGTGAGGTAAGGTGTGTAAAAACAAATGCATGCATGACATTCAGAGTACAGAAAAAGTAAATAAACACACCCTAAGGATACTCTCCAGGCAAGGTACCCGCACAGAAAAGCATTCAAACGGTGCCCACTGGCACAAATAGGTGGCCTACTCTACAGGCCTAAATGACCCTAATGGTCTCTAAGGCTCACAGAAAAAAAGAAAGAAAAAAGGGGGGGGTATCGTACCCAAAACCAGAAGGCCAAAAACCTAGCGATGCCCACTTCGTGTGGGAAAACAACGATGCCCAAGTGGCACAAGTAGGTGGCCTACTCTACAGGCCTAAATGACCCTAATGGTCTCTAGGGCTCACAGAAGGGGGGCAAGCTTTGACCTATAGGGCCAAAGCTTCGTCAGTGAACTAACCTAAGGCTGGCTACCTAAACATGCTAGAATACCTACTAACAAGCAGTGTGTGATGTGAAGCAGTTCGATATATAACTAAAAATTTACTTTACAAATTGCAGAAATTATACCTGACTGTATGTGGCGCTGCCACTTAAAAAGCTTATAAACCAGCGGCCTCATTTAGCTCCCGATCATTAAGCTCCAATGTACCTCGCAGGAAAAGATAACAGAGAAATGTATATATGAGCGTAGATGCCATTCAGAAAAGAAGTGCAGGTAACTAACAAAAATATAACTAATAGAAAATTAAATACAGCTAACAGGAAATTAAATAATTGCATTCATAGAACATGTATATATAACAAGTATTGAATAATAAGAGAAAGACATTAGCCTAACATAAAGCTAGTAGTCGTGTCCTAGCAAACCAAACTAAGTCTGTGTAAGTTGTGTAGTTTTGGATGGGTCATATGTAGGGAAATTTAATTACGATTATTTTCATTTGATTTGTTAAAGGATCAAAGGGAGATTTCAATTGAAGTTTAAATCTTAATATTTTAAGATTGATTTTAGAGATTTTATTTTAGTATTTGATTGATTATCACCTTTGTTTCACACCGAGGCCGTGAGATTTATTTCACCCTCCTTGGGGCTAACTTAATAGCCTCGTAGGCCTGGGTTACCCAGTGGCAACCAATTTTTGTTGAATTATTTTAGTTTATTATAAATTAAAAAGAAAGGTGAATTAGACAATTTATTATCAATTAGGGTTTGACTTAAGCCAATTAAGAAATTAATTTTAAAGTTTAACACTCCATTAAATCCATTCATGGCGTTGTGCCACCAGGCTCGAGGAACCAGGCCTCCTTAGGACACTTAGCCCCGCAGCCCGGAGTAGTCCATCCAATAAACTTCACTTCTGGAGTGGTTGTTATGTATTAAAGGGTTTATTGATTGATTTTAAAAGATTAATCTAATGTTTAATCTGTAGAGGTCTTTTATCTTAAGAAATTTAGTTTCATATTTAATCTCCTAATTTTTTGTCTACAGCTTTTAAACTTTAGATTGGTTAGGGGTTTATTATTAGATTAGTTAGATTTGATTTAGATGTATGCTTTAGATTTAGAATTCAACAATTATAAATGTTAATTATAAGTTGATTAAGGATTAAGTATCTTTAATAAATTTTAAGAATTAGATTAAGATTGGTTGGTTGATTATTAGTGATTAAGAAAATTAGAACCTAGGAAGACGTGTCACTAAGTTTTTGTTTTAATGTCTCTATCCTATAAGGAGCATGCATCCTAAGTCTATATTATCTAAGACCCGGTCCTTAATTTTTGTCCTTAGATGTCACTAAAATTGTAGGATTAAAAGAGGTTTTGTTTTCTAACCCTTAGGACTTTCGTACATGTATCACTAAACCTAGAGATGTATGCATGAAAATACAATAGTAAGTAACAAAGCAGTAGGAAGGCAAGAACTAAAGAGAAAGAACGACTAAACATGATAGAAAGAAAAGAACAAAAAAAAATCAGAAAGAAAAGGAATATAAGCATTATTGTTTTAGACACATTTCTTTGAAGCCAAATGTGTCTTTAAAATAGCCTCCTCCCCGATTCGATATAATACGAATGGGAAGGAAGGCATTTACAATGCCCTTTACTGTTCCCACAATCCAAACTCAGCACTTGATACGGACCCGACTCGACTAAGCAAACTACTCCTTACCAAACTCAAAGCAACAAAGGAAACTCAAGTTCCCGAAACTAGAACTAAAACAAAATTCCTTTGTATCTACTACCTTCTTATAACCTTAGATTTTAGAAGCAAACATTAGAGAAATCCAATTCATATAAGAATTAAGAAATATTATTTTTGTTCCAAAAAAAAAAAAAAAAAAAAAAAAAAAAAAAAAGACCCAAAGAGATTTCACTACACAAAGACCCAAAGAGACTTCACTACACAAAGCTGATAATAAAATTAGAAATCCCAAAATTACTTATGAAAGCTTCCAAATGAAATGATACATGAGACTTTACATAAACAATCCATTAAAATTCTCTCCAACACAAAACAAAGACGATCAAGTGCATTTCATATTTTGGTGTGGGATTAAATTATAAAAATTCTCCAATAAGAAAACTTCGCAAAAAACGCTTCGTTGTAAAACATTCATAAACTTTTCAGACACAATCATTCATAAAACTTTTCAACATAAAATATCTCGTAGATCTTTCCAGTCATAAAGCAAACCATGAAATCTTCTTATATAAAATAAATCATAAAAGCCTTTAGGTCATAAAAATCATTCTTAAGCTTCCACAACAAATTCTCTGTGTTACACACCACCAAATATCCAAGAGAGCACAAGTAAATCTCACCACTTAATTTCTATCCAACTTTTGAGCTAATCACAAATGAGAGGAGGGCATTTATTTAAGAAATCTTATCCTACCTTAAGAGAATTTTTTTTTAAAGGGAAATAACAAAAATCATTTGAATCATCTTGATGTAACATAAGTAATATAACAACTCAATCTTTCAGTAATCAGGCTTTATTGGTCTTTCAACCAATAGATAATGGAAGGTAGCTCAAACGTTGTTCAAAATGCCCATTCTCAAAATAAAGAGGCTCGAGATAATAATAGCCTACAAATTTCCAACAAAGTCAAGTCTATACTTTTCATCGAATTTAGAAGAGATGGCTACTAATATTTTCGAATATATAGTTAAAAGCCTTTTAACAAACAATAGATTGCCACAAATCCATATTCGAAACTTTGCTTGCCATGAAAAGTCAATAGATATGTACTTTATCAAAATATATTTCAAATACTGAAATCGAATCTCATTGCTAACCAAAAATTTATGCATTCAACAAAGAGCAGTGGATAAGGAGGTTGAAAGATACAAAGTTTCATATGAGTATTACTAATGAATAATATACAACACTTTACTAGTTAAAATATACAATTAAACTTATATGTGATATCAAGATATGGATGTGCGAAGAGACTTTCTATCATAAAACGAATCACAAATCTTCCCCTCATAAAACAAATCAAAGCTCCTTCCAACACTAAATGAATCAAAGCTTTCCCCAACCTTCATGTATTTCTCTAAATAACTTATAAAACTTTCAATATAAAACCGACAACTTAGCATTTGGGTCATCTATTCCCCAAATTGAAACATGAAGCATGTTGAATGTTTTCGATGAAATTGATAAATTCCACCTTTAATCATCAAATGTGAAACTATTACTTGCCAAGGGTCCAAAGGCAACATCATGACATTGGAAAGAAGTTGGACATGCATCTCAAATTCTCAAAAGGCTTTAAAGTAGAAATAAAGTCTAATGAAGAACATCTCATTGTCATTTCCAATTGAAGGGAAGAAGGGCAAATTTCAGATTTTTTATAAAACTTGCTCACTTATGCATACATCACTTTCTCATATAACCAAATCACCTCACGCTAAACCCAAAGCGTGCTCAATATTGAAATGCAAAGCACCATAAACAAAGAAAAATCTTCCATAGAGATGCTAACATGAGCTTCACAAAAATTCTAACAAGTAAAGAAGAATCCAAATTCACAAAAGCATAGGGCTATTTCAATAATAGAAATGCTTTAGATACTTTTCCAATAAGAAGCATGGACCAACTCTTAAAGTTCCTCTAGTATAAAGAAACACCATAGAATCTTCCAACATTAGCGTAAACAGAACTTCCCACATGAAACTCAATTGAACAAAGAAAAATCTAATCTCAAGCAAACCTAAAAGCCTTTCATTACTAAGCATGATTCTCCAAAATAGATGCCGGTAACGATGACATTCTCAGTGCTCACAATATGAATCCTCAAGGATTTGTCACATAGAAACTCCTATTCTTTTAAAGGTAAACCATCCTAATATCCAATTCCACAAATGAAAAGTATATTTCAATAAAGAGCAAGTCTCCAATACTAATGCAGATCATGAAGCTTACATGCGAGCTAATATAGAAATATTATAACAAGTCCAGGAGAATAATATATTAGCATGGGCTAAAAGCGAGGAATATTCACCATCTTTAAAGAACTCTA
The DNA here is from genome assembly GCA_022539455.1 of Dendrobium nobile. Taxonomy (NCBI): domain Eukaryota; kingdom Viridiplantae; phylum Streptophyta; class Magnoliopsida; order Asparagales; family Orchidaceae; genus Dendrobium; species Dendrobium nobile. The sequence continues at coordinate 1,072,687 of CM039736.1, read as the reverse complement.
CAAGGCTCTTTCAAAGCGCAACTAATCCACAATCCTAATAGACCTCACAACCATTGTTAAGAACGATGCAAACAAAATCCAATTTCTCTTATACACAAAGCCATTCAAAGTAAGAGAACATAACAAACATCCTTATAATCATTTGTTGAGCGGTCAAAAACCCATTGCCGTGACTTATGGATAAACAGGTTAAAAGATCCATATCTGATCAAGATGATAAAACAAAAGGAGAGAAATAGAGCCCCACAATACTTGGTTAAGAAAACAGCTATCCAAACATCACAAATTCTTTTTGTGGCGCTTTGTCAAACACTAAATATGCAAATATTGATAAAGTCATGAAAAGAAAGTCACCATAAAAGCCATGATTTACACTTATTTAATCAAGACTCTCCAAATAACTCACAAAGGAAAGCTAATGATCCATGGAATAATCATTTTTGGTAAAGAGATATGTATGCATGAGTATGGAAAGACAATCCAAATAATCTTCATTCTCAGATTTTTTTTTTTGTAAGAAGAAGAAGAAGTAGAAGGGGAAGAAGAAGGAGGAGAAGAATGAGAAGGGGAAGATATACCTTTCAAAGGAAGAGAGGATTTGCTCGGGTTGCAGCCAGAGCAGGTCGCGAAAATGACATCGGGCTCAGCTAGGGCAGAACATCGTCGGGCTCGCTCCCAAAGGTGGAGTCGGACGGGTGAGAGGGAGAAGATAAGTAGTATACCTGCTCGGGAAGAGTTCGGCTAAAGCCAGTGATCGACGAATTGGCGCCTATGGTCGCTACAGCTCGCGGATGGGGCTGAGTAGGTTGGCGTCGGGTTCGGCCAGGGGAGGAGTGGCAGCGGCTGGATCGTGCGAATGGAGGAATCGGGGAGTTACCGTCGGGTTCGATCTCCCCTGGCTCACGCGTGAGAGGGAGAGGGAGCGGGAGGTTTCCATTCTCCTCAGAACTGCGAACTAGAGGAGACGGGGAGAGGGGCTTTGGCTTCAATTAGGGCGCCAAGGGAGAGAGGGTAGATCGGAGCCGTCCGATCAAATTCCTTGATCCAACGGTGGGATTCAAACCGGTTTGGAAATTCAATCAAATTTTGATTAGGACCTAACTAGACCCAAGGGGCTGAAATCAGGTTCAAGATTGAGTCAGATCTGGTTCGATCCGGGTCAACTCGAGCTCACCTCGACTCGACCAAAACTAATTCAATAAAATAGGATAAAATAAATCGAACTTAAATTAATGTCGATTCGAATCGAATAGGGCTCGACGAGGCCCGATCAACACAATAAAACACAGTCGATGGAGAATTAGGACAAAAACGAGGTCAACAAACTCCACCCCAACATGTGCGGTGAACAATAGGTGAATCGCACGTGTTGGCGTTGACCTCCCTGTCCTTTAGGAGGTACAATCCAACAACCACGAACGAGCTTCACCAGGCAGATGCAGTTCTACAATCAACTAAAGAGACTTTCTAGGAAAATGCAATCCTATGACCAAAATATAAAGACTCGCTAGGAAAATGCAATCCTACGATCAAAATATAAAGACTCTCTAGGAAGATGCAATCCTACGATCCACTAGAGAGAATTGAGAAACATACATCATGCAAATCATGCAATAAGTGTCCCACCATGTCATGAACATACAATCACACAATGACCCAGCAATCACATAATTATGAGATGATCATTCAATCACATAATCATCATCAAATCACTCAATAACCATACATTCTCATAACGCCATATAATCAAGCAATCATCAAACACTTATATCATAATCACATAATCACATAGCAATAACTAAGCTATATTATAATCATGCTATCACATAATAAGCACACAACCATGCGATAAATATGTGATACACATCTAATCATAACAAACCACATAATAATAAGCAAATGGCGGTGTAACAGTCATCAACAATCATATGACTATGCAATGATCATGCACCTACATAGTAATCAAATCATAAGCACATAATGCAAGAGCTAAGAAGCTTAATAATACATAATCAAGTCATGCAATAGTGATGCGATCATTCAATAGCACGTAACCAAGTCATAAATACAACCATATGATATTCATATAATCACACCATAATTATCTAGTTACATAACGATTATCAAACCATACGATAAGCAAATAATAGCAATCGTACAGTGATTCACATGATCATGCAATAGTCACTCAATTATATGCTCACAAAATCATACAACAGTCCTCAAATCATGCAGATGATCATATAGTCATACAACAATCATTCATTCATATGATGCTCACCCAATCATGCAAACATGGTGGGACAGAAGAAAGAAAGAAATCAAACATTCGCCTGACCAAATCGAAACAGCGAACGAAGAAGACTCAATACTCACCTGACTAAAACAGAATAGTGAGAAAGAGCCAAGAGAAGAGGCTCAACTATCTGCCTAATCACAACAGCAGAATAGAAGGGATAGGGATTTCATGCTCACATGAGCAAAATCAAAGTAGTGACATAAAGAACTAAAGAAAGACTCAACGATCACCTAGAACACATGTCTAAGATGATGCGAGGAGAAGCAAATTCGACCATCACTTGAAAATTATATCAAATAGCATAGAGTAACAATCATAGGAAGGTAACGAAGAATAATCAAAGATAAGAAAATCATCTATCTGCCTGATCACATCGCAACAGCAACATAGAGAAAGGAAGAAGGATTCCACATCCACCTGACCAGCTCGAAACAGTGAATGGAGAAAACTCAAGACTCACTTGACCATATTCGAAACAGTGAGTGAAGAGTAGAGAAAAGTAAACAACTGTCTGCCTGACCAGATCGAAACAGCAGAACAGAAGGAAAAAGAGAAACACCCCACATTCACCTGACCAGATCGAAACAGTGAATGGGGAAAACTCAGTGCTCACCTGACCAGATCGAAACAGTGAACAAGAGTAGAGAAAAGAAACGACTGTCTGCCTGACCAGATCGAAATAGCAGAACAGAAGGAAAAGTGATCCAACATCCACCTGACCATATTCGCAACGGCAGATGAGGATGACCCAATGTTTACCTGACCATATCGAAACGGCAAAACAAAGGGTCGAAGAAAAGTCTAATGTCCACCTGACCAAAATCGCAACGGTGGGACAAAAGAGGAAAGAGTAGTGAGGAATGCCTCCCAGGGACTCTGTCGGGCTCTCTCAACCAGAAAGGGGAGTTCACATTCGCCTGACCAGATCGCAACAGCGAATAAGAATGGCTCAAAATCCACCTGACCATATTCGCAACAGCGAATAATGAGCCCTCCCGAAAGTCTAATGTCCACCTGACCAAAATCGCAATGGTGGGACAAAAGAGGAAAGTACACTCAACAATCACCCGACGCATATGCCGAGGTGATAAGAAGAGGACAAGGTAGTGAGGAATGCCTCCCAGGGACTCTGTCGGGCTCTCTCAACCAGAAAGGGGAGTTCAATATTCGCCTGACCAGATCGCAACAGCGAATGAGAATGGCTCAAAATCCACCTGACCATATTCGCAACAGCGAATAATGAGCCCTCCCGAAAGTCTAATGTCCACCTGACCAAAATCGCAACGGTGGGACAAAAGACAAAGTCCAACATTCACCTGACCAGATCGAAACAGTGAATGAGGACAACCCAATGTTCGCTTGACCAGATCGAAACAGCGAGACAAAGGGGGAAAGAGAAAGGGGGTTCAACATTCGCCTGACCATATTCGCAACGGCGAAAGAGAACAGCTCAATATCCACCTGACCATATTCGCAACAGCGAATAAAGAGCTTCCCAAAGATGTCTAATGCCTGCCTGCCCACAATCGCAACAGCAGGGCAAAAGAGAGAAAAATGATCCAACATCCACCTGACCATATTCGAAACGGTGAATGAGGATTACTCAATGTTCGCCTGACCATATTCGAAACGACGGAACAAAGAGCGAAAAAGAAGTGAAGTGGCGAAAGGGGATCTCTTGAACAAAGAAATCCACGAGAAACATCAAATAAAAAATCTCTCCTACGGGTCTGTCCGTGGAGGAAGAATGACATAGAATGAAGATGAATACTCTTATGCAAATCAAGGTAAAGTCATCAAGATATCAATATGAGAATGAGCATAACAAAACAATCGCATATAGAAAGATCCAATGGGATGAATCCCAACTGAGCAATGGAATCAAAACTTGAATGGAAGAGTGATTTTCAAAACAAGTGAAGCACCAACAACTTGAATGGGATAGTGGCTCCCAAACAAGTGAACAAAACCAACAGCTTGAATGGGAGAGTGGCTCCCAAACAAGTGAACAAAACAACGACCTAGATGGGAGAGTGGCTCCCAAGCAGGTGAACAAAACCAGCAACTTGAATGGGAGAGTGGCTCCCAAACAAGTGAACAAAACAAACTACTTGAATGGGAGAGTGGCTCCCAAACAAGTGAACAGAATAAACAGCTACTTCAATGGGAGAGTGGCTCCCAAACAAGTGAACAAAACAAACTACTTGAATGGGAGAGTGGCTCCCAGACAAGTGATGGCGGCATAAAGATATCAAAAGAGTAAAATGCACGCCACATGGTTATCTATAAGTGAAACAATCAAGATCCAAAAGAGAATGAGAGTGCAACCCAAAAAAAAGATATCATATCAGTCATTAAGAATGATTTATAATCAAATGTTGGGATCCAGAAATTTTCATACATGAGCTTTTCAATAGAATAAGATGGGCATTTAAACACACTCAATAGTAAAAGCACTAAGAGATGTTAAACACACATCAATTAATTGAAATAAGTTTGATTCACATAATTTTTCAAAGAGTAGAAATTTTATCAAAGAGTAAGAGTATTATTTCTCAAAATAAAGTATTTACCTCTTGATTAATTTGGCCCAATCAAAATAACAAATGGAACCAAATTTGAAAACTTAGTAAATAGTGGGTTGACTCCATCTAAACCCGAAAAGGTTAGGGATTTAAAACTTGCTAACCCAAGTCAAGCTCCCTACAAGCTAAACTGGGTTCTCTCCCTTAGATAAGCATTGTTTGAATTAAAATCTAATCCAAAAAGATTTAAATTAGATAAAGAAATTGAATCTTCTCTGTCTTCTTGCATGAAGAATACTTTTATGTCTAATAGAATGTCAATGCATAACAATGAATCCAAATTCATCATTTTCAAAATCAAGTATAAAAAATATTAAAGGACACATGAGTTTTCTGAGATTTAGAGATTTCCAAGAAAGGAAAGCCATTTACACTTTTATTTTAGGCTCATTTTATGCCTACTATGTAAATTTTTGGCACTTTGTGCTTCTTTCACTTTTGATACACTTTGTGCATCTTTGATTTTTGGCGCTTTGCGCATCTTTTCACTTTTGATGCACTTTGTGCATCTTTCATTTTTGGCGCTTTGCGCATCTTTTCACTTTTGTATTTGGCTTCCTTTCTAAATCTCTAAAAGAATACATTCTCAGTTGTGAAATTATCTTCTAAACATAAGAGAAGAAAATTCACTCTCTTATGTAAGGAAGAATAATTCACAAAACAAACCCGATCCTATGATAAGAATGAACAACTTAATTAAGAAAATTTTGAATTAAATTCATAAGCATGCAAATGACACCTATGAGATAGAAAATTGCAAGCTAACGGAGAAAATTTTCATTTCTAAATTTAATTTCATTTTGATATAGATTTGAGTTCAAAAATGAAATCACCCTTCACAAGGGATAGGAGGGAGAGACATGCTCTTTTTATGGATCATCGTGAATTTTTCTTCTTTAAGTGTTTAGGGGAGTCAATCAACACTTACTTCATTCTTTAAATAAAAAAGTAGGTAAATTTTTATTAAGAAAGATAAGTCACTTACTCTCTAAAAGAAATTTCCTTCAAAATTTTATCTTATATCTTAAACTTTCAAACTTTTCTCAAATTAAGTTTTTTCTTTTGAAAAATTCATATATGTCAAATTTAAGGATCCTTCCATTGAAAATAACATTTGGATTTCTATTTGGACTAATATGAATCAAACCCTAGTCTAAAAGAGTTCAAACAAGAGAGATGTTCAGGACTGAAGTTTATGTCAAATATGAATCATGCAATCAAAGATAGAATATGGACATTCGTTTGAAATGATATGAAACAAGATTAGGTTTAAAAGGATTCCAACTAGGAATTGATAGATATTGAAATTTTGATTTGAATAAGATTGACTTAAAATAAATTGATCTGGATTTAAATTTGAGAATAATAAAAAAAAAAAAAAATCTAATAAACTCAAAATTTTAATTAAATCTTTATTCATTAAAATTGTCTAACTCTCACTAAAGATTAAGAGAAGAGAATGGAGTAGAAAATTGGAACTCAAACTAGGCACCAAACTAGGATTACCTACAGAAGTGAATAATACAACACCCAAAGATGGAGAGAGAAACCTGTCCCACCGTGGTCGCCAGAAATCTGTGGGTCTCCGAAAGGATTCCGCTCGTGTGGTTCGAATGCAAAGAGCACGATCACACTATCCCGTAGGACAAAATGGTCGTGGACCTTTACACTCGGCACAAGCAGGCCGATGGAAGAGCAGATGGAGTTATAGATACGATTAGCCATGGAGGGTAGCGGCTTTCACCTACCAACCTCGATGGATAATAATATCTATAACCCAAAATTCACGAGATTTCCCCCATTCGACACATCAGCTCGAATGGGGTTTATTTGATTGTGGGGATCGATTTCCTACGGGCGCAAGCCCCCGTAGTTAATTACATCTTAGACCTCGATCTAAGAAAACTCTCGATTAAGGATGGTGTATTATTCACTTCTTGATTTGATGCACAAAAAGAGTTCTTAAGTTCTATTCCAAAGAGTCTCTTCTATTTACCCTTAGTGATGATTAGACATTTTTGAATGGATAAAGATGTGATTAAAATTTTGAGTTTAGAAGATCAAAGACCAGATTACTATCCTAAGAGAAACGACAGACTCAAAATATAGATGAAAGGAGACACACTGAGGGGTGTACAACCTGGACTTATGCTTGCCTGGAGTGAGCTGCCAGCTAACATCCTAAACACAATCAATCGCCCTATATATATACAAGATAGAAAGGCTCTATCCTAGGAAATAAAGGATTTGTAATTTAAAAGATTTCAATCAGGGACTCTACAATATGCAAAAGAATGTACCTAGCGCCATGTATGATGCATGAAACAGATACGAAATATCCCTAGATCTATTGATGTGATGCATGTATGTAAGTGAAGCATAATGAGAGGTAAGGTGTGTAAAAACAAATGCATGCATGACATTCAGAGTACAGAAAAAGTAAATAAACACACCCTAAGGATACCCTCCAGGCAAGGTACCCGCACAGAAAAGCATTCAAACGGTGCCCACTGGCACAAATAGGTGGCCTACTCTACAGGCCTAAATGACCCTAATGGTCTCTAAGGCTCACAGAAAAAAAGAAAGAAAAAAGGGGGGGGGGGGTATCGTACCCAAAACCAGAAGGCCAAAAACCTAGCGATGCCCACTTCGTGTGGGAAAACAACGATGCCCAAGTGGCACAAGTAGGTGGCCTACTCTACAGGCCTAAATGACCCTAATGGTCTCTAGGGCTCACAGAAGGGGGGCAAGCTTTGACCTATAGGGCCAAAGCTTCGTCAGTGAACTAACCTAAGGCTGGCTACCTAAACATGCTAGAATACCTACTAACAAGCAGTGTGTGATGTGAAGCAGTTCGATATATAACTAAAAATTTACTTTACAAATTGCAGAAATTATACCTGACTGTATGTGGCGCTGCCACTTAAAAAGCTTATAAACCAGCGGCCTCATTTAGCTCCCGATCATTAAGCTCCAATGTACCTCGCAGGAAAAGATAACAGAGAAATGTATATATGAGCGTAGATGCCATTCAGAAAAGAAGTGCAGGTAACTAACAAAAATATAACTAATAGAAAATTAAATACAGCTAACAGGAAATTAAATAATTGCATTCATAGAACATGTATATATAACAAGTATTGAATAATAAGAGAAAGACATTAGCCTAACCTAAAGCTAGTAGTCGTGTCCTAGCAAACCAAACTAAGTCTGTGTAAGTTGTGTAGTTTTGGATGGGTCCTATGTAGGGAAATTTAATTACGATTATTTTCATTTGATTTGTTAAAGGATCAAAGGGAGATTTCAATTGAAGTTTAAATCTTAATATTTTAAGATTGATTTTAGAGATTTTATTTTAGTATTTGATTGATTATCACCTTTGTTTCACACCGAGGCCGTGAGATTTATTTCACCCTCCTTGGGGCTAACTTAATAGCCTCGTAGGCCTGGGTTACCCAGTGGCAACCAATTTTTGTTGAATTATTTTAGTTTATTATAAATTAAAAAGAAAGGTGAATTAGACAATTTATTATCAATTAGGGTTTGACTTAAGCCAATTAAGAAATTAATTTTAAAGTTTAACACTCCATTAAATCCATTCATGGCGTTGTGCCACCAGGCTCGAGGAACCAGGCCTCCTTAGGACACTTAGCCCCGCAGCCCGGAGTAGTCCATCCAATAAACTTCACTTCTGGAGTGGTTGTTATGTATTAAAGGGTTTATTGATTGATTTTAAAAGATTAATCTAATGTTTAATCTGTAGAGGTCTTTTATCTTAAGAAATTTAGTTTCATATTTAATCTCCTAATTTTTTGTCTACAGCTTTTAAACTTTAGATTGGTTAGGGGTTTATTATTAGATTAGTTAGATTTGATTTAGATGTATGCTTTAGATTTAGAATTCAACAATTATAAATGTTAATTATAAGTTGATTAAGGATTAAGTATCTTTAATAAATTTTAAGAATTAGATTAAGATTGGTTGGTTGATTATTAGTGATTAAGAAAATTAGAACCTAGGAAGACGTGTCACTAAGTTTTTGTTTTAATGTCTCTATCCTATAAGGAGCATGCATCCTAAGTCTATATTATCTAAGACCCGGTCCTTAATTTTTGTCCTTAGATGTCACTAAAATTGTAGGATTAAAAGAGGTTTTGTTTTCTAACCCTTAGGACTTTCGTACATGTATCACTAAACCTAGAGATGTATGCATGAAAATACAATAGTAAGTAACAAAGCAGTAGGAAGGCAAGAACTAAAGAGAAAGAACGACTAAACATGATAGAAAGAAAAGAACAAAAAAAAAATCAGAAAGAAAAGGAATATAAGCATTGTTGTTTTAGACACATTTCTTTGAAGCCAAATGTGTCTTTAAAATAGCCTCCTCCCCGATTCGATATAATACGAATGGGAAGGAAGGCATTTACAATGCCCTTTACTGTTCCCACAATCCAAACTCAGCACTTGATACGGACCCGACTCGACTAAGCAAACTACTCCTTACCAAACTCAAAGCAACAAAGGAAACTCAAGTTCCCGAAACTAGAACTAAAACAAAATTCCTTTGTATCTACTACCTTCTTATAACCTTAGATTTTAGAAGCAAACATTAGAGAAATCCAATTCATATAAGAATTAAGAAATATTATTTTTGTTCCAAAAACAAAACAAAAAAAAAAAAAAAAAAAAGACCCAAAGAGATTTCACTACACAAAGACCCAAAGAGACTTCACTACACAAAGCTGATAATAAAATTAGAAATCCCAAAATTACTTATGAAAGCTTCTAAATGAAATGATACATGAGACTTTACATAAACAATCCATTAAAATTCTCTCCAACACAAAACAAAGACGATCAAGTGCATTTCATATTTTGGTGTGGGATTAAATTATAAAAATTCTCCAATAAGAAAACTTCGCAAAAAGCGCTTCGTTGTAAAACATTCATAAACTTTTCAGACACAATCATTCATAAAACTTTTCAACATAAAATATCTCGTAGATCTTTCCAGTCATAAAGCAAACCATGAAATCTTCTTATATAAAATAAATCATAAAAGCCTTTAGGTCATAAAAATCATTCTTAAGCTTCCACAACAAATTCTCTGTGTTACACACCACCAAATATCCAAGAGAGCACAAGTAAATCTCACCACTTAATTTCTATCCAACTTTTGAGCTAATCACAAATGAGAGGAGGGCATTTATTTAAGAAATCTTATCCTACCTTAAGAGAATTTTTTTTTAAAGGGAAATAACAAAAATCATTTGAATCATCTTGATGTAACATAAGTAATATAACAACTCAATCTTTCAGTAATCAGGCTTTATTGGTCTTTCAACCAATAGATAATGGAAGGTAGCTCAAACGTTGTTCAAAATGCCCATTCTCAAAATAAAGAGGCTCGAGATAATAATAGCCTACAAATTTCCAACAAAGTCAAGTCTATACTTTTCATCGAATTTAGAAGAGATGGCTACTAATATTTTCGAATATATAGTTAAAAGCCTTTTAACAAACAATAGATTGCCACAAATCCATATTCGAAACTTTGCTTGCCATGAAAAGTCAATAGATATGTACTTTATCAAAATATATTTCAAATACTGAAATCGAATCTCATTGCTAACCAAAAATTTATGCATTCAACAAAGAGCAGTGGATAAGGAGGTTGAAAGATACAAAGTTTCATATGAGTATTACTAATGAATAATATACAACACTTTACTAGTTAAAATATACAATTAAACTTATATGTGATATCAAGATATGGATGTGCGAAGAGACTTTCTATCATAAAACGAATCACAAATCTTCCCCTCATAAAACAAATCAAAGCTCCTTCCAACACTAAATGAATCAAAGCTTTCCCCAACCTTCATGTATTTCTCTAAATAACTTATAAAACTTTCAATATAAAACCGACAACTTAGCATTTGGGTCATCTATTCCCCAAATTGAAACATGAAGCATGTTGAATGTTTTCGATGAAATTGATAAATTCCACCTTTAATCATCAAATGTGAAACTATTACTTGCCAAGGGTCCAAAGGCAACATCATGACATTGGAAAGAAGTTGGACATGCATCTCAAATTCTCAAAAGGCTTTAAAGTAGAAATAAAGTCTAATGAAGAACATCTCATTGTCATTTCCAATTGAAGGGAAGAAGGGCAAATTTCAGATTTTTTATAAAACTTGCTCACTTATGCATACATCACTTTCTCATATAACCAAATCACCTCACGCTAAACCCAAAGCGTGCTCAATATTGAAATGCAAAGCACCATAAACAAAGAAAAATCTTCCATAGAGATGCTAACATGAGCTTCACAAAAATTCTAACAAGTAAAGAAGAATCCAAATTCACAAAAGCATAGGGCTATTTCAATAATAGAAATGCTTTAGATACTTTTCCAATAAGAAGCATGGACCAACTCTTAAAGTTCCTCTAGTATAAAGAAACACCATAGAATCTTCCAACATTAGCGTAAACAGAACTTCCCACATGAAACTCAATTGAACAAAGAAAAATCTAATCTCAAGCAAACCTAAAAGCCTTTCATTACTAAGCATGATTCTCCAAAATAGATGCCGGTAACGATGACATTCTCAGTGCTCACAATATGAATCCTCAAGGATTTGTCACATAGAAACTCCTATTCTTTTAAAGGTAAACCATCCTAATATCCAATTCCACAAATGAAAAGTATATTTCAATAAAGAGCAAGTCTCCAATACTAATGCAGATCATGAAGCTTACATGCGAGCTAATATAGAAATATTATAACAAGTCCAGGAGAATAATATATTAGCATGGGCTAAAAGCGAGGAATATTCACCATCTTTAAAGAACTCTACAAGGCTCTTTCAAAGCGCAACTAATCCACAATCCTAATAGACCTCACAACCATTGTTAAGAACGATGCAAACAAAATCCAATTTCTCTTATACACAAAGCCATTCAAAGTAAGAGAACATAACAAACATCCTTATAATCATTTGTTGAGCGGTCAAAAACCCATTGCCGTGACTTATGGATAAACAGGTTAAAAGATCCATATCTGATCAAGATGATAAAACAAAAGGAGAGAAATAGAGCCCCACAATACTTGGTTAAGAAAACAGCTATCCAAACATCACAAATTCTTTTTGTGGCGCTTTGTCAAACACTAAATATGCAAATATTGATAAAGTCATGAAAAGAAAGTCACCATAAAAGCCATGATTTACACTTATTTAATCAAGACTCTCCAAATAACTCACAAAGGAAAGCTAATGATCCATGGAATAATCATTTTTGGTAAAGAGATATGTATGCATGAGTATGGAAAGACAATCCAAATAATCTTCATTCTCAGATTTTTTTTTTTTTGTAAGAAGAAGAAGAAGTAGAAGGGGAAGAAGAAGGAGGAGAAGAATGAGAAGGGGAAGATATACCTTTCAAAGGAAGAGAGGATTTGCTCGGGTTGCAGCCAGAGCAGGTCGCGAAAATGACATCGGGCTCAGCTAGGGCAGAACATCGTCGGGCTCGCTCCCAAAGGTGGAGTCGGACGGGTGAGAGGGAGAAGATAAGTAGTATACCTGCTCGGGAAGAGTTCGGCTAAAGCCAGTGATCGACGAATTGGCGCCTATGGTCGCTACAGCTCGCGGATGGGGCTGAGTAGGTTGGCGTCGGGTTCGGCCAGGGGAGGAGTGGCAGCGGCTGGATCGTGCGAATGGAGGAATCGAGGAGTTACCGTCGGGTTCGATCTCCCCTGGCTCACGCGTGAGAGGGAGAGGGAGCGGGAGGTTTCCATTCTCCTCAGAACTGCGAACTAGAGGAGACGGGGAGAGGGGCTTTGGCTTCAATTAGGGCGCCAAGGGAGAGAGGGTAGATCGGAGCCGTCCGATCAAATTCCTTGATCCAACGGTGGGATTCAAACCGGTTTGGAAATTCAATCAAATTTTGATTAGGACCTAACTAGACCCAAGGGGCTGAAATCAGGTTCAAGATTGAGTCAGATCTGGTTCGATCCGGGTCAACTCGAGCTCACCTCGACTCGACCAAAACTAATTCAATAAAATAGGATAAAATAAATCGAACTTAAATTAATGTCGATTCGAATCGAATAGGGCTCGATGAGGCCCGATCAACACAATAAAACACAGTCGATGGAGAATTAGGACAAAAACGAGGTCAACAGCCACGAGTCATCAACTATTGTTTTCAAGCAAAAAGATTTTGAGTTATCTACACGATCAAGGTCTAACATGTAAACATTGTTCATTCGTTTTCCTTCTAGAATTACTTCATCAAATAAACTAATCAGGCATCTATCAGTAAAAAATTTAACATCAAAACCTTTGTCACACAGTTGACTAATGCTAAGCAAATTATGTTTCAACCCATCAACTAGTAAAACATTTTCAATTAAAAAGTTCTTAGCATTACCAACGATACCTGAGCCTATCACCTTCCTGGTAGTGTTGTCTCCCAACGTTACTTTGCCTCCAGTTTTGGTCTCCAATAGGATGAACTTCTTCATATCTCCAGTCATGTGTCGCGAGCAGCCACTATCCAGGTACCACATGCTCTCACTAGGTCTTTTGTGAGAGCAGCCCTACATTTTCATTCAAAGATTAGATTTGGGAACCCAAGTGAGTTTGGGTTCCTCCTTATGCTTGCATGAATGAGATGTATGCATGTCATGCTGTGATGGATGCAGTTTAGGTCTCCATACTAAGTGTGTCCTACGGTGAATTGTGCATGTGCGGGCTATGTGACCTAACATGCCACAAGAGAAGCACCTAACACCAGGAAATGGGTTTACTAATCTATGAGTGTGGTGGTGCCTCTTCCTAAGGTTTTGTGATGCATGCTGTGTTGGGGGTTTTCTAGGATGGCCTACTGTGAGTGATGCAATTTCATTTTCTAGTTCTTTTATCTTTTCACTGTAAGTTTTATTTCGAGCTGTCAATCCATCAACTTTTATCAATAGCAAGTGCTCACTATGATCTACTTCTAATGCAAGTGCAGTTAGTTTTTCAAACTCTACATCTAGTTCAATATGTGATGTTTTCAAGGATTCATGCGCTTCAATTAGTTCAATATGCTTCTTATTTAATGCATCATACTCATCAAGAAGTAACATGTGATCTTTATCTAAATCAGAATTTTCTTTAACTAAGTTAGCATGCTCAATTTGTAAGGAACTAAATTCAATATTAAGTTTAGCATGCATTTTCTTCAGTTTTCTATACGAGTCATGAATATTCTCAGAAATAAGCAATAATTCATCATAAGAAAGTTGACATACCTCATCTTGATCCAATTGATCAAGGTTATCATTAGCCATAAGACACAAATTTGTTACCTCCTCCTCTGCTTCTTCTTCTGATGATTCTGAGGCGGAGTCGGCCCAAAAAGCTCTCTGTGTCTTGGTCTTTCCTCTCTTGTATTTACCTTTGTCATCTCCTTTCTCCTTTGCTGGTTGACTCTTCAGATTAGGACAATCGGCTCGTAGGTGACCTGGCTTCCTGCACTCAAAGCAAATTGTATCAGATGAAACCTTATTGGACCTTGAGCTCTTACCTTTATTCCAGCTATTCTGATGACGCTTCTGTTTTCTCTTCAGGAAATTTTTGAACTGTCGGGTCATCAGTGCTATTTCATCTTCTTCCTCCCCTGCAGAGCTTTCACTTTCTGAGTTGCTAGCTTTTAATGCCACCGTCCGCTCCTTTTTCTTTTCACCTGCATCACTTTGCCTTTGGCTCACTCCTTGCTCGTATGCAATGAGTGACCCGAGGAGGTTATCAATAGAATAAACATTAAGATCTTTGGACTCAGTGATAGCAGTTATCTTAGCATCATAGGAACTAGGCAGGCATCTAAGAATTTTATTCACTTTCTCAGAATTTGAAATTTCTCTACCTAATGCATGCAAGGATGTCACGATTTGGGTGAACCTAGTGTACATGTCAGAAATTGTTTCGCTAGGTTTCATACGGAATAATTCATAATCATGCAGTAGAATGTTAAGCCTAGACTGTTTTACTTCGTTTGTTCCTTCGTATGTAATGCACAGTCTATCCCAAATCTCCTTACCAGAGGCACAAGTAGATACTCTCATATAGTCCTCAGATTTCAATGCACAAAAAAAAAACAGTTTAAGCACTTAGCATTCAGTTGGGCTAATTCCCTATCCTCATTGCTCCATTCAATAAACGGTACAGGAGTTTTCAAACCATTAACAGTTTTAAACGGTGCAACATACCCATCATTTACTAACATCCACATGCGGTAATCTATAAATTGCAAAAATGTAGACATTCTAATTTTCCAAAAATCAAACGGTATGTTATCAAAAAGTGGTGGACGAGTTATAGAATAACCCTCCGCAGTGTTACGATTACCAAAGTTCGACATGATCGTTTTTTCAAGGTTTTTTAAAACACTATTTTTGAAAAACTAGCTCTGATACCAATTGAAATTACTAAACGACAAGAGGGGGGGTGAATTGTAAAAGTTTTTCTCTTAATAAAAATTAACCCTAAACAAGAGTTCTAATTTTTTGTTGTTTTTGAAATATTAAAACAAAGATCTATGCAATTTTACTTTACCAAAAAAAAACCACGTGCAATAGATATGACAAAGTTAAAGTGCAAGCAAAAAGTAAACAATGATAAAGAAAGAACACACCAAGAATTTTATAGTGGTTCGGTCAAAATATGACCTACGTCCACTCCCCGGAGTCCTCCACTCCGGGATTTTCACTATAAAAATAGTTCTCCTTTTGCCCCCCTTGGCAAGGCGGAGAAGCCTGTACAAACCTCCCTTTCACCAACCCGGCGTGGCGGAATACCAAACTCTGTTTTCGCCCTCCTAGCGACGGCAGAGAACCTTCTCGTTTTTCTCCCTCCTGGAGAAGGCAGAGAACCTCGAGGTAACGGATGCAGACGAGCCTTTCCCTTGGAGATCCTCCCTCAAATCCTTCTCGGGCCACAGGAGGAGCAAGATGCAGCAAGCTTGGAGCAACCGTGTGATCTCCCTCACACCTCTTCTCCCTCACAACGCTCACCTCCTCCTTCCTCTCAACCCTCAAGAATTTCTCTAGAGTTTTCTCCCTTGGAATCCCTCTCTAATCACGTTCACCCCCTCTGTTCATCTTACCCAAAAAGAACTTGATTGGTATATAAAAAAGGCTCCAAAAACCTCTGAATTTCAAAAGTAGCCGTTACTGTTCGTACAGTACGATCTGTAATCGTACAGTACGATCTTCATAAACAGCCGTCGTCCTGGTACGAATGTGTACGAACAGTACAAAAACAATTCGTACTGTACGATACAATATCGTACGGTACGATTCAACAACATACTATTCGTACAGGACGATGGTCTGGACGATCGGATGTCGTCTCTGTTCATCGTATGGTACGATTGACATCGTACAGTACGATGTGACAAAAACCAAGAGATCGTCCAGGACGATATCCGGGACGATCATACTTCGTCTCTGTTCATCGTATGGTACGATTGACATCGTACAGTACGATATTCAATTTTGAATTTGGCCTGGATTATATGCACTAATCACGGATTAGTTTAAGTAAGTAATTAAAACGAATCGTACAGTACGAACATGTTCGTACAGTACGAACGGCGCAAAATCACTTGCTTAAGTTAAATCACGGCTAGGGTTTTGGATCTGAACATATCGTACAGTACGAAAGACTTCGTACAGTACGATCTATTCACAAATTTGCCCACATAGCTTGGATCGTACGGTACGAAATAAAATCGTACAGTACGATCTCCAGAGAAGAATTTTACTTATATTTTTCAGTTAAAAAAAAGAATTCTCCCCCTGTGTATGTGCATGGTTGCTCTTACTCTTACGCATTTTGTGGCCAGACTCAATAAAGTAAAAAATACAATAAATGGAAAATACAATGTTTGACTCATACTCCTAATCAACCCGGTCTTGAGTCTTCCTTTCTTCCTGAGTCACTTGTGATCTTCCTGAAATGTTAGTGCTCAAGGAAAATAACAAATAAAATAATAAGCAATGAAAAGCAGTTCCAAGACACTCATTATTTGGCATCATCAAAATCTCAAACTCGGGGTCATGGGTTGCAACACGATGAAACTCTGGTGGTGGTCCGGCGAGGTTCCTGTGGTGGTCCGGCGGTGGTCCGGCGATGCTCCTGCAATGATCCGGCGGTGGTCCTACGGTGGTTCTGCGGTGGTTCGGCGGCTGTCGAGGAGGAACTTCTTCCTTTTCTTCTTCCTTCTCTTCTCTTCTTCTCTCTCTTGCTTGGAACCTCTCTTGTGAAGAATGAGGGCTCTATTTATAGATTTTCTGGAGTGGCATGGCCCGTAAATAGGTGTCAGATCAAAGGCGAATAGGGAGTGGTTTAAATGGACGGCCGATAGTGAACCCTTCGATTATGCACCGTTCGTTGGACATTTGGAGGCCTTAATGATGTTGGAATTTAGCGATCTTGGGCTCGTTGGATTCATCTCGTCGAGCCGTTCGATTCGAGTATAAGCTTGTCAAAATCGAAAACCGTTTGGTAACTCAAATTGCGGTTTGAACCATCAGATAGCACTTTGAGCCCTTGATTTGGACTCATTTGGGCTCGGATTGGGTTGATCTTGGTGTCGTCGGGTCCGTATTTTCGAGATGCTTAGTTTGACTATAAACTCACTGAAATCGGAGTTCGGGTGCTCCCAAAATTAATTTTTAAAGTTTCCAACTAGTTTTCGCCTCGAGATTCGTGCTCAATCAAGATAATTTTTTGACGATGTATCAGTTGCCCCTCTATTTTTGGACGTCGAAGCTCCAGAAGTCCGAAAATATAAGTGTCGACATTTTGCATTGGACGAATAGCAAAAAATTGCGTTCCGAAAGTTGAATGTTTGCACAAACTAAGTCATAGAGGGCTCGTTGAGCTCCGAAAGTGTCAAAATTGAGTCCGGAACGTTGAAAAACGTGTCCGAGGACTCCAAAAACATCAAAATCAAACTTTTCGGGACGAAATTTGGGCCCGGAACGGATTGGGCAGCCAGACCGGCCGGAACAGCTGGCCGGCCGCCGCCGCCGGTGTGGCACCGGAATGTGTGGTCCGCATTCCAGCGGGACGCCTGACCCGCGCTCCAGCGGGTCTGCTTGACCCGCGCAAGCAGGTCCGCCTGACCCGCGCTGTCCGCACAGCGGGCCGACTGGCCCGGGCGGCCTGCTCTAGCGGGCCCGCCTGACCAGCTCGATGGCCCGCAACCCTTGGAGCTGTCGCTCCGTAAGGCGGTGGGGAGTGAGGCGGTTCGGCCCACCGCCTCAAGTGGGCCCCACCTTAATAAAAATCGTTTTTTAATTGTTTTTTTGCTCGAAAAAATTCCAAAAAATTTCTAAAAATCCTGGAAAATTCCGAAAAATTTAAGAAAATTTTGAAAAATTAAAAACCCCCTCTTCTCCTTCAAAGACTATAAATAAGGCCTTGAAACCTTAAGAAAATTCACTCCTCTCTTCTTCTTCTTCTCTTTTCTTCTTTTCTTCTCCTCTTCTCCTCTTCTTCTTCCCTCTTCTTCTCCTCTTCTCCTCCTCTTCTCCCTCTGTCCTTACAATTGAGGTGTTTCCTTGGTCTTTCAAGGCCCCTCTCTCTGCAAGGAAGTCCGGAGATTTTCCCTTCTCCCTCTGTCCTTACAATTAAGGTGTTTCCTTAGTCTTCCAAGGCCCCTCTCTCTGCAAGGAAGTCCTGAGATTTTTACTTCTCTCTCTTCTCCCTCTGTCCTTACAATTGAGGTGTTTCCTTGGTCTTCCAAGGCCCCTCTCTCTGCAAGGAAGTCCGGAGATTTCCCCTTCTCTCCTCCAAAAGACCCTTTAGGAGAAATGTCAGGTGATCGCCTCCCACCGAGAGATCATGCGATCCGGGGAGACCCTGTCACACCGTATGATAGCGAGCAGAGGGCAAATAAGGAAGCGAGGGTGGATGAGACAGCGTCGACCGTTACAAATGATTTCTTGTTTCTCTTTCGCAAGAATTATCATTTTCCGAATGATGTGAAGACGATGGTGCCCAAGAGGTCCGATCAGGCTAGTCATCCTCCTCCTGGGTATCTGACCGTTTCTGAGACCCACTTGCGGGCCGGGTTACGCTTTTCACCTTCTGCCGAGTTGATTGAAATTTTACAACGATGTGGGGTGAACATGTTCCAGTTTTCATTCAGAGCGATGTCGGTGGCTGTTGGATTGATCGCTCTCTTCAGGGATCGAGGAGCTACTTTGACACCAGAGCATCTTTTGCGGATGGGTCGATTTACCAGCGACACATATGGGCGTGTAATCTTTAGATCCAAATGGTTGGATGTGTGTACCCGTGATCCTTCAAAGAACTGGCTCAGTGTTTTCTTTTTTGTGAAGAATGATTGGGGCTTGATAGAGAAGTGGGGAAAGATGAAGGATCTGCCTCCCCCTTTGCATATTGGGGAAGAAGACATAATGAGGAATTTGAAAGTTTCTGACCTTGATCATCTTCTATTTGAGGTTCGTCACATGAGTAGATACACTGAGGAAGAGTTCTTATTCAAGGTTGGGTTGTCGTTCCATGCTGGAAGGTCTGATGCGAGGATGTTGAAGCCGACATCCAGGGTTCCTGAGCCTCCTGCCCCTACTTCAAAAATGGCTCCCAAACGACCAGCAAGAGGTGAAGATCCTCAGGTTTCAAAAAAGAAGAGGGTGGAAGGGACTGCAACTAATACTGACAAAGCTCTGCCTGATTCTTCCCCAGCCAAGTTGCGCATCCCTGAGGACGTTTTGAGCTACCAGTGTATCGGACACAATAAAACTAGCAATTTGGTGATTAGAATGTCTCAACGCTTTCTATCTCCTTTTCTTTTGGGGTGACTTCCAATAAAATTTTTCTTTTTTATTTCAGCTGTCACGGCTTGAGATCAAGATTAATGACTGGAATAGTAAATTTGTTAAGATCAAGTATCTTCAGGGAGAGTTCAAGCGAAAATATGATCAAAAGGTCAATGAGATAAAGGTGTTTGAAGAAGAGTTGAGTGAGTGCAGGACTGAGTTGGCCAATACAATGCACTCCGTATCTCTCCAAAGTCGGCAGGCAGATCGACATCAAATAGACCTGAAAGAGGCTCAAGCGACAATCACCAGACTTTTGAAGGATCAGAAGGCTTCTGAAGAGAAGATATCATCACTTGAGGCAAAGGATAAGAAGTCCCAGGTTCTTATAACTGAGAAGGAGGCCGCTTTGTCTAGCTTAGAACCTTCAAGAATTATTGAAGATTTCAAGAAGTCCATAGCTTTCAAGACTATCATTTAAGATCACGTTGAGAAGGCTCGAGATCATATCTATGATATAGAAGTGAAGGGTTTGGAGCAGCAGTGTATTGAAGATGGATTCATTCGAGGCTTCTTTAAGGGGGTTCGCTTGATGCAGCGAAAGACCGGAGTTCAGGTCGAAGAGGTGACCCCTAGCCAGGCTTTAGATGACTTTTCTCCAGATCCTGATGGCGACGAGGTAGAGAGTGATCTACGGAAGGTCCTCGATCTTGATGCGGATGATGAGATTGTAGATATTGAGTAGGTTTTTTAGTTCCTGCAGTTTGTATTGGTTTGTCTTTTTTAGCGATTGTGATGTACCTGATGTTTGTACTGTCGTGTGATGTCTACTTTGACTTAGTAGTGGATTGTTGGTCTATTTTTATATGACTTTAAATATTCTAGTGTATTTATTCAACCTGAGTGAATTTTATGTATGCTTGTTTAAAGTATTTGTCTTCCAACTTATTTGGAGGAGTTTAGAAGGATCCACCAAGGATGTGATTTATTCAAGATTGTACGCCAGAGCCTTGCTTGAGGATGCCAACCTGTACGAAAGAGGTTAAAAGAATTCATTAAAGATGTAGGACATATCCGAGGTTGTATGTCAGAGCCTTGCTCACTGACGTTAACTTGCGTGGAAGAGGTCGAGGGAATCCACCAAGGATGTGAGACCTATCCGAGGTTGTATGTCAGAGCCCTGCTCGATGACGTTAACCTGTGTGGAAGAGGTCGAGAGAATCCACCAAGGATGTGAGACCTATTCGAGGTTGTATGTCAGAGCCCTGCTCGACGACGTTAACCTGTGTGGAAGAGGTCGGGAGAATCCACCAAGGATGTGAGACCTTTCCGAGGTTGTATGCCGGAGCCCTGCTCGACGACGTTAACCTGTGTGGAAGAGGTCGGGAGAATCCACCAAGGATGTAAGACCTATCCGAGGTTGTATGCCGGAGCTCTGCTCGACGACGTTAACCTGTGTGGAAGAGGTCGGGAGAATCCACCAAGGATGTGAGACCTATCCGAGGTTATATGCCGGAGCCCTGCTCGACGACGTTAACCTGTGTGGAAGAGGTCGGGAGAATCCACCAAGGATGTGAGACCTTTTCGAGGTTGTATGCCGAAGCCCTGCTCGACGATGTTAACCTGTGTGGAAGAGGTCGGGAGAATCCACCAAGGATGTGAGACCTTTCCGAGGTTGTATGCCGGAGCCCTGCTCGACGACGTTAACCTATGTGGAAGAGGTCGGGAGAATCCACCAAGGATGTAAGACCTATCCGAGATTGTATGTCGGAGCCCTACTCGACGACGTTAACCTGTGTGGAAGAGGTCGGAAGAATCCACCAAGGATGTAAGACCTATCCGAGGTTGTATGTCGGAGCCTTGCTCGACGACGTTAACCTGTGTGGAAGAGGTCGGATCGAATCCCCCTGGGATTGATCATCTGGTGACTGAGCTACAATAATGATTATGTATTTATTCGAATCAAGGATATTAAAGTTCACAGCTTGTGCGAATTTATCAATACAATTTTACTCGAAGAAGATAAAGAAAACAAAATCTTACGGCATTAAATAAAAGCATAGCTTCCTAAGATAGCTTAGGGAGGGGAAAGCTACAAACACCACAAACAACATTCAAAATTAAAGACAAACAGTACTAAAGTCACACAATACTAAAGACATACGATACTTAAAACAAGTAGCACTATTATGCTCTACACAATTCAAACTCGGCAAGGCCTGGATAAGCCCCAGCGATGGTTCCGATTTCCCCCACTATTTGGCGATTATTTATCGACTGCCTTTGTTGTTGATTATGTCCCCCAGTCGGACAAACTTCATCTCGAGCTGGGGTATTCTTGATGAATTGTCGGAGATATCCTTGTCGGATCAGTCTCTCAACTTCTTTCTTGAGCTGCTAACATGCTTTAGTAGTGTGCCCACGACTACGGTGGAAGTGACAATATTGCTCCTGGTTTTCGATGTTGGGCTTCAAAGGGTGTGGCCATTTCACGTTCTCCTGATCCCGGATGGCCATTAATTCATTTGCTTGGGATGTATTGAGTGGTGTGTACTCCTTTTCTTGGCGAGGTTCTCGTCGCGGCTGTGAGGGTCGAGGAGGAAAATTATAATTTCCTTGCTTCCTCCTTTGTGAGGGTGGATACTCCATTTCTGGAGGATTTTTACGCTTCCCATTTGTTTGTTCAAATTGTCTTCTGTGAGCATTAATGGCTTCGTCGGTAGAGATTTGGGCCTCTACTCGATGGATTAGATCAGCATATGAATGGACCGTTTCTCGCATGAGTGCCGAGTAAAAGGGGCCAGGACAAAGCCCTCCAAGAAATACACCTCTAAGTAATTTGGGATCTACCCCTGGAATTTGCCAAGCTTCAGTAGAAAACCTTTGAAAGTACTCTTTAAGAGATTCACCCTCGTTCTGACGTATCCCTGAAAGGTGGGAGGAGTCTTTAATCATTCTCCGGTTGACGACAAATTGTTCGACGAACAATTTAGCCAATTTAACGAATAGTGGAATGGATCGGAGGGGGGGGGGGCAGTGAGTAGAACCATGTCCGGGCTTGCCCTTTAAGGGTGGCAGAAAAAACTTGACAGAGCAAAGCGTCTGGGGTCTGCTGGATATGCATAATAGTGCGGTAGTGGTCGATATGCTCATAGGGGTCTGAGGTCCCATCATAAGAATCAATATTCGGGAGCTTGAATCTTGTCGGAACGGGGTATCTGAGGACAGCTTCGATAAAATGTGATGACTCTTGAATGTCCCGTTGGTGAAGGGACTGTCTTCTACCCCCTGTAGGGAACTCCTCTCGGACTAGCCTCCGCAACTCATGCCGTAGAGTATTGCGGGGGAGTTCAGTAAGGTGCTGTCGGTCTAAGTCCTCTGGGACGTCCGGAGGCATATGCTGCTGGTGGCCAGTGCGTGAAGGATGGGTAGAGCTTGCTGTGTCAGCAAGCTCATTCTCTGGACGTATTGGAGGGCGCACTCTAGGCGGAGGAAGGGGGACCTCAACATGAAGAACGTCTTCGAACTCTGGCTGGTCTCGAGGGAGGAGAATATCTTCTTGAGGCACTAGTGCTGGTTCTCGAGTCTCCCTTAAGAGTTGAAGGATCTCATTCTGAGATTTCTCCATCTTTATAATACGCTCTTCTAGGGATGGTCCTGAAGTTCCTTCTTCGACAAGGTTTCGTCCATCGGGGTGAAAAGAGGCAGATGCTTGTCGTCCCTGATTCAAGGACTGATTCCTGGATTGCTGTGAATTGGAGTGGGAAGCTCCCATGATGCGATGACTACGCCTGTTGACCATTGATGAAGTACTTAGTATAGTGGGATTGACTTTTCCCACAGACGACGCCAACTGTTTCGGGCTAGAAAATACGCGGCGATAGAGATTTAATTCTGCGTCTTAACATTGCACAGATAACTAGCTCACACACAGAGAACACAAGATTTTTTACGTGGAAAACCCTTGAAAAGGGGAAAAAACAATGGGGCCTAGCCCAGTTGAAAATGATTCCACTAGAATTTTGAGTCGGTTACAAAGGACTGAAATCACCTCCAAGGGTAATCAGATTACAATCAGTTACTTCAGCAGGACGTCGGGTCTTCAGCAGGACGTAGGGAATGAACGTCGGGCCTTAAGCAGGACGTCGGGTCTGAATGTCGGGCCTTAAGGCGGTGGTGCGATGAAACTCCAGTGGTGGTTCGACGAGGTTCCTGCGGTGGTCCGGCGATGCTTCTGCGATGATCCGGCGGTGGTCCTGCAGTGGTTCGGCGGCTGTCGAGGAGGAACTTCTTCCTTCTCTTCTTCCTTCTCTTATCTTCTTCTCTCTCTTGATTGGATCCTCTCTTGTGAAGAATGAGGGCTCTATTTATAGATTTTATGGAGTGGCATGGCCCGTAAATAGGTGTCAGATCAAGGGCGAATAAGGAGTGGTTTAAATGGACGGCCGATAGTGAACCCTTCAATCGTGCACCGTTTGTTGGACATTTGGAGGCCTTAATGATGTCGGAATTTAGCGATATTGGGCTCGTTGGATTCTTCTCGTCGAGCCGTTCGATTCGAGTATAAGCTTGTCAAAATCGGAGACCGTTTGGTAACTCAAATTGCGGTTTGAACCTTCCGGTAACACTTTGAGCCCTTGATTTGGACTCATTTGGGCTCGGATTGGGTTGATCTTGGTGTCGTCGGGTCTGTATTTCCGAGACGCTCAGTTTGAATATAAGCTCGCTGAAATCGGAGTTCGGGTGCTCCCAAAATTAATTTTTAAAGTTTCCAACTAGTTTTCACCTCGAGATTCGTGCTCAATCAAGATAATTTTTTGACGATGTATCACCTATATTCTTTAATTCCAACAACACTAGGGCACTTAAATGTTGAATGAACGCTCCATAATTAAGGGAATTGATATGAGATGTCGCATGTCACTCAAAAAAATCTATAAATACAACACTGCACTCTATAGAAAAGGAATATTTACTAGAATTTAAGAGGGGCATTTTTGGTGAGGTTGACCATACATAGAATCCTTCTTCAATATCATTAAGCTTTGGTACCACCATAATGAAAATATATATTTATCATAATCCAAATATTTGTGGAGTAATTAAAATTTCTTCAAACTTATAAAGGTCATTGAAGCATGATAAAAAATGAATTTGCTTTAAACTTTCATCATTCTTCTAAATCATTTACTCTTTATTGTTAAACATTAAGGTTGCCATTTTTCCCCTAATCATTCTCTTTTTAGGTGTTATATGTGGGATCTAATTTTGTTGATCAATCAGGCAATTATGTTGCCTCGGACCATAAATTTCTTGTGCTCGTTGGGAGGTGCGTGGGGTTTACCCCCTGCTTGAGTTCGGGTACTTTGCACTCGAATTTTTTTTTTTCGTACAATACCAGGCGTTATGTACCCAAGAGCCCCAATACTACGTACCCGAGCACCCTAACATTGTGTTCCCAAAGTGCCTTAACACTGAACGTATCTATACGGCGCTGTAGTGGATCAAGACAGAGGTTAAAGCATTGCTGAGCTCCATACTAGCGCCACGAGATGGACTATATGATTTTCTTTCTTATTTTTCTGAAGGTTTGCAACCCTTGACTTTCTCTTGTATTTTGAGGGTGTGAAAATATTGAGAATGGTGCATGTGAGAAGAGAAGTAAGGATAGAGCAAGAGAGAAGAGAGAAATGTACTTATGTCTCCCATTTTTTAACGGATATCTTGGTGTGGTGTGGCTCCGTGGTTTTTTCCCTATATTGGTTTTTTCACACTAAATCTTGGTGTCATTTACTTTTCACTATTTTTACTTTCATGCTTATTTCATCCCTGTGGTGTTTACTCATCATCCCTAATAACTGGTACTAGAGTGAGGTTCTTTAGATCGAGTGGGACTAATGGCGAACAAAGCAAGGTACAAGATTGAGAAGTTCAATAGTTACGAATTTCACATTCTAGAGGATGCAAATTAACAATTTATTATATCAAAAGTTGTATTTGTCATTGGAAGAAATCACCAAAAAGCTGGATTATATGACTATAGAAGAATGGGAGATTTTTGATCGGACTACACTAGGTTTCATATAACTTTCATTTTCTTCATCGATTGCATTTAACATTATAAATGAGAAGACTACATTCGATCTCATGGCAGCACTGACTAAGATGTATGAGAAGTCATCGGCCTTAAATTAAGTATTAATGATGAAAAAGCTATTCAATATGAAGATCTTGGACAACACTCTAATAGAGGAATACCTAAATAACTTGATCACTATGATGAGTTAATTGTGTTCAATTGGCATCAATTTTGATGATGATTGAGGGCTTTATTGATGTTATATTTATTGCTAGAAAGCTAGGAAGGGCTTGTTACTTCTGTAACTTTTTCGGAAGTTCAAAGTCTAACTTTGAGGTTATTATGGGGTTAGTGCTTAATAAAGAAGTTCACTAGAGGACGAATGATTAATCTTCAAATTCTGCTCAAAATGTTGAAGCAAGTGGAAGGGGCTTAGAGGGAAATTCAAATAGAGGGAGATCTAAATCTAAGAGAGGAAAGTCTACTTCATGTAGAGGAAAAGTTATCTGTTGGATCCGTGGAAAGAAAGATCACTTGAAGGAGGATTATATAGTTTCAAAGAAGGGTAGTGGTGGAGGTCAGGACAAAATTCACTCTACAAATGTATCTACGTAATAGTTTCGATCAAATTCTCTGAATTTATCTCTGGACAATTCTAAATCTTGGGTGATAAATTTTGGTGCATTTTTTCATGCAAATCATAATAACAAGACATTAAATAACTATACTAAATGTAATTTGGGTAAAGTGTATCTTGGGGATAACAAGCCCTACAATATTATTGGATATGAAGATGTTTATATTAGAATGTTGTATGGGTAGGCATGTTCCTTGTTTGAAGAGGAGTTTAGTTTCTGTGAGTTAGCTTGCAAACTCAGGCTATGTGATATCATTCACAGAAGATGCATGGAAAGTGAAAAAAGGGGCTATGGTTATAGCTCGTGACAGTATTGAAGGCACCCTGCATGTTATTAATATAAAAAGAAATTCTATTAGAGTAGGAGATTCATTATTGATGGAGGTCTTTAATATCAAAGACTTGGTCATATGAGTAAGAAAGGTATGCATTCACTTCTTATTAAAGGAAAGCTTCGTAGCTTAAAATCTATATATTTAGATTTTTGTGAAGACTATATATATGACAAGTAGCATAGGGTGAGTTTTTTAAATACTGGTTCAAAGGTTGAGTCAAATAAGTTGGAGTTAGTGCATACTGATGTATGAAATCCTGCTCCAGTTACTTCTATACGAGGATCTTTGTATTTTGGTATATTTATTGATGATCACTGTATGAAGGTATGGATATACTTCTTAAAATACAAGTCAGATGTGTTTGATGCTTTTAAAAAATGGAATGTCATGGTTGAGCTTGAGACACAAGTTTATCAAATCAGATTATAATGGTGGCGAGTATCGTGATAAAAAATTCAAGGAGTGTTTTGCTTTGAATGAGATTATATATGAGTTCATTTTTCCAAGGACACAGCAGCGTAATGGTGTTAAAGATAACATGAATAAAACCATCACTAAGCGTACGA
Organism: Dendrobium nobile; assembly: GCA_022539455.1. Classification (NCBI taxonomy): domain Eukaryota; kingdom Viridiplantae; phylum Streptophyta; class Magnoliopsida; order Asparagales; family Orchidaceae; genus Dendrobium; species Dendrobium nobile. Next base: position 1,045,344 of record CM039736.1, on the reverse strand, counting down.
GGAGCATGAGTTTACATGCTAGTCAACCCAAACAGTTCTGGACAAAGGCAGTGAATACTATAGTTATTTGATAAATCATGGTCCATTAGTTCCTTTGAGGAAAGGAGTTAGTATATCCCGCCTTGAAGTTTTTGATTGTTCATCCATTCATGTTAATGGAGGATCTAAAAATAAGCTTGATCCAAAATCTATTATACATTTATTAGATATGGTTCAAATGAATTTGTCTACAAATTCTAAGATTATTATAATAAAAAAATTATCAGAAGCAAGAATGTTAAATTCAATGAAAATTAAATGTATAAGGATAGAAATGAAACTCTTGAAGATTCTTCCAAATATATTAAAATTGAATATGATAATGATCAAGAAGTTGTAAAGACAACATTTCTTTATAACGACCTTGATAAAAAGTTATACGTGGTGTAATTTCAAGGATATGTAGTCACAGGCAATGAAGATCTGGTGTGTAGGCTAAGGAGGAGCTTACATGGACTGAGTTGGCACCAAGACAGTGGTGCAGGAGATTTAATAAGTTTATGTCAGATAATGGGTACACAAAGTGTCAGGCTTATCACTATTATTTTTTTTTAAATATTTTGATAACTAATATATTAATATGCTTTTGTATCTGGATGACATGCTGATTTCAGGTTCAGATACAGAGAAAATAAGATATCTGAAGTAGCATTTATCAAATGAGTTTGAAATGAAAGATCTGGTTTCAACAAAGAAAATTTTTGGTATAATCAATAAAGATAGAAGTGCATGTATACTAAAGTTTTCTCAGGCAAAGTATGTTAAAAGGTGCTTCAGAGATTCAACATGAGTAAGGCAAAGGCAATTTGCACTCCCTTGGGTATGCACTTTCAATTTTCCAAAGAATAATCACCTACAACTGAAGCAAATGAAGAATATATGAAAAATACTCCATATGCTTCAACAGTTGGAAGTTTGATGTATGCTATTATCTACACAAGCTTTGATATAGCATATACAGTGAGAGTAGTCAGCATATTTATGAGCAACACAAACAAACTTCATTGGGAGGCGGTTAAGTGGATTATCAGGTACTTGAGAGGATTAACTAACAAATTTTTTTTGCTTTGGTGGTGTGGCGATTGATTTACAGGGTTATGTAGATTTTGTTCTTGTTAGAGATCTTGATGGTATGAGAAGCACAATATGTTATATCTTCACTTTGGGAAAGATTGTCGTTAGTTTGGTTTTCAGGTTATAGAAGATTGTTGCACTCTCAACCACAGAAGTGGAGTATATTATTATCACTGAGGCTAGCAAGGAGATGATTTGATTGCAAAGTTTCTTAACAGAATTGGGCAAAGAGAAAAGGAATGGAAAGCTGCATAGTGATATACGTCTAACCAAGAATGTTGCATTCCATGCTAGGACAAAGTACATCCAGCTTCGATATCATTTCATCAGGTCTCTTCTAGAAGATGGCCAGTTATTTTTAGAAAAGATAAATGTGATCGAGACTCCTGTAGACATACTGACGAAAATGGTGATGGTTGATAATAGCTTCAGTTTGGTCTTTATGGAGGATGATAGCAAGGGTGAGCCACACTATAGATACTATGATTGATGGTGCAGATCGGGAGAAGAATTGATTGCAATCAGTTTCCAAGTGGAGGATTGTTATGTGTGGAATCAAATTATGTTGTTTTATTGCCTTGGACTTAAAGTTTCTCATGCTCGCTAGGGAGTGCAAGGGGAGATGCATACCCAAGCGCCCTGGTGCTATATTTTCAAACTTCCCAGCACTTAACGATAGAGAGCAGAGCACTTCAGTGGTATAGATATGGCACTAAAGTAGATCAAGACAGAGGTCAAGCGCCCCAACGCTCCAAACTAGCGTCGCAGCGCTGCAAGATGGAGTGGATGGTTTTCTTTCTCATTTTTCTGAAGGGTTGCGTCCCTTGGAGTTATTTACTTGACTTTCTCTTGTATTTTGAGGGTGTGAAAACATTGAGAACGATGCATTTGAGAAGAGAAGTAAAGAGCGAGTGAGAGAGAAGAGAGATTTGCACTTATTTCTCTCAATTTTTATAGTAGATTTCTTGGTGTGGTGGTAGCCCGTAGTTTTTTCCCCTATTTTGAGTTTTTTCACGTTAAATCCTGTTGTCCTTTACTTTCTATTGCTTTTACTTTCTTGCTTGTTTCGTCATTGTGGTGTTTACTCATCATCCCCAACATTAAGTTCTTCCTTATTTTGAAATATCGAGTCAACTTCAAAATATTTTATATTGTATGATTGAATGTTAAAATATTTATGGTTGTTGAGGAAAATCTTATCATTTTAATATTGAACTAAAATCCACATATACATGGATAAGTTGAGAGCATCTCCAAAAAGACACGGTATTGTTTTATGTGGAAAACTAAAAAGGGGAAACATCATGGGATCTTATGTTGATCTTATGAGCTCCCGATGTGCATGAACTTTTTTTAATAATAAAAAACATATGTTTGGAAGTTCTAATTTTTTGCACTAGTTGATTTCAATTTTAAGTGGTTGCCCGAATTTTATATCTAAAAGCAATATCAATAAATAATCATATGATCAAGACATTTAGGAGACGATCAATGATATTCAAAAGCTATTCAAGAACAAATCTATTATCCTAGAGAATCTTAAGTTAGTCACATTAGTATTTATGACTCTGGCTTTTTCTATTAACAAATAGCTACAATAGCTACAATTCAAATATTTTTTTCTTTAACGGCTATCTCAAAAGTCATATCTATATTCTTCCATACACATTTCTTTAGTTCCAAATGTTTATGGAGATTTGCAATAGCAAGATCGACATAGTAAAATCATAGAAGGTGGAGGGCTTGACAGGCAATGAGGTTAAGTTGAAATCCAAACCTTGTAAAAATTGTGTATGTGTTGTATGCATTTAATTTCTTGTTCTTACTTTCTTATAATTTTGTTTTACTTGAAATACATATTAAACATTTTATAATTTTGATTTTATATTTTTAACAATGAATGATGATTTTGAAAACCCTAAATAAATTTTGAAAAAAAAAAAATCCTTCATTTGATAAATGAAATGAGGGGAAGTAGATTAACTATGCAATCAACAATATATATATATATATATATATATGAACTTTGTATCATAATTAATAATTATTGCCTTGAAGCTTTGCTATGGATTTGCTTGAAGCTTGATTTGGATTTAGTAGAAGTTAGCTTAGCTTAATGAACAAGATCAAATAATTTGGAGTCGAGGAAAGCTCTCTTGAGATAGATAAATAGTTTTTAGATTTTGCTGTTGGAACAGTTCAAGAGAATGCAGTCATAATATAAGTTTTGAAATAATTCTCTTTGGAACTCAGTAAGGAAACCTAGTAACTAATGAAAAATTATAAAAAAGAAACTTGATGGATTAGGAAACTTGGATGGCAGTAAGGATCAATTTTCCTGCTGTCGACTTTGCTTAAGGGGTTCTGTATTTTTGGGTGACAATGAAATAATAAACAACAGGTTTTAGGAATATGCAAAAAAACACTTCAGTTTTACATTCAAATTCTTACAAAAAAAGGAGGGCATCATTGTCTCATGCCCTTAGAAGATTTGAATTAACAACATAAGTTCCCAATGATGAGGTTAGAAGCTTTTGACTCCAATTCATAAATGGCCAAAGAAATAATTTTATCCAGGAGCCTCTGCAGCAAAATTGTTCGATCAATACTATCAAAGGCCTTCATGACATAAATATTTGAATTAAAGTATTCAGGAGATTTATTAAAGGTGAAGTTTTTCAAAATTTTGCTTGTTAAGATGTTGTTTGAAATGACTACCATAAATGAATGCTTGTTACACACAATTTTTTTACTTGTGAAAGAAAATTATATTACTCTAATGATAATTTAATTTCATATCTTAGACACAATTGAAAATCATATAATCTACAAAAAATAATTACAAATAAAAATAACTTTGCCTTAGCATTTCCCTAAAATCATAAAGAAATGAAGAAATACATCAAGGTCACAAGACCTTTCTTCTCATAGAACATAACAAACAAATTTTGCTTCAATCATGACTAGTAGAGCTTCTTGATTTACTTCATCAAATCCTTCATCTTCTTTGAAAGTTCAATGCTTTAATGGCAAACCCAAATAGGAAGGCAAAGAGTGCTGCGAATCCAACAACTACAATAGCAACCACTCCCAAGAAATCATGTTTGAATCCAAAGTAGCTTCTTATAAATTGAGAGATGACAACATCACTATTTTCAAATGTCTCATGTATATCTCCAAATTGTGAAGTTACCAATCCATATAGTGTCCATGCAACAGGACATGCCCATGAATACCATCTCCACCAGACAGGCATCCTCTGCAAAAATAAAAAAAGTTCTTAATTTCTGCTTTCATTTAATTAATTAGAACATTTCATTTTTTGAATTAGAACTTACTGGTCGTGGAATAATAAAGCCAGAGAAGAGGTTCCACAATCCATAAAATGCTGAAGATACTATGGAAGCGATGTTATAATTGGGTGTTAAGCCTATGGCCATCATGCCATAGTATGTGAAGTATAGGAATGTGAAGAACATGAAGAACAAGTACCAAAAGAATTTGGCAGCTGTCCATTCAAACCCAATCATTGAATAAACTATGATCCCATAGATGATTGCTTGGATAAAGACATAAGGGATTTCAATTCCAACCTACAAATTCATTAAAAAAAAACATCGGTAAGATGATAAAGAAAAATTTTTGGTGTGAAGATTAATCTGCCATGAAACTAGTGAAAGAGAGATTACCTGTCCAAATGCATAAGGCAAAGCTGAGTACATTCCTGCTGCTCTTTCCCTATAAAAGACAGTTCTCTCGACAGACACCACAGGTTGAACTGAAGAAGCATTCGAAACCCCAAGAAACAAAACTGAAATATACATTGAACCCATTGCATTAAACAAATCCTGTTGTTTGCTCCTGTGTGAGGCATTCATCAACATAGTCAGTATTAGAATTAGGATTTTAAATTAGAGGGGGATAAAAGCCGAATAAAATTTCTATAATATATATAATTACAAGCCAATTTATGGACATACATCCATATATACATAGGATCTTTCTCAAATCTAGGGACAAGAGTTTTGTGATTCCACCATTTAGTATAGTGCAGTAGATGTAGAGTTGGAATTTGAAAAGATGGAGAGAAAAGATATTTTAATAAGTGGTTTGCTAACTTACTTTTTGCCACCAAGATCCCAAAAAATTGTTCCAAATGTCAAGGCTATGATCAATGTGAAGAAAAACCGCACTGCTGTGTATGGTGGATTTCTCCAGTATGACAAATGCTGTTTCCAAAGGCTAGCCATGCATTGAGAAATGAAGGTTTGCGAGTACTGTGTTGGGAAGAAAAGATCAGTTGAACCAGGTGGAGGTATGCTCAGCTCCTTGATCAAAGCCTTATTCCTCCTGCAATGAAGAATGAAATCACTATTAGTTATATTGTCTAGGAAAACAAAGTTAGTTGCTGTAAAAAAAATGAATGCAGGCTACGTACTGAAACAATTCAGAATTCTTGTAGACATCAGTGAAATCAACCCCTAGTATTTCCTCTTGTGCTATTGTTGTCACTTCTAACATCCATGTTGCTGGGTTATAGCTATCCTTTATTTTGCTTACTCCTTCAATTCCCTGGCAAAGTGAAGTCACAATATTATTCTTTGCTAATAGTTTTAGAACCATTGATGAATTATTAACTTCTAATTGCCTTACCTCAAAGTAACTAATCAGTTGACTAGAATGGTGACCCAATGGTCCTACATAGATCTCTTTTCCACCGCGTTTCATTAGGAAGAGCTGCAATCACCATGAGTGGCATATTAATCCTACTCATTCAACAATATGTTATACAGTAGAATTATAATCATAATAATATTGGTATCTCACCTCATCAAATGCTTCAAATATGTCAATGCTAGGTTGATGGATTGTGCACACTACAGTTCTGCCAGTGTCTACAGTATTCCTTACTGTTCTCATGACAATAGCAGCGGCTCTGGCATCAAGTCCAGATGTAGGCTCATCCATGAATATAATAGCTGGATTAGCGACGAGCTCAACTGCAATGGTCAATCTCTTGCGTTGCTCTGTTGATAGACCATTTACTCCTGGCAATCCCACCAATGCTCCCCTTAATGGAGTAAGTTCCACAAGCTCCATTATCTCTTCTATAAACATCTATTGTCAAAAGATTAATACATTAGTTTGTAAGAGAATGGGATAAAAAGTAATATAAGAATATAGAGTATTTCTTGTCACCAACCTTTCCTTTTTCAGAACCAACCTCAGCAGGCAATCGAAGCCATGCTGAATATACCAAAGACTCGTAAATTGTCACATAAGGGGAATGGATATCATTTTGTTCACAATATCCTGAAACTCGAGCAAAGGTTTCCTGTCTTTTAGGATAACCATTTATCATGATATTTCCTTCTATATATCCTCCAGTTTTTCTTCCAGCCAATACATCCATCAAAGTTGTCTTACCAGCTCCACTAACGCCCATTAGTGCTGTGAGCACACCTGGTCTGAAAGACCCACTTACACCTTTTAGTAGCTCCAAACGGTCTTCTTGAATCCCTTTGGCCTTCATTTCCTGCAAGCACATATTTCTCAATATTTGGAAACAGAGCATGAATTATTTGCATCGGGAAATATACCACACTGATCTTCATATTTAGATTACCTTTGGCATGTCCACAGAGTATCTTATATTGTCAAATGTCATGCTGAGTGGACTAAAAGGAAGAACCATTCCTTTCTTGTTTTGTTGAGATTCAACTGCATTGTTGGCCCCTCTAATGTTTGCACTCCCTGTACCAAATATATTATTAATAATGATGAAAGAAGAGATAAATATAAAAAAATGATGGTCAGATTAAAAGACCTTCAGATTTATTTTCCATTGATTCAATTATTTTTCCAGTAATATTTGCTTGTTTCTCCTTCAATGTTTCTTCAGATATGCTTGGCTGGGATTTTCCAAATGCTGCAAACATAAGAAAATGATCTTCAACTAGATTTAAGAGTGTAATAAGGTGTCCATGTTGATAAGTTGTGGGAAGATACTCACGTTTGAGATAAGAAAGAGCAACAGTGAAAAGAAAATTGAATACAAACATGTATCCAAGCAATGCACCAATACCAATCCAGTACCATTTTGCTTGTGTAAAGACTCCACGTGACTTCAATACTTGCACCCCTAGGCTTTCTTTTTGTTGCGGCAAAATCTACATTCCAATTATGGAGAAGAGTTTAGACATATTCTAATCTTGATTTAACCATTTAAGCTAGCTCACATTCACAGCTTATAATTATATAATCAATTCTTTTTTCTTCTGTAGAAACATTACCCCTTTGTTGTTGTTGAATACATCATCTGATGCGTGCTTTCTTTAGATTTGTCAGTCATACTTTTCTAAGTTGAGGTTTTAATATATAATCCATAGTCTTTTTGCATGATTGTTATCTTTGTTACCTTTTCGTGTACTGATTTAGAGCATCATATGTGATTTAGTTTGTTAAAAGTTTGTTATAGGTTTCTAGATTTTTTTTTTTAATTTCTGTAGGGTTCTCTTGATAGCTTATAAATATTAAAGTTGTAAGAAGGAAGTATGAATGAATATTTTTGGAATTTATAACAGTTTTAACTGTTTTGGTCTCCTAGAGCTGTTTAGCTCTTCTTCCTTGCTTCTTCATGTTACTCCCTACATCATGTACTATTTTTTTCCATAATTTTTTTCACATTCATTAATCTATTTGACATACTTTACATTAACATTTTCTGCCCTCTGTTATACGATGCCCAAAGCACATAGTTACTGAAGTTTAATGTGCTGTAGAAGCATAATGTTCTATTTTTTCCTTATTTTGATTAGCTTTAGAAAACTGCGTATGTTACTTACATGGCTCCAAGCGTGGCCAAGGAACTCGTTTGTTGAAATAGCATTCTGGGCATACATAAGAGGTGAGACCCAGTAGCCCCATATCCACCATTTCTTGATATTATCTGTAAGAAGTGAAAAATGCTATGTAAGTGAGTAACATCAAATTAAGAAACTAGCTTTATTTATTTGGGGTAATTATTTTATAGCTTTATTTTTTAGACAGTTTTAGACTATTATTTAATTCATTCTCAAAGTTTTTTGTGGTGTGAAGAAGTTCTATAGTCAGATATGCTAAAGAGTGATGGCTGTTGGAGAATAATTATTCCACTTTTTCACAATGATAATAGCTTTAAAAAAATCTATTTTTCCTGTAATATTTCTACAAACTACTATACAACCTACTATAGCAGCCCTAATCAGAAGAAAATCTCATAAATTAAATACAAAAGTCACAAGAATGTACCATGTGATATAATGAATCCTCCCAGAATAGTCATCACCAACAATGCAAATGATCCAAAAACATTGGCAACAATTAAGTTTCTCGCCAGTGCAGCAATGAAACGAAATAAAGCTGAGGCCATTTGATTGGCAGCTAGTAGTAAAAAAAATTGTTTAAAAAACCTACAAGAAAAATGGTTTTTGATTTTTGTCAGATTAATAGGATACAATGCTACTAAGAAATAATAAATAAACTAGTCATAGGAACAAATTTTATTGAGATTTTTTTTTTCTTCACCTTCCAACATTAGGATCAAATCCTATGACATAATAGGAGAGAAATACCCAACCACCAACTTCCATAACAGTTATAGGAATCTTGAGTATCCATGTTGGAATTGCATAAGCCCATGCAGGATAAAAGAGATAATCTCTTTGTTTGAAGAAGACAGGGAGCTTCAAAATTGTCAATGCAAGCTCAGAGAAACCATTGAACATTATCATGATAATTGAGAAGAAGAGTGAGCCCATATACATTCCTCCATCAGGGGAGACATTATCTCTATGCATATTAGTCCTTAAAAATAGTGTCATTGTTATGGTTGCCATCACCATGAGCTGCACATAGTAAAAATGGACAATTAATTAATAATTCATTAATCATATATAGGAAATGAGTAAGTTGTCACTCACCTGAAATCCTCTAAAACCATAGACAAATGAATTCCTTTTCATGAGCAAATATTCTCTTGAAAAACAAGCTTTAAGAAGTTCTTTGGTGCTAACACCATATTTTGAAATAGTAAGAGCTGCAGGGTGTTCCTTGCTCTTGTCATATGGGACAGAAAGCTCATTTGTTAGTTTCTCTCCAACATGAAAGGATTGGAATGCTTCTGCAAATTCCCTTACAGGCACAAATCTGTAAGGTTCGTCGTGATGTTGCCAGTATTGTTGCTGATCTTTCTTAGATGTTACCTACAAAGTCAGATGCCAAAGTTTATCAATTGTATCAAAAAGTGCAAATATCATAAGCAAATTTGTTGTTTAGAACCTACTTCTTGTAAGAAATCAGCAACACCTTTTCTCTCTGGGCATTTAAAGCCTAGAGACTCAAAGAACTCTAGCACATGCTCACGGGGACCGTGATACACAACTTGACCATCTGATATAAGAATTATATCATCAAAGAGGTCGAATGTCTCGGGCGCTGGCTGAAGTAGAGAAATGACAGCTGTGCCGTCAAGTATATGGATGGATTGCTTTAGTGAGTTCACAATCTGGTAAGTCGTCGAGCTATCAAGGCCAGTTGATATCTCATCCATAAACAAAGCTTTTGCTGGTCCAACAATCATCTCACCTGTTCTCATAGATTGGTAATACAAATTCCAAATGAGTGACTCACATCAACAGATAAATAAATTGGTACGAGGATTACTAGTTGAGATTTCATATTGTTGCTTTTTCACCTGTTGTAACTCTTTTCCTCTGTCCTCCAGAAATACCTCTTATCATATCATCTCCAACCATTGTATCAGCACATATATCCAAACCTAAGATCTATGTTCAATCAACAATATGGAATCAATATTGAATCACATGGAGAGAGAATTAACTTGATTATGCATTGTTGTTACATATTATATACCTTTAAAACGTAATCAGTAACTATGTTTGTCTTTTGTCCCTCTAGTGAAGTTGCCTGTAGATTATTGAAATTAGCTTGACTAATGATAAAAGAAAATCTGACATAGTTTTTACTTGCAGTAACACCAGAATGGAAATCTCACCTTCATGAAAACATCAATGTCGGGATCTGGTTTGATATTTGCTGCTTTCTCTCTCCTTGCTAGCTCCGACAACATGTCTTCAACAAGCAAAAAAAGAAAAAAAATATCACTCATTCTGTAATAACCTCAAGATTTTATCTTTTTCATGTAACTTTTGAATAGACACTCATATCATAAGTGTTCTACAAACACATCTAAATGTGAATTCTTTAAAGCAAATCAACCCACTACACTATAAGGTGCCTTTATATTATGAGATTTGGTTCATTCCTGCCTCCATTTTCTCCTGACAATCACTCCCTTAAACCTTATTTGGATCATACTCTTCAAATTCAGGATGGAACACATTCAATCACTTATGTGACATGTATGCATAGTTTGCAAATTTTGCTTACCGTAACGAGTACCAACTCCTTGACACCTAGCAGAGAAGGACAAAGTTTCACGAACTGTCATCTCGCCTATATGTAGATCATATTGACTGATGTATGCAGCTGTTCTTTGGGGCACAAACTCATTCATTCCATGACCATTGTAAGTCACTCTTCCAGATACCTGTATTTTGTTTTCACAAAAAAAAATAAAAATAAATAAAAAATAGATATGTAGAAATTGTGTTGATTGAGATTAATTTGCTCTGAATTAATGGTCACCTTGACGTCTGAATCCAACTTTCCAGCTAGAGCTAACAACAAAGTAGTTTTTCCAGAACCAGGGGGTCCTAAGAGTAAAGTCATACTACAATTCACAAAAAGAAAAAAGAAAAAAATATAAGCTACTATTTTTTCTCATGGAAGAACATATATGTGTATATATATATATATATATAGAGAGAGAGAGAGAGAGAGAGAGATTGCTTGGTGTGATTATGGCTGTCTCAAAAGTTAAAAAACTGTTGAAAAAAAAGAAAAAAATATAAGCTACTATTTTTTCTCATGGAAGAACATATATGTATATATATATATATATATATATATATATATAGAGAGAGAGAGAGAGAGAGAGAGAGAGAGAGAGAGATTGCTTGGTGTGATTATGGCTGTCTCAAAAGTTAAAAAACTGTTGAAAAAAAAGAAACTTCGTCTGGGATGTTTTTATTATTATTTTTTAAAATAATTTTTTAATAATATTTTTTTTAATAAAAAATACTTTAGAAAGCATTAAAAATCTGTCTTAAACGAAATCTTGAAGTTATTATGTAATTGAATGTAAAATCTTAGAAAATTGAGAAACATAATTGCTCCTTTATAATAGAGCTGTCAATGTTGGGCCCGACCCGAAAATCCGACCCGAAAATTTCGGGTTTGGGTTGACCCAAACCCGAAGCGGGTTGGGTTCGGGTCCGGAAAACTGACCCGTTTGAAAAACCGGGTCGGGTTCGGGTTGACCCGGGAACCCGTGAATGACCCGAAATAACCCGGAATGACTCGCTCCGTTGCGTCACGTCCGCCTCGCGTCACGTCCTGCGTCGCGTCCTCTGCGTCGCGCGTCCCGCTCGCGCTGCCGCCGGCTTCTACTATCTCGCGTCCCGCTGCGGCACTGCCGTTGGCCCATTGCTGCTGTCGGGCAGTTTCTGGCGTCAGTTCCGTCAGCCCACTGCTGCCGCCGGCTTCCGCTGCGTCGCGCGTCCCACTTTCGCTGCGTCGTGCATCCCGCGGGTCGGGTCGGCTTGACCCAATCCCGAAGCGGGTCGGGATCGGGTCTAGAAAATCGACCCGTTTGCAAAAACGGGTCGGGTCGACCCGAACCCAAATAGTGCCGGATCAATTTCGGGTTCGACTCGAACCCGACCCGTGACCCGAAATTGACACCTCTACTTTATAACATAGTATGATTAGATATGTCATGCAAAGTTATTCTAGGAAAAAGAACATTCGGAAACTCAATTGAGAAATTGTTTGCCAAATACCAACATGATTACAAATTGAAAAGAAAAAAATTGTAAGGAAGAAGCCTTAGATATAAATTGAAATTAATGCTGGTTATACCTTCGAGGCTTGATGACTCCACTGATATCGTGAAGGATAGTTAGAGGCTTCTTCTTGTTTGGTAATATATGTAGGTGATTAGCAACGGTCTTGAGCAAGCAAAATAAAAAACAAGGTTAGTACCTCAATCCATTAGCTTAAACTTTATCATTTAATATCATAACTATCCGCATACTGAAAGATTCTAATAATTACCTCAAAAATATTTATGATAGAATTAAAGAGTGTTGGCAATCCTCTATTTCCCACATATGCCTCTGCTTCAACACTAAGATGCTCATATCTCACCTCAATACTTGGAAGTTTAATTCTAACTCTAAAATTGTGTACAAAACAAAAGAGAACTAATTAATCAACAGCATGAAAACAATCTGAAGAATTGATTAAGCAACATTGATTACCTATCCATTCTGTCTCTAAGTTTCATCAGAAATTTTTCATTATCCTCCTCTGCAACTCTGACCAATCTCTCCAACAACTCCTTCCTCTCTTCAAATCCAAGATCTTCAATATCAATCTCCTTACCCCCTCCTTCTGCCATAGTAAGTAAGCCTTTCCTCAACCTGCTGAAAGTAGGGAGCTTCTCAAGGGCGGCCCATTTGAGAGCGTCTTCATCATCTTCTTCGTGTGCCGATCTTGAAAAGATTTCATCTGCTTTCCAAATGGAATAGCTTCCTGATCTCAAGCTGCCCATACGAGCCACCGCAACGGCGTCCATTGAAACTCTCTCTTTCCTCCTCCTCCTTCTCCTTCTGTTTGCTTCCTTGTTTGTTGTGACAAAGAGAGAAGAGAAATGTATTTCTACAAAGTGATTCTTCGTTTGCAGCTGGTAAGGAGCTTATAAAGGAGAATGGTTGGTGTAGTTCAAAAAGTAAGACTGAAACGTAGGATGGCGAGTTTCTTTGGTTTCTTTGGCTTCAAACAAAAAAAAAAAAAAAAACGTTCGCAAAATTACCCCGGCGTTTAAAACGGGCGGCGGCCGATCGGGCATCTTGGCCACGTGCCCAGTTAATTCGGAGCCGCCTCATTTCTTTTTTTGCTTAAAGTTTGAACGATATAATTTGTATTTTAATTTTCTACAACTGTTTAAGTTTTTTTTCGATGGATGATTCTTTATATTAATTTAGGCCTATGTGGGCTCAGAAAATTCGGCCAGGTCTTCGCCCGCAGTTGCTTTTTTTCTCGGGGGAGTTTTAACGGATTAAGTTCCGAGATAAATTTTGGGAAAGCAAATGGGTATGTAGATAAGACACCACCCAGAGATTTCACCCTCATTTTGCGAGGACTTTATGATATGAGTTCTGGTTTCCTATAGGCGCAAGACTCTATAATTAATTACCCCTCCCGATAATGAGAGAGAACTTTCCATTAAGGCTAGTCGTCAATTAGATACATATAAATACGTGTTATCTGGTATATCGTAGTAGCATTAGGCTTAGATATTCGAAAATGAGAAGATTTTATATTTAAAATTGGAAATTTCACCATCTTGCACTTAAAACGGATGGTAAGGGAATGGATTATAGACCCGATCAAGATCTCATGGTTTTGTCGTCTCGGACCATCTTGGTCCCTTGTCTACTTAGTCAGAGGAGGTAGTCGACCCAACCTGACAGATGAATCCTTGTCGGCAGCCATGGGTTGCTTCGTTCAAGGGAATCTTGTAGACTTGAGGTGAATGTTTGTCTAAGGGGACAAATTTGAATCCACCTTAGCTAACAGAGGACTTTATTCCCCATCGATTATATCATATTGATTCATATCTCAAGGATTTTGTGCCACTAAGAAATGTATTTGTTCTGGTCATAACTAGTATTTCGTGGTATCATTTAGCGGCACAATCACTCAGTTCAGAGAATGATTCTTCACAAGTGTCTCATTTGCTCATGAGCAAATCATATTCGTTTAAAATTTTGACAGGAGTTCTTTGTTGTCACATGAGGATAACTTTGATCATACATATTGATGAGATTGTTCAATTATATTTCTCTCTCAACTAAGATAATAATTCCATATCATTCATTGAAGGATTTGTATTGTTGAGAGTAAGCAAGTCATTGCATCATCTACAATGCTCGCATGTTATGAGCGATAACACTAGCCTTTAATACTAGTTGGCAAGTTGTACTCCAATCCTCATAACTTTCTTGAATCTATTAAAGATCTTTGCCTTGTAACTTGTAGGTAGATTTCCCCAAGTCTCATAATTCTCATTCACTGTTGATTAGGAATGAATTAAATTCAATGTTACACATAAAGTATCATGGCACAAAACCCCCACACCATGGCCTTGGAACCAAGCCATGTCCTCACAATCTTCTTGTTGCTTATAAGCAAGTTATAATTACAAGCCCTTTGTCTTCAAAGATAGTTTGATGTACATGATGATTTAATATTATTATTCATCATATTTTAATTGAAGTAATCATTTTAAGCAAATTATGTCAAAATCCACAAGTCCTTAGCATATGCTTGTATATGAATTGTCACAATCATTCATGCTCCTTGTAGATTGTTCAAGTCAAACAATTTGCATGAACTTTCCCTATCATTTGTGAGTGAATCTGCTAAAGATCACACACTCTTCATTATCTTCGAACATAGCTTGCAGTTCGTAAGGGACTTATGTTTAGATGATAATTTCACTATGCACATTGTGTCGATTGCTCGGCACCAATCATCTTCAATTCATCTTCAATCACTTAAGAGCATGATAGAGGTACATTGCTTTTATTCATGGCATGCCTCATTTTTGTTCAATCAACTGCTATTTAGGAGTGAGTTATGCCTTATATTACTAACCAATTATCATGTTCCCAAGTTCTCATATGGATACCTTTGTAACCAAGTCATACCTTATTACAAATTTCTTTTTGTATATTCACCAACATCCCCATTATAATTGAGATGATAATTGCAAATTTTCATTGACCAAAAATCTCATCTTAATGCATATGATCAATTTATATATGAATCTTTGATATTACCATTCACATAATTCATGATTTTTTATTTTAAATATTAAACTTTAATTCAAGTTAAATTTAAAGTCATTTATTCAAAGCTCATTTGAGTCCAATTTTCAAGTTTCAAATTATTTGTATTTAGTTCACTTAATGTTTAAGTAAGTATTCGAATAAAGTTTAAGTCGAAGTCCGAGTTCAAGTTCAGTTTGTCCAAATTCTGTCCAAGTCTAGTGTACGTTTCAGTGAAAATTTTGGCAGACACCCGACGTCTCCCCAGTTTAGGGGAAAATCCGAGAGACTAGCCTTCCCCTTGTCTAGGGGTGTCAATTTCGGGTCACGGGTCGGGTTTGGGTCGAACCCGGAACTGACTCGGGTTCAAATGGGTCGACCCTAACCCGACCCGGGTAGACAAACGGGTCGAAAAACTGAACCCGGACCCGTCCCGGCGGGTTGCCGGGTTGACCCGACCTGGCGGGTTGCCAGGTTGACCCGATCCGACCCGGTTTGGGTTGCCGGCGCCGGAACGACGGTGGCGGACTGCGGCGGACGCGAGCGCGGCGGGCGGACGCGAGCAGAGACAGCGCGAGCGCGGTTGGGCGGAACCGAGCGGGGACAGCGCGGGCGCGGTCGGGCGCGCTGGGCACGCGGGCGCAGGCGCGGGCTTGCAGCACGCAATCGCGGGCGCGGGGGCAGCGCGGGCGGGCGCGTGGCGGGCAGCGCGGGCGGGCGCGTGGCGGGCAGCGCGGGCAAGCGCGCGGCGGGCAGCGCGGGTGGGCAGGGGGTAGAGGCGGGATTCAAAATTTTTCGAATTAAACGGGTTGGCGAGTTGACCCGGTAACCCGCCGGGTCAACCCGAACCCGACCCGTTTTTTAAACGGGTCGATTTCTGGAACCCGAACCCGACCCGTTTTGAATCGGGTCGGGTCCGGGTCGGGTTTTCGTGTCGTGTCAAATATTGACACCCCTACCCTTGTCACTACTTGAGTGCTTTAGGTATGTGTTAAATGACACCGTGTCCACAAATTCTTTAATCCTCGCCCGCTACATGAGCGTTTAAGGGTCTTCAGGCACCTGTTGAAAAGAGCACAGTTTCTTTGCCCCCTCTCCGCTGCGTGATCGTTTGGAGGTACTTATTTTATTTTATTTTGTTTGTTTATTTATTAAAATTTTTGTTCCCTTTATGCTACTTGAGTGCTCTGGGACTTACCCTCCTTGTCACAACTGTCGCACTGGTTTCCCTCCCTACTATGCTACATGGGCGCATAGGAGGTTTGTCGGTTCATCGCTAGCGTCGAGAATAGAATTTTTTGAGTTAAGAATTTTATACCTTTGCAAGGACCGGTGTTGACGGCGAAGACAAAAATTTCTCTCTCTTTTTTTTTTTTTTTTTGCTTTCTCTTTTTTTTTGAAAATATATTCCTTTTTTTTTAATTCTCTCTTTTTTTTTCTTATTTTGCATGAACATATTTAAATATGCATGCATGAATAAGCTTACATGCATATATAATCACATATATACTCATTTCATTTTTTCCTCTCATTTTGCAACAACAGTAAAGAAATACTGAAATGACCATAAAAAAAAACTAACAATATTACCTTGTATCACATATTAATAACAAAAACATAAGCAAAATAGAATGAAAAAAATAAATAATAAGAAATGCTATAAAGCAGAAAAGGAAATTTAAAAAAATGGTAATGATTTGGGATATTTGTGTTAGCTTATTATTTGATAAAAAAAAGGTAAGATTAACGTGAGCATGAAAATGAGTATTGAGCTCATGCATGTGGACAACAAAAAAAAAAAAGACTAGTAGAATTTGATTGGTTGTTAGATTATGAATGAATTGTATTTTGTCTGTAATGGGAATAAAACAACATGTGAAAAAGAGCTTTTGTTTTTTTAGAAAAGCTCTGAACATCACGTGAAAGGTGAATTAAAGAAGATAGGCATGGTAGCGGCCCATTGCATCAGTAAAATCTTACGAGTGCGGGTGCCTTAGGCAAATGACAGAGCTACACGTAACAGGCGTGCAGTGCAGTAAGCTGGAGCACAAATTATTCTCAATGTATATTTAAAATTTTAAGAAGTAAAATAGTTATAGAAAATAATAATTATACACTAAATTTTTTTAAAAAAATTGAGTTACTCCCCAAAGTTCATTTTCTTTTTACTAATTTTATATATTTTCATATTCAAATAACATAAAAAAAATTAGATTACATCATAAAAATTAAAAATTTAAATATGCAAAATGTTTCAATCTAACAGTTTAATGGTTGGGTCTAACAGACGATTCTTTATAATTTTTATGATGGAGGATGCTCGTTTGATTGTTATTATAGTAATTGATATAAAATAATAGAACAATTATACTTACTTTTAAATGAAAAATAACTTACTTGAGTTGGTTTTGATATTATCTTCTCAACAATATTTATAATTTATTAAATTCTATGATCAAAACTTCCTTTCAATTTAAAAAATTAATATAAAATGCAACTTGAATACCAAGAATTAATCTCAATTTTGTTTTAACCTTTATCTAATTAAAAAAAAAAAAAATTCATTGGCCAGCGAGGGCACCTGCCCCTAGTGCCCTCACCCTGCCTCCGCCAGTGTGTATAGGGAGCTGCGGGTGCAGGTCACATATCTTCATTTGAAAGAGTTACAGGTGGTGAAGCCTTGGACAAAGCACAAGCTTAGCTTCTCTTAGGCAGCCACTGCTTACATGAGATTAGCGTGTGGAGGTTGTGAAGCTGTGAGGGTCTGTGTGGATCAGTAGATCAGATTGTTGCTGGAGGGCTTCTGTTGTTTATGGTTTGGAGTGCTTGTGGTTCAGTTAAAGTAGAAATTTTGTTCAAGTTATGAAAAGTGGGGAAGTTTGGACGTAAAAGGCTAGAGGCAAACAGAGGAGAAGACCACAAGAGGAGTTTGGCTTAAAGCTTTAGGTTCTACTACAGAAACAAAAGAGGGAGGGAAAGAGCAGAGATTGATGCTGGATAGGAAAACAAGCAAAAAATTCAAAGAAAATAACTTGAACCTTTTTTGTTTGTTGTTGGAGCTGGGGAGAAAAAGAAAACGAGACGTGTAAGGGTTTTTTATGCTGTTTGGCATGTGTAACCTAGAGAAGTAACGGGCTTCCATTTTAATGCAAAACGGAGGTAGTGATTGAGGAAAACTGAGCAGCCGTCTTCTTTATCAAAAATCTCAGCAGGATATCTGGCATTTAATTAGAGATCTTCGATTTCAACGTGGTAGCTCATATTAATTTGATTTGATAATTTCTTATTTAACTTCTGACTTGACTTATCCTTAGTTTTATTGAATTAATAATAATGTTAGAGATACATTATTATTATTAATTTCTCCAAAATAATAATATGCCAATAGGTTATAATTGCTTCGAACTACGTGCATTTCCTCGATATCTATGCATTTTATCTTGCTTTCCATGTTGATCTTATGGATAATCGTAATTGAACAAACTAATAGTGCATTTAGGGTATTGTCGATGTTCCAATCACAACGACGTAATCCGTTTTGTAATCGGACGCGTTTGGGCGACTCCAAGGCCTAATTTCTCAAAATACGTGTGCTTTGCCTCGATAGTCATATCGATCCCCTCGCATGCCCTCGATTTGTTAAGTTGAATGTCATCATTAGATATTCTAAGATATTTGGGATGTTTCGATGGCAAAGATGCATTCCGTTTTGCGATCGGATTTCATTTGGGCAACCTCGAGGCCTCTTTCCTCGGTATGTGTGTTTTACCTCGAGATTCATGCCCACCACCCTGGATGATCCAAATTGGACATATAAATTGTAGTTCTTAAGTATTTACGTTATTTTAATAGCAATGGAGAAATCCGTTTTAGGAGCGGATATTATTTGGATAGCGACGAGGCCAATTTTTCTCAAAATTTGTGATATTGCCTCGGTATCCTTACCACAAATATGGATGCTTCAAATTAAATAAACAAAATATATTTTTTAGAGATTGACAGTGTTCTAGACGCAACGACAAAGTTTGTTTGTCGATCCGACATCTACTACAGGAAAATCACCAATTTCCGGCGGCATTTTCAGACGGAAATTGATCATTTTTCGGCGGCAAAAAGTAGGCTGGTAAAACACGCGTAGGAAAATAAATTTTGGCTGCTTTCTGGTGGAATTAAATTGCCGGTTAAAAGAAAATAAATAAAAAGATATATGTTTTCCGCCACCCTGCTCCGCCAGTGCCAACCCGCTTCTGGGCCCGTCGGAACCCGCCTGGCCGACCCGCTCCAATGCCCGAATGAGCCCACCCGGAAGACCACGAAACCGTGGCAGCCCGCCCGACCGAACCGCGCCAAGCCGCTCCCGCGTGAGCCTGCCCGGCCCACTCCCTCGCCCGTGACAGCCCGCCCGCCAGCCCGCACTCCCGCGTACACACACCCACCTACTATGTGATTCAAATCGGGTTGCTTGGGAAAAATCTCAAAGCACCAACCAAATAACTCGAGATGCAAATATATTTTAAACGTCATATTTTTATATTTAAACTATATATTGACTTAAAATCAAGAAGTATTTAATTATTCAAATTAAAAATGATACTAATTAATTTAGTTATAAAATTAAAAATGATAATTAATATAAAAAAATTATATTTACTAATTAATTTTAAAATGAAAAATAATTAAATTGTTAATATTATTTTTAATCATTTTTATTAAATCTTTTAAATAGTTAAAATTTAAATCAATTTAATTAAAATTTTAAAATTCCACCAAAAAATAAAAAAAGTCGCCGGAAAATTCCGTGGGAAAGAAATCGCCGGAAAATTTCATCGGAAAAGTTGTCTCATTAGTTTCCGTCGGAAAACCGTCGGGAAATTAGCCGCCCGTCGGAAATGGGTGATTTTCCTGTAGTGATCGTTTGATCAGCCTCGTGCTTTAATTTTTGATGTCGGTCGTCCCTTTTGATCGATATCGTCCGATTCAATTGTGAGGGGCCTCTACATAATATAATTAAATGTCTTGATTACAATGATACTTGTTGCGGATCTATGGTTTATGATTTTGATGATAGCAAATATTCTTTGTTCTCTACAACTGCCTTATGTACTGACATTTCAGGTTCACACGATCGGACTGAAATTTGGAATCAGCTCAAGATTGGGTAGACTAGGTCTGAGTCAGGTTGTAATCTTTTTTCCTTTCTTGAGTCTATTGTATTTGGTGTGGCATGTGATGATTTGTAGCCTGGAAGATTTTCTGTTGTGCCCTAAAAGATTTCTATTTTTGGTAACATCGTCCGGGACGATATTTATATCGTTCTGGACGATCTGACAAAAGTAGAAACCCTAATTAGGATATCCTCATTAAAGCACCCGTCTTTTTGCAAAACACATCGTCCTGGACGATTTTGTATCGGCCAGGACGATCGGCTCAATTCAGCAAGAATCTGCCGCCATATCTACTTAGGAAAATCTTATTTTTGGATATCGTCCTGGTATATTGGCCTGGACTATAAAATATCATCCTAGCCGATCCAGGTCAATTTTTCCAAACTTTCTCAGGCAATTTTGGAAAGCAATTAATGGGGATTTCGTCCAGGCCGATCGCAAGATCGTCCGGGACGATTAGACATCGTCCAGCTTCATTTCAGGGCGATATTCAGGATGATTTTCCTCATATTTGTGCTAATCGGCCAGGACGATATGCCTATCGTCCTGGACGATAATGTCGGCAACTTGCATTAATGAGCTCGTTTTGAGAGCTTCTATTTAAGCTATGGCATGGCAACTTTTGTAAGCGTCTTTGGCAGCCATCGTAGCTTCGTTCTTGTGGGGGAAACTTGAAGAGAGAGCTTGAAAAGGAGAGAGGAAAGGGTGGAGTTTGAGAGGGAGAAGATCCTGTGAGGGGGAGGAACTCAAGGGAGTGTGGTGGGGGATCCACACGGTTGCTCCGGCGAACTCGCACCTTAGTACCATCGGATTCAAGGCTTGTCTCGAGGTAAGTTCACCAAAGAAGAAGATCCCTTTGGTGTCAAAGGACCCGGCAACTCCGCCGCACCGAGGAAGGTGGATGTGATTTTGTAAGGGCTTCTCCGCCTAGCTGTGGGGGCTAAAGGAGAGTCACGATTTTAGTGCAATACTTGGAGGGTGCCTCCAAGGAGTGGACGCAGGTCAAGGTTTGACCGAACCACTATAAATCCGGTGTGTTCTTTTCTTATTATTCGCTTCCGCATTTATTTTTCTTCCGCACTTTGTTTGTGGTGATTTTGGTTGGAGTTTTATCTTTGATTTTAAAGTTTTTCAATTCACCACTCCTCTTAATTAGCTTTGGGACTAAGTTCATAGGGCTTAACTGTCACGACCCGACCCGAGACGAGACGGATCCCGCCCGCGCCGGATCGCGACGGAGAATAGCTAACCAGGATCTAGCTTTGGAATTTGGTTCGGAACTGAATCTTCCAATCAATTAATTCAAACAGACAAACAAACACAGAGCTACTAAAAACATCAAATGCAGCGGAACAAAACGTCTATCTGAATTCATTTCCTCAAAATAATCATCTACAGAACAGTACATGGCCTTCAACAGAAAGAAAGACAGAACAGAAAAGCCATGACTGTACAAAAATCAAAAGTACAAAAGTACCTAATCTGATCAGACTCTGAAATCTAATCCTGGACTTCCTTGCCCTTCCCAGAACCTGAAAACCACCAGAAAGCAAGGGTGAGCTCAACAGCTCAGCAAAGCAACAAACCTCCAATCAAAATCCTCAGAAACTCAAAACCAATACAGCAGACAAATCCGTACAGAAATCAGAACGGAATCGGACAGATATCAAATCAACAGAACGGTACGGAAACAGAAGTCGTATTAAATCAGAAACAGAACAGATCAGACATATCAGATCAACAGAATCAGATTCGTACAGATCATATCAGAACAGAATAAACTCAGCATATATCAGATATCAGATATTTAATTAATAGCTAAATGTGCCCCCGGCACCAGAATAATAGCTGAGTAATTAATAGCTAAGTGTGCCCCCGGCACCAGAACAAATGTGCTTATAGCACCAGAACAGATCAGATGTGCTTCCAGCACCAGAATATATAAATAGTGCATATAGCACCTAAACAGATTTTTCCTCGGATCCGGAACAGAACAAATATCAAAATTTTAGATTGAGCTCATTTCAGATTTTCCCGTTTCACTAATTGAATCTCATAGGATCCAGGCCCCTTATAACTCCCTTTCCATAGCATATACAGATAGCATATCAATTCAGAGAAAATCCGGACAAATCAGGAATTACTCAAAAATCGGGCAGCACAACGGCAGTGTACAGAATTTACACAATTTTCCAGAAAATCAAAATTCACCAAATTCGCACAGAATATAGATATCAACATTTCAGAACATTTATTCTACCGCACAGAGAATTTCCAAGTTCACAGAAAAATCCAGTCGACTAAAAACACAGTCGAATCAAAAATATCCGGACAAAAATCTTCAAAATATAGTTAAAACGTGCACACCCGGCACGGCAACGATATACAAAAAGTTACGCGGTAAAAACTGAACCGTTCAAAAGATACGGACGAAAATCGCTAACGGAAACAAAATCCGGACAGAAAATACCGCCAAACACGACGGTTCTGAAAATTTAGAAAGTCGGATTGTGCCTTACCTCGTGCACAGCAATTTCCTCAACAGTCTCCTCGGACGAAAACAGCTCGGCGTCGCCCGAAAATCCGCTTTTCCACTTTTTCCTTCGTTTTTCTCTCTCCTCAGCTTTTTCTCTCTCTTCAAAATATCTCATTTCTATATATATCCAGACTGATCGTCCTGGACGATCGAGCTTCGTACCGGACGATCCATGAAGAGAAAAATTTCGTCCAGACGAAAATTACGTATCGTCCCTGGCGAAGGGTTCTCTGACTTATTTTCGTCCAGACGATCCCGATTTCGTCCAGACGAACCATACAGCCAAACATGATTTCTCTACACAACCTGCACCGATCGTCCCGGACTATCCAACTTCGTCCAGACGAACCTGAAGTTAACTGATATTACATTAACATCCCCAACGAACTTTCAAGTGGTATCAGAGCAGTTTTCATAAAATAAGTTTTTAAAAGCTTTTGAATTTTGATCCATGACTAATTTTTCAAATCGTAATATTGCGGAAGGATATTTAATCACCAGACCTCCTTTATTTGAAAATATGTCATTTGATTTTTGGAAAACTAGCATGTCTATTTTCTTGCAATCGATTGATTTTCGCATGTGGCATATGATTTTAACTGGTTATTCATCACCATCACGAATTGTTAATAGAGTTAAAATTGATATTCCTTTTAGTCAATGGAATAGGGAAGAACAAGTAAATGCTCAATTGAATGCAAAATCTTTAAATTGCTTTTTCTGTGCTTTAAATTTTGAAGATTTTATGTTAGTATCCACGTGCACTACTGGTAAGGAAGTTTGGGATAAATTGCACACCATATACGAAGGCACTAGTGAAATCAAGCAATCCAAGTTAAATTTGTTAATGCATGATTTTGAATTATTTTCTATGAATCCTTTTGAAACGATCTTAGACATGTATACCATATTCATTCAAATTGTAAACTCATTACATGCTTTAGGAAAGGATTTTTCAAATTTTGAAAAAGTCAATAAAATTCTTCATTGTTTACTTGAAAAATTTGATGCCAAAGTTGTTGCTATTTGTGAATCAAAAGATTTGAATGATTATTCTATTGATAATTTGATTGGCTCACTCATTGCCTACGAGTAAAGTTTGGGTCAAAGACTTTTAGATGTAGGTGAAACTATTGTTCTAAAAGCTGGAGATACAGAGAAAGATAGCCTAGTTGGTGACAAAGGCAATGACGTGTCAAGCAAATCACAAAGCTCACCAAATCAAAAGCAAAAGTGGAAAAAAGGTAAAAGTGGTAAGGATGTCCATATTTCTTCTAACGTTATTTGCTTTCGATGCAGGAAGCCTGGACATATGAAAAATCAGTGCCCTAATTTAAGAATTTTTCCTACTAAAGAAAAGGGCAAAGCGAAGCAAAATTTAAACTGGGAAAATAATGAAAGGCAAAAAATCTCATGGGCAGATCTAGTCTCTGAAGCATCGGACCAGGAGAGAGATAATGGTTAAGAGCCTTTCGTGTTTTTTTTTTCCTGTTGTGTTTTTGTGTTTTTCTTTTGTTTATTTTTGTTTTTTAGTTTTGTTTTTTCTTTGATTTTTTTTCGTGAAAGTTTTTTCCTGATCAACACACACATTCACTTTTCTAAAAATGAAAAATCAACTTCCTGTTTTTCTTGAAATCTTTGGTAAGTTGTGTTTGACTTCTCTAAAACAGTCAAAGGAAGGAAACTCGTATTTTTGTTTCTCTTTCTCTTTTCTTAAAGAGGTTATTTTACTTTTGATTCAAAATCTTCATCATATTTTAAATTGGATTTTGAAACTATTTTTTTTTCATCTCCCTACATTTTTTCTATCGCATAGAAATCTTTTGCAAAATTGTTGAATCCACCTTAAAATTTTCTTAATCAAGTTGTTCGTGTTGTCAATAATTTGGGTTTACTTTTGTTTTGAAAATATAAGAAAGAAAACATATTTTTTGAAAAAAAAAAGTGGCCAATGATGCCAAACCAAAAGATGCGCGATGACGCCAAATTGAAAAAATAATACACAAAGTGTACTGAAAATCAAAAGATGCTCAAAGAGCCATTCAAGTGATAACGGGCATAAAATGAGCCCACAAAAAAATATGCTTATTTTTCTTATAATACTAAAAGCTTAAGAAAATCCTTGATATGTTCGAAACTTGTGCTTGAAAATCTTGGTTCCTGATTCAGCAATTCGTGCATTAATCTTCTATTAGATATGTTTTATGAAAGGAGTTTTAAAAAATTAATATTTCTTTTTCCCATTTATTCCTTGATTTGGAAATTGGATTAAAAAGTTTTTGAGCCTTTAAAAGAACTTGAGTTGGGATTATCAAATTCTAAATTTCTAACCTTTTCTGGGCTATGCGTTGTCAAATCCAATTCTACTAAGTTTTTGATTAAAACCAAGAGGTAACTTTCTCATTTTAAGAATATTTGTTTTTCACTAGAACAGGGAACGTTTTTTTTCTTTTGTTCGTTTTGTTTTTTTGTGCCTCCTCTCTTTTTGATAATGTCAAAGGGGGAGAACGTATTGTTGAATTTGTATACTTTTTTTAAAAAAAAAAATTAAAAAATATCAACTCCCCTATTTTTAAAGGATTTATTCTAGAGAGGGGGAGATTAGGAGGATTTACTTTTATGAAAATTCAAATTGAAATATTTTGCCATCATAAAAAAGGGGGAGATTGTTGCGGATCTATGGTTTATGATTTTGATGATAGCAAACATTCTTTGTTCTCTACAACTGCCTTATATACTGACATTTCAGGTTCACACGATCGGACTGCAATTTGGAATCAGCTCAAGATTGGGTAGACTAGGTCTGAGTCAGTTTGTAATCTTTTTTCTTTCTTGAGTCTGTTGTATTTGGTGTGGCATGTGATGATTTGTAGCCTGGAAGATTTTCTGTTGTGCCCTAAAAGATTTCTATTTTGGTAACATTGTCTGGGACGATATTTATATCGTCCTGGACGATCTGACAAAAGTGGAAACCCTAATTAGGGCATCCTCATTAAAGCAGCCGTCTTTTTGCAAAACACATTGTCCTGGACGATTTTGTATCGGCTAGGACGATCGGCTCAATTCAGCAAGAATCTGCCGCCATATCTACTTAGGAAAATCTTATTTTTGGATATCGTCCTGGTATATCGGCCTGGACTATAAAATATCGTCCTGGCTGATCCAGGTCAATTTTTCCAAACTTTCTCAGGCAGTTTTGGAAAGCAATTAATGGGGATTTTGTCCAGGCTGATCGCAAGATCATCCGGGACGATTAGACATCTTCCAGCTTCATTTCAGGGCAATATTCAGGACGATTTTTCTTATATTTGTGCTAATCGGCCATGATGATATGCCTATCATCCTGGACGATAATATCGGCAACTTGCATTAATGAGCTCGTTTTGAGAGCTTCTATTTAAGCTATGGCATGACAACTTTTGTAAGCGTCTTTGGTAGCCATCGTAGCTTCGTTCTTGTGGGGGAAACTTGAAGAGAGAGCTTGAAAGGGAGAGAGGAAAGGGTGGAGTTTGAGAGGGAGAAGATCCTGTGAGGGGGAGGAACTCAAGGGAGTGTGGTGGGGGATCCACACGGTTGCTCCCGCGAACTCGCACCTTAGTACCATCGGATTCAAGGCTTGTCTCGAGGTAAGTTCACCAAAGAAGAAGATCCCTTTGATGTCAAAGGACCCGGCGACTTCACCGCACCGGGGAAGGTGAAAGTGATTTTGTAAGGGCTTCTTCGCCTAGCTGTGGGGGCTAACGTAGAGTCACGATTTTAGTGCAATACTTGGAGGGTGCCTCCAAGGAGTGGACGTAGGTCAAGGTTTGACCGAACCACTATAAATCCGGTGTGTTCTTTTCTTATTATTCGCTTCCGCATTTATTTTTCTCCCGCACTTTATTTGTGGTGATTTTGGTTGGAGTTTTATTTTTGATTTTAAAGTTTTTCAATTCACCACTCCTCTTAATTAGCTTTGGGACTAAGTTCATAGGGCTTAACATCCCCAACGAACTTTTAATACTGTCTGTTTCACTATCGAAGGTCATTTGACCCTTCAAGTTGTACATCATATCAACCCGCACGTTGCTCGATCCGCCACTTTTATCCTTTTTGCGCGTAGTTTGAGTGGTAGGAGTTAATAAATGCCCCACAACAAATGTAATACGCATCTAAGCGAACCATATTTGTTGTATGTTGAGATATCTTTTGGATCTTCATATATTTATTCTGGATGTCACATAAAAATTTTTATTTAGTGGATCTCTAAAAATTTCTTTGGATGTCTCACTAAGATTTCATTATGTAGATCTTCAAGAGTCTATTTATGTATTTTAATGGATCTTTAGAAGCACTTATAATCATCCATACAAAATGCATGTCGGTTTAAGTCAAGTAAAGATCAATGGGATAGTGATAAAGTACTTTATACTTAGTTCTCTAGAGCATCACTCTGTAGATTGATGCTAGTGGATAGCATCGCCATCATTTATTCCTTTAATCACCATGATCACTTTAGTTTATAGCCTTTATATATATGCTCACATTCTTCCATCACTAGTTGTATCTTGGCAAAATTTTAAATATTTATTTGGGGATATCGGCATGCGGCATGATGTCGACCTAAATAAATATTTAAATTTTTCTCAATCTTTATGAATATTTATAGATGTCATACAGGGTACTCTTTCTGTGACTTTGGCTTGAGTCTTGAGATTTTGATTCCTTCTTCATAGTGCTTTGTACCATAGGCTTGGTGAAAGATAACATGATTTGTCTTTTATTAACTTGTCAAGAGATTTATATGCCTTCTACCCTATGTTTCTTGCTTTGGCAGGCTTGATGGAATGGATGTCGGGGACCTAATCCTTTCAGGTTTGTACTAGGTCAATGGTGAGAAGTCATTGGTTCAGAGCTTTATGCGTAATGGACTTTGACAACAAAATCCTCTTAGTTTAGCCTTAGGTTTTTCATGAACTTTAGGATAATTTCTTCGGTCCTTTATTTTGTGCTTTGATGGACTTATTAAAGAAAAGTTCCTTCAGTCCTTGCTTTTGTGCTTTATGGATTTATTGAAGGATTTGTAAGTTTTTAATTCAATTGATAGTATCAAATGTGGGTCGTATCTTGATACTTAACCACTTAAGAAGACTTTAGTCTGAGTCAATTGAGTTCATCATATTAGGAGAGCTATGATTTAATAGCTCTTTATCATCTAGTTGTTGAAACGGGGGTTCCCCTACTACGACATTTCTTCTAGCATGTTGAGTAGACAGAGTTGCCAACGATCCGGTCATATTTGAGCGTATTGGATCCGGCCTCTTGCTCCCATTTAGGCTTTAGAATTGAGTTATGGGAAATGTGCTCCCTGATACTGAATATACTAAAGTTGGTAGATTTGAAGTCATCCTTCGTGGTTAAATACTTAGAGTCTACACATATTTGATAGGTGATTGGGACTTCTCTTTTCTACTGGAATTTTAATTCTCCTGTCAATTGGGAGAGTCTTGTGGACTATAACTACTAGAACTCATTGAGTTAAATTAGCCATCGTTCTTCCTATAGTCCCTATCGACGGGTTGACAAAGTGGGGGTTCTGCTACTATGGCCTTTCATATGGCATGTTGAGTAGACGGCGTTGCCAGTAATCTGACAATATGTGGACGTGTTAGATCCGACCTTTTACACCCATTCAAACCTTAAGCTTTAGGCTGTTGAAAGACTTCAAGCTTTTTTGCCTCAATTTGTTGGAGCATATATTTATAAAAATCTCTTTTTTTACTTTGAAAATCTTGGTATATTTGGAAGGTGAGGTGTCTCGAACTTTAAGAAAATCATCCACATATGTGTTGATAATTGAAGTTGTTGCATCCTGATTTAAGGGGATCTTCGTAGTTGATGATTTTAAGTATTTATTCAAGGATCTCGGCATACAGCGCGATTTCGATACGAATAAATTTTTAAAATACCCTATCTCGCAAAAAATTTTAAGATAAAATAGATTTAATATTTTAAAATTTTAAATATTTATTTGGGGATCTCGGCACGCAGCGCAATGTCGACCCGAATAAATATTTAAAATGCCCTTTGCCTCACAGAGAGATTTCAACATAAAGTAGATTTATCAAAATTTTAAATATTTAGTCAGAGATTTATGCACGCAGCGTGATGTCGATCCAAATAAATATTTAAGATGTCCCTAGTTATTTTTTTTAAATGTATTATATTACAAGAGAATTTTGAAATATATATCGTACATGTGCTAGCAGGTACATATAAAGCACAAAATAAATTTTAAACTTATGTTTATCCCTATTCCTTGTACTTCTTTTGGTATCGACCATTAATTAGTGGCATGTGCCTCTGACCGTCTAAGTCTATCAATTGATAAGCTCCTCCTAGGTACACATTCTCAATGACGAATGGACCTTTCCAGTTGGACACAAATTTTTCACCAATTTTTTAGTGTGGGATGATTGACCTTCTCAGCACCATGACCAATTCTATTTCTTAAAATGCGTGATGACACACCATTCGACTAAATGATCTTATAATTATCGCTCGATAGATTTCCAAGTTCTATTGAGCTTGTAGTCTAACTTCATCAAGAGCATCAAGTTCTTCTATTCTCAATTGAGTATTTTACTCCTGAGTTAGATCGTACTGGATAACTACACTGAGTGATGGTAACTCAATTTCTAGTGGCAATGCGGCTTCAACCCCGAACACCAGTGAGTAGGGAGTGGCTTTGGTCGGTGTCTTATAAGTAGTACGATACGCCCATAATGCCATCACCATTTTTGTGTGTCACTCTCTTTTATTTTTGGTGAGGATCTTCTTCAATAATTTTACTAACGTCTTATTGAAGGCATTCGCCAAGCCATTGGCTCTTGAATTGTATATCGATGAATATCGCCAATCGATCTTATGTCACTAAGCAAACTTGTATATTTTAGTGCTCTTGAATGTTGTGCCGTTGCCTAAGTTCAAGCAGTGCGGTACACTAAATTTGTAAACGCCATTATGGGTGAAGAAATTAATCACGTGCTCAAACGTGATTTTTTTTTGAAGAGACCCGCTTCTACCCACTTAAAAAAATAGTTTATCATTTCCAGTATAAAGGGGTGTCCGGCTGATGCCGGTGGATCTATAGGATCAATTATATATGTGCCCTAACATTTGAATGGCTAAGATACTTCTTTCGGGTGCAGTGGATTTGACGACTGATGAATAACATCACTATGAATCTGACAGTCGTGACACTTTTTAGCATGATATATGTCATCATTGTTGGCCAATAGTAACCCATCATCTTAATTTTAGCAGCCATTTTGGGACATGAATGATGTGCACTATAAAGTCCTTTGTGGACTTTTGCTACTACTTTATCAGCTTCCTTGGTCCCTAAACACCTTAGCCACATCTGGTCAAAAGCCTGTCGATATAACAAGACATTGATAAATGCATATCTCAACGCCCTTTTTTCGAATTTATGCAGCTATAGATTTTTTTTGTGGGAGTTTATTTTCTTTGAAGTAGTCAATAAATGTCTATCTCCAATCATTTTTGACTTCAATATCTAAACAATGCCACCACGATTATGAAGCTTGACTATCTTTACGTCTCTTGTGAAGCTACTAGATGCGCCAAGAGGGGGGAGGGGGTGAATTGTGAAAAATTTGTTGCAATAAAAATCCTAAACAAGAATTCTAATAATTTTTTTTTGTTTTTAAAATTTTAACAAGAAAAATTTAACTAACGCGGAAGTAATTATTTGAAAACAATTTGCAACAATGAAATTCTTTTACTTTCACAATTATCACCAAGCAAATATAGTGAAAATAAAGTGCAAGCAAAAATAAAAAGCATATCAGAGTTTTATAGTGGTTCGGTCAAATCATGACCTACGTCCACTCCCCGGAGTCCTCCACTCTGATAATTTCATTACAAAACTATAGTTCTCCTTTTGCCCCCTCGGCAAGGCGGAGAAGCTCTTACAAGACTCACTTTCACCAACCCGGCGTGGCGGAGTGCCAGACACTTTTCTCACCCTTCTAACGACGGCAGCATACCTTCTTATTTTTCTCCCTCCTGAAGAAGACAGAGTACATTCGAGGACACAGATGTAGAAGAGTCTCCCTCTTAGAGAGCCTCCCACAAGTTCTTCTTGGGCCATAGGAGGAGCAAGATATAGCAAGAACGGAGCAACCATGTGATCTCCCTCACACTACTTCTCCCTCACCAAGCTCACCCTCTCCTTCCTCTCTCAAACCCCAAAAACTTCTCAAGAGCTCTCTCCCAAGGATTCCCTCTATAATCACATTCCCCTCTTTCTGTCACGCTAATAAATATTACTATTTTGATACTTAAAATAGACTCCAAAATCCTTAAAATTTTTAAAGTAGTCATTACTATAGTACAATATGATTTACCATCGTATAATACAATTTATTTAATAGCCTTTGTCCTGGTACGAAGGTTTAAGAATAGGTCAAAAATTTCTAAATATAGTCATACAGTACGATTTAAAATCATACGGTACGATTATTTACTATTCTATTTGTACAAGATGATGGCCGGGATGATCAAAACTCGTCTCTGTGCATCATATGGCACGATATACATCGTACAGTATGATTAGGCAAAAAAAAAGAGATCGTCCAGGACGAAGTTTGGGATGATCAAAACTCATCTATGTTCATCGTCTAGTACGAACATGTTCGTACAGTATGAGTACCAATCAGTGATTAACACCTTGATTTATTCTGCTAATACTGAGTTAATTTAAGTAAGTATTCAAAATAAATCGTACAGTACGAATTACTTTGTACAGTATGAACGACTAATAAACTTACTTAAATTAATCTGGCTGCTAGGGTTTTGGATTAGTAACATATAGTATAGTACGATAAAATCATACAATACGAAATGTTCACAGAAATATGATTCAACTAGATCAGATCGTACATTATGATATAAATTCATACATTACGATCAACATAAAAAAATATATATTTTTCTTTTAAAAACCTCTCCCCCTGTGTGTGTGCATGGTTGCTCAGACTTACATGCAGTTTGTGGTCAGACTTAAGAAAAGAGAAGAAAAAATTACAATGTTACAGACTCACACTCCTACTCTACCCAGTCTTGAGTTTTCCTATTATCCGGAGTAACTTGTGATCTTCCTAATAGTACTCACAGACAATAATAGAAATTAAATATATTCAATGAACAGTAGGTCAGACGACATTATTTATCATCATCAAAATCTCAAACTCGGGGTCATGGACTGCAACATCTTGGCCACATGATATCCTTCCGGATAATTCTTCATAATAATATAATGGAGGGGTTGAGGGTCAACCAAAATTATATCATGCTTGCCCAAATCTGGTACGTCATCTACCGTCAGGAATTATAATAGAGCATGCTCTAAGATTTGACGGTTGTAAACTTTGATGAATATAGGCTTATCCTTGTTGGTATTGACATTTCCTTAGCCAATTTGGTCAAACAATATGCTTTGGCATTCTGCTATTAAGAAACTTGAGCTATTTCAACTTTTGGTACCTATTTTAGGAGTTCAAGGGTTCGCTGGTGGTAACGAGTCAACTCAAGCTTGCAAATTTTGTATACCCCTAAGACTTAATTTATTACAAGTTAAGAGTCACCAAAGATTCGAAGATTTTGAATTCTGATGTCGATTGCAATCTCCAATCCCACTATTAAAGCTTCATACTCTGCTTCATTTTTTATTCGAGGTTCAATTAAACTGAATAAAAA
This sequence comes from Dendrobium nobile, assembly GCA_022539455.1. Taxonomy (NCBI): domain Eukaryota; kingdom Viridiplantae; phylum Streptophyta; class Magnoliopsida; order Asparagales; family Orchidaceae; genus Dendrobium; species Dendrobium nobile. The sequence goes on along the minus strand of CM039736.1, from coordinate 1,012,750 downwards.
TCTCATTATGCCTCCTTTAAGTGCTATAAAAAAGAAATCGATGTCGACTTGGGCCATAGTAAGATTTAGAGCTTGGGCAGGTTTAATCGATGATGCCCCATCGAAATAAATCTCCCAAAATGGTAATTTTCCCTTTTCCTCGACCTGTATGATTTGTTCTTTGGGCAGATCATCATTAAGCGGGGAGTCTGCGAGGATAGGATGTGCGGCGAAAAAATCTACAAAGGTTTGTCCCTTTACCACCTTTTGTGGCATGTACGTGATATAGAACTACAACAATAATACTATCCATCTGGTCAGGCAACCTATCAACGCTAGTCTTATTATTAAGAATTTCAGCAGATCGATCTTTGATATCGATATAATTTTGTGAGACAGCATGTAGTGGCGGAGTTTCTGAACTACAAAAATCAATGCCAGAAAATGCTTCTTAATTAGGGAATAGCGGATTTTTGCTCTGATCAATCTTTGACTGATATAGTAGAGTGCATTTTCCTTGCCTTCTTCATTATGTTCGGTTAATAATGCTCTGAGGGACTCTTCTAGTGCTGCCGTGTAAAGTATAAGAGGCTTCATTAGGATTGACACTATGAGAATGGGAGGATTCAACATATGTCTTTTAATACTGTCAAATAATTCATAGCACTCTGAATCTTATTTGAAGTGAACATCTTTCTTCATCAATTTCGAGAATGGTTGGCACCTACCCGACAGATTCGATATGAATCGTCGAATGAAAGCCAGTTGTCCTTATAAAGAGCGAAGCTTTCAAAGATTTCTGGGAGGCGGCATCTCCATGATTGCTTTGATTTTGTTAGGGTCGACCTCGATTCCCCGGTGACAAATAACATACTCCAAGAATTTACTAGAAGAGACCCCAAAAGCATATTTGAGAGGATTCATCTTCAGATCAAACTTTTTGATTCTCTCAAATATGATTCTCAGATCATTTAAGTGATTTTTTCGATTCATGCTCTTGACAATAAAGTCGTCCATATAACACGACCTTTTGATGTATTAACTCATCAAATATATGTGTCATTACTCTTTGATAGGTGGCATCAGTATTCTTGAAGCCAAAGGGCATGACCGTATATCAAAAAATGCTAATGTGCATTCTGAATGATGTGTGCTTTTCATTCTCAGACACCATCTTTATTTTATTGTAGTCTGATGATACATCCATAAATGAGAATATATTATAGTTGGAAGTGTTATCCACTAGTAGTTCTGATATAGGGAGTTGAAAGTTATCTTTTGGGCACGCCTTGCTGAGGTCTTGAAAATCGATAAAGATTTAAATATGATTGTTCTTCTTCTTCACCTAGACAATATTGGCGATCCAGTCAACATATTTTTCTTCGCGGATAAAGCCTGCATCTATGAGCTTCTTGGTTTTGGCAATCACTTGTTCTTCTATCTCCAATCTCATTCTTCTTGAATCTTATTTGACAGGCACCGCTTCATGTTTGATGAATAAATTATGAACTGTCACATCCAGGGATAAGCCGAGCATCTCAATATATATCCAGGCAAAGCAATTCCTGAATTCTCAAAGAAGCTTTTTCACTTTTTTCCACTTAGTCTTTTAGCAATAGGAAGCTAATGAAAGTCGGGCGAGGATCCTCCATAGTCTCCAAATTTATCTCATTTAGCTCGTCTATTGTGGCTGCCTATCCACCATCTTCAAGCTCTTCGGGTGCTGACTCGACTTATATGGGCTGATCCTCATAGTCGTTAGCTTCATAAATTTCTTCAATACCATCATCATCAGATTTAATTTCCCTGCATGTAATGGAACGATACGTCTCTCCTTGGGAATGTCTTCTCACGATAAATCTGAGACGTCTTTTTGCTAGAATATCCTTTCGTCGTAATGTATAGGGATTTATTTGTACCAAAGCTTTAAGCAAATGCAAAGTTGTTGCACAGGGGTGTAAATTCTGACTTGCTTTTACAACATCCTCAGTATGTTTCCAATAGTAAATTTGGGCATTCTCGTAGGCATTAACGCCTTATGTTCGATGGGTCTATGGAGCCAGTATCGATTCTCTTCGTCTCCACACTCTTTAGTTTGTAAAATAGGGTTACCTATCCAACTATATTTTTTCAAGGAGGCACATAGAGTATTATGAGTTCTTCAACATTATGCACATCTCGAGGGATGATTTCCTTGAAATATTATAAAAAAATATGCGTGACTACACATTAATTATCTGAAATTGAGAAATTATCTATTTTCTTTAAAAGTACATATTGCACATTATTCATGTAGATAGACCCTTAGTCGTAATCATTATCTGAATATTTTGCCATCTTTTTCCCTCAATCTATTGATTAGCATATTTCTTGGGATTTAATAGGGATGACATCATCTTCATCCATGTTCGTCCCTAGGTGAGGCATATATTTTCTTGATCTAGGAGTGATAACTGCTTTGAAAAGAGACGGCATTGCCTTCTTTCTTCCCACATGCTTTTTCTCACCTTCTTATTTGGCCCGCCTAGAAGCCTTTAGGTTTGTTGCTTTAGTCTCGAGAGAACTCAACAGTTTTGATTCTTTGGGAATGAAGTACCTAGTGTATTTATAAATTTTCATCTCATGAACCGCAAAGGGTTGAATATCGTCAGAGATTCTAAAATCCTCTCCATCAATAATATATTTCATACATTGATGTAATGTTGACGGAATAATGCCATAATAATGCAACCACGGGCGACCCAGAAGCACCTTAAATGAGGTGTTCGCGTCAATCACATGGAATTTTGTCTCGGTATGGAGTTCCCTAAATACTAGAGAGAGCAGGAATGATCCAAGGGTCTTTTTCCCATTCTCATTGAAGCTGTGCACCATCAATTTGACTTTACCGAGGTGCTGCATATCGAGACAAAGTGATTTCAGTGCTTTTAAGCTCATAAGGTTGATGGAGGACCCATGATTTATCAAAATTTGGCTGATTATTATTCTGTCACTCTCTGCAGTAACATACAAAGGGTGGTTATGGTATGATGTTCCAAGCATCATGTCGTCCTCAATAAAAGTAATAATTGGCTCATTCCGAGCTTGTAAGACTTGAATCAAGTTATGCTCAGCAAAATATGCATCATATCTTTCGGGGTCTCTGAGAGCCTGAATCAAGGTCTCCCAAAGGTCTTTATACATCACCAAAGTATCGTATATGCTAAGCTGTGCTAGAATTTTCCTCAGATGGGATAGGATATTGTAATATATCCCTTTAGCTGAAGCCTCATTTTTTTTGGAATCCTTGGAAATGATATCTTCATCGATGACAATTCTTTTCCTTTGTCTTTATTAGGGATCTATTTCTTTGATGGGGATGGTAGTGTTTTACCACTCCTCAATTATACTTGGGCAATCTCCTCCTGCTCAGACCCATCTAACAGTGTATTGTATTTAGAATTGATCATTGCCTCATTTAGATATTCGTTCATTGATTCAGAATTACTGCCCAAATTCATCTGTTCAATTTGCAAAGTGATATCAGGCTCTGATTCATCATCTTATGGAAAATACAGATCCACTTGTACACTATAATCCATTGGTGATATCATCATACAGGACTCAAAGGGTGTTCTTTTTTCTTTTTAATTGGAGTTATTGTCATCATCGAGACAACCCAATAAGTTTCCAAGGGGAGTGAATCTTCATCGGCCTCTTTTTCATCCTCAACTTTGAGTTCTACCAAAAAATCAACAAGTTTAATAGGGTGTCTCGCAGTCTGGTAATATTAATTCAAACAATCAGTAACCCTTTGAGTTGCTATCTTTTTCTCTTTGGGCTTCTTTAATTTGATCTTTTTTTTTTTTAGGATTTCACCTTTCCGGACTTTGAAGTGCCAGCTTGGTTAGGGAATTGTTTAGAAGTAGGTGTTCACACTATATACATCATCTTAAGATCTACCACTGACTCAGTGGGAGACTTCCATTTCACACTCGGAACACCCTCAAATTGTTTAGCATTTTCACAGTTTTCTTAGAGACTACAGTCTCTCACCGCTCTTCTTGCACTATTTTTTTTTCTCTTCTTCTTTCAATTGGGGGTATATGAGAGGACGTAATCACCCAGGTTAATTCTTTTCTAGGATTTGTCAACACATCATCTGACAATGTGAGTTCTCCCTTCTGATATTTTCTTTTGAGCTAATTCTTGAAGATGTAGCAATCTTTAATGGGATGGCCGAGCACTCGGTGATATGGGCAATAATTTGATTTCAAATTTCTTTCGACTCCTCCGACCTTTTGCACTCCAATAATTCAAGATCTTCTTTTAACACATGTCAGAATAACTTGGCGATACTCTATCTTTTAAATGAATATTTCTTATTCATCGTATATTTGAGAGATTTGAACGTTCTATCACCAGTTCCCATTGGTTATCGCGGGTGTTCCCCTTCAGCTTGAAAAGTTTGTGGCCTATCATTCCCTCCTAGTATTAGCTTCGGTTGGGGGTCAGGGTTGTAGACTTTTTTTTTGGCTTTTCTCCATACTTCATTGATTGCTTGCCTTTGTCAACATTATAAACTACATGCTTCCCTTTATTCAGCCTGAGAGAGGATGTAGAGTAAGTTTCCCTCTTTCTTATCTCTGAGGTCTTGGGCTTCCTGGACTTATCAGAGTGGCCCTCTGATCTTGACAAATTCAATTTTTTAGACTTAGCCACTCTATCCAGTAGGTCTTGAAACGCGGTGATTATAGCAATATATATGAAGGGTTGCATCTTATCATCCATATTTTTCATTAATAATTGCACGGCGTATTCTTCTTTGAGTTGCTGCTCATATTTCTTGCTTAGATTGTGCCAGCAAGTTATGTATTTTGATATCGACTCCTCTCTCTTTCGCTTATCTAAAGTAAGGTCGGTGATCATAATCTTCTTGGTCGCACTGGCAAATCTCTTCACAAAGATGACATCTAATTCTGCAAAAGTTTTTATAGAGTTATTTGACAACTCAGCATAACACTCAAAAGCAGTTGTTGTCAAACTGTTAATGAACTGCCGGAAGAGTCGAGCATCATTTCCTCCTATATTCCTGCAGGTGGCCTTAAACTACGCTAAGTGTTGTCAGGGATTGTTAGTGCCATTGAAGGTATGTAATTTTGGGACCGAATACCCTTTTGGGTATGGCACTTGATCGTATTATGCCAACATTATGCTCAATCTCACACTGACGATGTTGGGTTCGCCTGGGTGGGTTTTGGCTGTTGAGCATGATCATCCTCATCATCGTCATGGTAGACTTCTTTGATAGCATGTGTATGTCTTACCATATAGACGACTTCGAGGTTCATGACGTCTTCCACTTCTTCTTTCAAGTTCTCTTCCATATATTATTCAATATTTTATTCTACATTTTCTTCCATACTTTTTTTGATATTTTCTTCTATGTTTTTTTCCCCTTTGATATATTCTTCCCCTTCTTTAATGTCTTCTTCCCCTTCCCTTTCAAATACTTAGATCTTTGAGCGGCAACTCCACTAGATCTCTGGTTCTTGATTAGACAAGAAGATTTCTTTAACCAGTGAGCTGCGGTCAAAGTTAATATCTTCCTTTGGAGGAGTCAACGAATGACGAGATCTCCTGGAGGATTCTTCAAAGTGTCAACCATCAGGAGGGACATCATCGTGGGTCTTCTTTGGGACCCATTTATGATGTTATTTGAAGGTGGGTGCGGATCTCCGAGAAGCCATACTATATGTCACGTCCAAATTTATATTTTTTTCTTTCTTCTTCTCTGTGAGGCTTTGGCCTCTAGATTTCTTTTCCATTCTGCTAGGCCCTTTCGATGGCGGATCCTTAGACATGTGATCCAAGTGTCATGCCTTGATGTACTTCCCACAGAACTTGTCGTCGGTATCTTCTTTATTCAGCTATCACAACATATGATAACCTTTCCCTCAGACGGGTTCTCCTGGCCTCAATAATTGGCGGCCTTTAAGGTTTCTTCTTCATCAGTCCCCTCTACTTGACTAGCTTTAGCACTCGATATACTCGGATTGACAATCATTCAGGTTCTCTTATCTTCTGAGGGTGCTTCTGGTCGATGCTCCCATAATATCTATTTAAGTCCACCAGAAGAGCTGTTTCTTTTTACCCACTTCAAGTTGATAAATCTGTTCTTGGTGGGAATATCAATCTCTAGCTATTATGCATGCAAATATGATGGGTGCACAGGTACCAGTTGCTGCTAAGCTTGGAGCTCGACATTTAGCTTTCTCCTCTACCTCCTTAATAGCTTTCCTCCAGATGAGAAAGCTTCAACATCATTCTCCCCGGGTGCAAATAACATGACCGACAGAGATGTGGTGTTTGTAGTCACCACATAAATCCTTTCTTCGAATATAACCCTCTTGATGGTTAAGGCTTATGGCTGTGACAACCATTCAAACATAGAAATCCTCTTATGAGGATTTACAGCAGCAGGTCGTTATGCCGGCAGATGCACATGATGGGTAGGAGCTTCAGTGATATTACGTCTTCTAGCAGACCTCTCAGCATTCCCGCCCTTCGCAGGGATGGCGATACTCCTTGCAGCACTTGCTGGGAAATCAGTACTACCAAACTAGACTGTAGCTCCAACATTCCCAGTGTTGATTAGAGCATTTACCAAATGAATGCTGGCTCCACCTAACTGAACAGTGAAAGTAACATTTTGTAGATCCATCTACATAAATGAAAGGCAAGGGTTAATAATCAGAATCTGATACATCACCTCACACTTTCAAAATACAGAGAATTGCATAGAATAAAATATAAAAGTAGATAACCATTAGCAAGCAATAAAAAATATAAATTTAAAGCTCTGCTAAATATGCTATCTCAATGAATGTATGAATGATCATTAAAAAAAAAATTAAATTGAATGATCATTTTAGAAAATTTCAAGATTTTGATCCGTTAAATGATCATTTTGGAAATCCAAAAATTTTAGTTCATATTGATTTAGTTGCTTTGTTAGTATTGAGATGACTAGCTAAAGATTGAAAAGAAACCAATTCCAGTGGATTCGTAAGAAATCTGTGGGCTCTAAAATTTTGCCCCGACCTCCATCCGCTATTGCTTTTTTTTTTTCGGGGGAGTTTTAAGAGATTAAGTTCTGACGTAAATTTTGGAAAGGCAGACGGGTTTGTAGATAAGACACTACCTAAAGATTTCACCCTCATTTTATGAGGACTTTATGATCTGAGTTTTAGTTTCCTATATGCGCAAGCCCTTATAGTTAATTACCCTTCCCGATAATGAGAGAGAACTTTTGATTAAGGCTAGTCGTCAATCAGATACATATAAATATGCATTATTTGATATATAGTAGCATCATTGGGCTTAGGTATTCAGAAAGAAGATTTTATATTTAAAATTAAAAATTTCACCATCTTGCGCTTAAAGCAGATGGTAGGGGAATAGATGATAGACCCGATCAAGATCCCATGGTTCCTTCATCCTAGGCCATCATGGTCCATAGTCTACTTAGTCAGAGGAGGTAGTCAACCCAACCCGATAGAAGGATCCTTGTCGGTGGTTATAGGTTGCTTCGTCCAAGGGGATCTTGTAGACCTAAGGTGAATGTTTGTCTAAGGAGACAAATTTGAATCCACCTTAGCTAACAAAGGGCTTTATGCCCTATCGATCATATCCAATTAATTTATATCTCAAGAATTTGGTGCCACTAAGAAACGTATTGGTTCTGACCATAACCGGTATTTCGTGGTGCCATTTAGCAGCAAAATCACTTGGTTCAGAGGGCCCCGGGTCGTAACTGTTTATCATGTGGTGTCATTTGGCAGAAAAATCATCGGTCAAAGGAAAAGTATCACACCCTTATTAAAAAGAGATTATTTGAGAATGGATCATAATAATATTTTAGATTAGGCATTTGGCTTTATGTGAGCTAAAGTATATTTCAATTTGTCCACCTCGACAAACTGTTGGGAGGATAGATGAGTTTTTACTTTAAGTATTTGATGGATTAATTTCAGTTTTAAATATTTTGGGTTTGAATGATCTTTAGATTCTTTAGAACTTTGAATTTCAAAGGTATTTGGGTGGCATTTTAAAATATTTGGGGACCCCTTCGATTGAGATCTACATTCAACATGGCCATCATCGGGGTGTATGGGGTCATTTCCATTTGTGAATTTAACATTATCAACTCTGCCGATTTGTCGATAAAGAATTGGATTCGTTGTTGGCTTTATGATTTTATTAACGAATTCTCATTGTTATAGGCTTTAAAGGCCTAATATGAATGTATTAAGATAAATATACCAGTCGATGCAATCATATATTTGTTTGATGGTTTGAACTCTGTCGACTCCTATTGATATACATAGAAAGATCGGGTTTGAACTTGAATTCACTATTTGACCCGCGCAACATCCCTAGACGTCACGTGTATACTTATAACATGCTTGTTGGGGCCTATATGAGTATTTGGGGATATTTTATAATTATTTGTTGAACCTTGTCGACTCCTTTTTACCTATTTAGGATGTTCATGTTCAAATTTATTGACCCACATAGCATCCCTAGAAGTTACGTGCATACTAATAACACGCTCATCGGGACCCATGCAGATGTTTGATTGCATACCCTATTTTGTGTACATATGTGTATAAAAATTACAGTGCATGTGCGGATGTATTTTTAGATATTTAGCTTTGATCAATTGAGCGAGCAACCATCATTTGAATGAAGTGCTATAATTGAAAGTTTGCACACGCCTTCTTTCCGCTTGTATGCATGTTGTGGACCCGGTGGTGTGTTGTAGCAATTTGTGGATTGAGTTGTAGTCGTACTTATAGGAGTTTGGTATATCAGCTCATGCATATAAAACTTGCATATTTCATCTCTCCTTTCTTTGTCACATTCGTAATGATTGTTGCTTAAGGATGAGAAATGAAGAACTTATTCATCATCGATTATTTCTTGTAGTCACTTCTCATTTATAAGTGATTGCTGTTTTGTTGATATTGCTTTCTGATTGGCATGGAGATTCTTCAACATTTATTTGAAAGCTTCACACTTTGATTGCAAAGACATTGGTTGGAATATCACTGTGTTTGTCACATATTTTCTACTTTTATTCATGAGTATGTCAACGAATCCAATGAGAATTCCCTCTTCATAGTGCCTTGTGCATCGTCTGTAGGTAGAGTATGATTGCAAATTTCTTATCTCCATTCATGGTTTATAGCACGTAGAATGATTCTTCAACAGCGTCTCATTTGCTCATGAGTAAATCATATTCGTTTGAAATTTTGACATAAGTTCTTTGTTATCACATGAGGATAACTTTGGTCATGCATGATGAGATTACTCATGTATATTTATCTCTCAACTAAGATTGTAATTCCATATCATTCATTGAAGGATTTGTATTGTTGAGAGTAAGCATATCATTGCATCCTCTACAATGCTCGAATGTTAAGAGCGATAACATTAGCATTTGATACTAGTTGACAAGTTGCACTCCAATCCTCATAGCTTTCTTGAATCTATTAAAGATCTTTACCTTGTAACTTGTAGGTAGATCGCCCCATGGCTCATAATTCTCATTCACTGTTGATTAGGAATGAATTGAATTCAATGTTACACATAAAGTATCATGGCACAAAAGCCCCACACCATGGCCTTGGAACCAAGCCAAGTCCTTCACAATCTTCTTGTTGCTTAAGCAAGTTATAATTACAAGCCCTTTGTCTTCAAAGATAGTTTGATGTACATGATGTGTTTAATATTATTATTCATTCATATTTCAATTGAAATAACCATTTTAAGCAAATTATGTCGAAATCCATTAGTCATTAGCATATGCTTGTATATGAATTGTCACAATCATTAATGCTCCTTATAGATTATTCAAGCCAAACAAATTGCATGAACTTTCACTATCATTTGTGAGTGAATCATACTAGAGATCACACACTCTTTATTGTCTTCGAACACAACTTGTAGTTTGTAAGGGACTTATGTTTGGATGATAATTTCACTACGCACCTTGTGTCGATTGCTCGACACCAATCATCCTCAATTCATCTTCAATCACTTAAGAGCATGATAGAGGTACATTGCTTTTATTCATGGCATGCCACTTTTTTGTTCAATCAATTGCTATTTAGGAGTGAGTTATGACTTAAATTACAAACCAATTATCATGCTCCCAAGTTTTCATATTGAGGGCTTTGTAACCAAGCCATACCTTCTTAGAAATTTCTTTTTGTATATTCACCAACATCTCCATTATGATTAAGATGATAATTGCAAATTTTCATTGTCCAAAAATCTCATCTTAAAGCATATGATCAATTTATACATGAATCTTTGATATTATCATTCACATAATTCATGATTTTTTATTTTAAATATTAAGCTTTAATCCAAGTTAGATTTAAAGTCATTTATTCAATGCTCATTTGAGTCCAATCTTCAAGTTTCAAATTATTTGTATTTAGTTCAGTTGAAGTTTAAGTAAGTATTCGAATAAAGTCCAAGTCCATGTCCGAGTTCAAGTTCAGTTTGTCCAAATTCTATCCAAGTCTGGTGTTTCAATGAAAATTTCTGCAGCCTCCCGACGTCTCTCTCGTTTAGGGGAAAATCCGAGAGACTAGCCTTCCCCTCGTCGCTACTTAAGTGCTTCAGGCAGGTGTCAAATAACATCGTGGCCGCAAATTCTTAAATCCTCGCCCGCTACATGAGCATTTAAGGGTCTTCAGGTACCTATTGAAAAGAGCACAGTTTCTTTACCCCCTCTGCTCTACATGAGCGTTTGGAGGTACTTATTTTATTTTATTTGGTTTCTTTATTTATTAAATTTTTTTTTGTTCCCTTTACGATACTTGAGCGCTCCAAAACTTACCCGCCTTGTTGCAAGTGTCGCATCTATTTCCCTCCCTACTACGCTACGTGGGCGCGTAGGGGGTTTGCCGTTTTGTAGCTAATGTCGAGAATAGGATTTTTTGAGTTAAGAATTTTATATCTTTGCAAGGACTGGTGTCGACGGCAAAGACAAAAATTTCTCTCTTTTTTTTTGAAACTCTCTTTCTCTCTTTTTTTTATCTCTTTTTCTTTTCTTTTCTTTTTTTTTTTAAAAAAATTCTCTCTTTTTTTTTCATTATTTTTCATGAACATATTTAAATATGCATGTATGAATAAGCTTACATACATATATAATCACATATATACCCATTTCCTTTTTTTCTCTCATTTTGCCACAACAGTAAAGAAATATGGAAATGACCATAAAAAAAAAAACTAACAATATTATCTTGTATCACATAATAACAAAAACATAAACAAAATAGAATGTAATAAATCAATAATAGGAAATGCTATAAATCAGAAAAGGAAATTAAAAAAAAAATGGTAATGATTTGGGATATTTGTGTTAGTTTATTATTTGATAAAAAAAAAAGGTGAGAGTAACGTGAGCATGAAAATGAGTGTTGAACTCATGCATGTGGACAAAAAAAAAAAGACTAGTAAAATTTGATTGGTTGTTAGGTGGGTAGGAAACATGTGAAAAAGAGCTTTTGTTTTTTAGAAAAGCTATGAACAACACGTGAAATGTGAATAAAGAAGAGAGGCATGGTAGTAAGTAAGGGAGCCTCAGTCAAATGAAAGAGCTACACGTAACATGTGCTTAGTAAGATGGAGCTTCATGTGAGTAGCAGAGTACACCACGGCACGAACACTACAGGAAATTCACGTGTTACCGGCGGATATAATTCATCGGTAAACGCTCAAAATTCGTGGGAAATTAATATTTATGGCGGAGTTCCGGCGGATTTTTGTTCGCCGGTTACACGTGCGTCGGAAAATTCATACCGACGAAAATTAGGCTTTCCGGCGGAATTTTTCGCCGGTATAATTTCCGGCGAATTATTTTGCGCAGAAAAAAAAAAGAAAAAAAACTAAAAAAAAAAAAAACAAATTTGAACCCCACCCGCTAGGCACCGCCAGCTCTTGGCCCATGCGAACGGCCCCAGCAGCGCTTCTGCGGCCAGCCCAATTAGACCCTCACGCGACCAGGATAGCGGGGGATTATGACCCGCGCTGCATCATGCAGCGCGCCCGCCTTCAGCGGGAATCGAACCCCCGCCGACCAGACATTCTCCCTCCAACCAACGCGCCAACAAGTTAAACCTGTGTTCTTTTGATTTTTTTTAACTCTATAATAGACGTGTATCAATTTATTTAATTTAATTAATTTATTAAATCTTCACTCTTTTGTTTTTTTTTAACTTTATATTAGACGTAATATCTATTTCTTTAATTTACTTAATTTAATTTAATTAAATAAATTTATTTTAACAAAGACTTATTAATTTAATGTAACAATTTATTATTAATTTAATTAATTTAAGTTAATAATATTTAAAATTATTTAATTTAAGAAAGATTTATTAATTATTATTTAATAAATTTAATTTAATAATATCTAATTTAATTAAATTTGTTTGATAATAAATTATAAAACTGTTTAACTTAATTTAACGAAATATTTAATAATAAATATTTATTATAGTTATTATTTAAGAAAAATTAATATTGGCCGGAAATTCCGTCGGAAATACATTCGTCGGAAAATGAATCAAAAAATATGGCAGAAAATTGTCGGAAAATCCGTCGGCAATCCGTCAGAAATTGTGAAGAATTTATTTCCACTGGAAATTCTGCCGGAAATGAGCTGTTTTCTTGTAGTGGAATCATAAGACATATTTTGACTAGACGTGGACTTTGCTAGGGTTTGCTCGAGTAGGCGATTTTTTTTCCCCTCACTCTCCTCTCCGGCCGCCTTGGCCGTAGCCCTCTCTTATCTTGGGGAGCTTTCTTTTCCCTCTCCAAATGGAGCTGGATCTAGAGGATTTTCCCCCTCTTCCTGGATCTTCTGTTCTCGGATCTCCTCCGACTCCTCTTCCCACTTCCTACACAGAAAATCTTTCTAGCCCTATTGTCTTCCCGTATGACTTCCCGATGTCCTTCGTCACTCCGACCAAAAAGCTCTCCTTCAAGGCTAAAGATTTTACAGAGGGCTCAAAAACTTGGACGCATTCGCTCGTGGGCTATTCCATTGGTCAATGTCCATATTATGAGCGCCTTCTAGCTGCGATGAATAAGGCTTGGACGCTGAAAGGCTCCTTCTCTCTCCTTTCCCTGGCAGATGGATTCTTCCTCCTTAAGTTCACCTCTGCGAAAATATGCATGATATGGTTTTGGGTCATGCATGTGTTGACATAGTAAATTGACATGATATGCAATGTCTGGTCGGGTTATGGTGAGGTATTGCAATGAGCCAGTGAGTTGTCGGTATGTATAATGATCATTGAGAATGAGATCAGGATCTATTTTCAATGGTGTCTTTGTGCATGAAGGATTAGATATGGGTTTACAGAAATTAAGCCCTGCTGTATTAAGTATAGATAGTGCATATTGAGTCTGTGATAAGAAAAATGAGTTGTCGTGTTTTGTTATGTGTATGCCAAGAAAATTGTCAATCGTGCCAAGATGCTTCATTTAGAGTTTATTATGCATTTGCAATATGATGCTTGAAATGAGAGAATTGTTGTTACATATTATAAGTATCTCATCTACGTATAGAAGTAGATAAACCTGAGATTCTTTTTACAAAAATATGAGTAATGAAGGGTCTGCTTTGCTTGCTTTGAATCCAATTTGTTGTAAAAATGTCGAGAATGTTGTGAACTATTGTCTGGAGGCTTGTTTAAGGCCATAAATGGCCTTATTCAGCAGGCAAACATGATCTAGATGTTGTTTATCTTCATACCCTTATGGCTGTTTCATGTAAATGACATCTGTCAACTTGCCATGTAGGAAGTCGTTTGTTACATCGAGTTGCTGAATTTCCCAATTTTTGTTTAATGCAACTGTGAGAAGTACTCTGATTGTAGGAAATTTAGGTACTGGGCTAAATGTCTCTAAGTAGTTGATGCCATATTTTTGTCTGTTACCTTGAGCTACTAATCTGGCCTTGTAGCGAGCTACTGACCCATACGAGTGTAATTTGGTTTTATATGTCCATTTGCAACCAATAATGGATGCTTTGGGAAGAGGTGAAACTAATGTCCATGTTCCTTGTTTCTGTAATTCAAGAAATTTCATGTCCATGGCTTGCCTTCAAGGAATATGTTTAGAAGATTCTAGGTATGTATGAGGCTCAAAATTTTGATTCTCAATGAATTGAGAATTCTCATGTGAGAGGTTGAAAATGACTTTGGGTTTTAAAGATCCAGTTTTGAGTCTTGTTATCATTGGATAAGTTGGTATGGGTGGAATGGGAATAGGTTTGTTTGAAGGTATGATGTGATATTGAGTATTGTTGTTAGTAAAGCCACTTGTGTTATTTGTCTAAGGTGAGGTAGGAGTATGGCTGGTGGTGGAGTTATGCTGTAGTGTATTGGGGTGTTGGGCATGTGTATCGGGTTGGTTTTGGTTGGTGGGTGTGAGAAGGAATGGGTTATCAATTATGATGGTGTGTTGTGTTGAAGAGGGATTGATGGCATTGAATGGGAATGTTGTTTCATCAAAAAATGGCATGTCTAGAAATGGTAATTTGGTTTCTTTTTGGGTTAAGGCATTTGTATCCTTTGTGTCTTGTGGAGTATCCAAGAAAAATGGATAGATTGGCTCTGGGGCAAGTTTATGTCTATGTTGTGGAGGTATCCAGGGAAAACAAGCACATCTAAACACTTTGATGTGTGAGTAGTCCAGTTCCTTCTTGTAAAGAAGTTGCAGGAGAGATCTGTTATGGTTTGTGTGAGTAGGGAGCCTGTTGATGAGATAAGCAATAAGTACTGCTTCTGGCCAATAAGAATACGGTACAGCAACAGTTCTTAGCAATGTTCTTGTCATTTCAATGAGATGTCTGTGTTTCCTTTCAGCAATGCCATTTTGTTCTGGTGTATATGGGCATGAAATATGTTGAATAATGCCATGGTTTCTTAAATGATTTTGCAATTCTTTGTTTATATACTATGTTCTTCCATCTGACGGGAACTATTTTATTTTGTATGGAAGCTAGTTTTTAATCATTTTATGGAATGCAATGAAAATAGTAGTGACCTCAGATTTGCAAAACATGGGAATTATTTAAAAAAATCTAGAATAGTCATTGATGAAGATTACATAATAGTGTAATCCTCGAGTTGAGGTGACTGGAGCAGGGCCCCATACATCCGAATGTATTATTTCAAGGGGTGATTAAGATCTAGAAGTAGATGTAGGAAATTGAAGTTTATGACTCTTGGTTTCTTTACAAGCATAGCATGGAGTTTGAAAAGTAGGTATGTGGAGTTGTGTGTTGGAGTTGGAGATGATGGCCATGGTTCTTGAATGTGGGTGACCAAGTTTGTTATGCTAGAGCATTACATCTTGGTGTTTATTTTGGGTTGACAAGGCCTTTTGCTGATGGTTCTTGGTATGGGCTGGGATGGGATAGAGTCCTTTACGACTGGGACCTTGAAGCAAAATATTGTTTGTGATATCTGTAATATCTCGTTCCCTTACTGTTCCTCTCTGAATTGGATTTCCCTCCCAGAATCGGCCAGGACGAAGTTGAGATCGTCCAGGCCGATCAGTGCATGGAAAACAGCTGATTTCTGGAGTGTTTTCTGGATGATTTCTGGACAGGATCGTCCGGGCCGATCGTGAGATTGTCCAGGCCGATCTGTACTGTAGAAATTATCGGCCAGACAATAGCCCTGGGTGAGGTCCAGGACGATCAGGATTTGGTCTGATCGTCCCGGGACGATGTGAATATCGGCCTGGCCGATCAGTTCACAGATATAAGAAAATCAGCTCGTTTTGAGGAGAGAGAAAATCATTTTATAAAAACGAAAATATCTGAGGAGAGAGAAAGAGAAAAGGAAATAGAGAAAAGCTGGTTTTCGGAGACCGCGGAGCGCTTTTCGTCCGACGCTGCTGTTGGGAAAAGTGAAGATCTCGTGGTAAGGACTCCGAATCCTATTTCTGTTTTCAAAGATGTTGTGTTTTGACCGAGTTGAGATCTGTTTTGTGTTTTCGTAGTCGACTTTTCGACATGATTTTGATTTGACACAACTTTCACCGCACAACTTTTAGAGTGTTATAGATATGATTATTCTACACGATTTGACTGTATTCTACGAATTTTCTTCCGGTTGGAATTGGTTCTACGTGATCTTAATCGAATAGAAAATTATCAGGATGTTTTCTGACTTGGTTTCTGTAGAATAAAAGTCTTGCATTGATGTTATAGATATTCTATTGTAATTTGGTAGAATTTGGAAATCGTGTCCTTTTGCAGGATTTTTGTGTAAATTTGACCGACTGCCGTTACGCTGCCCGATTTTCGTATGATTTCCGAATTGCCTGAGATTGATAGATTGAATCGATATGAATATGATTATTGATATGATTGCTTTAATATTGACTATTGAATTGCTTATTGATTGAATTGACTATTGATACTGGAACCCAAGTGGAACCTGGTTGAACGTTGGTGAAGATTGATATTGACCTGTACAGGATGGTGGGCCGACGGGCTTTCCTTTAAACCATTGATCATTGATATAACGATTGGGAGTTATAAGGAGTTTATATGCCGACGGGCGGCCGACGGGCAAAAAGAGTGACGACTCTTATTGATAGACCAACGTACGGACTACAACAGCAACGGATTCTACAACAGCAACATGACCAGTTGATTTTACTTGTCCAGTATATAGTATTGAATTGCATGTTTACTGTATTGATTTACGGATTTATTGCTTTATCGATTTCTGCCTTATTGATTGATCGGATTTACTGTATCGTACGATTTTATTGATTTTATTGATTGATTACCGAGCATTGATTACTGAGCATTGATATGGATATTGATAGATATAGATACTGCATTGATAGCATGGACATGGACATCGTATAGATTCATTGTATTGCCGCCTAGATTTTTGTAGACTCGCTGTTGCTACTGTTCCACACCGTATTGACTGTTGTATAGATTTCTTGTCAGAATGGATTGAAGTTTATCGTATTGCTTTCCTCGATTGATTTCATTAAATGGATCGTATTGATTTGACCGTATTGATTTGATTGACGGATATTGATTGATTGCATTGATTTATCGAATTGCCTGCTGCTGCATTGACTGGTTTTATTGACTATGGATTTCCACTGCATAGAATTGATGATCATTGATTCATGGATTTCCGGATTGCATAGATTCATTGACCATTGACTGATTCAGATTGATAGATTGACATGCATATTGATAGCATCGCCGTGCTTTGATTTCAGTTATAGGTATTAGGTGACCTGCTGGGCTTTGTAAAGCTCATTATATGTGGTTGATATTTTCAGGTCAGGGTTCGGGAGCAGGAGATAGGAGTTGATCCAGATCTTCAGGTTTTAGTTCTTTTGATCGATTGATAATTCTTTTGTACTCAGGACAGGATAGATTTCTCTACTTGTATTGATAGTTTAGTTCCTGAGTATTGTACATGATGTTTTGAGATATGAATCGACTATTATATTGATGTTTTAAATGTTATAGATGTTTGATAGATCGCTTATTGAAGGTTTTAGATAACTCTGGTAAATTGTTTGGCTATTGATCGACATTCTTTCCAAGTTAGATCTCGGGGCATTACAAGTTTGGTATCAGAGCAGTGTTATTGGAAGAATGGATTGTTACCAGAGTTGTAGGTTTGGATTGAGAATTGGGTAGATTGGGTAGCTTTAAGAGCTTCATTGGCATACATCGTTGCATGTGTGTATCATTTGTTTTGAATTGTGCAGGTGAAAAAGATATGGATCCTCCAGCAGAATCCAGTGTACCAAATGAGCAACACAGCGCAGCTCCAATGCCTTCAGAGAGTATGATGCAGTTGGCTACTGCGATTGCACATGTTATGGGGGATGCCCAGAGCAAGATGAGTGGAAGCAAGGAAGAAGAGGTAGACAGACACTTGCAGATGTTCCACAAGCTGAAGCCTCCGTTGTTCAAAGGGGCTGTAGGACCACAGGCTGCTGAGGATTGGATCATGAGGGTGGAAAAGATTTTTGATAGCATGCAGTGTCCGGGGAATAGAAAAGTACCATTGGCAGTATTCATGTTGGAGAGTGAGGCAGAGAGATGGTGGATCGGACAGCAGAGAGAGAAATTCCAGGGGAAGACAAATGCTGAGATCACCTGGGATGAGTTCACTACAGTATTCAGGATGTGGTTTGTACCACCGTCAGCTCAGCGACAGATGCAGGAAGCTTTCATGAGATTGGAGCAAGGCCGCAAGTCAGTGATGGAGTACGAGGCCGAGTTTACTGCTCTTGCGAGGTACGCTGCTCATCTGATTCCTACGGCCGAGGAAAAATGTTATAGATTCCTGCACGGATTGAACAGAGAGCTGAGGCATCCACTAGTACCTTTCCGGATCCATGAGTTTTCTGAGCTAGTGGAGCGAGCTCGATTGATAGAGATTGATCTGGCGACACCGGTACCGAGGTACGAGGATACCAGAAGGAGGAGAGATGAGGTACGACGAGATGATTCTGGTAGAGATAGAGATAGAGAGAAGAGAAGCAGATATGAGAGTTCGAGAGGATCTGCATCGGGATCTGTACCGCGATCTGCATCGGTAATATCGTCTGGTAGTTCTGGGGCATGTGTTCACTGTGGTAAACGACATGCAGGTCGATGCTACCTGTTGACGGGGCAGTGCTTTCACTGTGGACAGCAAGGGCACAGAGCAGCAGCTTGTCCTCAGAAAGGACTGGGTGGACGGACTGATTCTGGCACGGGTTCAGGACAGCAGAGGACTGTTGGCCCGAGGACTTACAGTGAGAGATCAGGGAACCAGATAGATGATAGAGCTGTCAGAGATCAGAGAGAGACAGTTGCGCCACGACCTCCTGCACTTCCTCCAGTGGTGCCACGCATCTACAGTCTACAGAGTTTACAGCATCAGGATCAACAGCGACCAGAGAGTTCTACTGGTAAGATTGATTTGACTAACCGATTGATATTGACATATGAACATTGCATATTGACATTTGATTGATTGCATTGTGTGTTTTGTATGGATTTCGACGAGTTTTGTTTTGGGATTTGGATTTCGATCGATTTGGTTTGCTTCGTGTTTTGCTTCGTACCTTTAGGGAAATGTCGGGACGACATTTTTCTAAGGTGGGGAGATTGTAATATCTCGTTCCCTTACTGTTCCTCTCTGAATTGGATTTCCCTCCCAGAATCGGCCAGGACGAAGTTGAGATCGTCCAGGCCGATCAGTGCATGGAAAACAGCTGATTTCTGGAGTGTTTTCTGGATGATTTCTGGACAGGATCGTCCGGGCCGATCGTGAGATCGTCCAGGCCGATCTGTACTGTAGAAATTATCGGCCAGACAATAGCCCTGGGTGAGGTCCAGGACGATCAGGATTTGGTCTGATCGTCCCGGGACGATGTGAATATCGGCCTGGCCGATCAGTTCACAGATATAAGAAAATCAGCTCGTTTTGAGGAGAGAGAAAATCATTTTATAAAAACGAAAATATCTGAGGAGAGAGAAAGAGAAAAGGAAATAGAGAAAAGCTGGTTTTCGGAGACCGCGGAGCGCTTTTCGTCCGACGCTGCTGTTGGGAAAAGTGAAGATCTCGTGGTAAGGACTCCGAATCCTATTTCTGTTTTCAAAGATGTTGTGTTTTGACCGAGTTGAGATCTGTTTTGTGTTTTCGTAGTCGACTTTTCGACATGATTTTGATTTGACACAACTTTCACCGCACAACTTTTAGAGTGTTATAGATATGATTATTCTACACGATTTGACTGTATTCTACGAATTTTCTTCCGGTTGGAATTGGTTCTACGTGATCTTAATCGAATAGAAAATTATCAGGATGTTTTCTGACTTGGTTTCTGTAGAATAAAAGTCTTGCATTGATGTTATAGATATTCTATTGTAATTTGGTAGAATTTGGAAATCGTGTCCTTTTGCAGGATTTTTGTGTAAATTTGACCGACTGCCGTTACGCTGCCCGATTTTCGTATGATTTCCGAATTGCCTGAGATTGATAGATTGAATCGATATGAATATGATTATTGATATGATTGCTTTAATATTGACTATTGAATTGCTTATTGATTGAATTGACTATTGATACTGGAACCCAAGTGGAACCTGGTTGAACGTTGGTGAAGATTGATATTGACCTGTACAGGATGGTGGGCCGACGGGCTTTCCTTTAAACCATTGATCATTGATATAACGATTGGGAGTTATAAGGAGTTTATATGCCGACGGGCGGCCGACGGGCAAAAAGAGTGACGACTCTTATTGATAGACCAACGTACGGACTACAACAGCAACGGATTCTACAACAGCAACATGACCAGTTGATTTTACTTGTCCAGTATATAGTATTGAATTGCATGTTTACTGTATTGATTTACGGATTTATTGCTTTATCGATTTCTGCCTTATTGATTGATCGGATTTACTGTATCGTACGATTTTATTGATTTTATTGATTGATTACCGAGCATTGATTACTGAGCATTGATATGGATATTGATAGATATAGATACTGCATTGATAGCATGGACATGGACATCGTATAGATTCATTGTATTGCCGCCTAGATTTTTGTAGACTCGCTGTTGCTACTGTTCCACACCGTATTGACTGTTGTATAGATTTCTTGTCAGAATGGATTGAAGTTTATCGTATTGCTTTCCTCGATTGATTTCATTAAATGGATCGTATTGATTTGACCGTATTGATTTGATTGACGGATATTGATTGATTGCATTGATTTATCGAATTGCCTGCTGCTGCATTGACTGGTTTTATTGACTATGGATTTCCACTGCATAGAATTGATGATCATTGATTCATGGATTTCCGGATTGCATAGATTCATTGACCATTGACTGATTCAGATTGATAGATTGACATGCATATTGATAGCATCGCCGTGCTTTGATTTCAGTTATAGGTATTAGGTGACCTGCTGGGCTTTGTAAAGCTCATTATATGTGGTTGATATTTTCAGGTCAGGGTTCGGGAGCAGGAGATAGGAGTTGATCCAGATCTTCAGGTTTTAGTTCTTTTGATCGATTGATGATTCTTTTGTACTCAGGACAGGATAGATTTCTCTACTTGTATTGATAGTTTAGTTCCTGAGTATTGTACATGATGTTTTGAGATATGAATCGACTATTATATTGATGTTTTAAATGTTATAGATGTTTGATAGATCGCTTATTGAAGGTTTTAGATAACTCTGGTAAATTGTTTGGCTATTGATCGACATTCTTTCCAAGTTAGATCTCGGGGCATTACAATATCCTTCACGGTGAAACCATGAGCATAAAAAATATTGGAAATGTTATTGTATTTGGTAAGGTGATATATGGAAAGCAAATTGTGTGAGAGGTTGGGTATATGAAATATTTGGGGTAAATTGAGCTTAATTACTGTTAGGTGTTGGTAAAATCCCATCTCCGATATGTACTGTAGGCATGGTGCTTTCATCTCCAATGAGTATGTTGTCTGTTCCGGTATACTGTTTTGGTTCACTTAGTGTAATGTTGTTGATGTCATTTGTCAGATGTGAACTTGCTCTAGAATCCAGATACCAATCTGGATTAGTATGATCGTTAGTGGCCATGAAAGCTGCATTTGATTGTTGTTGAGAGTTTGTATAATTGATGTTGAATCGATGCCAACAATTGGAGGATTGTAGTCTTCTTTCAATTGTGCTCCAAATGACAGCAGATGAATCCAAATGTAATACATATGGGAGAATAGCAGGCGTTATAGTAGAACATAATGCTGTTGCAAGATTCTGATCAATCAGAATCCATTCAGTGTATTTAGGATTGATAACTGTTTCACCATTGGTAGCTGTTTGAAGACGGGAGGGTGGGGTAATATTTGGGTCTATGAAATCAGCAAAACCATTTGCTATTAGAAGTTTGAAAACTTGCGATCTCCATATGGGATCATTTTCGTTCGATAGTTGAGTTGGAACAATCGTCTTGATGTTTGATATAACAAACTTTAAAGAAGCAGGAATTGTGCAGTTGCTATTTGAAGAATTCGGTGATGGATCTCCTACATGGGAAGATTCTGATTGAGCCATTGAAGATGGAATTTGATTTTCTTATTTGGATCTCCTCAGCTAATGCTGAGTAGCTGCTCTGATACCATAAAGAAAATGACAGCGGGAGATAAGTGGAAAAGATTAGTTAATTTGATTCTTGATTTCTTGTGCTAATCTATACAAGTATTTATAGTATTCCTATACTAATACATGTGGCTATTGTTGTATTTGACAGTTGGTATAATGCTTGGCTGATATCGCTTGCACGTGCCACACATCTAGTTGATTACAGTACTTGAGCTGGACTGCTACGATTATCCTGAATGAGTTATGAAGTGGCTTTGTGATCGGTCTTCATTCCATGAAATGTCGGTTGGTCCTTCTTCCTTT
Source organism: Dendrobium nobile (assembly GCA_022539455.1). Lineage (NCBI taxonomy): Eukaryota > Viridiplantae > Streptophyta > Magnoliopsida > Asparagales > Orchidaceae > Dendrobium > Dendrobium nobile. Next base: position 990,248 of record CM039736.1, on the reverse strand, counting down.
TCACGAATGTCCAACTAACTTCTATGTCTTATTTTCATTCATCTCGATACTAGATAAGAATGTCTGATATTTGATTAAACTATTGAAAATACTTGGTCAGTATATAGCTTCACCATTTTTCAAGTTGGTTTTCCCACAAGAAATAAGCCATATCTTATTATTTGGAACAAGCTTATTAAATTGTTGCCCATACTATCTTCTTGATTGCTATATAATACATCAACCCTTGAATCCATAATGTAGATGAAAAAAACAAAAGTGAGATTAATAAATATGCTATGATGATCATATTATGTATGTAACCATAAATTTTTGGGATTTTTACGTACATAACATCTAAAGCTATTGAAAATACATATTTAACACATAAACTTCTATATTATGTTGTGTTTGGAGATCATTTGGTAATATAAATTATGGTTTGAACCTACCAAATTTGCTTCGGGTCTTTGATTTGGACCCATTTGAGCTCAGATTGAGTCGAATTTGGTGTTGTTGGGTTTGTATTTTTGTGACGTTCAGTTCGACTATAAATTTGCTGAAATCGGAGTTTAGATGGTCCCATATTTAATTTTTGAAATTTCCAATTTGATTTTGCCCCGAGACTCGAGCCCGATCAATATAATGTTTTGATGATATATCAATAATAATTTGTTTTTTAGTCCCAAGACCCGCATTTGGCAGTCACAATGAGAAAATCTATACGAAGATTACATGGCCACTTACCATTGGGACAAAAATAGAAAGAGTGAAAAAGAGAGGGTAGCTGCTTGTTGACTGATAAACCATGCATGAGCTGTTGCAAAATCTATCTCTTGCTTTAAGCTTTAAGCTTTGTGAGTGCAATGGCTCCACAGTTTTGAATATCTATCGCTTAAAGACTTCACTTCTTTTAATGAAAGAGTCATGCATGCTATGAACCTTTTAAATTGGCTTTCTTCCTTTATCCCATTCCCATACAACAAATACCATTATTGTAATTTTGAGTCAATGTCAAGCAAGCTTTGAATATTTATGAGGAGCACAAAGTACAAATCAGCACTAATTAAGCCATGATAAATGCAATAATACATCAAATTTTCTCTCTTGGTCAATCACATTATGATCTTATCATATACACAATGCCCCATTCTGCTTATGCAGAAGAGTACAAATTAATTAGTGCTCCCCACTTAAGTACAACTTAATCACAATAAAGATAATAAATATAAGAAAGATTTTCTGCCGCACCACTGCAACAAAAAATCCATTTTTGCTCCTTATACTGCTTTGCAGGTTATATAATACAGTTGCTTCACGAAGAATGCATAGCAAAAAAATGAAGAATTTTTGGGGCAGTGTTCAACAGAATAGAGTTTCATTTAAGCTTTTAATCCCATGCCTCCAAAACCCCAAACCAATCTCCATCAAAAGGAAGCTTTTGCAGAACATAAATTACTAGTTTTCAGGCCTTGTTTCAGGCTTTGCAAAAGCATCACATGAGAGAGATTGAAAGGAAAGTGCTTCATATAGATCTGAAAAAATATTATCAAAATTTTGTGATTGAAGTTCATTTGTATTAAATTTATATATGCCTTCATACTCATCCTCTCAAAAAAAAAAAAAAAAAAAATTGCTTAGCTAAGATCTTATGAAGTTGTTTCAATTTTTGATTTTAAAAGTAATTTATAAAAAAATAATCTTTCTGAAAAACAACCATCTTTTTTTAACCAAAAGAAGAACGCGCATCTACTTTTGCATTTAAAAAAGCTTCTTTCGTACCTACTTAAGTTAATAAGCTTTCAACTTTAGTATTAAATACTATAAATATTCGATGTAATATGAGTGAATAAAGTAATAAACATAGGGATTGACATTTTAAAATTATTTAACTCTCCCCATGAGAAATGAGTATGAACATTTGCTGAATTAATAAACTATGTAAGAAGACTAAGTAATGATCTATTTTAACAAGTTTTAGAATTTGATTAATATCTTCAAAAAATATGAGAAAAGAGAAACTGATCATAGATTCATCACAACAATATCTATAGCACGGTTAACATAAAATAATCGTAAATTTTGAGGATCGACAAAATTCATCAAAGATGATCAGGATTCCCCTAGTTGCCGAGAAGACCCTCCAAGGGGAAGGAGGAGCTGCAGCAGTCATCATCGTCCAACAAAAACTTGTCCAGCATAAGGAGACAAGGACGAAACTTCTGGTTGCCAAGAAGACCATCCAGGAGCAAAACCAGAGGCCGAGGAAGCAAAACCAACACCAAGGGAGCAGAGATAACCAACAGATAAGCAGCAGTCCAAAGCATAAGAATTCAGTCTCCATCCAAAATGCCAGAGACAAGCAAGTGTCAAGGAAGCCATTCTAGGGAGGGTCATTTGGATTTATTGTGGTTGTTGGAAGCCTTTTTGGCATTCTGGTTTCTGGTGGACTTGGAGGTATGCTCGGAGGCAAGTTGGTCTTGTTGTGTATCATTGTTGTTGCTATTACTAACATTAGGACTGTGAGAGGAATTTTAAGGTGGAGCAGGGGGGTTCTAGGTAGGAGGTGGTGATTTCGGTGTGGAGTTGGGAGGAGCAGAGGAACTACTCGATGGGGTGACAATTGAGGAGTTGGGTGGAGCAGAGGGGCTACTTGGAGGAGGGGCAGTTGAGTTAAGTGCCTGAGGAGGTAGCATGGAAGAAGAAGGTGCTCCTGGATATCTAGAGGGGCAACAAATTTATTAGTGGTTTGAAGTGAGGTAGAGGGTAACGTAAGAGGGGGAAAAGGGTTATCAGAATAACACGGAATTTTTTCAGAAGGGGAGTTAGGATTGGGCATAAAGGGGGGTTTGGGGGTGGGTAAGGGAAGTAGAGAAGGTTGAGTAGAGACTGGAGGAGGAGGTTTCAGGATATTAAGTAGGGGAGGCAGTGGTTTATGAAGAGAACGACAAGAAGGAAGAAAGGAAACAGCCAGCCAGAGAATAAGAAGAAAGCTATTATTATTATTATTACTCACATTGTAATGTTACAAAGCAGTGATATATATATATATATATATAAGCTAAAACAAGAAATAGAAATAACGGTCAGGTGACGTGGATGCCAGGTGTACAAGATAGTACTGTCCTTTCTTGCTTACATCCCCCATCAAACTGATGATGGGTAGGCAGCAATCAGTTTGTTGCGAAGTAGTTTAAACCTATGTGCGTGTAGAGATTTAGTGAATATATCGGCTAACTGATTGTTTATACAAATGTGATGAATAGATAAGTGTTTTGCTCGGATGCTGTCACGAATAAAATTACAATCAGCGTCTAAATGCTTTGTCCTGGCGTGGTAGATGGGATTGTTGGCAAGAGCAATGGCGGAGGTGTTGTCGCAGTAGACAGTTGTAGGAGTAGTTTGTGGAAAATGAAAATCTTGTAGAAGACTGCGAAGCCACAAAATTTCGGATGCTTCAGTGGCCAAAGCTCTATATTCGGCTTCAGTGGAGGAGTGAGCCACGATGTTTTACTTTCTGACTTGCCAAGAGATTAGAGATTTGCCAAGAAAGTTGCAGTATCCAGAGATCGATTTGTGGTCTTGAGCGTCATTCGCCCAATCGGCATCAACAAAGCCTTGTAAAACAAGATTGTCACGATATAAAGGAATCCCATGATTAGTTGTACCTTGAATGTAGCGTAGAAGTCATTTAAGATCGTTGAAGTCCTTGTTCCGTGGGTCATACATGTGTTGGCTTAGTTGATGGACCGCGAACTGGATGTCGGGGCGTGTTAGAGTGAGATATTGAAGCGACCCGATTAGGTGACGATAGAGTTGGGGATTTGCGAACTGCACTTTAGAGGTAGTGGTCTCGGTATGTTTGCAGGAAGTGGGAGTTGTAATAGGTTTGGTGTTCTGCATGGCCGCCCGTTCCAATATGCGAGTTGCATATTGTTGTTGATGTAGTAGGAGACCGAATGGAGTTTGAATTGTTTGAATCCCAAGAAAGTGTGCGAGAGGGCCTAGATTACACATTTGAAATCGATTATGGAGACTAGAGAGCAGCTTGTCCATTTCGGTTGAAGAGTTGCCGGTGAGGAGAATGTCGTCGACGTAAATCAATATGTAGAGACGGGTCAAGCCCGATTTGTAAGTAAGAAGAGATGGGTCAGATGTGCTTATAATAAACCCACATTGTTAAAGATGAGTATATAATGTTGTGTACCATTCACGTGGAGATTACTTGAGGCCATATAGTGCTTTCTTGAGTTTGCAAACGTGAGTGGGGTGAAGCGAGTCTTCGAATCCTTGCGGCTGCTTCATGTAGACTGTTTCGGATAGGTTGTTGTGTAGGAATGCGTTGGATACGTCAAGTTGATGTATTGCCCAGTTGAAGTGCAGGGCAATTGTGATGAAGACACGAATGGTAGGGATTTTAGCAACAAGACTAAATGTTCTTCGAGTAGTCCACGTCGTGTTCTTGATTGAATCCCTTTATGATGAGTTTTGCCTTGTATCGAACCACGGTACTGCCAGACTTCAGTTTTGTTCTATATGTCCATTTGCAGCTGAGGACATTTTGATTGGGGAGCTGTGGAATGAGATCCCAGGTTCCTTGAGTTTGTAGTGCTTGGAATTCTTGCGACATGGTGGAGCGGCAGTGTTCGCTTTTGACGGCTTGGTTATAGGTGATAGGTTCGGTATTATGAATTATGTGAGAAAGGCTTAGAATTTGTTTAGGTTTGAAGTGCCCTGTTTTTGATCTATTAAGCATGGGATGTGGCTTGGTGGGATTGTCGGTTTGGCTTGGTTTCGGGACAGAGGGATTAGGTGACAAGTCAGGAAGAGAAGAGTGAGACTGTTGAGGTGAGTGGCTGTTTTCAGCCGTGGGTGTTGACAGAATCATAGAGTTGGAAGTTGGAATGGAGTGTTGGGTGGGAAGAGTATGTAATGATTTGCTGATAGATGTTGGTAGACCAGAGGTAAGTACCAACAGTAAGGGAGGTATGTTGAGTTCGGAGTTGGGGAGGTTGTTGGTAGTATTGGATAGCTGAGTGAATGGGAGAGTATCTTCATTGAAAATGACATGTCGTGAGGTATAGATTTTGTTGGTTAGTGGATCTAGGCAACGGTACCATTTCTGAGTTGGTGCATAGCCGATGAAAACGCAGGAGTGAGATAGGGGAGAGAGTTTGTGCTGGGTGTAAGGTTTGAGCCCGGGGTAGCAAAGACACCCGAAGACTTTTAGATAATTGTAATTAGGAGGTTTGTGGAACAGAAGTTCGTAAGGTGACTTGTGAGAGGTGTTAGGAGAGGGTAAGCGATTGATTAAGAACACAACTGTCATGAGTGTGTCAACCCAGAGATAATAGGGAAGAGATGTGTTTATGAGAAGAGTGCGGATGGTTTCGGTGATGTGCCGATATTTACGCTCGGCGACGCCGTTTTGAGATGGTGAATAGGGACATGTATATTGGTGGATGATACCTTGAGTGGTTAGGTACAATTTGAATTTATTGTTGATGAATTCTCCGCCGCCGTCAGTGCAAATTATACGAATGTGAGTGTTGAATTGGCGTTCGATCATTTTATGGAATTCCATAAATTTGTTAAGAACTTCAAATTTTTGAGTTAGGGGATAAACCCATGTGTATTTGGAGAAATTGTCGATGAAACTAACATAATATCGATGTCCGTAGTTTGAAATTGTAGGGGACGATCCCTAGACGTCGGAGTGGATCAAAGAGAATGGCACATAACTAATACTTTGAGACTTATTGAATGGTAGTTGATGGCTTTTGGCCATTTTACGTGAGTTACAAAGAGAAAAAGATGAAGTACATATATTGGAAAAATGTTTTTCCATGTAAGACAGTGTGGAAGAAGAACGGTGCCCAAGTCGTCGGTGCCAAAGGTCGGACACGGGCTGGATGGAGATGAGAGCCAACTGAGAGTTGTCGGTGCTCTTGGATGACTGAGCTTGAATAGGATATAGCCCATTAATACATGGACCCGAGAAGAGTTCGGCGGGTCCTCTGATCCTTGAGTTCGTAGCCATTGAACGAAAATGTTATGAGACAGTTGTTATCAGTTATGAGTTTATGAACGGATGGGAGATTAAAAGAAAGATTTGGAACAAGATTTAGATGTGAAAGCTTTAGGCTACCTTGCGGTGTGGGAAGAAGACCTTTGTCGGTGGTATGAATGGGAATTTGCTGGCCATTTCCTAGAATGACATGGTTGGAGCCGGTGTAAGGATGCGCGGATTGAAGTTGCTGTGGATCGGAGGTAAGATGTGAGGATGTGCCGCTATCGAGGTACCATTCGGTGGGGGAATGAGAAGACGGAGACGTGAAGAGAGCATCAGCAGGTTGTTCGGTATTGTAGTCATCATCATGACGATGCCAACATTTTTATGGCAGAGTGTCCATTATTGCCGCAGATTTGGCAAGTGACTGACGATCTTGGTGCTTTCCAGCCGCGGTGATTGTTCGAGTTGGATCGATTAGAGTAGGAGTTGCGACCGCGAGCGTTGGTTGATCGACCTCGTGTTGCTGCAAGAGCTGTGGTATTCCCAGATATTTGAAGAGATTGCATTTCTCTAGATACCTCATGAGCGAGATTAAGCTCTTCGCTGCAGAGTAGCGTGTAGAGGTCGTCGAGATTGAGAGGCTGGAGATTGGTGCGGATGGCCGTCTTGAAGGCTTGATAGGTCGGCTGAAGACCGTCCAGGGTATAATGAATGATGTCTTCCACGACTACAGGTACTCCGGCTGCGGCGAGAGAGTTGCCCTTGTTCTTGATTTCAAGAAGGTATTGGGACATTGTTTTATCTTTCATAGTTAGATAATGAAGTTCATGGTGAAGTTGAATAATCCTGGAGCGCGTGCTGGATTGAAGACGATGATCGAGGATCGACCATATGTCCGTGCAATGATCGACAGAGAAAATATACGGTTGGATACTTGGTGATATGACCGAGTATAGGGCAGCAGCTAGATTTTGGTTTAGTAAATGCCAGGTATCTTATTTCGGATTTGGTGTGATCTTGCCGTCCAGCGACGTGATTGTCCGAGGAGGAGGAGTGGAGGTTTCGTCTAAGAACCCATGGTAGCTGTTTGCCCGAAATAACTTGAGAGTTTGAGAGCACCATAGCGGGTGATTGTCGGCGGTAAGGGTTGGGGAGATGATGTTTTTGATGTTAGACATCAAGAATTTCAGTGACGGCGGGATCGTTGGAGAGGAGGAAAGAGACAGTTCTTCGGTAGTGGATTGAACAGGGGAGGATCTTGTTGATGAGGACTCCATGAAGGGGTGAGAGAAGAAAGCAGCCGGAATGGAGGGAGAGACCAAAAAGGGGAGGGAGAGTTTGCTGCTCTGATACTATGAAGAGAACGACAAGAAGGAAGAAAGGAAACAACCAGCCAGAGAATAAGAAGAAAACTATTATTATTATTCACATTATAATGTTACAGAGCAGTGATATATATAGAAGCTAAAACAAGAAATAGAAATAACGGTCAGGTGACGTGGATGCTAGGTGTACAAGATAGTACTGTCCTTTCTTGCTTACAGTTTACGGGGTTTACGGCTAGTGCTTCGGCCTCGAGGAGGAGGTAAATGTTGGGGAGGGGGAGAGGGGTTTTTGGGACATTGAGGAGGTGCATGATAAATAGAATTGCATGGTTGGCTTCCCAGTCGTAAAGATCAGTGATATCAATGCTCTCTGTTTAGCTCTGCGTTATTCAGTTTTTTTTTTGGACATTTAGGCCATTAAAGGTAAACTTACACACACAATGCATACATATAGACTCGAACCCTAAATCTCTTAGTTGAAAGCCTAAACTCTCAACTAATAAGAGCTGTGTTATTATTCTGTTATTTATACTCCACTTTCTTTTGATTTCTTCATTTCATGAAAAAATATCTTTTTCGCCCTTCGAACAAAGAAAGGCTATTAATTGCTGGCGAGAATGCCGCTTGGGCAGATGAAGGAAGCTAAGGGAGCTGAGAGGCACTTTATTAAGAAGCCGCTGCAGTTAATCAACCGGCGACGCCGCCGCCGGCGGCGGCGGTGGCGTTGGCTAAGAAGAAGTCTGGTATGCGGAGTAGGGGGAAGGGCAGGGGTAAGGTGACGGATGAGGTCGGCCGGGGAAGTGACCTCGGCGGGGATGGCAGGTTGATCTCCAGTTTCGACGAAGGCGATCACTTTCCACCGGCGCCAGGTAGGCGTCAAGTGCGTCGTGAAGGCGAACCATTTCCTCGCGCAGCTTCCGGATAAAGATCTGAACCAGTACAATGTGAGTAAATTTTTCTGTTTAGGTTGATCAAAATTGAATTTTGATCGGAATTGGAGTGGAAATAAGGCACATTTATTGGCGCAGGTGACGATTACGCCAGAGGTGAGTTCAACGCAGGTGAATAGGGCGATAATGGCGGAACTGGTGAGGGTTTACAGGGAGACGGAGATGGAAATGAGGCATGAGGCTTCCAGCCTACGACGGAAGGAAGAGCCTCTACACCGCGGGAATTTTACCTTTTAGCTTCAAGGAGGGAACTATCAAATCAAAGGTACTTCTTTTTCTTTTTAATTCTCTAATTTTAATAGTTTTTATTCTTTTTTTTTTAATGAAATGAATGGAATTACATGCAGGTACATAGCAGTGGGTAGATCCTTCTATTCTCCTGAGATCAGGAAGCCACTGAGGTTGGGTGATGGTTTGCAGTCTTGGGGTGGGTTCTATCAAAGCATTAGGCCGACTCAGATGGGGCTGTCTCTTAACATTGGTTAGAAGATTTTTGTCAGGAATTTTGTATTGATTTTACAGCTTGGTCATGCTAATGTCTCTACTTTGCTCAAATTTTGCTGTGGATGTGTTGTTAGACATGTCGTCGACTGCTTTTATTGAACCGCTTCCGGTGATCGAGTTTGTTGCTCAGATATTAGGCAAGGATGTGATCTCAAGGCCATTGTCAGATGCTGATCGAGTTAAGGTATGCTCATTTGATGGAATCATCATAGACCCAAAACATTTGCTTTGCAGATTCCTTCTCATTTAAGGGTGTGTTTGGTTATGATTAAATTTAACAGATTAAGAAGGCTCTTTGAGGTGTGAAAGTTGAAGTAACTAATAGAGGAGCCGTGCGTCGTAAATATCGAGTTTCAAGGTTGACATCCCAACCTACACGCGAGTTAATGTATGAATATAATCTTCTTTCATACATAAGATTTAATTTATTGTTAGATATATTTATTTAGTTTTACCTATAAAAATTATTTATCATTTCATGGCAAAAATATGGATGTGTGTTGACCCTTACAACTCACACTACATGCAAACAAGATGAAAATGACGAATTAAGCAATGCGCGGGTTGACGCGGTGCATTACTTAAAGGGTCAAATGACATCCGATTGTTAAACGGAAAGTGACGTTACAATAAGTACATCGAATTATGTTAGGTCGAGGCCCCTCGCAATCGAACCGGATGATATCAGTCAAAAGGGATGACTGACACCCGAAATTAGAGCGCGAGGCTGATCAAACGACGCTGGATCGACGAACATACTTCGTCTTTATGTTCGGAATGTTATCAACCTATGAAAATTATATTTTTTATTCAATTTCAAGCATCTTGATTGGTGGCACATATTTCGGGACAAAACACGCATATCGAGGAGAATCAGGCCTTGGCGTCATCCCAACAATCTCAGATCGACGAACATACTTTGTTGTTGTGTCCAGGACGTTGGCAATATTTAGAATATACATTTTATTTAACCAATTTGGATCGTTCGAGGTGATGACACAAATCCCAATACAATGACTCACATATCGAGAAAAAAAATTAATTAGCCTCGTCGCTATATAAATAATGTCCGTTCGCAAAATGAATTTCGCTTGCGACTGGAATATCGCAATTACTCTAGAACTACACTTTTTATGTTCAATTTGGAGCATTTAGATTGGTGGCACGAATCCCAACGCAATGCAAAGACGCGCATATCAAAGAAATTAGCCTCTACGGAGACAAAATGACGTCTGATTATGAAATGGACTGCTTCGTTGCATTCAGAACGTTGATAATACTTAAAATACATTGCTAATTCGTCCAAAGGAAGTCATGTGGTGAAATCAACATGCAAAAACATACGACATGCACAAAAGAAAAGAACGTGCATATCAAAGAAATTTGTCTCGACGGTGATGACACGACGTTTGATCCACGAATGGACTTCACCACTGCATTCAGAACATCCTAAATACCTAAGGATGACATTCAACTTGATTAAATTAATGATGTACAAGAAGGTCGGCAAGCATTTTGAGGCAAAACACAAATCACAAGATAATAATACGCATGCTAAGGAATTTAGCCCTCGACGTCGACCAAACGATCTCCAATCGACGAACGGACTTCACCACTCCGTCCAGAACGCCGTCAATACTCTAAATTGACTATCAATTTGCCCAATTAAATTTATGCCGTGACCGACGAGGGTCCTAGTACAACAATATGCATTTCAAGGGAATTAAGCCTCGACGTTACCCAAACGATGTCTGATCGTGAAACGGACTGCATCATTATGATCGGAATATCGACAATATCTTAAATGCACTTTCAGTTTATCCAATTTTGATATTCGACGAGATCAACACGTTAAACCAAGCAAAGTATATGTAAAACGAGATAAACATGCAAAATGTCCCCAAAAAAAAAAAGATAAACATGCAAATGAAGACGACTTGAGTCTGATTGACGCATAGCTGTTGTCTTGTGCTAAGGCAGTAATGACTAATCACTAATAAGGATAATAACTTGGTACAATAAAAAAGAAGAAGAGCAGATGCCAAATTCAAGAAAGAGAATTCAAACTCATTAAATGCCATGGCTGTTAAGTAATATTTTCTAATTTTTTTAAGAGTAGCAATTAATGCTGATTACTCTATTAAGGATAATGAAAAGAAGCTTGCTAAAAAGTCAAAAAATAAATCTAGAGCTTATTTCATGCAAACCTCGTTTGGTTAAACTATTCTTCTGCCCAAATCCCGTAAATCTTGACGTTTGACCGTCCTTTGCCCTTCAAATTATTGCAGCTGGTCTCTCCCTTTTCGTGTAGACCGCCCCTTCTCCTTTCTTCGTTCAGCTAGGCCCGTCAAAGCCACTGGTAAATCCCTTAAGGATATTTTGCAGTCCTTTAATTTTGAAGATTCCTTTGTGAATTGTTACACTAATGGCAATGCCTGGGTTTTACCTCCCTCGACTCCTAACCTGCTGGTGGCCGAAATTATGGGTTTAAATATTGATGAGCATCTGAAGGTGTTCTGGCTTGGCTCTCCTACTCCAACATTCTCCACTTTTTACACTAGTTACTTTAGTCTTATTGAGGAAGTTCTTTGGCACAAATTTATTTGGCATAAAAGGAAGTCTCTCCGATTTTCTTCTTATGCCTGGATGGCTATGATTGGAAAATTAAAAACTGCTGATCAACTTATTTCAAAAGGAATTGATGCTTACTTGCCGTGCTCTTTTTGTGGTGATGGTACTGACAGTCATTCACACTTATTTTTTACCTGTGATTTTACATTCTCTGTCATTTCCTCTCTTCTACCGCCTCTGAGAACCTTTCTCTTAAGACCGAACCTGATGCAGACTTTCAAATATTTTGATGAATCACTGGATTACTGCAGTTGGGAGAAAACTTTCTGCTTTTTTACTATTTGCAGTTCTATTTATTTCTTATGGAGGGAAAGAAATTCAAGAAGGTTTGAAATGGTTTGGAGAAGTCCTTCTAAGATTACCTCTGTTACCCGTCTTGCTATTCTTGCAAAAGTCAAATACTGGAAGCATTTTGATGAACTTAAAAGGCGATTTGATATACACTGCTAATTGGCTGCCTTTTTCGATTATGGCTGGCTGTACCCCTCTTGCTTCATTCCGATGTCTATGTTGTGCATATGGCGGATGGATCATGTTGTTGCTGCAACTGTTCTCTATACAATTTTTGGAGGTGCTAGTAAATTTTGTCTCTCTTACTGGTAGCCTGGGAGTCTTGTTTTTTAAAAAGGACGATGATGAATGCTGATTTTCAGCTGACCCCTTGGACGGTCTTTTGGCAACCAGGGGTTTTTGTTCTGACCAGACCCTATCGAAAACTGACCCACTTCGTGAATTGGCAGAACAGCCTGAGTACTATTGGCTCTTAAGCCGCTTTAGTTTTTACATTTCTGTCATGTATTTTTCCCCTTTTTTAGAACTCCGCAACTCTTTTTGAGTTTTGGAGTTATAGTTCTCGGTTATTACTCAACTTGTAATCTTTTTGATATATGAAAGGGCTTTGCCCCAAAATTTCCCAAAAAAAAAAAAGCCACTGGTCGTGTATACGCCTCATCAAATTTTGGCCGAACACCAAGCTTCAGATCCGAGTGTTTCCTTCCCTTGATAGCTCAGTATAAGCTGTCATTTATAGCTGAACTCTCATGTGAGCTTCAACGCAAGCCACACGTTTTTCTCATGCATTATTTTCCTTAAGCTTTTCTTTTATTATCTCTACCGTTGCTTTTATGTGAACCTTCTTCTTCAAGATTTTAAAGTTGGTGCTTCTATATTTCTATTTTGTGAATTCATGTGCATACTCCAAGGGAAGAGGACAAAGCCATCATGAGACTCCCTCATTTTTATTAAGTTTTATTGAGTTGTTGGCATATATATATATATATATATATATATATATATATATATATATATACATTTATCCGTTTTATGTATGTATATCTGTTGAGAAGTTCCTACTTTTTTGTTGTTGTCATAATTAATATGAGCTTATATTATTAATTATATATCTTAGTACGATATTATAATTACTTGAGCTCATCTTATCAATTCTTTATATTAATATTTTGGGTTGATGTTATTAATCAGTTATATTAACATAATAATATAGTTAACGGAACTTATGTTATTAGTTGTTTATACTAACATTTTGAGGTGATGTCATTAGCAGTGTATATTAACGCCATTATGTAATTAAATTGTCTATATTGTTATTGTCATGTAACTAAGTTAGTTTATTTACTGTTTGCATTAGTAAGAGTTCTTTGACTCCGTTAATTGTTATATATATATATATATTTGTACATGTGTGGAAGGTAGAAAAAGAAAAGAAAAAGAAAGACTTTTACAAAATTTAGGAAAACTCGTTTCGACATTTGTAGCGTGGCGAACATTCACCCATGCACGTTTTTCTTAGCACGGTGGGAGAAAGTTCGTCGCGGTGTTCGTGGCGAGGCGGGTAATCTTCCCCTGAAGTCATGTTTTCGGCGTTTGCGGTGTGCCGAGGGACCCCCTAAGCACGTTTTTCTTAGTGTAGTGGGAGGGAACTTGATACGACACTTACGACGAAGGCGGGAGAGCCTTTTGCGCACTTTTTTTAGCACGGCGGGGCAAAAATATAAGTACATGTACGCAGGGAAAAACTGTTTTTTTTAACAGGTACTTTAGGAAGACCCATGCTTGCCTTTCTTGTCGTGGTGGATGACGAAGACTATGACCGCAGTGTCTGACAAACACCGACTGTGCACGTTTTCTTTGACGTGGCGGGCAGGCTACCTCTTGGTTTTTCTCCTAAATGGGGGAGACGTTAGGAGGTTGTCAAAATTTTCACTGAAACACCGGACTTGGATAAAATTTGGACAAATTGAACTTGGACTTGGACTTGAACTTGGACAAAATGCAAAATGACATAAAATTTAAGTGATTAATATAAACTTGAATTTAACTCAAATGATTCAGACTTGAACTTAATTAAAGAAATTTCGGACCTAATATGATTGAATGAAAAGAAAACTTAAATCAAGCATAATTTGAACTTAATATTGATTTCAAGTAATTTGAACACAAGCAAAAGGACTCGTACTTTGAACTCGAACTGTACAACCTCAAGTGAAACTTGAATTTGAATGTGACATAATGCATATGCGCTGGACTTGCAAATAAAATTGAAATGAGCTCATACTTGGATTTGACTTGGACACAAAGGAACCAAATTGAACATGAATATGACTTGAACCTGAACATAAATGAGTGATCAATAAGATGCTTGATTTGAATAATCTCTACAAATTCCAGTGAAAGGTAATTTACTTGAACAATTATAAGCAAGTTATGGTGATCATCTTAATTGGGATGAAGAAATGGATGAATTTATATAGATTGCAAATTACCTTTGTGAATCATCTTTGAAGACAACAAACTCACACAATCAATCTATTTTCAAGTGATAAGAAGATGGTGAGAAAGATAGCTTGATTACAAAGCCATGATACGAAGATAAAGGGTTTGCAATATGACGATATATTCAATACTGCAACAAAGGACCTTCAATCTATGCATAAGCAACATAGGATCCGTAGTATCTGTATCAGTGGGTCTGTAAGTTCATGTAAAAGAGCTTAATGATATTAATGAAACAAGCTCCTAACAAGTAGATGCACCTGTCTCCTACAAGTAGGGGGATTCAACATGCGATGAACTGAAAGACATGACGTGTTTTGAATAGTTCAAAGAGAATACAATAACTTGTCAGCATCCAAATTTCACAAGCAATAAAAATCAAAGGAAATATATAATTTGATAGCAATTGAAGGAGCAAAGATCTTTAGCGAATATATCACCTACAAACGATGCATCTGATGCTCAACATTCACATGAATCCTGCAACCAAATGTACACCAAAAGCCAAGGCGCAAATGAATGTAGCAGTTTGCTAGTTAATGTACAAATGATATAATAGTCCATTGATCGGTCTGTATGGGAGGATCAGTGAAGAGTGTAATGATACATTGCATTCAACGTCAAAATACATTCATTTGCAAGCACTGACAAAAGCTTGTAATATCTTGAAGATACAAGTGGGAGTTGCTACAAGGATTAAAAAGGATATAAACAAGTACACAAAACCTCCGCAGGCAAGGATAGAAAGATCTGCAATACATAAAAGCTCTCTACAACGATAGATGTACGCGTCACATGTCACTTATGGGTAGATACAGAAAGACTTCAGTAAATGCAGTATCTTGTAGTCAATTTTAGTCTGTGAAAGAATACATCTACTTGCCTACTTGTAGCAGTGGCGGATGTACTACATGAGCCAAAGACCACAATAAAGTGCATGAAGAATATGACAGATACAAGCTCCCACGAGCTTCTGCTAGAGTCCTGCTATGAATATTACATACTATCTATGAACAAATGCCAAAGAACCACAACAAATGTCAACACCTACGGATTAAAGCAGAAGATTCGTTAGTGCATTATAATTCATTTGCAGAAAGTAACAAGTAGTGCACGACAGTTTACATGTACAAAGCAGCAAACAACTCAATTCAGAAGTTACTACAAAATGCTATCGGATCAACAACATTCATGCAAGCAGACAGAAGACGTTTCATAAATATTCCAAGAATGCCCTCGCACGTGTACAGTAGTTTGTATACACATGTACACAAGTGGTAAGTATAATTACAAACACCCGCATGGGCCCCGACGAACGTGTTGTACGAATACACGTGACGTTTAGGGATGCTGCGCATGTCCATAAATCTGAACATGATCCTCCTAAGCAGGTAGATAGGAGTCAACATGGTTCAATAAATAATTACAGAATGCCCCCAAACACCCGCATGGGCCCCGACGAGCGTGTTATCGATAGGGATGCTGCACGGGATAATAAGTGAATTCAAATTCGAACCCGATCATTCTATGCGGATCAATAGGAGTTGACAAGGTTCGAACCATCAAATAAATATACAGTTGTGACGACCGATATATTTATTTTAATACATTTATATTAGACCTTTAAGATCTATAATGAATAGAATTCACTAATAAAGACATAAAGTCTATGAAACCCGAGGTCAACAAGATTTATCTACAAAATGCAAATATTGTCAAATGAAAATGACCCCAAACACTTCGATGATCGCCGTGTTGAACGAAGATCTCAACCGGAGGGGTTCACAAAAATCTTCAAATGCATTCCAAGCTCCACTCAAATGCCCACAAAATCCAAAAACTCCACAGGATCTCCCAAAATCTTAAAACTTCAAATATTTAAAATTGAAAAATCCATCAACACTTGAAGCAAAATCTATCCACCCTCCGTAATAGTTTGCCGAGGTAGACAATTTAAATTTTATTTCAGCTAATATAGAGCTAAATGTCTTGTCGAAAATATTACTAAGATCCATTATCAAACAATCTCCTGTTAATAAGGACGTGGTACGTGTCCTCTAACCTGTGGTTTTGCCATCAAATGGTACTATAGGATAAACGGTTATGACCCGGGGCCCTCTGAACTGAGTGGTTTTGCCGCCAAATGACATAATAAAATACCAATTATGGCCAGAGCCAATATGTTCTTTAATGGCATCAAATCCTTGAGATATGAATTAATAGGATATGATTGATAGGGTATAAAGCCCTCTTTAGCTAAGGTGGATTCAAATTTGTCCCCTTAGACAAACATTCATCCCAGGTCTACAAGTTCCCCTTGGATGAAGCAACCCATGTCAGGTTGGGTCGACTACCTCCTCTAATTAAGTAGACTAGGGACCACGATGGCCCGGGAGGACGCAATCATGGGATCTTAATCGGGTCTATCATTCATTCCCTCACCATCCGCTTTAAGTGTAAGATGGTAAAATTTTAATTTTAAATATCAAACTTCTCGAATATCTCAACCCAAACTCCCAAATATACAAACTTTTCAAATATTCCAAATGTTCATTGTTGTTACTATATGCATGATACTTCATATCTATGGATACAATGTATTTGATTAACGACTAACCTTAGTCAAAAGTTTTCTCCCATTATCGGGAGGGTTAATTAACTATAGGGGCTTGCGCCTATAGGAAACTAGAACTCAGATCATAAAGTCCTCTCAAAATGAGGGCGAAATCTGTGGGTAGTGTCTTATCTACAAACCCATCTCACTTCCAAAATTTATCCCAGAACTTAATCCGTTAAAACTCCCTCGCAGAATAAAAAGCGAAGCGGGCGGAGGCCGGCTCTGAATTTTCGGAGCCCATAGATTTCTGGCGACTATACTAGGGATTGGTTTCTCTTTCCATCTTTGGCTAGTCATCTCAGTGCTATAGTAGCAGCCACATCAATCTGTATTTAAAATTTTGAATTTTCTAAAATGATCTTTTAATGGATTAAAATTTTAAAATTTTTCTAAAATGATCATTCGTATATTTATTGAGATAACATATTTAGCAGAGCTTTAAATTTACGTTATTTTTATTACTTGCTAATGGTTATCTGCTTTTATCTTTTGCTTTATTGAAGTCTCTGCATTTTGAAAGTGTGGGGGTGATATATCAGATTTTGATTACTAACCCTTGCCTTTTATTCATGCAGATGAATCTATAAAACACTGCTTTCACTGTTCAGCTAGGTGGCGGAGCCAAAATTCAGTTGACAAATGCTCTAATCAACACTGGGAATACCGGAGCTACCATCCAGTTCGGTAGAGTTGACTTCCCGGCAATTGCTGCAAGGAGTGTCGTCATTCCTGCGAATGGCGGGAATGTTGAGAGGTATGCAAGAAGACTTAATACCACTGAAACTACTACCCATCGTGTGCATTTGCCGGCACAACTACCTGCTGCTGTAAATCCTCATAGAAGGATTTTTGTGTTTGAACGGCTGTCGCAGCCAGAAGCCCCTGCCATCAAGAGGGTTGTAGCCGGAGGAAGGATTTCCGTGGTGGCTGCAAACACCATAACTCTATCAACCGGGTTACCTGCACCCGGGGAGAATGAAGTTGAAGCTTTCTCATCTTGAGGAAAGCTTACAAGGTGATGATGTAGATGACTCGCTGACATGAGAAGACAGATAAGGCGACAAATAAAGGCTAAAGATAGGGAGATTTCTCAACTGAATAAAAAAATGACTAAGATGATGACCCGAATGGCAGCAATGATGCAGAGAACTACTACCGGCGGTGCCATGCCTAACCCTCCTAATGATCCTCTAAATCACCGAATACCTCAAGTCTCGGGAGTACGGGGCACTCCTGAGCACCCTCATGTGGCTCAAAATATAACTCGTCAGCATACTCCTCAAAACATTGCCAACACCTCTGAGGTTTGTTTTATTATTGCTTTCCGTACGACCTTTTGCTCCCGCCCCGTTAACTCGGGCTAGCCGGGTCGGGTCGTGACACAGGATCTACATAAAACTTTGCTTTTTCAAAATTTGTTTTAGAGCCTTTTTGTTACTCTAAGGTGGAATCATTCATGCTTTTATTTCTAAAATTAATCAGAACAATCATGATATGACCTTCATAACATGCTTTATCTAGAAATTCAACCGAGAACCTGTGATACCAATCTATTCTGCAAGGCCTGATCAAGTAGAAAAGGCTCTTAAACATGTTTTTAACATGCCAATGAACAAACTGAAGGGAAAAGAGCTGGAACTTCTTCTAGCCATTCTTCCAGATAGTAATGGCTCTTTATATGGTTCGTCAAGCCTCTTACTTATGTTTTTTTTTTAATTAATTATATTTGAAGTCCATGCTTACTTCATAAAACTTGCTGTGGACTCAGGTGACCTCAAAAGAATCTGTGAGGCTGATTTTGGATTGATATCTCAATGCTGTTTAACAAAGCATGTTTTTAAGATAAACAAACAGTACTTAGCAAATGTTTCACTCAAAATAAACGTTAAGGTTTGGTTCAAATTCCATGAACATTTTATGAATGCAAAATATATGAATATAAAATCTTAAATTCTGCATTTTTTTGCTCTTACATAGCTACTGCAGATGGGTAGGAGAAATACTGTTCTTTTGGATGCTATTAGTTGGAGAATTCCTTTGGTCTGTGACAAACCAACTATAATATTTGGAGCAGATGTAACTCATCCAGAGACTCGGGAGTATTCTAGTCCATCAATTGCTGCTGTAATTATGGCTTTTCTTAACATTTAGACTATGGAAGTTCTCTTATTGATGTTTCTATGGTAATTGTAATTTTCTTTTTAATGTTTTTAATACTTCAATAACTGCAGGTTTGTGCTTCCCAAGACTGGCCAGAAGTTACAAAATATGCTGGACTTGTGTGTGCTCAGGCTCATCGGCAAGAACTTATTCAGGATCTTTATAAGACATGGCATGATCCTCAGCGGGGTACTCTTACTGGAGGCATGATAAGGTCTATTTATCTTTTCTTTTGGGTTCTTAAGTGTTATAAAACACATTCCCAAGTTTTGGGGAGTTGAAATTTTGGTTGAGTGGATTATCTTTGTTGAGATCTTTCACTTCTGCATTATCTGGCCTATGTTAAGAAAAATAGGGATTGACCTAAAATGATTTAGTTAGAAAGTATTAGAAATGATTTTTTTATTAGATTTAAATGAGAATTTAATTCTTAATAAGACATAATGAAGAAAAATGATTAATGTAGCCGACCTCACGTAGTGGGATAAAGATTTGATGTTATTGCTGTAAATCTTCCCTTTCTGCAAACTAGAAGTTTGTTAAACTTAAACTTAACCTGTCTCATCTAACAAGTAGGTGTCATGCCATCCTTAAGACCGTAATGCTAGTTCAAATAGTATATTTTTCTTCGTGGAGAAGTACTAAGTTTCTCTGAGAACATTATTCTCTTCTTTAAATGATTGTTTTCTTACTATTGCAGAGAGCTCCTGATTTCTTTTAGGAAGGCAACAGGTCAAAAGCCAATGAGAATAATATTCTACAGGTACGGTTTTTGATATTTAACTTGATATAAGACTCTTCTATATACTTTGTGTCTTGTTGATAAAGGTTAGGTATGAAACTTTCCTATAATCTCAGGGTTTTAGGATAATTGGTGGCTCCTTGATCTTACATTGTTATATATTTTGAAGATTGTCTTAATTTATATTTTAGACTCTTTCTACTTTGAATGCTCAAATAGCATTGTGTTCTATTTTTTGCTTCATTCTAACAGAGATGGTGTGAGTGAAGGGCAATTCTATCAGGTCCTTTTGTACGAATTGGACGCCATCCGTAAGGTCTGTATTTGCTTATATCCATCAAAATCACATATAGCAAAGCCTCACTTTTGTTTACTGATCCTTATAGCATAATTTTTTGCAGGCTTGTGCTTCGTTAGAACCAAATTATCAACCTCTGGTGACCTTTGTTGTTGTTCAAAAGAGACACCACACCAGGCTTTATGTGAACAACCACAAGGATAGAAACAGTTCAGACAAGAGTGGAAATATCCTACTTGGTACTTCTTATGCACAAACTCAGTTGAAGAAATACTGCATTTTTAGGCAAACCTCTCATAAAAAAATGCTCTGGATCAGTTAGAATGGATGGTTAAAAGTTCTTTTTGAAGCAGTAAACATTATTAATTATCCGGTTAACATTTACTGCCAGTTTTTCTTATGAGAAAATAATGTTATTTGGATGATACAGGTACTGTGGTTGATTCCAAAATTTGTCATCCCATAGAGTTTGACTTTTACCTTTGTAGTCATGCTGGGATCCAGGTAAATCGGCCGTTGTATATTTTAGTTGATGTACAATTTAGTTGGGCATATCATCTATCATGTAACCCTCAGTCTAACGGTTGAGAGTTTTGACTCCAACCACAAGGACTATGTTTGCGATTGAATTATCTCAATTTCTCCCTCTCCCCACCAAAAAAAAAATACCATCTATCATGCCATTTTACTAAGGGATGTTCGGGGCGGTTGTAGCTGTTTATAAAAGTAACCATAGAACCGTTGCGATTTATGAGAAAAATAGATGTTTTTAAAAGCTGTTGTGGGTATTATAATTTTTTATTTTAAAAAAAATTCAATTATCAGCTTTCTTACAACTTCCTTATTTTTGTGTATTGATTTGGTTTTAGGTTAGCTTGATCCGCAAGCTATCACACTCCTTGTAAATGCCTATAAATAGCATTGTAGTTGATGTAAGAAGGAACCCGCTCTTGTAAGCTATTAAGTCCAAGGAATAAAGAATTCCTGTGCTCCTTCTCCCTCTCTCCCTCTCTTGCATTCAAGATTTCCTCCAAGTTTTAACAAGTGGTATCAGAGCACACAGTGGAGGCCGTTCGCGAGTAGGATTGGGTTTGCTTGTGAAGTTAGTGCAAGGAGCCGGTCGAACTGCGGGTTGCGCGAGTAGGCCGATTGGCACAAGAGATACACTATCCATTTATCTACTTATGCTTGGCTGGCTTTTAGGAATGGTCTGAAAACTGCTGATGCGCTGAATCTTAGAGGGATTCCAACTCCTAACTGCATTTTTTGTTCTTCGGCACCAAAAACCCAATTGCACATCTAATTTGAATGTGATTTCACCTTTGGCATTGTGAAAAAATTATTCACACATTCATATGATCTGCTCCTTCAGCCCAGCATCATCCAAACATTCTCCTATATTAATGATTTGGATATCAGTAAGCATTTGAAAAAAAATTACTTCCTCATGTGTTGTGTTGTGCTGCTATATACTTTATCTGGAGGGCAAAAAATGATAAAACTCATACAACTGCTCTTTTACAATTGTTGGGAAAATAAAAAAAGCTATCCTTTGCAAATCTGCTAATGGAAGAACTCTCATTTATTCCAAAATCTGCTTTCACTGAGTTGCTGGGTTACTCTCCTAGCCCTTGGCTGCTATGTCTATGATTCGTCTGGCGTTATTTTAGTTCTGGTTTTGGTTTGTTGGTTATAGCTACATTACTCCCTGAGGCTGGCCGTTTTGGAAACCAGGGATTTTATGCTGCTTTTTCATGATTGGTCGAATTGTTTTGGATGGACAATAATGAGTGTTGGTGATACCCAGCTTCTCCTTGGAAGGTCTTTCTCGGCAACAAGGAGATTTTGATGTTCTATATGTTTGCTAGAGGTCCTCATTGCTCATTATGGCAGTTTTGTTTTTTGCTCTTTCTTAGTTGTTGTTTTGTTCTTTACAGGTTTTCTTCTTCCTACTACTACAAGTTTGGTTTGGTCAGTTGTTGGGTTATTTTACTTATACCTGTAATTAAAATAAAATAGATATTTCATCAAAAAAATTTGTTTGATTTGGCATGAATTTCGATACATATTTGAATTATAAGTTTTTAAAAATTAAATTTAAGACCATTCAAACTCTAATTCCAACAAACTTATGATCAAATGGATAAGCTTGACAAGACAATCACAAAGACACAAAAAATGATATGATCCGAGTCCAAATTAGCTCAAATCAAGAACTTGAAGCAAAGTTAAGATTTTTTAAATGTTACTTAGATGACCAAATGATCTAGAAATTTGGCATACTGAATCAAATCAAGTGTCTCGACAATACAAATTTAACGATTCCAATATTCTTTAATTCCAATAACACTAGGGCACTTAAATGTTGAATGAATGCTCCATAATTAAGGAAATCGATACAAACAGTCTGAATGTCACCCTAAAAAATTATAAATAATCTACACTATAGAAA
The DNA here is from genome assembly GCA_022539455.1 of Dendrobium nobile. Classification (NCBI taxonomy): domain Eukaryota; kingdom Viridiplantae; phylum Streptophyta; class Magnoliopsida; order Asparagales; family Orchidaceae; genus Dendrobium; species Dendrobium nobile. The sequence goes on along the minus strand of CM039736.1, from coordinate 967,784 downwards.
GGGAATCTTTGCTAGAATTTAAGAGGGGGGATTTATGGTGGGCTTGGCTATACATAGAATCATTCTTCAATGTCATTAAGCTTTGAGCCTTTGATACCACCATAATGAAAAAATATACATTTATCACAATCTAAATATTTGTGAAGTAATTAAAATTTCTTCTTACTTATAAAGGCAATAGAAGCATGATAAAAAATGGATTTGCTCTAAACTTTCATCCTTCTTCTAAATCATTTATACTTTATTGTTAAACATTAAGGTTGCCATTTTCTTTCCCTAATCAATATCTTTTTAGGTGTTATGTGTGGAATCAGATTGTTGATCAATTAGGTTGTTTTGTTGCCTCATACTGTAAGTTTCTCGTGCTCGTTGGGGTCGGGTGCTGTACACCCAAATTTTCTTTGTACAATGCCATAGCGTTGTGCACCCGATGCTGCGTCCCGGATGCTACGTCCCGGATGCTACGACGTTATGTTCCCAAGTGCCATAGTACTGAAAAATAGAGAGCAGAACACTGCAATGATATATATACGGTGCTGTAGTGGATAAAGATAGATGTTCAAGCATTGTAGAGCTCTAATCTAGCACTGTGAGACAAACTGGATGGTTTTCTTTCTCATTTTTCTGAAGGGTTGCATCCCTTGACTCTCTTGTATTTGTAGGATGTAAAAATATTGAGAACGGTGCAAGTGAGAAGAAAAGTGATAAGAGAGAGAGAGAGAGAGAAAATAGAGAGATGTGCTTATTTCTCCTTTTTTTATTGTGGTTTTTTTAATGTGGTATGGCTCTGCAATTTTTTTTCCCTATTTTAGGTTTTTCCATGTTAAATCCTATTGTCATTTACTTTTCGTTGCTTTTACTTTCATGCTTGTTTCTTCATTGTGGTGTTTACTCCTCATCCCCAACAACTGGTATCAAAGCGAGATTTTTTCAGATCAAGTACGAGTAATGGCAAACGAATCAAGGTACAAGATTGAGAAGTTCAACAGTTTGAACTTCACATTCTGGAGGATGCAAACTAAATATTTATTATATCAGAAGAAGTTATATTTGTCATTGGAAGGAATCACCAAGAAGTCGAATTTTATGTTATGGAGGAATGAAAGGTTCTTGACCGGACCACACTAGGTTTCATATGACTTTTACTTTCCTCATCGGTTGCATTCAACATTATAAATGAAAAGACTACAATCGATCTCATAGTCGCACTAACTAAGATGTATGAGAAGCCATCGGCCTTAAAGAAATTGTTTTTGATGAATAAGTTATTCAATTTGAAGATGTTGGACATCACTCTAATGGCAGAACACCTACATAACCTAATCATTGGGATGATTCAATTTTGTTCAGTTAGCATCAATTTTGATAATGAGGTGAGGGAAATGTTGATGTTATCTTCAATGGTAGAAAGTTGGGATGGAGTTATTACTTCTGTAGCTCTTTAGGAAGTTCAAATTTGATCTTTAAGGACATTATGGGGTTAGTGCTTAATGAAGAGGTTCACATGAGGGATAACGATGATTTTTCAAATTATGCTCTGAATTTCAAAGCAAGAGGAAGGGGCATAAAGAGAAATTAAAACAGAGGGAGATCTAAATCTAAGAGAAGAAAGTCTACTTCATGTAGAGGAAAAGTTATATGCGGGAGCCGTGAAAAGAAATATCACTTGAAAAAGGACTGTACAGTTTCAAAGAAGGGTAGCGATGGAGCTCAAGACAAAATTCACTCTGCAAATGTATATGCAAAAGAGTCAGTCAGATTCTCTGACTTTATCTCTAGACAATTCTAAATCTTGGGTGATAGATTCTGATGCATCTTTTCATGCAAGTCCTAATAAGGAGGCATTAAATAATTATACTCAATGTGATTTGGGTAAAGTGTATCTTGGGAATAACAAGCTCTACAACATTATTGGACAAGAAGATGTTGATATTAGAATGGCGAATGGGTTAATTTGGATACTCAAGAATGTTAGGCATGTTCCTTGTATAAAGAGGAGTTTCGTTTATGTGAGTCGGCTTACAAACTTAAGCAATGTGATATCATTCATAGAAGATGTGTGAAAAGTGACAAAAGGGGTTATGGTTATAACTCGTGACCGTATTGAAGGCACCATGTATGTTATTAATAGAAAAGCATATTCAGATGTTGATGGAGGTCTTTAACATTGACGACTTAATTATATGAGTAAGAAAGCTATGCACTCACTTCTTATTAGAGGAAAGCATCATGGCTTAAAATCTATATATTTAGATTTTTGTAAATACTGTATATATGGCAAGCAACTTAGGGTGAGTGTTTCAAATATTGGTTCAAATGTTGGATAAAAAAAGATGAAATTATTTTTTTTAATTTTTTTTAATGAAACTAGTGTATAGTGATGTATGAGATCCTGCTCCAGTTACTTCTATATGAGGATCTTTGTATTTTGTCATATTTATTAACAATCATGGTATGAAGTTATAAGTGTACTTCTTAAAATACAAGTAATATATGTTTGATTCTCTTAAAAAATGGAAGGTCATGGTTAAGCTTGAGACAACTTTGAAGCTCAAGTGTCTCAAATCAGATAATGGTGGCGAGTGTCGTGATAAAAAGTTTAATGAGTATTATGATTTGAATGGGATCAGACATGAGTTCATTGTTCTAAAAACACCACAGCATAATGGTGTTAAAGAGCACATTAATATAACTAGCACTGCATATAATGAGCATGATGTTGCATGTTGGTCTACCCAAGCTGTTACGGGCAAAGGCAGTGAATACTACAATTTATATGATCAATTGTGGTCCTTCAGTTCCTCTGAATGAGGGGTTACTGTGGGCTTCGAAAATTCAGCCCCGGCCTCCCCGCCGCGCAGCTGCAGTGCTTTTTGCTTTGGCGAAGGGAGTTTTAACGGATAAGTTCTGGGGTAAATTTTGGAAGGCAGATGGGTTTGTAGATAAGACACTACCCAGAGATTTCGCCCTCATTTTGCGAGGACTTTATGATCTGAGTTCTGGTTTCCTATAGGCGCAAGCCCCTATAGTTAATTACCCCTCCCGATCACGAGAGAGAACTTTCGATTAAGGCTAGTCGTTAATCAGATACGTATATAATACGTGGTATCTGGAATATAGTAGCAACAATGGTTTGGATTTGGAAATTGATTGGAAATTGAAGAGTTTGTAGGTTTGATATTTAAAATGGAAATTGCACTATCTTGCACTTAAAGCGGATGGTGGGGGAATGGAAGATAGACCTGATCAAGATCCCATGGTTCCGTCGTCCCGGGCCATCATGGTCCCTGGTCTACTTAGTCAGAGGAGGTAGTCGACCCAACCTGACAGAAGGATCCTTGTCGGCAGCCATGGGTTGCTTCGTCCAAGAGGACCTAGTAGACCGGGGGTGAATATTTGCCTAAAGGGACAAATTTGAATACACCTTAGCTAACAGAGGGCTTTGTGCCCTATCAATTATATCCTATTGATTCATGTCTCAAGGATTTGATGCCAATAAGGAGCGTATCGGCGCTGGCCATAACCGATATTTCGTGGTGCCATTTGGCGGCAAAACCACTCGGTTCAGAGGGCCCCGGGTCATAACCGTTTATCCTGCGATGCCATTTGGCGGCAAACCTCCGGTTAGAGAACACGTACCACGTCCTTACTAGCAGGAGATTATTTGAGAATGGACCATAGTGATATTTTCGACTAGGCATTTGTCTCTTTTGTGAGCTGAAGTAGTTTTCATTTTGTCCACCCCGGCAAACTGTTGCAGAGGGTGGATGTATTTTGCTTTAAGTTATTGATAGCATTGAATTTCAATTTTAAATATTTTTGGGATTTTGAAATTTTCTGGGATTTTAGGTGGAGCTTTGGAGTTTTGTAGGCATTTGAGTGGAATTTGAAATATTTGGAATGGTCCCCTCCGGTTGATATTAACATTCAACACGGCCATCATCGGGGTATTAGGGGTTATTTCTATTTAAAACTTGAACCTTGTCGACCCTATCAACTTGCTGATAGAGGATTGGGTTTCATAAGCTTTGTGCCGTTTGTTTAGTAAATTCTTTTGATTGTAGGCCTTGAAGGCCTAATATGAATGTATTGAAACAAATACGTCGGTCGCCACAACCGTATATTTATTTGGAGGTTCGAACCCTGTCGATTTCTGTTGATCCATACAGAAGGATCAGATCCGAACATGAATTCACTTATTGACCCGCGCAGCATCCCTAGACGTCACGTGTGTACCAATAACATGCTCGTCGGGGTCCATGCGGGTGTTTGATTGTATACCCCTTTAGTGTACCTATGTGTATACAATTTATAGTGCACGTGCAGGGTTACTTTAAGATATTTGTAGTTATGCATATAACTGTTGTTTGAATGCACATAACTTTTCATTTGAGAGCTTATACACGCCTTCTATCCGCTAGTACGAGTGTTGCAGATCCGGTGGCGTTGCAGCTTGATGCTACGAGACGTTTCCGCATCTTGATTGTCTCCCCTTTTCTCAATCACCAGGAAAATTCTTCTGGACTTTGAAGTCTGTTGCTTTGAAGAGAACTCTCTTTGAGGTCGTCAGTGTAGTGGATTTGTTATTTCCGGTGTTTGTGGGCACCAGAACTATTTTCTTCTTAAGTATAGGACTAAGAAGAGGCTTGGGAACACCAGGAAGTTTGGTTTTAATTCGTTCAAACTTCCTTTTCGATTCTACCAGGGAGTGTATTTTTTGTACATCGAGTTGCTCTTGTACTTGACGTACTTATAGATCTTGATCACCACTATCGCAGGTGATATCTATACTTGTGCCCATAGTGGTTCGTTGTGCTTACAATACGCCTACTATTGTTATCCACAAGTAGGTTGTATTCATTTGCAAGGACCCGTTGTATCCACTACGACCTCTTGTAGATATCCGTAGGGGAGCCGTTGTTGCCTGCATCATATTCACCTTTCACCAATCTCAGGTGATATTTGTAGGGATCGTTGTAGAAGATACTTGTACTTGTGTCCACAGTGGTTCGTAGTGCTTACGACATACCCACTGTTGTTATGCACAAGTATCAATTTGCAGGGGACCGTTGCATCTACTACGATCTCCTAGGAAGTGTTTGCAAAAGACTTATTGTTCTTGCATCACATCCACCTTTCACCAATCACAGGTGGGGGGATGTCTATACTTGTGTCCACAGTGGTTCGTTGTACTTACAATATACTCACTGTTGTTATTCACAAGTGTTCATTTGCAGGGGACCGCTGTATCCACTATGAGTTCTTGGGGGTATTCGTAGGAGAGCCCTTGCTTTTGCATTGAAACCATCTTTCACCAATCTCAGGTGGTTTGATGATTGCACTTGCTTGTAGGGGGCGGATCTTCCATTATTGATATCCCGTATTGCCTTCTCGATCAACAGGCATAGTTCGTGAGCAAGTTGTATTTGCAACGTCGTTGTCCACTACAAATTATTGTTTACTTGCATTTGATATTTCTCCTTTGATATTTCTTCTTGGAGTTTGATTGTTGTTGATGATAGGGATGCCACCACATTCCTTTATGCCTACTCATTTTGTAGATCATCAATGATATCTGACACTTTACTAGTGTTGCTTGCAAATCTTCGTTTACATCTTGACATTCATCTATCTAATGTCAAGTTCACATTTTAGTTCTTGAGTTCAAGTTCAACTATTTGTTTATTGTGCAAGTTCAGGATCTTCTGGAGTCCTTGCAAGTTCGTTCTTGTGTTCAAATGATTTGAATTTAATTCCAATCTGATTTTATTTTGTTTGAATTTAGCTTTTAAAAATCATTTAAATTTTGATTCTGGCTTAGGTCCATAAGTCCTCTGTTCTTCGTACAAGTCCTCTGCACATTTAGTTCAAGTTCTGTACATTTCTGTTCAAATACAGGTCTTCTATATTATTTGCTAAGAAGGTCTTCAAATTGTTCCAATCTTTATATGTTTCAGTGAAAATTTCGGCAGCACCCCGGCATATCCCCCGTTTGGGGGAAAATAGGAGAACTAGGCCTTCCCACCACGCTACTGGAGCGTGTATGGTAGGTGTCCTTAAACACCACGGCCGTAGTAATTTTTATCCCACTACGCTACAAGAGCGTGTATGGGGCCTTCAGCAGTACCCGTACGAGAACACCAGTAACTCCCCATCACGCTACAAGAGCGTGTACAGGGCTTACCCGCCTCGTCGTATGTTTCGCACCGGGCTCCCTCCTACCGTGCTACAAGAGCGCGTATAAGTGGTTCCCCGGTCCGCTGCTAACGTCGAGAATGAGATTTTAGAATGTTATACCTTTCGTAGCAGTGTCGGCGGTGTCGGTGTCGAGGTCGAGGACCGTCCCCACCACGCTACAAGAGCGTGTATAGGGCTTACCCGCCTCGTCGTACCTATCGCACCGGATTCCCTCCCACCGTTCTACAAGAGCGCGTATAGGGGGTCCACCGGTGCGTCAAGCGCGTCGAGGGCGGGGTTTGAGTTAGAAATTTATACCATAAGGAGTCGTCGGCGAACTAGCGGTGGAGGGCACGAAAATCGAGGCAGGAGGAGCATTTTTTATTATTTTATTTTATTATTATTTTTAATTAATTATAATTAATATTAATTAATTATAAATTAATTAATAAATTATTTTTGATTAATTGCTTTAATTAATTATAATTAATTAAACTAATTAATCAAAATTTATTAAATTTAATTAAAGTTATTGGTTAAAATTAATCCATCATTAATTATAACTATTTTAATTTTATTTAATTTTAATAAATTGTAATTAATTAAAATTAATTAATAATAATTAATATTATTATAATTAATTAATATTAACTCTAAATAAAATTAATTATAATATTTAATTAGAATTAAATATAATTAATTATAATAATTATAATTAATTAAAAATAATAATTTTAATTAATTATATTTAATTAATATGATTATAATTAAATTTATATATAATATAAAAATAATAATAATAATAAAGTAAAATACAAAATATCCTCCCTCTCTCTCTCTCTCTCATTCGGTGGCTTCACGGGATTTGGCCGGAGTAGCGCGTGAAGGGTAGAAGTTACCTTCACAGTGGCGAGCTCCCGTGGCCGCTTCCGATCAAAGTGTGGTAACTTCCGATCCTTCAGGCAGAGGCTGCGTCGGGCAAGGTCGGACAGCCACGAAAGAGGCGAAGAAGCACGCGTGATGGAGAAAGTTAACTTCAGCGACAGCAAGCTCCCGTTGATCCTTCCGTCAAAATGTCGTAACTTCCGATTCGGCTCGAAGGAAACGTCGCCAATGGAGCGGGGTCGAACAGCCAGGAAGGAGGCGGAGAAGTGGCGGAAGGGAGAGAGTTAACTTCCACAGCAAACGAGCTCCTGCCTTGATTCCGATCAAATGTCTCAACTTCCCACCCGACGGTAAAGTAAAGTCGTTGAATGAGCGAGGTCGAACAGAGACGAGAGAGGGAGAATCAGGAGAGTGAGAGCGGGAGAGCCAGAGAGATTGCAGTTCTCTTGTTTCTTCGACACTTAACGCGATAGAGAGGTGAGCGTGGGAGAAATGACGGGGGTGCGAAGTATGACGAGATGCGACGTCGTCGTGCGAAGAGCGGCGCTAAATCGTGCGTAGGTCGTGGGGAATGGGACGGAGCAGGTATGTTATTTATTATATTTTTTTTTTTGTCTTAAGCACAGGTCAACAGTTACTTGAGGAAACCTAAAGTGGAAAAGGAGGTTAGTATATCATGCCTCAAAGTTTTTAGTTGTTCATAACATGTTCATGTCGATGCAGGATCTAGGAGTAAACTTGATCCAAATTCAATTAAATTTTCAATTATTGGATGTGTTAAATTAATATGGCTACAAATTATAGGATTATTAGAATATAAAATTTATCAAGAGCAGGGATATTAAACTCAATGAAAATGAAATGTACAAGAATAAAAATGAGACTCCTGAAAATTCTTCCAAATATATTGAAATTGAGGTTGATGATGATCAAGAAGACAAAACTGATGAAGCACAAAGAGTATCTCAGACACTTGCTATTGAAATTAGGATATCTAGCAGGATTTCAAGGCAGTATAAATGTATTCTTCTTTCTTATACTATATATTGCTGAGAGATAGTGGTGAACCAGATTGTATTAATCAAGCTATTCAAGTTGATGATTCAAAGAATGGAAGAAAGCTATGGATGATGAGATGAATTAAATCAGACTTGAATTAGACTTGGAATTGACGGAGCTACCAAATAGCAAGAAAGAATTGCATAACAAGTGAGTTTACAGGCTGAGAGAAGAACCTGATGGTTGGAAGCGTTATAAGGCTAGGCTTGTAATTAAAGACTTTTAATAGAAAAAAGTAGTGAACATCACTGAAATTTTCTCTCCAGTGGTAAAGATGACTATAATTAGAGTTGTATTGAATATGGTAGTAGTGGAGGATTTACATCTAGAGCAGATGGATGTAAAGACAACATTTCTTCATAGCGACCTTACATGGTGCAACCTTGGGGATCTGGTCGCAGATAATGAAGAACTTGTGTGCAGGCTAAGGAGGAGCTTATACATGGTGTAACCTTAGGGATACAGGTTGAAGCAGGCATCAAGATAGTGGTATAAGAGATTTGATATGTTTATATCAGATAATGGGTACACAAAGTGCCAAGCTGATCACTATTATTTTTTCAAATATTTTAATAATTATTATATTATTTTGATTTTGTATGTGGATTACATGCTAGTTACAGGTTTAGATATGGAGAAAATTAGATGTCTCAATGAGCAATTATCAAAGGAGTTTGAAATGAAAGATCTAGGTTCAGTAAAGAAAATTCTTGGTATGAGAATCAACAAAGATAGAAGTGCAAATATACTGAAGTTGTCTCAGGCAGAGTATGTTGAAAAGATGCTTTAGAGATTCAACATGAGTAAGACAAAGATAGTTTGCACTCCCTTGGGTAGTCACTTTCAATTATTCAAAGAACAATCACCGAAATCTAAAGCGGATGAAGAACAAATGTAAAATACTATGTAGGCTTCAGTAGTTGGAAGTTTCATGTATGCTTTGATCTGCACAAGCTCTGATATAGCATATGCAGTGAGACTAGTCAGCTGATTTATGAGCAACACAAGCAAACTTCATTGGGAGGCGGTTAAGTGGATTCTCAGGTACTTGAGAGTATCAGTTGACAAAGTTCTCTGCTTTAGTGATGCAACAATTGATCTACAGGGTTATGTTGATTCTGATCTTGCTGGAGATCTTAATGGTAGAAAAATCATAACATGTTATATCTTCACTTTGGGAAATACTGCAGTCAATTGGGTTTTCAAGTTACAGAAAATTGTTGCGCTCTCAACCACAGAAGTGAAGTATATTGCTATCACTGAGGCTAGCAAGGAGATGATTTGGTTGCAAAGTTTCTTGACAAAACTTTGCAAGTGGCAAAGGAATGGAAAGTTGCATAGTGACAACATGAGTGATATACATCTACCTAAAATTGTTGCATTCCATGCTAGGATGAAGCACATCTAGCTTTGTTATCATTTGATTAGGTCACTTCTGGAAGATTGTCAGTTATCTTTGAAGAAGATGCACTTGATTGAGACTCCTACAAACATGCTGATGAAGACAGTGATGGTTTTCAGAGTTTGCTGTTGGGACAGTTCAAGAGAATGCAAATAGAATATTGGTTTTCAAATAATTCTCTTTGGAACTCATTAAGGAAACCTAGTATCTACTGTAAAAGTATATAAAAAAAACTTGATGGATTAGCAAACTTGAATGGAAGCAAGGATCAATCTTCCTGCTGTCGAATTTGTTGAAGAGGTTCTGTATTTTTGGGTGACAGTGAAATCATAAACAACAGGTTTTAGGAACATGCAAAGAAACACTTCAGTTTTCATCCAAATTCTTACAAAAAAAGTGAAGGGAGAAGGAGGGCATCATTGTCTCATGCCCTTAGAAGATTTGAATTAACAACATAAGTCCCCGATGTTGGATTAATAAATGGCCTAAGAAATAACTTTATTCAGGAGCCTCTGCAACAAAATTGTTCGATCAATACTATCAAAGGCCTTCATGACATAAATATTTGAATAAAAGTATTCAGGAGATTTATTAAAGGTGAAGTTCTTTAAAATTTTGCTTGTTAAGATGTTGTTAGAAATGACTACCATAAATGAATGCTTGTTACACAGAATTTGTTTACTTGTTAAAGAGAATTATATTACTCTAATGATAATTTAATTTCATATCTTACACACAATTGAAAATCATATAATCTACAAAAAATAATTACAAATAAAAATAACTTTGCCTTAGCATTTCCCTAAAATCATAAAGAAATGAAGAAATACATCAAGGTCACAAGACCTTTCTTCTCATAGAATACCAAACGAACAAATTTTAGCTTCAATCATGACTAGTAGAACATCTTGCTTTACTTCATCAAGGCCTTCATCTTCTTTGAAAGTTCAATGCTTTAATGGCAAACCCAAATAGGAAGGCAAAGAGTGCTGCGAATCCAACAACTACAACAGCAACCACTCCCAAGAAATCATGTTTGAATCCAAAGTAGCTTCTTATAAATTGAGAGATGACAACATCACTATTTTCAAATGTCTCATGTAAATCTCCAAATTGTGAAGCTACCAATCCATATAGTGTCCATGCAACCGGGCAAGCCCATGAATACCATCTCCACCAGACAGGCATCCTCTGCAAAAATAAAAAGTTCTTAATTTCTGCTTTCATTTAGGCTTCGTTTGGGACAAATTTCTTTTTGCTTCTTAAATCAGCTTTCGAGAATAAAAAAAATTAATTTTTGTACTAAAAAGCTGCTTTAAGAAGCAGAAAGAAAGCCATCCCAAACAAAGCCTTAATTAAATAGAACATTTCATTAAAACAATGAATTAGAACTTACTGGTCGTGGAATAATAAAGCCGGAGAAGAGGTTCCACAATCCATAAAATGCTGAAGATACTATGGAAGCGATGTTATAATTGGGTGTTAAGCCTACAGCCATCATGCCATAGTACGTGAAGTATAGGAATGTGAAGAACATGAAGAACAAGTACCAAAAGAATTTGGCAGCTGTCCATTCAAACCCAATCATTGAATAAACTATGATCCCATATATGACTGCTTGGATAAAGACATAAGGGATTTCAATTCCAACCTACAAATCCATTAAAAAACATTGGTAAGACGATAAAGAAAAAGTTTTGGTGTCAAGATTAATCTGCCATGAAACTAGTGAAAGAGAGATTACCTGTCCAAATGCATAAGGCAAAGCTGAGTACATTCCTGCTGCTCTTTCCCTATAAAAGACAGTTCTCTCGACAGACACCACAGGTTGAACTGAAGAAGCATTCGAAATTCCAAGAAACAAAACAGAAGCATACATTGAACCCATTGCATTAAACAAATCCTGTTGTTTGCTCCTGTGTGAGGCGTTCATCAGCATAGTCAGTATTAGAATTAGGATTTTAAATTAGAGGGGCTAAAAAGCCAACTAAACTTTCTATAATATATATAATTACAAGCGAATTTATGGACATACATCCATATTATACATAGGATCTTTCTCAAATCTAGGGACAAAGTTTTGTGATTCCACCACTTAGTATAGTGCAGTAGATGTAGAGTTGGAATTTGAAAAGATGGAGAGAAAAGCAAATTTAATAAGTGGTTTGCTAACTTACTTTTTGCCACCTAGATCCCAAAAAATTGTTCCAAATATCAAGGCTATGATCAATGTGAAGAAAAACCGCACTGCTGTGTATGGTGGATTTCTCCAGTATGACAAATGCTGTTTCCAAAGGCTAGCCATGCATTGAGAAACGAAGCTCTGCGAGTACTGTGTTGGGAAGAAAAGATCATTTGAACCAGGTGGAGGTATGCTCAACTCCTTGATCAAAGCCTTATTCCTCCTGTAATCAAGAATGAAATTAGTATTAGTTATATTGTCAAGGAAAACAAAATTAGTTGCTGGAAAAAAATGAACGCAGGCTACTTACTGAAACAATTCAGAATTCTTGTAGACATCAGTGAAATCAACCCCTAGTATTTCCTCTTGTGCTATTGTTGTCACTTCTAACATCCATGTTGCTGGGTTATAGCTATCCTTTATTTTGCTTACTCCTTCAATTCCCTGGCAAAGTGAAGTCACAATATTACTCTTTGCTAATAGTTTTAGAACCATTGATGAATTATTAACTTCTGATTGCCTTACCTCAAAGTAACTAATCAGTTGACTAGAATGGTGACCCAATGGTCCTACATAGATCTCTTTTCCACCGCGTTTCATTAGGAAGAGCTGCAATCACCATGAGTGGCATGTTAATCCTATTCATTCAACAATATGTTATACAGTAGAATTATAATCATAATAATATTGGTATCTCACCTCATCAAATGCTTCAAATATGTCAATGCTAGGTTGATGGATTGTGCACACTACAGTTCTGCCAGTGTCTACAGTATTCCTTACTGTTCTCATGACAATAGCAGCGGCTCTGGCATCAAGTCCAGATGTAGGCTCATCCATGAATATAATAGCTGGATTAGCAACGAGCTCAACTGCAATGGTCAATCTCTTGCGTTGCTCTGTTGATAGTCCATTTACTCCTGGCAATCCCACCAATGCTCCCCTCAATGGAGTAAGTTCCACAAGCTCCATTATCTCTTCTATAAACATCTAATGTCAAAAGATTAATATGTTAGTTTGTAAAAGCTTGGGATAAAAAGCAATTTAAGAATACAGAGTATTTTTCGTCACCAACCTTTCCTTTTTCAGAACCAACCTCAGCAGGCAATCGAAGCCATGCTGAATATACCAAAGACTCATAAACTGTCACATAAGGGGAATGGATATCATTTTGTTCACAATATCCTGAAACTCGAGCAAAGGTTTCCTGTTTCTTAGGATAACCATTTATCATGATGCTTCCTTCTATATATCCTCCAGTTTTTCTTCCGGCCAATACATCCATCAAAGTTGTCTTACCAGCCCCACTAACGCCCATCAGCGCTGTGAGCACACCTGGTCTGAAAGATCCACTTACACCTTTTAATAGCTCCAAACGGTCTTCTTGAATCCCTTTGGCCTTCATTTCCTGCAAGCACAAATTTCTTAATATTTGGAAACAAAGCATGAAATCTTTGCATCAGTATATATACCACACTAATCTTCATATTTAGATTACCTCTGGCATGTCCACAGAGTATCTTATATTGTCAAATGTCATGCTGAGTGGAGTAAAAGGAAGAACCATTCCTTTCTTGTTTTGTTGAGATTCAACTGCATTGTTGGCTGCTCTAATGTTTGCACTTCCTGTACCAAATATATTATTAATAATGGTGAAAGAAGAGATAAATATCATAAAATGATGGTCAGATTGAAAGACCTTCAGATTTATTTTCCATTGATTCAATCATTTCTCCAGTAATATTTGCTTGTTTCTCCTTCAGTGTTTCTTCAGATATGCTTGGCTGGGATTTTCCAAATGCTGCAAACATGAGAAAATGATCTTCAACTAGATTTAAGAGTGTATTAGGTGCCCATGTTGATAAGTTGTGGGAAGATACTCACGTTTGAGATAAGAAAGAGCAACGGTGAAAAGAAAATTGAATACAAACATGTATCCAAGCAATGCACCAATACCAATCCAGTACCATTTTGCTTGTGTAAAGACTCCACGTGACTTCAATACCTGTACCCCTAGGCTTTCTTTTTGTCCCGGCAAAATCTACATTCCAATTATGGAGAAGAGGTTAGCCATATTCTAATCTTGATGTTGATATATGTGTGTTTGTCTTCTTATGCATTAGTTCATACAATGGGCATTTCTTTGGAATCATGCTTAATTTATATATTTTTATTTTCGTGAAAGTTAGAGTGCTAAAGCACAAATTTGTTGTAGTCATAATTTGATCCTAGGGATTAAAACAACTTCCCAAGATTTAACATTTCCTGCCCTCTATTATACGATGCCCAAAGCACATAGTTACTGAAGTTTAATGTGCAGTAGAAGCATAATGTTCTATTTTTCCTTATTTTGATTAGCTTTAGAAAACTACGTATGTTACTTACATGACTCCAAGCGTGGCCAAGGAACTCGTTTGTTGAGATAGCATTCTGGGCATACATAAGAGGTGAGATCCAGTAGCCCCATATCCACCATTTCTTGACATTATCTGTAACAAGTGAAGAAATGTTGTGCAAGTGAGTAACATCAAATTGAGAAACTAGCTTTATTTAGTTGGGGTAATTATTTTATAGCTTTATTTTTTAGACAGTTTTAGACTATTATTTAATTCATTATCAAAGCTTTATAATTAAATATGCTAAAGAGTGATGGCTGTAGGAAAATAATTATCCCACCTTTTCACAATGATAAAAGTGTATGATTAATAGTTAAAAAAATCTATTTTTCCTGTAATATTTCTACAAATTACTTATACAACCTATTATAGCAGCCCTAAACAGAAGAAAATCTCATAAATTAAAGACAAAAGTCACAAGAATGTACCATGTGATAGAATGAATCCTCCCAAAATAATCATCACCAACAATGCAAATGATCCAAAAACATTGGCAACAATTAAGTTTCTCCCCAGTGCAGCAATGAAACGAAATAAAGCTGAGGCCATTTGGTTGACAGCTAGTAGTAGAAAAAATTGTTTAAATAACCTACAAGAAAAATGGTTTTTGTTTTTTGTCAGATTAATAAGATACAATGCTACTAAGAAAGTATAAATAAACTAGTCATAGGAACAAATTTTACTGAAATTTTTTTTTTCTTCACCTTCCAACATTAGGATCATATCCTATGACATAATAGGAGAGAAATACCCAGCCACCAACTTCCATAACAGTTATAGGAATCTTGAGTATCCATGTTGGAATTGCATAAGCCCATGCAGGATAAAAGAGATAATCTCTTTGTTTGAAGAAGACAGGGAGCTTCAAAATTGTCAATGCAAGCTCAGAGAAACCATTGAACATTATCATGATAATTGAGAAGAAGAGTGAGCCCATATAAATTCCTCCATCAGGGGAGATATTATCTCTATGCATATTAGTCCTTAAAAAGAGTGTCATTGTTATGGTTGCCATCACCATGAGCTGCACATAGTAAGAATGGACAAATAATTAATAATCCATTAATCATATATAGGAAATGAGTAAGTTCTCACTCACCTGAAATCCTCTAAAACCATAGACAAATGAATTCCTTTTCATGAGCAAATATTCTCTTGAAAAACAAGCTTTAAGAAGTTCTTTGGTGCTAACACCATATTTTGAAATTGTAAGAGCTGCAGGGTGTTCCTTGCTCTTATCATATGGGACAGAAAGCTCATTCATCAGTTTCTCTCCAACATGAAAGGATTGGAATGCTTCTGCAAATTCCCGTACAGGCACAAATCTGTAAGGTTCATTGTGACGTTGCCAGTATTGTTGCTGATCTTTCTTAGATGTTACCTACAAAGTTAGATGCCAAAGTTTATCAATTGTATCAAAAAGTGCAAATATCATAAGCAAATTTGTAGTTTAGAACCTACTTCTTGTAAGAAATCAGCAACACCTTTTCTCTCTGGGCATTTAAAGCCTAGAGACTCAAAGAACTCTAGCACATGCTCGCGGGGACCGTGATACACAACTTGACCATCTGATATAAGAATTATATCATCAAAGAGGTCGAATGTCTCGGGCGCTGGCTGAAGTAGAGAAATGACAGCTGTGCCGTCAAGTATATGGATGGATTGCTTTAGTGAGTTCACAATCTGGTAAGTCGTCGAGCTATCGAGGCCAGTTGATATCTCATCCATAAACAAAGCTTTTGCTGGTCCAACAATCATCTCACCTGTTCTCATAGATTGGTAATACAAATTCCAAATGAGTTACTCACATCAGCAGATAAATAAATTGGTACGAGGATTACTAGTTGAGATTTCATATTCTTGCTTTTTCACCTGTTGTAACTCTTTTCCTCTGTCCTCCAGAAATGCCTCTTCTCATATCATCTCCAACCATTGTATCAGCACATATATCCAAACCTAAGATCTATGTTCAATCAACAATATGGAATCAGTATTGAATCACATGGAGAGAGAATTAACATAATTTTGCATTGTTGTTGCATATTATATACCTTTAAAACGTAATCAGTAACTATGTTTGTCTTTTGTCCCTCCATTGAAGTTGCCTGTAGATTATTAAAATTAGCTTGACTAATGATAAAAGAAAATCTGACATAGTTTTTACTTGCAATAACACCAGAATGGAAATCTCACCTTCATGAAAACATCAATGTCGGGATCTGGTTTGATATTTGCTGCTTTCTCTCTCCTTGCTAGCTCCGACAACATGTCTTCAACAAGCAAAAAAAGAAAAAAATATCACTCGTTCTGTAATAACCTCAAGATTTTATCTTTTTCATGTAACTTTTGAATAGACACTCATATCATAAGTGTTCTACAAACACATCTAAATGTGAATTCTTTAAAGCAAATCAACCCACTACACTATAAAAAAAATAAAATAAAAAAAAACCCAACTACACTATAAGGTGCCTTTATATTATGAGATTTGGTTCATTCCTGCCTCCATTTTCTCCTGACAATCACTCCCTTAAACCTTATTTGGATCATATTCTTCAAATTCAAGATGGAACACATTCAATCACTTATGGGACATGTATGCATAGTTTGCAAATTTTGCTTACCGTAACGAGTACCAACTCCTTGACACCTAGCAGAGAAGGACAAAGTTTCACGAACTGTCATCTCGCCTATATGTAGATCATATTGACTGATGTATGCAGCTGTTCTTTGGGGCACAAACTCATTCATTCCATGACCATTGTAAGTCACTCTTCCAGATACCTGTATTTTGTTTTCACAAAAAAAAATAAAAAAAAATAAAAAATAGATATGTAGAAATTGTGTTGATTGAGATTAATTTGCTCTGAATTAATGGTCACCTTGACGTCTGAATCCAACTTTCCAGCTAGAGCTAACAACAAAGTAGTTTTTCCAGAACCAGGGGGTCCTAAGAGTAAAGTCATCCTACAATTCACAAAAAGAAAAAAGAAAAAAATATAAGCTACTATTTTTTCTCATGGAAGAGCATATTATTATTATTATTATTTATTTTTTTTACAAGAGACTATTTGGTGCGATTATGGCTGTCTCAAAAGTTGTAAAACTATTGCAAAAAAAAAAAAAAGGCTTCTTTTGAGATGGCTTTATTATTATTTCTTAAAATAAAATTTTAATAAAATTTTATTGCTAGAAAATTATTTTAGAAAACAATAAAAAAATTGTACTAAACAAAACTTTAAAGTTATTATGTAATTGAATCTTAAAACCTCAGAAAATTAAGAAACATAATTGCTCCCTTAGAACATAGTACGATTATATCTGTCATTCAAAGTTATTCTAAGAAACAGAGCATTCGGAAACTCAATTGAGAAATTGTTTTCCAAATACCAACGTGATTACAAATTGAAAGCAAAAAAAAATTGTAAGAAAGAAGCCTTAGATGTAAATTGAAATTAATGTTGGTTGTACCTTCGAGGCTTGATGACTCCACTGATATCGTGAAGGATAGTTAGAGGCTTCTTCTTGTTTGGTAATATATGTAGGCAATTAGCAACGGTCTTCATAGAGCAAAATAAAAAACAAGGTTAGTTCCTCAATACATTAACTTAAGCTTGATCATTTAATATCATAACTATCCGCATACTGAAAGATTCTAATAATTACCTCAAAAATATTTATGATAGAATTAAAGAGTGTTGGCAATCCTCTATTACCCACATATGCCTCTGCTTCAACACTAAGATGCTCATATCTCACCTCAATAGTTGGAAGCTCAATTCCAACTCTGAAATTGAGTACAAAAAAAAAAGAGAATTAATTAATCAACAGCATGAAAACAATCTGAAGAATTGATAAAGCAACATTAATTACCTATCCATTCTGTCTCTAAGCTTCCTCAGAAATTTTTCATTATCCTCCTCTGCAACTCTGACCAATCTCTCCAACAACTCCTTCCTCTCTTCAAATCCAAGATCTTCAATATCAATCTCCTTCCCCCCTCCTTCTGCCATAGTAAGTAAGCCTTTCCTCAACCTGTTGTAAGTAGGGAGCTTCTCAAGGGCCGCCCATTTGAGAGCTTCTTCATCATCTTCTTCGTGTGCCGATCTTGAAAAGATTTCATCTGCTTTCCAAATGGAAGAGCTTCCTGATCTCAAGCTGCCCATACGAGCCACCGCAACGGCGTCCATTGAAACTCTCTCTTTCCTCCTCCTCCTCCTCCTCCTTCTGTTTGCTTCCTTGTTTGTTGTGACAGAGAGAGAAGAGAAATGTATTTCTACAAAGTGATTCTTCGTTTGCAGCTGGTAAGGAGCTTATAAAGGAGAATGGTTGGTGTAGTACATAAAGTAAGACTGAAACGTGTAAGGATTGGCGAGTTTCTTTGGTTTCTAGAAGTTTGGTTAATGTGTTCATATGGAACGCTTTTTGCCTGGCAAGGAGGCAGCGGTATTTGGGGCCCAGTACCCGCGTCACATGTGAGGAGATTATGTTTTTTCTGCCCAAACTACCCCTCATATCTCGACAATCCTCCAATGTCAATCTGTCAATCGTTTGAAATCAAAAACTCAACGGTCCGATTGACTACGCTCTGTTTCTCTCTAGAAATTCAAGCTTTTTAGTTCAAAAACAACGATGGCAAAATTTCCCCCCGTTTAAACGGGCGGCGGCCGACCGGGCATCTTGGCCACGTGCCCAATTAATTCGGAGCCGCCTAACTGTGAATTATTTCATTTTTTGTTTGAAGTTTGAACGATTAAATTTGTATTTTAATTTTCTACAACTTCTTAAGTTTTTTTAAATGGAAGATTCTTTTTATTAATTTAGGCCTCATGCAATATCTAAATTTAAAACTTGCATGATATAATCAGGAGCAGATTTCTGCTAGGGGCATAGCCCCCACTGGCTGCATAATCACCACCTAATTAAGATCATATTAAAGATATAACAAAATAATAACTTTAATTTTTTTCCTTCTTTTTTAATTATGGCTGTTAAAAAGAAGCATAATATTAAGTTAAGCATTGTAGAGGTGAGAATGCTCACGTGGATTAATGGATGTCCTCTTAGAGACAAGATACAAAATGAGCATATACGTGAAAATGTTAGAGTAGCTCCAGCTGAAGATAAGATTAGAGAGAGTTGCCTTAGATGGTTTGGTCACATAAAACAGAGGCCTTCCGATGACCTGATTAGAAAAGTAGATGTATTAGATTTAACTTATGTTAAGAAACATAAATGTAAACCTAAAAAGGTTTTGTTAGAAAATATTAGAAATGATATTTCTTTATTAGATTTAAATGAGAAATAAACTATTAATATGACATAATGGAGAAAAAAAATTCATGTAGCCGACCCCACATAGTGGGATAAAGGCTTGTTGTTGTTATTTTTGTTGTTTTTGTTGTATGTCTTCCTCAAACTCGTGCGTTTCATACTTCACGCACGACACGTGGTAGTCGGCACGTTGACTTGAGGCTCCTCGTCCTCGAGCATCACGGTAGGTCTTTAAATATGACATGCTTATAGTTGAATCGAGCAACTCGATGAGACAAATCCAATGAACTCATGATCACTCAATCCTGGAATTTCTAAGGCACTTAAATGCTAAATAAATGCTCTATGATTGAAGGAATCTGTAGGGGTTGTCTGATGGAACACTCTCAACATGCTCTTGATCTTCTCCATATTTATTGAGGATGTTACTCCCAAAAAATTATAAATAGTTCATCATTCTTCACATGAAGGAGAGGAGGAAGAGGAGAGAAAGCTTGAGAGCTCTTTTGCACTCTCCATCCAACGATGACACCGTCGAAGTTCTTCCCGACCATTGATAGCAGACGAACTTTCACCCGTTCTCTGACTATTACTGGAACTCTTCCCAAACATTATCACCCACAGACTGCAGTCCTTCTGACCACTGTCGCATATCGACTATGATCTTTCTTACTACCGTTGCTCGTCGACTATGGTACTTTCAATCACCATTGTCTGTAGACTACAATTCTACTGACCAAATAAATATGTCAACACTTTCTTAAGAACTGTTGCTATATAATGCACTATATATAATTTATATTATTTGCTACATTAAGCTAGCATCCTCCTCCGATGAGAAATATTATTTATAATCAATATCAATACTAGTTGATTCATTCAAATTGGGCTAGATCTCGCGGTTTTTAACTTTTAAGAATTTTTTATATAAAAATCTTCATGTCTATTATGAATATTCCACCCTACTCTTTTATCAGTTTGTGTGCTGAATCTTTGTATAAAATTAAGACGCTAAACTTTATATATCTATACCGCCGTAAATATTCCAGAATGCATCAAGAATAATATAAAAATCAATTGATTATTTATAAAACATAAGTTATATTTATCTCAAAATAATTTAAAGAAAGTATTTTTAAATAATGATATAAACTATATCAAACTATAATGATGCATTTTTTTTTCCTTAGCAAAGTCAGGAATCCAGACTGTTTATTTTAGGCATTTAAGTCGTCCTCTTAGATATAATTCACCGAATTTATATCATTAAATATGATTAGCGTTTTCCTATTTATTTGGATATATCAGAATAGATATACAATTATTCGATTCACATGTGCCCAAAAGCCATGAAAGATATATTAATAATAAAAAAAGATAAATCATAAATGCTGGTCATAATTAATTTCATTAATTAATTAATTATAGGGCAATATTAGACCACATGGCATTGCATGGTTCTTAGATGACCATTAAATAATACTAAATTTTTTTTTTTTTTTTGGGAATTAAAAGTAGAAAAAGAACAAAATTGTGATGCAGACTGTGTGAACATAAAAGTTAAAATTGGATTGAATATAAAATTAATAAAAAGGGTAAATACAAAGTTCAAAGATTTCAATGAGATTTATTTATATTATTTTTAGTAAGATTTAAATTCAAGCCATTGACGTATATCAACTTTTATGGCCCTTATCAATCAAACAAATTAAATGATAATGTTGAATTATCCTGATATGATAAATATTAAAATTATTTAATAATTTTAAAAATGGTGCAAAAATTATTTTTTTGGGAACGGGGTATCCACCCGCTGCCACCACTTTAGGAGGGGCATGACAGCTTAACTAATCCCTTGGCTAGCCTATCAGCAACCAGCCCCACAGGTGCAGGACCCATAGTTATTTTCTCCCAACTTAAGGAGTCGCGCCGCATGAGAGGGGATTCGAACATGGGTTGGGAGTTTCCCAACTATGCTCGTGCACCAACCTAGCTAAGTCCGGTGGGATAAAAATTTAATAATATCATGTATTAAACACTAGTTATTCATACTCACATAATTCCATCATCCAATGTGAGCTCTTAAAATATTTATCCATGAAATTGTAAGAAACGAGAGTGAAATAAATTTATATAATTGTGAACTATTTTTCAAATTTCTTTCAATTGCTTGTCAAATATTTGATGGAATAAAATATTTAGTTATAACAAAAGCTTAATATCATCAAATTTATGATAATTAAATAATAAAAACAACCCATTATTTTTTTTTTGTCAAATAACAATTGAACCAGCCACCTGTGCTGTTCCTGTGCAAATGAATCACAACCACAATATGATGAGAGAGATCAATTAGTTTATTTTGAAAATTTTGAGCCATTTAAATGAATGGCCAAATTCTCCACAGTTGGCGTCGATTGAATGATGAGACTATTCAATCACCGAATCTTCTTTTTTTTATATATTTTTGAGGTTAAACAATTCAAAGAAATATTTGCTTGTGAAACTCATGCATGGTCAACCATTAAATTATTAGATTTTTTTATATAATTTTAAACTTAGTTGTTAATATTAATTTAAAAAAGTTGTTTAATGAATTTAAATTATATATTTTACATACATTTATAAAATGACTTAATGCTTAGAATTCTGAATCTTACATTTCTATAGACACAAAGAATTCCTAACTTGCAACTAAATTTAAATTTCAAGAACCTCCTCACACTCAATTGTCTTCAATCCACCACTCCATGACGTTCATTGAGTATATGGAATAGTGATTTTGTGAAGATATATGCATATAGTGTCGAATGAGATTGTTGAATGCTTATTTGCTTGCTCGTTTCATGTTGAATGAAATTTTGACAAACATGATGTAATATCAGTTTTTGCTCCAGGTTCGTCCGGGACGAAGTTGGATCGTCCGGGACGATCGGTACAGGTGCAGAAAAACCTTGTTTGGCTGATTGGTTCGTCTGGACGAAGTGTGGATCGTCTGGACGAAAATTCTCCCGTGAACCTATCGCCAGGGACGATACGTAATTTTCGTCTGGACGGAATTCTTCTCTTCATGGATCGTCCGGTACGAAGCTCGATCGTCCAGGACGATCAGTCTG
The DNA here is from genome assembly GCA_022539455.1 of Dendrobium nobile. Classification (NCBI taxonomy): domain Eukaryota; kingdom Viridiplantae; phylum Streptophyta; class Magnoliopsida; order Asparagales; family Orchidaceae; genus Dendrobium; species Dendrobium nobile. The sequence goes on along the minus strand of CM039736.1, from coordinate 945,293 downwards.
GATATATATAGAAATGAGATATTTTGAAGAGAGAGAAAAAGCTGAGGAGAGAGAAAAACGAAGGAAAAAGTGGAAAAGCGGATTTTCGGACGACGCGGAGCCGTTTTCGATCGAAGTGACTGTTGAGGAAATTGCTGTGCACGAGGTAAGGCACAATCCGACTTTCAAAATTTTCAGAACCGTCGTGTTTGGCGGTATTTTCTGTCCGGATTTTGTTTCCGTTAGCGATTTTCGTCCGTATCTTTTGAACGGTTCAGTTTTTACCGCGTAACTTTTTGTATATCGTTGCCGTGCCGGGTGTGCACGTTTTGACTATAGTTTGAAGATTTTTGTCCGGATATTTTTGCTTCGACTGTGTTTTTAGTCGACCGGATTTTTCTGTGAAATTGGAATTTATCTGTGCAATAGAATAAATGTTCTGAAATATTGATATCTGTATTCTGTGCGAATTCGGTAAATTTTCTTTGCAGGAATTTTTGTGTAAATTCCGTATACTGCCGTTGTGCTGCCCGATTTTTGAGAAATTTCTGAATTGTCCGTATTTCTTCTGAATTGAAATGCTATGTGTATAAGCTACACAAAGGGAGTTATAAGGGGCCTGAATCCTATGAGATTCAGTTAGTGAAACGGGAAATCTGAAATGAGCTCAATCTGAAATCTGATATCTGTTCTGTTCCGGATCCGATGAATTCTGTTTTGGTGCTATAAGCACATCTGTTTTGGTGCCGTGAGCACAAAGGGAGACATAAGGGGCCTGAATCCTATGAGATTCAGTCAGTGTCTGGGAAGGGAGGCATAAGGGGCCGGAATCCGTAGAGATTCCGTCAGTGTCAGGGCATTTAGCTATATGTATCTGTACTACTTTCTGTATCTGTTCTGTTCTGTACGAAATTGTGATTATGACATGATATGATATGATCCGTACGATTCTGATTTCTGTTTCTGACTCTGTTGATTTGTTCTGTTCTGATACGATCTGTACGACTCTGATGTGATTTGATATCTGTCCGTAAGTTTTGATTTCCGACTCTGTTCCGATTTCTGATCTGATTTCTATCCGATGAGTTTGGTTTTGTTTTCTGAGAATTTTGATTGGAGGTTTGTTGCTTTGCTGAGCTGTTGAGCTCACCCTTGCTTTCTGGTGGTTTTCAGGTTCTGGGAAGGGCAAGGAGGTCCAGGATTAGATTTCAGAGTCTGATCAGATTAGGTACTTTTGTACTTTTGATTTTTGTACAGTCATGGCTTTCCTGTTCTGTCTTTCTTTCCGTTGAAAGCCTTGTACTGTTCTGTAGATGATTATTTTGAGGAAATGAATTCAGATAGATGTTTTGTTCCGCTGCATTTGATGTTTTTAGTAGCTCTGTTGTTCTGTGTGCTTCTGTTGAGTTAAGAATTTGGAAGATCAGTTCAGTAACCTAATCCAAAGCCAGATCCTGGTTAGCTATTTTCTCCGTCGCGATCCGGCGCGGGCGGGATCCGTCTCGTCTCGGGTCGGGTCGTGACAAGCTTTTTGGTATCAGAGCACTGGTTTTGGAAACAGGTTGGATTGTAAAACAGAGCTCTAGGAAGTGATCAGTGAGTCTGTCTGGGAGGTAGTTTTGGGTCGTTTGGCTTTTTATTGTGTTATTTTGTGTTGTTTTGTGATAGTTTTCCGGATTTTCTGGATTTTTCTGTATGGATCAGCCAGACCCAGACATGACAGACGGTCAGAGTGACGATCAGGCAGCACCAGTGGGGAGTACAGCCCCAGTGGTCGGTGCTGATACGCTTTCTCAGTTTGCTTCACTTGTTGCTCAGATGATGAGCGAGACTCAGAGCAGAGCTTCGACTGTTAGATCTGAGGACATTGATCGACACCTGTAGTTATTTTTGAGGTTGAAACCTCCGAGGTTTGAGGGCGCCGTTGAGCCCAGAGCAGCCGAGGAGTGGCTGAGGAGATTGGAGAAGACTTTTGACGGGATGCAGTGTCCTGCAGACAGGAAAGTTCCGTTAGCTGTTTTTCTGTTGGACGGAGAGGCTGAGCACTGGTGGGATGGCCAGCAAGCAGCCAGATTTCAAGGCAGATTGAACTCTTTGATCACTTGGGAGGAGTTCACTGAAGTATTTCGGGACTGGTTTGTTCCCCCTTCTGCACGACAGCAGATGCAGGAGAATTTTCTGAGACTTGTTCAGGGGAGCAAGACGGTGATGCAGTACGAGGCTGAGTTTACTGCATTAGCCAGGTACGCTCCGCAGCTGGTTAGCACGTCTGCTGAGAGGTGCTACAGATTTCTGAGAGGCTTACGAGACACTTTGAGGCAGCCTCTGATACCGTTCCGGATTACTGATTTCTCTGAGCTTGTGGAGCGAGCTCGTCTGATTGAGAATGACATGACGGCTACTCAGCAGCGGTGGACTGCGAGTAGGAAGAGGTTTGGAGGAGAGACATCTGGCAGTGGTTCCTCTGGGAAGAGGAGATTTGTTCCTGGATCTGGATCTGGAGATTCCAGGAAGAGCGGAGGATCGTCTGGTACTGCTACCAGTACGACTAGTTCTGGATCTGTCAGTACGGCACCTGTGTGCCAGAGTTGTGGACGACGACACCATGGCCAGTGCTACAGGATAGCTGGTCTTTGTTTCAGATGTGGTCAGCCGGGACATAGGATTGCAGAATGTCCGCAGATGGGATTTGATCAGCGTTCTGAGCAGCGATCTGAGGGCTTTGTCAGACCTGTTGGTTCAGCAGCAGGAAGACCGAGGACTGTTCCTCCACGCCCTGAGGGATTTGCTGGTAGAGGTGGTGGTTCTAGTTCTGCACCACGGAGACCGCCTACGATTCAGAGGGAGCAGAGTAGTTCTGTTGCTTCAGCTCCTGTTCCAGTTCAGCCAAGAGTTTACAGTCTGAGTCAGCAGGAGGCTCGAGATGCTCCCGATGTTGTGACAGGTACGGTTTACATTTCTGATCAGCCCTGTCGTGTTTTGTTTGACTCTGGAGCGAGTCATTCTTTTCTGTCCGAGCATTGTTTCGAGATTTTACATTTGGATTCGATGGTTTTACCGGTTTCTTTATCTGTGATTTTACCGGCTGGGAATCCATTGATTGCTCGACAGTTTTGTTTGTGTGAAATCGAGATTTCTGGCAAGAAGTGGAAGTCTAGTTTGATTCGATTGCCGATTTCTTCGTATGATGTGATTCTGGGCATGGATTGGCTGAGTCAGTATGAGGCTCAGATTGACTGTCTGAAGAAGCAAGTGAGTTTGCTTATGGCTGGAGAGAGAGTTGTATTTCAGGGATTACGAGGTGTTCTCTCCAGTCTGGTTTCTGTGTTGGAGGTGAGCAGGATGTGGAAGAAAGGATGTCCGGTATTTTTGGCTTCGGTGCGGGATCTGAACCTGGAGGTTGGTTCTGTTTCTGAGATCCCTGTGGTACGGGAGTTTGCTGATGTTTTTCCTGAGGAGTTGGTTGGTTTACCTCCGGATAGAGATGTGGAGTTCTCTATCGATGTTTTTCCGGGTACCGCTCCGATATCGAAAGCTCCGTACAGGATGGCACCAAAAGAACTTTCTGAGTTGAAAGTTCAGCTTCAGGAGTTGGTTGACAGAGGTTTTGTACGTCCTAGTGTTTCGCCCTGGGGAGCACCTGTATTATTTGTGAAGAAGAAGGACGGTACACTCCGTATGTGTATTGATTACAGAGATTTGAACAAGGTCACGATCAAGAACAAGTACCCTTTGCCTCGGATTGACGACTTGTTTGATCAACTTTCCGGATCTTCGGTATTTTCGAAGATTGATTTGCGATCCGGATACTATCAGGTGAAGGTGAAGGAAACTGATGTGGTGAAGACTGCTTTCAGTACTCGGTACGGGCACTACGAGTTTTTGGTTATGCCTTTTGGGGTAACCAATGCGCCTGCGATTTTTATGGATCTGATGAACCGAGTATTCAGGGAGTATTTGGATCAGTTTGTGATCGTCTTCATTGACGATATTCTGGTATATTCTGCATCTGAGGATGATCATGCCAGACATTTGGGGATTGTGTTGGAGACTTTGAGGAGGCATCAGCTGTATGCCAAGTTCTCCAAGTGTGAATTCTGGCTGAAGAGCATTTCTTTTCTGGGGCATGTGATTAGCGGAGAAGGCATTTCTGTAGATCCCCAGAAGGTTCAGGCTGTTGCTGATTGGCCAAGGCCGACTACGGTATTTGAGGTACGTAGTTTCTTGGGCATGGCCGGGTATTATAGGAAGTTTGTGAAAGGATTTTCACAGATTTCGACTCCTCTGACGAGACTGACTCAGAAGTCAGTACCTTTTGTTTGGACACCGGAGTGTGAAGCTAGTTTTCAGAGATTGAAGGAGTGTTTGACTTCAGCTCCAGTGTTGGCACTTCCGTCAGGTACGGAGGGTTTCCAGGTGTTCAGTGATGCTTCATTGAAAGGATTGGGTTGTGTTCTGATGCAGCATGGTCAGGTAATTGCTTATGCTTCGAGACAGTTGAAACCACATGAGAAGAATTACCCGACGCATGATCTGGAGTTAGCTGCAGTTGTTTTTGCTTTGAAGATTTGGCGTCATTACCTGTATGGCGTCAGATGTGAGATCTTTACTGATCATAAGAGCCTGAAGTATATTTTTACTCAGAAGGATTTGAACCTGAGACAGAGGAGGTGGCTCGAGTTGATCAAGGACTACGATTTGACTATTCAGTATCAGCCAGGGAAGGCGAACGTGGTAGCAGATGCTTTGAGCAGAAAGTCTTTTGGATTATCAGGTATTCAGCTTACCTGTGATGACTTTCTGGTTCGTGATTTGGAGAGATTGCAGTTGGAGGTGATTTCCTCCAGTGATTTGGAGTTGGCTCAGATGAGTATTCAACCTTCTTTGGAAGCACGGATTCAAGAAGCCCAGAAGTCAGATTTTGGTTATTCGAAGTTGATTGCACAGATTGGATCTGGTAAGACTCCTGAACTTCGAATTTCTGATTCTGGTGTTATTTTCTGTAAGAACAGGTTGTGGGTACCTGTGTCTGGAGACTTGAGGCAGGAGATTCTGTGTGAATCTCATCATTCAGGCTACACTGTACATCCAGGCAGTGGTAAGATGTACGCTGACATGAAGCTTTTGTTTTGGTGGCCTGGGATGAAGAAAGATGTAGCAGAGTTTGTGTCGAGATGCGAAGCCTGTCAGTTGGTGAAGGCAGAGCATCAGCGACCAGGTGGACTGTTGCAGTCGTTGCCTATCCCTGAGTGGAAATGGGAGGAGGTAACGATGGATTTTGCGATGGGTTTTCCTCGATCTAGACAAGGTCATGATGCCATTTGGGTGGTTGTAGATCGATTGACGAAGTCAGCCCATTTTCTTCCGATCAGACAGACAGATTCAGTTGATCGCTTGGCACAGATTTATGTGAAGGAAATAGTCAGATTGCACGGTGTGCCTCGTGTGATCGTATCTGATCGAGATGGACGTTTTACTTCCAGACTTTGGAAAGGCATTCAGCAAGGCTTGGGTACGAAACTGCATTTCAGTACAGCTTTTCATCCTCAGACCGACGGACAGTCTGAGAGGACGATTCAGGTACTGGAAGATCTGTTGAGGCTTTGTGTTCTGGACTTTAGCGGAAGCTGGGAAGATCATATTCCGCTGATTGAGTTTGCCTATAACAACAGTTTTCAGTCTAGTATCGGTATGGCACCGTACGAGGCTTTGTATGGCAGGAAGTGCCGTACTCCTTTGACTCTGACGGAGGTCGGAGATAGACAGGCTTTGGGGCCACTTTTGCTGATGAAACTGCTCAGAAGATCAATTTGATAAGAGAAAGATTGAAAGCCGCTCAAGATCGTCAGCAGAAGTATTACAATCAGAAGCACAGATTTGTTGAATTTCAGGTCGGTGACTTTGTGTATGTCAAAGTCAGCCCGATGAAAGGTGTGAGCAGATTTGGTCAGGTGAGCAAGCTTAGTCCAAGGTATGTTGGACCATTTGAGATTTTGGAAAGAATTGGAAAAGCTGCTTACAAGTTATTACTTTCTGATTCTATGCCGGATGTGCATAATGTGTTTCACGTATCCACTCTGAGGAAGTGGGTTTCAGACTCTGGGAAGAAGGTGTCTGCTGATGAAGTTGAGATTCAGGAGAATCTGGCGTACAAGGAAGAGCCAGAGCTTATTTTGGCGTACGACGTCCGAAAGTTAAGAAGTAAACAGATTCCTATGGTTAAAGTCCAGTGGAAGCACCGGACTGCACGGGAAGCCACTTGGGAGAAGGAGTCTGATATGAGACGGTCGTACCCGTACTTGTTTTGACGGAGGTTGGATTGGATAATGTCGAGGACGACATTTTTTTTAAGTTGGGGAGATTGTAATATCAGTTTTTGCTCCAGGTTCGTCCGGGACGAAGTTGGATCGTCCGGGACGATCGGTACAGGTGCAGAAAAACCTTGTTTGGCTGATTGGTTCGTCTGGACGAAGTGTGGATCGTCTGGACGAAAATTCTCCCGTGAACCTATCGCCAGGGACGATACGTAATTTTCGTCTGGACGGAATTCTTCTCTTCATGGATCGTCCGGTACGAAGCTCGATCGTCCAGGACGATCAGTCTGGATATATATAGAAATGAGATATTTTGAAGAGAGAGAAAAAGCTGAGGAGAGAGAAAAACGAAGGAAAAAGTGGAAAAGCGGATTTTCGGACGACGCGGAGCCGTTTTCGATCGAAGTGACTGTTGAGGAAATTGCTGTGCACGAGGTAAGGCACAATCCGACTTTCAAAATTTTCAGAACCGTCGTGTTTGGCGGTATTTTCTGTCCGGATTTTGTTTCCGTTAGCGATTTTCGTCCGTATCTTTTGAACGGTTCAGTTTTTACCGCGTAACTTTTTGTATATCGTTGCCGTGCCGGGTGTGCACGTTTTGACTATAGTTTGAAGATTTTTGTCCGGATATTTTTGCTTCGACTGTGTTTTTAGTCGACCGGATTTTTCTGTGAAATTGGAATTTATCTGTGCAATAGAATAAATGTTCTGAAATATTGATATCTGTATTCTGTGCGAATTCGGTAAATTTTCTTTGCAGGAATTTTTGTGTAAATTCCGTATACTGCCGTTGTGCTGCCCGATTTTTGAGAAATTTCTGAATTGTCCGTATTTCTTCTGAATTGAAATGCTATGTGTATAAGCTACACAAAGGGAGTTATAAGGGGCCTGAATCCTATGAGATTCAGTTAGTGAAACGGGAAATCTGAAATGAGCTCAATCTGAAATCTGATATCTGTTCTGTTCCGGATCCGATGAATTCTGTTTTGGTGCTATAAGCACATCTGTTTTGGTGCCGTGAGCACAAAGGGAGACATAAGGGGCCTGAATCCTATGAGATTCAGTCAGTGTCTGGGAAGGGAGGCATAAGGGGCCGGAATCCGTAGAGATTCCGTCAGTGTCAGGGCATTTAGCTATATGTATCTGTACTACTTTCTGTATCTGTTCTGTTCTGTACGAAATTGTGATTATGACATGATATGATATGATCCGTACGATTCTGATTTCTGTTTCTGACTCTGTTGATTTGTTCTGTTCTGATACGATCTGTACGACTCTGATGTGATTTGATATCTGTCCGTAAGTTTTGATTTCCGACTCTGTTCCGATTTCTGATCTGATTTCTATCCGATGAGTTTGGTTTTGTTTTCTGAGAATTTTGATTGGAGGTTTGTTGCTTTGCTGAGCTGTTGAGCTCACCCTTGCTTTCTGGTGGTTTTCAGGTTCTGGGAAGGGCAAGGAGGTCCAGGATTAGATTTCAGAGTCTGATCAGATTAGGTACTTTTGTACTTTTGATTTTTGTACAGTCATGGCTTTCCTGTTCTGTCTTTCTTTCCGTTGAAAGCCTTGTACTGTTCTGTAGATGATTATTTTGAGGAAATGAATTCAGATAGATGTTTTGTTCCGCTGCATTTGATGTTTTTAGTAGCTCTGTTGTTCTGTGTGCTTCTGTTGAGTTAAGAATTTGGAAGATCAGTTCAGTAACCTAATCCAAAGCCAGATCCTGGTTAGCTATTTTCTCCGTCGCGATCCGGCGCGGGCGGGATCCGTCTCGTCTCGGGTCGGGTCGTGACACATGATTTAAGATTTGTTATCAATTTTGATATTTGTAGCTTGAAGTTGAGGAAGATGCATTTGTTCGAATTATCTTCTTAATCAAATTGCATGAATTATAGATGATCATGTTACAACATATTAACTCAATATGCTATTTTTGGATAGTCATGTGAATGTCTTAACACACAACTAGAAAATAAGTCATATGTTATTCTTTTAATCATCCATATCTCCTCCTTAGTCACTATCAGTGAAACAATGAAGTCGAATATTGTTAGAAAATTATATAAGAGTCCATTCGAGATTATGCGTAAAAAATAATGATGAATCCTCGATGCTATTTTCAAATATATCACATTTGGCTCCCCTATATGTCGTCTAACTAATAAAACTCCATAAAAAAACATATGATTTTATGCATGTCAAGTGCCACAAGCTTCAAATCTAGCTTTTATACATAGTAGGATTCCCCATTTTTCCTTCATATTTTGATAACTTTACTACATACAACGTAGGTACTTATGGGATTATATATAATCATCTATTTTAAAATTTTGGAGAATTTTACTTGCGTAAGCCTCTTGTGACACAAAAATGTCATATTTCATTGTTTTTAAATTCAAGTAGGAGAAGTCATGAGTCCCACATTTTTCTTCTCAAAATCTAAAGTCATGCTTGACTTGAACTTACTAAATGATACATGAGCATCGCTTCATATGAAAGAAAGATAATTTGCATGCAAAACAGCAAGCAATGTGTCTCAATTTGTATATTTTACGCATAATATTAATGACATTAAACTTGACTATTTGTTTTGAAATAAAAATTGAAGTTGCTAGGACCTCGTGCATTAAGTCATAAAGTGTCATCTTCAACATTAAGATTTTTATTCAAGCACATCCTCCACATATAGGATGTTGCACATAGACTTCTTTTTCAAGATAAACTTTAAAGAAAGAAAGATTTTACATCCGTTTAAAAAATCTTTCAATGATTTTGAGTTGCAATTAATAATATCAATCTGATATTTTTTCATAAAAATAACATGAGCAAAGACGTCGATGATAGGTTATTAATTGTAACCTTTTGGATTATTTATTTAAATTGTCTATGACCAACATTGATTCAAAAAAGCATCAAACAAAATTTGTATAAGGTTGAAACCAAAATGAAGAAAAAAATCAAAACTTATTTGAACTCCCATTTGTAGATAGCTTTGAATAGAGCTCATATTTGAGTCGAACATCAAAGAAAGTTTGAATAATTAGGTTCGAAAATAGTTTAAAAAGGATCTTACAATGTTCGAATAAGGCTTAAGCCATGCTCATATATTGTTTGAATAAGGTTAAAAAACAATAGATATAACATAATGTGGTCTAGTAACTTATAATAGATCAAGGTTCAAGGTTAATACAATAGAGAGTAAAAGACTAAATTTAGCAACAATAAAGAGTCAACTAATATTCATAATACATAAAAATGACATGCATTATAGCATCCAAAAAACATTCAGTGACATCAATTTAAAAATTATAATTGTTCCAAACAAAAAATTGTTATAAAGGTGGTAAACGCTTAGTCTTATAAAAAAATCAATTATAGCTTTTAATTCCTCACAACTATAATTCAGGTGGACTACATCTTTCTCCAACTTTAAAGACCTTCTATTTTCTTCGAATGACCACTCTTAAGCATCAACAATGCGACTAACATGACAAATCTATTTATTTCATTTGGAATATCTCAACTGTCTTCTTTTTAGACCGGATATACATCTAATCATGCTTCATGTGTATATAATATTGAACATAAGGTATAATTGACTACCCGATCTTGAATTACAGCCAACACAGGGGATCTATAACATCAAACTTTGTTTATGTATGCGCCTTCTCTATTAACATCAACATTAAGGTAATCATCTAGGACAAATAATTTAAATTGAGTAATGGGATAGATGATCAAGCTTTGATCATTATTGAGGAGTTTCCCTAATGCTTCTTTGACTTTGTTCGTTTTTTTTTTTTTTTTTTTTTTTTTTTTTTTTTTGTTCTTTGTAATATTGCACCTATTAAAGAGCTATTTTTGCATTGTGTTCCTAAAAAATTCTAATAATATAATCACTAAATAGAAGCATGCACTCTAGGTGATATTGTTGAAGTTATTTGATATACCGATTACCATAAAATTATATCAAGTTTCAAGAAATAATAAACGAGCCTATCATTTAAAACCAACTTCATTCTTAAGTTAAGATGCTATGGCCGAGTTCTTAGCACATATTTTGTCGAAGAACTTGAGAAACTCAACTCTTCTTTAAGCTTTGAAAGCCAAGCGATATTCCTCATGACAACTATTAATTTTAAACTTTATTGTGATATTTATTGCTACATGATGAGTGCAAGATTCATGGTTTATCTCTAAAAAAATATTTGATAAAATCTTGGCAATATTGTTACGCTTATCAGAAATAAGCAATAAAATTTGTATTGTCTATGGACTCTCTCATCCTTGTCATAAAATATAACCATGATACTATTTTTGAGTCCACAACTATATATGCCACATGATAACTACTAGTATTGACATCTTGCAACACTATTATAAGTGAAATACCTCAATCTGGTGTATTCCAAAATAGTTCATCAACATTTAAGTCTGAGTGACATGCACTATTTAATCTTCGAATGTAAACACTCAAAGAAAAAATATACATACTTGAAACATCCTTCACTATATTGTTAATGATCAACAATTATCCTTGGGCTTTTCTATATAGCATAGAAAAATAAAAAAATAAAAAAAGATAATTTTTAAAAGGATGTTTTGAAGGACTCTAAAATATAGGTGACAGTTGCTCACGATGCTGCCAAGCCTCCTCATAGGATAAACTAATTATATCCCAATCGCTATTGACACATGATATGATCATCTTTGTCTTCATATTAAGATTGTACATTATAAGTTTATCTTTGATTGAATATCTAATGAGCCACAATTGAGTTTGTCGGTAGTCGATTTTACATGTAAGATAAACATATGGTCAGTTTCAAGGCTCATTATCTCAAACTTATCAGAGTTAGATAAATTTTCAGCTTGTAAGCTCCACGAGCATATCTCCAAAGAGAAATGAATGTCCCATGCTTATGTACCTTATTTTTCACCTAAAATAGAAAGTTTTGTTCATTGGAAATATGAATACTTTAACTCCTCTTTGCTTTCAAAAAATTATGCAACATGCAATTCAATAGGGGATAAACTCCAGCATGATGCTAGTGAATCAACAAACATTGGATTGAATATACTTCCAGGTATTGACTCTTGAAAAATGAGAGTTATCTATTAGTTCTTCTTTACTTGAATTGTTGATTTTAACCCTAAGAGATTTGAAGAAATAAAATATTTTAGCTGTTTGCAAGTTTTGAGTTAATCACAAACTTAGGATGACATTTTTAATAGAAGCTTTACTATTTAAGAATCTATGGAAACAGTATCACGTGCACCCTATGCGTCTAGTGTACAATCTATTTATGCATGTGAAATATTCATACAATCACAAATTGACAAACACAAACAATAGATGTTGAACTTATTGATATTTCATCAGCATCATTTGCATACATAATCATAGTTAAAATCTTCCAAGGAGTACTAGCAAAACATTTGGAAGCTCGATGTTGAATGGATAAGAATATCTCACCCATGAAAAATTCAAGATTATTCATAGATCATCATTTGTAAGTAGCCCATCAGGAGAAATCGGTTGTGCTTCAGTAAGGCTTAATTTGTTTGGACAACTTTCTTACCGCTTTATAGTTCAAGAAAATTTTTGTGGGCTCCGAAAAATTCCTAATTTTAGGATGTGTGATCCTGGGGGAATTTTCAGAAGGCAGATTGGGTTTTATTAGATAAGACACTACCCAGAGATTTCGCCCTCATTTGGTGAGGACTTTTTATATCTGAGTTCTGGTTTCCTATAGGCGCAAGCCCCTATAGTTAATTACCCCTCCCGATAATAGGAGAGAACTTTCGATTAAAGCTAGTCTTAAAAGAGGTCAAATAGGTTATAAACCTATCGTATAATAGCAACAAGTTTAGGGTTTAAATTTTGAATTTGGAAGTTTGAAATTTGGAATTTTATCACCATAAACTTAAAACTGGTGGTGGGGGGAATGAAGACGAGCCCGATCAAGATCCCATGGTTCCGTCGTCCCGGGCTGTCATAATCCTTGGTCTACTTAGTCAGAGGAGGTAGTCGACCCAACCTGACAGAAGGCACCTTGTCGGCAGCCATGGGTTGCTTCGTCCAAGAATACCTTGTAGACCTGGGTTGGTATTTGTCTAAGGGGATATATCTGAATCCACCTTAGCCGACAGAGGGCTTTATGCCTATCGAATATACCCTATGATTCATAACTCAAGGGTTTGACGCCTTTAGGGAACATACGGGCTTTGGCCGTGATCGTAATATAATGGTGCCATTTTGCGGCAAAACCACCCGATCAGAGGGCACGTGCCACGTCCCTGTTGGCAAGAGACTATTTGAGGATGAATCAAAGTGATACACCCAACATAACATTCGCTCTTTGTAAGCTGAGGTTAATTTCAAATTTATCACCCCGACAAACGGTTGCGGGAGGTGGATGATTTTTAGTTTTGAGTTTTTAGATGATTGATTTCGAAAATTTGGACTTTTGTTTGATTAGAGATTTGACCCCTCCGGTTGAGATTTCCAGTCAACATGGCCATCATCGGGGTGACATTAAGGTCACATGTATTTTTGTAGGATTTTGGGAGACATTTTATTATTCAAGTCATGTCGACTCCAGTCCTCTCAAGGAGGAGGATGAAACTTGAATATTTAACCCGCGCAGCATTCTCAGATCGTTGGATTTGAGATTTATATGCGACGATCGGAGCACATACGGGTTGTAGTATTTGACCCTGCGCAGCATTCTCGATCATTAGATTTGAGATTTAGAAGTGACGATTGGAGCACATGCGGGTATGTAGCATTTGACCCTGCGCAGCATTCTCGGACAATGGTGTTTGTTACTTTAATGCCCTGACCGGAGCACATGCAGGGATGAATTTAATTTAATGGATAATATTTAATACAAAAGGGGTATTTTAAAATATTTAAATATGATCCATTATGTGAGAGTGGTTTTATTTAAGAAATGCTCAAATTCTCATTTAAGGGCCTACGAACGCCTTCTGTCCGCTTGTACACATGTTGCGGATCCGGTGGCGTTGTTCTAATTTAGGCTTCATTTGTAACACATAGAAGATATTCCTTTATTGTTATTGTCCCACTTAACATAGCTTGCATGGAATGCTTGTTCAATAGGCATTAGGAGATCGTACTTGTATTTGTAGGAGAATTATCTTGCTTGCTATAAGTTCCCCTATTCTCCCCCATATGTAGACCGATTTATTTGATACAAATTCCTTGTCCTTGCTTGTAGAATAGTTGTTGTGGGCATTATGGATTCCATATTCTTGCTTATAAGTGAATGATAATAAGAATTAGAACTTCCCCACTTCTATTCTAGATAGACTAGTTTATTTTGTAAGAGCTTCTCGTATGCCTGTAGCATAAATCATAGAGCACACTACAAATTCTCTAACTTTCATTCACAAGTAAATTGTAGTGTGTAACGTTCAGTTCTATAAAGACCTTGAGTGATGTTAAGTCTTGATACATGTCGATCTCCACATAGAAAAGGATTTCCAAAGAACTTTTATAAGGGAATCTAGAGAAGTTCTTTGTTGCAAGACATTAACCGACAGTTAAATGTCAAATGCTATATTATTATATGTTTTTCATGAAAATTTATTCAACCTATCCATATAAAAAATTATACACTTTAAAAAGTCTCAATCATATGAGACAAATTAAACACTAATTGCTTTTCAATTTGTTGTGTACCCATTAATATCTAGTAATATTATTAATCCCTTCCAATATGATAGGTTTATGATATGACTGCTCAACAACCATTTTGGTTTCCAAATTGATTGATTTAGTAAGGGCTCAAATAATATTGCCATTTCTTTGAGTGCGAGATATTAATGAAAAAAACCTATATTTGAATGTATCAAATATCAAGTCAATTGCAAATCGAATTAGATTTGAATCCATTTCAAATTTGAGTCCAGTTCGAGCTTGAGTTTGAGTTCAAATCTTAAAAAAAATGATTTTATATTTGAATTTTGAAATTTCAAATTAATCAAATTAAATTGCTCAATTGAATGTTCTCCAATTTGTTCAAGTCCAGTATTTTTGAGGAAAATCTGGCAGCCTCCCGGCGTCTCCTCCCCACCGAGGGAGAAATCGGGACGGCACTGCCGTAATTCTTCCCGCCCGGATCAAAGATCGACGGCGCGAGGTCTTCAAAAGTTTAAAACCATCATACCCGGATCAAAGATCGACGGCGTATGGTCTTCAAAATTTAAAATCATCATACCCGGATCAAAGATCGACGGCGTATGGTCTTCGACACCTATTGAAAATCATTTTATTTTTCTCTCTTTTATTTTAATTTAATTATATTATATTATAATAAAAAATATATATATCATGATATATATTTATTATAATATAATACAACAATATTATATTATAATATTGTTCTGTTATATTAATATAATATAATATATAATTATATTATATTGTTATATTATACTGTTAATATAGTATAACTTTTATATACTATTATATATATTATATATAATATATATAATAACATATTAATATAACAGAGAGGGAGAGAGGTAGGTATCGGGAGGAGCAAAGCCAGGAGTCGGGCTAGGGCAGAGGCGGAGGGATCACGCACGGAGACGGCGGAGGCGGTGGCTGGCCTGGCCGGAGGCAGGCGGGTCCGACGGAGAGTCCTTGGTCGGCGACGGAGGCGGCGACGTTGGTCGGCTCAGGCGGGAGGACGGTCGGAGAGGCGACGGGTCGGTGGAAGCAGATCGGCGTCGGAGCAAGAGGTAAGTTTCTAAACTTGATTTCTTCTTCTCTCTGTGCGTGAGTGTGCGTATCCTCCTAACCGTCCGAATCGAGAAGGATTTTATGTCGTGAGTATGTCGGTTTGCAATTTTTTTTGAACGAACAGTTGTGAGGTGGGACCGGAGGCGATTGTGTCGTTTGGGTATGTCGGTGGTTTTGCCATTACAGTCAACAAATGCCCCCCAACAAATATGATATGCGCTTTATAGCAGATCATGTTTGTTGTAAACTGGTTGACCCTACAGATCTCTAAAATTAAATTTTAGATGTCATATAAATGGTCTTTTAGAAATTCATGATTTATCTTTATGATTTGTCATGAATTAACATTTCTTCTGCCCTAGCTTTGTGCTTTTATGAGCTTGATGAAGAATCTATATTGGTGACCTAAATCCTTTAGAATGATATTAGGTCTGTGGCAAATAGTCATCTGTCCAAAACTTTTTGCATGGCGGACTTTGATGATGACAATATTCCCTTTGTTCGGCCTATGGCTTTGTAAGAACTGTGGGATTACTTCTTCGGTCCTAAGCTTCGTGCTTTTTCGGACATGTTGAAGAAGTGAAGCTCCTTCGATCTTAGCTTTGTGCTTGATAGATTTATTGAAGGATAATGTTTCCAAATTTGATAGGAGTTTTTATTGTGGCTTGGTGCCTTTGAGTTGATTGAGATTTTTCTGAATTTTGCCTCAATCCATTTGTTAGTTGAGAAAATCTTTTGAATCTGAACTGCTTTGATTTGCTATATTAGACAAATATCAAACTTGATAGTATTTGTCATCGGGCTAACAAAACATGCGCTTTCCTACTACGGCCTCTTATAACGGCTTGTTGAGTAAGTAAAGCTATCAGTGGCTCGGCCACATATAGGCTTGTTGAGACTGATATTATATCTGTTTGAGCACTGGACTTGTACTATAACAGTTCATACTTGTCGAATTTGATTTGATGAAGTTGCAGATTAAAATTTCTTCTCAATCTGAACTTTGAGATTTTGGCAAAATTTTTACGATGAATGCATATTTGCCTGCTTGAAGGCATCAGCTTCTGCCCCATATTTATGCTGTGATAGCTTCATGAATAATTTTAAATATTTATTTGGAGTTCGATGATAACCCAAATAAATATTTAAAATGCCCCCTGCCTTGAAGGGAAATTTCATCCGTCATCAGATTTTTGGCATTTTTAAACTTAAAAATGCCCCCTGTCTTGTGGGAGAATTTCTAAGACATCTTAGAAATATTTTCTTTATTTATAAGAGAATAATCTTCAGCTTATTTTTCTTAAGAATGATATTTCTTCAAGTATCTCCCATTAATCGGGGGCATAGGTCGTCGACCTTCTAAATCAATAAGTTGATATGCTCCACCTTGGTACACCTTCTCGATGACAAAAGGACCTTCCCAATTTGGTTCAAATTTTCCACCAATCCTTCGGTGTGGGATAATGGGTCTTCTCAGCACTAGGATCAATTCTCCTTCTTGAAATGCTCGAGGTCGTACCATACGGTCAAAAGATTTCACCATTCTTGCTCGATAAATCTCTAGATTTTGTTGAGCCTGGAGTCGGACTTCATCCAACGCATCAAGCTCTTCCATTCGTAGGCGAGCATTTTGTTCTTCTGTGAGATCATACTGAATAGCTACCCGAAGTGACGGCAGTTCAACTTCAAGTGGCAGTACAGCTTCAGCTCCAAACACCAGTGCATAAGGAGTTGCTTTCGTTGGTGTCTTGTATGTAGTACGATATGCCCATAATGCTTCTGCTAACTTAGTATGCCATTCTCTTTTATTCTTAGTAAGAATTTTTCTTAGCAGCTTAACGAGTGTTTTATTGAAGGCTTCTGCTAATCCATTTGCCCTTGGATTATAGATTGATGAATATCGCCAATCAATTTTGTGTTGCTCAATGAATTTGTAAATCTTAGTACTTTTGAAAGCTGGACCATTATCTGAGATGATGCGACGGGGTACACCAAATCTGTAGACAATGTTATGAGTAAAGAAGTTAATCACATGATGAGCAGTGACTTCTTTGAATGGAACTGCTTCAGCCCATTTAGAAAAATAGTCTGTTGCCGCTAATATAAAGCGATGTCCAGCAGATGATGGTGGATCAATTGGCCCTATTACATCTGTTCCCCAGCATTCGAATGGCCAAGATGCTATAGTGGGATGTAAAGGATTTGGAGGTTGATGTATAATATTGCCATGAATTTGACATTCGTGGCATATATCTGCATGATTTGTGCAGTCCTTTACCATTGATGGCCAGTAATAACCCATCCTTTTAACCTTAATGGCCATTTTAGGACCTGATCGATGTGCACCGCATAGTCCTTCATGAACTTCAGAGATAACTTTATCAGCTTCATTTCTCCCTAAACATCACAGCCACATTTGCTCAAATGACCTTCGATATAGCGTATTGTTGACAAACGCATATCGCAATGCTCTCTTCTTGATCTGTGTAGCTAATGATTTATCTGCGGGAAGTTTGTTTTCTCTGAAGTAGTCGATGAAAGGCTGCCTCCAGTCATTCTGCTCTTCAACTTCTAGGCATTCAAGCCATGATTCAGAGGCTCTACCAAATTTTCTTCCTGTAAACATCTGAGGTTTATCTTGTTGATTTTCAGGAATAATTTGTTGGGGAGATTGAGGAATAACCGAAGTTATATCCTCCTGACTTGGATTTGATGACCCCTCTTCCTGCGGGGAATACAGAATTGCTGGCTCTAGTACTCGTCGTGTATTAACACTGATTAGTACCGGCTCGTCATTCATGCTCGCCATTTCTTTAGCAAGTTTTGCTAAAGAATCTGCTTTACTGTTATGAGCTCGAGATACTTGAATTAATGTGACATTTGTAATTTGCTTCATGAGCTCGAGAACTCGCCTATGATAGTGAATCAATCCGATTCTGCTAATTTTATAAATACCCATTACTTGATTTATAATGAGTTGAGAATCACCAAAAACTTTAAGATTTTGAATTTCCATTGAAATAGCGATCTCAAGACCCGCTATTAAAGCTTCATATTCTGCTTCATTGTTAGTTCTGGGTTCGGTTAAACCAAATGAGAATCTCATTATCCCTCCATTTGGTGCTATGAAAATAAGACCGATACCCGCTCGAGCTTTGGGGAGGTTTGGTGGTTGGGCAGGTTTAATTGATGATGCACCATCAAAATACATTTCCCATACTTGTGATTTCTCTTCTTCTAGAACAACCAGAATTTGTTCATCAGGAAGATCGTCATTGAGCGGAGAGTCTGCAGGAACGGCATGTGCGGCAAGAAAATCTGCTAAAACTTGCCCTTTCACTGCTTTTTGAGGGACATATGTGATATCAAACTGCAGAAGTATTACTGCCCACCTGGCTAGGCGACCTGTCAACGCTGGTCTTGTCATCAAGAATTTCAGCGGATCGATCTTTGATATCAGTGTAATTTTATGAGACAACATATAATGGCGGAGCTTTTGGACTGCAAAAATTAACGCCAGACAGTGTTTCTCAATTGGAGAGTAGCGTATTTCTGCTCCTATCAATCTTCGACTGATATAGTATAGTGCATTTTCTTTGCCTTCTTCATTGTGCTGAGCTAACAACGCTCCAAGGGACTCTTCCAACGCTGCGGTGTATAGAATAAGAGGCTTCCCTGAAATTGGTGCTGCAAGGATGGGTGAGCTCAGAAGATATCTCTTAATACTGTCAAAAGCTTCTTGGCATTCATCATCCCATTTAAAACGAACGTCTTTCTTCATCAGCTTTGCAAATGGTTGACATCTGCCTGATAAATTTGAAATGAACCGTCGTATAAATGCAAGTTGTCCTTGTAAAGAACGAAGTTGACGGAGACTTTTCGGAGGCGGCATTTCTATGATTGCCTTAACTTTGTTAGGATCTACTTCAATTCCTCTGTGTCGTACAACGTACCCAAGGAATTTTCCTGAAGAAACTCCAAAAGCACATTTGAGTGGATTCATTTTGAGATTGAATTTTTTGATTCTTTCGAATACAATTCTCAAATCTTGAAGGTGATCTTTTCGATCTATGCTTTTTACAACAAGATCATCTACATAACATTCAACTTTCTGGTGGATAAGCTCATCAAATATATGCGTCATAGCTCTTTGGTATGTAGCTCCAGCATTCTTCAAACCGAAAGGCATGACTGTGTAGCAAAATATACCGATAGGAGTTCTGAAAGATGTGTGCTTTTCATCTTCAGGTGCCATTTTGATTTGGTTATATCCCGACGACCCATCCATAAATGAAAATATATCATAATTGGATGTATTGTCAACCAACAGTTCTGATATTGGAAGTGGGAAGTCGTCTTTTGGACACGCCTTGTTAAGATCTCGAAAATCGATGCATATGCGAATTTGTCCATTCTTCTTTTTCACAGGGACAATGTTGGCTATCCAATCAGCATATTTTTCTTCTCGAATGAAACCTGCTTCGATGAGCTTTTTGGTTTCTGCAATCACTTGTTCTTCGATCTCCAATCTCATTCGCCTTGGAGCTTGTTTAACAGGTACTGCACCTGATTTGATTGCTAATTTGTGAACAGCTATGTCAGAGGATAAGCCTGGCATTTCATCGTATGTCCAAGCAAAGCAGTCCCTGAATTCACTGAGTAATGCTTTCATCTTTTCAACTTTATTCTTGGAGAGAAGTGCACTAATAAAGGTCGGGCGAGGGTCCTCATCAGTTCCCAAATTTATTTCCCTCAGCTCATCCATGGTAGCGGCCTGTCCACCATCTTCAAGTTCTTCTGGTGCAGGTTTAGCTTCCACATCTTTCTCTTCATTTATATCCATATTTTCATCAATTGGATATTTGTCATTTATCGCATAACATACATCTCGTTCAGTATGTTTTGCTTCCACAAATCCCAAGCCTTTTGTATCACGATTACCCATTTTTGATAATTCATGACACCACATTCTTTGAAAGAAACGTGCTCGTCGTCGAGTGACCATATTATGAATTCCAGATTTTTCTATCATTTGCTGAATTCTTTTGGGACAATATCTAGGCATCTCTGTAAGAATTATCTCTTCATCTTCATCGAAATTCCCAAGCTCATTGATATTATCTTCTTGATACTCTCCAAATTTGTAAAATAAACTTCCCGGTCCACTACTTCCACGTAGGGGAGGTACATAAAATGTTTTCAGCTCTTCAAAACTATGAACCTCAAGGGATACGATTTCTCTAAAATATTGTGGAGGGATTAGTGTAACCACAAAAGTATTCTCCCTTGGCTTTTCTTTAATCAAAGGCTTGTGGATTTCAGATACATCATCATCTTCCTCTGTGTCACTTCCCAAATGGAGTATAACTTTATTTGATCTAGACATTGTATTAGTCTTTTTAGGAAGATTTGGTATCACGCTCTTTCTTCCTATAAGCTTTTCTTCAACTTCTTTGAACTGTTTTGTACTCCTTGTAGTAGATGCTTTACTTGCAGAAAATTTTATCGGCTTTACTTTATTTGGAATAAAGTATTTTGCATCATCATAAATTTTTACTTCGTGGACTGCGAAGGGTTGTATATCTCCAGAAATTCTGAACTCTTCCCCATCCTTTAGATATTTCATGCATTGGTGCATAGTTGATGGAATAAGACCATTCTCATGGAGCCAAGGTCTACCCAAGAGTGCCTTGAATGAAGTGTCCGCATCGATAATATGAAATTTGGCTTCTGTGTACAGTTCTCCAAATTTCAGTGGAAGAACAAACGAACCAACAGTTTTTTGTCCTTTCTCGTTAAAGCCGTGCACCATAAGTTTATCTGACCCTAGATGCTGAATATCTAGAGATAATGATCTCAATGTGCGCAAGCTCATAAGGTTTATTGAAGATCCAGGGTCAATCAGGATTCGTCTTATTATGATGCCATCACTTTCTGCCGTGACATATAAAGGGCGATTATGTTCCGCAGTCCCCAACATGAGATCTTCTTCAGAGAATGTAATAACAGGTTCATTTCTGGCATGAAGAACTTCGCTCAAACATCTTTCTGCGAAATATGCTTCATATCTCTCTGGATTTTTGAGAGCCTGTATCAAAGTTTCTCGAAGATCTTTTGACATCAGAAGAGCTTCATAGATGCTGAGCTGTGCTGGGATTTTCCTCAAATGGGAAATGATATTATACTCTATCCCTTTATTTGTATCACATTTCTTCTTATGATCTTTAGAGATGATTTCTTCGTTGATAATTATATCTTTTCCCTTGTCTTTGCTTGATAACCCCTTTTTTAGCGGCGGCGGTTGCAGTACTTTACCGCTTCTTAACTGTACTTGAGCCACTTCATTCGATTCGATGAAGTTTTTGTTGAATATTCAGAGTCTTCATTTAGCTTCACATGCTCCATTCGTGAAGCTATTTGCTGATCTGACTCATCTTCACTTGGAAAACATAGCTCTTCTTCGGAGTTATAATCTGTTTGTAGTACCATCAGACATGACTCAGATGTCATTTTATCAGTCATTTTTGTGGGAGATATTGCTATCTGACCCCTATCATGACCTTTTACAGAATCGCTTTGACCTATATTTAATGTCACTGAGATGACTCGACATGTCTCTACATGGAGTTGATCTTCATCTTCTTGTTCATCATCTTCCACTTCTGATTGGTCTATTTGAAGCTTGGACATAAAATCCGCAAGTGTTATAGGTCGCCTCGATGGTTGATGATAATCCTCCAAATTGTTGATAATTTTTTGAAGTGTTGTTGTTTTCTTCTTCTGCTTGATGCGCTTATTTGAGTTATTGAATTTCTTGGAGGATGTTTTATAGAACCGCTTCGTATTAGGACGTCTCCGAGTTAATGACCTGGAAGTGGATGCACCAGAATTTGGATTTCTTTTTAATTCAAGCACTGGTTCTGTAGAGGATTTCCATTTGATGCTGGGAATTCCTTCCAGTTGTTTGATCATCTTTATTGTCTTCTTGGAGATTACGGTCTGCCATTCATCTTTTTCTGGCATTATTTTTCCTTTCATTTTATCTCCTTCCTTAATCAGAGGTATAGGAGAAGACATAATCACCTTCACAGACTCATTCTTTGGGTGAACTAAAACGCTATTCGATAGCGTGAATTCACCATTTTTATACTTTCTTTCAAGCCAGTCTTTGAAGACATAACAATCTTCAATAGGGTGACTGATAACTCGGTGATATGGGCAATAACTTGGATCATCTTTTTGATCAGCTTCTTCGGGTCTTTTACACTCTGGTAATTCAAGACCAGCTTTAAGCGCTTGTTTGAATAGCTTTGCCACACTTTCCCTTTTAAAAGAATATTCTCTATTCATTTTCTCTTTAAGGGATGTGATTCGATCACCAGTTCTTGGCTTCGAACGTTCTCCTCCATTACGGAAAGTTTGAGATCTATTATTTCCTCCCAAAATTAGTTTTGGCTGGGGTTTATTGTACTGCTTCCCATTATCATCTCTAGGAGTAGATTGTTTCTCTTTGTCAATCCTTAAAGATGATGTGGAATAGATTTCATCTCTCCTATTATCCACAGCTTTATTCTTTCGGGGTTTATCTGAATGATATTCAGACTTAGACAAGTTCAATTTTTCGAATTTAGCTACTCTGTCTAGTAGCTCTTGATAAGTGCTGATGGAGGCCATGCATAAAAATGGTAACATCTTATCATCGATGTTTCCCATTAGCAGTTGAACGGCATGCTCCTCTTCCAATTGTTGTTCGCATTTCATACTCATGTTGCGCCAGCGGGTGATGTACTTTGTCACCGATTCGCCCTTTTTTCGTTTCTCTAAGGCAAGGTCAGCGATAGTAGTCTTCTCGGTAGCACTAGCGAACCTTTTCACGAACATATTTTCTAATTCTGCAAATGTCTTAACAGAATCATTAGGAAGCTCGGTGTACCATTCAAAAGCAGTCGCAGTCAAACTACTAATGAATTGGCGGAAGAGTAGAGCATCAACACCCCCAGTATTTCCACAGGTTGCTTTAAACTGAGCCAAGTGTTGTTTTGGATTGCCGGTGCCATTAAAAGTGTTGAACTTAGGCACTGAGTAACCTTTAGGGTAGGGTACTTGATCGTACTCAGCCGGATATGGGCGACCCTTACTCACAAACTTCTCAACATGCTCTGAGGCAATAACAGCTTTAATCTTTTCGTTGATGATTGATTCTAGTTGTGGAGTCATCATTGGCTCAGATGCACTTGTAATGTTTTGATGGGTTTGTGGATGAACATGTTGATCATCCTCATTTCCTTCTTCATTTCTGGTTCGTATTCCAGACACCTGGGGTATTGCATCGATTGACAGATTAGTAGGAATACTACTTGATATCTGCTGATGAACTGGTTGATTTTGACGATCAACTGGCTGAGTAAGTGCAGGAGTAGTAAGGACGTTCTTTTGCATTAACTGCATCATCACAGTCATCTGTGCCATCATTTCTGTCATCTTGTTATTCAGTTCTGATATCTCCTTATCCTTCTCCTTCATTTGAAGTTTCAAACGCTTTTGTGTTTGTGCTAGTGTCTCAGCGAGCACTTCTTCTTCTTGATCATCATTCGGCTCATCACCTGAAGGGACTTCTTCTTCTTCTAACTGCTCGTACTGAGCTTGATCTTCTTGAGATGTTGTTTTAGAAGAAGTGGGCACTGCTTCGTTGCGTCGTCTATAGCCACGTGTTTGATGTGGCTCATCACCATGTCCCACCATATAGACTACCTCAACCTCCATGGTGTCTTCATCCTTATCATTTTCTTGTACTCGAATTTCAGAACGACGTTTCCAGTAGATTTCTGGCTCTCCATGCGGTATAGGAACTTCTTCAATTGAAGGAGTAAGATCAAAGTTGACCTTTTTGTGAGAGGATGAGGATGATTGGCAATAGGATTCCTTGGAAGATTTTTCAAGGTGTCGACTATTGCGAATGTCATGAATAGGAACCTTTTCCTTAGGTACCCATTGTTGACGATTTTTATGAAAGGCGGATCTCTGGGAGGCTGCACCAGATGTCACGCCCAGATCAGTTCCTCTTTCTCTTTTATCTTCTCTGCGAGGCTTTGGCCTCCAGATTTCTTTTCCTTTTTGCTGGGACCTTTCGACGACGGATCCCTGAACCCGAAGTTCAGGCGTCACGCCCCGATGCTCACCACGAGAGGAATAGTTTCTTTCTTTTCTTTCTGCCGCAAGGGATATGCGTTCCCTTGGCGGAGTTCTTTTTGCTTCAATTATCAAGGGCTGCTGATATTTCCTCTTCTTCAGACCTTTCTCTTTCACAGTCTTTAGAACTCGATATACTCGAGCTGAGAGAGTCTCGGGTTCTTTCTTCCTTGGAGGGATTAGAGCTTCAGGCCGTTGATCCCAGAAAGATTTCTTTAGCTCCCCAGTAGAGCTATTTCTCTTAACCCATTTCAAATTTGCAAACCCATTCCGGGTTGGAATGGTAGCTTCAGGTTCTTGGGCTGGTAGGTTAGAGGGATGAGTTGGCACCAGTTGCTGCTGAGCTCGGAGTTCAGCATTCTTCTTCCTTATCTGCCTCCTTGTGAGCCTTCCTCCAGATGAGGAGGCTTCAGCATCGTAATTTCCAGGTGCAGATAACCTGGTCGGCAGAGTGGTACCCCTGGCAGGTATCACAGATATTCTTCCTCCAACTACAACTCTCTCAGTGGCTGAGGCCTTGGGCTGTGATAGCCTTTCAAATACTGAGGTCCTATTTTGTTGAACTGCCTTTGCAGTAGCAGTTCTACCAGCTCCTGGTTGTTGCACGGAATAAGCACGTCGTGCATTAGTGTCAGCAGAATTAGGCCCCGCAGGATGGCCTTGAACAGTCAAGCCTTGAATAGGTACAGCGGCAGCCTTTGCAGTAGCTGCAGAAAACTCTAAGCTACCAAACCGGATGGTGGCTTCAGAATTTCCAGTGTTGATGACAGCATTAGCTAGCTGAATGCTAGCACCTCGTCCCAGTTGGACGGTGAAGGGTGTATTTTGTAGTTCCATTCTGCACAATTGAAAGGAAAGGGTTAGTATGCAGAATTGATACATTACCCTACACTTTCAAAGTGCAAAGACTAGACAGAATAAAAAAATATACGTATAAAATCGTATTTGATTGCATATTTTTAAACCCTAAATTTAATGAACTTATTAGAATTTTAATAATTTTATTGCTATTATATTTTGTATATAACTAGCCAAAGATGGAAAGAGAAACCATCCCCAGCGGAGTCGCCAGAAATCTGTGGGCTCCGAAAAATTCCTAATTTTAGGATGTGTGATCCTGGGGGAATTTTCAGAAGGCAGATTGGGTTTTATTAGATAAGACACTACCCAGAGATTTCGCCCTCATTTGGTGAGGACTTTTTATATCTGAGTTCTGGTTTCCTATAGGCGCAAGCCCCTATAGTTAATTACCCCTCCCGATAATAGGAGAGAACTTTCGATTAAAGCTAGTCTTAAAAGAGGTCAAATAGGTTATAAACCTATCGTATAATAGCAACAAGTTTAGGGTTTAAATTTTGAATTTGGAAGTTTGAAATTTGGAATTTTATCACCATAAACTTAAAACTGGTGGTGGGGGGAATGAAGACGAGCCCGATCAAGATCCCATGGTTCCGTCGTCCCGGGCTGTCATAATCCTTGGTCTACTTAGTCAGAGGAGGTAGTCGACCCAACCTGACAGAAGGCACCTTGTCGGCAGCCATGGGTTGCTTCGTCCAAGAATACCTTGTAGACCTGGGTTGGTATTTGTCTAAGGGGATATATCTGAATCCACCTTAGCCGACAGAGGGCTTTATGCCTATCGAATATACCCTATGATTCATAACTCAAGGGTTTGACGCCTTTAGGGAACATACGGGCTTTGGCCGTGATCGTAATATAATGGTGCCATTTTGCGGCAAAACCACCCGATCAGAGGGCACGTGCCACGTCCCTGTTGGCAAGAGACTATTTGAGGATGAATCAAAGTGATACACCCAACATAACATTCGCTCTTTGTAAGCTGAGGTTAATTTCAAATTTATCACCCCGACAAACGGTTGCGGGAGGTGGATGATTTTTAGTTTTGAGTTTTTAGATGATTGATTTCGAAAATTTGGACTTTTGTTTGATTAGAGATTTGACCCCTCCGGTTGAGATTTCCAGTCAACATGGCCATCATCGGGGTGACATTAAGGTCACATGTATTTTTGTAGGATTTTGGGAGACATTTTATTATTCAAGTCATGTCGACTCCAGTCCTCTCAAGGAGGAGGATGAAACTTGAATATTTAACCCGCGCAGCATTCTCAGATCGTTGGATTTGAGATTTATATGCGACGATCGGAGCACATACGGGTTGTAGTATTTGACCCTGCGCAGCATTCTCGATCATTAGATTTGAGATTTAGAAGTGACGATTGGAGCACATGCGGGTATGTAGCATTTGACCCTGCGCAGCATTCTCGGACAATGGTGTTTGTTACTTTAATGCCCTGACCGGAGCACATGCAGGGATGAATTTAATTTAATGGATAATATTTAATACAAAAGGGGTATTTTAAAATATTTAAATATGATCCATTATGTGAGAGTGGTTTTATTTAAGAAATGCTCAAATTCTCATTTAAGGGCCTACGAACGCCTTCTGTCCGCTTGTACACATGTTGCGGATCCGGTGGCGTTGTTCTAATTTAGGCTTCATTTGTAACACATAGAAGATATTCCTTTATTGTTATTGTCCCACTTAACATAGCTTGCATGGAATGCTTGTTCAATAGGCATTAGGAGATCGTACTTGTATTTGTAGGAGAATTATCTTGCTTGCTATAAGTTCCCCTATTCTCCCCCATATGTAGACCGATTTATTTGATACAAATTCCTTGTCCTTGCTTGTAGAATAGTTGTTGTGGGCATTATGGATTCCATATTCTTGCTTATAAGTGAATGATAATAAGAATTAGAACTTCCCCACTTCTATTCTAGATAGACTAGTTTATTTTGTAAGAGCTTCTCGTATGCCTGTAGCATAAATCATAGAGCACACTACAAATTCTCTAACTTTCATTCACAAGTAAATTGTAGTGTGTAACGTTCAGTTCTATAAAGACCTTGAGTGATGTTAAGTCTTGATACATGTCGATCTCCACATAGAAAAGGATTTCCAAAGAACTTTTATAAGGGAATCTAGAGAAGTTCTTTGTTGCAAGACATTAACCGACAGTTAAATGTCAAATGCTATATTATTATATGTTTTTCATGAAAATTTATTCAACCTATCCATATAAAAAATTATACACTTTAAAAAGTCTCAATCATATGAGACAAATTAAACACTAATTGCTTTTCAATTTGTTGTGTACCCATTAATATCTAGTAATATTATTAATCCCTTCCAATATGATAGGTTTATGATATGACTGCTCAACAACCATTTTGGTTTCCAAATTGATTGATTTAGTAAGGGCTCAAATAATATTGCCATTTCTTTGAGTGCGAGATATTAATGAAAAAAACCTATATTTGAATGTATCAAATATCAAGTCAATTGCAAATCGAATTAGATTTGAATCCATTTCAAATTTGAGTCCAGTTCGAGCTTGAGTTTGAGTTCAAATCTTAAAAAAAATGATTTTATATTTGAATTTTGAAATTTCAAATTAATCAAATTAAATTGCTCAATTGAATGTTCTCCAATTTGTTCAAGTCCAGTATTTTTGAGGAAAATCCGGCAGCCTCCCGGCGTCTCCTCCCCACCGAGGGAGAAATCGGGACGGCACTGCCGTAATTCTTCCCGCCCGGATCAAAGATCGACGGCGCGAGGTCTTCAAAAGTTTAAAACCATCATACCCGGATCAAAGATCGACGGCGTATGGTCTTCAAAATTTAAAATCATCATACCCGGATCAAAGATCGACGGCGTATGGTCTTCGACACCTATTGAAAATCATTTTATTTTTCTCTCTTTTATTTTAATTTAATTATATTATATTATAATAAAAAATATATATATCATGATATATATTTATTATAATATAATACAACAATATTATATTATAATATTGTTCTGTTATATTAATATAATATAATATATAATTATATTATATTGTTATATTATACTGTTAATATAGTATAACTTTTATATACTATTATATATATTATATATAATATATATAATAACATATTAATATAACAGAGAGGGAGAGAGGTAGGTATCGGGAGGAGCAAAGCCAGGAGTCGGGCTAGGGCAGAGGCGGAGGGATCACGCACGGAGACGGCGGAGGCGGTGGCTGGCCTGGCCGGAGGCAGGCGGGTCCGACGGAGAGTCCTTGGTCGGCGACGGAGGCGGCGACGTTGGTCGGCTCAGGCGGGAGGACGGTCGGAGAGGCGACGGGTCGGTGGAAGCAGATCGGCGTCGGAGCAAGAGGTAAGTTTCTAAACTTGATTTCTTCTTCTCTCTGTGCGTGAGTGTGCGTATCCTCCTAACCGTCCGAATCGAGAAGGATTTTATGTCGTGAGTATGTCGGTTTGCAATTTTTTTTGAACGAACAGTTGTGAGGTGGGACCGGAGGCGATTGTGTCGTTTGG
The DNA here is from genome assembly GCA_022539455.1 of Dendrobium nobile. Lineage (NCBI taxonomy): Eukaryota > Viridiplantae > Streptophyta > Magnoliopsida > Asparagales > Orchidaceae > Dendrobium > Dendrobium nobile. The sequence goes on along the minus strand of CM039736.1, from coordinate 916,634 downwards.
GTATGTCGGTGGTTTTGCCATTACAGTCAACAATTTTATTCTAAAAAATTGTTTTAGAAAGCAGGAAAAAAGCTATCCTAAACTAATCCTAAAATAATACATCACAAATAATTTTAATTTAAAAAATTTCTAATCAACCTCCACACTTTGCATATAAAATTAATGGAATCTTTAAAAGGAACACTTTTCCATATCATCAATTCTTTGCTCTATTTATCATCAAGTATCCAACTAACTTCATGTCTTCTTTTCATTCATCTCTATACTAGATCAGAATGTCGATATTTGATTAAACTATTGAAAATACTTGGTCAGCATATAGCTTCACTGTTTTTCAAGCTTGTTTTCCCCACAAGAAATAAGCCATATCTTATTATAGAACGCCATCCTTTAATATTATTTAATAATTTTAAAAATTGTGCAAACTTTACAGTAATGATGTAATTAAATGATTTTTGTTTAATTCAGGAATTATAAAACATTGTAAGAAACAATATATAGTGAAATAAATTTATATAATCGTGAACTATTTTTCAAATTTCTTTCAATTGTTTGTCAAATATTTGATGGAATAAAATATTTTGTTATAATAAAAGTTTAATATCATCAATTTTATGATAATTAAATAATAAAAATAGCCTATTATTTTGTTGTAAAAAAACAATTCAACCAGCCACGTGTCGAGAGGAATCACAACCACAATATGATGATAGATATAAATTAGTTTATTTTGAAAATTTTGAGCCATTTAAATGAATGGCCAATTTCTCTACAGTTGGCGTCGATTGATGATGAGACTATATATTCAATCACCAAATCTTTTTTTTTTTTTAATATTTTTGAGGTTAAAAAATTCAAAGAAATATTTGCATGTGAAATTCATGCATGGTCAACTTTTAAATTATTAGATTTTTTTTTATATATAAATTTAAACTTATTTGTTAATATTAATTTAAAAAGATTGTTTAATGAATTTAAACGCTACCAAAAAAGTGGGATTTATGTAGCGGTTTTAAAATCGTTGCTATAGATATCTTTTCCCAGCGTTTTTAGTATCACTGCAAAGAAATTTGTAGTGGTTAAAACCTCAGGGTAAGGTTAAATTTTTGTGCTGCGATAGTACAATTTTCTGATAGTGAAACTTGATTCGTCTTAGTTTTATTACACTATATGTAGAACAATGTTATTTTTCTCTTACATTCACATCAACACAACCCCATATAAACAAGCAAACCTGTGCCTTGCATTTAAATATTTAATAGAGGTCAACGAGCAAGATGTTATCAAGTATCTTATAATAGTTATGATATAAATAAAAATAAATTTCATAAGAGTTTATATTCATATAGTTTGGTATGTCATTTCAAAATGATTCATAAATAGGCTCGATCCATTAGATCGATGCAACACAATTTTAAATGAGAAGTTATGACACAATTATTCAATGGCAACATTCTAAAAATAAGATTGGCATTTGATATGCTCACGACTTTATCTATTTTTAATACATTTATAAAATGACTTGATGCTTAGAATTCCGAATCTTACATTTCTATATATGACACGTAGAATTCCTAAGTTGCAACTAACTTTAAATTTCCAAGAACCTCCTCACACTCAATTGCATTCAATCCACCACTTCATGAGGATCATCGAGCATAATGGACTCTTAGTTTTGACAAACATGATTTAAGATTTTTTATAAATTTTGATATTTGTAGCTTGAAGTTGAGGAAGTTGCATTTCTTTGAATTATCTTCTTAATCAAATTGCATGAATTATAGATGATCATGTTACAATATATTATACCAATATTTTATTTTAGAATAGTCATGTGAATGCCTTATCACACTACTAGAAAATAAATCATATGTTATTTTTTTTAATCATCCATATCTCCTCCTTAGTCACTATAAGTGAGACAATAAAGTCAAAAATTGTTAAAAAATTATATAAGAGTCCATTAGAGATGATGCCTCAAAAATAATGATGAATCCTCCATATTATTTTCAGATATATCACATTTGTCTCGTCTATATATCATCTAACTAATCCAACTCCATAAAAAAAATTATGGTTTTATGCATGTCAAGTGCCACAAGCTTCAAACCTAGCTTCTATAAAGAGTAGGATTGTGAGACCTCGTTCCCTTACTGTTCCTCTCTAATTTGGATTTTCCTCTCAGAATCGTCCGGGACGATAGTGGGATCGTCCAAGCCGATCTGCACTGTAGAAAATATCGGCCTGAGAATAGTCCTGGGAACCGTCCAGGACGATTTTTTTGGTCTGATCGTCCCGGGACGATTTGGCGATCGGCCGGGCCGATCTGCTTAATGATAAATGAAAATCAGCTCGTTTTGATGAGAGAGAAAATCATTTTAAAACAAAATATCTTTTTTGAGGAGAGAGAAAGAGAAAAGGAAAAAGAGGAAACTTGGTTTTGGAGGCCGCGGAGCGCTTTTCGTCCGACGTCGCTGTTGGGAAAAGTGAAGATCTCGTGGTAAGGACTCCGAACCCTATTTCTGTTTTCAAAGATATTGAGTTTTGACTGAGTTACGATCCGTTTTGTGTTTTCGTAGTCGACTTTTCGACATGATTTTGATTTGACACAACTTTCACCGCACAACTTTTGATATGTTATAGATATGATTATTACACACGATTTGAGTATTTTCTGCGACGATTTTACCGGTTGGAATTGATTCTACGCGATTTTAATCGAATAGAATTATATCAGGACTTGATTTGATTTGATTTCTATAGAATAATAGTCTTGCATTGATGTCGTGAATATTCTGTTGTAATTTGGTAGAATTTGGAAATTGTGTCTTTTTGCAGTATTTTTGTGTAAATTTGACCGACTGCCGTTACGCTGCCCGATTTTCGTATGATTTCCGAATTTTCTGGAATTGATAGATTGAATTGAGATGTGTATGATTATTGGTATGATTGTATTGGATTGATTTAATATTGATTATTGCATCGATTATGGATTGTTTATTGAACTGATTATTGATTGACTATTGATACTGGAACCCAAGTGGAACCTGGTTGAACGTTGGTGAAGATTGATATTGACCTGTACAGGATGGTGGGCCGACGGATTTTCCTTTAAACCATTGATCATTGATATAACGATTGGGAGTTATAAGGAGTTTATATGCCGACGGGCGGCCGACGGACAAAAAGAGTGACGACTCTTATTGATAGACCAACGTACTACAACAGCAACGGATTCTACAACAGCAACATGACCAGTTGATTTTACTTGTCCAGTATATAGTATTGAATTGCATGTTTACTGTATTGATTTATAGATTCATTGTTTTATAGATTCCTGCTTTATCGACTTTGATTGGATTTACTAGATCGTACGGTTTCATTGATTTCACTGATTGATTGCTGTGCATCGACATTGAGCATTGATATAGAAATGGATTGATATAGATATTGCATTGATAGCATGGACATGAATAGTATAGAATCATTGACACTGTTGTTTATAGATTCATTGATTTCTGCTTATAGATTCATTGTTACTACTGCCTATGGATTTATTGATCTCGCTTATAGATATTACTGATAGACCGTATTGATTTGATTTGATAGCGATTGATTTATCGTATTGATTGATTCGACGATTTGATTGATTTGACGGATTGACTGATTTTCTTCTATGTACGGATTTCTTCGAGATTGATTTGAATTGATCGAGCTTGATTTATTGATTTGCCTGCTGCTACATTGACTGGTTTTATTGACTATGGATTTCCGTATTGCACCGATTCATTGACCATTGACTGAAATAGATTTGATTGACTGTGATTGACTGACATGCATATTGATAGCATAGCCGTGCTTTGATTTCAGTTATAGGTATTAGGTGACCTGCTGGGCTTTGTAAAGCTCATTATATGTGGTTGAATTTTCAGGTCAGGGCAAGGGAGCAGAAGATAGGAATTGATCCAGATCTTCAGGTTTTTGTCTTTTGATTGTTAGTGATTCTTTTGTACTCAGGATAGATTTCAGAACTGGTGATTGTAGCGTAGTTCCTGAGTATTGTATATGAACTTTTGAGTTTGGATCGACTTGTATATTGATGTTTTAAATTTCATAGATGTTTGATAGACTGTTAATTGAAGGTTTTAGATAACTCTGGTAAATTGTTTGAGTAATTGATTGACATTCTTTCCAAGTTAGATCTTGGGGCATGACAAGTTTTGGTATCAGAGCAGTATTATTGGAAGAATGGATTGTTACCAGAGTTGTAGGATTGGATTGATAAGTGGGTAGATTGGGTAGTTGTAAGAGCTTCATTGGCATACATAATTGCATGTGTGTATCATGTATTCTGAATTGTGCAGGTGAAAAGATATGGATCATCCGGCAGAATCAAGTGTACCGAATGAGCAACACAGTGCAGCCCCAGTACCATCAAAGAGTATGATGCAGTTGGCTACTGCGATTGCACATGTAATGGGGGATGCTCAGAGCAAAATGAGTGGGAGCAAAGAGGAAGAAGTGGATAGACACTTGCAGATGTTTCATAAGCTGAAGCCTCCGTTGTTTAAGGGAGGTGTGGGACCCCAGGCTGCTGAGGATTGGATCCTGAGGGTGGAAAAGATTTTTGATAGTATGTAGTGTCCGGGAAACAGAAAAGTACCATTAGCTGTGTTCCTGTTTGAGGGTGAAGCGGAGAGATGGTGGATTGGACAGCAAAGAGAGAAATTCCAGGGGAAGACCAATGCTGAGATCACCTGGGATGAGTTCACTGCAGTATTCAGAATGTGGTTTGTACCGCCGTCAGCTCAGCGACAGATGCAGGAAGCTTTCATGAGATTGGAGCAAGGCCGCAAGTCAGTGATGCAGTACGAGGCCGAGTTTACTGCACTTTCGAGGTACGCTGCTCATTTGATTCCTACTCCCGAGGAAAAGTGCTATAGGTTCCTACATGGATTGAACAGAGAGCTGAGGCATCCACTAGTACCTTTCCGGATACATGAGTTCTCTGAGCTAGTGGAGCGGGCCCGATTGATAGAGATTGACTTGGCGACACCGATATCGAGGTACGAGGATACCAGGAGGAGGAGAGATGAGGTACGACGAGATGATTCTGATAGAGATAGAGAGAAGAAAAGCAGATATGAGAGTTCGAGAGGATCTGCATCGGGATCTGTACCGCGATCTGCATCGGTAGTATCGTCTGGTAGTTCTGGAGCATGTATTCACTGTGGTAAACGACATGCAGGTCGATGCTACCTGTTGACGGGGCAGTGCTTTCACTGTGGACAGCAAGGGCACATAGCAGCAGATTGTCCTCAGAAAGGACTGGGTGGACGGACTGATTCTGGCACGGGTTCAGGACAGCAGAGGACTGTTGGTCCGAGGACTTACAGTGAGAGATCAGGGAACCGGATATATGATAGAGCTGTCAGAGATCAGAGAGAGACAGTTGCGCCACGACCTCCTGCACTTCCTCCAGTGGTGCCACGTGTTTACAGTCTACAGCATCATGCAGATCAACAACGCACAGAAAGTTCTACTGGTAAGATTGATTTGACTAACCAATTGATATTGACATTTGATCATGCATATTGACATGTGATTGATTGCATTGTGTGTTTGTATGGATTTCGACGAGTTTTGATTTGGATTTGGATTTGAATCGATTTGTTTTGTGTTGTTTTTGTCTCGTACCTGTAGGGAAATGTCGGGACGACATTTTTCTAAGGTGGGGAGATTGTGAGACCTCGTTCCCTTACTGTTCCTCTCTAATTTGGATTTTCCTCTCAGAATCGTCCGGGATGATAGTGGGATCGTCCAGGCCGATCTGCACTGTAGAAAATATCGGCCTGAGAATAGTCCTGGGAACCGTCCAGGACGATTTTTTTGGTCTGATCGTCCCGGGACGATTTGGCGATCGGCCGGGCCGATCTGCTTAATGATATATGAAAATCAGCTCGTTTTGATGAGAGAGAAAATCATTTTAAAACAAAATATCTGTTTTGAGGAGAGAGAAAGAGAAAAGGAAAAAGAGGAAACTTGGTTTTGGAGGCCGCGGAGCGCTTTTCGTCCGACGTCGCTGTTGGGAAAAGTGAAGATCTCGTGGTAAGGACTCCGAACCTTATTTCTGTTTTCAAAGATATTGAGTTTTGACTGAGTTACGATCCGTTTTGTGTTTTCGTAGTCGACTTTTCGACGTGATTTTGATTTGACACAACTTTCACCGCACAACTTTTGATATGTTATAGATATGATTATTACACACGATTTGAGTATTTTCTGGGACGATTTTACCGGTTGGAATTGATTCTACGCGATTTTAATCGAATAGAATTATATCAGGACTTGATTTGATTTGATTTCTATAGAATAATAGTCTTGCATTGATGTCGTGAATATTCTGTTGTAATTTGGTAGAATTTGGAAATTGTGTCTTTTTGCAGGATTTTTGTGTAAATTTGACCGACTGCCGTTACGCTGCCCGATTTTCGTATGATTTCCGAATTTTCTGGAATTGATAAATTGAATTGAGATGTGTATGATTATTGGTATGATTGTATTGGATTGATTTAATATTGATTATTGCATCGATTATGGATTGTTTATTGAACTGATTATTGATTGACTATTGATACTGGAACCCAAGTGGAACCTGGTTGAACGTTGGTGAAGATTGATATTGACCTGTACAGGATGGTGGGCCGACGGGCTTTCCTTTAAATCATTGATCATTGATATAACGATTGGGAGTTATAAGGAGTTTATATGCCGACGGGCGGCCGACGGGCAAAAAGAGTGACGACTCTTATTGATAGACCAACGTACTACAACAGCAACGGATTCTACAATAGCAACATGACCAGTTGATTTTGCTTGTCCAGTATATAGTATTGAATTGCATGTTTACTGTATTGATTTATAGATTCATTGTTTCATAGATTCCTGCTTTATCGACTTTGATTGGATTTACTAGATCGTACGGTTTCATTGATTTCACTGATTGATTGTTGTGCATCGACATTGAGCATTGATATAGAAATGGATTGATATAGATATTGCATTTAGGGGTGTCAATTCGGGTCAACCCGTCGGGTTCGGGTCGAACCCGACCCGATTCGGATCTAAACGGGTCAACCCGAACCCGACCCGTTTTTGCAAACGGGTCGGACATTTCAACCCGGACCCGACCCGGCCGGGTTGGCGGGTTGACCCGACCCGACCCGCGAGCGAGGCGCCGAGGCGGAGCGGGTTCGCGTCTTCGCGAGCGAGGCGGAGTGGGTTCGCGTCTTCGCAAGCGAGGCGGAGCGGGTTCGCCGTTCGCTTCTTCGCGAGCACCGAGCGACGGACGGACGGAGCCGCGGAGGGCGAGCCAGCGAGACGGGATCGCGAATCCGAATCGCGATCAAGCCATCAAGGGCGGAGCGGCGGAGCCGCGGAGCGCGAGCGGGTTCGCGTCTTTGCGATCGACTGAGCGAGGGCAGGATCGCGAATCCGAATCGCGATCGAGGGCGGAGGGCGACCCGCGACTGGGCGAGTAGGGCAAAAACCGGGTTAAACGGGTTGACCCGCGGGTTGTCGGGTCAACCCGGACCCGACCCGTTTTTCAAACGGGTCAAAATTTTGAACCCGAACCCGACCCGTTTAACAAACGGGTTGACCCGAACCCGGATTTTTCGGGTCGGGTTCGGGTCGGGTTTTCGGGTCGGGTCAGAAATTGACACCCCTAATTGCATTGATATCATGGACATGAATAGTATAGAATCATTGACACTATTGTTTATAGATTCATTGATTTCTGCTTATAGATTCATTGTTACTACTGCCTATGGATTTATTGATCTCGCTTATAGATATTACTAATAGACCGTATTGATTTGATTTGATAGCGATTGATTTATCGTATTGATTGATTCGACGATTTGATTGATTTGACGGATTGACTGATTTTCTTCTGTGTACGGATTTCTTCGAGATTGATTTGAATTGATCGAGCTTGATTTATTGATTTGCCTGCTGCTACATTGACTGGTTTTATTGACTATGGATTTCCGTATTGCACCGATTCATTGACCATTGACTGAAATAGATTTGATTGACTGTGATTGACTGACATGCATATTGATAGCATAGCCGTGCTTTGATTTCAGTTATAGGTATTAGGTGACCTGCTGGGCTTTGTAAAGCTCATTATATGTGGTTGAATTTTCAGGTCAGGGCAAGGGAGCAGAAGATAGGAATTGATCCAGATCTTCAGGTTTTTGTCTTTTGATTGTTAGTGATTCTTTTGTACTCAGGATAGATTTCAGAACTGGTGATTGTAGCGTAGTTCCTGAGTATTGTATATGAACTTTTGAGTTTGGATCGACTTGTATATTGATGTTTTAAATTTCATAAATGTTTGATAGACTGTTAATTGAAGGTTTTAGATAACTCTGGTAAATTGTTTGAGTAATTGATTGACATTCTTTCCAAGTTAGATCTTGGGGCATGACAAGGATTCACCATTTTTTCCTTCATATTTTGATAACTTTACTACATAGTCAACATGGATACTAATGGATTATATATAATCATCCATCTTAAATTTTTGGAGAATTTTACTTGCATAAGCCTCTTGTGACACAAAAAATGTCATCTTTCATTTTCTGTAAATATAAGTAGGAGAAGTCATTAGTCCCTTGTTTTCCTTCTCAAAATCTGAAGTCATGCTTGACGTAAACTTATTAATACATAAGCATCACTTCATATGAAAATAAGATAATTTGCATGCAAAACAACGAGGAATATATCTCAATTTGTATATTTTACACATAATATTAATGGCATTGAACATGACTATTTGTTTTGAAGTAAAAAATTGCAATTGCTAGGCCCTCGCATTAAGTCATAATGTATCCTCTTTCAACATTAAGATTTTTATTCAAGCACATCCTCTACAATTAGGATGTTGCGTATAAACTTCTTTTTCAAGATAAACATTAAAGAAAAAAATATTTTACTTCCATTTAAAAAATCTTTCAACTATTTTAAGTTGTAATTAATAATATCAATCTAATATTTTTTTCATAAAAAAATTTGAGCAAATACCTCAATGATAGTTTATTAATTGTAGCCTTTCAGACTATTTATTTAAATTGTCTATGACCAACATCGATTCAAAAAAGCATCAAACAAAAGTTGTATAAGGTTTGAAACCATACTTGAGAAAAAATCAAAACTTATTTGAACTCCCATTTGTAGATAGCTTCGAATAGAGCTCAAACTTGAGTCGAACATCAAAGAAAGCTTGAATAATTAGGTTTGAACATAGTTTCAAAAGGATCGGGTTGGGTTCAAATAAGGCTTAAGCCATGCTCATATATTGTTTGAATAAGGTTCAAATACAATATATATAACATAATGTGGTCTACTAACTTGTAATAGATCATGCTTCAAGGTTAATACAATAGTATTGAGATTAAAAGACTAAATTTAGCAACAACAAAGAGTCAACTAATATTCATAATACATGAAAATGACAAGCATTATATCATCGAAAAAACATTCAGTGGCATCAATTTAAAAATTATAATTGTTTCGAACAAAAAATTGTTATAAATGTGGTAAACACTTTGCCTTATAAGTAAATAAATTATAGCTTTTAATTCCTCACAACTATAATATAGTTGGACTGCATCTTTCTCCAACTTTGGCGGCCTTATATTTTCTTTGGATGACCACTCTTAGGCATCACCAATGCGACTAACATGACAAATCTCTTTATTTCATTTGGAATCTCTCAAGTGTATTTTTTTAGATGGGATATACACCTAATCATGCTTCATGCGCATATAATATTGAACATAAGGTATAATAATTGACAATCCGATCTTGAGTTACAGCCAACATATGTTCACACAGGGGATCTATAACATCAAACTTTCTTTATGTATGTGCCTTCTCTATTAACATCAATATTAAGGTCATCATCTAGGACAAATAATTTAAATTTAGTAATGAGATAAATGATCAAGCTTTGATCTTTATTGAGGAGTTACCCTAATGCTTCTTTGACTTTTTTTTTTCATTGTAATATTGCACCTATTAAAGAGCTATTTTTGCATAGTGTTCCTAAAAAACTCTAATAGTATAATCACTAAATAGAAACATGCACACTTTGTGATATTGTTGAAGATATTTGAAATACCGATTACCATAAAGTTATATCAACTTTCAGGAAAGAATAAACAAGTCCATCACTCAAAACCAACTTCATTCTTAAGATAAGATGCTATGGCCGAGTTCTTAGCACATATTTTGTCGAAGAACTTGAGAAACTCTACTATTCTTTAAGCCTTAAAAGCCGAGTGATACTCCTCATGACAACTATTATTTTTAAACTTTATCATGATATTTATTTCTACATGATGAGTGCTAGCTTCATGATTTATCTTTTAAAAAATAGTTGATAAAATATTGGCAATATTGTTGTGTTTATCAGAAATAAACACCAAAATTTATAGTGTCTACGACTCTCTCAGCTTAGTCATAAAATACAACCATGACATTATTTTTTGAGTCCACAACTATAAATGCCTCATGATAACTATGAGTATTGACATCTTGCACCACTATTATAAGTGAAATACCTCAATGTGGTGTATTCCAGAATAAACATTTAAGACTGAGTGACATGCACTATTTAATCTTTGAATGTAAACACTCAAAGAAAAAATATACATACTTGAAACATCCTTCACTATATTGTTAATGATCAACAATTGTCCTTGGGCTTTGCTATGTAGCATAATAAAAAAAAATTGATAATTTTTAAAATTGTGTTTTGAAGGAGCCTAAAATATAGGTGACAACTTGCTCACGATGCTGCCAAGCCTCCTCATAAGATAAATTAATATCGCAATCGCTATTCACACATGATATGATCACTTTTGTCGTCATATTAAGATTGAACATTATAAATTTATCTTTGATTATATATCTAATGAGCCACAATTGAATTTGTCGGTGGTCGATTTTACATTCAAGATTATGGTAAGTTTTAAAGCTCATTATATCAAACTTACCAGAATTAGCCAACTTTTCAACTTGCAATCTCTATGACCATATATCCAAAGAGAAATGAATGTTATATATATATATATATATATATATATATATATATATATATATATATATATATATATATATATATATATATATATATATATATATATATATATAACACTTCAACTCCTCTTTGCTTTCAAAAAATTATGCAACATGCAATTCAATAGGGGATAAACTCCACCATGATGCTAGTGAGAGTTATCTATGTGTTCTCCTTTACTTGAATTGTTGATTTTAACCCTACGAGATATCAAGAAATAAAGTATTTTATTTGTTTGCAAGTTTTTAGTTACTCACAAACTTAGGATGACATTTTTAATAGATCATTTACTATTAAAGAATCGATGGAAACACTATCACTCGCACCATGTGCATACATTGTATCACCTATTTATGCATGTGAAACATTCATACAATCACAAACACCAACAATAGACGGTGAACATGTTGATCTTTCATGAACATAATTTGCATACATAGTCATAGTTAAATCCTTCCAAGGAGTACTAGTCAAACATTTGGAAGCTCGATGTTGAATGGATAAGAACATCTCATCCGTGAAAAACTCAAGATCATAATCCATAAGTAGCCCATTAGGAGAAATTGATTATGCTTCACTAAGGCTTTGTTTGGACAACTTTCTTACCGATCTCTAAAGCAGCTTTTTAGTATAAAAATTTTTAGTTAAAAAAAATTATACTAAAAAGCTAGTTTAGAAAACAAGAATAAAGTTGTCTCAAACGAAGCCTAAAATGATACATCACGAATAATTTTAATTTGAACTATTTCTAATCAACCTCCGCACTTTGTATATAAAATTAATGTAATCTTTAAAGGAAACACTTTTCCATATCATCAATTATTTGCTCTATTTATCTGCCAAATGTCCAACTAACTTGTATGTCTTCTTTTCATTTATCTCTATACTAGATAAGAATGTCTGATATTTGATTAAACTAAATACTTGGTCAGTATATAGCTTCACCATTTTTCAAGCTTGTTTTCCCCACAAGAAATAAGCTGGAACAAGCTTATTAAATTGTTGCCCATACTATCTTCTTGAGTGCTATATAATACATCAACCCTTGAATCCATAATGTAGATGAAAAAAACAAAAGTGAGATTAATAAATATGCTATGATGATCATATTATGTATGTAACCATAAATTTTTTTTGGATGTTTTGTACAAAAAAAAATCAACATAATGTTTGCATCTAGATGTTTCCTTCATAATAAAGAACACAATCCATTTACAAAATGATGGTAGAAACGAGTTAAATGAATGAAATAAAGCATGAATGCAAAATGTTATGAAGATTGTCTCAACCGAACGAACAGCACCTGAAGCCTGAAATTCCTGCAGCTTCATTGTCATTATCTTCTTTTAGTATGACAGCTCTTCCACTTCCAAGTGAACTCCCATCTTTAGTAATCATCTCTTGGGAGTGGATCATCTTTCTACTTAGTATGTCATATATTTCTTTGACGATGGTTTGGAAAGCAGCAGTGACATTGGAGTTGTCGAGGGCAGAGGTTTCCATGAAGAAGAGGCCATGAGCTTCGGCGAGAGCCTTGCCATCTTCAGTGCTCACTTCCCTTGCATCTTTCAGATCAGTCTTGTTACCCACCAGGATGGTCACAACGTTCATGTCAGAGTAAGCTGAGTGGTTATAAGGTTAGGGTAGTTAGCATTTTCTAAACAAATAAATAAAAGCTCATGCTGTTGAGGGTTCATTTTGAGACGGCCATGATTGTCTGCAAAATTAGTTGTGATTTTGTGAAAAAATTAGAATTTTTGATTTGGTTTGGTTCGCTTTCTTTGTGGATGGGTGATGCTGTAATTGAAAAAAATGGTTCTTACTGTGCAGTTCGTTAAGCCATCTGCCGATGCTATCAAAAGTCTGGCTCCTGCTTATGTCATAAACCACCAGAGCTCCAACGGCACCACGGTAATATGCTGATGTCACTGCTTTGAAACGTTCCTGACCAGCCGTATCCCAAATCTGAGCTTTCACCTCCTTCCCATCAATTTCCATCTTCTGAGTTTGGAACTCAACGCCTATTGTAGACTTGGAGTTTGTGTAGAACTCATCCCGAGCAAATCTCGCAAGCAAATTTGACTTGCCAACAGCAGAATCACCAATTAGAACTATCTTAAAAAGATACCCACGGCTCTGCCCGTCTTCTTCCGAATAGAACGCCATCCTTTAATGCACTCCTTGATCCTTCTTCGTTGAAAATTACATATATTGACGCTAAATTAAAAAAAAAAAAAGTTAATAAAGCATGCCTCAATTTGTTAGGAGTATTGCACAAAATCATAAGTACCTAACAAAGACTATTCTGTAGAGGAAATTGATAGAAAGCCTAAAAGTTCAACCACCAGTTCAAGCGTCAGAGTCATGCTAGAACTGGGATGATGTTGAGTTGAATTCGAGAAAGTTGGCCTAAACTTGAAATCGAATTTTCAATTTTGATTAGAGCCAACAATGTTCTATATTGAGTAAAATTAACTAATTTATTAAATAATTTTTTATCACTAACTGAGATTATTATTAATATAATAGGATATACATTATGTCAAGTCAATTTTTAGTGGAATCAAACATTTTTCAAGAGAGCCATCTTCGAGTTGGAGTCACCAATTTCAATTTTGATTCAATTTAAATTTGAACGATTGTCGGCCAAGTTTTGAATTTCAGACATAATAACCAACCATAGCTAGAACTTCAAAAACTTAACTAAGCATCATACAATTTCCAAAAAACATGGAAATTGGAAAGCAAAACTGTTAGACCGGTCCACACGGGACCAGCTTAGGGGGAAAACAGGCGGAAGAATCCGCATCTTGCATATGCCGATCGGACCGCAGAATCCAAGGAAGTGTTTTGGGAAAGATTTTTTAGATTTGGGAGGGAAATTTAAATATAGAGACTGTTTAGAGATTTCATTTTGAATTATATGCATTAAATAGTTTTTTTCCTAGGGTTAGGACATCTTGAATTTGGCTAAAATTTGAGATCTCTTAGGATTTTAGGCTCTAGCGGCGTCTAGAGATTTGGGGGAGAAATATCCTCCTCTCGAATAGCAGATCAATTGTATATATTTTCTTCCATTAGTTTGTGTTCTTGTAATAAAATTCCTATTTTTATCTGATTTTCCATTAGATTTGTGGAGATTTCTCTCTGTTTTTGTCAGGATCATAGGTTTCACTTGAGATCTTCAAGTGTTTCCTTTCAAAATTGGTATCAGAGCAATTTCATGGGCTGATAGAGTTGACGAAAGAGATCTGAGAGTAAGGAAACTGAATATGCCTATTTTTGAGGGAGAAGATGAACATGGATGAATCTACAGGGTGGAAAGGTACTTTACTGTCAACAGGTTGATGAAGGAGGAGAGACTGACGGCAAATGACCTATGTTTAGAAGGGAAGACTTTGACTTGATACCAGTGGAGAGACATGCGACAATCCATACAGAGTTGGGGGAGTTCAAAGATTGTTTGGCAAAATATTTTTGAACTGGTAGGAGATGGGACTTCTACGAGCAGTTCTTCGCCTTGACATATGATGGTTCCATGATGAAATATCGGGAGAGATCCGAGTACCTCGCTAGCCGATTGGATCGCCTTCCCGAGATAGTGTTATATAGAAATCTTATGAAGGGACTGACACTAGAGATCCGGACAGTAGTTAGAGTGATGAGGCCTTGTAACTTGGGAGAGGCCATGGAGCTAGTTTAGTCGGTGGATGATCAGAGACACCTGGAGAGGGATGGAAGGCAACAGCTCAGGAGACTCGTACAGGATGACCACCACCTTATTGGCATCCAAGGAGCCAACACTAGATATTCTTTGAGGGCTTCAAAGGAAAAGACTGTAGGAGAAAAACTTAGGGGCAACATCAAGAAGCTCACAGAAATGGAATTACATGAAAAGAGGGTGAACGGATCTGTTTCAGATGTGACGAGAAGTATACTCCGGGGCACAGGTGTAAGGAACGAACTCTTCAGATTCTTACCATTTGTGATGACGAGGAAATGGAGGAAGGTGTTGTATTTTCATCTTGTGGACAAGGTGGATCTTTGGGAGGGGATTATTGTTAGACCGGTCCAGCCAGTCTACACTGGTTCGGCTCAGGCAAAAAACAGGCGGAAGAATCTACCTCTTGCATATGCCAATCAGACCGCAAAATCCAAGGGAGCTTTCTGGGACAGATTTTTTAGAGATTTAGGAGGGAATTTTGAATGTAGGGACTGTTTGGAGATTTCCTTTCGAATTGTATGCATTAAATAGTTTGATTTCCTAGGGTTAGGGCATCTTGAATTTTGCTGAAATTTGAGATTTCTTAGGTTTTTGGGCACTAGCGGCGTCTAGAGATTTTGGAGAGAAATATCCACCTCTCGAATAGAAGATCATTTGTATCTTGCTATTTTCTTCCATTAGTTTGTGTTCTTGCAAGAAAATTTCAGTTTTTATCTTATTTTCCATTGGATTTGTGGAGATTTCTCGTTGTTTTTGTTAAGATCGTAGGTTTCACTTGATATCTTCAAGTGTTTCCTATCAAATCCATATCCCTAGAATGCCTTAATGATATTCTCAATATAGAATGTAAGCATGAGCACAACCACAAGCAAATTATTTGAGAATATATGTTGCATGTCCGTATATACCCATATAGGTAGCTTGCAGGTACCAAATAATAGGTTTAACTTCGAAGAGCTTGGTCAACAAGCACACTTGCCCAAAACGAGTCTCATCTCGAGGAGCATTTATTGAAATTAGGTAACGAACAAACATGTATTCGCCCCAATGAAACTTGCATTATAGGAGCTCGCCCCTAGAGAATTCAATCAAGGTTGCACATATTCCGAGCAAATTCAATAAAAGAACTCACTTCAATAACCCTTCACTCGAAAAGACAAATGTCTTATGAGGATTTAACTCTTTCAACGGTTCTCTCAGTCAAAGATATTTGTCTTACATGAATATTCTCGTCCAAGTTACAAGAGGCATGCACCTACAGAGCCCACTACCTCGGCTTCATCAACTATGTTCATCACCAGCTCATAGCCACATGCCTAAAAGACCCTTCACTCAAAACAAAAGACTCGCCACTCATCCGGGGGAGTCCACTTTAGGACTCACCCAAGGCATTTTCCCTGAGAACTTGCCTAGCGTACTTGCTAGCGACATCTTGAGAAACATCAAATGAAGATGGCTGCATGTGTACTCCCATCCTAGTCAGCGTATCTATTTCAGTTTGTAGTTATTAAATCATGTAAAATTTCTTTATTTTTTTAAGTGTATCCTTTTTGTAATCCTCTTGATCCTATAAATAGGAGGTTGACTTCATGACATTTTTATTATTCAAAGAGATTATTTATTTTCTCATTTACTCTCTATACTGATTTCATTTCCCGCTCTCTTGCTCTAGCTACCCAAACTTGTTAGTAGGGTCAAGCGTCACCAATAGATAAATTTAGAAATAACACATACACACATAGTTTCACAGGAATCATCCATCTCAGTTGCAAAATACGAAATTTGAAGTATGTCAAAGCCTATCAAGACTAAATTCCACAAGTTCCTATATTTGCAAGATCAACAGGCATAAAGCTATGAGGACACCTAAAAGGACTTCAATTCTTACTCCTCAAGAATTCCATGCAATATAAGAAACAAAAGGTTTAATCAGTAAAACCTCTTTTAATCATTAAATTGCAACCTTAACAGAAGTACAAACATCATTTCTTATGTCCTTAATTAGTACATCTCCAAAAGGTTTAAACAATAAAACTTCAATTTAATTGCCCTATCTCTTATAAAACCTCAATAATGAATCTCAAGATTTTATTTTTTTAAGGCTAGTTCTGATACCCATTTTTTTAGGAGGTGAGATTACAAGTTGGACCTAATACACTAGTCGCTGGACACTTATTCAACTCAAATGCTTCAGCTGAATGGTGCGAGCAGGGCAAACCACTAGTATATCTATGCAAACAAATTAACACATTTTCAATAATTTGATGAGAAATTAAAGCCATTATTCTTGCATGCTTTATCATGAATACCACATAGGTGAGAGCTCTCCACATTATCATGATTCCATCTCAAGTCAAAAAACCTCCAAGAAAATAAGCTGAGTGCTATATTCCAAATAGGGAAAAACATCAAAGAGTTCGTTTAGTCATGTCTTCCACAATAGAGTCACTTAATTGCTCCTTTATGGATAGCAAAACCATGGGAGCTATGTATCAGTCACTTCAACATAATTAAATCTTGACTATGTTTACTACCCTTATTAGGCCTAATGCAACAATTATGCCTTCAACAAAAGTGGTCAAATTTATTTCAACTCAAAAAATTTAAGTTGATAGTGAAAGTCAATCACTAATATACCTAAACCACAATAGTTTTTTAATTATAAAATATGGGGCTAAATCAAAAGCTATCACATACCATTATAATTTCTTACTTAGGAGTGTTTTACATACGAACATTAATAAATAAAAACTCTCTTTGATATTTTCATATATTATTTGCATAATGCACCATAATAATTAGAGGGTCCATAATAACTATTTGCCTCATTCTCTAGTCTATTAACGACAATCTAAAAAATGCATGCACATTGAAGAATGGGTTCCCACCCTTATGCTCAAAAGGCGCACACACACATGTGCTTCGCCTCTAAATCATGAAGCATCTTATCGAATCTTAGTGTCTTAAGACACTCATCACATTCCTATAGATGTGAATTTGAACATGTAGCAAGTTCTAATCATAAAGTACAAGATAAAATAAGAAGCATATAAGAACATTATTAATAAAAAAGGTATACCAATGCACAATTCCTGTAAATGTGGGGTTTGGGGATGTGTAACAACTCGGATCAATATCCTTATTAAATTCATCAAATGTCTACATGTAAAATCTAATTCAGACAGTTTGACCACCATATATAGTTAGATTTGGAACATGGTCCTAGAGAGATTGGTCTAGCGTTAAATTGCATATCAACTCGACCTTGAGGAATATTAACATATTTCACTTATTTTGTTGGTCAGCTAGGAGAGCGCCCAACCATCCATGGATGCACCACCTAGATCTTATCATCCATCGCATTCGCATACTAATCAGATCATCCAAAAATTGTTGACATGATTGGATATTGTTGACACTAAGAATATTTAATCATTTCAATCTAATTTATTCCTTTGATTTTAGAAGATCTAGCTTTTCATTGTGGTCTCACAGAAATTGGAGTCATTTCACTAGCCACTCTTGAGATGACACATGGCAACTTTATGTAGCAACATCTCTATCTCTATCATTAATCTCCATTGCTCTCATGAATCATAATTACCCAACAATCAGACGAGCGTCCAATGCTCACCACCTATCAATTGATCAACCACTATGCTTATCTACTCTAAGGTTGACTGCCCATGACTCTTGTTTCATTAGTCAGCACAAAACTACCTTAACTCAAAACAAGAGAACCACACAAGCTTAAAACTTCAAAGGGATATAATATTCATCATCCTTCTCTCATTACAGCAGTTTTCGACATATCATTAAGAAGTGTAACGGATATGTTTATAAGAATATCTCCTTTATCGGCCACAATGGTCAAGAATCTATCAGCCATGGTTATTTTCTTCTTGCTAGAACAAGTGGTATATAAAATAAAATTATGAGAGTAGTTGGTTAAATGATCTATAACTCCTGAATCAATAAACCACGAGTTAGAAATTAGCATCTCTTAGATTTTTAAGGCATAAACAGAGCAGGTAATACTTGAGAATGCTACAGTATAAGTATCTAATGTAGATATTTTTTTAGATGCTCATAGCAAACCATGTTGTCTTTTTTCCCCTTGTAGATGGCTCAATTTTTTTTCTTAGCATCAAGAACCTATGAACAATTCGTGCCCACTTTAGGTTTTTTTTCCCATTAAATCGATATATTAAAACAACTTATATCATTAGAACAACTTGCATTCTCCGTCGTCGCTATGATTTCCAGAAGCTTCGTCAGTCATAAACTCGTATGCTCCTGTCTCACCCATCCCGTGGCATTCACCTCGGTGATTTTGGTCATAAATCTTATACCAAATAAATCTTTTAATACTCAAACAAAAAGTCGAACTATTTGCTACAATTTAATTGAATTAAACGGTTGTCATGCCGAATCATTTTCAAGATTTAGCCCCTCAGGCTTTTTCAAATTCAGATGATAAATTTATTAAACCCTGCTTGAATTAAATAGCATTTGTATCCAAACAGCCGTAAAAAGTTAATTACATCATCTTTTCTGATAGAGACAAATCAACTACTTCTCCCGGTGGAAAGGACTAAATTGTTGAACATCGGTGTCAAAATATTGGTAATCGCAAAGATCAAATCAAAACCATCTCAAATATCATACAAATATTGAATCATTAAAGCTTGAAAAAATCATCCCACCCGTAAAACTTCAACTCGGGATCGAAAAAAGGAAGATAAAAAGAGAAGAGAAACAGGTTAATTACCCCATCTAAAAATGGCTGACAGAAATGCAAGAACGTCTCGTAATTGCAATCATTCTCCAATTCCTTTCCGTTCTGTCGAGATCTATAAGATACCGGTCGGCAAGGCGGAGAGAGACAGAGAAGCGGAGAAAAAGCGTGGGTTTGGTTAATTCTTAACCTACACAACTGCAAATGCCACTTAATTACTATATGTTAATTGAATTAGTGGGAACGCACGCGTATTTAATAATATTTAGATATTAAACGGCGGATTTACATACATAGTATTAAATGTCCGTGCACAATGTGCACGTTAATAGAACTTTTATAAATAATATATATATATATATATATATATATATATATGAAAACTAATCATAACTAATTACAATACGAATATTCAGTCAAAAAATTTTTAGGCAAAGCAACTTGTATGCATATCGCTCTATGTATATATATAGAATTCCTTTCTCTTCTCTTCCATCAAAAAGTAGGAAAAAAATTATTTTTCAGCACCACCTAGTCTTCTATTGAGATTAAGTGAGCCTGTAGTGCAGCAACATTTTCATGACATACCTAGTAACAGTGGTATGATCGCATGCAATGTCTCCAATACTTCTATATGTAATTTTTCTTAAATAGAAAAGAAAAAGAAATAAATATAATCTGTCATGAAATTGCGATTTTTTTAAATTGGGAAAGTTTTGAAGAACAATGCATATGCTTAAATATTTACATACATATCATTTTAGTATTTAAATAACATCAAAGTACATACATGAAATATTTTATTTTATTTTAAATAAGTTAACATTAAAGACATTTTAATAGGAATTAAAGATTTTAGTGTTATATAAATAAATATAAAGATTTAGATGTCATATATGTAGATAGATACAAATTTTATAATCTATATCAATCCCCATTTATTCTATTGTTGCTATCATTATCACAATTTGGAGGATTAAATTTGTTTGACTACTCAGTTGACAAAATAAGATGCAAGTAAAGCTTTCAATGTTAAGTATAAACTCTTCTAGAGATGAATAAAATTCCACATCCACAAGATATTTAACAATTAATTTTGCTTTTAATTAATTGAGTTAAATTTATGACTTGTCAAAGAAGAAAAAAAAAAGTTGAAAATGAACTATCCCCGGCTGAAAGAAGAAAATTGTGGACTGCTGATATCTTTCATCTTTTTTTCAAAAATCTTTAGCGTAAAATATCAATTTGATGCATATAGCATTGAATATCATTAATCAACAAGTAATTTAAGTAAATTAATTATAACTTACTCATTATAATTATTATCAAAGAAATAATCACAAATCTTGATAATTTACATATCATTAGGAATTGCAATTCATTATGAAAATGAGTAGGATTGTGATATAAAAAATAAAAAACTATTATCACCTTCAATGCAATTACATATTTCCTTTTCATAGGGAGAGATCATGATAATACATTAGCAGGCATAAATATTAGAATGGAGACAAGCAGTTAAACTTAAATGGTAACTAACAAGGGGATTAAGTGTAATCTAGTTTGCAAGTAAACAACTAAGCATTTGTATGTAACTATCGATAAATGCATTATGAAACTTCTAATATTGCATTAAGCACATAACTTGAGATCTATCACTTACTAATTTCCTCTGCTATGAATTTCATTTATAGACTACCATCACAGAAATTATAATTCGAGCTAAAGGAGCAGCAATGGTTCCTTATTACCAACCAAAACATGAATCACTATCCCATCACATGAAGGACACTTCATCTCTCTTAATCTCCCTCTCAATTTGAAATATATGGTTAGTTGTTATTTGTCTATCTCTTTCTCTCCCTCTCATCTATAAATATCATCTTATTTTTTCCCCCTATGCAACTTCATTCAATATGAGAGAAAAAGAGAGGATATGCATTCACTTCAATCGAGCAGCTAACTTCATAGGAACAACTAATAAGTTGATTTATTAACTTTTCCATGTCTCACTATTTTCACAGCTCTGCTCTCTCAAGGCCACATATTTTAAGAGGTGTATTGAATATGTTGAAAGAAATTAATTCCTAAGGTGCATAATCTTTTATTAGAATGTAAGGATTTTTTTCTTTCATTTTATCTTATCACCTCTAGATGTAGATAGATAATAACATTAGAATCAAATTTATCAAGATGAACATATTGTTCATAGAGACAAGCCAAGTTTTTTGTAGTTTAAAACAAAAATAACTACAATGAAGGATATATGGCCCAATAATTAGAGAAGAAAATTGATTCTTTAAACTTATGAATCTAAATCCCATACTTTACATGTTATCCCTTAGCTGTCTAAGAGAAGGGAAAAAATGAAAATTGAATACATTGAAATTATCTTAGGCAAGCCATTAGGCATATCTAAGATAACAATCCTAATTAAACAAGAGCATAAAGTAGATTAACAATATTTAATCGTGAATGGGCAGAATCAATAGAATAGAACCTAAATTTGAAGTCACAACTAATGCCCAAAAATGTTCTGAAACTTCATATTTAAAGCTACTAATATAATTAATACACTCAAAAAATAACACACTACCTACCATTTTAATTAAGATCAACCCTATATTATGGTAAATCTAATGCTACTTGTATATCGAAGTAAATTACATTAACATTTGCATTAAAGTTTTAGTGCAATGAGGTTCTAGTATTTGTTTATTGATGCAAGTTAAATAATCATGATGAGAATGGGAAAAAGATACATACTGCAAGTGTCTTCCCATTAGGTTCAATATCTCTATCATGAAAACACCATCTTTTAACTCCAGTTACATAGAAGTATGCTAGAAAGATTTGATAAATCTCAGTCGATCCTAAAGTAATCAAAGCCATAACAACAAAAATAAGAATAAGAGAAACAATACCAATAGATTAATCGAGCCATTTTGGTGACTTCAAAGAAGCCAAACTTCATTTTCTTATCAAGAATCCCATCATCAGCATTATACCAGTAGGTTCTTGCTTTTAGGATCCTAAACAAAGATTTGGAATGAAGAGTTAGAGCATGCTCTCTACTTGATTCACTTCACTACAGAGAAGAAAAAAGAAAATACAAATAAAGAGATGAAACCAACTTAACAAAAAGAGCAGTTTCATGTTGAGATACAAGACCAAACAAGAAAAAAATGTTTAAAAGAAAACCAAGTGTAATTTCATAGCAGAACAAAAAGCAATATAAGATTCCAGTAAGCTAATTACCTCTTATTTGATTTTGGAAAGAATACCCTTTCCCATTTAGCCGAAGAACCATCACCCTAATTGGCACTGTTATCAACTGGACATGTCTGTGACGAAGGAATCTATAATCATGAAATCCAAACAATTCATAGCAAAAAAATTTCTCATTAATCTTCAAGAAGCAAATCACAAATGCAAATAAAATAAAACATCAAGATTGCTTATAACATTCAATGTTTCTAAGTTGAAGATCAACGATGCTGAAGAGCCCCCTAGTTTCATTTCTTTGTTCATCAAGCCAGGCAAAGCGTGATTTATAAGCAGAAAATTTTTGGTGGCTGGATAAAAAAAATAAAGACATCTATAAGGAAGATATGACAATGAAAACAAAGATGAATTTTATATATGAATACAAATTAAAGATCTCAAACAAGATTTATTGAATTGTGGATCTTCTCTCAATAATGTAAAAGGGAACCACTTTTGCATTATAAATAATATAAAATAAACTTTTTATTTGATTATTATAAGGAATACTGAATTTTTTGCTTTTCAACACGATTACTTCTAAATGGAAGGTCGAGAAGAATAACTCCAGTCTCCAAATGCATGGAATTTAAAAAGGCATGAATTTAAATATAAAAAAATAGTGCTTACATCCGTTATTTTTTATCTTTGAATCAGGAAGTTAATCATCTGCATATTAGGATTCATAAAAAGAAGCTAGCGACCTACGAAATTTTGACAAAGAACCTCGTGAAAGGGCTGAAAGATCGTTTCCTTCACAGCGATCATCCAAAGCTCGTTCATGCAAGACTAAGGAAAAACAAAGAAGGAGAAGAAGCTCCTTTAATGACTATTTCAAACCTTGCCTTAACGCAAAGCCGAAGAAGAACCAAAAAGCAAAGCCCGAGCTCTCCCATGGCTTCCGACACGACAAGAGTGAAGAATATATGTTAGTGACTCTTTTAGAACTCCTCCCGCGAAGTGAGCTCATATGTCAAGGATTCCGATCTGACAGAAGTGAAGAGCTTCTTTAGAGTATTGGAAAAATAACCTTCCGTGAAGCTAAAAAACATAATGGAAAGAAGAAATAAATGTGAGGCGGGGGAATTCGAAGAGACCAGTGAAAACTTATATTTATTAAAAAAAAAATTGAAGGAATGGAATGAAGAAATAAATGGGATGTCAGGGAATTCAAAGAGACACAGAGAAAACTTATATTTATTAAAAAAATTGAAGTGCCACGATTGGTTGAGAGGAAAGGAAAGGTGAAGGGTTTAACGCATAGTGAAGAAATTTAAGAGTAAAGTATTTAATTGTTTTTAAAGCAAAACGTTGGGCCATTTAAAAACTGAGACAAACCTTTCAAATATTAAAACGGAAATGCGAGTTTGGAGATTTATTTAATTTGTAAGTATTATTTTTTTGAATTATTAATTATTTATAATATAATGGATGGTCATGATAATTTAAAAAGAAATAAAATAAATGGCTTAGATTTGTTAGGGGAAGAAAACTCAAGCCCCTTTTATAATAGTAGTATAGATATCTAATATTAAGATATAATATATTATTTAAAGTATAAATTCCATCAAAATATAAATAGGCATACTTTATTTTAAATATGATGGAATGTTTGTGCACATATTCACCTTCTGTGTTGACATACACGTCTACATACACCCATCAACTGATGCCATTGTATGCCACTGATCATCAAATATTAGACATCGCTTGATGTCATCCACCTCTCAATGTTGATCGTTGATTGATACAATCAGACACCTCTTGATGATGGACATGAATGTTTATGCCATCAGTATTGGTTAAATAGTATGTGCTATCACAAGCCTTCACCAATTTCATGTTGTCAACCTTTGCACAACTTCACATTGTTGGCGTTGATATTCAAATGTTGATGTATGATAATAGAGCTTGGGCGACGTTAATGAAATATTGGTGATTAGAGGCACTTGTCATCAATATTGGTCTTTGGGCAAAGCGCTAGAGTTATTCAAATTTCCAAGCTCTCTCTAAGTTTAGGTTCAAACTCCTCCATCCTATATAGAATTAGAGTCTATTTAAAAATTTTTAGAGGGATACTTCAGTTATTTTGGCCAAGTTCAAAAGAATTTAATCAAATGACTATTATTAATTCCTTTGATCATAGACCGTCTGTTTCACATTTAAGCGTCGTGATGACTTTATAATTGAGTGATCTTAGGCTTGTTGGATTTTTCTTGACATGAGACTCGATTTGACTTTTAAGTATATAATATTTAGTGATCATGTGATCCTTCAATTAATATCATGAAATTTCTATACATTATGTGCTTGATTTGGGCCCATTGATGTTAGACATGATCATGTTGTTGTTGATGGATTCATTTTATTGAGTTGTTATGTTCGTTTTGAAATCACAGTTCGAATTGCTCTAAAAATTCGTTTGGAAGTTTCCAATTCGAATATTGCATCGAGTTTAGTGTTTGATTAAACAAATTTTTTGATGACGTATCATTTGCCTTTTATTTTGGGACGTCAATTTTATGAAAGGAAAAATATATATCAAATCTTTGACAAATTTTATGACACAAAATTATAATTAAAAAAAAAATTTTATAAGATAAGATCACTCCCTTGACATCACAGTGGCCTTCCTTTCAGTCTGTGAATTAAGTAAATTCTCTTATATCCTGAAGTTTACGTAGTAATTAGAGCAAAAACTATTAAAAAAAATATTTTAAACTCTCTAATTTGCTTGAAATTTATCATAGAGAATCTGTTGGGTTATCAAATAATTCAGGGTGATGCAACATCAAGACAAAGGTCAAGTCAAAGTCACAAATCAAAGCTCTACATGAATACTTGGGCTGTTTATCATGCACAACTCTTCATATAAGATCATAAACATCAAGAGAGAATAAAAAAGAAGCATAATGTAAGGAATAATGAATGGGAGGAAATTTGGCAACACTATTAAGGTTTTGTTTGGAACATCTTTCTTATTGTTTTTTACAATAATTTTCTAGTATAAAATATTTATGATAAAAAACTACTTTAAGAACAGTAAAAAAGTCATCCCAAACGAAGCTTAAGTCTCATTCTACCATTTATTGCATTACAATGTTATGTTTCTTTTATGAGGAAGAAGAATGATTTTTTTGTTCTTGGATGAGAGAGAGAGAGAGAGAGAGCTTACACATGAAAAATCTTTCCTTTATTTAATGTGGGCTACTACAAGGGGGCTCAATTACATCGGCCTAAACATACTATATATAGGAATTTGGACACTAGTGTGGTGTGCCTCGCATAACATCGTAAGTAAAATTATAATCTCCATCTTGATCCAATTTTACAATTAAAGAACCACCCGTTTATAAGAACTCACACAATGTGTAATTCAAATAGCTCCACACACTAACTCCATGTGTGAACCCACCAAAATGAGCCCAATCCCACTCATGAACAGCCTTAAATGTGCGTTCCAATCCACGGCTCCAGCTCGCGCTCCCACCCCCACGCGCCTGCATCGATCATTGTTCCTCCCGTGATATGCATGCCCTTGCCTTGTGCATCGCCTGCTCCCCGCGCAGAACAGCCTTGCTCTAGCACCGAGCATCATCCGGCTCGTCAGTCTTCCTCGAATACTTTTGCTCGCTCCAGCCTGCGACTTTGCACTATCCACTCGTCCAATTCCGAGTCAGGTGTTCGCTTATTGCGTAATCTACTCCGAGATTTTTGATCCTGCTACCAGGACTCCAATCCGTGTGAGCATCCACGTCCCATCAACCACTCATCCAAGTCTGACCTTGAGGCTCCACTTCAAAAGATGTAAACCAATTTTTTAATAATAGGCAAATCTCGTCTTCTAACAGGTCACGTGCCCGATCTTGACTCTCCAACCCGCTTCAATGCACAAGATCTTGAACGGCACCTCCCGTGCCCGTGTCTAGCTTCTCCAACAACAACAACAATAACCTACTGTTCTTCTTCCACTTCAAAGTTGATATGAAGATTGGAGTTTTCATCAATATTATTTTGATTTGCGGCTCAACTTGTTGGATTATATTTGAATAAAAAAATAGATTTGAGTTTTTTTTTTAAGTATTTTGAATTTTGAGAATGATTGTGGAGGTGATGTTGTGATCCAAATTGGAAACAGGTCAACGATAATTTCGAAAAGTCAACAGATATGAGATCAGATTCAACATGTCTCATAATAATAATTTACTAAATTAGGTAAAGGATACGGGTTGTTGGATACATTTGAGCATTGAATGCCACATAGAAAGACAAAAGTCACAAAATCAACTAAACTTATTAATTGTCCGGAAGTATATTTTGAATGTTAATTAATTATAATTATTAATAGTCCATTTGAGAGGGTTCTAATTTTTAATAAAGGTAAAAGTATTCCCACTTAAAATATGAATATAATATTCATATGAATTTTATAATCAACAGCTTTATGTTAAAACGACTATAATTTACAATTAATAAATTAAATTTTATATTATATTAATTTTAAAATAAATTTGAAGCTGTACAGCCAAATCTTGCTAAATTGTTTAGATATTCATGCTATAAAATTTCTTAATTTCCTAATAGTTGACTTATCAAAGAACCAATGAACACCCCTAATTAGAGGCATAAGTGACTCAAATGGAGAATGAATCTTAAAAAAAAAAAAAGAGAATGAATCTCATAAAATAAAAAGTGTAGAATGAATCACAAGTTCACCTTCCCAATGGCAGGCCAAACTCAAGCTCAAGCTCAAGTTCAAGTCGAGCTCATACTACAAGCTCGAGCTCGGTACATGGTATATGAGCTGAGCCTCATCAAGTTCAAATTTGGGCTCGTTTGACATACAAGCTTTAATTTGAGCCGAGGCTCAATAAATTTAACTCGCAATCTCAACTCACTTATACCCTTGTCCCTTGTCATTGCTTGCTATAAACTACGGGTAAAACTCTGTGGAATAGAAATATTGGTCATAGAAATACGATTGCATAAATGTTAAGTAGTATTATTATAGTTTCTATTTCGAGAACTAACTAAAGTATTTATATTTATCAATATTTATAATTGAGTAAGATATGATTTGCATTCCATTGATCACAGAGTTATTCACAAAATCTACTTACAAGATGTTAGTTTTGTGTGAAATTAGATTATAATGATCAATTGGGTTCTACTATTGTCTCAAACTTAAAATCCATTGGTTGAGCTCTCTGGGGAGTTGTAGGTGTCAATGCTCTTATATTCTTTTTTTTTTTCATGCAAGTGCTGCAATGCTGTATGCTGAAGTGTGGCAACGCTCTAGGCTTGGGCTATAAATTGAAAGCAAAGTGTGGCGGAGCTCCAAATCCCAGCAACGCAGTGTTGCAAGTCAGGATAAGTAGCTTTTTTTATCTTTTTATTTTCTTATTTCACTTGAAGTGTTGCATCCTTTGGTGTATTGAAAAGTCTTTTTTTGTCTATTTTGAGTGCAGAATGAAGATAGGATTAAAGAGAGACTACGAAAGAGTGTGAGAAGAGGGATTTGTACAATTTCTTCCAATTTTCATAATGAATTTTTTGGTGCCGCGTGCCTTCATTTTTTTTTCAGTTTCTGATTTTTTCAAGTTAAATCATGATGTTCATTTCCAATGCTTTCTAATTTTGTTCGTTTCATTTCGTGATTTACTTCACAACACAAGATATGCCATTTTTATTTTTAATTTAAGAGCCTAAAATTAGGATGAATCAGGAACAATATTGTCTAGTTCTGCTTTAAAGATTTCTGTCACAAGCTCATTAATTATAATATTAGAGCTGATCACAATGATTTTAGCGAAGGTATGACTCCATCGATATATGAGTAGGGTATGAGTTTTGTTGTTAGTGGATAATTGTAGGTGAATTTTTCTATAATTATAGTAAATTATACTCTGTCGTGGTGTATTGATCTATGTCCTGATCATTTTACATACATCTTTATTATTATTTTATTGGGTAAAATGAGGCCGAAGCCTATTATCATTTTCATTAATAGATTATTAGTAGCTCTATATATGTTGGTTAGTAATGATAAAAAAAAAATGTTATGTAAATTTCTTTCAAATAGATTAATTATAGATGTTTGAGGACAATTAAATATATATTGTTACATCTTATCTAAATTGAAACTTTTCCTCATGTTATGATCTACTCCAACGTGACCTGTTACGTATCAGTGTTGCAATGGGTCACAACATGATGATCCAATAAAATAAATATTTTGTGAAAAAAAGTTATGATGAGTGAGTTTGTATAAGCTCAGATAGATTTAGATTTAGTATGATAAACAATGCAAAGATGGATGAATTTTGGGATGATTTGAGATCATGATTGGAGTGTGTGTGATGAGAGAAATTGAGTGGGTTGGTCAACAATCCATTTGATCAGATGAAGACATGGTGACGGGGTGCCGACCACCCCTAAGAGACGTGATTAGACTCGTCTAAAATTAAATATAAATATATATCACTTAGAGTCCATTTGATATCAAAATTAATCCATGAAGTTATTATAATTTCAGCCATACAAGTCACTGATTAATTATTATTTTGCAATTCACTATTTTCGCCAAAATCTGTGCTCAATAAGATGATAATATTTTGGTGCCCATTAATTTCCAAAAAAAAAAAAAACACAGAATTGAAGTAGAATTTCTAACAATAAATATGCAGAGAAAAGTGCCAACAAATCACTAGTCATCACATGGATGTGCTTCTTGCTCTATAGCACCAAAGTACTCCGAGATAAGTCTTTCTCCCTCTTCATTTCAATAGCTTTAGATCTTCCATGAAAGTATTTTTTTTTTAATATTTTGCAAGTACTGCTATTTGTACTCATATATTAAATAAATAATATAGAGTCATGGAATAGTGACGCACAACAATATTTTAAATACATATATATACACTACATCATCCTATAATCTATAGGATTTTTTTAAAGAAAGAACAGGTATAACACATGTTTTTAACAAAAGAAGTACAAGAGTTTATAAATTTAAAATTTAGGTAGTGTCGAATGATTTGATGTATTTTTATAATGTATCATACAAATTAACACATTTATCATATATGCCACCTAGTGAGTCATACTGTAGCAATGTGCTATACTAAATGGTGCGTTCGCCATATTGCTGCGCCAAGCAATATGGTGCTTTCTATTGCGTATGACAAACAATTTGGCTTATTTTAAATACGTTAAATATTTTGATGCATTCAATCGAATACATTATCTTGTTTAGGTAGTTTGCTTTTTCAATTTTTGTGTCGGGTAGAAGTCCGATAAAAGTCTTGCGATGAGTGGAAGTCCGGTGTTGGGTTTAAGTCTGGCGATAAACAGAAGTCCAGCGACGGGCATAAATTCGGCGTCAAGTAGAAATTCGATGACGGGCGAAAGTCTAGCGTCGGGTAGAAGTTTGACGAAAGTTGAATGACGGACGGAAGTTCGGCGTCGGGTAGAAGTCTGATGATAGGCGGAAGTCTGGCGTCGGGTAGAAGTCCGATGAAAGTCTGGCTATGGGCATAAGTTCAGCGACGAGAGGTAGTCTGGTATCGTGTAGAAATCTGGCGACTGACGGAAGTTCGACGTCGGGTAGAAGTTCGGCGAAGGACGAAAGTCTGACGTCAGGTAAAAGTCTGATGACGGGTAGAAGTTTGGAATCAGTCAGTGGTCAGGCGAAAGTCCAATAATAATTGCAAACCGAGTGAAAGTCTAACGTCAGTTGGTGGCCAGACAAAATCCTGCTGTTAGTTGGCGACCGGACGGAAGTTCGGTGGTGGTCGAGGAGGAGCGTGGTGGTAAGAGAACTTTCTTCCTTATTTTCCTTCTCTTCTTTTCTTCCCTTCTTCCTTGCTTGGGTCTCTTCCTTCCATCTCAATGGGAATGAGATGTCAATTTATAGTTTTCTGAGATTGTCATGATCAGTAAATAAGATGAATATCAAGGATAAGTTGGGAGTGATTTGAATGGACGGTCGATGTTCATTCTTTTTTTCTTAGGTATTTGAAGTCTTAATGGTATCATAATTTGACGACCTTGGGATCGTTAGATTCAACTCATCGAGCTGCTCGATTTGACTATAAGCATGTCGTGTTTGGAAACTGTTTGGAAATATAAATTATGGTTTGAACTTTCCAAATATACTTTGGGACTTTGATTTGGATCCATTTGAGCTGGGATTGTAATATCAGTTCTGCTCCAGGTTCGTCCGGGACGAAGTTGGATCGTCCGGGACGATCGGTACAGGTTGTGCAGAAAATCAGTTTTGGTTGTATGATTCGTCGGGACGAAATTTGGATCGTCTGGACGAAAATTCTCCCGAGGACCTGTCGCCGGGGACGATGATGAAAATTTCGTCTGGACGAGGATTTTCCAGAGCACACATCGTCCGGGACGAAGTGCGATCGTCCAGGACGATCTGAGCATTTCTTAAGAGGAAATGAGATATTTTGAAGAGAGAGAAAAAGAAAAATAAAATATCAGATTTTGATCCGAGGAGAGAGGAAGAAAAAGAGAAAAAGGAAAAGTTGATTTCGGGAAGCCGCGGGTCCGTTTTCGTTCGTCGAGACTGTTGAGGATTTTGCTGTACGTAAGGTAAGGCACATTCCGCCTTTCTCAATTTTCAGAACCGTCGAGTTTGGCGGTGTTTTCTGTCCGGATTTCGTTTCCGTTATCGATTTTCGTCCGTAACTTTTGATTGATTCAGTTTTTACCGTGTAACTTTCCGTATATTGTTGAAGTGCCGAGTGTGCAGTTTTTGGTTATTTTCCGAAGATTTTTGTCCGGGTATTTTTGATTCGGCAGCGTTTTCAGTTGATTACATTTTTCTGTGAATCCGTAAATTCTCTGTGCAGTAGAATAAATGTTCTGGAATATGATTATCTATGTTCTGTGCGAATTTGGTAAATTTTCTTTGCAGGAAATTTTGTGTAAATTCCGTCTACTGCCGTTGTGCTGCCCGATTTTTGTCTGATTTCTGATTTGCCCGGATTTCTTCTGAATTGAAATGCTATCTGTATGTGCTATAAAAAGGGAGTTATAAGGGGCCTGGATCCTATGAGATTCAGTAAGTGTCAGGGAAATCTGAAATGAGCTCAAATCTGAAAATCTGATATCTGTTCTGTTCCGGATCCGATGAAATCTGTTCTGGTGCTGTAAGCACATCTGTTCTGGTGCCGTGAGCACAAAGGGAGTTATAAGGGGCCTGAATCCAAAGAGATTCAGTCAGTGTCAGGGAATTTAGCTATTAAATATATATCTGATATCTGATATCTAATTTGATCTGACTCTGCTTTCTGTATCCGTTCTGTAAGCGATAATAAGTTCCGTACGATATGATTTGATCTGTCTGATATCTAATTTGATATGATTTCGAATTCAGTATCTGTTCGGTAAGCAATTCTGATTTCTGATTTTGTTAATGTGATATGTCTGATTCTGTCCTGTTTCTGATACGATTTCTGTTCCGTACAACTCTGTATAATTCTGACTCTGTTGATTTATTATGTTCTGTTTGTACTCTGAATCCGTACGACTCTGATTCTGATTTGATATCTGTCCGTATCTGTTCTGATTCTATTCTGTTTCGTTCTGATATGTCCGGTTTGACAATCTGTACGATTCTATTCCGATTTCTGATCTGATTTCTGTCTGATGAGTTTGGTTTTGAATTCTGAAAGTTTTGATTGGAGGTTTGTTGCTTTGCTGAGCTGTTGAGCTCACTCTTGTTTTCTGGTGGTTTTCAGGTTCTGGGAAAGGGAAGGAAATCCAGGAGTAGATTTCTGAGTCTGATTCGTATAGGTATTTGTTGTACCTTTTGATTTTTGTACAGTCATGGCTTTTCTGTTCTGTCTTTCTTTCTGTTCAAAAACCATGCACTGTATTTGTAGATGATTGTATTTGAGGAAAAGACAAGATAGATGTTTTGTTCCGCTGTATTTGGTGATTTATAGTAGCTCTGTTGTTCTGTGTTTGTGTAATATCTCGTTCCCTTACTGTTCCTCTCTGATTTGGATTTTCCTCCCAGAATCGGCCAGGACGAAGTTTGGATCGTCCAGGCCGATCAGTGCATTGAACAGCTGATTTCTGGTGTGTTTTCTGGAAGAATTTCTGCACAGATCGTCCAGGCCGATCGTGAGATCGTCCAGGACGATCGTACTGTAGAAATGATCGGCCAGACAATAGCCCTGGGTGAGGTCCAGGACGATCAGGATTTGGTCTGATCGTCCCGGGACGATGTGAACATCGGCCTGGCCGATCAGTTCACAAATATAAGAAAATCAGCTCGCTTTGAGGAGAGAGAAAATCATTTTATAAAAACGAAAATATCTGAGGAGAGAGAAAGAGAAAGGGAAAAAGAGAAAAGCTTGGTTTTGGAGGCCGCGGATCGCTTTTCGTCCGACGCTGCTGTTGGGAAAAGTGAAGATCTCGTGGTAAGGACTCCGAACCCTGTTTCTGTTTTCAGAGATGTTGTGTTTTGACCTAGTTGTGATCTGTTTTGTGTTTTCGTAGTCGACTTTTCGACATGGTTTTGATTTGACACAACTTTCACCGCACAACTTTTAGTATGTTATAGATATGATTATTGTACACGATTTGACTGTATTCTACGAAGATTTTACCGGTCGGAATTGATTCTACGCGCTTTTACTCGAATAGAAAATAATCGGGACCTGATTTGATTTGGATTCTATAGATCGATAGTATTGTATTGATGTTATAGATATTCTATTGTAATTTGGAAAGATTTGGATATTGTGTCTTTTTGCAGGATTTTTGTGTAAATTTGACCGACTGCCGTTACGCTGCCCGATTTT
This sequence comes from Dendrobium nobile, assembly GCA_022539455.1. Classification (NCBI taxonomy): domain Eukaryota; kingdom Viridiplantae; phylum Streptophyta; class Magnoliopsida; order Asparagales; family Orchidaceae; genus Dendrobium; species Dendrobium nobile. Next base: position 882,930 of record CM039736.1, on the reverse strand, counting down.
TGTACGATTCCTGAATTGTCTGAAATTGATAGATTGAACTGATATGCATTGATTATTGATATGATTGCTTTAATATCGACTATTGAATTGTTTATTGATTGAATTGACTATTGATACTGATCGCAAGTGGAACCTGGTTGAACATTGGTAGAAGATTGATTGATACCTGTACAGGATGGTGGGCCGACGGGCTTTCCTTTAAACATTGATTATTGATATATTGAAGGGAGACATAAGGAGTTTATTGATATGCCGACGGGCGAAAAGAGTGACGACTCTTATTGATTGAACCAATGTATTATTGATATCTACAACAGCAATATGGATTCTACAACAGCAACATGACCAGTAGATTGTACTTGTTCAGTATATAGTATTGAATTGCATGTTTACTGTATTGCTTTATAGATTCATTGTTTTATAGATTCCTGCTTTATCGACTTTGATTGGATTTACTAGATCGTACGATTTCATTGATTTCTATGCATTGACATTGAACATTGATATAGAAATGGATGGATATAGATATTGCATTGATAGCATGGACATCGTACTACTGCTTCTAGATTCATTGATATTGCTGCTTATAGACCTATAGATTCACTGTTGCTACTGTTCTATACCGTATTGACTGTTTATAGATTGATTGTTTCGTATCGCCTTTCTCGATTGATTTCAATTGATTAGATCGTATTGATTTGACTGTATTGATTTGATTGACGGATATAGATTGATTGCGTTGATTTATCGAATTGCCTGCCGCTGCATTGACTGGTTTTATTGACTATTGATTTCCGCTGCATAGACTCATTGACCATTGACTGACATAGATTGATTGACTGTGATAGATTGACATGCATATTGATAGCATAGCCGTGCTTTGATTTCAGTTATAGGTATTAGGTGACCTGCTGGGCTTTGTAAAGCTCATTATATGTGGTTGATATTTTCAGGTCAGGGCTCGGGAGCAGGAGATAGGAGTTGATTCAGATCTTCAGGTTTTAGTTCTTTTGATCGATTGATGATTCTTTTGTACTCAGGACAGGATAGATTTCTCTACTTGTACTGATAGTTTAGTTCCTGAGTATTGTACATGATGTTTTGAGATATGAATCGACTTGTATATTGATGTTTTAAAGTTATAGATGTTTGATAGATCGCTTATTGAAGGTTTTAGATAACTCTGGTAAATTGTTTGGCTATTGATCGACATTCTTTCCAAGTTAGATCTTGGGGCGTGACAGTTTGTCTGGCCGTTTTGAGAATTATTTGGAAGATTCAGTTCCGAAACCAATTCCCAAACCAGATCCTGGTTAGTTTGTTTAGGCTGGTCGCGATCCGGTTTGGGCGGGATCCGTCCCCGTCGAATCGGGTCGTGACAGGGATTGAGTCGGATTTGGTGTTGTTTGGTTCGTATTTTTTAGACATTTAATTCAACTATAAGTTTGCTAAAATCGAAGTTAAGATGGTCCACGGTTTAATTTTTAAAGTTTCCGACTTGATTTTGCCTTGAGATTCATGTCCAATCAATATAATTTTTTGATGATATATCAATAATAATTTGTTTTCTTCCAAGTCCCAAGACCAGCATTTGGCAGTCAAAATGAGACAAATCTATACGAAGATTACATGGCCACTTACCATTGGGACAAAAATAGAAAGAGTGAAAAAGAGAGGGTAGCTGCTTGTTGACTGATAAACCATGCATGAGCTGTTGCAAAATCTATCTCTTGCTTTAAGCTTTAAAAGCCTTCTACTTTGTTCCTTTACCTTGCTTTGTGAGTGCAATGGCTCGACAGTTTTGAATATTTATCTCTTAAAGGCTTCACTTCTTTTAAAGAAAGAGTCATGCATGCTATGAACCTTTTAAATTGGCTTTCTTCCTTTATCCCATTCCCATACAACAAATACCATTATTGTAATTTTGAGTCAATGTCAAGCAAGCTTTGAATATTTATGAGGAGCACAAAGTACAAATCAGCACTAATTAAGCCATGATAAATGCAATAATACATCAAATTTTCTCTCTTGGTCAATCACATTATGATCTTATCATATACACAATGCCCCATTCTGCTTATGCAGAAGAGTACTAATTAATTAGTGCTCCCCACTTAAGTACAACTTAATTACAATAAAGATATATAATAAATATAAGAAAGAGTTTCTACCGCACCGCTGCAACAAAAAAGCCATTTTTGCTCCTTATACTGCTTTGCAGGTTATATAATACAGTTGCTTCACGAAGAATGCATAGCAAAAAAGTGAAGAATTTATGGGGCAGTGTTCACCAGAATAGAGTTTCATTTAAGCTTTTAATCCCATGCCTCCAAAACCCCAAACCAGTCTCCATCAAAAGGAAGCTTTTGCAGAACATAAATTACTAGTTTTCAGGCCTTGTTTCAGGCTTTGCAAAAGCATCACATGAGAGAGATTGAAAGGAAAGTGCTTCATATAGATCTGAAAAATTATTATCAAAATTTTGTGATTGAAGTTCATTTGTATTAAATTTATATATGCCTTTATACTCATCCTTTCAAAAAAAACAAAAAAAATCGCTTTGCTAAGATCTTATGCAGTAGTTTCAATTTTTGATTTTAAAAGTATTTTATAAAAAAAAAGAATCTTTCTGAAAAACAACCATCTCTAATTTTTTAACCAAAAGAAGAACGCGCATCTACTTTTGCATTTAAAAATGCTCCTTTCGTACCTACTTAAGTTAATAAGCTTTCAACTTTAGTTTTAAATATTATAAATATTCGATGTAATATGAGTGAATAAAGTAATAAACATAGGGATTGACATTTTAAAATGATTTAACTCTCCCCATGAGAAATGCGTATGAACATTTGCTGAATTGATAAACCGAGCATTTCATCATACTTTAAACAAATATTAAATTAATAAACTAAGTAATGATCTTTTATAACAGGTTTTAGAATTTGATTAATAACTTTTAAAAAATATGACAAAAGAGAAGCTGATCAAAGATTCATTATAGCAATATCTATAGCACCGTTAACATAAAATAATCTTAAATTGTTGAGGATCGTCAACGTTAATGTGTTTATTTCCTTAGATCAACAAAATGAGAAGAAAGAAGCATCAATCATTATCTGTTCTTCTCACAAGCTTGCAACTTGCTCACTAATTAAGAAGGGTACTTTCCCCAAAAAAAAATTAAGAAGGGTACGTATGTTCATCATAACAACCTTCGCTTTCTATCATCTTCTTCTTATCACTTAGAAGGGTTTAAATGACTCTCTGTGAAGAAGACGAAGTTGGAGTGGCAGTAAAAGCACCAAAATTTGTTCAGTGTTAGTATTTTACAGGCAAAAGCATTAAATCTCTGTTCTATCTCTGTGTCATCTCTGATGCATGGAATAATGGGAATGCGACAGTAGAATAGGTAAGGCATGGCGACGAAAGGGTAGAAAGGATTTAATGCGTAAATTAATGGATTAATGAATATAGAGGTATAGTGGGCAGCGGCAGTCTCCACTCCTCGACTCTTCACTGGCTGGCTACAGGGCTACAGGAATTAAGTATTTTGCAGAGCCTGTGGCGGTGTGGCTTTGGTCATCGTCCTCGGGGCCACTGGCGTGCGCTGCTGCTGCCATCGGCTGCTGAATGCTCCGCTTTGTCCCTCGTCTTTTAGAAAATAGCGTCGCTTTGGCCTCCACACTGCTTTAATTCTCTCTCTTCCCATTTCTCTTTCCCGTTTCTCTCTCCTCCATCGCTACACGACAGAGCAGGAGTATTATCCCTGTAGCCACCTATCCCGAAGTGGAAACTGTCCGTTTTCGCCCTCTTCTCTTGTATACATCTTGCTTCCACTATATTTATTCCTCGCATGCAAAATCTCCTCTTGTGATTTTTTGGGCAAACGAGGATTTTTCTTTCGGTTGCTTATCTAAGCGGTTTTTAAATCAGAGGAAAGACCAACAACAAAATACGGAGAAACTAACAGTAATAATGCTCGTCTGTTTTCCTTCTCCTCTTCTTTTCTTTATCGCAGCCGTTACCAGTTTGCTTCTCTCTCTCTAGCTTTCTAACACTCGAATACTGGAGTTCATCATGCAGCGCAGCAAGTCAATGCTTTGAGCAGGGAATTGTAGATCCGTACGTCCGCTGAGGATGATATCAATGCTCTCTGTTTAGCTCTGCGTCATTGTTTTATGTATACTCCACTTATTTTTGATTTATTCCTTTCATAAAAAAAAATATCTTTTTCGCTCTTCGACGAAGAAAGGCGATTGCTTGCTGGCGAGAATGCCGCTTGGGCAGATGAAGGAGTCTAAGGGAGCTGAGAGGCACTTTGTTAAGAAGCCGCTGCAGTCCGCCGCAGTTAATCAACCGGCGACGCCGCCGCCCCCGCCGGCGGTGGCGTTGGCTAAGAAGACGTCTGGTATGCGGCGTAGGGGGAAGGGCAGGGATAAGGTGACGGATGAGGTAAAACCGCGGGAGCCAGCGGTCGGGGAAGTGACCTCGGCGGGGATGGCAGGGTCTCCAGTTTCGACGAAGGCGATCACTTTCCACCAGCGGCCGGGGTTTGGCCAGGTAGGCGTCAAGTGCGTCGTGAAGGCGAACCATTTCCTCGCGCAGCTTCCGGATAAAGATCTGAACCAGTACGATGTGAGTAAATTTTTCTGTTTAGGTTGATCAAAATTGAATTTTGATCGGAATTGGAATGGAAATACGACACATTTATTGGCGCAGGTGACGATTACACCAGAGGTGAGTTCAACGCAGGTGAATAGGGCGATAATGGCGGAACTGGTGAGGGTTTACAGGGAGACGGAGATGGCAATGAGGCTTCCAGCCTACGACGGAAGGAAGAGCCTGTACACCGCGGGAATTTTACCTTTTAGCTTCAAGGAGTTCGTTGTCACTCTCAGCGTGGAGGATGCAGGAACCGGAATCACGAGGTGGGGCTTGGAATAATTTTTTTTTTTTAAATAGTTTCAGAGATTCCCTATTGTCCATTTCTGTTTAAGATCTTATTTATGTCGTATTTGTTTTAAAATTTTAATCTTTGAAGGGATAAGGCCTATAAGGTGGCAATTAAGTTCGTTGCTCGAGCTGACCTTGGCCATTTAAGACTGTTTCTTGAAGGGAAACAGGCTCATGCTCCGCAAGAAGCCCTTCAGGTGCTAGATATTGTATTGAGGGAACTATCAAATCAAAGGTACTTCTTTTTCTTTTTAATTCTCTAATTTTAATAGTTTTTATTCTTTTTTTTTATGAAATTAATGAATGGAATTACATGCAGGTATATAGCAGTGGGCAGATCCTTCTATTCTCCTGAGATCAGGAAGCCACTGAGGTTGGGTGATGGTTTGCAGTCTTGGGGTGGGTTCTATCAAAGCATTAGGCCGACTCAGATGGGGCTGTCTCTTAACATTGGTTAGAAGATTTTTGTCAGGAATTTTGTATTGATTTTACAGCTTACTCATGCTAATGTCTCTACTTTGCTCAAATTTTACTGTGGATGTGTTGTTAGACATGTCGTCGACTGCTTTTATTGAACCGCTTCCGGTGATCGAGTTTGTAGCTCAGATATTAGGCAAGGATGTGATCTCAAGGCCATTGTCAGATGCTGATCGAGTTAAGGTATGCTCATTTGATGGAATCATCATAGACCCAAAACATTTGCTTTGCAGATTCCTTCTCATTTAAGGGTGTGTTTGGTTATGATTAAATTTAACAGATTAAGAAGGCTCTCAGAGGTGTGAAAGTTGAAGTAACTCATAGAGGAGCCGTGCGTCGTAAATATCGAGTTTCAGGGTTGACATCCCAACCTACACGCGAGTTAATGTATGCATATAATCTTCTTTCATGCATAAGATTTAATTTTTTGTTAGACATATTTATTTAGTTTTACCTTAAAAAATTATATTATCATTTCATGGTGAAAATATGGATGCGGTATTTAGGCTTTGTTTGGGATGACTTTCTTACTGCTTTCTAAAACAGCTCTCTTGTACAAAAATTTCTAGATCAAGAACTTTTTGTACTAGAAAACTTCTTTAGAAAGCAATAAGAAAGCGGTTCAAAACGAAGCCTTAATTACATATGTGTTAAGTCATTAATTCTTGGAGCAATTTCTCATGTATCATTTGGGACTTGTCCATTTAAAAAAATTGGCATTCCTTCATTTGTACTACGACCAACTTTATCTTAAAGAGCATAACAAAGCTCAACAAATATGTTTTCCTTTCATTAAATTCTCATTGAATTGGACGTGTCACTTGCATTTTTTTAAAATAGAATGTTAATATTTGCATTTTCTTTTTCATGCAAATATCAAATTTGTTCTATGGAAACCATTGTGTTATCCTCAAGATCTTTGAACCTTGCTTTTTTGCAGCTTCCCAGTTGATGAGCAAATGAATATGAAATCTGTCGTTGAATACTTCAAAGAGATGTATGGATTTACCATTCAACATTCTCATCTTCCTTGTCTTCAAGTGGGAAATCAGAAAGCAAATTATCTTCCCATGGAGGTTTTTTTTTTTCAAATATTCCACCTCTTTCTTTGTACATTTAGTCCCCTTTTTTACATGTACGTGTGTTTTTACAGGCTTGCAAGATAGTGGAGGGTCAGAGATACACAAAGAGATTGAATGAGAAGCAGATAACTTCCTTGCTGAAAGTAACATGCCAGAGACCCAGAGATCAAGAGATGGATATTCTACAGGTCTATTTTTTTAATTCTATTTGTAGCAAAGGATCATTTAATTACATAATAGGTATTTTAAAGAAGTTCAGATATGTGATTTACCTAATTTGCTAAAAATTGATGTTACTAGCTTTTGAGCTTTGTATGGTTAAACATGCAATCATGCAACTCATTAATTGTCCTAGGATTCTAGATTTTCTTATGCTATATAAAGTATCATGAAAAAATAGGCTAGACTTTTATGGCCTTGATGACTTTTCAGATCCCCTTGCATGAAAGGAAGCCTATGGAGATGGAAAAATTGTTCTTTTTTATAGAATGGGCTAAGCCCTCAATTCCTCGCCCCCCCCCCCCCCCCCCCCAAAAAAAATGACAAGTTTCTTCAGCATGAGTCTTTGAACTGTAAGATGTGAGTGCAATACATTGATAATTAATCATGATTTGTATACACTTATCTCAAAACATAATCAAATGATTTTGAAACCTCCTATTGTGGAGATTCCTTGTTGAAGCTTTTGATTTTTTTTAATCTTAGTTCTAATTTTCTTTTATTTGAAGCATATAATGGCACTTTTTAACTCCTTTATGTTCATGTAGCTACTTTCAAAGCTTTACATGCCAGACATACACTGAGTTTATGCAATTGCATAAAAGGCTAACGCTTTCAACCACAAAAAAACAACATATTAAAAAGCATTTTGAACAGTGTCTGCACCATCCATCTTTAGTTCTCTGTCTTACAGGTCAAAGGCAACTCTTTGGACCACCTTGAGTCTTTCACTTGGCTCCATTAATGGAGCTACAGGACCATGCTGAAGTGTACCCATTTTATTCTGTTTGAAGCATGAGTTTTGTGGGTCCTGGCTTCTGCTAATGCCTTTGTGCATAAGAGGTTACTTTCTTTTCAGGCTGGTGGGTCCTTTCTGTCCCAAAGTTACCGCTTGAAATCAAATCCAAGCTAGTTAAACCACATATTTTTTACCGGAGATTATGATATCAGGTTCATGGGACCACAAGCATAACCATGATAGTAATCAGCCAAATATTTATAATAATGTTGTAGTATAATCACTTATGTAACTTATGTTGATACATGGTGATTCATATAAATCAAAGCTATAAAACTTAGAATTCATTTATTCGTTTCAGACAGTTCACCAGAATGCTTATGAACAAGACCCCTATGCAAAGGAATTTGGAATTACAATCAGCGATAAACTTGCCACCGTCGAAGCTCGGGTTCTCCCTGCTCCATGGGTATGTATAATTGCCATTATGTTCAGTTGATGATGTGCAAGTGATATATAGATAAGATATTAAGTATAAATACAATGTCATAGCTGAAATATTTGGTATATTTCATCTTTATAAAGCTAAAGTATAATGAAACTGGAAAAGAAAAGGAATGTCTACCACAAGTTGGACAATGGAATATGATGAACAAGGTATGGGTATTCCTTTTCTTTTTTGTACTGTGAACTGTACATTGCGTGTCTTTACACTATATTTTATCAATTTTCTCCCTTCTCCAAAATAGAAAGTGATAAATGGATGCATAGTAAGCAACTGGGCTTGCATCAACTTTTCAAGAAGCGTTCAAGAAAGCACTGCTTATGGGTTTTGTCAGGAGCTAGCACAGATGTGTCAAGTATCTGGCATGGTAAATATTTTCTAACTCATTAGCTTAATTTTTTCAGTTAGAGTTTATTTATATGGTTCAATTTTTTTTTTCCTCGTGTGCTCCAAAAGGTCATTTTCTATTCAGAGTAAAATTTTTCTGTGTTATGTGAAAGTTGAGTACTGAATTTCAAATCTCAAGATCTTGATAATAACTTACAAAATATTTTTCAACTAAACTGGCTGCCACCCACTTTTTTACATTTTTGATATTTTTCAAACAAAAAAAAAAAAAGAAATGGCCGCATGTCTCTTGTGGATTTCTCAAAACCTCATGAAAATGGAGTTTCCCAAAAGAAATTTTGGAAAAATAATGGAGGAACTATACTTTTTTTTTTAACCATTCAAATAGGAATTAGTTTTCATCGACTGTTTTGATAGAATGAATTTTCAGGCATGTGAATCAATTTCATATAACTTGCTGCTGATAATTGTTCTGCAAGGAATCCCATCATATAAGACAATCTTAGAATAGGGCTATGTTTGGCCTTTGATTGTCAGGAACAGTTTTGATTGCTGGACTGAACCAATGAGAACATATATGCACTTCTTTTTGGCAGGATCTACATAAAACTTTGCTTTTTCAAAATTTGTTTTAGAGCCTTTTTTGTTACTCTAAGGTGGAATCATTCATGCTTTTATTTCTAAAATTAATCAGAACAATCATGATATGACCTTCATAACATGCTTTATCTAGGAATTCAACCGAGAACCTGTGATACCAATCTATTCTGCAAGGCCTGATCAAGTAGAAAAGGCTCTTAAACATGTTTTTAACTTGGCAATGAACAAACTGAAGGGAAAAGAGCTGGAACTTCTTCTAGCCATACTTCCAGATAGTAATGGTTCGTTATATGGTTCGTCAAGCCTCTTACTTATGTTTTTTTTTTTTTTTTAATTAATTATATTTGAAGTCCATGCTTACTTCATTAAACCTACTGTGGACTCAGGTGACCTCAAAAGAATCTGTGAGACTGATTTGGGATTGATATCTCAATGCTGTTTAACAAAGCATGTTTTTAAGATAAACAAACAGTACTTAGCAAATGTTTCACTCAAAATAAACGTTAAGGTTTGGTTCAAATTCTTTGATCATTTTATGAATGCAAAATATATGATATAAAATCTTAAATTCTGCTTTTTTTTTGCTCTTACATTGCTACTGCAGATGGGTGGGAGAAATACTGTTCTTTTGGATGCTATTAGTTGGAGAATTCCTTTGGTCAGTGACAAACCAACTATAATATTTGGAGCAGATGTAACTCATCCAGAGACGGGGGAGGATTCTAGTCCATCAATTGCTGCTGTAATTATGGCTTTTCTTAACATTTAGACTATGGAAGTTCTCTTATTGATGTTTCTATGATAATTGTAATTTTCTTTTTAATGTTTTTAATACTTCAATAACTGCAGGTTGTTGCTTCCCAAGACTGGCCAGAAGTTACAAAATATGCTGGACTTGTGTGTGCTCAGGCTCATCGGCAAGAACTTATTCAGGATCTTTATAAGACATGGCATGATCCTCAGCGGGGTACTCTTACTGGAGGCATGATAAGGTCTATTTATCTTTTCTTTTGGGTTCTTAAGTGTTATAAAACACATTCCTAAGTTTTGGGGAGTTGAAATTTTGGTTGAGTGGATTATCTTTGTTGAGATCTTTCACTTCTGCATTATCTGGCCTATGTTAAGAAAAATAGGGATTGACCTAAAAAGATTTAGCTAGAAAGTATTAGAAATGACTTTTTTATTAGATTTAAATGAGAATTTAACTCTTAATAAGTCATAATGAAGAAAAATTATTAATGTTGCCGACCTCACGTGGTGGGATAAAGATTTGATGTTATTGCTGTAAATCTTCCCTTTCTGCAAACTAGAAGTTTGTTAAACTTAAACTTAACCTGTCTCATCTAACAAGTAGGTGTCATGCCATCCTTAAGACCATAATGCTAGTTCAAATAGTATATTTTTCTTTGTGGAGAAGTACTAAGCTTCTCTGAGAACATTATTCTCTTCTTTAAATGATTATTTTCTTACTATTGCAGAGAGCTCCTGATTTCTTTTAGGAAGGCAACAGGTCAAAAGCCAATGAGAATAATATTCTACAGGTACGGTTTTTGATATTTAACTTGATATAAGACTCTTCTATATACTTTGTGTCTTGTTGATAAAGGTTAGGTATGAAACTTTCCTATAATGTCAGGGTTTTAGGATAATTGGTGGCTCCTTGATCTTACGTTGTTATATATTTTGAAGATTGTCTTAATTTATATTTTTGACTCTTTCTACTTTGAATGCTCAAATAGCATTGTGTTCTATTTTTTGCTTCATTCTAACAGAGATGGTGTGAGTGAAGGGCAATTCTATCAGGTCCTTTTGTACGAATTGGACGCCATCCGTAAGGTCTGTATTTGCTGATATCCATCAAAATCACATATAGCAAAGCGTCACTTTTGTCTACTGATCCTTATAGCATGATTTTTTGCAGGCTTGTGCTTCGTTAGAACCAAATTATCAACCTCCGGTGACCTTTGTTGTTGTTCAAAAGAGACACCACACCAGGCTTTATGTGAACAACCATAAGGATAGAAACAGTTCAGACAAGAGTGGAAATATCCTACCTGGTACTTCTTATGCACAAACTCAATTGAAGAAATACTGCATTTTTAGGCAAACCTTCACAATATATTCATAATAAAAGTGCTCTGGATCAGTTAGAATGGATGGTTAAAAGTTCTTTTTGAAGCAGTAAACATTATTAATTATGCGGTTAACATTTATTGCCAGTTTTTCTTATGAGAAAATAATGTTATTTGGATGATACAGGTACTGTGGTTGATTCCAAAATTTGTCATCCTACAGAGTTTGACTTTTACCTTTGTAGTCATGCTGGGATCCAGGTAAATTGGCCGTTGTATATTTTAGTTGATGTACAATTTAGTTGGGCATATCATCTACCATGTAACCCTCTTTAGTCTAACGGTTGAGAGTTTTAGCTCCAACCACAAGAACTATGTTTGCGATTAAATTATCTCAATTTCTCCCTCTCCCCACCAAAAAAAAAACCATCTATCATGCCATTTTACGAAGGATGTTCGGGGCGGTTGTAGTTGTTTATAAAAGTAACTATAGAACTGTTGTGATTTATGAGAAAAATAAATGTTTTTGAAAGCTATTGTGGGTATTATAAATTTTTACTTTTCAAAAAATTCAATTATCAGCTTTGTTACAACTTATTGTTATGTATTGATTCGGTTTTAGGTTAGGTTGATCCGCAAGCTATCACACTCCTTGTAAATGCCTATAAATAGCATTGTAGTTGATGTAAGAAGGACCCCCTCTTGTAAGCCATTAAAGCCAAGGAATAAAGAATTCATGTGCTCCTCCTTCCTCTCTCTCTTGCATTTAAGAATTCCTCCAAGTTTTAACACTTATTCTAACATGTATGGTTGTAAAAAGCTTATTGTCACTTTAAAAATGTATTAAATAAATAACAAGAAAATTTCTGCTAAATAGAAGCGTGACAATTGTCCCAAAAAAAAGAGCTTAAAAAAATAGTTCCATTCGAACCCTAAATGTAGAGTGTTCTAATAAATGTTAAGGACACTTGCATCTTTTTGATATAGGGAAATTGTATATAAAATTTGTCAACGTTTAGGAAACACTACCAAATTATTAGGTCTCCAGTAAGGAATTACAAATACGAACTTGTGTTTTTTAAAGCTTTTCCAAGGTTAAGAAATTACAAGTACCAAAAATAGTGGTAATGTGGAATTTGTACAAATCATTATTGCACTCTTGGAGATTTAATTAAGATAATTGGGCATTTTCCTCTACATAGAAAGGCCTGATTACTGATCAAACATCTTCCTGCCAGGGAACTAGCAGACCAGCCCATTACCATGTCATATGGGATGAAAACAATTTTACAGCAGATGAAATGCAGACTTTGACAAACAATCTCTGCTATACGTAAGCCTACTCTTAATACCCAGTATTTTACATTCTTCATTGAATCACATCAAATTTGGTGATACTTGACTGGTTTGATCCAACATCCAGGTACGCTCGATGCACTCGATCAGTATCTGTCGGTATGTTTTTAGCCTCAATCTACTAACTCAAATTTAGGCTTTATTTGAGACAGTTTTTTTTTTCTTCTGTTTCTTAAAGTAATTTCGTAGTACAAAAATTTTAAATTTTATATTAGGAAGCTGCTTTAAGAAGCAATAAGAAAACCGTCCCAAACGAAGCACTAGTACCAATTTATTGACATTTTTTTATCCTGCCGAAATATTTTCAGTGCCGCCTGCATATTATGCTCATCTTGCTGCATTCCGAGCGCGATTTTATATGGAGCCAGACTTGTCTGATAACCAGACATCACAGAGCTTGAGAATGCAGAATGGTTCATCTGTGAAGCCTCTTCCAGCATTGAAAGAGAAGGTGAAGAGAGTTATGTTCTACTGTTGAGGCTTGATCAGAATGCAGAAGAGAGAATGAGAAGATTTCTTGTACATTATATTGTACTTATATTGTAGAGATGATCTTTAAATCACGCATCTTAGAAGCTGGGAAATCCTTTGATTGATTGCTAAGTTGATATTTGTTACTTGTACACAGTCTGAGGCTAGAAGAGTTTAGTTCATCTTCTTTTGTTGAATATCCAGTTGAGAGTTTTGAGGACTATGTTATGAAACTCAAATTTGTTTGGAAAGGAAAAGAAGCATATCTATGGATATTGGAATTATGTAAATGGATATTTACCCTTTTTTAAGCATTTTAAGATCAATGATGTTGTTGATTTATGAGAAATTATCATTTATTGGGCATTTTTTCTGGATAGAATCTCTTGTAGAGTTACTCTAAAAGTATAAGCATTTGGAGTAAGAATTTTTACGAGTATTACTCTAAATTTATAACCATAGATAGAATCCATATTCTACAAATAAATAGAGAATATTTATTTTAAGGCTATTAATTTAAAGGCCATATCATATTAAAAAAATGAGATGATTTATTATAGCATAAAGAAGAGGAATCAACACATCGCCTGGCATAATATGGCTAATAGTTCCTTTAATCTAACTTTTGTTGGAACAATCTTTGAGAGAAAAACTCACAAAATCTCCTATGTAGTGAGAGTCCAAAATCACCTATATATTAGGCAACTTTGACAATCACATCCCATCTTTCTTTTAGAGAAAGAGCATCTCCATTAGTTCTATGTTTATGGTGAAACAACATACAAGAAGTGGGCTTGGCCGACCCCTAACTAAAGTAGGAAAAGCATAACTGAGCGGGGGAGCAGTAGCGAGCGAACGAGCGAGCGGTGAGGTGCGGGCAGAGCAAGGGAGTTCAAATCATGCAAATTAGCAAGGAAACATGTTCGGATGCGAAAAATAGTGATTCTCGAAAGGAGATAACTTTGATTCGATCACTAATCATATGAACAAAGGAAAGCTCACAATGAGAGAAGACAGCTATAGAGAAGAAATAAAACAAAAATTTGTAAGAAAGAAAATAATTTGGATAAGGAAGAAAAATATAGTGATTGTAAGGAGTTTATTTTCTTTCTCCATTGCTAAAATAGTTAAGTAATTTATTACTTTATTTTATTATTTTGGTGAAGGAGAATATGGGGAAAGAGAAGGAAATTTGGAAGAAAGATCATCAAGGTATTTTAATTTAATGTAATTTAAATTAAGAGTAGTAAACTTTCAATAATTTTTAGAAATTAACCATTGATTGATGTAAATTCTTATGTAAGATAGATTCGTTTATTTAATTTAGAGAAGTTGAATGCAGTAAAGAAGAAAAAAGTAAGTGTTCAACTACTTTATTATTCGGTGAAAGATAAGTTATTTTATTTTATTTTAAAAGAAAGAAATTTAATGTTTTGTATATAAAATTGAGATTTTGGGATTTATATAGGCTGTGAAATCTTTGATTCGACGAAAAGGAAGATCAATTGATTGAATAAATTGACCATTAAGCTGAGATAAAATAATGATTTCCAATAAGAGTTCTAGGAAGTGAATATGTATGAGGTACTTAAATATTAATGCAAAAGTTATTTAAATTTAATGGAAAATATAGTTTAAGATAACTGTATATATTCATATAATTGTGTACATGATTTTATGTTGCATTAAGGAAGGTTATTCAATAAAATCAAAGATTTGAAAGGATCTATAAATACAAAAGAAATAAAAGTGGATAACTACAATTATTTTATAGTAATTATAGTTTAGATTTATATTTTTATTGTAATAATTATGTTGTAGCATATATGTGTTGATTGAATATTTATTATAGAAAATGAATCAAATTGAAAAAAAAGCAAAGTAAGTGATTATATTTATAATATAATAATTACTTTCTTTTATTTTTTTATTTCAAGTTCTAAATATAGTATCAAGCCCATTTATCTACTTATGTTTGAATGTCTATTATGCCCAAAATGATGAAAGTTTAGCAATTAAAGTTAAATGTAATATGAATGAATGAAAAGTGCATTAATCAATTATTATACATGAAAAGAAAAATAAAATGAATAAAATAATTTATAACATATAAATGAAAGTATTAAAAGAAGGAAAATGTGCATATATGAAAATACAAGCTAGAGTTCATTATCTTATAGTACTGACTATGGATGCAATATATTCAGACACGTTAAATGGATCATGAAATGAATATGAAAATTATTGTACTTTTATTTGTACAAAATTTTAGACGGTACTATTGTACTAGGTGGAAAGGAAAAAATGAATAAATGAATAGAAAAAGAAATAAGTTATTTGAAAGACATAAAATAAAAATTTACAGCATATGAAATATTGTGAATATGTTATAGTATGCATATGAAATGTAATGAATATGCATGTTAACTATACAAGAAATGCAA
Organism: Dendrobium nobile; assembly: GCA_022539455.1. Taxonomy (NCBI): domain Eukaryota; kingdom Viridiplantae; phylum Streptophyta; class Magnoliopsida; order Asparagales; family Orchidaceae; genus Dendrobium; species Dendrobium nobile. Next base: position 867,664 of record CM039736.1, on the reverse strand, counting down.
TGGAGCATGATTACTTTTATGTATGCTTAACTACTATACTACAATCTGTGATTATCACTGAGTTTAATATGTAAACTCAAACTATTAAATTAAAATTTCGGGTAAATTTTTCAAAAAATAAAAAGCCTAAAAGAGAAAAATACGTCTTTAGAAGAAGAAGATTTAATGAAAATATGTAAACTTTAGTTTATATATATATATATATATTAAAATTTGTAAATTTGTAAGTGACTTTTAAGTTGATTTTATGTAGGATGTTAGTTTATTTATTGTTTATATATTTGAAAGAAATGCATTAATCATCTGACAGTCTATTCCCGCCTTATTAATTTGAGTCTTCCGATCGGATATATAATGACAAAAGTGATATGAGAGCCCAAATAGAATATGAATCGTACTAAAAGAGCTATTAGGTTGATTATTGAGTTTAAGAAAATTGATCTGATATAAAAATTATGAATTTTATTTTATCACATGACTCATAATTATTCTAAAGAAGATGTGGAAAGGGTTGTTCCAAATATTCTTATTAATGTTGATGCAATGACCCAAATGATAGCAGTAATGACTGATTTAATTTAGGACTCAAAACTCATCTATCAGGAAATGTTAGTAGTAGTAATATGTCCATAGATAAGTATTTAAAATTTTTTTAGGATATGAAATCGCCATTCTTTAAAGGAGTAAAATGACAAATTGAAGCATAAAATTAGTTATTACGGATTGAGAATATATTAAAGGGGATGTTCAGTCCAAATAAAAGAAATGTTTCATTGATGACATTTGTACTTGATGGCGAGGTTGAAAGGTGACGTAGGTGTCATCAATAGGATAATATTGGAGGGATGCCTAATATTCAGATCAAATGAAATGAGTTTACTCAGGCGTCAAGGGATTAGTTTGTGCCTCTTTCTACAAGGAGACAAATACATAATAAATTTCTGAGGCTGATCCAAGGAGGTTGATCAGTAGTGCAGCAAGAAGTTGAATTCACTACCTTATCCAGATATGCTCCTTAATTAGTTCATACTGTAGAAGAAAAATGTCATCAATTTTTATCTAGGTTAAAAGATACTATAATGCAACCTTTTGTTCCACTAGTGATTGAGGATTATTTTATTTTGGTGGAGAGAGTTAGAAGGATTAAGATGAATATTCAAAATACTAAAAGGAGTGAATTTCAAGGGAAAAAAAGTGTAGATATTATAGGAGCTTCACAGGAATCTCAAGCTATATTTATTTCACAATATAGAAAGTTTAGTTGGAAGAATGAAAAATCTAGTAGTAGTGGTAGTCATATGAGCCTGAATAGTTGAAACAAATATGGAAAGCAACACAAGGGAGAATATTTTTTTGGGACAAATACTTACGTCTGGTGTTATCAATCTGGACATATAGACAATAATTGTCATACTTTTGGAAAAATACCATCAAGAGAATCAAGAATGAATATTGGATCATCTCAGAGAAATGTTTTCATATAGAGGATGATAGAATCAACTGTTTTCACTCCAGGGCCAAATCAAAGTTGATCAAATGCTCAGCTTATAGTATATGCATTTTCTCAACATGGTGCTAAGGATTCACCAATAGCGATTACATGTATACTTTCATTTAATTTATGAGAATTTCATTTACTTGTATGATTAATTAAATAAAGAAAGGTTAAAGAAAGAATTATATATATATATATATATATATATATATAAATTACTATACAATTTTATAAGTATGATAAGAATTTAAGATAGACTTGTACAAATTATATTTGATATGAGAGCCTTGCATTCCTTCATCTCAGAGAAGTTTATAAAATCAATTGGGTTGAATGTTTATAAAGCGCCCATAAATTTAAAAGTTTTGATGCAAAATAGTTACAAAATGAATGTTAATAGTTTATGTCAAATTGATTTAAAAATAAATGTGAGGAATTTTGCAATAATAATTTGTCTACAAACAATGTGCAAGGTTTTTAGTCAACTTCAAATTGGCTTGTAATCTTCAACCCATCAAGTTGAAAATAATAACAAGCGCTTCTTAGGCACTACGAAGAAGGAATTCTTCAGGAAGCATTGACATGCTTATGAGTAGAGGTAGAAGATGTGTGACAAATGTGGTGACATTCCAACCAATGTGTTTGCAATCAAAGTATGAAGCTTTCAAATAAATGTTGAAAAACCTTCATGTCAATAAGAATGCAAATATCAATAAAACAACAATCACCTATAAATGAGGAGTGACTACAAGCAATGATCAATGATGAATAAGTTCTCTATTTCTCATCCTTAAGCAATAATCAATATGAATGTTACAAACAAAGGAGAGCTAAAATATGCAAGTTTTACATACATGAGCCGATATACTAGACTCCTACAAGTACGACTATGACTCATCCGCAAGCAAAGGCAAATGACATACAAGAAACATAATATGTCTATAAGCAAAGTGGTGTGGTTGCAAAGAAGATAGTACTCCTTTGCAGTTGATCCCTCTTAATTGCATGCGAGAATACATATTCATCTGCAAACATGTATAGACATCATGTAATGAATATTACAACGCTCCTACAGTTAACAATGATCTAGTGCCAAGAAAATATATTGATCCCCTGTGCACAATAATTCTCCTTACAAATACCAACAAGAAGCAATGGTAGATGCATTATAAACATGATAGAGCCCTGACAAACACTAAAGTTGACACAAAGAGAAAGTTACAATTTGCTAGACAATACGTATAAGAAAACACCGAATGATATGCAACAAATGAAATTGCCTATGTACCCTTCGTAGGAGGCCCATTATGCATTCGACATATCATCTGTAAGCAAATGCAAGAAGAACTGTAGTAGGAGAAAACACTTGTTTGCAATAACGATGGATGCAACAACTTGCCGGCAAGCATGCATGGAAGACTCAATGCTAAATGCTACGCCCACATTCAAGCAACGATAGTAGGGAAGCCATAGATGATAACACAGTTACTTATGTATGCTAAAAGTCAACATACAACGAGCAATGTGCAGAAAATGTCGGATCCTCCCTATAGCCAGTAATATATATACATACAACATATCGTCTGTGAGTAAAAGAAAATATATTTGCTATATATATAGGGAACCTACAAATCACCGTAGCAGAAGGCAATGAATGCTACATCACCTTTATAATCAATCACCATTCAATGTTCAGCAGATATATTGATCTGTTACGAGCAAAGACTGATGATACTACAATACTACAACAAATGTAAGCGTCTACATGCCACTGTAGAAGACCTATCGTGCATTCAACACAACACCTACCGACAAATACAAAAGAGATCTACAACATATACAAACTTCTATGAGTTGCCGTAAAAGACCAATCAAAATTTTAAATATTCCAAAATACCCGCTCATGCATTGAAATATAAACAACCGCATGGACCCCAATGAGCGTGTTATGGGTACACACATGGCATCTAGGGATGCTGCACGGGTTAGTAAATGAAGTTAAGTTCAAACCTAATCCTTCTACACGGATTAGTAGAAGTCAACACGGCTCAAATTATTAAAAGAATATATTGTCACGTTGTTGGCTAAAGTATTTGTTTTAAATATTCATATTAGATATTCAAGGTCTATAATAAAGAAAATTCACTAATAATGGCTTACAACCGATAATGAACCCAATCTTTTGTCGACAGGTAGATAGAATCGATAAGGTTCGACCATAAATAAAAATCCACTTTTTTACCTTGATAATGATTGTGTTGACAGAAAATATCAATCAAAGGGGTTAATTCCAAACATTTGAAGTGCCACTCAAATACCCACTAAATCCAAAACTCAAAAAATATCAAAAATTCCAAAACATTTAAAATCAAAATTTAGCCATTAATCACTTAAAGCAAAACCATCAATCCCCCATAACAGTTTGTCAAGGTGAACAAATTTGAAAATACACTTTGACTCACAAAGAGCTATTGTCTGCTTGATAATATAACTATGATTCATTCTCAAATCATCTATTGCTAGCAAGGATGTTGCCCGTGTCCTCTAACCGATGATTTTGCCACCAAATGAGACCATAGATAAATGATTATGACCGAGGCCCTTTGAAACTGGTGGTCTGCCGCCAATTGGCACAACTAAATTATGATCATGGAAAGAGCCTGTATGTTCTTAATAACATCATATCCTTGATATATGAATCAATATAATATAATCGATAGGGCATAAAGCCCTCTGTTAGCTAAGGTGGATTTAAATTTGTCCTTTTAGGCAAATATTCACCACAAGTCTATAAGGCACCCTTGAACATAGCAACCCATGACTACCGACAATGATCCTTCTTTTAGGTTGGGTCAACTATCTCCTCTGACTAAGTAGACTAGGGACCATGATGAACTGGGACAACGAAACCATGGGATCTTGATCGAGACCATCATCCATTCCCCCACCATTCGCTTTAAGTGCATAATGGTGGAATTTTCAATTTTAAATATTAAATCTCTAAATATCAAACCCATGCTGCAACTACATGCCATATATTACATGTTTTTACGTATCTGATTGACGACTAGCCTTAATCGAAAGTTCTATCTCTTTACTGGGAGAGGTAATTAACTATAGGGGCTTGCGCCTATAAGAAACTAGAACTCAAATCATAAAGTCCTCGAAAATGAGGGCAAAATATTTGGGTAGTGACTTATCTATAATCTCAATCTACCTTCCCAAAATTTGCCCTGGAACTTAATCAATTAAAACTCCCCGAAAAGCAACGGGGAGGCCGGGGCACGAATTTTTTGAGACCACATACAGTAACTTTTTAGTATAACAAATTTAAGCTCATAAATTTTTTGTACTAAAAAGGTGCTTTTAAAAGCAGTAAGAATGCTACCCAAACGAAGCCTCAATTTTGATTAAAACTTAGGGTCCATTTGAGAAGGTTGCAATTTTTTATAAAGATGGTTGTAAAATTGTTGTGAATGAAGCAATTTTTTTAAAAGCTGCTGTATAAAATAACTTCCTAGCATAAAAATTTATTAAATGTAGTGAAAATGCAGTGGCCAAATAAAAATTATGGCCGTGATTTGAAAATCAAAACGATCAAGTTCCAAACAAAGCCTTAATGTGAGTTCTAAATTTTAGTAATAATCATTAACCTTATTTAATGAGAATTAATAAAGCCTTTTATAAGTTTAAAATGGAAGAATACATAAATAATATTAAAACAGTTTATAATAAACAAAATAGACTTGAACAGATGCGAGTTAATGAAATAGAGAGTTTCATTAATTAAAACAAAAAGCTTTCTTATTTGGATTTACTATTAGGTTAGATATGCTTAAGCTTTGAGCTTCCACCTAATGATATAACAAATTTTTTTTCTTTCAATTATATAAATTTTGTCATTGTTTGAAATTTTTTAATAAGAATGAACTCTTCATTCATAAATTGATGATGAAATCTCATAAGATAAAAATAAACCATTTCTATACACATGAATCATCTCAACAGATATTAATTTACCCAACTATTATGGTCAAACATTTTAAGAAAGTGATTAAAACAAGAATAGAATAAAATTGCACAACTTCTTATGTATATATTAGCTGTGCTTCTCTGATAATTAATCAAAAGCCAATTACAATAAGAGCTACAGGAAGGCAGGGACTTAAGACAAATTAAGAATCATTGCTTGGCTTTGATTTTCTAAAAGAAGTCCTCATTTCCATCAGATTGAAGGTAGGAAACTCTAATTGCATGCAATTTTGTAACCACATCTCTCATGGATGGTCTTTCCTCTAGTAATGAAGCTGAGCATGAGAGAGCTACTTCTGCCAAGGAAAGCAAGCATTTGTTGATGCTTTGACAATTGCTGATAGTATATCTTTGCTCTTTAGTAAACATTTTAAGATCTATGATGTTATTGATTCCATGAGGAAATGCCATTTTAACATGATTATATAAATTTAAGTTATCATGGAAGATATCATCAGTAGGCCTTCTTCCAGTAAGCATCTCCAGTAGTATTATTCCAAAACTATAAACATCTGCAGAGGTAGACGGGCAAGCTCCTTCACCATATTCTACAAGTAAAATGATTTTATATATTATATGGAAGAATTACTTTAAAAAAGAGTATATCATATTAAAATAGAATGACATGATTAATTATAACATAAAAAAGATGAACCATCAAATCACCTGGGGCAATATAACCAATAGTTCCTTTTATCGCACTTTTGTCAGAGTAATCTTGGACAGGCATACTCATAGCTTCAGAGAGCATTCTTGAGAGTCCGAAATCTCCTACATGCGCAATCATGTTCTTGTCTAGTAGGATGTTGCTAGGCTTTATGTCACAATGAACTATTGATGGTTCACAATTATGATGAAGATACTCCAAAGCATCCGCAACATTGATGATAATGTTCAATCTCTTTTCTAGATAAAGAATATTATCTTCATCGGTCTCATTTTCTTGGTGGAGCCGCTTGTCCAAGTTTCCCCTTGGCATGAATTCATAAATCAAAGATTTAAAATCTTTGCCTTGATGATCAATACTAGAGCATGAGTTTAGAACCCTTATAATATTACGATGTCGTACTCTTCTTAATGTATTACATTCAGATGTGAAACTCTTAAGAACTCCATGGACCTCAAGATTAAAAACTTTAACAGCCACAATATCTTCATAATCTCTTAAGGCGCCTTTATAAACAAATCCATATCTTCCATGTCCAACTAGATTTGAAGTGGAAAAATCATTTGTAGCTCTGGCTAATTTTGTATAAGAAATTCTTGGAAATTGAGTGTTTAAGGATGACGTTGATGAATTTCTGCTTTGGCCACTTTGCTTTTGATTTCTATAAAGCAAAGTATAGCACATCACTAGGGCCAATATCAGAACTAGTATGCTGAGAATTGGGGCCAAAATTTTGATTAAATGATGATTTCTTTTTTTCGTTGATGATGAGCTGACAACACATCTTGGCAAATGAAGTTTTGAAATTCCTCCACATAGTTTTTCATTTCCAATGAGGATGATTGCTGAGAAATTTGCAAAGACACCTTTGTATGGCACCTCACCTTCAAGATTATTAAATGATAGATTCAAGCGCTTAAGAAACATAATATTTTGTAGGGAATGAGGAATAACCCCTGATAAATTATTATGCGAAAGGTCTAGTATTTCAAGGTTCTTTATGTTCCCTATAGAAATTGGAATGGAGCCATGAAAAAAATTGTATTCTATATTTAATTGAAGCAATAGCTGACAACTTCCAAATGATTCTGGTATTTTCCCTGTTAAATTGTTATTGGAAAAATCTAGAAACATGAGATGTTCAAGATGACCAACTTCTAATGGTAGAGTTCCAGTAAAAGAGTTATAGGATAAATCTAGAGTATCTAAAATGGAATGCATGAGAAAAATCCCTCTCGGAATCAAGCCACTTAGATTATTTTGCCTGAGATTCAAAATACTGAGAATATTAAGATTTTTTAGTGTTGAAGGAATAGAACCTGTTAATTGATTAAATCCTAAAAATAAATTGATAAGTTTTGTGAGATTGCCTAAGGAATAAGGAATACTTCCCGTTAAACTATTATTAAATAAATTTAAATCTTGTAGCCGTTGAAGCTTTCCAATACTCTCAGGTATAGGGCCTTGCAAAAGATTTCTCTCCATCCCTAAACAATTTAATTTGGTGTACCTTCCAAGTTCAAAAGGGATGCTTCCTGAAATATAATTGAATCCCAATATCATTTTTTGAAGCTCAATGGAGAGATTCCCAATTGATTTTGGAAGCATTCCACCAAGGTTATTGCTACAAAGGGCCAAGGTTTCTAAGCTAGTGCAATTAGTTAAAGAATCAAGAAATCTCCAGTCCTTTGCATCAGCTGCTTCAAGCTTATTGTATTGCATATTGAGGTATATAAGGTTATGCATTTTTCCAAGATCTGGTGGCACCACTCCTGTAAAATTATTATCTTCAATGTCTAAACGCCTGATACTGGTAACATTTTGAAGAGCTTGGTGAAGTGAACCAAAGAAATGATTTCCACCAATATAAAATATTTCTAGGTATGGAAAAGCTTGGGCAATATTAGTTGAAATATCACCATAAAAGTGATTACTTACTAATAAAATTATTCGAAGTGATGATAGGTTGAAGAATGCAGATGGAATGCTACCAGAAAGATTATTCCCTGCCACATTTATATGTTTTAATTTACGAAGGCTGCCAATCTCTAGTGGGATGCCTCCCCCTATATGATTAGAAAAGACTCGAACAGTTTCTAAGGAGGAGAGATTTCCAAGTGAAGATGGGATGGTGCCGATGATGCTATTGTTACTAAGATCAAGATGGTTAAGCTGTGACATAGAGTTTAGGGTTGCAGGGATCTTGCCTGTAAGCTGGTTGCAACAGAGATCAAGAACTTGAAACGCAGAGTTATTTTCCATGAGAATGGGGGGAATGTCTCCATGAAATGAGTTAAAACTCAAGTTAAGATATTGCAATCGTTGCAATCGAGCAAGATTAGGATGGATCTCACCATTGAGCCAATTGAGGCTAAGATCAAGCCTTCTGAGGAAGGTGAGATTGGCTATGGAAGGAGGAAGAGGACCAACCAATCCACTGGAGCTGAGATCCAAGGCTACAACTTTGTTTTGATGCTTGTGGCCGCATGTGACTCCTTCCCATGAGCAGAAGTGGGTTGTGTCGTTCCATGAGTTGAGAATGGTAGAAGAAGCGCCATTAATGCTTTGCTTCATGAGTTGACTCTTGAAGGCAACGAGTGAATTGTAGTTTGTTGTGTTGGTGTTTAGGGTTGAGAGCAATTGCAAGGGAGATGAACTGACAATGAAGAAGAAGAGAATAAATAAGAGCATAATGATACCGAATGAAAATTTCTCCATTGAATAAGAGGAATTAGTGTGCTAGGATCTGTATATCTATCTAGTAAGGAAGAGGAAGGGAGTCGTTCAGAACACCCATGCATTCCTTCGATCATGAATTTATAGAAAAGAAGAAGAAGATTAAATTAGCATATATCTCCATAAAAATTTATATTATATGTCTTTAAATGATTTTAAGGCTTGTTCTCATTAAATTTTAATCATAATATTTATTAGTATTATTTTTTAGTTGGAAAACTTTCTAAAATTAATGCATTTTGTGGAATTTATTTGGCTATGATTATGCAACGACTTCTCATGAGTCATGCATTTGTGGAATTCCACGGCGAATCTACATAAAAAGTTATCATAAATCTTGGCCTACATTTTATTTTAGATTTAAAATCATTCAAATATTCAAATATAAAATTTTGGAATTAATTTGAATCACTTGAATTTTATTGCTGACAAATTTTTACTAAAAAAATAACATCTTAATTTTATATCTTGCAAGATAATTTCGTCTTGATTGTTTTCTTATAAAATAAATAATATGTTTTATTAGATTTAAAAAAGAAATTGACTCTTAATAAAATTGAATTAAGAAAAATGATTTATTTAGCTCTCTTTGTTAGTCTGTGTGGAACATGATTCTAAGTATTTATTTTGGCCTCATTATCTTAAATAAAATATTTCATTTGAGATACTTTATTAGGTATGTAGAGGACATCTCTAATTATATTCATGTGAAGGTATTATTACAATGCTTTGGTCACATATAGAGCTAGGAGCGTATTGTATAAATTTTTTAGATAATAATTTGAGGTTTTTTTTTGCCTAAGAAGGGCAAAGAAATTCCATTTTAAGTATATTTTTAAAGTTCTAGAGTTGCAGTTATATGGAGTCCTTATTCATCAACTACTACTTAGAATAGTTGATTTCGATATTGTAGAAAAGAACAGAACACTTTGAGTAAATAAATTTGCAATGATTATTGGATTTTAGTAGGGAGAATTTTTATCTAATGAGGAATTCATGAAAATGAGAAGAGTATGAAGTTTATTGGCAACAACTTTAGTGGGGTGTAGAAACTTTAAGAATCAAGGCTTGCCGAATATTGTGCATTGAGAGAGATGATAGATCCATGTACACTTTATGTTATCTTGTGAATGATGTTCTACTCAATCACGGGCGGAGCCAGTCATAATTTTCAGGGGGGGATAAATTTATAAGTAATTGTTGGCATATATGTTGGGGGTCCGTTGCCCCCGAAAAAAAATTTGATTTACTATTTCTCTTTGTATTTTGTTCATCATTCCCTAACAATAATACATATACACAATGTGTTTAATTGTACTGGGTGCAATTGCCTAAAGATCATTGTTACGTCCTAGAGTATTCGCGGTGGTAGAGAAATATAAAGTTTAACGTTTTAACTTTGTACAAAAATCTGGCACGCAAACAGATGAAAGAGATGGTGCGATATTCATAAAAGACCCTTCCTTGGAGGAAGGCCTTAAGTTGACCATCAAGATGGTGCGACATTCAAGATTTTTACGCGGAAAACCCTTCAAGAAAGCGGAAAACCCACGGAGCTTAGCCCAGTCCACAAGTATTCCAGTTGATTACAAATGAGGCCCTTCCTTGGGGGAAGGTCTTAACTTGATGTACATCTTATAGAGTACATTACATGATATGGATAGAAAGAGTCACTGTTAATGTGTTCGTCGGGTAGGAAAGACCATAGTCGGCGGGCGACGGAGGTCGGAAGGATCATAGTCAGCGGACGACAGAGGTCGAAAAAACCGTTGGCTGATGAAAGAGGTCAGAATGATTGTAGTCGGTGGGCGACATAAGTCAGAAGGACTGTAGCCGGCGGGCGACGGAGATCGGAATGACTGTAGTCGATGGGCGATGTAAGTCAGAAGGACCGTAATTGGCAGGTGACGGAGGTCGGAAGGACTGTAGTCGGTGGACGACGTAAGTCAGAAGAACCGTAGTCAGCGGGTAACGGAGGTCGGAAGGACTGTAGTCGGTGGGCGACGTAATTCAGAAGGACCGTAGTCGGCAAGCGACGAAGGTCGGAAGGACTGTTGTCTGAAGATGAGGTCTGAAAGACGGCATCAGGTATAAGTCTTGTGACGAGCTGAGGTTTGGCGCTGGGTAGAAATTGTGAGACCTCGTTCCCTTACTGTTCCTCTCTAACTTGGATTTTCCTCCCAGGATCGTCCAGGACGATAGTGAGATCGTCCAGGCCGATCTGCACTGTAGAAAATATCGTCCTGAAAATAGTCCTGGGAACCGTCCAGGATGATTTTTTTGGTCTGATCGTCCCAGGACGATCTGGCGATCGGCCGGGCCGATCTGCTTTATGATATAAGAAAATCAGCTCGTTTTGAGGAGAGAGAAAATCATTTTATAAAAAACAGATATTTTGAGGAGAGAGAAAGAGAAAGGGAAAAGAGGAAAAACCTGGTTTTGGAGGCCGCGGAGCGCTTTTTGTCCGACGCCGCTGTTGGAAAAAGTGTAGATCTCGTGGTAAGGACTCCGAACCCTATTTCTGTTTTCAAAGATATCGAGTTTTGACCGAGTTGTGATCTGTTTTGTGTTTTCGTAGTCGAATTTTCGACATGATTTTGATTTGACACAACTTTCACCGCACAACTTTTGGTATGTTATAGATATGATTATTACACACGATTCGAGTATTTTCTACGACGATTTTACCGGTCGGAATTGATTCTACGCGATTTTAATTGAATAGAAAAATATCAGGACTTGATTTGATTTGGATTCTATAGAACAATAGTCTTGTATTGATGTCGTAAATCTTTTACTGTAATTTGGAAGAATTTGGAATTTGTGTTTTTTGCAGGATTTTTGTGTAAATTTGACCGACTGCCGTTACTCTGCCCGATTTTCGTATGATTTTTGAATTTTCTTGAATTGATAGATTGAATTGATATGTGTATGACTATTGATCTGATTGTTCTAGATTGCTTTAATATTTCTTATTGCATTGACTATTGATTGAATTGATTGTTACTGAAAGACAAGTGGGAACCTGGTTGAACGTTGGTTGGAGATAGATCTTGACCTGTACAGGATGGTGGGCCGACGGGCTTTCCTTTAAATATCGATCATGGATTTCTACAACAGCACTATAGATGGGAGTCATAAGGAGTTTCATAGATATGCCGACGGGCGGCCGACGGGCAAAAAGAGTGACGACTCTTATTCATTGAAACCAACGTACGGATATCTACAACAGCAATATGGATTCTACAACAGCACTATTGATAATAGCCAGTTTAACCTGGTTGATTATAGCTAGTGTTTGTGCTTGTCGAGTAAGACCATTGTATGGAATTGTATGATCTTGCATCGTATGGATTTCCTAATATGCATTGATTTATTGATTTCTGATTGATTTATTGATTTGATGGATTTATCGAATTGATTTCTTATCGTACGGATTCATTGATTTCATTGATTAATCATTGAGCATTGATACTATTGATTATTGATTATTGACATTGATATGGATATGGACGGCATAGATTTATAGATTCATTGATACCATTGATTCTGCATTGATTTGACTTGCTACAATTGATTTATCGTATTGCTTTTCTGATTGATTTTATTGACTGGATTATGGATTGAATGGATTATTGCCGTATGGATTTGATTTATCGTTGGATAGATTTCTTTATGGAGCTGATTGTATTGATTTCTATTGACCTGATGATTTCATTGTATTGATTTGATTTCAATTGATCTTTCGCCGTATTGATTTGATTGTTTATTGGGAGTTGAGCCGATTGATATAATTGATTGGAAAGTGCTCTATTGATTGAGATGATTTTCCTATTGTAGCATCGTACGTCGTCATTATTGAACCGTCCTCGCTGCCGTAGTATCATACTGTATATTGATATCGAGTGAATTGTATTGAATAATTGGATTGACTGATTTGATAAATGATATAGATACAACTGATTGACTAGACGACACGATTGATTGAACTGATAATATTGATTGATAGACACTGCTACGATGGATAGATATTGGCTTCCAATCACATACTGATTTGATTGATGGGGAATATTGATTTATCGATGTTTTTACCGCTGTGATTATTGATTATTGATTTCCGTACTGCATTGATTACTGATTTGATTTCCGCTGTATCGACTATTGGTTTCATTGACTATTGATTTTCGTATTGCATAGACTCATTGATCATTGACTGATTTGACTTGATTGACCTGCATATTGATAGCATCGTCGTGCTTTGATTTCAGTTTTAGGCTTTGGTGACCTGCTGGGCTAGTAAGCTCATTATATGTGGTTAATATTTCAGGTGCAGAGCCTCCAGCGTGACGTTTCTTCGGTTGATGCTGTAGCTTTGTTTTGTAGCTTGGGTAGACTTCTGTTTTGTAGCCGTTTGGCTATTGTATATGACCTTTTGGACGCTTCTGTTGATTGTATATATGTTGATATGTGAATTACTGTTGTTGCTGTATTTCTTTTCCGTAATGCAATTATCTCTGGATGACTGTATTGATATGAACGAAAAGAAAAAGAAGAAAAAAAAATGATAGATGAATCCTTTCACTATTGATATCTGGGGCATCACAGAAATCTGGTGACGAGCAAAGGTCTGACGTCGAGTAGAAGCTTGGTGACCAGCGGAGGTCCGACGTCGGGTAGAAATCCGACGTCAGTTGGAGGCCGTGGAGAACTCCGGCGCTAGATGGTATTTGGGCAGAACTCCGGCATCACTTGGAGTTCAGGTGAAACTTTGGCGTCACTTGGAGGTCATGTGGAATTCCGGTGTCACTGAAATCCGGCATCACTTGGAAGTCGGGCGGAACTCCGACAGTGGTCAAGGAGTAGTTTCTTCCCTCATTCTCTTCTTCTCTTCTCCTCTTCTTCCTTCTTGTTTCTTCCTTCTTTCTTCTTTGGGTCCCCTCTCAAGAGAAATGAGAGGCTATTATAGTTTTTTGAGGATGGCATGACCCGTAAATAGGAGAGGATCAAGGGCAAATGGGGAGTGGTTTGGATGGACGGCCGATATTGAATCCCTTGATCGTGGACCATTCGTCAGACATTTAAAGGTCTTAATGATATCGGAACTCGGTGATCTTAGGCTCGTTGGATTCGACTCGTTGAGCCGCTCGATTCGACTATAAGAATGTCATGTTTGGAAACCGTTTGGTAATCTAATGGTGGTTTGAACCTTCCAACAGTGCTTCGAGTCGTTGATTTGGACCCATTTGGGATCGGATTGAGTTGAATTTGGTGTCGTTGGGTTTGTATTTCTGATACGCTCAGTTCGATTATAAGTTTGTTGAAATCAGAATTTAGATGATCCCAGATTTAAAAATAGACTGAGGTGGACAAATTATCTAAAGAATAATTTTTTTTTTAGGGGGGAATTGCCCCCCGGACTCAAAGGACTTCCGCCCCTGCTCAATCATGATAAGAGAAGTGTTATTTTTACTGTGCTGATTGCTTTGGTTGAAGAGAAGAGAACATAGTTTAGACACAAATGAGATAGTTTATAATGGGAGATAATTATAAAAAAAGATTGAATAAATATATGATGCGCTATGACAATATTTCTCTGAAGAAGAATGCCTCACGAGAGTACAAATTCATTAATTTATCATAAAACTTAGCATAATGTTTTAGATGCATAATTATTTGAATATTAAATATATAAATATTATTTGCCAATGCATTTGTGGAATTCCAATCAACAGATGACTTGACTTTAAAGTGAACGGTTCCACTTATTTTTTATTTATTTATATTTACGTCAATTAAGACAAATTTATACACACATCACATACATAAGACTCGAATCTGTGACTTCTTAATTGATAGTCAAAGTCCGCAACTAATAGATGAAGATGAGTTGCGTGTTCCACTATATTTCTCGCATTAATTATATAGCAACCTGCAACGATCACATCATATATAGAGAAGATTCCTTTGGAAAGTGATGGAAACATTACTAATGACTTCATCACAAATATTGGTATTATTGATTAGATCTAAAATTATTCAAATATTAGATTACAAGTTTTTTAAACCCACCTTATGAACATTGAAAATTCATAACAATTGTCTCAATAAAACGACTTCAACATCATAGATGACATTATTTCTTTTATACAATATAGTGACAACTATGATTTTAATTAGCGGTGTAATGGAGTCAAGCTGAGTTGTGTGTCGGCTTCAATTTGACTCGATAAATGACTCGTTAGCTCCTGAATCATCTTGTTAAAAAAATATTAACATAAAATATAATATTATTCAAGAGTTCAATATAAATATGTTAAACATGTTTAAAAATTATCTTATTTTCTTATATCGAGTGGCTCTTTATTATTAATCTTTTAATTTCTCATTTTTTATAATTTATTATAATAATAATTACTTGAATCAAATTATTTTATCTGTTTCATTTTAAATGAGCTAACTCAAACTCATAGAATTTTGTTCATGCTCGAGCTTGAACTCGACTAATTAATCAAACTCAAGCTCGAGCTAGAGATGAATCGAGCTCTGGAGTGAAATTAAAATTAATATCAATATATCAAATTGAACTAGGGCAACCTCTATATGAATACATCCATGTCTCTCTCTCTCTGTGTTTCACTCTTTCTCTCTCATGAAAGAAAAAAGAATGCTAGGTTAAGGCTTTGTTTGGGACAACCTTCTTACTGCTTTCTAAAGCAGTTTTCTAATACAAAAATTTTTTGAATTACAAATTTTTACACTTAAAAGTTGTTTTAAGAAGCAGTAGAAAAATCGTTCTAAATGAAGCCTAAAATTAATTTATTAGTTCTTGCTTTCATTCTCATATTCGATTGAGTAAAACCTATTTAAGACATTCTTATGAAATGTCTAATTAATTTATTGGCGCAAAATCATTTTCATTATCTTATTGCATCATCAGAATATATGTCATCCATTACGTTAGGAATTTTATCCCTAGCCAGCTAATCTCTATCTCCTTCATAATTTCCAATTTCCATGGCGTGTTCTTTTTCAAGTCAAGCACAATAATTGTACTAGTAAAAGGGACGTTGGCGGGCTGAATTATTGCATCCGGTCACCTGACATCCGGACAACTAATCCGAATGCGCTTATGCGCCACGTCACTCAAATACATTGGGGTCCGGTGTATTTTGCTGATGTGGCGCATCTGGATTGGTGTTCGGACGAATCCGGACACCGGACGCAATAATTTGCCCATTGAGGGAGACTTCAATATATTTTCTTTTGATCACAAAATATTAACTACCCTAAACTTTTCATGATGCACGCCTACAACATACAAATGCAAATTATCTAATATTTTCTTCATGAAAAAAAAAATGTAAATTCAAATATGGAATTTAACATTATATGTCATATATTAGTGGAAAAACTATTCCGTATTTTAATAAATAGAGTCATAAATCTCGCTGAATATTTATATGACCTTTTGATTGTAAGAGCTCATCAACCCGTCTTTCTATCACTTTATATATTTCCAGTGAATACATAGCGTGCGACTTTAATTAGCTTGTGACAAAATTTTACGGCTACATTCTTTCTCTATTCAACATTGATGTAGACAAGGAATATAGGAGATCCTATATTTCTTGAACACAAAAGACACACAAGAAGAACACAGGCAAAATGAGTAGAACTTAAAATAAACTTTGTTAAATAAACCCAAACGACTCAAAACTTAACAAACACAACAAAAGATGCTAGGAGTTTTTAAAGAAATAAAGAAACTTAAAAAGACGCTATCCTCAGACAACCGTCAGAGCGGGTTCCTCACATGCATCGAATTTGTAGGATAAATAAGTAAAGTGCATAGAACTAGCAAACCGATGGTCCACCACTGCAAGATTGGTCCAATTCTTCAATAGACGCTTCAAATCAACTCTGATACGACACCCTAAAGTTGCTTTACTTTGAGAAGAAGGATACAGATGGAGTGGCACTTGCGGAGAGACGAAAGAGGTTAGAAGCCCGAGAAGAAAGGGTGGAAAGAGCCCGCAGGATTTCCGGAGGGGATGAGAAACGAAGGTTGGAAAGAGCCCGCAGGATTTCCGAATAAACCCGCAGGTTAATAGCAAATATGCTCACAAATATCAACTCCCATTCTTCATAACAACATTTCCAATTTATAGACAAAGAAGAGGAATGCCAAAAGCCACTTCATAAATGTTCTCAACATTCCAAGCATTAGTTTCATAGGATTTCCAAAAGACATTTTGGAAAATCAACCCATCAATTCACGGAACCAAGGCAGCAAACAGGCGAAAAAATCCAAGCAGCACAGCATCGGGAAAACCTTCCCAATTTCTTCACGGAACCAAGGCAGGCGGAAGTTTCCTAGCGGCACAGCAAGGGAAAAGCCTCCCAATTCGGAAAGCAGCCCAAATTAAAACCAGAACAGGAATCAAAGGGCTATTTCAAGGAACCAAGGAGACATTTTTTTGGAAATAGGCCATGCATAGAAATATCAGCCATCAGTAATGTCTAGCATTAAAAACATTAACTTCCCTCATGAATTCAAAGCATAGAATCCAGCCCCCAATTAATACAAGCCACGGTTTTCCAAGAGACAAGAAGAAAAGGGGAAGGGGAAGGGACAAGGCCACTCCAAAAGTAAGCTTCATAATGATGTACCTTTTTGGATAATAATGAGCTACTAAACTTCAGCTCAAGCAACTTAGAGAACCAGCTCAAACCCAAATGCTCCAAAACAGCCAATCCGTGAACCACCAGCAGCCAGGGACCAATCTAGCCAGCAAACCAAAGGCCTACCAAGCCAAATGCACTACTTACCATGATCATTGGATGCTTTCCCATCATTGGATAGCTAAAAAAAAAGAAAAGAAAATAAAATAGAAAACAAAATATACTATTGTTCAAACAAAATAAAAAGTACATAAATCCTTGATAGCATCAATTCTCCCCTGGTGGAAAATTCTCAGCTCCTGATGAGAACGTATCAGCAACTCGTTCATAAAGCTCCAATTTTTTCTTTTTTAGATCAACAGCATCAATCCATGTACAGTCAGTCTATGGCCGATTGCTCCATTTGGCCAAAAACTTTTTGTGCTCTCCATGCATCGTTTGAATAACCTTCACATCAATAACGTCTTCGATTTGATCTTCAGACTTTACCAAAGGAGCAGAAAGTTGTAAAGTTTCAATATATACAAAATCGTCAGAATCTCCTTCATACAAAGACATGTCAGAAACATTAAAAACAGGTGAAGTGCCAACAGTATCTGGTAAATCTAGCAAATAAGCATTAGCACATAATTTCCAAATCACACGAAAGGGGCCAATTTTCTTTCGACTTAGCTTTTTAAAAGTACCAACATAAATAGGTAGATCCAAGAGGTATGCATTTGTGTCCAAAAAACGAAGTGCTTCATGATCAGTATTTAAAATAAATTCTCGTTGAATCAAATAGCATCTCCAGAATTTCAAAGTTTGAACAATGGCATAAAATTCCAAGTCATAAGTATAATATCGAGATCGAACATCATTTAGCTTTTCACTAAAATATGCAATAGGCTTTCTTTCTTGACTTAAAACAGCACCAATACCAATATGTGAAGCATTGCAATCAACCTCAAAAATGATCTCAAAACTTGGTACTTTAAGAATAGGAGCTTGACTCATTTTTATTTTAATAATCTCAAGTGTCCATCTAAAAATTCCCTTTTTCAAACAATCAGTAATAAGAGCAATCAGAGAACTGAAATTCTTTATAAATTTTTGATTGACAACTTCAGTTTGTTTATTAGTTTGAGGAAGATAAGCACTACTAAACTGAAGAGAAGTTTCTAACTTAGCCCACAGAGTTCTCCAAAAGTAACTTAAAAACCTAGTGTCACGATCAGAAGTAAAAGTTCGAGGGATACCGTGAAGGCGAACAATCTCTTTAAAATAACAAACTTTCCAATGAGAGGTGTCAAAATATGATTCATAGTTCTCATAATAGTACTCGAAGTATTTGAAAGACCAAAAGACATCACTCAGCATATGTCACGCCCCAAGATCTAACTTGGAAAGAATGTCAATCAATTTCGCAACAATTTACCAGAGTTATCTATAAACCTTCAGTAAGCAATCTATCAAACATCTATAAAATTTAACCATCAATATACAAGTCGATTCACATCTCAAAACATCATGTACAATACTCAGGAACTAAACTATCAATACAAGTAGAGAAATCTATCCTGTCCTGAGTACAAAAGAATCATCTATCGATCAAAAGAACTAAAACCTGAAGATCTGGATCAACTCCTATCTCCTGCTCCCGAACCCTGACCTGAAAATATCAACCACATATAATGAGCTTTACAAAGCCCAGCAGGTCACCTAATACCTATAACTGAAATCAAAGCACGGCGATGCTATCAATATGCATGTCAATCTATCAATCTGAATCAGTCAATGGTCAATGAGTCTATGCAATCCGGAAATCCATGAATCAATGATCATCAATACTATGCAGTGGAAATCCATAGTCAATAAAACCAGTCAATGCAGCGGCAGGCAATTCGATAAATCAATGCAATCAATCAATATCCGTCAATCAAATCAATACGGTCAAATCAATACGATCCATTTAATGAAATCAATCGAGGAAAGCAATACGATAAACTTCAATCCAGTCTGACAAGAAATCTATACAACAGTCAATACGGTGTAGAACAGCAGCAACAGTGAATCTACAAAATCTAGGCGGCAATACAATGAATCCATACGATGTCCATGTCCATGCTATCAATGCAGTATCTATATCTATCAATATCCATATCAATGCTCAGTAATCAATGCTCGGTAATCAATCAATGAAATCAATGAAATCGTACGATACAGTAAATCCGATCAATCAATAAGGCAGAAATCGATAAAGCAATAAATCCGTAAATCAATACAGTGAACATGCAATTCAATACTATATACTGGACAAGTAAAATCAACTGGTCATGTTGCTGTTGTAGAATCCGTTGCTGTTGTAGTCCGTACGTTGGTCTATCAATAAGAGTCGTCACTCTTTTTGCCCGTCGGCCGCCCGTCGGCATATAAACTCCTTATAACTCCCAATCGTTATATCAATGATCAATGGTTTAAAGGAAAGCCCGTCGGCCCACCATCCTGTACAGGTCAATATCAATCTTCACCAACGTTCAACCAGGTTCCACTTGGGTTCCAGTATCAATAGTCAATTCAATCAATAAGCAATTCAATAGTCAATATTAAAGCAATCATATCAATAATCATATTCATATCAATTCAATCTATCAATCTCAGACAATTCGGAAATCATACGAAAATCGGGCAGCGTAACGGCAGTCGGTCAAATTTACACAAAAATCCTGCAAAAAGACACGATTTCCAAATTCTACCAAATTACAATAGAATATCTATAACATCAATGCAAGACTTTTATTCTATAGAAACCAAGTCCGAAAACATCTTGATAATTTTCTATTCGATTAAAATCACGTAGAACCAATTCCAACCGGAAGAAAATTCGTAGAATACAGTCAAATCGTGTAGAATAATCATATCTATAACACTCTAAAAGTTGTGCGGTGAAAGTTGTGTCAAGTCAAAATCATGTCGAAAAGTCGACTACGAAAACACAAAACAGATCACAATTCGATCAAAACACAACATCTTTGAAAACAGAAACAGGGTTCGGAGTCCTTACCACGAGATCTTCACTTTTCCCAACAGCAGCGTCGGACGAAAAGCGCTCCGCGGTCTCCGAAAACCAGCTTTTCTCTTTTTCCTTTTCTCTTTCTCTCTCCTCAGATATTTCTCTCTCTTCAAAATATCTCATTTCTATATATATCCAGACTGATCGTCCTGGACGATCGAGCTTCGTCCCGGACGATCCATGAAGAGAAGAATTTCGTCCAGACGAAAAATCACACATCGTCCCTGGCGAAGGGTTCACTGACTTATTTTCGTCCAGACGATCCTGATTTCGTCCAGACGAACTATACAGCCAAACAGGATTTTTCTACACAACCTGTACCGATCGTCCCGGACGATCCAACTTCGTCCTGGACGATTCTGGGAGGAAAATCCAATTCAGAGAGGAACAGTAAGGGAACGAGATATTACAATCTCCCCACCTTAGAAAAATGTCGTCCCGACATTTCCCTAAAGGTACGAAGCAAAACACGAAGCAAACCAAATCGATCGAAATCCAAATCCCAAAACAAAACTCGTCGAAATCCATACAAAACACACAATGCAATCAATCAAATGTCAATATGCAATGTTCATATGTCAATATCAATCGGTTAGTCAAATCAATCTTACCAGTAGAACCTTCTGGTCGTTGCTGATCCTCACGATGCTGTAAACTCTGTAGACTGTAGATGCGTGGCACCACTGGAGGAAGTGTAGGAGGTCGTGGCGCAACTGTCTCTCTCTGATCTCTGACAGCTCTATCATCTATCCGGTTCCCTGATCTCTCACTGTAAGTCCTCGGGCCAACAGTCCTCTGCTGTCCTGAACCCGTGCCAGAATCAGTCCGTCCACCCAGTCCTTTCTGAGGACAAGCTGCTGCTCTGTGCCCTTGCTGTCCACAGTGAAAGCACTGCCCCGTCAACAGGTAGCATCGACCTGCATGTCGTTTACCACAGTGAACACATGCTCCAGAACTACCAGACGATACTACCGATGCAGATCGCGGTACAGATCCCGATGCAGATCCTCTCGAACTCTCATATCTGCTTCTCTTCTCTCTATCTCTATCTCTACCAGAATCATCTCGTCGTACCTCATCTCTCCTCCTTCTGGTATCCTCGTACCTCGGTACCGGTGTCGCCAGATCAATCTCTATCAATCGAGCTCGCTCCACTAGCTCAGAAAACTCATGGATCCGGAAAGGTACTAGTGGATGCCTCAGCTCTCTGTTCAATCCGTGCAGGAATCTATAACATTTTTCCTCGGCCGTAGGAATCAGATGAGCAGCATACCTCGCAAGAGCAGTAAACTCGGCCTCGTATTCCATCACTGACTTGCGGCCTTGCTCCAATCTCATGAAAGCTTCCTGCATCTGTCGCTGAGCTGACGGTGGTACAAACCACATCCTGAATACTGCAGTGAACTCATCCCAGGTGATCTCAGCATTGGTCTTCCCTGGAATTTCTCTCTCTGCTGTCCGATCCACCATCTCTCTGCCTCACTCTCCAACATGAATACTGCCAATGGTACTTTTCTATTCCCCGGACACTGCATGCTATCAAAAATCTTTTCCACCCTCATGATCCAATCCTCAGCAGCCTGTGGTCCTACAGCCCCTTTGAACAACGGAGGCTTCAGCTTGTGGAACATCTGCAAGTGTCTGTCTACCTCTTCTTCCTTGCTTCCACTCATCTTGCTCTGGGCATCCCCCATAACATGTGCAATCGCAGTAGCCAACTGCATCATACTCTCTGAAGGCATTGGAGCTGCGCTGTGTTGCTCATTCGGTACACTGGATTCTGCTGGAGGATCCATATCTTTTTCACCTGCACAATTCAAAACAAATGATACACACATGCAACGATGTATGCCAATGAAGCTCTTAAAGCTACCCAATCTACCCAATCTCTCAATCCAAACCTACAACTCTGGTAACAATCCATTCTTCCAATAACACTGCTCTGATACCAAAACTTTGTCACGCCCCAAGATCTAACTTGGAAAGAATGTCAATCAATTTCGCAACAATTTACCAGAGTTATCTATAAACCTTCAGTAAGCAATCTATCAAACATCTATAAAATTTAACCATCAATATACAAGTCGATTCACATCTCAAAACATCATGTACAATACTCAGGAACTAAACTATCAATACAAGTAGAGAAATCTATCCTGTCCTGAGTACAAAAGAATCATCTATCGATCAAAAGAACTAAAACCTGAAGATCTGGATCAACTCCTATCTCCTGCTCCCGAACCCTGACCTGAAAATATCAACCACATATAATGAGCTTTACAAAGCCCAGCAGGTCACCTAATACCTATAACTGAAATCAAAGCACGGCGATGCTATCAATATGCATGTCAATCTATCAATCTGAATCAGTCAATGGTCAATGAGTCTATGCAATCCGGAAATCCATGAATCAATGATCATCAATACTATGCAGTGGAAATCCATAGTCAATAAAACCAGTCAATGCAGCGGCAGGCAATTCGATAAATCAATGCAATCAATCAATATCCGTCAATCAAATCAATACGGTCAAATCAATACGATCCATTTAATGAAATCAATCGAGGAAAGCAATACGATAAACTTCAATCCAGTCTGACAAGAAATCTATACAACAGTCAATACGGTGTAGAACAGCAGCAACAGTGAATCTACAAAATCTAGGCGGCAATACAATGAATCCATACGATGTCCATGTCCATGCTATCAATGCAGTATCTATATCTATCAATATCCATATCAATGCTCAGTAATCAATGCTCGGTAATCAATCAATGAAATCAATGAAATCGTACGATACAGTAAATCCGATCAATCAATAAGGCAGAAATCGATAAAGCAATAAATCCGTAAATCAATACAGTGAACATGCAATTCAATACTATATACTGGACAAGTAAAATCAACTGGTCATGTTGCTGTTGTAGAATCCGTTGCTGTTGTAGTCCGTACGTTGGTCTATCAATAAGAGTCGTCACTCTTTTTGCCCGTCGGCCGCCCGTCGGCATATAAACTCCTTATAACTCCCAATCGTTATATCAATGATCAATGGTTTAAAGGAAAGCCCGTCGGCCCACCATCCTGTACAGGTCAATATCAATCTTCACCAACGTTCAACCAGGTTCCACTTGGGTTCCAGTATCAATAGTCAATTCAATCAATAAGCAATTCAATAGTCAATATTAAAGCAATCATATCAATAATCATATTCATATCAATTCAATCTATCAATCTCAGACAATTCGGAAATCATACGAAAATCGGGCAGCGTAACGGCAGTCGGTCAAATTTACACAAAAATCCTGCAAAAAGACACGATTTCCAAATTCTACCAAATTACAATAGAATATCTATAACATCAATGCAAGACTTTTATTCTATAGAAACCAAGTCCGAAAACATCTTGATAATTTTCTATTCGATTAAAATCACGTAGAACCAATTCCAACCGGAAGAAAATTCGTAGAATACAGTCAAATCGTGTAGAATAATCATATCTATAACACTCTAAAAGTTGTGCGGTGAAAGTTGTGTCAAGTCAAAATCATGTCGAAAAGTCGACTACGAAAACACAAAACAGATCACAATTCGATCAAAACACAACATCTTTGAAAACAGAAACAGGGTTCGGAGTCCTTACCACGAGATCTTCACTTTTCCCAACAGCAGCGTCGGACGAAAAGCGCTCCGCGGTCTCCGAAAACCAGCTTTTCTCTTTTTCCTTTTCTCTTTCTCTCTCCTCAGATATTTCTCTCTCTTCAAAATATCTCATTTCTATATATATCCAGACTGATCGTCCTGGACGATCGAGCTTCGTCCCGGACGATCCATGAAGAGAAGAATTTCGTCCAGACGAAAAATCACACATCGTCCCTGGCGAAGGGTTCACTGACTTATTTTCGTCCAGACGATCCTGATTTCGTCCAGACGAACTATACAGCCAAACAGGATTTTTCTACACAACCTGTACCGATCGTCCCGGACGATCCAACTTCGTCCTGGACGATTCTGGGAGGAAAATCCAATTCAGAGAGGAACAGTAAGGGAACGAGATATTACAGCATATCAAGCATGTCATCCACACAGATCCTCCATATTCTATCCTTTTTTGGAGTTATCAAAGCAGGCACAGCACAAGGACTCAGACTTTCTTGGATTAAACCTTTTTCCAGCAGTTCAGATACTTGTTTAAAAGATTCATCATGTTCAGTTGGACTCATCCTATAATGAGGAAGATTAGGCAAAAAAGCTTCAGGAATCAAGTCAATATGATTTTGTCGCATATGAAGCAATCCAATTGGAAAATCATCAGAAGTTATATCAGAAAACTTATCCAGTAAAACAGTATCAGATTCATTTCCCAAAATCAAATAAGTAACCTCAAAATGTTTCAAATCATTATCATTTAAGAGCAATTCAGGAGAAGTAACTTTAGCAACTGTGTTTTCCTTAACGTGTGAATCCGGCACATTCTTTTGAGGATGAAGAGTAAACTCCTTATTATTTTTCATCAAAGTATATGTGTTTTTCTCTCCATTGTGAACAGTTTTGTTGTCGTACTGCCAAGGTCGTCCAAGCAAAATATGGCAAACTTCAAGAGGCACAATATCACAAATAATTTGATCTTTAAATGATCCCCCAATTGATAAATTGACAGTGCATTGTTTAGTGATTGGAACCTCACCACCTTCTTTGAACCAAGAGATCTTATAGGATTTTGCAAGAGGTTTTGATTTGAGTTTAAGTTTGTCGATCAATTCTTGAGAAACAAAATTACCTGAACTTCCACTATCAATCATAAGGGTACAAATTTTTCCTTCGATGGTGCAAGATATTTTGAATATGTTTCCTTTTAGCCATCTATCCCCTTTGTCAATTGTTGTTGTTGGAACTTGTCGAATTACCAAAGACTTTTTACTTTCATCTCTTTCTAAATCAAATTTTTCTAATTCAGCTTCATTTTCAGATTCTGTTTCATTCTCCTCTTCTTCTTCTATCTCATTTTCATCTTCTATGAAATTAGTTCGTGGAGGATTATTCTTTCTGCAAGTAGCTGACAAGTGACCATATAACCCACATTTGTAACAAGGTCCAATTTGCTTAGATTATTCGAATGGTTTATTTCCTGCTACTCCTTTTCCTTTTTCTTGAATTTGACTTTCAAAAGCTTTAATTTTCAGACCTGATGTTCCCCCAGAAGTTTGAGATTGAGATTTAATCCCGCTAGTTAAACGACGTTTATACGTTTCCACGATTTTATTGTCACACTTTTTCCTTTGATGTTGCTTTTCTAATTTTGAAGCCATATGATAAGCCTTGTCAGTTTTAATGATATGACGAAAATTGAGTTGATCTTTGAATATTGTTCGAGCATGATCAGTTGGCAAGAATTTTCTTTTCATTTTCTCCTTCATTCTTTCCCAATTTTGGACTTTTTCTTTGCCTCTTCTTAATCTGTTGTTTTGTAAGTTTTTCCACCAAGTTAATGCATGTCCCGTTAGTTTCAATCTGGCAAATTTAACTTTTCGATTATCCGGAATTTCTTTCCATTCAAAAAACTGATCCATTTTTTCTACCCATTATAGGAATTGTTCAGGTTGTAATTTTCCTTCGAAATTATGAACGTCGATTTTAATTCCGTGATCCCAATTTCTTTGTCGCCTATTTTGATTTCTAGGTTCTTCCTCTTCACTCCCAGAAGATATTATACTAGGATTAACGTTAGCTTGATTGACATTTAGATTAGCAACGGCTTCAGCTATTGTATTAATTTGATATTGCAAATCATTCAATTGTTGCATCATTTGTTGCCAACCCCCTTGTTCATTAGCCATTTTTTTTTTTAACTTTTTTGACACGAAAGAGAAAGACTCCAAAAACCAAAACAAATACGAACTTGCTCTGATACCAATTTGATGTAGACAAGGAATATAGGAGACCCTATATTTCTTGAACACAAAAGACACACAAGAAGAACACAGGCAAAATGAGTAGAACTTAAAATAAACTTTGTTAAATAAACCCAAACGACTCAAAACTTAACAAACACAACAAAAGATGCTAGGAGTTTTTAAAGAAATAAAGAAACTTAAAAAGACGCTATCCTCAGACAACCGTCAGAGCGGGTTCCTCACATGCATCGAATTTGTAGGATAAATAAGTAAAGTGCATAGAACTAGCAAACCGATGGTCCACCACTGCAAGATTGGTCCAATTCTTCAATAGACGCTTCAAATCAACTCTGATACGACACCCTAAAGTTGCTTTACTTTGAGAAGAAGGATACAGATGGAGTGGCACTTGCGGAGAGACGAAAGAGGTTAGAAGCCCGAGAAGAAAGGGTGGAAAGAGCCCGCAGGATTTCCGGAGGGGATGAGAAACGAAGGTTGGAAAGAGCCCGCAGGATTTCCGAATAAACCCGCAGGTTAATAGCAAATATGCTCACAAATATCAACTCCCATTCTTCATAACAACATTTCCAATTTATAGACAAAGAAGAGGAATGCCAAAAGCCACTTCATAAATGTTCTCAACATTCCAAGCATTAGTTTCATAGGATTTCCAAAAGACATTTTGGAAAATCAACCCATCAATTCACGGAACCAAGGCAGCAAACAGGCGAAAAAATCCAAGCAGCACAGCATCGGGAAAACCTTCCCAATTTCTTCACGGAACCAAGGCAGGCGGAAGTTTCCTAGCGGCACAGCAAGGGAAAAGCCTCCCAATTCGGAAAACAGCCCAAATTAAAACCAGAACAGGAATCAAAGGGCTATTTCAAGGAACCAAGGAGACATTTTTTGGAAATAGGCCATGCATAGAAATATCAGCCATCAGTAATGTCTAGCATTAAAAACATTAACTTCCCTCATGAATTCAAAGCATAGAATCCAGCCCCCAATTAATACAAGCCACGGTTTTCCAAGAGACAAGAAGAAAAGGGGAAGGGGAAGGGACAAGGCCACTCCAAAAGTAAGCTTCATAAAGATGTACCTTTTTGGATAATAATGAGCTACTAAACTTCAGCTCAAGCAACTTAGAGAACCAGCTCAAACCCAAATGCTCCAAAACAGCCAATCCGTGAACCACCAGCAGCCAGGGACCAATCTAGCCAGCAAACCAAAGGCCTACCAAGCCAAATGCACTACTTACCATGATCATTGGATGCTTTCCCATCATTGGATAGCTAAAAAAAAAGAAAAGAAAATAAAATAGAAAACAAAATATACTATTGTTCAAACAAAATAAAAAGTACATAAATCCTTGATAGCATCAAACATCTTCAAAGATTAGTGATATGTTTTGATATACTTCATACTTTAAAAATTAAATCCTTCGCAGTGAGACTTTAGTTTACCCGCTTGAAATTCGTAATGTTTAAGCCAACTTCCAACTACTTTAATTCTTAAACCCTAATTAAATCATGATCAAATAATATGAACAAGTTACTACTGCGTATGATTAAGAATGTAAAGATGCAATTTGTTCACAATTGTAATAGTCATATAATGGAAGGTCTCCATTTATATGAACATATAAGTAAGGAGGTAGAGAAGGTAGTTGAAGTCACTCCATCACTGTAGTTATATGAAGGAGTGATGCATAATGTGTAGAAAGTTAATGGAAAGGAACAAAAGTACTTGACAAGGGATATATTTCATAAGTTCATCAGGAAAAAGGCTTAAGACCAAATGAAGAGCAGCTGTGCTTCTTGAAGTCTTGACTGATTTGATAACTCTAAGGAGAAGAACAGAAGAGTGAGGATAGGAAGTGCAAAATGGTTTGAACAGTTAAATATTATGACTACATGATCAGCTTGCAATGCGAGAATTCTTTTAAATTATTGAAAGTTTAGTTTCAATATTGAATAATATTTAGGAATTATTTCAGGGAGTAGTTTATTTAATTAAATTAGTAGAAGGAGCATTCAATAATTAAAATTTAAATAGGAGCAAATTCTTCAAATTATTTGGAGCTAGATAGTTATGTGCATTCTGAATGCCCAAAATAATTTGGCTTATTCAACTTAAAAGAGGAGAGGATAGGAGAGAGAGGAAGAGAGAGAGAGGGAGAGAGTCGACTGGTGAGAGAGAGAGAAAAAAATTTAATTTAAAATAATAGTTTAAATAATTATTAATTAAATATTTAAAATATATTTTAATTGTTTCTTAAATATTTATATATTAAATTATTATTTAAATAATAGTTAAAATAATAGCTAAAATGATTATTATTTAATAGTGAAAATAATAGTCAAAATAGTTATTAAATGAATATTTAAAATATATTTTAATTGATTGTTAAATATTTAATTATTTTCTAAAACAATAGTTAAAGTAATAGCTAAAATGATTATTATTTAACATTTAAAATAATAATTATTTAACAATTAAATAATAGTTACAAAAATTATTAATTAAATATTTAAAAATATTTGTACTAATATTTAAATATTAATTAAATATTAAATATCAATTTTCTCTCCCCTCTCTCTCTCTGCCCGTCAACTCTCTAGCTCTCTCTCTCTCACTACAGAAAAATCGTCAATTACTAGCAAATTTTTCTGATATAAATTGGCAAATTTTCGTTAGAGATTAAGATTTCTGGCAGATATTTTTCCACCGGTAAAGGCTATGAGGAAATGAGAACCGGCGGCTCATTTTCGGCAAGAATTTTTTCTGATGGCTTTCCAACTAATTTAGGTTGCGATCCGTTCGGTGGTCAGGGCAGCGGTTCACCCAAAATATCCACTAGATATTTCTGGCAGATTATCCAATGATCTGGCCACCGGACATTACCGACGAGCACACCACAGATGAACTATGAGAAATATTCAATTGTATTAATGGCGGCATTAACTACCGCTTATTTCCGACTGCTAGCCCACTAAAAAATGTCCATTAATTTTCGACGGTTTTTATTGCATATCAGCAACCTAATTTATCGTCTGATATCGAGGTTTCTAAAAATAAGTTTTAAAAACACGAAATTTATTAAAACCATACTGGCGTCGGCTATGGCGAATGTAAATGTGTCAGCTAGGGAAGATGGAAAGTAAGAAGAACAAGGAAGGAGAGTTGATCACTTGCGGCTAGGGAGATGAAGATCAATGCCGGCCTCGGTAGGGCGGAAGCTCGGTTGGAGCTGCAGCGACGAGAGAGCTCTAGGATGGAACAAAATGAGTATACATGTTTAAATGAGGAAAAAGTGCAAGTCGATGAAAAATATGGCTCAAACAGGCGGTCAATCCACCAGTTATTGCGTCAAGTATAGGATAAACCGACGGGATTTGTGGCAGCTCAATAACCGCCGGAAATTTTGGCACTAAATCTGCCGATCGATATAACTCCTTATTATTACCGATTGTCAATCTGTCAGCTTAACCTTTAGAATTTCCGGCGATTATTGAGACGCCGGAAATGCCGTATGTATTTCATGAATTTCCTGTAGTGTTAGCTCTCTTCCTCTCTCTCCTGCGTCAGCTCTTTCTCTCTCCCTCTTTCCCTATCTCTCTCTCCCCATCAGCACTCTCTCTCCCTCTCTCCTATCTTCGTTTCTCTCTCCCCCCTCTTTAAGCTTAATACGTCTAATTAACACTTTTGAGGGAGGGAGCACCTTTATAATCTTGAATCATGAGTGGTATATCTACTTTGATTATCCGTTGCCCTGTAATTTTTTTTTTCTTTTTCAATATTGAGTATTTCCAGTAAGAATCTCCAAGGCCTTTGAATCTGAGCAACTCAAAATCTCTAAACTTAAAAAAAAAAAATTAATACAACTTTTGTCAAAACATGAAACAAAAAAGCTTAAAATAAAAATAAAAATAAATTAAAAAGTAATTTGGTAGTAGCAGCACTGCAATCTGATTTCATGATCAAGGAAATAAGAGATTCATTTAAAATGTATGTAACAGCGTTACTTATCTAATTATTTATCAAAAGCTAAGTCGCAGGAAAGAAGCTAAGAGACCTAAAACAAATGAAGGACTACTATTTCACTCCACTATTTTCATCAGATTGAAGATAAGAAACTCTAATTGCATGTAATTTGGTAGCAACCTCTCTCATGCACGGCCTTTTTTCAGATAATGAAGTTGAGCATAAAAGACCCACTTCAGCCAAAGAAAGCAAACATCTTTGGATGCTCGGGCAACTACTCTTATTAGCATCAATTTGCTCTTCTGTAAACATTTTAAGATCGATGATATCATTGATTCTAGGAAATACCATTTTGACGTGATTGTATAGAGTTAAGTTATCCTTGAAAATATCATCAGTAGGTCGCCTTCCAGTAAGCATTTCCAGTATTATTATTCCAAAACTATAAACATCTGTAGAGGTAGACGGGCGAGCCCCTTCAGCATATTCTACAAATAAAATGGAATATATATAGTGTTAAGAAAATATTACTTTAAAAGAGCACACACATCAGATTGAAAGATAATGACATGCTTAATTATAGCATAAAGAAGAGGAATCATGGCATTACCTGGGGCAAAATAGCCAATTGTTCCTTTAATCTCACTTTTGTCAGAATAATCTTGAAGTGTCGTGCTCATAGCCTCAGAAATCATTCTTGAGAGTCCAAAATCTCCTACATGTGCAATCATATTATTGTCAAGCAAGATGTTGCTTGGCTTCACATCACAATGGATGATTGATGGTTCACAACTATGATGAAGATATTCCAAAGCATCAGCAATATTGATGAGAATGTCCAATCTCTTTTCTAAAGAAAGAAGAACATCATCTCCATCTTTTTCATAATCTCGATGGAGCCACATGTCCAAGTTTCCCTTTGGCATGAACTCAAAAATCAACGCTTTGAAATCTCTACCTTGTTGATCAATGCTCGAGCAAGACGTTAGGATCCTCACAAGATTACGATGTCTTATACTTCTTAATGTATCACATTCAGATATGAAACTCTTAAAAGCTCCATGGACCTCAAGTTTGAAAACTTTGATAGCCACAATAGCTTGATAATCTCTTAGGGTGCCTTTGTAGACGGAGCCAAACCGTCCATTTCCTACTAAATATGAACCGGAGAAACCATTCGTAGCTGTGGCTAATTTTGCATAGGAAATTCTTGGAAATGGAGTGCTCAAAGATGAGTTTGATAAAGTTCTTCTTCGGCCACTTTGTTTTTGTTTTTTATAGAGCAAAGTATAGCACAACAGAAAAGCCAATAACAAAACAAGAAAGCTAAGAATTGGGACAATGATTTTGATTAAATGATGACTTTTTCTTTTTGTTGACATTGAATTGAAAACACATTGTTGCAAATGAAGTTTTGGAATTCCTCCACAAATCTTTTCATTTCCAATGAGGGAGATTGTTGAAGAATTTGCAAAGACACCTTTGTATGGCACCTCACCTTCAAGGCTATTAAATGAAAGATCCAAGTACTTAAGGTAGATAAGATTTTGAAGAGATTGAGGAATAGACCCTGATTAATTATTATGCGAAAGGTCTAGCATTTCAAGACTCTTCATATTGCTTAGAGAAATAGGAATAGGGCCATAAAAGAAGTTAGCACCCATATATAATTCATGCAATAATTGACAACTTCCAAGTGATGTTGGAATTTCTCCATTTAATTTATTATGAGAAAAATCAAGTGACATGATATTTACTAGATGACCAACCTCTAAAGGTAGAGATCCAGTTAAAGAATTATATGATAATAATAAAGTATTTGATAAAGAGGAGACGAAAAAAAGTTCTTTTGGAATCAAGCCAGTTAAATTATTATGTCTGAGATCCAAATCATTGAGATTTTGAAGATTTTTAAAGCTTGAGGGTATGGAACCAGTTAACTGATTAAATGCCAACCACAAATTGGTAAGTATAGTGAGATTGCCTAAGGAGTCAGGAATAATTCCACGAAGATTATTCTGATCTAGGGATACTACTTGTAGGCTCTTAAGTTTTCCAATGCTCTCGGGTAAAAAACCACTCAGAAGATTTCCCTCCATTCCAAAATTAATCAAATTGGTGTACCTTCCAAGTTCAAAAGGAATGCTTCCTGAAATATTATTGAGTCCTAATGTTATATCTCGAAGCTCAATAGAGAGGTTCCAAAATGATTTTGGAAGCACACCACCAAAGTTATTATGATAAAGACTTAACATTTCTAAGCTTGTGCAATTAGTTAAAGAATCAATAAATCTCCAGTCTTGTGCATCAATGGCTTTAAGTTGATTTCGTTGCATATTGAGGTATACAAGATTCTGCATTTTCCCAAAATATGGTGGCACCACTCCTGTGAAATTATTCCTCCCGATGTCCAAACGCTCGAGACTTGTAACATTTTGAAGAATTTCAAGTGAGCCGATGAAATGATTTCTAGCAATATATAAGATTTCTAGGTTTGGAAAAGCTTGGGCAATGTCAGACGAAATGCCACCAGAGAGGTGATTATTTGCCAATGAAATTATGCGCAGCGATGATAGGTTGTAGAATGAAGAAGGAATGTTACCTAAAAGATTATTCTCACCCACTCTGAAGACTTGTAAGCTACGAAGGCCACCAATCTCTACTGGAATCTCTCCCTCTAGATTATTATAAGTAGCATAGAGACCTTCCAAGAAGGTGAGATTGCCAATTGAAGGTGGAATTTTGCCTGTGATGATGTTGTTATCAAAGCCCAAGTAGTTGAGTGGAGACACAGAGTTGATAAAAAGAGGGATTTTGCCAGTGAGTTTATTGCAGCAGAGATCTAGAACTTAAAACACAGAACTATTAGTCACCAGAATGGCAGGGATGTCTCCATGAAACGAGTTAAAACTCAGGTTGAGATGTTCGAGTCGTTGCAAGCGAGCGAGATATGGAGGGATCTCACCATAGATGCCATTGTTGCTGAAATCGAGCCTTTTGAGGAAGGTGAGATTGGCTATGGCAGGAGGAAGAGGACCAGCCAAACCGATGGAGCTGAGATCCAATGCTGTGACTCTATCTGAGTGCTCGTGTCCGCATGTGACTCCTTCCCATGAACAAAATGGATTAGCTTCGTTCCATGAGCTCATGAAAGTGGCAGAAGAAGCAGAATTGCTTTGCTTCAGGAACTGATCCTTGATATCAACAAGTGATTTGTAGTCCACTGTGTTGTTGACACTTGCGAATGATTGGGAGCAGGGAGATAAACATAAAATGAACAAGAGACTGATGAGAATTTCTTCCATTGAATCACGATAATTTGTGAAGAAATTAAGGACCTTTCTACTATCTAGTTTGGAAGAGAAGGCACAAATGCCTTCATGAATTTATATATAAGAAAATGAATCGTTGTTCAATTCTCACTAAAAAGTTAATTGGTCAGAGGGAATATCATAAAATTCACCGTATTTTTAGCGTCAATAACATAGTAACTTGCATGGAGAAGAAGCTTTGCATGACTTTTTAGTTGCAAAATTATTCGAATTTTAATTAAAGATTTAGTTAGAAAATATTTTTTAAAAAATATTATTAAATTTAAATAAAATTTATCCCTTAAATTAAAAAAATAATTCATGTAATAAAAAAATATGAGCCAATCGATTTGTGGAATTCCAATGAACAGATGGCTTGACTTCCACGCTTCAATTACATATACAGCAACTTGCAACGATTACATCATAGAGAAGCTTCCTTTGTGAAGGGTGAAGACTTCCATTGCGGTGGAATTATTATTGTTATCAAACAATAGACTTTATATTTAATCAAATCATATTGAATTAGTTTGAACATTCAACAAATGCAAGTAAATAATGGTCCAATCATATTTGAATATATGATTGTATTTTGTTCATTGAATTATGTTTGAATATGGTATGAATTAAGATCAAATAACATGGTATTTAATGCCTTGAATCATGTTCGACCATGATTCAACCAAGGTATGAACATGGTTCATACATATGTTTTAATATACTCTCTCTCTCTCTCTCTCTCTCTCTCTCTCTATATATATATATATATATATAATTGATCACTATAAGATCATCATTTCTATCTCTATATTATATCCCTGTCAGAATGACCTAATCTATGCTGAGAAAAGAAAATACCATCGAAATCAGCAATATAAAATGTTTATCCTCTTTGGCACATGTCTCTGATGAAGCGATTGGATCTATATTAATTATAATGTTTTAAGAGGAGATTGTTTATACTCTTCCTTTTTGTTTCCGTATATGTCATTTCATACAAATTTTAAATTTAAGATATATTATTAGTTATGATAAAAAAATAAAAAATGTATACAATAATCAAATTTCATTCATTTCAATAATAATTTTGTGACACGTCAAATTTTTGAAAATTTAAGGTTGATCAAACACTAGAAATACTTTTTTAAATTTCTAACTTTATTCATATTTATCACTGATTAGGATCACCCAACGTTATAAGAGGGTGGTTAGACCTACAATATTTTATGACACAAAATATTGGTCATTAAAAGAGAAGGAGAAGCATAAAATATAGTAAGTGTAGCATAGATGAGATTGCTCAGATGGAGAAGTGCTTTACAATAGCAAAATGAGTATATGCATGAGAAGGTTGAAGTAGTTCTAGGGACCAACAAAATTATTGTGATGATTTGATCACAAAAAACATCAGTCTTTGGATGACCCGATTACAGAATAGACGTATTAGATCCAACCTACATTAATAAGGTAGAGATAGACCTAAAAAATTTTGTTTGGAAGATTTTATAAATAACTTTTATATCTTATATTTAAATAAAAATTTGATTCTTAAAAAGATTCATATAGCCAATCCTAAGTAGTGGATAAAAACTTGATAGTGTTATTATTGCTAAAGGATCAAACTCTTAAGGAATTTGAACTGAATGTTATCTTTACCGTTATTTTATTTCTTCTAGAAACTGTACCTTCTTGTATCTCTAGCTCTATTTAAACAAATGTAAATCTCCCGCTCAAGCAATGAAATTCATTCTCTGTTTCTTAAACACAACCCGTCTCCTTCTCTCTTCATCCCGTCTGCTCTCTCCTCCCTAAACGGGATTTCTCATGGTATCAGAGCCATCGTCGCTCAACGACACTCTGTCTCTCCATGGCCGATTCTGCGACACCAACGTCCCACGGCACAACTGCGTCATCTTCGGACGCGGCCAGCGATTTCTCCATCCCTCCCTCCCTCAAATTCTTGGTATCGAATATCAAGAACCTCGTTCCAACTCAATTAGTTCCCGAAAATTACGCAATATGGCGTCTCCAGTTATTCCAACACTTCTCTGCCAATGATTTCGAAGATCATCTCACCGGAACCGAAAACCGCCCACCTGCTTCAGCCACAAACGAATTCAAGAAATGGACGTTGATCGATCGCAATCTTGTTTCCGCTCTTCTCTCAACCATTTCACCCTCCGTTCTACCCTACGTCATCTCTCTTAGCACCGCTCATGATGTCTGGATCGCTCTCGAACGTCGACTACAGCCAACAAATCGCTCGCGCGTGATACAGCTCAAAAATGAGCTTCATCAAGTCCAAATGCGCGACCGGACGATGCGACAATATCTTGATCAAATCAAGAATCTCGTCGACAATATCGCCGCGGCCGGATCCAACATTGACACGGAGGACATAGTTCTATACATACTGAACGGGCTTCCAGCGGCTTACAATGCCTTCACCACAGCTATTCGAGCATCTCTTCATCCAATCTCACTCGACGATCTCTACTCTTTGTTATGCAGCGAGGAAATCAATATACAACATCGCCTGCTCAAAGACAATCCCAGCTCGGACACTCTTGCCATGTTCTCTAACCGCAATACCTCCGTTCAATGGAAAACTACCAAGAACCGGGGCAAGTACTATGCTCCTCGCAGCCAACAACCGACCGATCATTCCTCATCTGCCAAGAACAATTCTGCGAGACCAAACTGCCAAATCTGTGGAAGAACAGGGCATACGGCTCTCAATTGTTGGCATCGGTGCAACCTCAACTATGCACCTCCATCCAATCCCAAAGCTCTCACGGTGCAACAACAGTTCTCCTCAACAAACGACTGGATCTTGGACAGCGGCGCATCGTCGCACCTAACCGCAGACGTTTCAAATCTTCAACAGCCAACTCCATATCAAGGGACCGACGCCGTCTCTCTTGCCAACGGACAGCATTTGCCGATCCACAACTCGGGACAAGGAATTTTACCTTTGCCTGAGTCGAATCGTAAGCTCAATTTAAATAAAATTTTACATGTTCAAAAACTCTCTCACAATCTCTTGTCTGTCTCTCAGTTGGCCTCCGATAACGATATTTCAATTTGCTTTCAAGCTAACGATTTCTTTATAAAGGATCGACAACGCAACTCCACCCTTCTACACGGTCGGAAGCACAATGGTCTCTACCGTCTCAAGGCTCGTACAGCACCTGATCGGACTGCTCTCACGGCAACCACGTCCACCTCCACCCCGTGGCACTCCAGACTCGGACATCCGTCGGACTCTGTCTTTACAAAATTAGCAAAACTTGTAACATACATTCATAAAGATAGCTCCCCCTCTCCTCCTTGTACCTCTTGTCAAATTTCTAAATGCCACAAATTACCGTTTTCCCGTAGTCTTTCTTCTAGCACGAAACCTTTTCAACTTGTGCACTCTGACGTTTGGGGGCCGGCCTCGATTTCTTCAATGAACGGATCTCGTTTTTACATAACTTTCATTGACGATTTTTCAAGATTCTGCTGGTTATATACTTTGAATTCTAAAGATGAAGCTCTAATCAAATTTCAACAGTTTTACAAACTAATCAAAAACTCATTCAATACTGCGGTTAACACCCTTCGGACAGACGGCGGCGGTGAATTCACAAGTCACTCCTTCCGCAAATTTCTCTCCCACAAAGGCATTCAACACCACATCACTTGTCCGCACACGCCTGAACAAAACGGCGTCGCAGAACGGAAGAACAGGCATCTTCTCGAGATAACCAGGGCACTACTGCACGCATCCGGCCTTCCCAACACCTTCTGGGCCGAAACCGTCTCCACGGCCAACTATCTTATTAACAGACTACCAAGCTCGGCCATCACCAATGTCACCCCCTACTACCGTCTCTATGGAGCTCAAGCCAACTACGACCATCTTCGTACATTTGGCTGCCTCTGTTTCCCGTGGACACGCCCATATGCCCCAAACAAACTTGCACCAAGATCATCGGTCTGTGTCTTCCTCGGGTATTCGTCACAACACAAGGGGTATCGATGCTTTGACATCAATACCAAGCGCATTTATATCTCTCGACATGTGACGTTCCATGAAGATCAATTTCCGTATAAGCAGCTACATCATGATACTCCAGCTACTACCATCAACTCCTATACCACTCCTCTCACACTACTTCCTACATCAACGTTCAGGACTCAGCCACAAGACCATATCAAACATAGCTCTCCCGCTGTCTCTACGCCATCACCGAATGACTTGGAGGCACCTCCCGAACCTGTCTTGCAGCCTGACAGTCGACCTCTGCTAATTCACCCAATGCAGACAAGACTTCGTTCAGGTATCACAAAACCAAAACAGATTTTCGACCTCTCTGCTACAATCACATCAGAACACTCTCCAACATCTTACGCTCAAGCGTCCAAATTCGATCACTGGCGTTCTGCCATGACCGCCGAGTATCTTGCGCTTCAACAGCAAGGGACTTGGTCCTTAGTTCCGCCTCCCTCTGACGTCCCCATCATCGGTTGCAAATGGACGTTCAAAACAAAATACCTACCAAACGGCTCTGTAGACCGACACAAGGCCAGGCTGGTCGCATTGGGTTGTTCACAGCAATTCGGGATAAACTACACAGAGACGTTTAGTCCTGTAGCCAAAATGGTTACAATTCGGCTTCTTCTCATCGTCGCCTTAAACAGCAACTGGACAGTTACTCAACTTGACGTATCCAACGCCTTCTTACACGGCGATCTACCAGACGAAGTCTATATGAAACAACCTCCGGGTTTCATCGACAAACAATATCCCTCTCATGTGTGCAAACTACACAAATCAATCTACGGGCTCAAGCAGTCGCCTCGCCAATGGTTTCAGAAGTTCACTTCGTACCTGAAGAGCCTCGGGTTCGCACACAGCAAAGCAGACCCATCCTTATTTCTCTACTCCAGAGCAAACACGCACCTATTTGTACTAATCTACGTAGACGACATCTTAATTACTGGGAATAATCCGACCAAACTTCAAGAAGTTCTCCAACAATTGCATTCGGCGTTCCGCCTGAAGCAGCTCGGGGACGTTTCCCTCTTCCTCGGTATCCAGGTGATCAAAACACCAAACTCATACTTCCTATCTCAAAGTCACTACGCACATGATATTCTCAAACTTGCAGGTTTTTCCGACTGCAAGCCTTCTCGGACACCACTGGCGACCAAGCAGACATTGCTCAGCGACACGCAGGATTTCTCCGATCACTCCCTGTTTCGGAAACTTGCAGGCTCTCTACAGTATCTCACAATCACACGCCCTGATATTGATTTCGCCACCAACACCATCTGTCAAAGAATGCATCATCCACGGAATTGCGACTTCAATACCCTCAAGAGGCTGCTCAGATACATTCAAGGAACCATTTCGTTCGGACTACCCATCACGCGTGGAGAGCTTCAGCTTCGAACATACACCGATGCCGACTGGGCGGCCGACACCACCGATCGGAAATCAACTACAGGTTCCTGTACGTTTCTCGGCCCAAATCTCCTTACCTGGACAGTTAAGAAACAAAATACGGTAGCCAAGTCCTCCACCGAAGCAGAATATCGTGCGATCTCCTCGGCTACCTCAGACGTCCTGTGGCTACGACGCTTAGCTGCCGAGTTTAACATTCCACAATCAGCTCCGACAACTATATTTTGTGACAACACCTCAGCTATAGCTCTCTCCAACAATCCGGTGTTTCACGCACGCACCAAACACATTGAGATCGACTACCATTTCATCAGCGGGCATATTCAACAAGGCGACATTCATATTGCTCACATCAGCTCGACGGATCAAATCGCCGACATTCTCACCAAGTCACTTCCACTCAAACAGTTTCAAATCCTTCGTCACAAATTGACCACTCGTTCACTGAATGATCAATTTGAGGGGGACTCTTAAGGAATTTGAACTGAATGTTATCTTTACCGTTATTTTATTTCTTCTAGAAACTGTACCTTCTTGTATCTCTAGCTCTATTTAAACAAATGTAAATCTCCCGCTCAAGCAATGAAATTCATTCTCTGTTTCTTAAACACAACCCGTCTCCTTCTCTCTTCATCCCGTCTGCTCTCTCCTCCCTAAACGGGATTTCTCACAAACAATGTATACAAAAAATAATCAGTAACTTATATGTTTAATTTCAACTACTTTTGAAATTATGTAAATTTTAAAATCATATTTTTTTTTTCTTTTCCAATTAAAATTTTCATGCTTATGATGAAAGAGCAAATCTTAAAATTTTTAAAATTTCATAATTTAATGATGCTAGAAAGAATCAATGATTTTGACTTATTCGGTTCATTTCTTTGTGATGAATATTTCAACCATAAAATTATTAAAAATAAAATTCTGATTATCTCAGTTTTTAATATAACAAATATTTAATTTAAATAGTTGTAATGCATGAGGTAGCGACTGTTGAAGGAATCCTATTAAGTTATCAAAAAGAATAATGAGAAAGAGGAGCTGAAGATGCTCCTCACCACAACACTACAAAAGGTTCAGAGACTTTCCGTCTTTGCCTTCTTCAAACTAGTGATAGAAAGGAGAAAATATACTATGCTATTTCCATTAGATTGATCCCTACCTATATAAACATTTACAGGAATTTTCAGCATATGCAATACAAGAATAGTAAAATGTGGGCTCTGAAAATTCAAGCCCCGACCTCTCCGCAGCCCCTTTTTTTCTTTCTTTGGATTGTCGAGGAGAGTTTTAACAAGTATGTTCCGAGACAAATTTTCATAATGCATATTGAGTTTTAAATAAGACATTACCCAGATATTTCGCCCTCATTTTGTGAGGACTTTATGATCTGAGCACATGTTTCCTATAGGCACAAGCCACTATGTTAATTACCCCTCCCGGTAATGAGAGAAAACTTTCGATTAAGACTAGTCGTCAAACAAATGCAAAGCATCTGGCGTATGCTAGCAGCATGATTTGGTATTTGAAAATTTTACATTTAAAATTAAAAATTCACCACCTAACATTTAAAGCGGATAGTGGACGTTTGGGGGAATGATAATGAACCCGGTCATGATCCCATGGTTATGTAGTCCCTGATCATCATTGTGACGACCCCAAGATCCGTGTAGCGAAAGGATTCGTCTGATCGTTCTATTGCCTCTCTTTCTTTTTGTTTTTCCTTTCTTTCTATCAATTCCTTATCTGTTGTTCATATCAATCCATGCATACATATATCCAGAGCTAGAGATAATTACATTACAGAAAGGAAATAGCAGCGGATACTATAATTCACAGATAGTACAAACAAAGTACAAACAAAAAGCGTCCAAAAGGTCATATACAATAGCCGCACCGGCTACAAAAGAAAGCCTACCAAGGCTACGAAACAAAGAGCTACAGAACTAAAAGCTACAGAACTCGGCAGAAAGATCTTCAAGCTGGAGGCCCTGCACCTGAAATTATTAACCACATATAATGAGCTTACTAGCCCAGCAGGTCACCAAAGCCTACAACTGAAATCAAAACACGATCGAAACAATATGCAGGTCACTCAAGTCAAGTCAGCTATGATCAATGAATCTATGCAGGTACGGAAATCAAATCAAATCGAATCAATCAATACTCAATAGTCAATACGGCGGCAAAAGAATCAATAAATCAATACGTCACAGCTATCAAATCAATAAGTGCTTTCAGTCAATATCTATTCATCGTAGCAGTTTCTGTCAATCAATATTATCAGTTCAATCAGTCGTGTCGTCTAGTCAATCTATTGTATCTATCATATTCATCTTATCAATTGAATATCTATTTCCGTCAATAGAAATCTATAACATCAAATCAATCAATAAGAGACTCGTGTCAGAACATACTCTTACAAATCAATTAGTCAATTATTCAATACAATTTACTCGATGTCAATATACGATATTCAATATCAATACATTCGTGAGAACCATTCCATAATGACGACGCGTGACGCTACAATAAGGAAATCATCTCAATCAATAAAGCACTTTCCAGTCAATTATGTCAATAAGCTCAACTCCTGATAAACAATCAAATCAATACGGCGAAAGATCAATTGAAATCAAATCAAATCAATACAAGGAAATCATCAGGTCAATAGAAATCAATACAATCAGCTCCAAAAAGGAATCTATTCTACGATAAATCAAATCCATACGGCAATAATCAATTCAATCAATCAATCGATAATCGGCACGACGAATCAATGTATCAATGCATCAATAGTATATCAGAATCTGTCGTATCAATAGTATCCATATGTCCATATCATATCCATATCGATGTCAATGTCGATATCTATCAATCAATACAATCTATATCAATGTCGATATCAATATCTATGAATCAATACACA
The DNA here is from genome assembly GCA_022539455.1 of Dendrobium nobile. Taxonomy (NCBI): domain Eukaryota; kingdom Viridiplantae; phylum Streptophyta; class Magnoliopsida; order Asparagales; family Orchidaceae; genus Dendrobium; species Dendrobium nobile. The sequence goes on along the minus strand of CM039736.1, from coordinate 825,433 downwards.
GAATTCATATCAATGTCGGTGCCGGTGTCTATGAATCAATACAATCCATATCCATAATCCATAGTCCATGATCGATAATTCATAAATCAAGTCGATACAATCGATAGCGATGAATCAATGCAATCAATAGATCTGTCGATGAAATCCATATAATATCAATAAATCTATAAATCCACGTCAATATCGATAAATCAATCGGAAATCAATAAATCAATGCATATCAGGAAGTCCATACGATGCAAGATCATACAATGTCATACAATGGTCTTACTCGACAAGCACAAACACTAGTCATGATCAACCAGGTTAAACTGGCTATTATCAATAGTGCTGTTGTAGAGTCCGTATTGCTGTTGTAGATATCCGTACGTTGGTCTATCAATAAGAGTCGTCACTCTTTTTGCCCGTCGGCCGCCCGTCGGCATATAAAACTCCTTATAACTCCCAATCGTTATATCAATGATCAATGGTTTAAAGGAAAGCCCGTCGGCCCACCATCCTGTACAGGTCAAGTCTATCTTCACCAACGTTCAACCAGGTTCCCACTTGTCTTTCAGTAACACAATCAATTCAATGAATAATCGATGCAATAAGCAATATTAAAGAAAACTAGAACAATCATATCAATAGTCATACACGTATCAATTCAATCTATCAATTTCGGGGAAATCAGAAATCGTACGAAAAACGGGCAGAGTAACGGCAGTCTACAGAATTTACACAAAAATCTCCAGAAACTACAATCCACCAAATTAATACAGAACGTGCACAGCAACAATATAAGACTATTCTTCTACTGCTCAAACCAATTCGGACATCATAATAAATTACAGTCAAAATAAAACCCCGCAGAATCAAAACGGACCGGACGAAATCTTCTAGAAAATACTTAAAATGTGCAGAATAATCATCTCTACAACATACCAAAAGTTATGCGATGAAATGTCAGTACCAAACTGGGTACGAAAATCACTTACAAAAACACAAATCTGAGCACCATTTTGCAAAACCTCAAAATCTTCGAAAACAGAAGTAGGGTTCGGAATCCTTACATCGAGACAAACAAAATATCTAACAGCAACGAACGACGAAAATCGCTCCGCGGGCCCCGAAATCGGACTTCTTCCTTTGCTTTTCCGCTCTTTCTCTCTCCTCAAAATATCTGATTTTTATAAAATGTTTTCTCTCTCCTCAAAACGAGCTCATTTTCATATATCCTTAGTCTGATCGGCCCGGCCGATCGCCAAATCGTCCCGGGACGATCAGACCAAGATCAATCGTCCTGGACGACTCCCAGAACTATTCTCAGGCCGACATTTTGAACAGTGCAGATCGGCCTGGACGATCTCACCATCGTCCCGGCCGATCCTGGGGAAAATCACTTTTCCCAGCAGCTACAGTCAGAGGAGGTAGTCGACCCAACTTGACATAAGAATCTTTGTCGGCAGCAATGGTTTACTTCATTCAAGAGAACCTTATATATCTAGGGTGAATATTTGTCTAAGAGGACAAATCTGAATCCACCTTAACTAACATAAGGCTTTATGCTCTGTCGATTATATCATATTGATTCATCACTTAAAGATTTAGCGCCACTGGGGAGCATATTGGATTTGACCATGACCGTAATATAATGGTGCAATTTGGCGACAAAACCTCCCGTTCGATTTGCTCGCATAGCGCGGCGCATTAACATGGCGCATAGTACATTTGTGTAAAATGCATGCATAATGTATCTATACATCGTCGATTTGCCCACGTGACATATTTGCAAGATAATTCGACGCTTGCATGTAGTGCATAATGTATTGCATGCTAGCGAGGGCACGCTGCTGCTGCGTAATACATTTCACATGCTGAATAGCGTGTCTGTGTAATGCATATTATATGATGCAATGTGTATGCGCAGAACACAACCTGCATACTGAATGACACATTTATTATGATGCATTATGCATGTTACGACTATATGCATGTACAATATGTTGGCATGTAAATGTGGCGCACTATTATAGTATAATACATCTTGTGATGCTGAATGACATGTTTATATGAATTATTATGCATGTTGCAATGCATGTACGAGGACATTCTAAAATATTTAGCAATAAACAATCATATGAATGATTATCATTTGAGTGTGCACAACATTTTATTTAGATGCTTATAGATGTTTTATATGTGCTTGTATGAATGTCACAGATCCGATGGCATGATTTAGCAGCGCATCTTCATACAACATTTGTAGATCATCATCAGCAACAACATTATATGGTGAACAACAATTCCTACCCTCGGCAGTCTCTGGCTTCAATTGCAAGGTCCTTCAGATTGCATTTATAGGAAGATTCAAGGAAGTCACTGAAGTTTGTGCACTATTAAGCTTCCCCACCTTCAGCTTGTCATAAGGTGATTTCCTTGAAGCATGAACAGGAAAAAGCACAATATATTTTTTAGTATTCTAACGACATTCTAGCATCTGATATGCACATGAGATGTGGAAACTTTTCTTGTGGCCCTTGACATAGCAACCAAGAGCACACATAAGACATTAGGTTGCGAAGTTCGATCTCCATCTATTTGTCATTATTTCAAATAATGTTGTATTTCTCCTCCAGAAGCCTCAATATTTCTGCAAAGATGATAAAATATACAAGCCTCAATGGTACTTCCATCCAAATCATTTTTGGTATACCCACCAATCAAGGCATCGTTTCAACTGATCATTCTTTTACTCTACAAAATCATTCAACATTGCATGCTTAGTGCCACAGTTAGGACCTTCCTCTGACAATATGCCGACGGGCTTTCTCCTTACATCGAGTTGCCTTTATCCCAACTGTCACTATCAGAGCCTCTAGAGTTATCAATTGAATGACTTAGTTATACTTAATCAACAAAATCTTCGAGTCCAGTGTAAAATGAGCGCGCTTCTTCTCAGCGTGATTGTTAACTACAAGGGTTTTCTACAACGGCTCAAAGGCGCTTGCATTTGTTGTAGTCCTCCCGCATTTGCTACAATCTTTGGTCTCTGCTCACAAAACATCATGTTGCATGCATATTTATGTTCACAAGGGACTCAACACCCTTGCAGCATATACTATTACCACTGCTTGTGAATGTTCGCAGGGAATATTATTATTTGCAAGCAGGTATTGTATGTTAGCATGCTGATGTAGGCTATTATTTGTGTTGCATTCATCATTGGTTCCATGTGCATGTTAGCCGACAGGTTATCATTCAATACACATTTGTACCCTCTGCTTGTAGGGTGTTATTGATATGAGCATTATATATTGATCATCTGATCTTTTCTCGTAAGGGATCAATACATTTTCCTGCTGCTGAATGGCTATTAATTGTAGGGCATTATTACATTCATTGTCTGTTGCTGACTATCATTGTTGCACCTACAACAGCTCTCCCATCATTGACGGTAAAAGTTCACACTCACTGCATGATGCACTATGTATGTTTGCAAGGGGCTCTATCGTGTTGGATGTATTTCACTAATCATCACCCGTATAGACTACAATAGCATGACAATTCTCCTTCAATCACCTATAGATTTGCATGCTCGTAGTGGGCTAATGATTATTGTTTGTATATGAGCTATTGTATCATAATTCCTTCTTCTTGTACATCTGATGCAGTCCCCTTTGATATGTTTGTAGGAGAGTTATTATGCTTGCATCACATCCACAGTCATAATCCATGGGTGGCCTAACATACTTATCTACAGTAACATTAGTTGCATGCAAAGTGTTGATATTGACTATCGAGCATCGTTGTATTCATTGCTTGTGGCCCTTGTGTGAACTATTATAGGCATGACAGATCTCCTATCATTGTTTGCAAGTATCACTAGTTTAATCCGCAAGCTAGTTATTGCTTGCATAACAAGTCTTTTGTTGTTGCATGTAAGAGGTACTTGTGCTCTTTTGTACTACTGATGTTGTCTGCAAATTGCTCATGTTCGAATGTTTCCCCAGTATAAATACCATGCTCGTTCATGTATACTTGTTTAAATGAACTAAATTATCATTTAGTGTTCACATTATTTAATCTAATTATGCATTTTAAACTTTATGGTTCAGCTCCCTGTTGTTCACCTTAAGTTATGTTCCCTATCATTTTGTTGATATTAAGTCCCATGTTAATCGAAATTTCGGCAACATTCTAACATCTCGTGTAGGAAAATTTAAGAAGTGTTAGCCTTACCGCCACGTCAAAAAAGACGTGCACTGTCAGTGTTGAATGACACCACAACTATAATCTTCAATCCTACCACGCAAAATCTGTCACGTCAAAAAAGATGTGCACTGTCAGTGTTGGATGTCACGGCAAGCAGTGGTGGAGGGATTGTGTTCGGGCTATGAGACGGAAGAGGCATATGTGGTGCGACTCTTGGTCTTCGAACGGGTTGAGCAGGGAGACAAAGATTGGATCATGAAGACTCGACGGATGCAGGGAATCCATGGCTAGAAGGCAGAGGATGGGTAGAGGGAAGAAATGGAGGCTGGGGCTGGGGTTTTGTTTGGAGCAAAGGAAGAGGCAGGCGCGGGATTCGACTTGCTTCGTGGATTTCAACAAAGGGCACGAGGGAGCTCGGGATTTCGATGTTTGGAGTTTGGCACAAACGAGGATAGGGCTTTATGCGGCAGTTGCATGCGTGAGGGAGGAAGAAGAACGAAGCCTCTCGCCTCATTCTCGTTTTAACAATGCGAGTGGAGTATGGAGTCGTGCATAGATCGTGTGGAGCATGGCTGGAGCGGCGTGGAGAGATCGCACGAAGCACATCAGTCTGCAAGCGAGCTAAGGTGTCTAATTTGATTTTTTTTTTTTTTTTTTTTCCCTGTGATAGCCAACATAAAACTAAGAAAAATATGACATCAGAAGTGGGTAGAAAATAACTTTGATGCATCTCTGCTATATGTTTAACAAAAAAATTACAAATGTAACAACAGTGATTCTCAAAGACTGATCAATAAAAGTACATTCATGCATGAAGTAATTGCTAAGGCAGTTTATTTCATTTCAAAAACAGACAAAGAAATCACTACAGTAAGTGCTAAGACAGTTTATTTCATTTCAAAAACAGACAAAGAAATCATTACTATACCTCCCACTATTATCACTACATGATGATTGTAAGTTTAAGGATCACCTAATCATCATATCTTTCCCAAAATCATTTGAATATCTAAACCAACCTTTCAGGGTATTGAGACCCGAAAATTTCTGAAGGAATCCTTACTGCGGAAGTTGGCTGGGGGTTTCAGGCTCTGAAGCTGTTTTCTGTTGCAAAGCTGAACCATTTGATGATTTAGGTTCAGGGAGAGAACCATTATCTTCCTTCTCCACCAAGCTACTAACTTCTTTTGCAGAAACTTCAATCACAGGTTCCTTGGCCTTTTCCTTCACCCTCTCTTTCTCTACCTCTTGTTTGGCTAACGGAGAGAATTGGGAATCCAAAGATCTGGCAGCCCCCAACCAAGCAAGAACAATTACCAATAGTATTCCTCCAAGATAGGGAGTAGAGTTTGCTAGAGAGCCAAATGTTAATATCATGAACTGTTGAATCAAAGCACCACCTGACTTTCCCAAGGGATTGCAAACAACATCAATGGCTGCTTTCCCTTTAACCTGAAATAATGTTTAAGAAAATGATAAAAATCAAAACCTTTAGTGCTCATAAATAATGTCTTCCCTAGCTATTAATAGGCATAACAAAACAACAGCTACGGAATCTACCATGTTAGGTATCAAACTTTGGTGTTTTTATCATGCATTTCCTAGGATCTGAAACTCTTAAATAAAAATTATTTTCCACTTAAATGGAGGTATGCTGCTCCCTTGGGTACTGGTAGAAAGTACTGTATAGAAATGATCTTACAAAACAGAAGGTAGTGGTACAAAGTACTGTATAATAGTAAAAGTAATAAAGCGATAAACCACTATTGCAAGCAAACTGAGAAATGGAGGTATGCTGCTCCCTTGGGACTTAACATGCTCCCCATCATGTTGGACCCCACGCTGGAAGAGCTCAAGTCTACTGAGCTGTTATCGGTGGGATTTATCAACAGGATAATAAGTAAATGCCAGCAACATTAAATGTCGCCAGAGTATTAAGATGTTTGGGCAAATCAATGACATAAGCATTGCCATTGATCTTCTTTTAGATTGAAATAGGTCCGATCTTCAGGAGGCCGACCCTAGAATATGTGTCAGGTGGAAATCGCACGAGATGTAAGCAGACCATAACTAACTCTCCTGGGTGGAACACCTTGTGACGACGGTGTTGGTCAACTTGCTCTTGTAAGCATCATTAGAAGCCAAATGCTTACTGCGAACATCGGACAGCATGCTAGAGAATTATGTAGCAATATCAAAGGCTAATTTGTTGTGACATTTAGGTAAAATGGTGATAACAAATATATGAATGGGAGCTTTAGTGTAAACAATACTAAATGGGCTGCGCTTATTAAACGGTTGGGCATTGAGTTGTAAGCAAATTCACCATGCCCTAATACTTCATCCCATTTCTTTAGGTGGTCTTGAACTTAGTATATCAGCATATTACCAAGAGTGCTATTGAGCACTTTTGTTTGACTGTCGAATTGAGGATGATAGGTGGAGCTAAGCTATAAAGTAGTGCTCATTTGTTTACAAAGCTCACACCAAAAATGACTAATGAATTTTATATCTCCATGGTATGCCATGTAGACAAACAATTTCATGAAAAAAAAAACCTGCAATGTGAAGGGCATCGAAAGTCTTCTTACAAGCAATAAAGTGAAACATTTTTTAGAATCTATCTACGGCAACCACGATAGAATCAAAGCCACATTTTGTGCAAGGTAAACCGAGAACAAAATCGAGACTCAAATCCTCCCAAATTGAATCAAGAACAAGAAGATGCGTATATAACCCAGTATTCTGCCCGTTGTCTTTATATTGTTGATAAATCGAGAACCGCTCACTAAAGCACAAAACATCTCTTTGCAAGATAGGCAGGAAAAATTGTAGCTGAAGTTGTTCGATAGTCTTATCACGACCCACATGAGCTACGAGCCCATTAAAGTGAAGATTTTAATCAATCGTTGTCGCTAAGATAAAATAGGAATACAAAGAAGGTTATGTTTGAATAGAAAACCATGACGGATGGAGAATGCAGTATCACGCTAGCCAACAGTATACAAAAATACATGTGAGCCATATATATTGCTAAAATCTTTATTCATGGCAAAAAGGTCTTTTAAGTAGGCAACACCTGTAATTTATGTATGCAACTGTGTAATGAGAGTTGAAGGTCTACTGAGTGTGTCCGCAACTCTGTTCTGAAGACCGGACTTGCGTTGAAGTACAAAGATAAATTTCTGTAGATAAATAATCCAGTGAGCATGCATTCTACTGATAGTTTTCTGAGAATTGATATATTATAGTGCTTAGTCATCATTGCATCGCACAAAGTTTTGATACAATAGATAATGCTCCCAATGTTATAAGGTATAAATGATTGCATAAAGTTCTTGTTCGTATACAACCCATTTTGTACGAGTCAATTTTTCAATAAAAATTTCAATAGCGTGTTTGTCTTGTGAAAAGCACAACACCTATACTCTTTGCCAAAGCATCAGTGTCGACACGGAATTATTTGTTGAAATTCGACAGTGTGAGGATAGGTGGTGTTGAGAGCTACTTTAATGGTGTAAAGACTTCATTATTGCTCGCTGCTCCAAAAAAAATGTTTTGGCCTTCAAGAGGTTGGTAATCGATGTCATGATAATGCTAAACCCATGAATAAATCCTCAACAGAAGTTTGCAAGCTCGTGAAAGATACGGAAATCAAAGAGAGAATGTGGTATTAACCACTTAGTAATCATAGAAACCTTTCTCGGATCAACATGAACACCACTACTTGATATAATGAAACAAAGAAATATACGTGGGATTGAGCAATTTCACATTTGAGAAGGTTGATGTACAAGTTGTTTTGATGTAGTAATTCAAATATCGCTTGCAAGTGTTGAAGGTTGTCCGTAAAATTTACAACTACTGATGACGATGTCATCAAAGCAAACAACACTTTAATATCTCATTAATAAGCATCATAAAGGTGGATGGAGCATTATATAGCCCAAACGACATCATATTCCATTTGTATAGACCTTCACACATTTTAAATCTTGTTTGCCATTCATCCTCTGCTCGGATTCGAATATAGTACCCGCTGCATAAGTCCAATTTAGAAAAGATTGAGGACTCAAAAAGATTATCAAACAGCTCATATTGGGAATCTAAATTTTATAGTGATTTTATTGATAAATCAATTGTCGACACACATTCTCCAACTTCTATCCTTCTTAGAGTAACGCAGGTACAACACAAGGGCTCAAGCTAGGCTGAATCAATTGTTTGGACAAAAAGTCATCAAACAATTTCTATGCAAAATTATTTACTCCATATGACTCATCTTATAACGTGCAAGGTTAGGAAGGGTAGCTCCTGCTGTGAAGTCAATGTGATGTTGTAGGGTTCATAAAGGCGGAAGTTTTGGAGGTAATTCATTGGGTGCCACATCAGCAAATTAGCAAATTTCTCTAGTAAGTTCTGTAATTCAACAGACATGGATTTAACAATAACTTTTCGGGTTCAATTCTTGTATAACCAAAGCTAGGAAGGCAGATGACTCTTTCTAGGATTGAAGAAGAGATAACCCAGACACAAATGTGCATCACAGCTTAACCAAATACCACATAGGTATTAGTTTCAATCAAGCGCGAGATGAGATGCAATCGCTTTCCTTTCCAATCAAATAAATAGGTATTCATACGGCAATCATGAATTGCCCCAAAATCAAACTGTCATGGCCTACCCAAAATATAAGATGATAAACATCCATGTCAAGCACATCACTGAGAACTTCACAAATATAATGTTGGTCAATAGAAAATGAAATTCGGTACTTCTTAGATATCATTATGCCAAACCCTTTTTTGATCAAACTAATTTTGTAAAGGTTTGGATTTTTCGTGGTTTGAAGCTGTAAAGCCTGCACTACTGAGCAAGAAATAATATTCTTAGTACAACTACCATCGATAATAAGTTCACAAACTTCACCCTTGATCATGCATCGCATCTTGAATAATGTGTTTCACTGAGAGCAGTTGGGTTGCCTTGGTGCCAATAACAACTTTTCCATTACACAAACAAGTGTTTCGCCATCATCACCAATGATATCTTCAGTTATTGGTTCATTATCCACTTCAATAGCAAGAGTTTCATTTTCACCTTCAGCTTCCATTAGTTGGAGTTGTTGTCGAGTAGTACATTCATTAAATTTATGACCTAGTTGGAAGCATCTAAAATTTTTAAGGTAGTGGGTTTTGAATATGAACCATCCCGCATAGGAGCTTTCCCCTTGGATTGAAGTTTAAGATCAATAATCAATTTTTTTCTAGGATGGTAGGATTGTTGAGCATTGGAGAGGATGATGTATGTCTGGGTTTGGCAGTAGGAATTCCACTTTTGTGAGTGTTTGAATACATTTCATTGAATTGTAAACTATTAGAACTACGGGAATGACGTGAATTGGTTCTCGACCTTTAAAGCAAAATTTACAGCCTTTAAAGGAGCCAAACAGAGTTCAATTCAAGCTTATCCTATAGGGCTTCTCTGAGACCGCTGATATAACTAGCTACAAGTTTGTTGTTGAATTCATTGAGGTTATTTCGAGCACTCAACCGGTCGAATTCTTTAGTGTATTCATTCACTGTGTGGCTTCCTTGGCTGCAATGTTGGCAACACAAGTACAACATCTATTTATAATTAGTACTTACCAGCTATCGACTGCACCTTTTCCTTCTTGTCGTCGTGACTAAAGCAATCGAACCCACCAAGCACTTGCACCTCCTTTCAAACGATAGGCCAAATATTTAACCTATTTTCCTGCAGCAATTTCCATGTACTCAAAAAATGTTTCAATAGCTCGCTCCTAGTCAAGATAGTCTTCGATACGCAGCTGGATGTCGAAAAATGGGATGTCTAACTTGGCTTGAATTCATGGTGATTATGATTGTACATGTGAGGTTGGCACCGATGATAGTTCTCTCCAGTATGTTCCTTAGCATCATAATCAATTAGTTCACCATATTGGTCAGAAAAGGCAATTTCATCTTCAGAGTTCGAGATTTCTACAACAAAATGGGAGACCCATCTAACATTACAATAGGTACTGTGACCACGGTGAGTAGCCAGTATGGTTGTTCCTACTGCAGTGTGGTTAACTGGACGTGTCCCCAAATGCGCCTTTAGATACTAGAGCACGTTGCACATTTCGATAGTAAAACGAAAGAATTCAGAAGTTAATTCCTCAATTTGATGTGTCATCTTCATCTAAGATGACCACAAGGCATCTAAGTTACGATATCTTTCATGTTTCAAGAGCCTAGGCTCTAATACTAACTAATGTAGGTAATCACATAATGTAGGTAAAGCAGGAAAAGAAGAAGAAGAATAGAACAGTAAGCTGGTAATTCGGTAATATTATCTGTAATTCCTCCATAAGTAATACCTCTTATATATTTTCTATGGTTGTTTTCAGCTAATGCTAAAGAAATAAAAAAAGAAGGTAGTGATAGAAAGCATTTTATAATTGTAGAAGTAATAAAGCGATAAACTAGTAATGGTATTGCAAGTAAAATGAGGAATGAAGGTATGCTACTCCCTTGGGTCTTTACATGCTCAGCATAAGAATATCCTTGTTCCCACCCACACAGATGTTGACCTGTAACTACCTAAAGCCGGCCCTAAAGATCCAGCCGACTGAAGCTCCCAACTACACACGACTCAACCACCCAAAGAAACGACCCACAATCTCTTATACGGCATAAAACAATGAAACCTCCCTCATTCGCTCTCACGCACACAGAAACGCTCTCAGAACCGAAGGAAAGGATTTTCAGAAACTTATCGAAGACGAACGTAGCGTGCGGTCGTGCCCTAGATCTGCCTGATCTGCTCCTGTCGAACTCAATCAAAGCCCCTCTAGCATCCATCTGCCTTAGCCAGCCCTTGATCAAGCCCATCCGAAGCCGAACTCATCGGGGTCGGCCATCCTCCTTCGTGCCACTCTAACCCGACATCCAGTCCGTCCAAATCTCCTTAACCCGCCGGCCATTAAACCCTTCAACTCCGAACAGCCGCCTTTTTCATCGGCCGACCCCAGCCTCCGCCTGCTCCGACCGACTCCCACCGAGCCCGACACTTGCTTCTGTGGTCTTCACCTTTGTCCCGATCGGGCCATGCCCGTCTCCCTCCCTCTCTTATGTATATATTAAGATATTATAATATATTATATATATATATATAGTATATTATAAAATAAAATGAAACAAAAGAAGAGAGAGAGAGAGAGAGAGAGAGAGAGATGAGAGGATTTTCAAATAGGCAACATGTAACAAATTGTCGGCAACCACTACAATCAACAATTGGAGCTTCTGAAGATCAATTTCGGGGCCTATCAACGCCCCGAAGTCCTCGGCCGTCGATTCACTCCGGGCGGGCAGACTTGAAAAGGAAAATGCCCTCCTTACCTCCCGGCGCCAGGGAGGGGACGCTGGGAGGCTGCCGAAATTTCCTCAAAATTTTGGGACTTAGCCAATTTTTCGACAAGCAACCGACATTCAATTATTTGCAACCAATCTTCGCCAATCAATGCTTTTGAAGACTCAATCTCCTCGTCGTTGATTCGCTCTGATCGAGTCGAGCAACTCCCTTGCCTCCCAGCGCCGGGGAGGGAGGGAAAGCCAGGAGGCTACCGAAATTTCCTCAAAATTTTGGGACTTAGCCAAAATTTTTTTAAAGATTGGAGGAATATGCATCAACCTAATTTGGAATTAATTAATTAATTAATTATTAAATTAAAATTTAATTTCAATTAAATTTTATTTAATCAATTGATACAATCAACCGGCAACAAGCAATCATCTCAATCGGCAATCAACTACGATCTCCATCCAAGCATTGGCAACCATTCGATCTGCAACCGATGATTATCAAAGATTCTGAAGACCAAATCTCCTCGCCGTTGATTCGCTCCGGTCGAGTCGAGTCACTCTTTACCTCCCGGCATCGGGGAGGGGACATCGGAAGGTTGCCAAAATTTACTCGAAAACTCTAAACTTAGCCAAAATTTTGGGAAGACTGGAAAATGCTCAAATGGCTCTCACAAAATTAAAATTTTCATTTTAACTGAATATTTCTTGAATAATAAAGAAAATGATAATAGAGGTGTCGGTTACAAAAAAAGTAATTTGGATGAACTATAATAAAATGATTTGACTTTAAAGAGTCTTTGTGACTAAAATATAATTTTGATGCAAATCAAAATAATAAAATTACTTCTTAATTCAAATTTGAGCAAAATCATATACAGAAGTAGGAAGTTCGCAATGCCCATAACAACTAGCCTGTGGGCAAGAACAAGGAGTTTGTATCGAACAAATCAATCCACCTACGAGGGAGAATAGGGGAATTTGTAGTAAGCAATATAACTCTTCTACAAGCACAATCAAGTAGTGGAAATTGAGCAAACACACTCTACGAATTATGCTAAATGATGCTTAGAGAAGTTAAAATAAACTAAATGCAATAACTAAAATCTAGAAAGCTTTAACGCCACCGGATCCGCAACATGTGTACAAGCGGACAGAAGGCATTCGTAGGCCCTTAAAAGAAATATCGGGCATTTTCTAAATAAAATCACTTGCGCAAATGGATCATATTTAAATATTTTAAAGTGCCCCTTATGTATTAAGTATGATCCCTTAAACTAAATATACCCTGCATGTGCTCCAGTCAACATGTTAAAAGCATAAACACCAATGACCGAGAATGTTGCGCAGGGTCAAATGCTACAACCCGCATGTGCTCTAATCGTTACATCTAAGTCCAAATCCAACGATTCGAGAATGCTACGCTGGTCTAATATTCAAGTTTCATCCTCCTCCTTGAAAGGACTGGAGTCGACACGACTTGAATTGCAAAATGCCTCCCAAAATCCTATAAAAATATAAGTGACCTTAATGATACCCCGATGATGGCCACGTTGACAAAAAATCTCAACCAGAGGGGTCAAATCTCAAATCAAACAAAAGTCAAAAATTTTGAAATAAAATCAATCTCCTAAAAAACTTAAAACTAAAAATCATCCACCTCCCGCAACCATTGTTGGGGGTGATAAATTTGAAATTAACCTCAGCTCACAAAGAGCGAATGTGTGTCGAGTGTATCACTACGATTCATCCTCAAATAGTCTCTTGCCAACAGGGACGTGGCACATGCCCTCTAATCGGGTGCTTTTGCCACAAAATGGCACCATTATATTACGATCACGGCCAAAGCCCGTATGTTTCCTAACGACGTCAAACCCTTGAGTTATGAATCATAGGGTATATTCGATGGGCATAAAGCTCTCTGTTAGCTAAGGTGGATTCAGATATATCCCCTTAGAAAAACACAAACCCAGGTCTACAAGGTATTCTTGGACGAAGCAACCCATGGCTGCTGACAAGGTGTCTTCTGTTAGGTTGGGTCAACTACCTCCTATGATTAAGTAGACCAGGGATTATGATAGCCCGGGATGACGGAACCATGGGATCTTGATCGGGCTCGTCTTCATTCCCCCCACCATCAATTTTAAGTTAATGGTGATAAATTCTAAATTTCAAACTTCAAAATCCAAATCATAAGATCAAATTCAAAACCCTAAAACTATTGCTATTATATGATAGGTTCATAACCTATGTAATAACCTCTTTAACGACTAACCTTAATCGAAAGTTCTCTCCTATTATCGAGAGGGGTAATTAACTATAGGGGCTTGCGCCTATAGGAAACCAGAACTCATATCAAAAAGTCCTCACAAAATGAGGGTGAAATCTCTGGGTAGTGTCTTATCTAAAACCCAATCTGCCTTCTAAAAATTCCCCCGGAACCTAATCTCGTTAAAACTCTCTATTGTTATCGTCACACAAATACTAAAAAAAATAATAGACAAATGTCACGGAGAGGCCGGGATCACAAAACACAATCAAAAATGGAATTTTTCGGAGCCCACAACAGAATGTAAAATTGATGGAAAATTAGAAAAAATTTACTGTTTCCTTCATTAACTCTTAGCTTATTAATCTAAACTCATAACACTGAACTAAATTTCGAGAAAACTCATCTGAGCTAAGTTTAGAGAAGACCGATCTCGACAAAGTTAAACATACCTTCATCTCTTCATCCAAAGGTATATAAGCCATTTCCTTGCAAGGATCAAACAAGCTGTATTTTGCACTTTTACTGAAAATATTCTGTAGCGCACCAACATAAACAGCTGCAAGAAGAGGAGTCATGCCAACTTGTGCCAATAAAGGGACAAGTGGCTCGCCAAACAAAATTAGAGAGAAGAAACCAACTCCAGTGAGCAGCAAAACTGTAGGTGTAATCATGGCTGCAACACCCCATCCAAATTTTCTAAGTATCACTCTTCCCAGCAGCATCATTGTAAAAGTTGCAATGCCGGTAGCGGTGGAGAAGTCACCCATGAATGATGAGTATTCATTAGGGCTGGGGAACTGCCAATTTATATCAAGAATAAATTTAATTGATCTATAAATTGATGAGATATTTAAAAAAAAAGGATTAAATGATATATTACCTGTGCCTTAAGCTTTGATTTCCATGTTACTTCAACAAGATTAATGCTAATACCATATGCTACAACCAAAGTGGCCAGATCCCTCACATATCTAGAAGAGATCAGAACTTTCAAGCTCTCTCCCATACCTAGCTTGGGCTTTTCCTGAGAAGAGTATAAATATTAAACAATAAAAAATGTATTTAGACAGAAAACCATCAAAAAAAAATTCATGGAGCTTACCTTCTTTTTGCGCTCGGTTCTAGGAACAGAAGGATCATTGACAATAAACCTATTCACGCCCCAGTAGATTCCACAGATCACAAAACCAAGAAGAACTACAATGCTCATCATTCCTTTAAGAGATATTGCCCAACCATCAACACCAGGGCCCAATGTTTTCCTAAGGTTGGAGAAGTACTTCACAGTTCGACCAGAGAAAATAAGAGCTATATTAGCTCCAAGGCCAAATAAAGGATAGAATTCTTTGGCTTCCTCAACAGTAGTAATCTGTGAGATACAGGAGAAAATATATCATGTTCAGAAAGCTACTACATTTGATTGCTCATTTTTACAATTCTGAGTTGTTTTCTAACAAGGAGCCGCATCATAGTAACTCCAAAATAAGTAGGAGAGACACTTCCACTTCAGAACTGCACTTAAGCAAGGGACAACAGTGGACAAAGGACACAAAAAGTTTCCCAGGGGATACCATTGCGAGTCCCTTGCCATTTCGAAAGATTATGATTTGTAGGTCAAAGTCAATGTCACTCGATTGCACACCTCCTCGTTAATGTGATTGTAGGTCAACTTGATCAGTTTAGTCAATGCCTTCAACTGCTACAAGCGAAGTGATAAATGAAAACTGAAAAACTTAATGAATTGTCATAAAGGAGTTAATGCTTCTTGAAGGAGAAGAGCACCAGCATAGTGGCGGCTTCTAGAAAGGGGTCAAATAGGAGAACACTTCATAACAAAGTAGTGAATCGATCAAGTCTAGCTTTTCCCTGCAAGAATCCTAATAAACTAACATATTGAATTTATGTAGCAAAAATCATTCATAACTTGCATCTGGCGCTTTGTTGGGCAATAAGAGAGAGAATTCTTTGTGGTACTTTCCTTTGAGAAATAGGACTCACCATTAAAATAAATTGGAACAACAAGTATGAGGATAGCTTTAGCTTTATGGCTGATGTGAAGTCTGTCATATAGAGATCTTATTCAAGCTTTAGTAGAGCATGAACAAGAGAAGCAACTTGAGGAAATTGCTTGAATATCCCATTGATCATCCTTGTAAGATGATATTTCATATTTAGAATTACTCAAAGTTCACATGGTGGCTAGGACAATCATTGTGGAAGAACCATTCCATGTCTCCATGACCTCCATAATATCTTTCTTTGTTTTCAACACATTCATGTGCACCACATCTAAGAAGATGTTGGATCTATTGATATCCATGTAAAGATACAAAGATCTACTAGAGATATAGATCAAGCCCAAAGGGTAGAAGAGAAGAGAGAGAGACTGAGCCTCAATGATCCTTTAGTGAATTGATCTACAGAAGTTCTAGTTGAACCCCTTAGACAAAGAAGGGCAAGTTAAGCCAAGTTACAAAGATAACAAAGAAAAATTCTAAGAAAGACTATGGTGGAATAGAGTTTCATTGATCGCATGATGCATTTGCTCGAGTGGTGACCCCCTATAAAAAGGTAAGGTCTAGATTTGTTTGTCTAAAATTGGCTACATAGTTTGATACATAGAAAACACATGACTTGAAATATACGTACCTAGGTATATAGCAGGTGAGTTAGATGTATATAGATGGCTGCTAATGAGGAACTTTTAGCGAGTTTTAGATGGCGGACGAGTCCACTTGGTGAGTTCTTCTACCGAGAACCCCTAATCATATGACAATTAGGCTATTAAAGAACTAGACAACTAGTTGTTGACCTCCTTTTTGGCACCGGCCGCTTGCACATTCTTATCACTTTTGTATTTCGTAGCTCGATTCATCTGCTTGTATGTTGCACCGCTGTGTTGATGAAAGGTCACCTTGCGTATGCTACATCGGCTTGTCGTTGGCCTTAGGATTTATTCTTTTTGATCACATATTGTCCTCTTATCATGTTTTAAAATACATGTGGTTGGGTCGATAACGATTCGATGTGAGTTCATGCATTTGGGTCTTTATCGTGCATGTTCGTTATGTGTGCAATATCTTTTGATCGAAATTTTGTTTTGCAAAATGGACTGCTTGAGTACATCCGGCTCGTCGAGACGAATTCAACGAGTCTTTTCGCGCTCAGATCGGACACCATTTCATGCATGTTGAGGAGAGAGGCTTAGATCATTATTTCTATTACTATCATTATTTTCAAATGTATATAATATAAAAATACACCTTCTATTTACTTGTTTATTAAATAAATATAATAAAGCATATTTTAATTAAGATATGGATATGAAATAATAAGTTTATATAATACTATAAAAATATATAATAATATCTCATTCTAATTATTATTATTTTATATATATTTAGTTTAAATACAAGTTCATTTTTGGTTTTACTTTTTCATTTCCTAAATCAAGAAAAGTTTTAGATCTAATGGTTGAAATTCCTCAAAGATATCATTTAATTTTAACCCTTAGATTTAGGGCACCAAAAAGAGGTTCAATTTGGACCCTTGGATGAGGGGTTTTGGGGGACTTTTCTTTTAGCTCTCATTTTCAGGTTGAGGAGGGGATTGACCCTAACAAAAATAAAAAAGGAGACGGCAGCCGCAAAGGGGGAGAAGTTTTCTCTCCATGACACTCTCCTTCTCTAGATTTCAACAGTTCGACCACACCTCCAGCCTACAAGTACAGATCCGATCATCTCCTACCGTCCAGTGATCACCATCTCCTACCGTCCAGTGGTCACCTTCCCTTTCGTCTCTCTTCATTTGGTTGGAATAGTTCAAAGCAAGAAGGCTACCGCTTTGGGACCTGAATGAGGTAGCAAAATCAGCTCTTCTACCATTTACCTGCACAAGTTCCTGGAAGGAGCGAAAAAGAAATCGGCATCAGTTCGGTCAAGCAATAGCAGCAGCCGTTCCTTTGTCTCAAAAGAACAGCAACCAAGTAATCCTACCAAGGAAAATTTGAGAAAACTGATAGGATCAAAAGGCCTTAGAGTTTGCCAATCAGGTTGAGCAGCCATGGACCTCAAGATCAACGAATATGCTTCTCCACTTAATCTATTGAAGAAAATCGAGAAAAAGGAAGCTACGATCTTCTGCCTTAGTGTTTGCTAAGGCAAACATTGATAAAAGTTTCTTGGGTTAGCTTCTATTCTAAAATCAAAAGCTATGCGGGTAGACCAATTTACCTTTCTAAATAGTATTTTACTTTGGAGAAGTTACGAGGTTAATAACTGTATATAACGCATATGAATTTGATGGCAAAGAGTTCTTACTAATTTAGATTCCAGATATAATTCATCTATATTTTATTGCTTTATTCTCTTACTTCATGTGCTTTGAATTTCTTACATGAAACTGATTCAACAAGCATCAAATGTATGTGTTTATTTTACACACGATGTAATAGAATTTTAGTAACGAATAGTTCTGACCATCATTTTAATTATTTGTTTATTTATATTATTATTATTATTATTATCTACTTGTGATTATGTCGGTAATATTCTGATCCGCACAAGCAATATATTTTAAATGCTTATTAGTTTAAATTGTGGTTCTTGATTATTTAGCTTTAAAAATATATATTAATTATTTTATTTTATTTTATTTTGCTTGACTAATTTTGTTGTTTGATTGCATAAAAGATTAGAGCCTTTTTTTTATGCAGTATGTATGCTGATTGCATCCTTTTCATTTTTTTTAGTGTATATTCTCATTACTTCCTACCCTTTTTATTCCATTTTTTTTCTTATATAAAAAAATCTTTAAAAAAATAAAGTTTATTTAAATTTCTGTGATGTTTAGATTATTTCATTGTTTTTTTTTGTTTGCTGCTTCATTTCATAAAGTTTTGATTTATTGTAAGTTTCTCCATAAGGATAACTGTTCACTTTGTCTACTAATGTAAGATGTGTGAGCTACCTCTATATACTTGTATATTTGTTCATTGATCTTGTACTAAGAAATTATACTGAATTTTTGGGTTTGTACTTGAAATTATACAATTGAATTCTACTTGTTTCTCTCTTAGGTTGTCTACATAGTTCGATGCTTGTAAATAGTTCTTGTTCATCTATTTTATGCACTCAAGTTTGATAGTAGATGAGTTATGTATTAATTTCCAATTAATATTTTTATTGTTGGGATGTATAAAGAAACTGTACATCAGTTTCCAAATAATGAATTTTTTTATTATCTTCTAAATAGCATTTATGTTGCCGTAATATATAAAAGAATTTTATGTTAGCCTCCAAACAACATTTGTATTTCTAGAAGGTATAGTAAATAGAATTGTAATTTATATATTTGAATTTGTAGTAATAGTGTGTATATCAAGTATTTGACATCGTCTTCTCGTTTATATAATCTTCTTTATGTTTAGTGTACTCACGCTCCAGCATTCAACAAACTGTGGCTAAAATCAAAGAGTTTTGGATGTATATTCTTCTCCTCACTACATTGAAATCTGATTGAGTGCTTATTAGTCTTCTTGTTGTAATATGATATTCTTCAATATTGATGCTCATGATATAAATCACTTTGCTCTTTTTAATATGCTACATCTTCTTTCGTTGAAAGAGTTGATAGCTTGCTTGTCATGAAGGACTTCATTATGAAGTTGAATGAACCCCCTTCTTTAAAAAAAATCGGTTAGAGCCTTTGTTAAACTAGCTCTTAGACACTATTATCGTTATTAATTCATGGCTAGTGGAATGAATTTACAGTTTATTTTATTTTATTTTATTTTATACATTTGTAACATAACATGATTCATAAATGACCGCCAACTTCTTGGTAGAATATTATATTTTTACTGAAGATATCCTTATTTGTATTATCGTGATTATTACCTATGGTTGGAGATTCCTATAATCAAAAGGTATATATATACTTGTGCTACAAGTGTATTGTAGCACAACAGTGAAAATATGGTTGTAATTAAACCCATTCGTCAAATTTCATAAATGTTAAAGGCATGCTATTGCTAGTTTCTTCCACCAAACTATTTTAGTTTTGCATACATACAAATCTGTACTTCTATAATATGTTGGCAAAAAAAATTTATACGATAAATATTGTCAAAATTACTTTATTGATATTAACATAAACCTTAGACATTTTCCCTTGATTCATTTAAAGATAGATGCAGAATCATAACTCAAGTTCTTGGGAGTATTTTTCTTAATGTTGGTTTTATCTATTTGTCAAATGCTTTAAATCTCACAAAATTATTGGTTATAGAGCATTGATTTGTGTAAAGATTAGCAAGCAAAAGACTCATCGCATTCATTGTTAAAATATTTAGACGTGTAAAAATCGTTATAAATCTCAATGCTCTCAAAGTTATTCTAGTTATGCTTTTAATGATGAGTTTCCTCTTTTCATAAAATCATAGATAACCTTTAGTTTACATTAGTCTCTCCAATGTCATCGTTATGTTTATATGCATATGTTTATTTGTATATTTGAATATACGATAGTCTGACACATTTTCTTAGGTTTAGTGTTCCTTAACTCACTAATAATCAACCAACAAATCCACCTTAATCTAACTCTTAAAGATACGTTAAAATACCTAATTTTAAATCAAACCATAACTAATGTGTATAACCACTTAAATTTTAAAACTCAAGCCAAATTTAACCGATCTTTTAATATACCTCTAACCAACCTAAAATTTAAAAGATGTAGATTAAATTAGGAGAGCAAACTTAAACTAAAACTCATTAAGCTAAAAGTCTTTTAAAATCCAAATATACTAATTCACCTAGGTTCTAATCAAACCTTAAGCTAATCTTTTAAAACCAATCAACAAATCTCTTAATATAACTATATCAACTTGGTTTTTAGGATGGACTACTCCGGGCTGCGGGGCTAAGTGTCCTAAGGAGGCTTGCTTCCTCGAGCCTGGTGGCACAACGCCACGAACCAGTTGATAGCAAACTTAAATAATTTAACCCCTTAATTGATAATACACCACCTAATTCACCTTTCTTTTTAATTTATGACCAACTAAATTAATCCAACAAAACTGGTTGCCACTGGGTAACTCAGGCCTACGAGGCTATTTAGTTAGCCCCAAGGAGGGTGAAATAAACCTCACGGCCTCGATGTGAAACAAAGGTGGTAATCAATCAAATACTAAAATAAAATATCTAAAAATCAATCCAAAAGTACTAATATTTAGACTTAAACCCAAATCCTCCTTCTGCCCTTCAACAAATCAAATGAAGGCAATTATAATTAAACTGTCCTATATAGGACCTACCCAAAACTACACATTGTTACACACACTTAGACTTGTTTGGTCAGGACTTGACTTCTAGCTCTAGGTTAGACCGATGATTTCTTTTGTTACTCAGTATTGACTACATGTACATTTTCTATTAATGCAATTCTTAAATTTCTGTTAGTTATATTTTTTGTCATTTATTTACCTGCATTTCTTTTCTGAACGGCATCTACGCTTATATATATTTCTCTTTTATCTTATCTTGCGAGGTACATTGGATCCTGATGATCAAGAATCAAGCGCCATCATTTGCTTAAGAGCTATTAAGTGGCCGTGCCACAATCTGAGATCATTTGCTTGCTTGGAGTTATTAAGTGGCAGCGCCACAGTCAGGTATAATTTCTGCAACCCGCAAGCTCTTAATTATATATCAGAACTGTTTCACATCACACACTCCTTGTTAATAGGTATTCTAGCATGTTTAGGTACCTAGCCTTAGGTTAGTTCACTAACGAAGCTTTTACCCTATAGGTCAAAGCTTGCCCCCTTTCTGTGAGCCCTAGAAACCATTAGGGTCATTTAGGCCTGTAGAGTAGGCCACCTACTTGTGCCATTGGGCATCGTTGTTTTCCCACACAAAGTGGGCATCGCTAGGATTTTGGCCTTTTCTGGTTTTGGGTATGATACCCCCCACCTTCTGTGAGCCTTAGAGACTATTAGAGTCATTTAGGCCTATAGAGTAGGCCACCTATTGTGCCATGGGCATCATTGTTTTCCCACATGAAGTGTGCATGCTAGGATGGTTTGTTGTGCAGATGCCTTGCCTGGAGGATATTTGGTGTGTTTATTTATTTTTTCTGTACTCTGGATGCCATGCATGCATTTGTTATTACACATTATTTCACATTGCACCTCACTCATATGCATACATTACATCAGTAGGCCTAGGGAAATTTTGTGTCTGTTTCATGCATCATACAGTGGTAGGTACATTCTTTTGCATATTGTAGAGTCCTTGATTGAGACCTTTTGAACTACAAATCCTTGATTCCTTAGGATAGAGCCTTCCTATCTTGTATCCATATAGGACGATTGATTGTGTTTAGGATGTTAGTTGGCAGCTCACTCCAAGCAAGCATAAGCCCAGGTTGTGCACCCCTCAGTGTGTCTCCTTTCATCTGTGTTTTGAGTCTGTCATTTCTCTTAGGATAGTAATTCGATCTCTGATCTTTTAAACTCAAAATCTTAATTATATCTTTATTCATTTAAAAGAGTATAATCATCACTAAGGATAAAGAGAAGAGTTTGTTTTCTTTTGGGTAGAATTTAGGAACTTTCTCTATGCATCAAATCAAGAAGTGAATAATACGACACCCTTAATCGAGAGTTTTTTTAGGTCAAGGCCTAGAATGTAATTAACTACGGGGGCTTGCGCCCGTAGGAAACCGATCCCCACAATCAAATAAATCTCATTCGAGCTGACATATCGAATGGGGGAAATCTCGTGACTTTGATTAGGTTATATATATTCTTACTCATCGAGGTGTGTAGGTGGAAGCCTCTACCCTCCATGGTTAATCGTATATATAGCCTCATCTGTCCTCCCATCGGCCTGCTTGTGCCGAGTGTAAAGGCATACGATCATTTTGTCCTACGGGATAGTGTGTTCGTACTCTTTACATTCGAACCACATGAGCAGAATCCTTTCGGAGACCCACACTAGTACACTCAATGAATAGCAAAATACTCCTTTATGTTCCTTTATTTACATGATTAAATATACTTGAACAAAATTCTAAATGCATGTCTTATAAATGAAAAAAAATTGAATTCTGACCAACTTATTCAATTATGTTCATGAATATCCTCATTCTTTGTGCAACAAGTAGCTCACTAAGAACTCAATAATTGCTCATTCAATAATGACTTAATTACTTACTTGATGACTTATTTAATGAGCTTACACCGAATATCATATATCTTATGTACTTATGAAAAATATGTATATTATTAGAGATATAAGTATGATGAAAATATCTAACTAAATAAATAGACTAACACATTTACATGTTGATATTCAAGGTTCATCTAACAACTTAAATAATACCAAGTGAATCATGTAAATCTTGATTAAAATCTATATATCCAATTATGTTAGGTAATTAGGTTCAATGAAAGCTTAATTAAGAGTCAAACTTGATAAAATAAATAAATAAAAGAGCTTGAACAATATAATACTGAGTTCATATCAGTTCATTTACAACCCTAACTAGGAAATACTCAAGGTGAATAGCCAAGTTCCTAGAGTGAATTGACTTGCAAATTTGAGACTTTGTAAATCCTTGAGTGAGTTCAATAGCTCGGTATTGAGGTTAGAGTAAAGCTGCTTCTTAAGTGACTTGACAAGATTTGATTATGAACGACTAAAGACTTCAAGCAACTTAAAGCATAGCAAGCTTTGAGCTATATATGGTTTAAATTGGTTCATAATTAACGACTTATTGAACCTAATTCAGGCTCCCACAGAGACTTGATTAATCCAGGACAAATAGAGACCTGATTAACCAGGCCAAAACCAATATGGATACATAACAATAGAATCAGAATGATTAAAAAAAAGGATAAAA
This sequence comes from Dendrobium nobile, assembly GCA_022539455.1. Classification (NCBI taxonomy): domain Eukaryota; kingdom Viridiplantae; phylum Streptophyta; class Magnoliopsida; order Asparagales; family Orchidaceae; genus Dendrobium; species Dendrobium nobile. The sequence continues at coordinate 801,697 of CM039736.1, read as the reverse complement.
AACTCATAAAGTAACCTGACACCAACTCTCCTAAGCAATGAAACAAAAAAAAATTCCAATAGAACAGCAAAAATAGACAACAATAATGTAAAAAAAAGGTAAAAATGTGAAAGATCCACCCAATACAGCTTCAAACGGGAAGAACACATCACCTGATTCGCAAATCCCCAGAACAGAACCGAGATGACCACGCTCCCCCAAAGCTCAGCCATCACATAGAACAAGCAAAAACTCCAAATCCTCAGAATAGCCACCGGACCAAGGAAGCTCGGCCCGAGGGCAGCCAGAAGCTTATCAGCAAGAGCCGTGGGATGGATAACATTATTCAAAGGATAAAAGATGAAACCAAATGCTCCAAAGAAAGCGATGAAAGGAAGCAGAACCGTGTAGAAAAGAGCCTCCTTTGACAAAACATTAGAAAGCTTGGTGTACAATAACATGAATCCAACCGCCATAGGCAGATTAACCCATGTCTTGAGAAAGGGGATAATCTCCGCACTGCTCCCCTTCGCCGTCACCACCAACACATCCTTTGTATCCCTCAGAATAGTATAGTTGAAAAGGATGCAAAAGAACATGAGACCGAGTGGGACAATCTTCTTTAAAGTCGTGGTCTCGACTCCCAGAAACTTGGGTTTGGTCTTCTCCAAAGAAGGACTCGTAAACCCAGCCCCGTCCGCCGGAACTGCAGCTCCGGGCGTAACGTCTCTCTTCCGAACCCCATCTCGAGTTCTCCGTACAGAGTCGGAAAAGAGCAAGCTTTCCGATAGATTCCACGAGTTCAGCGTTTTGGAACCAAACCCATGACGTATTTCGACGGGGTTTTGGGCTCTAACCGATATCGACGGCGGGAGAGCGGAGGTAGGGCGGGAGCTTCGGCGGTATAGGCGAGCGCCGAGAGAGCGGAGGGGGTGAAAGGCGCGAGCTTGGGGATTGGAGGGGAGAGAGAGAAGGCCTCTGCTCTGGATAACCCCTTCCATGGCTTCTCTCTCCCCAAAGGTTTTGGATTGGGAAGCTGCAACTCCCAATAAGGGAAAGAAAAAGCGGATTTGCCGGGCAAGAAGGTAAACGGGAGGGCGATGTGAATCCGCCGAAATTGAGATTTGTATTAAATGAACGGTGGATTTTCACAGTGAGATATTTCAAGGAAGGAGATCGTGAGGCACGTGAATTTGGTATGGGTGTGATGGATATACGACAGAGCTAGACTCTCACGCATGGCTGCTTGCTATATATATATTCAAAAAGTAAACAAAATTTAAATGATATATTAGTCTGATTAATAATGAGTAGATTACGCCCATTTTCCTAACGTGTGCTGGGATATACAGATGGATAGTATCAGATGAAAAGAAAGAACGGTTGCAAACGTGCCACGTTGGCAAGAGAGATTATTTTGGGAATCATGCCCGTCCCCTATGAGATGTTCACCGGAAACTAAAAGGAATTTGCCAATTTGCCACGCATGGAACACTAGTATTTTTAAGAATAAATATTCCTCAGAGATTATTATAAAAAAAAAAAACGTTTTCAATGCCACGCCCTACGCGTATGATATGATTAGAAAAAATGTTATATAAATACTAAATACTGATGCTTTAAGCGGTTATTTTGTTGGAAGAAAAGTGAATGCAAAAAATATAATTAATGTTTTGCTTTTTTCACTTTTTAGTTTTGGTTGATTGAGAAAAGTAAAGCAAATAAATGATGTATTCGTAACTCCCCACATTAGATTATTTTTTTGAGTAAAGCGAAACCGCTCAAAATCGAGCGAAAAAATAATTTCACATGCGAGCGAGAGCAGCCCGCGAAACAAATCTCTGTTCCTTTCTCCTCCGGCGGGAACCATCGACAGGGTATCCAAGAGTAGAGACCTCAACCTCTGCTACCTTCCGCCCGTGAAATCACGCCACGCCACCGGTTGATTTTCCTCGCACGCACATCTGGCTAATTCGAGGGAGGAGGTGGAGATCGGGAATATGCCTGGAAAGTATGTAGTGAGAGGAAGATGAGTGGGTGGGGAAGATGCGGATAATTTGCGATATGCCCAATTTGTAGAAACTTATGTTCTAATGCTCGCCGGAGATCAAGAAGAAGAACAGGAAAGAGACAAGAACAGAAGAGGACAAACAGAGATAAAGTTTTTCCTTACCACAGAACAAGTATAGCTACCTATATATATATATATATAGGCAGTAAGAGGTTTGCTTTACACGTGTAAATAAATCATAGGAGAACAAGAAATACGGTAACAAAGTATTAGCACTAATTGTATTAATTAGGTGTTAACAGCTCCCCGCAAACTACCGATTCTTCGTTGATCATCAGTTTGAGTCTCAGTTGCTTGAATCGTAGAGTAGGGAGTGATTTGGTGAATATGTCTGCAAGTTGGTCTACGGTGCTGATAGGTAGCAGGTTTATTGTTTTCTGCTGAATATGATCCCTGATAAAGCGCTGGTCGATCTCTATGTGTTTCGTTCATGCGTGAAACACAAGGTTGTTTGCCGGAGCAATCGCCGACGTGTTATCACAGAAGACAGCAACTGGTTCATCATGGATGATTTGAAAATCAGAAAGAAGCCTCTTTAGCCAAATAGTATCCGATGTGGCCACCGCTAAGGCTCTGTATTCAGATTCGGTGGACGACCGAGAGACCGTCGTTTGTTTCTTGACAGTCCATGAGATGATGTTGTCGTCGAGGAAGGTGCAGAAACCAGATGTAGATTTATGCGTAACTGGGTCACCTGCCCAGTCGGCGTCGGAGAAGGTGCGAAGATTGAGTGAGGATTTGATGATCGGTAGCCCAAAGTTGATGGTGCCTTTGATATACCGGAGGAGCCTTTTGAGCAGATAAAGATGAATTTGTTCTGGATCTTGCATATGCTGAGATAGAGTGTTGACAGCATGTGCTATATCAGGTCTTGTAATAGTAAGATATTGCAGAGCGCCGGTAACTCTCCTGTAGGTAGTGGCATCCGGTAGAGTGTTGACTGGACTAATTTGTTTTGGCTGTTTCATGAAGGAAGGATTACACAAAGAGTTGCATTTGGTGAGATTAGTTTGTTGAAACAAGGAAAGTGCATAAGCAGATTGCGAGAGAAAATACTTATCTGGAAGAGATTTAATGTGAATGCCAAGGAACTGATTTGCAGTTCCTAGGTGCTTCATGGTGAATTTGAGATGAAGTTGATGTAGAAGATCAGAGATAGCTTTGTTGTTATTCTCGGTAATAAGAATGTCGTCAACGTATACAAGAAGAAACATTTGAATGTTGTTCCGATAGTATACCAGGAGGGAAGGGGCCAGCCTTGCTATACTGAAATCCGAGTGTAGTAAGGTGATTAGTGAATGTAGTGTACCACTGCCTTGGGGCTTGCTTGAGCCCGTAGATGGCCTTCTTTAAGTGGCAGACGTAGTCGGGATTTATATTGTCCTCAAAACCTTTAGGTTGATGCATGAAGACTGTTTCGTGTAGGCTGCCGTGGAGAAAAGCGTTTGATACATCAAGTTGCTGCACCGGCCAGCCATGGTGCAGAGCAACGGTGAACAGGACGCGAATTGTGGGAAGTTTCGCAACGGGACTAAAAGTTTCTTCGTAATCCAAACCATGCTCTTGTCTGTTACCTTGGGCAACCAATCTTGCTTTGAATCGCGCCACCTTGCCATCTGAATTGAATTTCTTGCGGAAGGTCCATCTGCAGCCCAGAACAGATGTATTTGGTGGTTGGGGAACCAGTGTCCATGTGCCCTGCTTTTGTAGTGCCGCAAATTCTTCTGCCATGGCTTGGTGCCATTCAAAAAATTTGCTGGCCTCTGTGTAGTTGGTGGGAGCAGCATTTTGTTCGACAGGGGTTAGTTCGTGAATTAGATTCAATCTGCGTGTGGGTTTGAGAGAACCTGTTTTGGACCTGGTTATCATGGGATGCTGATTCTATTGCTCACTGGGAGGAGCTTCATTGACGATAATGGGCTGGTTGATTATTGGATTAGTCTGGTTGTGAAAATGCTGAGTTGTGACTTCCGGTGAATGCGTGGAATGAACCGGAGTGACAGATGAACGGACCGTGATGTCACTGGCTTTGGACGTAGGAAGAAGTAACTGGGTCGGAAGAGCCGACTCGAGTTGAGCAGTAGTGGTGAGATGCTTCTGAAAAGGAAAGAAATTTTCATTAAATTTGACATGACGAGAGATAATTGTGTGGTTAGTAACTCGATTGAGGCATTTGTAGCCTTTGTGATTGTCCGAGTAGCCGAGAAAAATGCAAAGAGTAGAGTTCGGTTGAAGTTTATTATGAGCTTGAGGTGGTAAATGCGGAAAACACGCACAGCCGAATGGACGCAGGTGTGTGTAATCCGGTGTTATATTAAACATGAGCTGCAACGGAGTTTGTTGACGAGTGGTAGGCGAAGGAAGCCTGTTTATAAGATACACCGCCGTTTGTACCGCTCTGATACCATGTAGAAACTTATGTTCTACTGCTCGCCGGAGATCAAGAAGAAGAACAGGAAAGAGACAAGAACAGAAGAGGACAAACAGAGATAAAGTTTTTCCTTACAACAGAACAAGTACAGCTACTTATATATATAGGCAGTAAGAGGTTTGCTTTACACGTGTAAATAAATCATAGGAGAACAAGAAATACGGTAACAAAGTATTAGCACTAATTGTATTAATTAGGTGTTAACACAATTGTGATCAAGCCATTGATTATCATGAGGATTCGACTCCACCATTGTTGTTTGACTTCACACGCGGGAAGATCCACACAATAGTTGGCAGCCTGGATGGGGCTTGCCTGATTGAAGCGGTTGCATGGATGAAATGCTACATTATTGCTCAGAGGTATGCCTTTTCACTTCCGATCAACTTAATGTTTGTGATATGTTTGATTTTCCACTTCGTGGAAGAACATGGAGTCGCAAGATGGTTGGACAACCTTGTGCAAAAACCTGGAGTGTAAGATGTGTCTTTTATGTTTGATTTTTATGAGAATGTGAAATCGGATGGTGATCAATTGGAGACTTCTGTAATGCCCCAGAATCAAATATGAAATAATTATACATTTTATATTCTTATTTAATCAACTAAAAGCTTCTATAAATCATCAAAATAATAAATTTATCTATCCACTGAAAGCAATTAACAATCATATACCTCAAAATAATTTATTATATTCCAAAATTAGCATACAATAGTCAGGAGATCAGTACAATTAATATTTTATCACAAACTCATGACTACAAAAGAATAAGAAAAAATATAAACAAAATCAAAAGAAAATATGAGAATCTCTATCAATCTCACTCAACTAGTCTTGACTCTTTCCCTAGCCTGAAATCATAAAAATTCACATAATGAGCATAATAGGCTAACAGTCCAACAAGTAGCCAAAACTCTGTCACTACTTTCAATGTAAGACAAAAGAATCAATATTTATGCTCAATCCTAGCCAATATACATCATCACTTAATATGAGCAATAAAAAATTTTAATAATCAATAATAAAATTAATATAATTAGTAAAATTAAAAGAGATATATCAAAATATAAGAAAATTAATAAATAGGACTATTGCCCAATAGATCATGCTAATATGATATGTTATGTTATATTAATATTAATGCAAATATGATTTTAATTATATCTATCTATAATTCTATATATCAACCAGTTCAATACACTAACATGTAAATATTGTAATTATGAAAAGCAAGGAAAAACATCGAGCTTGAATATTGTGGTGTTTTTATTTTCTATATGTTATTTATCAATCTATCTATATGTTATTCTCATCTGATCTTTCATTTATTTTCACATATGACTTTCAATAATAATTTAAGAGTCGTCACATTCTACCAGCAAGAGTAATTCAGTCAATCGATTACAAGCTACAATTAGGATTATGCCAACCTTTTATTTAAAAGAAAGCTCGTCGGCCCACCCTCATACATATAATATTATATTTTAAAATCCAATCCATATTAATTATAGTGTTAACAACTAGCATCTTTCTTAAATGCAAATGTTACATTTTCTAATGAATTGTAAGTCAACATTATATATGAAATATAATAATCATAAAATGCGGGGAAATCTATCAAATATATCTATTATGCATTTACTTCGAAAAGTCATAGCTTCTAATTTAATCGGTCAAAGTTCAATATTCTAATCAAAATGTTCACATCGACAACATCAATCACATACCAAAATTTATGTTGTGAAAATTAGTTAAAAATCAAAATATTACAACTTTTATAAGTTTTGATCGAATAAAAATGACATAAAATATAAAATACATAAAATAATTGAAATCGGAGATAATTCATTACAAAGAGAGAGCAAATCTTCCAGAAGGTAGTAACTAACGAAAATCCCTTAGCGACATCTAAATCTCAAATTCTATTTTCTCCCTCCTCCCTTTTCTCTCCTAATTTCCTATTCCAGGTCTATGTTAACACATGAGAAATAGGAAATGAATTAAGTTTTGTTAATGAATTATGATATATATATATATATATTATTTCACTTCAAAAATTATAGAAAAATATCCATAAAATTGCTCATTTTATTTAAAAAAATTTTGTGAAATCAATTTGCAAAAATGGATACCTGACAGTTCTAAAATTCTTAGTTGTACGGTCATATGTTAAATTTTTAAGAATTTACATTGGTGCCAAAAATTGATGAAATTTTTTTTTATAATTAAAACACAATAATATCTATTATATAACAAATATGATTTGTAATTTGAATTTATAATGACTTCTAAAAAAAAATTATTTATCTGTGTCAAAAAATGGGCTTTTACAATCTCCCCAACTTAAAAAAATATCACCGTCGGCGACATTTTCACGCACAACAATAATCAAACAAATCAATAAAATAACGTAAATTCAATAAAATAAATCAATACAATTGAAAACCAAAAAATCCATTTAAATTCGTTTAAAATCAATACTGATCACTTACTTATCATTCATTACATTCAATCAATCATGAATTTATTCAAGCAATCACACTCACATATGTCATTCAATCACTCAATATACCATGCAATTATTATCAATCAATAAATTTAAATGCAATTATAAATATATGAATTAAAATTTTACATGTGGATCCTCGAGGTGCATCTCTATTACTATTTTAAATCAGATTGTAAACTCTAGGTGGCAGTGTTAGTGTAGCTGAATGTGAAGGTCCTCTTTGACTTTCAACCACTCTTCTTCCATCTATTTTGCTCATAAACCCTTCATTGTATTCTCTATATCTCATAATCCTCCATATATAGCCTTGCTTGGCTTGCTCCCATCTGAATCCAAATCATGTCCCTTGTCATTGTAGTAGACAATCAATCATATGGTGTCCTCGCAGCCAACATATAAAGTATTGTCTAGTCACCAAAAAATACGATCCATTGTCTCTTACCACATCGAGCACACTTTAGTACACTCCCCACACTGAACTTAAATTCAAATCCTCTCATGTTGTCTGAAAATCAATCCCTCTTTTTACTGCTCTCTCTCCAAGTTATGTCATCTCCCAATCTCGTCTTGCTCATCATGTGAGAATAGTGAAATAGCCAAGTGAGAGAGCGAGGCTGGTGGAGAATGACTTCATTGAAAGGCTCCTGCATTTGTTGTTGGCCCAACAGGAGTTACGAACCATTGTTTCATCCCCCTACTCCAATTTCATGAAAGGCTCCTGCATTTGTTGTTGGCCCAACAGGGGTTACGAACCAATCTCTGAAAACAATGTGGGCTCCGAAAATTCGGCCCCGGCCTTCGCTCGCTCTTCTTATTCGGCGAGGGAGTTTTAACGAACTAAGTTCCGAGGTAAATTTTGGAAGGCAGATGGGTTTGTAGATAAGACACTACCCAGAGATTTCGCCCTCATTTTGCGAGGACTTTATGATCTGAGTTCTGGTTTCCTATAGGCGCAAGCCCCTATAGTTAATTACCCCTCCCGATCACGAGAGAGAACTTTCGATTAAGGCTAGTCGTCAATCAGATACGTAGAGAATACGTGTTATCTGGCATATAGTAGCAGCAATGGATTTGGATTTGGATATTTGGAGAATTTGAGAATTCGGAGTATTGGAAGATTTGATATTTAAAATAGAAAATTTCACCACCTAGCACTTAAAGCGGATGGTGGGGGAATGGATGATAGACCCGATCAAGATCCCATGGTTCCGTCATCCCGGGCTATCGTGGTCCCTGGTCTACTTAGTCAGAGGAGGTAGTCGACCCAACCTGACAGAAGGATCCTTGTCGGCAGCCATGGGTTGCTTCGTCCAAGGGGACCTTGTAGACCGGGGTTGGATGTTTGTCTAAGGGGACAAATTTGAATCCACCTTAGCTTACAGAGGGCTTTGTGCCCTATCGATCATATCCTATTGATTCATATCTCAAGGATTTAACGCCATTAAGGAACGTATTGGCTCTAGCCATAACCGCTATCTGTGGTGCCATTTGGCGGCGAAACCACTCGGTTCAGAGGGCCCCGGGTCATAACCGTTTACCTGCAGTGCCATTTGGCGGCGAAACTGCCGGTTAGAGGACACGTACGACGCCCTTACTGACAAAAGATTGTTTGAGAATGGATCCTAGTGATATTTTCGACTAGGCATTTGGCTCTTTTGTGAGCTGAAGTAGTTTTTGATTTGTCCGCCTCGACAAACTGTTGCGGAGGGCGGATGGATTTTGCTTTAAGTGTTTAATGGTTAGATTTCAATTTTAAATATTTGGGATTTTTGTGGTTTTGGGCTTTTGAGATTTTTGGAATTTTTGGGTATTTGGGTGGAATTTTGAGAAATATTTGTGAACCCCTCCGGTTGAGATAACCAATCAATACGGCCATCATCGGGGTGTTTGGGGGTCATTTATTTTTCTGGATTGAACCTTATCAACTCTGTCGGGCTGTCGACAAAGGATCGGGTTTTGTAGGCTTCGTGCCTTTATTAGTGAATTCATATTGTTGTAGGCCTTGAAGGCCTAATATGAATGTATTAAAACAAATATTTTGGTCGCCACGGCCACATATTTGCTTAATGGTTCGAACCCTGTCGACTCCTATTGATTCGTATAGAAGGATCGGGTTCGAATTTGAATTCACTTGTTGACCCGCGCAGCATCCCTAGACGTCACGTGTGTACCAATAACACGCTCGCCGGGGCCCATGCGGGTTTTATAATTATTTTTACCCCTTTTAGTGTACCTATGTGTATACAATTTATAGTGCACGTGCGGGGGTACTCTTGGAATAGACGCCTTCTGTCTGCTTGTACGAATGTTGCAGATCCGGTGGTGTGGCGTAGCAGCTTCTGAATAGAGTGGTTCGCTGCTTCGTACAGGTAGACTGTCGTGCACTATTTGTTGATTTTCGTAGGCGGGTCATAGTGCACTAACAAGCCTCCTGCCTTGTTTCTTGCTGCCCATAAATAGCTTATTGTAGGCACGACAATTTCCATTGTAACTCGTAAGCCTTTGCACTTGCTATAGTCACTTTTATATTGCTTATGGAAAATAGACTGGGTATACTACGAATCTCCTACAGTGGTCCATGGACACTTTCTTTTATTGCAGTCATTCTTGCATGTTGTTTGTAGGTGATATTTTACATGTATGGCAAGTTTTCTATAAGAGCCCGTGTATAACACATTTAAGTGTACGATGAGTCTCCTACAGTAACTCATAGAAGCTTACTTTTGTTATACCCCTTTGGCATTCTGCTTGCGGACGACGTTTGGTATGTATGTCGAGTTTCTTACAAGGACCCTTTACTCTTCCTTGTAGGGAGCTAGTATATTTGCTTAGTACCGGATTATTGCTGATTGTAAGAGTGTTATAACATTCAATGCATGTTGTTGATTGCCACTTATTAGCATATTATTCTGCATTAGCAAATTCCTTCTGTCATTTCTCACTAATGACACCTCACACAAGCATCCATATGCATTGGAAACTCATCATATATGGTGCATATTACTTTCGTATACATTAGCCAGCAAATCATTGAATTTACTAGCAGCCTCACATTCTTCATATGTTCTTTGTGAATATAGTGTTCATGATTGAGATGAACAACATGCACTTCATCTTATATGATGAATTTGATATTTGCTGATTTGAATATGCACTTCCACCTCTACTTACGATCTTTGAATGCTATTGTCCAAGGAGTTCCATGTCAGAGTGTAAGCAACCTTATCTGTTTGCATAGGGATTGAATGACATCTTTTAAAAATTCTTTAATATTTTGAAGTCCTTCATCACTCATTTGTTTTTTGGTCATTTTCAAACCAATGTCAAACTTGATCTCAAGCACATTCAAGTTCAAATTCAAGTAGCCTTGTTCATTTCTAAAACTTGCTCATTCGTGTCACATGTTTGTAAGTTCAAGTCCCAAATAACCTTGTTGAATTCACATTCAATGCAATCCCAAATTGAGTCTTCAACACCTTTGCTTGTGTTCAAATTATTCATCTCATGATTTAAAGTCTTTTGCAATGCACTTAGATCCCTTGTCATTGTTTCATTTGAATTCAAATCTGGGCTTGTGATAATTTGCTTAAACTTGAGTTCTTTGTGCATCTTCACCAAGTTCAAATTATCTGATTTTAGTCCGAGTCTATAAGTCCCCTGTTGTCCTTGTAAGTGCAATTTAAAGTCCAAATTATGATTGCTTAAGTTTCAAGTCCAAATGGTTCCAAGTTCTTGTCTGATTCAGACAAAATTTCGGCAGCCTCCCGGCGTCTCCCCCGTTAAGGGGAAAAGCCAAGAGACCGCCTACCCGCCACGTCAATAAAGACGTGCACGGTTGGTGTTGGTGAGACACCGCGGCAGTTGACATAAAGACGTCCAAGTTCTTTCCAAATGCACTTTGACATTTTTGAAAGATAACAGATTTGATTTCCCCCCGCCCGGGGGTACTTATAAGTGACCCCGCTTCGCCGTACGTGCCGCACCGGGATTCCATCCTACCACGGCCAATAAAGGCGTGCTTAGGACAGTTCTCCAGTTTGCCACGGACATTGAAGCAAGGTTTTGGTGATTGCCCGCATCGTCGTAGGCGTCGGACCGGGGTCCCATCCCACCACGCGCACTAAAGGTGTGCTTGGGGCGGTTTTCCAGTTCGCCACGAACTTCGAGAACGAGAATCTAAGTTTAGAAGAATTCGTACCTCCGCGGGGTTGTAGTGGTTGACACGTGGATTGAGGGGTCACTCGCCTACCTCATCGTAGGTGTCGCGCCGGTTGCCCCTCCCACCACGCTCAATAAAGGCGTGCATGGGCAGACCACCGACTCGACACGTTGGTCGAGGTAAGAGAGTGGGGGGAATTACTTTGAGGTTGGATCGAGGATCGAGAGAAGGGAGAGAGATATCACACTTACAATTCATCATTATTATCCTTTATTATAATTTATATTAATTATAATAATAATAAATAAATAATTATTATTGATAATTAATTATTAATTAACAATTAATTATAATTAATAAACTAATTATAATTATAATTAATCAATGATTAATTATAATTAAAAATTAATTACTAATTATTAATTAATTATAATTAGATAATTAATTGTTATAATAATTAAATAACTATTAGCTATAATTAATAAAAATTATAATAAACATAATAATGATTAAAATAAATCCAGGATTAAGGGTTTATGGCTTAATCCCGTATTTACTAAACCCTTTGGTTTGGCAGATTTCAGGGATTTGAACAGGATTTGATCGCCCCGCAAATCTCACGGCTAAGTAAACTCCCTGCCTCCCTCTCTTGCTCGGCATACTCACGGGATTTGGCCGAAGGAGGGCACGAAAGGGAGAGAAATTACCTTCACACGAGCTAGCTCTCGTTGTGGCTTCCGATTCAAAATGTCATAACTCTCGATCCGATAGGAAGGAGGCGTCGCAGAGGTCGAAGGAGAGCTCGGGTAAGGCTAAGGGAATGATCTCCTCTCTCTCTCTCTCTCTCTCTCTGGGATCGAGCAGGTTGGAAGGTGGAGTTTGGGGAGTCGTCGACCTGTTGGAGTGGAGTAGGTGCTCGGCTTGGAGGGGGGGATCGGGATCGAGCTCGGTGGAATGGGATCGGCCGGCAGTGGAGATTGGTCTGGCCTCAGTCGGAAGAGGGTGACGGGGTTAAAGCTTGCGGCTATGGGAGAAGTGTCGTCGGAGAGGAGTCGTGTAGGAGAGGGATTTGGTCGGAGCAGTGAAGGGCGACGGGAGAGATCGAGAGCAATGGAGGGAAGCCGCGAGAGGTATCAGGAGGAGAAGCGAGAGCGACCCCGAAGAAGAGCCTTCAGTCGGTATTTAACGAGGTCCTGGGCGTTCGATCGAGATGAGTCGCGGGATTTGCGCAGGAAACACGGAGATTCGACTCCAACAGCGCCGATTTCAGCGGGATTCGCGGATTTCTTCGACGAATACGAGGTACGAAGCGAGATTTCTGCATGATTTTCGGCTGGAATTGAGGATCCGATGGGCAATGTATGATTTTGAACTTCTCTTTTTTTTGTTGTTTCCCTTGGATTTAGTATACAGGTCAACAAACAACAACAAACTCTGCCCAAGAAATCTCCGCACTCATTTAACCTGAAATTTCTCCCGCTGTTATCATATCCGTCATCTCTATCCTTCTCCTTTAAATAGGAACACTGCAAGCGGTCTTTTTCAATTCTCTGGGCACTACATATTGTTATAAATAAGAGATCAAATGATAAATCTAATAGCTTATTATCTTGACTTCTCTACTTTCTAATAATAAGAAATCATAAAGCTTATTCCTTACTTCTTACCAATTTCTTTCTCTTTTATTTTCACAGGCAATCTCATTAGAAAGATCTAAATATTGTCCACAAACAAATCTAAATTCAATAATGGTTATTTTAATACTAAAAAAAAAACTACCTCATCGCCTAGGAGAACATTTGTAACCCAAATTGAAAGGTGGTATAAGGATTCCATATTTACATATGCTCAACAAGTCTTGCAAGGCTATGAACATCTGGAGTTATCTTACAACTCCATATAGTAGAAGGCATGAACTAGCTCTTTGTTGAGCGCCAATGCATTACTCTATATGTAAATACAATACAAAAACAAGGAGAAGATTGAATCCATAAATCATAAAAACTAACTCAAGCAATAATTCAAAGTTTATAGTATACACCCATTCTAGAAAAAGGTCTAAGGATTGAACCAACTCTTGATTTTATTATAAATAAACTTATAACATCAGCATTATTTTTGTAAACTAATTTATTAAAATTTTAAGCAGATGTTCCTCTTTCTTTCTTTTTTAGAAAATATCAGAATTTGACTCTTAACATGACAAAATGAAGAAAAATGATTCATGTATCCGACCCCACGTAGTGGGATAAAGGCTTGATGTTATTGTTCTTGTAGAAAAAACCAAAATTTCATTTCCATTACTTTAATTATAGCATGGGAGGTTTATTTACAGGCTTGTCCAAGTGAAAAGAAAGAGGGTCGATTGTCTAAAATAAGAATAATCTAGTTTACAAAAATAACCCCGATTTTATAGGTTTATTTCAAATAAAATCATGAGTTTGTTCAATTCTTAGACCTTTCTTTAGACCGAGTGTACACTATAGACTTTGAATTATTGCCTTCAACTAGTTCTTCTTATTTGTGGATCTAATATCATCCTTATTTTTTTATTGTATTTGCATCCAAAGTAATATATTGAGGCTTAACACTTATTATTTTTTTAAGGTATTATTGGTATTGTATCTAAAATTAAATCAAACCTTTCCTAAACTTCTCTATATTTGCTATTTGGGATGTCTTGTTTTAAAGAGTGGTCTTAATTTTCTTAAATGCAATCTTCTAATTAAATCTCAACGCTCACCTTAACAGACATACCATTGAAATGCTAATCACCTTTGTTTCAACTTGCACCTTCTACTCCTATCTTATGAGAAGTTTCACACCATTTGGGCATACCTTTCTCCTCAGCCCTACCTTATCTCAAGTATTTCACTACATTGATTCTTGTATTTGGTGCTGCAAGTTAAAATTACTACCTACTACCTTTATCTCTAGTTTGCAATATTTGAAAGAAATGAAATGATAGAATGGAATGTCATTTCCAGCTCCAGCACTATTCCACAAAGACTGATATATATACACACAACACTAATATAGTCTGGTTAGCCTAGGCCTATAATAAAGTCTAAGGTCGCCTAGTAGGCATGGAGGTAACGGAGAGTCTAGCAAGCCAAAGATCCAAGGCTGAGTGAAGTCACAAGCCTCAGTGCAGATGAGGTCCAAAGAAAGCGAAAAGGAGTTAATATGGTTCCTGAAATCGTAAAAACAAGTCAAATTTTCATCTAGTAAAAATCAGAGCCACGACCAAAAGACAGCAAACATTGCCTGCATACCTCCCCTAAGAATAAGAGCAAACAATCAAAGATGATACATTACTATCAAAAAGGGAAGATAAGAAGATACTTTTACGGTAAAAAACTGCTCCATAGATTTTTTGATGGAGACATCAGTTGGAAAGTCTACCGTCGACGTGGCCATAGATCTACAGCCACGATCTGCCCGATGTATTTCTGATTTTAGTATGGTCATTTTATTTTGATGTATTTTATTTCTGCATTTTTCCCTTTTTACCCTTGCTTGAGGGATTGAGTCTTGTAGCCCCTCGAGGGTATTTAGTCTTTTATTTTATGTCATTGTATTAGGCTATTTATAGCCTTCATCTTGTACTTTTGAGGGTAATGAATGATTAAAAGAAATTTCCTACATTTTGTCTTCTTGAAGCTTTTGTGTGGAGCTTGAGAGTTGAGAGTTTGGTGGAGCCTAGGAGAGGCCACCCTTCGTACCCAACAGTCACCTCCGGTGGCTCTTGGTTTTTCCTTCCTTTCCATCTACCCAACACCCACCTCCGGCCATCATCCACCACCAACCACCTCCTGGTAACCCCACCCATCCAAACTCAACAACACCACTTTCTCAAAAACCCCACCTCCCCATCATCCCGCCGGCCACCATCTTGACCGCCGGCCTCCCCTTTTTTTTACCACCCCTCCCTTCCACCAATCACCGGCCCCTCCATACATTCTCCACGAATTTCAGATTTTGAAATTCAAAGTGAAAGTTTCCAATTTTGTCCGACGTCAAATTTGGAAAGTTTCATGCGATTTCAAATTTCAAATTTGAATTTGAGTGGATTTGAAATTTTACTCATTTATTAAACGGAGCGGATTAGGTTAGTTTTGCTGAGATGAAACTCACGGGTAGGGCGGGACAATTTTGGTCTAATTTAGAAAGCCTTAGGGAAGCCCGCAATGAATATCCCATTACTGATTGGCTCACTATGAAGCGGGAATGGAAACACAAGTATGTACCCCCATCCTATTTCCCCAAACTGTTAGACAAGTGGAATAGGCTGACTCAGGGTGGCAAACCAGTCAAGGATTACATCGCATCCTTTGACGACTACTTGATTAGATGCAAAGGGGAGACCGCTGCTACCCCTGCACAGATTCTATCCATGCTTCGTACTGAGCTGCGAGAAGATCTTCGCAATGAACTGTTTGCCCGGAACGTTATTACCTTAGAGAATGCGTACAGTCTGGTTCTTGACCTTGAAGAGAGTCGATCCCAGCACCCGAGCCGGTCCCACGATGTTAGGCACTCATTACAGACCTTCAGGTAGTTCCACCCCTCACACTCTACCACACGACCTTCACCTGGGAGCACCAGCCGACCACCCACTGGCCCTCCTGCTCCCCGGTCTGATGTTAGACCCAAACCACCCACCCCGGATACATCTCGGTCCAACCCCGGGACCAAGTGCTTTCGATGCTAGGGGTATGGGCATATAGCTTCTCAATGCTCCAGTCCTTACAAGATTTCTATCATCGAGGAGATTATTGAGGACGATCCTGAACCCGAGGGTGATCAGATCCATCAGGTCGAGGATGAAGGTGAATTCTTTGAGGAGGATGAGGACACCACCGTCCTCCATTGCCTTCAGAGACTGGATACCACTCCCATCTGTGTGGTGAGATGTGCACTATCTCAGCCCACCCCCACTGATGACTGGCGTATGACCGCCATTTTTCATACCTATACAAAGATCAAGGATAAGAACTGCAAGGTCATCGTGGATAGCGGTAGTTGCATCAATGCGGTGTCTTCCAGCATGGTATCCAAGTTAGGACTCGCCCCCGTTCCTCACCCCAGTCCGTATAAGGTAGCGTGGGTCAATTCGGTTGCCTTGGAAGTGAAGGAACAAAGTCCTTTGCCCCTTACAAGAAGAATGTTTGGTGTGATATTTTGATTATGGATGTTGGGCAGATTCTTTTAGGTCGATCGTGGATTTTTGATAATGATGTCGACATCTATGGGCGCTCGAACAAATGCGTGTTCGAACATGCGGGTAAAAAGATCAAGCTTTTACCTTCGCAGCCCCGGGGTAAGGATGACACCAAACCCTCCCCGAATAATCCCAAGAAAGGTTTGAACTTAGTTACTGCTAAGGTTTTGGATTCGGAGGTCGCCCTCGGCGCTCCTCTTTATGCTCTTGTTGGTCGTGAGATTCCAACTGAATCTGACGTGCCTATCCCCGAGGAAGTCCGACCTATTTTAGAGCAATTTGCTGATATATTCCCTGATGATCTCCCTGATAGGTTACCTCCACTTAGGGATATTCAGCATGCCATAGACTTAGTTCCTGGAGCCTCTCTCCCGAACCTGCCCCATTATCGCATGAATCCTACTGAGCACGCCGAGCTCAAGAAGCAGGTAGAGAAGTTACTGCAGCGGAGTTTTATTAAAGAGAGTCTTAGTCCCTGTGCAGTACCAGCCTTCTTACCCCTAAGAAGGATGGAACTTGGCGGATGTGTGTTGATAGCTGTGCTATTAACAAAATCACCGTAAAGTATCGTTTTCCGATCCCGAGATTAGATGATATGCTAGATATGATGTCGGGTGCCAAATTATTCTCGAAAATAGACCTGAAGAGTGGATACCACCAAATCCGGATCCGACCCGGGGATGAGTGGAAAACCGCTTTCAAAACGAAAGATGGCCTTTATGAGTGGTTAGTCATGCCCTTTGGTTTGAGTAATGCCCCTAGCACTTTTATGAGGGTCATGACTCTCAAGTGTTGCGCCCCTTTATGGGTAAGTTTGTTGTCGTCTACTTTGATGACATACTTATCTATAGCCATTCAGTTGATCAGCACCTTGACCACCTTAGGCAAGTTTGTGATGTCTTGAGGAAAAAACAGTTTTATGCCAATCCTAAGAAATGTACTTTCCTCGTAGACCGAGTCATCTTTCTAGGCTTTATTGTGTCTGCACAAGGGGTTTCTGCCGACCCCGAGAAGGTTAGAGCCATAGTTGACTGGCCCGTCCCTTAGAACATCCGGGAAGTTCGCAGCTTCCATGGATTAGCTACCTTCTATAGGAGATTCATCCGAAATTTCAGCACTATAGTATCTCCTATCACTGATTGTCTAAAGATGGGTGATTTTCATTGGACCCCGGCTGCCACCAGAGCATTCGATGAGATTAAGAAACAAATGGTGGAAGCCCCAGTGATGAGACTTCCTGACTTCTCTAAAGTCTTCAAAGTGACCTGCGATGCTTCGGGAGTCGGAATTGGAGTCATCTCCCAGGAGGGTCACCCTGTAGCATATTTCAGCGAGAAGCTGAATGATATTAGGCAGTGTTACTCCACTTACGATAAGGAATTCTACGCCGTGATCCAATCCCTTCACTACTGGCGGCACTACTTGCTCCCGCAAGAGTTCGTCATCTTTTCAGATCACGAGGCTTTGAGATACATTAATTCTCAAAAGAAACTTAATGCCCGACATGGCCGATGGGTAGAATTTCTTCAGGAGTACACGTACACTCTTAGGCACAAGGCAGGGGCCGAGAATAAGGCTGCTGACGCTCTCAGCCGACGGATGATGACTACTCTTGAGTTGAGAGCGGAAGTCGTGGGTTTTGATCAGATGAGGATGGATTATCTTGAGTGCCCGACTTCAAAGAAGTTTACTCTTCCCTGTCCACAAGCAGCACCCGCCTTGTGGACGATTTCCTTTTGGATGATGGTTACCTTTTCAAAACCCAAAAGCTTTGTATACCTCGCACCTCCCTTAGGGAATTTCTTGTGTGGGAACTACACGCTGGGGGCCTCGCTGGACACTTTGGGAGAGATAAGACGATTGAGGCCGTTGAGTACCATTTCTTTTGGCCGAGCCTTAAGAGAGATGTTGGTAGAATGGTTGCTAGGTGTCACACGTGTCAATTAGCCAAACAACGTAAACAGAACACTAGGCTTTACACTCCGTTACCTGTGCCTAGTTGTCCTTGGCAGGACGTCAGTATGGATTTTATTTTAGGCCTGCCAAAGACACTGCGAAGGAATGATGCAATATGCGTAGTTGTAGATCGATTTTTCAAAATGGCTCATTTCCTCCCCTGTTCCAAAACATCTGATGCCTCTCACATCGCCAAGCTTTATTTTAATGAGGTCGTCCGCTTGCATGGTTTACCCAAAACTATCGTATCGGATCGAGATGTTAAGTTCACTAGTTACTTCTGGAAAACCCTGTGGATGAAGATGGGTACTAAGCTACAATTTTCCACTGCCTTTCACCCACAGACGGATGGTCAGACAGAGGTAGTTAACAGAAGTTTGGAAAACTTACTGCGTTCTTTGGTTGGGGATCATATTAGAGACTGGGACACTATCCTACCCACTGCTGAGTTTGCGTACAATAATTCTGTCAACCGAACCACGGGTCTAAGTCCTTCTGAGATTGTATACGGGTTTAAGCCTAGACAACCATTAGATTTGATTCCTATGAGTTCTAGGTATAGGATTTCTGAGTCTGCATCTGCATTTGCATCCCATCTGCATGAACTACATAAGGAAATTGCACAAAATATTGAAAAGAGCAACAAAGATTACAAGTTATATGATGATTTAAAACGACGATTTAAAACTTTTAAAGTGGGTGACTCCGTGATGGTGCGGATCCGTCCGGAACGGTTCCCACAAGGAACCGTTAAGAAGCTACACGCCAAGAGTGCTGGGCCTTTCAAAATATTAAGGAAAATCAATGACAATGCATACGTGGTAGACCTCCCCGAGGATTTCAACATCAACCCGACTTTTAAAATTGAGGATTTAGTTGCTTACGAAGGCCCTGATTTCAATCCACCCAACCCATTTTTGCAACAGCCTGATATAACCCCACCGTTGGAAAACTCGAATTTGCGCCCCCTTCCTACCATTCCCAAACTACCCATGGCTGATAAAGTGGACACAGTTTTGAGTGATGACATTACCTCTACAAAGGAAGGTGGAAGGAGAAGGTACTTGATCAGGTGGAGAGGAAAACCTGAATCGGAGGACACATGGATAGACCGCGAGGAGCTGCAGCAGATAGACCCAGATGCTTTGGAGCTTTACGAGAGAGATTCTTACTCGACGGAGTCGAGTTTTCTCCCACCCCGGGAGAATGATGGGGGCATCAGTTGGAAAGTCTACCGTCGACGTGGCCGTAGAACTACGGCCACGATCTGCTCGATGTATTTCTGATTTTAGTATGGTCATTTTATTTTGATGTATTTTATTTCTGTATTTTTCCCTTTTTACCCTTGCTTGAGGGATTAAGTCTTGTATCCCCTCGAGGGTATTTTAGTCTTTTATTTTATGTCATTGTATTAGGCTATTTATAGCCTTCATCTTGTACTTTTGAGGGTAATGAATGATTAAAAGAAATTTCCTGCATTTTATCTTCTTGAAGCTTTTGTGTGGAGCTTGAGAGTTGAGAGTTTAGTGGAGCCTAGGAGAGGCCACCCGTCGTACCCAACAGTCACCTCCGGTGGCTCTTGGTTTTTCCTTCCTTTCCATTTACCCAACACCCACCTCCGGCCATCATCCACCACCAACCACCTCCTCGTAACCCCACCCATCCAAACTAAACAACACCACTTTCTCAAAAACCCCACCTCCCCATCATCCCGCCGGCCACCATCTTGACCGCCGGCCTCCCCTTTTTTTTACCACCCCTCCCTTCCACCAATCACCGGCCCCTCCATGCATTCTCCACGAATTTCAGATTTTGAAATTCAAAGTGAAAGTTTCCAATTTTGTCCGACGTCAAATTTGGAAAGTTTCATGCGATTTCAAATTTGAATTTGAGTGGATTTGAAATTTTACTCATTTATTAAACGGAGCGGATTAGGAAACGCATAACTCCTCTTCCCATAACCCCCACTCCCTCTCTCCTTGCCGCCAACCCCCTTTAATGGGCCCCTCTCCATTAATGCTACATGAAGGGGTTTAATTGCTATCTATTCAAATTTCAAATCCATTTATTTTCCCTCCAATCTTACTCAAATCTGAAAATAATTTCAGATTTACTTGTTAAAACAATTTCTTGTCCACCCAAACCTAACCCCTTCCCAACCCAAGCTGTTTTCCCCTTTACAAACCGCCGGCCTCCCTCCCCACCATCCACCTCCTCTCTCTCTCTCTCGCCCCTTCCCCTTCTTAAGGTGTTTCTCCTTGTTGAGTTGAGGTGTATGATCGATCCGAAGCTTGATTCCTACTTCACATCCGATGGTCAAAGATTCGTGGATCTTCTCAACTTTCCTTCGTCGGAGTGATTCAAATCCTTGACGGATCTCTTGAAATTCCGTCCTCCCATAATAGCCGTTGAAGGAACAACTATTGGAAGGTACGTGGTGATTTACGTCGTCTCTCCGAGAAGGTGATTTTCTTCCTTGACTCATTTACTTTCAAATTCTAATTTCTTTGAGAGAATTTGTTCAAAGCAAGAGATTGTGTCTACTTATTGCCATCCATTAGTATTCATAGGAATTGTTACTTCTTTGCTCTTAGATCTCATTGTTATAATTTGGTTAAGTTGGAAACTACTACTTATGCAATGTTTTAATTCTTCTAAGTGTTTTGATGTGGTTTAGTCTCTTGTGTCGCTTGGCCTAATCGGGATTGACCATTTATGAGTTTTACGTTGTTGTATTAAACACTATTAACGAAAATCTGAAATTGCTCTTTATTTATTTCGTGCAAATTTCCGATCTTTGCATGTAGTCCTACATTTTTCACAACAAAAAAGAATTACAAGATGCTATTGTCACAAAAATGTTCAAGCAACAGCTGCATTACATGACTGTGCATAACGCAGTCTTGCAATATATGCCATACAAATAATTCAATCGAAAGAATTCTCCAAGGGTTCGCATGATTGCCATTAAGAATGAATTCACCAACAAATTACCAAACATTGAACAAGAAAACTTACTATACTAAGTGAACTTCCTGTCATAAGACAAGGCTTCAAGATTAAAGTGAACTTCCTGTCACCACAGCAAAGTTGCTCACAACCTCTAGCCAATCAGAGACAAAAGCAGTGTGAAGTACTAAAAGCAACTCACCCACCTACTCCTACACAGATGCCGAACAGACATTCAATATAATAACTCGCCTATCTGCTCAGTTCTAGAAGCCAAACAGGCACATTCATTCGAAGTATTCAACATAACAATTAGCCAAGACTTTGTAGAGAAAGATGAAGTCAGCCAATGGCTTCACTCGAGCCCACCCCGTATCTGCAAAGTCCTAAATGCATATTTAGAATTCTCAGTAGGTGCAACTAGTATATCTTTATTTTATGGAAATCCTTCATAAAGCTATATTATATAGATTATGTATTTTCTTTAAATATAACTTTTACTATAGATGTAGCTGACCCAACATAATGGGATAAAGGCTTGTTGTTGTTGTATAAATTTTACTATAGAGCTATTATATTACCCCCACTTATAAAAAGAGATCAAAGGACAAATCTAATAGTTAATTATCACGAAATCCCTCAGCCCTACCTTATCTCAAGTATTCCACTACATTGGTTCTTATAATGTTGGTGCTGCAAGTTAAAATTACTACCACTTTGTCTAGTTTGCAATAATTGGAAGAAATGAAATGATAGATTGTTTTGGAGTCATTTCTAGCTCTACTATTATTCCACAAAGAGTGATATATATACACACACTAATATAGTCTGTTAGCCTAGGCGTATAACAAAGTCTAAGGTCGTCTAGTAGGGCATGGAGTGAATGGGGTGTCTAACAAGACAGAGATCCAAGGCTGAGTGAAGTCACAAGCCTCGGTGCAGGTTTAGTAAAACAAAAATGTGGTCCAAAGAAAGCAAAAATGACTTAATCTAGTTCCTGAAATAGTAAAAAAAAGTCAAAATTTCATCTAGTAAAAATCAGAGCCATGACCAAAAGGTGGCAAAAATTGCAAACATACCTCCCTAAGAATAAGAGCAAAACAATCAAAGATGATACAATACTAGCAAAAAGGGAAGAAAATATACTTTTACTGTTAAAAACTGCTCCATAGATTTTTCATAACAAAAGAATTACAAGATGCTATTGTCACAACAACACATAGCTATCAAAATAACATAGATACAGAGTTCATACAACAGAATCCTTACGGGAGATGCCCAAATTTTGATTCTCATCATCAGAATCACTGTTTCCAGACACAAAATTTACTAGTTTGGCAGAAGCAGAGTCACTATGTGCTGAAGAAACCATCTTACTAGTAACTGATTGCTGATAAAGAACCCCTCCTACAAGAGTGAAAAGTAGGCAAGCTAAACCAAATGGAGTCGCATGTTTATCCCATATGAAGACGTTGATTGCAACTGTAAGAAACTTATTGACAACACCTGTAACTGTAAAAGCTGTAGCAGATATAGCTTTCCTCGCCGCAAAACCAAAGAAGCTGATAAGAAATCCAAACACACAGGACAAACTGACGGCAAGAAAAGCACCAACATCAAACCAATAGGCCTTCTTCGATCCAACAGCATTAAACACATCAGCATATTCTCCAGTCATCAACCAGAATAAAGGTGCCATCATCAAGGATAATAGATTATTGTAAAAAACAAAGCCCCATGTGTTCAGGCCTAGGTTTGTGACGATATGCTTTATGTAAACCATCTCCGATGTGATTGTGATTAAGTAAGCTAAAGCCCATGAATAAGCAGTGAGGGTGAAAGCTGAATCAGTCATCACATACCCAACAGCACCACCCAGTATAATCACCAAAGATAAAAATGTGAGTTTGGAAGGGCATGGCTGGTTTCTGAAAGCAGTGTCAGCAATAGCCACCAATAGTGGTGTCAAAGATCGAAAAACTATAAAAGTGTCAACATTAGCATGGCGAAGAAGATTGGTGTTTGTGAAAATAGCAAGATAGAAGACAATGGCAGCAGGTAAGAACTTTTTAGCGGTTTCTAAGTTAAAAGGATCATGGTAGAGAAATCCCAGTTTTCCAATAATCCAGACACCAGCAGCAGAAGTAAGGTACTGTAATGCGGTCAGGAGGCCAGGATAATCAAACTTGGTGATGGCAAATTTGTTGATGACGGCGAGCAAGCTTGAACACAGAGAATAACCCACAACAAGACTACTGGTGGCATAGTATTGCTTTGCCGCTTCAACTTTGATGACCGACATGGTTTAGCACTCCACCAAGCCTGCAAAATTTGTACTTTTTTCTCAAATTGGCCAAATGCACTCACTCAAACAAAGTTGCAACGAAGGTTACAGGAAGTTCCATGGACGAAGAAATTACCACCACCTTTTGAGAATCACAAAAAAGGAGAAAAACAGAACTGCAAGATAGAAGTATTTGATACTGGATTCAAAATACCTGAAATTTCAGAACCAAGCTTGGATCTGCTAAATTAGGCCGGAATGCGGCTCAAAAACAAAATATTTCTTGTCGAAAATGCCTTGGACGCAGAAGCTGATAATAAAGGAATCGAAGCCCTAGTGTGGGTCGACTTGAATAAGATCAAATTAAGCAAGGTGAAGAACAAGGGATCACCGGCCGCCAAAAACAAAAAACAAAGCTCCCAAACGGTCAAATCATCACCCTCGATCCGCCAACGAAGCTCGCCGGCGGCTAGGGATGAAGAGAAAAGCAAAAAGGAAATGATTTCGTTTACCAGCGGAATCCTCCGGTGCTATACACCGTCCGAAGCCCCATTTAAACGAGAAATTATTCCGCACACGGGCTTCGAGTATATGGGAAAAAGGAAGAACTATGTAGGCGGCATCACCGTCCGTTTGATTAATCAAGCGGTGGCGATAGCGGTCCGATTTGGTGCAGAGCAATATGAGATTACTAAAATAGCCTCGACAATCATATAATCGGAAAAATACGAGGGTACATACGTCAATTAGCCAATTAGGTGAAAATAATCGTGGCGGGAAGAGGCTATTTATCACAGTATTTTATGCTACAGCACTATATAACTGCATGATATTTTTTTTTATGAATAAGACGCAGTTAAGAAAACTAAATTAAATTAGAATAAAACAATTGCAAAAATTTTAATATTAACAAAAACTAACTTGCTTAAGAAAATGATTGAAATGTCTTTATTGACTAGATAAATAAAAACTTGTCAGTTTTAAATATTATTAGATATGATTTTAATAGTGTTTTACTTAATTATTATATTATATTTAAATTTTTTAAAACTATTTTTTAATAATAAATATGTTGCATGTCTGACCAGCGACGTGACAAGCACTCAAACGTTTGGATTTTTATCCGTAAATTGAATTCAGTGATGTCACGTGTTAATTTATACTTTCTTTTGGTTCGTTGCGCACAGATGTCATTCTCTACGGGCTCATATAAAAGAAAGTGTTGCAAGAAAATGGATGGGATCTACCTTTGTGTCGGTGGGAAACTAACAACCAGCTTTATTTAATTTTCCTTTTTTTTTTAATTATTACTGAAATTTAGGCCAAGCAAACTCGAGCATATATAAATATATATCAAAACATTATCTTAATCGGACACGAATCTCGAAAAAAAATTAAGTGACAAGCTTCCGAAATTAAATCTGAGATCATCTGAACTCTGATTATGACAAACTTATAGTCAAACTAAACTTCTAAAAAATACAAACCCAACGACACCAAATTCGATTCAATCCGAGCCCAAATGAGTCCAAATCAATGACTCAAAGTGCATTTGGAAGGTTCAAACCATAATTCAAATTACCAAACACTTTTCAAACATGAGATGCTTAAAGTCAAATCAAGCGGCTTGACAAGACGAATCCAACAAGCCTACGATCATTGAATTCTGATATCATTAAGGAATTCAAATGACCATTAAACTGTCCATGATTAGGGGGATCAATATCGGCCATCCATTTCAACCACTCCCATTTTGACCTTGATCATCCACATATTTACAAGTCAAGCCACTTTTCTAAAGCTATAAATAGCCCCCACTCTTCTCATGAGGGAGGGGGGAAGAAGAAAAGGAATGGAGGAGTTTGGGAGCTATCTTGCCACCGACCACCGCCGGAACTCTTCCCGACCACCGCCGAGGCTCCTCCTTACCACCTTTCGGAGTTCATGCCGACCACTGCCGGAGTTCCTCCCGAACACCATCAGAGTTCGTGCCGACCACCGTCGAAGTTCATGCCAACCACCGCCGGACTTCCACTAGTCCGTCAACCACTGTCTGACTTCCGCCAGTCCGCTGACCATCGCTAGAGTTCCTCCTGATTACCGCTAGAGTTCTTCCCAATCACCGACGGACTTCTTCATGTCCGCCGACCACCGCCGGACTTCCACCAGTCCACCAACCACCACTGAAGTTCTTCCCGACCATCGCCGGACTTCTACCTGTTTGACGACCACCATCGGACTTCCGCCAGTCAGCCGACCTCCGTCGCTTGCCGACTAGGGTCCTTCCACCTGACGTCATCCTGCCGACTATAGTCCTTCCAACCTTCACCACGGAAGTTCCCGTCCGGACTGTGAGTGTTCACACACAATTTGAACCAAATTGTATACAAAAATTATACACAGTGGGTACACTTATAATCCAGACATAAACTTTTTGTTTGGACTCCGCACGGAATAATTTATCCTCAAAGAGAGGAAGGGTTCATCAAATCAAAAGTATAAATATTTTAGAAAGCGAGTTCCAAGAAAATCCCAATGATAGAAATTTGGCCAAAAAAAAATGTATGATAAACCCTTATATCACATCTTATTTCTATGTTCGAAAAATATACAATTTTAATATTACATCGAGAAGAACAAAACATTTGTCTTAATTTGAGACAAGTTGGAATAAGGCAGCAACCACGAAGGTTAGACAAATAGCGCTCCATATAAACCACCCATAGTCAGCTACCAGTACACCATTAAGCCTTCTCCACGAACATCTAGTTGAGCTTCTTCAGCTGAAGCCATGAAAGATAGCTTCAATGCAAATCCCAGGCCCCACTTCGTCATCGTCCCTCTAATGGCTCAAGGCCATATGATCCCCGCAGTCGACATGGCTCGTCTCCTCGCCGATGGAGGTGCCACCATCAGCTTCATCACCACCCCGATCAACGCCGCCCGCATCCGCCCTATCATAGACAGAATCCACAACTCCTCTCTCCCGATCCGCTTCATCGAACTCCGTTTCCCCTCCGCCGAAGCTGGCATCCCCGAAGACTGCGAAAATTTCGATCTCATCACATCGGAGAATCTCCTCAAACCATTCGTCGAAGCCCTGCCTTTACTCTGTCCTCAGCTCGAGAGTTATCTCCAGCAAAGCTCGACGCCGAAGCCCGATTGCATCATCGCTGATAACTGGCATTATTGGACGGTGGAGGTGGCGAGGAAATTCGGGATTCCTCGATTGGTCTTTCACGGGCAATCCTGCTTTTCTATCTACTGCTCTACTGTGTTGAGGAGGAGGAAGACGTTGGATGAGATTGAGGATGATTTTCAGGTTTTCGAGTTGCCGGAGATGCCGGAGAAGATAGAGGTGATGAAGGCGCAAGTGAGGAGATGGGTGGATTCGCCGGACGGTTATAATATTAGGCAAATGTTTTACGCCGGCGAGGCGGCGGCGGATGGGATTGTTATCAATACGTTTGATGAGCTGGAGCCCTGGTACATAGACAGCTACAGAAAGAAGGCTATCGGGAAAAAGGTTTTGTTGGTTTTTTAATTCCACATAATTTTTAGTTTGATGCTTGTGTAAACAAAAGATTAATTATTTATTTAGCTAAGTAATTAATTAATAATTAGGTTTGGACAATTGGGCCGCTATCTCTGTACAACAAGCACGTAGAGGACAGGGCAAGCAGAGGAAAACCCTCTTCCATCGACGGCGGGGTTCTCCTCCAGTGGCTGAACGGAAAAACCAGCAACTCCGTCATTCTCGTCAGCTTCGGCAGCATATCCCGCAACCCCTTCCCTCAAATCATCGAGATCGGTTACGCTCTCGAAGCATCCAAAATACCCTTCATCTGGGTAGTGAAGGAGGCCGATTCTGCCGCTGCCGCCGCCGTCGTCGACATCGAAACCGACAAGTGGATGTCGGAGTTCGAGGAGAGGACGAGATTGACTGGGCTCGTGATCAGAGGATGGGCGCCTCAATCGGTGATTTTATCACACGAGGCGGTGGGGGGATTCATGACGCACTGTGGGTGGAACTCGACGCTGGAGGCCATAGCGGCAGGGGTGCCGATGGTGACTTGGCCGAGGTTTGGGGATCAGTTTCTGAACGAGAGGATGGTGGTGGATGTGCTGAAAGTGGGTGTTGCGGTGGGGGTGAAGTTGCCGCCGACGAAGGTGGTGATGGCGGCGGGGGAGAAAGGGCTGAGAGTGGTAAGGAGGGAGGAAGTCGAGGAAGCGGTGAGGAAGTTGATGGGACGAGGGGAGGAAGCGGAGGAGAGGAGGAAGAGGGTGAGGGAGTTTGGGGTTATGGCTACGAAGGCTATGGAAGATGGCGGTTCTTCCTTTCACAATTTGAAGGACCTCATCAACTTCGCGGCCTCCCATAGTACTTAACTTGATGGGGATTTGTCTAGCTAAGTATTTTCTTTAAATTTAATCGTGGTTATTATTATTTTCTTAAATTAAAAAAAAAAAACTAATCATTATAAAAAAAATGCATCTGCTTATGAATGAAAGGTAACCTGTTGTCTTTATTTTGTTATATTAGTATATAATTTAACAGTATTTGAAGAAGTTCCAAGAAAACATTAGTCAATCTACAGTGAAGAACTGCTTATAAACGAAAATATTCAATTATCATAATTACATATGCGTATATAGGCTTCTTTTTGTTAGGGGATATTGAGGTCAATTAAGGCATACTCATACACACATTACACACATCAGACTCGAATCCAAAGCCTCTTAATTAATAGCCTAAGCTCACAACTAACAGACCAAAGTAAGATGTGTTATATATATAGGCTTCCATAGGTAAGCATTACACTTGCAATGTGCTTTGCGATATACTATAAATGGATGTATGTCACTTGATATTGAGAAGGCCATGACAGTTTGACGTGGGCAACACAATCTATGACGGGAGGGCCAATACTTATTCATTTGGTTGGAAAGGGAGAAAGCTGAGATTACTTTCTGAAGATACTAGAAGTAGTGATAAAGGCAATGAGACTAAGGCTGCAATGCATGTGGTACCCGAATCCACACTTCTAGCCTCTTGGAAGGAAACGTCTCTCATGTTGGCTTTATTTATCAAAGAACACCCTGCTACCCACGCCCATATGCAGATATGCTACAGAAGCAAAGTTAGCTGATCTCCTCAAAAAGTTTCAAGATGTGCTATCAAAAACATTGTCGGTAACTCTACCGCCCTTACATGTATTACAACATCAAATTGACTTTGTTCCGGGGGAGACCGTTCCTAATCTTTATCATTATAATCTGAGTTCGATAGTACATCAGATTCTCCAACAAATCATAGAGGAGCTCTTGGAGAAAAATCTTATCTAGCCGAGTCTTAGCCCTTGTGCAGTTCCAGCTTTACTTGTGCCGAAGAAGGATAACAATTGTCGAATGTGTGTGGACAGCTAGGCCATTAACAAAATAGCTGTGAAGTTTTGTTTTACACTGCATAGAGTGGAGTGATTGGAAAGACTATCAAGAGCCACTGTATTTTCAAAGTTGAATCTCTGTAGCGAATATCATCAAATCTGGATTCGTCCTGGGGATGAGTGAAAAACTGCGTTTAAGATGTGTCAGGGGTTGTATGAATGAAAGGTAATGCCCTTTGGGCTATGCAATGCACCATCCACTTTTATGAGATTAATGAACGAAGTCCTTAAACCCTTTCTTAATCAGTTATGTGTGGCCTATTTCGACGATATCCTAGTTTATAGCTCTTCATTGGATGATCACCTCTAAGTCAAATATCACACATTCACTCGACCTTGAGACGAAACCAGTTGTACCTAAACCCATCCAAGTGCGAGTTCGCCACACCACAAGTCCATTTCTTGGGTTTTATCATATCTGCCAAGGGAGTCCGTGCTGACCCTCAAAAACTAACTGCTATTACTTTGTGACCAGTCCCAAAATCGTTCTTTGATCTGCGTAGTTTTTATGGCCTTACAAATTTCTATCGTCGGTTCATCGGGGGTTTTAGCCTCATTACGACGCCACTCACAAACTGCCACAAATCTAAATCGTTCTAGTGGACATAGGAACAACAAAAGAGCTTTGAAGCCATTAAGGCTACCCTGTCTTCGGCTCCCATACTCACTCTCCCGAACTTTGAAAAGTCATTTCACGCTGACAAGAATGCGTCGGCAATCGACATAGGGGCTGTTTTGAGTCAAGAAAATCGGCCAGTAGAATTCTTCAGCGAAAAATTGTGCCTCGCCCACCAAAGGTGAATTGTTTATGACTAGGAGTTATACGATGTCATGAGGGCCTTGAAACAATGGGAGCACTATCTATTGCACCAATACTTCATCATTTACAGTGATCACAAGGCGTTGCAGTATATCAATAATAAAAAGCACATCAACTGGATGCATGCCAGGTGGATTTTGTTCCTACAAAAAGTTTCATTTCTTTTAAAACATAAAATAGGTGCCCAAAACATCGTCGTCGACGCTCTGAATTGACGACTAGCTCTCCTCACTCAATTGCAGACAAAGATGACCTGATTGGAGTGTTTAAAGGAGCTTTATGCAACAGACGCCTACTTCAGACCCATTTGGGAGGCTTTCCATCAGAACTCTGTTGCTCCGGAATTCGCCATAAGACATGGGTATCTATTTAAACACAATTTATTGTATATCCCAAACTCCTCATGGTGGCCACAATTGATCATCGGAAGCTCATTGCGGCAGACTGTCCGCTCGCAGTGGCCGAAATAACACCTATGCACAACTACAATCCATACTTTTTTGGCCATATTTAAGAAGGGATGTCATGTGATTCGTGGAACGCTGCCAGTGTGCTAAGCTTACAGGGGCGGCGAACAAAATACTGGGTTATTCCTCCCGCTGTCGGTGCCGGAGACCATATGGGAAGATTTGAGTTTAGATTTTATATTGGGCCTACCTCGCACTAAACACGTGAACAATTCCGTCATGGTTGTGGTTGATTGGTTCTCCAAAATGGCTCACTTCATTGCATGTAAGAATACTTTTGACACACTTAACATTGCACGTCTATTTTTCAATGGGATTGTTTGCCTCCATGAAATTCCTGTAGCCTCACTTCTGATCGTGATGTTAAGTTCATTAGTTATTTTTGGAGGGAGTTGTGGAAACGATTGCAAACAAAAATAAAACTAGGCTCAGCCTACCACCCTCAAACCGATGGGCAGACATAAGTAGTAAATCGAACTCTTGGCAATATGGGACGACCTTCTCAGGCAAGCAAAATTTGCTTACAACATTATGTCAAATCAATCCATAGGAAAAAGCCCATTTGGCATTGTCTACACCAAGCAGACGAACCACACAATAGATGTGGCAGTACTTCCCAAGTGCAACAAAAAAGCAGCTTCGGTACTAGTGGAGCAATTTTCTTTCATACTTGCAAATATCCGCAACAAGCTAATTGAGTCTAACAATAAGTACAAACAAGCATCAGACAAGCACCGCCGTGAGAAACTCTACAGTCCAGGTGACTTAATCATGGTACGTCTGAGGCGTGAACGATTTGCTCCCATAACCTATTCTAAATTGAGCCGCTGACAAATTGGTCATGTCCTATCCTCAGGCGAATCAATGCCAACGCCTACGTTGTTGATTTGTCACCTGAACTTAATACTTCATCCACTTTTAATGTCGCAGACATGTTCGCATACCATCCACCCACCAGATGAAGCAAAAACCCACATTTCATCATCCGAGTAGTATTCTTCAGTTATGGCACCGCATCATACCCATTCTATCCTTTTTATTAGTTATTGCTTTTGACTTACCGTTAGGATTAGTGCCACTTTAGTTTCTATTTACAGTTCTATAGGACATTTATTTACCTTTTGCATTGTATGGCTATTTTTAGCAAGAGAATGCGTCTCTTCATAGTTTATCTTCTTCCCAGGAAGGGGAGCAACTACAGTTATCTCCGTTACCTATTTGACTTGTGTTTTGTGCTTTTGCCACCTGCTTCTTCCACAGATTACCACATCACATATACATATATAGGCTTCCATAGGATCTTCTTATACAATCATCTCATTCTACATATACGTAATAATTTTTCCTTAAACTCCATAATCTTATCCCCATTGAATTGTTTTGCCTTCTTGCTCCTTATAATACTTCTCAATTATAATTAGAGAGAGAAAGTAGGAGGGAATAGAAAGCCAGTTACGGTTAAAGGGCGCAGATAAGAATTTTGAGACTGAGATAAATACTTTATTAATAATGAAAATTCATTACAAAGAAACCCCTATTTAGAGCCATAAATATCCTGATTAAAATAATGAAGAAAATGTGCTCAACTTATCATATAAGTGATATAGCTTAATTATATGATGATTAGTCAAACCTATTTAAAAATTATCCTTGGTCAAGGTTTGATCGACCATATACACATGCAATCGATACCTTGATATATATTCTTGCTTTCTATAACTCGACTTTGGCTTTGTTTGGGACGGCTTTCTTATTGATTCTTAAAGCATCTTTCTAGTATAAAAATTTTAATTTTCAAACTAGAAAATTGTCTTAAAAAATAATAAAAAAACCGTCACAAACGAAGCTTTCACTGTAAGATTGCTAATAACCGGAGATAGAATGTTGATTGGAATAAGGATAAGTTCCACACTCCCACATTAGATGCACAAACAATAAATATCACATACCAAAACTATAGTTTAGATTTTATTAGATAAAGAATTGACATATGATCCCTGCTGGGTGATCTTTGCCCTGAACATATATTTAAAGAGAACCATAATATTCATTGAACATACATTTTTAAATGAACAAAATGACATTTTTAAGCCTATTGAAAAAATTTTCACAGGCATGAACACCATTTTCAAATATGAGACAATACACAAAGCAATATAAACAACTATCGATCTTGGAAGAATCTAACATCATTTTATCTAAATGAGTAAATTATCCTGATGGTAATTAGAGCATCAATAGGCAACACCACCAAGAAACACATCCCTATCATGAAGTAGGCTCTCAGTTAGCCAGTAACCATCCCAACATCCACCAATCCTCTGTTAATAAGTAGCTTTTTAGTTCATTCAATGTGGTTTGGAGGTAAATAGCAATGGATCAGGATAGAAAGGCAAACCTGAATCATTGTAAACTGGAAGGTTTCTTCTTCCTCGGGCCGTGAGCCTTGCACCAAAACTCTCTGTTTAAACTGATCCTATAACATGATCATCAGCAAAAGAAAACTTCTGTTATTCATAGTTGAAAGACTTAGGAAAGCAATAAGATAAGACTAGTAAACAAGTGAATCATATTACACTATAAAACCATATTGAGCAGGCATAGTTTCATTGCAATACCTCTTTCACCCACAAACTGCTTAGAATCTTGTGTTCCTTGTGGCAAAG
The DNA here is from genome assembly GCA_022539455.1 of Dendrobium nobile. Classification (NCBI taxonomy): domain Eukaryota; kingdom Viridiplantae; phylum Streptophyta; class Magnoliopsida; order Asparagales; family Orchidaceae; genus Dendrobium; species Dendrobium nobile. Next base: position 768,735 of record CM039736.1, on the reverse strand, counting down.
AAGAACTCGGTAAGCGGAATGGTGAAATAATCTTCTGAATCGCTCAAACTGCAAGAAAAGTGTATCGGATCACAAAAAAATACGAAAGAGCAAAACTAATAAACTGGCCCTATCAGGCTATCATAGCCATTGAGGTGTTTGGTATCCTATTTTATGCAAGATTTAAGGAGAAATATGATACGCCTTAGGTTTCACAAATTAGGGTTTGCCCTAATTTTCCTTCAAGATGAAATTTCTCCTCCAAATCCAAGAAAAAATCAACACAAGAGGGATGAGAGGAAGAACAAGAACATTTGCATTCAAAATCCAAGAGAAACAAGATACAATTTGTCCACTTCGAGAAGGACAAGGTCTCCCACTACAAACCCTAGAAAAACAAGAGAAAGAAACTAAGGAGGCTAAGAGAAAACTCAAATCTTGCATAACCCTAGAAATCCCCCCTTAATCCCTACATATAGCAAGAAAAAGACCCAACCAAACCCACTAGTAGGCTGCCCAAGATGAACCGCCCGGCTCAGGCTAGACCTGAGCCAAACCGGTCCAGAAATGGACCGGTTCTGCTCAAGCCGCTCGGCCCGTCCCGCTCCGCTGCGCCATCCCGCGTCCCTGCTTCGGCGGGTCGAACGGCGCGGCGCTTCCGCGCGCCGCGGGGTCGCCGGCCCTCCCTCTGCCGGTCGGCGTCGACGGTGGTCGGCGGTGGCCCGCATCAATACTCCCTCCTTTAAAATTAACCTTGTCCTCAAGGTTAAAGAATGTAGATTCCTTGGTGGTCGGAAACCCACAAAGGCTAGGGTCACCTTGTAGTGCCACCCTCCGACCATTACTCTTGTATTTAACCAGCAACTTCTCCCAATTGACCTCCATGTCTCCTAGAGACTGAAGCCACTGCATACCCAAGATGACGTCGGCGTTTTCCAGATCAATCAGCAAAAAATCTTGAGTAATTAACTCCCCTTGCAAGATAATAGTGACTCCCTTGCATTTCCCATAAATACGGGCCTTCTGTCCTGTGCATATGGTCACCTCTGCCTCTTTGCTTGTTATCACCTTTAGACTCAACTGTTCCGCCACTCGATAGGCCAATGAGTTGTGAGTAGCTCCACTGTCAAACAAAACTCTCACCTTGCACCCTTCCATTTCACCCTCCATCTTCATGGTGGGGTGAAATGGTAAACCTTCCATCGAATTCATGCTTACTTCTATCATATCTAGGTGAGGATGCTCTACCTCACCTAACTTCTCCCTTGTTGCCCCTTCATCTGTGTCCTCATCTGAATCCCCCACCACTATCACGTGCAGGGTCTTCTCCTTACACCTATGCCCAGGTGCAAATTTCTCGTTGCAACGGTAGCAGAGGCCCTTGATCCTCTTCTCATTCAATTCGGAGTCAGTCAGTCTCTTGAACCCTCCTTGGTTTACCACAGTGGTGGCTTTCTCCTATTTTACCTCCTCGGGGTGAGTAGTGGCAGTCACCTTAAGTCCTTCGAGCACGAGTGGTGAGCGATATGTGGGGTGAGACCCCCCTGATTTCCGTGTCTGATCCGCCTTCTGCTTGTCCTCAACAAGCTGAGCTGTCTCCATAATTCCCACTATCCCTCGTGGGTTGACCACCCTGATGGCGGCTCTGATGTAGGGTTTCAACCCTTTCATGAAATTCCCCTCCATGGCGTCATCGGGCATTCCCCTCAATCGTCCGGATAGAAGCTCAAAGCGCTCCCGGTACTCTGCCACTGTGCCTTCCTGAACAAGAGACATGAACTGTTCATAATGGGTGCCCTCAATGGACACTCTGAACCTGTGCAGTAATAGGTCCTTGAACTCTTCCCAACTCCGTATAGGTTGTCGCCCCTCAATCCATTGGAACCAAGCCAATGATTTCCCCTCCAAGCAAATTGGGACAGCCATCAGCTTTTCCTCCTCCGTGACGCCGTTAACGGCGAAATATCGCTCCACCCGGTAGACCCATCCGTACGCATCTTCCCCTTCGAAAACGGGGACCTTCAACTTTCTCATCCGTGTATCTGTCCGAGGAGGATTCCTCCCATCTTCCCATGGCCCATGCTGAAATCCCTCCCACTGAGGTCTTCCCCTCCACTCCCCTGGATACGGGGTCTGCACCCCCCTTCTTGGTGGTTCCCAAGGGGCTCGGCCCCCCTCGTGTGCGCCTCCCGGTTGTCTCGGCCAACCACCCCCGACCTCTCCTGTGGCTCGGCCCAACTCCGGTGGTCCTCCTGGACCTCTCGGCCACCCTCCTTGTGGCTCCCAAGTGGTGCGACCCATCTCTTGCACTCCTCCCGGCCTCATCGGCCACCCTCCATACGGACCGTGAGGGTCACGAACGGCTCCTCCCCCTTGGCCGGCGGCCCCCTTCCACGGGGCACCACCCACGCCAGAGGCTTCCCACCCTTCCCTTGACCAAGGCTCTTGGCGCGAGATGTGAGGTGGTGCTTGCATCCCCCGGTTGACTTGCTCCATCTTCCCTAATTGAGAAATTAGGGTTAGGGTTTGACATCGGCGATTTCCCCTTTTCCTTCGGATTTGATTGAGTAACTTGGGCGTCTACCAATTTACGGATCATCTCTTCCATTCCCCCAAATCTCTCCTTTAGGGATGAGAATTTTCCTTCCAACGACGAAAGCTTCTCTCCCACTTCCTCCTTCAATTGGCTCATCTCCCCCTCCAAAACTTCTACCTTCTTTGATGCCATGCCGTCTAGGATCGAAAGCTCTGATACCAACTTGATACGCCTTAGGTTTCACAAATTAGGATTTGCCCTAATTTTCCTTCAAGATGAAATTTCTCCTCCAAATCCAAGAAAAAATCAACACAAGATGGATGAGAGGAAGAACAAGAACATTTGCATTCAAAATCCAAGAGAAACAAGATACAATTTGTCCACTTCGAGAAGGACAAGGTCTCCCACTACAAACCCTAGAAAAACAAGAGAAAGAAACTAAGGAGGCTAAGAGAAAACTCAAATCTTGCATAACCCTAGAAATCCCCCCTTAATCCCTACATATAGCAAGAAAAAGACCCAACCAAACCCACTAGTGGGCTGCCCAAGCTGAACCGCCCAGCTCAGGCTAGACCTGAGCCAAACCGGTCCAGAAATGGACCGGTTCCGCTCAAGCCGCTCGGCCCGTCCCGCTCCGCTGCGCCATCCCGCGTCCCTGCTTCGGCGGGTCGAACGGCGCGGTGCTTCCGCGCGCCGCGGGGTCGCCGGCCCTCCCTCTGCCGGTCGGCATTGGCAGTGGTCGGCGGTGGCCCGCATCAAAATATAAATTTGGTGACTCAAAGTCTACTATTTTGATAAATCTCATGTCAACCCTACAGTTATTAATTAAATTTAGGATTTGCTGAGTACCACCATTCATAAAAACTTTACAAATTTTCTCTCTTTCATGAATCTTAAATCCAAAACCAAATAAGAAACAATTTCTCATGATTTTATAAGATTTAACAATCTCTCAAGATTTACTAAATCTAGCTTAAGTAAAGATTTACTAATCATGCTTGTAGCTAAACAGCCTCATTGTATATCAAGGTTCCTTTCAACCAAACAATGAGATACTTACTAACCTGCCCAAGATCAAAAAATGGCCCAAAATAGGTTGATCTTTCAAAGGGATCAAATCCAGCAAACTGAGGATAAAAACTAGTTAGATTTTGAAGACTGAACTATGCCGAGCTTTCAGTAGAAAATGGTACCCTGTACATGACTTCTATCCCATAGTCTTGACGAGGTTGATCATTGTATTTCAATGCATCGAGCTGACACTGGACTGCTTCTTCAGCGCTAAACTGAAAATAATGAACAAAACCAATTACTACACTAAAAATTAACAATGTAAGTAGGAACGTATTCTTCAGAGAATTACATCCAGCTTAGGGCCAAAAGGTCTTTTCTTGCGAGATTCAAGCCTGTAAAAACAAGGCAGCTGAGTTATATTGCCAATATTAAAAGATGTTAAAATATTTCCAAACCTTCAAACTAAATTTCGTTGGTGTAGACCCCCTGCACATCAGATGACGCTTACCAGAAAATAAATTAGGTTATCTTAGCTCAAAAAATAGAAACGCAGAATATTTTTCACAGTTTCAGTGATATAAAAATAAGAATTCTGCTATTGTGTTGAATATGCATAGGAAGTAAAAGAAATGTTCTTCAATGTACCAAAAAGCTGATGGCGAAGAGAATTAATGGAGGAAAATATCAAAAACTTAAAAGACGATTGAACATGGAAAACCATCGCATGGAACATACCATTCAGAAGAGAAAAAATCAGGAGTTGGAGAAGTAGAAGAAGCTCTGAAACGAGCGTAAGGTTTCGCTCGGAAGCCTACGACGGGCTTTGGGAACGGGTGTACTGGGGATGAGATTGCCATCGTCTCCCCTCAATTTCGTGACTCTCTTCCCCAATCTCCTTTTATCCCATCCACCTTTAATTTTCGGAGAATTGGGCATTTGCGATTCTTAAGAAAAAAAAATAATAATAAAATACTTTTATTTATGCTTGTCACCTGTTAAATTTAAGGGCTTTGAGAATATCATTTTTTTATTTAAAGTAAATAAATACAGAAAAAAATTTTGGTGCGTTTGAAATTTATCATATAGTTTATTTTTTGTGTATTTGAATCCTCCGATTTGGTTGAGCTACAAATACATTGAAAATTCATTACAATTGGCATCATCCACCTCCTGTCACCCGCCATCGCTGCACGCATCCCGTCGACCACCACTAGCCATCGTCTGCCACTTCGGCCATTGACAATCACCGCCACTACCGTTGGCTACAAAAGACCACCATTGTCCGCCGCCACCGCTACCCACCGCCTATCACCGTTGTCGGCTACAACCGCCCGTCACCACCACCAACAACCACCATGTTATGCCTCATAATCTAAATTTGAAAAAATTGTATATGTTTATTATTAAACCATTCAACAATAGCTTACAAAATTCATAGAAAGGATGAAAAGCATAATTGCATTTATATTCATCAATACTTATAATTTTATACAAACTCAAAATAACATATATAGAATAGTCATTGGGCACAATAAACTAGCTTATCTAAATAAATGCATGACCACAAAACAGAAAGACTACTAGGTGTCAGCAACTCATAGCATCCTCAAACTTCATTACACTTACTTGAAAATATATAAAAATCACATAATGATCATAAAAGTTCAACAAACACTAATATCTACAACTAAAATCAATGCACAATATAAAAGAGTCATATCATATCAGATAAATAGTCATTTATAACCAATTACATATCGGGCATCATATTATATCATATTAGTAGCATAGAATTATCATATTAATATGCCTACTTATCATTCATGTTCCTAGTGTCATTCAATCGTATCTATCATTTGCAATCCGTCTCCTTTATCATATCTTATCAATTAGCAGCCGTTAGCCTTATCCATCTTACCAGTACATTTATTTGTATCATATATTATTAGTGCACACGCCTTAATGTCATATGATGTAACAATACTAACAATATATGTATGTATCAATGTATAACTTAGCAAGACAAGATATCAAGCTTTAGTGTTATATTTTGCATCCTTTCATTCATCGTTTATAAATCTTATCATTAAATCTTTATATCATTAATCATTATTATTATCATTATAGATGGCTTTAAATAATCTTAAAGAGTCATCACTCGCTACATATCGATGTAATCAATCATCATTTACATGCTACAACTGGGAAAACACGACAAACTATTTTTAAAGGAAATCACATTCGTCCACCCTCGTGTACAGGGTATTAATATTTTAAGAGCCTATTCGTATTATTTATAATATTAATTTCCAATCTTTCTTGTTTACATGCAATCACCACATGCATCATGTATCAATAATATCTTTTTCATATATGAAAAACAATAATCTATGAATGCAAAAAAATCTATGAAATTATAATTATCAATTTTTCCTATGAAATTCAATAATATTTCGGTCAAAGTAATCATAATGATAAATCTACCATATATCGAAAGTTACGTGATGAAAGTTCACATAAACGGTAGATTAAATTTTCTATCACTTTTAGATGAGAAAATATTTCAGAATCATTGAAAACATATGCAGAGTAAAAATTACTTATTATGATCATAGCAACTTTTATAACAAGAATGATGGAGGTTTAAGCCCCGAAGAGCTTCCTCTCCCTCTTCCCTCCCTTCTCTTTTTCTTCTCCTTTCTTTCCTTCCCATCCAAGCCAAACGAATTAAGGGGAGGTGGGGTTGATGGCAGGGTTATTTATTATAAAAAATATAGAAAAACTTGTTTTAGTGTATAGTATCGTGATGCTTAAGTGACCCAATGTTGTTGCACCACACTCCGCCTCCAAAGTTACTATATAGCATAGAGCAATGGCGCTGAGGTGCCACCCTCCGGCACTTTTCAGCACTGCTACGCTTGAAAGCACAGTGCTATAATGCTTAAATTAGAATTTTAGATTTTTTTTCTAGTTTTTCATTTTAATATTATTTTAGAATTATCTGGTTGTTACACACCAACTCTCACCGCCTGACCACTATCGCTCGCTACAGTCAATCAGTGTCGCCCTCTGCCCACCACCACCGCCCTCTGCCGTCGATCACTGGACTAGGGGGTCCTCCCCTTGCTTGGGTTCGGGTGCAACATACAATATTTGTGGTGATGTGTACCCAAGCACTGGTGCTCAATATAATTTAATTGGAAATTGACTTATGTTGCAGCGCTACCCAAAGCGCTACGGTGCTATCAAATATTCTAAAATAAGAAAGTTAAGCGGTGCGGCACTCCAAACTTGACGCCATAGCACTACGAGACGGGTTGGTAGTTTTTTTTTCATGTTTTCCATTAAGGGATGCATCATTGGGTGGTTGATTGAGTTTTTCTTTGTTTGTTATTGTGTGTAAACTGTGCAAGGGTGGAGAGAGATAGTGGAGAGAGAGAGAGAGAGAGAGAGAGAGAGAGAAAGAGAGAGAGAGAGAGAGAGGGATTGAGGGAGAGAGATCTTTACTATTTCTCCCTATTTTTATAGTGAATTTCTTGATGTGGTGTGGTTTCGTGATTTTTTTCGTATTTTTTTCACGTTAAATTTTGATGTTCTTTTTTTCCACTAATTATTCTTTCTTATTTGTATTTGTTGTGTGTTTTATCTCCCCAACACATAAGGTCGCTTAATTAGCCCCTATGAATACCATAACACCATTAGAATTCTCTCACCCATTTACTCGGATGAAGAAGACCGTCTGTGTTTGTTTGCTGTGTTTATGAGGAAATTGTATTATTTGTCAATATCGTGTGAAGAAAAATAGAAACCATCCTATATACATATAATTCGTCATATTAGCTCATATTTAGGACTTCTCAGTATCAAAAGCATATGTGCTTGCCTACGATGAAAGGGAGAAACCATCATAACTACTGCGTAGCTCTAATAATCTCAAATCATTTGTGCTTGCCTTTTTTTTTCCCCCGGACATCCCGATACAGAAAATAGAAAACTGAAGCTATGTCATGGGCCTCAGCGGGGCAACAAAAACTTTAAACAGGCCTGGTTGCTTCCATCACGCAGTTCTTCTTCAAGCCCAAAACAGGAGATCCACTCTGCATAGCCAAGGCCCAATTCAAAGAAATGATGACATCCATTCAGGCTCTGTTTGGTTTCAGCGAATTAAAAGTTTGGTTTCAACGAATCAAAAGCATTAATGATAAGTTTTATATGATTATCAATATAATTGAAATGTCGATATCAACAATGAATTCAGCCTAATAAATATCAATGATATTAAAGTTAATCCCAAAAGTTAAAACTTAAAAAGGAAAATGATTCCACACATTGAAAAGTAGTATTTAATTATCTTTCAATTGATGCTTATCACATGGTATTAAATTATTTAATGTCTTAGGAATGAATGAAAAATTAGCTCATAAAAGCATAAAAGAGAATTGCAAGAGGCCCTAAAAATATTTAGTGTAAAAATCAAAAAAAAGAAAAAAAAATCATGAAATCTAAGACAATTGAAATGATTCTATTACAAATGATGATGCCTTCCTTCGTGATTGGTGAAATTGTTTATATAATATAATAGATAGATAATGCATATAACGTAATTCATGGTGGATAATAAAAGGGCTATATGACTTGAGAATTACTTTTAATAGTTCGCTTAGTGTTTATTTTGATCTTCTTCTTTGAGGGGAGATTAGAGACTAAGAAGTCTAACTAACATGAAGAGTCAAACCGAGCATCCACATGTGAATCAATTTTTTGGGCAATAGCAGTTGTGAAGCATTAAAGGATGATGACGGCGATGGTTAAGAAACAACATTTGGGCAATGATAATCGCATGATGATGTTTTGAAGACAATGGTGAAGCTAGACCATTCGGCAACAATAATTGCTAACAGTGATCATTAGTGTCAATCATTGGACAGCGTTATGGAATTCTTTAGATTTTTATCTATTTTTCATTTTGGGTCTCTCTAATTTGATGAATGAAAGTATATTTATAATTTTCTAGATTGTCGTTTTGATTATTTCAAGTTAAAGTTCTCAAATACTCTATTGGTTGACCCATATTGACTTCCTCAACCATAAATAATTTTTTCGGCTTTTAAGTGCCTTAAAAAGTTTGTTCTTCCAAAATATGTCACTAAGTTCCATTTACTCCTAAAGAGCATGATTATGCTCATACAAGTTCTAATCGAAGGAGCTGTATTTTTTATATTTAAATATTGTATAAAAATGAAGTCCTATATTATGTTTCAGCTGTCTCCCATATTTTTTTTATTTTTTTAATAAATTAAGAGCAAGTAAGCACAAATTTAAAATTAAATTTGTATTAAAATAATTATAAAATTATTATGGGAAAATTAAATTTTCAAAAATTGTTATAAAAAATAGCATTCAAGGGTAAAAAAAATCTAAAAAAGATACTTGATAAAATAATAATCAAATAAAATGATACTTATGATAAAAAAAAATTATCCAAAATAAATTGCAAATCACTCGTGGAGTTAAAATAACTCGGGAATTGATTAAGATTTATTTATTATAAGAGCTTTTTGTTTGACGCTTCCTTCAAAGTATATAAATTAATCTAAAAAAAAATAAAAATATTTTTCAAAATTTATTTGGTACTTTCATGACAGCTCCAAAAATTAATGATGAAGGTCTTCCAATTGACTTATATAATCTGTTCAAATATTATCGTTGGCCAAAAAAAAAAAAAATTTTTTTTTTTCTTGATTATATAATTATTTTGGCTGACGACAACAATAAAATCCTAATGAGATAAGGCCAGAACGTGGTCGACAAAAATAAATTTTAATTGATTAAAATTTATTATTTAATTAAGATACAGGCTGCCATCAACTGCCACAGAAATTAGATGGTCGCCACAGGGACTCTAATAAATCACTTTGCTGGCATCTATTATTTATTTAGTTATTTTTAGCTATTTTTAATTTGAAAATTAAAAATAATCTTTTTTATTAAAATTTAAAGATTAATATAAAATTTCTATTATATATATATATATATATATATTTATTTATTTATTTATATTAAATTGAAGCAATGAAACTTAAAAATTATTGAGTGAAATGTAATTTATATTTTCTATATAAAAAATATTAGCATTTTTCGAGAAAAAAAAAATAATTTATATATATTTAAAAGAGCGAGATGGGAAAAGCTGTGGTATTTATGTGGTAATATTGTTTGCCAGTTCATTTTTGCAAGATTCATAAATAAATTGGGGAAGTGAGGCAATAAAGTAGCTTGCGGGCCCACACCCACCCCTGCGATGCTACAAAATTGATTGGGCCGAGCCCGGCCCGTGGGACCATGATAAGGACAAATATGACGCAGGGCATGGACCTAAGCCATGACCATACAGGAAGTGTGAGAGCAGTCATGTTCAAATTTGTAGAGATTTTTTGAATCATTCCTTAAATGTAGACAACTACACTTTGGACTTATAGCTAACCCTCACTCAACCAAGTAGTCATCTGACACAACGGCTTAATTTTGCCTTTTTGTTTCGAAACGGCAAAGTTATTTTTGGCTGCTATTTGTATATGACATTTTTGTAGAACCGTTTTTTACGAAACTTTTTTTTTTTAACTGTTTTCAAAAGCTTTTTTAATATTGGTTTCTCCGTTACAAACCTCCATTCACTTAAATAAAACTTTTAAAATTATCTTTTATAAAAGAACCCATTAACCTTATTCCTTGAGATAACTACTATAGAAGTATGTCACATAGCATAAATTAAATACAGAAGATAAATGAGAGAAAAAGAGAGGCTCTTTGGTTTAAAGGACCCATTAACCTTATTCCTTGAGATCTCCTCCAAGCCATTGGAGCATCAAAGTTTCAATAAGTCTTCATCAAAGAAGAGGTGGTTAATAAAATCATGCTAAAACATATTTATCTAATATTTCAAGCTCAAATTGATCTACTATAATGTACACTCCGGATTCGTAGAATATTAATATTTGTGATAAGCCCTCAGTCTGTCTTAATGATGGTGATAAATTAATATGATTCTTATAGTGATAAATTTTAGTTATTTTAAAGAGTTTTTTGGTCGTAAGTATTAGTAGAATATAAAGTTATTCTTATATTAACCTTTATGTATTTACTTCCTTTACCATCAACTCTGTTTATATATATTAAAGAACTCTGTCCACGTTGTTTATCTGATCAATAGACATTATATATTCTTCCCGTTTCCGTCTCTCTGTCTCTTCTTCCTTCTCTCTGCATTCTTTCTTCCAAGCTATCATGGTATCAAGAGCCTCAATGCGAGATCAAGATTCAGCGAAGCTCTTCCTCCCTCCTCCCCCTTCGACCAAATCTCCAACTCCACCACGTCAAGCCACATACCACAACCTCTAAAATTCCTTGTCTCCAACATCAAGAACCTTGCCCCTCATCCCCTCACGACGGAGAACTACCCAATTTGGCGCGTTCAACTCCTCCAGCAATTCACCGCTAATGGCTATGCCGGCCATCTTACCGGCACGGTCAAAGCTCCCTCCGACCCAACGTCCGCAGCTCATGCCCAATGTCCCTCGTCGACAGCAATCTTCTCTCCGCGCTTTTCTCTACCGCCTCGCAATCAATTCTGCCATACATCATCACCTCCACCACCGCCCATGATGCATGGACCGTTCTTGAACACTGCCTTCAACCCACCAGCCGCTCCCGAGTAATTCAACTCAAGAACGAGTTATACCACGTTCAAATGAAAGATCTACCCATGCAGCAGTACCTCACCCCGCATTAAATCCATTGTGGATAACATCTCCACATCCGGCTCACAAATCGACTCGGAAGATATCATGCTGCACATTCTGAACAGCCTTCCTCCCACATTCAATTCCTTCAAGTCCACTATTCGGAACTCCCTTCTCCCTATTGATCTTGATACGTTCTACTCCCTGCTGTGCAACGAAGAAATCCACCTACAGCACGAACAAAATCAAGATCACACCAACAATACCATGGCTACTGCCCTCTACGCCGCCTCCTCCAACAATCCTCACAGTCGCAACAACAACACCAAACGCTTTAGCAAACCCAAGAACCCGCAGCCTCCACCCACCCCACCGACCTACACCCTCAACCCGCCAACCTCTCAGACTTCGGCAAGACCAACGTGCCAAATCTGCGGCAAAATAGGCCACGTCGCGCTGAATTGCTGGCACCGGTGCAATTTTAAATATGCCCCTATGATTCCCGTCCGCCTCGCGCTCTTCTTGCCAATCCAAGTACCGCCGCAAACCATGACTGGATTTTTGACTCCGGCGCCTCCGCACATCTCACTCCAGACGCCTCTCAACTTTACTATACGACCGCCTACCATGGGTCGGACACGGTTTCCATCACCAACGGTTCCACGCTTCCTATTCACACCGCCGGTCAGGGCCCTCTTCCGCTCCCGGACACTTCCCGTAAGCTTCACCTACACAACCTTCTTCACGTACCCTCCCTCACCCACAACCTTCTCTCCGTCTCTAAACTTACTATTGACAATTCTGTTTCAATAACCTTCGATGCTAACGGTTTCATTATGAAGGATCTCCGGGACCAACATCCGCTGCTTCTTGGTCAACTTCATAACGGCCTATACTGCATCGGCATCCCACCGGACACTCGCCACACCGCTATCATGTCCACAACCACCTCCACTAATCAATGGCACTCACGCCTTGGTCACCCAAGCAAAGAAACTCTCTCCGTTCTTGCCCGTCAATTTCCAGATTTAGCTCATGTAAATTTTTCTTTTATTTGCGGCTTTTGTAATCAGGCTTAAAGCCACAAGATTGTTTTTAATAAAAGCATCTCTGTTACCATTGCTCCGTTCGATTTAATCCACACCGATGTTTGGGGTCCGGTGTCGCAAAACTCTCTAGATGGATATCGCTATTATATAATTTTCATAGACGACTATACCCACTTCCCCTGGCTTTATTTTCTTTACTCAAAACAAGAAGCTCTTTCCACCTTTAAAACCTTCTAAAATATGGTCCGCACTCAATACCCCACTACCCCTAAAATTCTTTGCTCCGACGGCGGCGGTGAGTTTACCAGTCATGCATTCAAATCTTTCTTACAAGACAATGGTATCACGCAACAACTATCTTGTCCTCACACAACGGAACAAAATGGTCATGCCTAACGCAAGCACCGCCACCTCCTTGATCTTACCCGCGCTCTCCTTCACGAATCTGGTCTTCCGCATAAATTTTGGGCCGAGGCAACCTCGACCGCACATTACCTCATTAACAACCTTCCTTCCAAAGCCATCTCCAATCAGATTCTCACTCAACGCCTACACGGCACTCCTCTCGTCTATACTCACCTTTGCACGTTTGGCTGCTTATGCCATCCCTGGCTCCGGCCTTATGCCCCGGACAAATTCTCGCATAGATCTCAAGCCTGCGTCTTTGTAGGCTACTCGCCCATTCACATAGGGTATAAATGTTACAACCCCATCATTGACAAAACGCACATTTCTCGGCATGTGGTCTTCCATGAACAGCACTTCCCTTACAAGAACACTCCTACAGATCACTCCTCCGTTCAATCCAGCAATGCTCACATACCTCCGCCTCTCCAAGCTCTCAAGTATTTCAAAATCAGAAGACTTTTAAGTTTTAAATGTGGTATAAAATAAATACAATAATTTTGAAAGTCAAGAAATCGCTTTCTCTTGTATTTGACTTTACCCATTAAAAATAATCTAAAATTTAAAAAATATATATAACAAACAATGAAGATGTGGTGAAAGCTTAGCGTATTTGTCTGTTTTGAATGAAATTTCAAGTCTTTAAACAGTGCCCTTAAATGGCCTACTACACTGAAGAAGAGTCTCGACTCGACCATTCAAATATTCATTCAATAGGCCCGACATTGAATACCCCTAAAATTCTCTTGTGAGAAACTTAGAAGAATCCATCACTTTATATATACAAGTAATTGTTGGCCACAAAGTTCTTTCTGGATAAAGATGAGGACACATTCAAAATGAATATTATATGTGGATGACGTCCACAAACATAGCTACAAAACTAATAATACTCTCAAATATATATTTATTATCTTGATCAGGGTCAAATCATAATTTGGATTACCAAATGGTTTCCAAACATGACATACTTACATTCGAATCGAGCCGCTCGACGAGACAAATCCAACAAGCCTAAGATTGTCAAATTATGATATCACATCAACCGTCCATTCAAACTACTTCTAAATTACCCTTGATCTCTCTCATATTTACTGGTCATGCAACTCTCAGAAAATTATAATTAGACTCCTTAGACCGGGCAAAAACCAAAACTTTTTTCATGAAAGAAAAAAAAACCGGTGAAAAATTGGTTCAATATTCCCATCACTTTCAAGCCAGCCAAGAATAAGTCAATGAAAGGCCAGGAATTCAAATCAACCAATATTAGAGGTAATAAATCAAAGAGCAAGCCAACTAACCAGCCAAAACCAAATCATATTTCTTCTTCCAAAGCCTCTGCCTTTCCAAATGGACCCAACCAATCAATCCTCCTTCAAAGAAAATATATATATTTACAAAAAAAAATTGATTCCCACACTCCAAAGCTTCTATTTCTTCTCTCAATTAGCAACCTATTATAATGAACTATCTGTAAATATAGAAGAGAAATGCCATAAGACTGCACTTAATTATAACAACTGGCATCTCTCTTAATAGACAAACTGAGTCATATATCCAATAACTTGGATCATAATCAACTGTAGTTTAGTGTGAATTATCATATTCATAGGGGGTGCCCCTTTCGCTGTAAATCATTCATAAAAACATTCTCAGCTCAAGTAATTGATTATTTTAAATAGCTATATATGCGTCAATGAACTCCATTATACAGGAGAAATTATTCTGCACGGATACCAGATAGTCCGAAGACCAGTTAGAACGCACCACATCACCTGGTACACAGCGTACTGAGCACCGGTACCGAGCAAAGAAAGTGATGTGGTGCATTCTGATTGGTCTCCGAATGCTGTCCATGATCAACATAGAATAATTTTTCCTGCTTCAGGCTTATGATTTGAAACTATTTCCTGATTAACAGGTAGATGTTTTCTGGCTACCTACCAAAATGCCTTAGCTTGGAGAGCCAGCAGAGCTCCATGTAGAAGAAATAATCATTCAAGTCATTGACATAATTCATGAATAATAAAGGGAAGGCTTAGCAATGGCTCTCGATCATCTATTTTAAAATCTACCAAAAATCTTATTTAATTATGTAAAATATGATAACTGTATTTTTAAAGTCTGCTGTAAAAGTTATACATATTATATATGTTAAAGTGTGGAGTACTCTAATTTGTATCCTCCAAAGAAATTTTTTTTGAAGATTTTGCTAAGCTTTTCGACTATCTTAATTTAGGCTTTAATTGGGACGACTTTTTTACTCCTTTTTAAAACAATTTTTTAGCACATAAATTTAAATTTTTTACTAAAAAATAACTTTAAGAAACAGTAAAAAAACTGTCTCAAACAAAATCTTAATATATGTTGTGGTGATAATAAGACATATCCATTAAAGTGGATGTACCTGTATAAAATTCTCATTGTCATTGAGTTTTCACTCTTTTTTTTGTTGATAGTAATTGACTTAGGTTTCGTTTGAGACAGTTTTTTTATTGCGAATTTTCTAATTCAAAATTTTTTTTTTTTACTAAAAATATATTTTAGAAATCAATAAAAAAACTATCTAAAAAAAAAAAACCTTAGATTTTCTCTTAATTTCGAACTTGTAATAAAAATTTAATTTCTTTCTTCAAATATTAAGCAAACTGTTTTAGGTACCATCTTATATTTAAAATCTTAATTTTGTCAGTCAGAAGAAGAAAAAGGCTTTGGAGGTCGTGAACACCAAAGTACAGTAGGTCACCTACTAATCCTAATTCCTAATACTTGGGAGGATAGGATAATATTAATAGTAAGCCTTATAATTTATAGGCGAATGCCAGCTGATCCAAGTTGTAAAAGTGTCACAGGTCACCTGACCTAATTAATATTCTAACACTGTGCAACACCTACTCTATTTTTTGGCCTTTAATTTTAATAACCATCTGCACTGTAATGATTTATTGCAACTGTCACCAACAAAAAATAATACAATCACAGTATGCTCTTATGTGTTCCAATAAGTGACTGTTATATGACTATATATTGGCTCATACAATTAATATACCATACTCTTATAATTACATGAGTGTCTAAATTCAAAAATTCAGACATTATGAAGTTAAATAAATAAATGTTAAGTGATGATATTCAATTTTGAGCATGATATAAATTAAAATTAACATAAGAACACTATAAGTTTTATTTTTTATGCATAATACAAATGTTTATTTTAAATTTGAAAAAAAATCATCTGATTAGATATGACAAGCATATTTTATATACATTTCTTATGTCTATATCTCAAATATATATATGAATAATAAATCAAACACACCTAAAAGATATAATTTTATTATTATTATTATTTAAATGTATTTATATATTTGAAATATTTAGTTCAATTAAGACAAATTAACACACATATTACATATGCAATACTTGAACTCAAAACCTATTTAGTTGATAGCTAAAACTCCAAACTATAAATCATGTTGAGCTTGCATGTAAAAAATAATATTAAATATGCACTTCATAAAATTCTTTATAACATCTCCTTAAATATCATAATCTTAATTTTACTCATCAAATAAATAAAAAAAATATTATAAATTTATAATTTTTTTCTAAATACTAAAAACTACTTGAGAATCCTTTTCATTAATGAAAATGTCATAAGTTTCAAATAAGAATATCAATTCAATCAACAACAAGCGAAAATAAATATTTCAAAAAAAAAAACAACAACAAACGAAAATATCAGCAATAATAATAATAAACAGTGTAGGTTTGTATTTATTTATTTTTTTCTTTTTCTCTTTTAATGGAAACTTCTTCGACACGGTCCATCGCCTCTCCCTTCCCTTTAAAACCCTCCGACCAGGGCGAATTGGAGACGCCAAAGATCGAAGGCAGAGAAGGGGGTTGCAAATTTAAAACTCGCCCCTTTTACAACCCTCTTCTCTGCTTTTTTTTTTACTCTGCAAAGAGTCCCCTTTCTTCACGTCGATTCGATTTGTAGGGTGCATTGCTGCTGCGGTGAGTAACCTCGCAAGGATTGCCATTGTTTTCATTTCATCTTCCAATTCAGTTTTCTGGGAGAAAAAAGTTTTCTTTTGTTTTCTTTTTCTTTTTGATGAGGATCTTGACCTCGTTTTGTGTTTTTTACCTGAAATTTCGTGCCTTTTTCTTTCTGTAAGATCTCGTCTTTCCGATTTTTTTTTTTTTTTTTTACAATTAAACAATCGCTGTTTTTTCCCCCTTTCCAATCATATGGTTCTACTCATATTTTCAAATTCTTAAAAACGTTTGCCCCTTTCTTGCAGCTCCAACAATGGCGGAACCGAAACCAGATGACGCATTACCCAAATCCCCTTCAAGGAGGCTCCCAGATTTCAAGCAATCCGTTAAGCTGAAATATGTAAAGCTTGGCTACCACTACCTAATCACCCATGGCATGTACCTCTTCCTCACACCATTAGCTGGTATCATCGCCGCACAAGTCTCCACCTTTTCTCTCCAAGACTTGTATGACCTATGGGATCATCTCCGCTTCAATCTAATATCAGTCATTCTTTGCTCCACGCTCCTTGTCTTCCTCTCCACCCTTTACTTCCTCAGCCGCCCAAAGCCTGTGTACCTTGTCAATTTCGCCTGTTATAAGCCAGATGAAGCTCGAAAATGCCCTCGCCAGATTTTCGTAGATAGGTCTCGGTTGACGGGTTCATTCACTGATGAAAACCTTGAGTTCCAAAAGAAAATCCTTGAAAGATCCGGCCTTGGTGAAACCACTTATCTTCCTGAGGCGGTTATGAATGTTCCACCCAATCCTTCAATGGCTGAGGCCAGGAAGGAGGCTGAGACTGTCATGTTTGGAGCTCTCGACGAGCTCTTTGCAAAGACCAATCTGAAACCAAAGGATGTAGGGATTTTGATTGTGAATTGTAGCCTGTTCAATCCAACCCCTTCCCTCTCTGCGATGATTGTTAACCACTACAAGCTTAGGGGAAATATTGTTAGCTATAATCTCGGTGGGATGGGTTGCAGTGCAGGGTTGATCTCCATTGATCTTGCCAAGCAGCTGCTTCAATCCCATCCCAATTCTTACGCTTTGGTTGTGAGCATGGAGAACATCACCTTGAATTGGTATTTTGGCAATAACCGTTCCATGCTCGTCTCCAATTGTCTTTTTCGTATGGGTGGAGCTGCAATCCTTTTATCAAACAAGAGATCGGATCGAAGGCGATCCAAGTACCAGTTGATTCATGCAGTTCGAACACACAAAGGAGCTGATGATAAGTGCTATACTTGTGTGACTCAGGAAGAAGATGCTACTGGGAAGATTGGAGTCTCTCTCTCAAAAGATCTTATGGCTGTTGCTGGTGATGCTCTGAAGACCAACATCACTACATTGGGTCCTCTAGTCCTCCCCATGTCGGAGCAGCTGCTTTTCTTCGCCACTTTGGTTGGTAGGAAGCTTCTGAAGATGAAGATTAAACCATACATTCCAGATTTCAAGTTGGCATTTGAACATTTCTGCATTCATGCTGGTGGAAGGGCTGTGTTGGATGAGCTGGAGAAGAATTTGCAGCTCTCTGAATGGCACATGGAGCCATCGAGGATGACTTTATACCGATTCGGGAATACTTCAAGCAGCTCCCTGTGGTATGAACTGGCTTACACTGAAGCTAAGGGAAGGATTAGAAAGAAGGATAGGATTTGGCAGATTGCATTTGGTTCTGGTTTCAAATGCAATAGTGCCGTTTGGAAGGCTTTGAAGACTGTTAAACCTGAAAAGGAGAAGAACCCATGGATGGATGAAATTGAAAACTTTCCAGTCATAGTTCCAAGGGTAGCAGCAATCAACTGAAGTCTTGATGCAGCTTTAATTATCTCATAATCAGTAATTTCGAAGATTTGGTTGAAGATTTATTGTAATTTATTAGTTAGAACATTTGCTCTTTTTTAAGTTGTAGTACAGAAGCTTACTGATGGAATGAATCACAAGGAATGGTTTATCTTGTAAGTTTGCTTCTTTTCTTTGCCTCTGGAGAATAAACTAGCTTATTTAGTTAGCTTGTGCTGTTTCTCTGGAAAGTTCACGGAGGCTTAAGGGGGATGATGTTGACTTTATTTGTTCTATTTGTATTCATAATCCAATTGCTGGGGGCAACTCAGCAATGCATAAGATTGTTTTATTTTTTGTTTGTGTAATATATATATGTTAGCTGGATCTAAGAAATCTGATGCAGGCAAACTCTGCATCCCGGCCTTGTCGGTTTGCTTTGACAACTAAGCAGTGCTGAATATGCTGACCCACAAGTATATTATAAAGATTCACACCTCGCATCGATTTTCAGAACCAACCATTTTCCTGCAAATATTATCCTTTGTCTTATCCAAAATTTATTGCATTGAGATTTCAGTTTTCTTTTAGAACACATAGCTCCAAGTCCAGCTCCTGTCCAGCTCCTGGCCTAAAATTAAAATATAATTTCTCTTGACAGAAATATATGGACAACCATGTGACTAAAATTAACACTAATCTTATGATTCCTTAAGGCTCTGCCTGCCTATGTTTGGTTTGAATTAATTGGCAGAATGTAAATGCATTTTACTTTTTACATTGTCATATTCTATAAGATGATGGGGAGACCTGCAATGTTTTATGGTGCTGAATGTTGGCCGTTAAAAGAGAAGCATAATACTAAGTTTAGTATTGCAGAGATGAGGATGCTTAGGTGGATGAGTGGCTTGACCCTTAGAGATAGGATACAAGGAGTAGCTCCAGCGGAAGATGAGATTATAGAGAGTTGCCTTAGATGGTTTGGTCACATTAAATGGAGGCCTTCCAATGACCTAGTTAGGAAAGTTAAGGCATTAGATTTGACTTATGTTAAAAAAGGTAGAGGTAGACTTAAAAAGACTTGGTTAGAAAATATTAGAAATGATCTTTCTTTATTAGATCTTAATGAAAATTTAACTTTTAATAGAACACAATGACGAAAAAGGATTCATGTAGCCGATCCCATATAGTGGGACAAAGGCTTGATGTTGTTATTGTTGTTGTATTGCCATATTGGGTGAATAGTTCTTGTGTATACAACTAAGTAAGAAATCTGAATAAATGTATGTTTTCATGCAACTATAATGAAATTAGAGAGATAATAATGTATGGGTTCTATGGAGAAATTGGGGTATATATCTTATTATTTCCATCATCATTTCCTATTTCCTTTTCATCTCCTTTATTACAATTACCAATCTGATGTTGCTTATTCTTGTAAGATATATACTGTCAGGTTTTGTTTTGTTAGAAGGAATTGGGAGAGAGGAAATGGAAATGGCTAAGAAGTTGCATTGAAAATTTGAAATTGAATATATATTTGGTTTTGTGTCAGTATGTAACAATGAAGGTTTTGGTAACCAAGCCATTGCTCAAGTACAGGTGGCCATGGCATGTATATATATCGGGCTATTAAGAAAAATATTTGGGTCAGATATTCTAATATATATTTGACCCGCATAAATGCTTTGCTCGCATTAACATAATTATATTATAAAAAAATTGATCAACACCAGAAAAGGGAGATATTCCAACCATTGTGCTTCAATCAGAATGAATTATAAAAGTGTTACAACATTTTGCATTGTATAAGCATAAACATACAAAATGACATGAAAATGTAATATAAGATTTGCAATACATGTATATAGCTGGCAGCCTGCCAGATGATGGAAAATTAAATATAAATGCCAATTGTCTCAAGTATGAAGCTGCATATTAATTAATAATTTTAGCTTCTTCATCATGAAGCCAAGTAATAGGCATCATCAAAAGCAAAGAACATTAATGCTGAACCTTTTTTTTTATAAGAATTTAATAAATTCAACATATTAAAAACAAACCCTAAATTTTGATAAATTATTGGACAGGTAATATGTCATCTCTTATTGGTACCGAAAGAGAATCACCTATTTTATTATTATTATTATTATTATTATTATTATTTTTGAATAATCACCAAACATAGCCAATAATCATGTCTGAAAATAATCAACTAAACAATCTACAACTTGAATTAGAATAACTAATGTAGCTCATCTGTTAGTTGGGAGCTTTGACTATCAACCAAGAGATCTTGGGTTCAAGTCTTACGTACATATGTGTGTGTATTTGTCTTAATTGACCTAAATGTCCCAAAAAAAAAAACCAAAATAACTTGCTATAATTAACCTTTATTTCCAACAGGTAAAACATAATAAAAATTACAAACTCACAGAATTGATAAAACAGTTTGAAAAAATCAAAATATTAGAAACTTGTCCCATCCAGACATACATTTTTCCAATAAGCATTTTTATTTCTCAATTAGCTAATAAGAGCAACGGTTAAGCCCACAAAAAAAAAAAAAAAAAAACTAACTTAAAAAGAAAACATTTTCTCGGACAAAATCATAGAGGTTTGCCGGAAAGCCACCTCTCAAACAAGGCGAAGCACTGTTTCGGCTTGTTACTCGGCGCCGTATGGCTCCCACCCTATACGCAAATAACAATTAATAACAAAATTAAGGAAATAATTATTTCAAATTCAATTTTCAACAAAATTATGGAGATTGTGATGATTATTTTCTCAATCCATTTTATGTAATGTAATAATCCCATCAACTGAAATCCTAAAGGAAAGCAGAGAGAGAATCTAACCTTAACAGTGGCATAAGTTAGATTCACTGAGTACAGCTCTGTATATCTACAGTCATTAGGAAAATCATTAAAATCATTAAATATTCATTTAACCATAACTACAAGAATATGCAACAGCTAGCAGACTGATTAATTAACGTTGAATATATAATTAGTAAATAAGAACTCACCCAGCAACTTGGTCATCTACATGCCAAGATCTCCACTTATCACTAATTGGAAGGTTTAAGGATCTTATCCATTTTGTGGTGCTTAAAAATGGAACCAGCATATCATGGTCGCCACTGTCAATTTGAGGGCAGTCATATGAATTACTACGGTTAATTTGAAGATGGAGACATCAGAGCTTAATTATATTTAGGAATTTACATTACTATTAGTGCATATGAAGTACAAGAATAAGCTTCCCTTTCACTAAACAGTGCAGTTGTCAGTGATTATAGTAAAATGTTTTCATAAAGTATCTTGACAAAAAAAAAGATCAAATTAAATCATGCCAACTAAGCAAATTTTTAACTATGAAATTCAAACTTTTTCCAGTTCAAGAATCAATGAAAAATAACCATCAATCTAAAATTAATTGTTAATAGAAATATTGGTGTTGAAATAAGAAGTGATTTATAAAAAAATATTGATTATAAATTTAAGCTTTGAGGTTGAGAAAAGTTTGGCCAATGGTGTATCCGCCTTTCGATTTACTCCCTAATAAGTAATATCACAATTGATGCCTTGTTCAATTGAGATTAAGGCTTCGTTTGGGATGGTTTTTTTACTACTTCTTAAAGCAGCTTTTTAGTATAAAAATTACTAGAAAGTTACTTTAAGAAGCAGTAAAAAAGTCATTCCAAATGAAGCCTAAGTAGTACATGCGGTCTATGGATCCCATGGACTTGGTGAATTGTGCATTGGTTAAGTGAGCTTCATATAGAGTACTCTACTAGGAAGGGATATTATAAAGCACAAACCTATATATACTTAAAAAAATATGTTAATATAGAAACACCAAGTGATTGTATAACATCCATAAACTTATGCTTTTAGGTTAAAAATTGATTTAGTATTTAACCCAATTTTGATGCCCCATTTATTTCACGCCCACTTATAATGAAACTTCATTAGATGTTGGATGCAATCAAATGTTCTAAAACAAAGGTGTCAATAAACACAAATGTAGAAGCATCACTAGAATCGAGATTCATGTACTGCAAAAAATAGCACAGAAAGAGACAATTACTACCCAAAAAAAAGCAAAATTTTTGTGGCTGGTTTCATACAAACAAATGTACACAGATATGAGAGAGATTTTGGTTCACTAACAATATAGAAGTCAAAATTGTGATGTACAAATCAAGAGCAACTCTAATTTTCAATTATACCCGAGGATGGATGAGAAAACTAAGAATCTCATAATATAAATATTACATTACACAATTCTTCCTTCTTAACCGCATCATCGAAAATAATAATTCTCCAAAACCCTAACAAACAAAAGGGATTGACTCAAACACAAGATGACTACCTCCTCTCATAGTTGTTGGTCCCTTTTCAAGAAACCCAAGAAGGAAAGTGCACAACCAAAGCCTTTCACAATATTACCAATTCACAAAGATCAAGATGTTAAAGACACGACTCTCGAGTACAACGTGTGGATTGAATTGGAACTAATACATTGTCCATATGCACACAAAATTCTGATCCTGATCAAGTATTCAAATCCCGATTATATTTGCTTAATCACATGCAAGCTCAATAGAAAAACCATATTCAGGCAAAATTCTATTTCCTGCATGGAGGAGTACTTTAGGAATATGCTTTAATAAGTATTTATTTAATTAATAATTCTTCTCCTTGACTAGATATGGTAGAAAAATTATAATCCCTCTACATCTCCTCTTTAAGACAAACATATTGAGTTTCTAAAGCCCCAAAAGAATTAGCACTACGCAATCTTAGGCCCCAACACCTGAACTAAACACTTACAAGAGATCTTCATATTGTAATATTGTTGTGGGCTCCGAAAATTTGCGCCCCGGCTTCGCCTACTTTCGGGGAAGTTTAAACAGATTAAGTTCTAGGATAAATTTTCATAAGGAAGATTGGATTGTGAATAAGACACACGCAGAGATTTCACCCTAATTTTGTGAGAACTTTATAATCTAAGTTCAGGTTTCCTATAAGTGCAAGCCCCTATAGTTAATTATCCCTCCTGATAACAAGAGAGAACGTTCGATTAAGGCTAGTCATCAAACATATACATAATATATGTCGTATAGTAGCAGCATGTTTTTAGGTATTTGGAACTTAACATTTAAAATTGAAAATTTACCACTTTGCACTTAAAACTAGATAGTGGGGAGAGCAATGATAGACCCGATCAAGATCTCATGATTTTGTCATCCCCTATCTGTGGGCTCCGAAAATTTCCTATTTTTAGGATATGTGATCCCGGGGGAATTTTCAGAAGGCAGATTGGGTTTGTTGATAAGATACTACCCAGAGATTTCGCCCTCATTTGGTGAGGACTTTTTGATCTGAGTTCTGGTTTCCTATAGGCGCAAGCCCCTATAGTTAATTACCCCTCCCAATAATAGGAGAGAACTTTCGATTAAGGCTAGTCGTAAAAGAGGTCGAATAGGTTATAAACCTATCGTATAATAGCAATAATTTTAGGGTTTAAAATTTGAATTTGGAAGTTTGAAATTTAGAATTTATCACCACAAATTTAAAACTGGTGGTGGGGGGAATGAAGACGAGCCCGATCAAGATCCCATGGTTCCGTCGTCCCGGGCTGTCATGATCCCTGGTCTACTTAGTCAGAGGAGGTAGTCGACCCAACCTGACACAAGGTACCTTGTCGGCAGCCATGGGTTGCTTCGTCCAAGGATACCTTGTAGACCTGGGTTGGTGTTTATCTAAGGGGATATATCTGAATCCACCTTAGCTAACATAAGGCTTTATGCCTATTGGATATACCCTATGATCCATCGCTCAAGGGTTTGACGCCTTTAGGGAACATACGGGCTTTGGCCGTGATCGTAATATAATGGTGCCATTTTGCGGCAAAACCACCCGATCAGAGGGCACGTGCCACGTCCCTGTTGGCAAGAGACTGTTTGAGGATGAATCAAAGTGATACACCCGACATGCATTCGCTCTTTGTGAGCTGAGGTTAATTTCAAATTTATCACCCCCGACAAACGGTTGCGGGAGGTGGATGATTTTTAGTTTTAAGTTTTTTAGACGATTGATTTTATTTCAGAGATTTAGACTTTTATTGGATTTGAGATTTGACCCCTCCGGTTGAGATTTCTAGTCAACGCGGCCATCATCGGGGTGACATTAAGGTCACATATATTTTCGTAGAATTTTGGGAGGCATTTTGTACTTCAAGTTATGTCAACTCCGGTCCTTTCAAGGAGGAGGATGAAACTTGAATATTTGGCCCGCGCAGCATTCTCAAATCGTCGGATTTGGGACTCATATATGACGATTGGAGCACATGCGGGTAATATCATTTGACCCTGCGCAGCATTCTCGACTATTTGTGTTTGTAAATTTAATAGGTCTGTCGGAGCACATGCAGGGGTTATTTAATTTAATGGATCATATTTAATACATAATGGGGGCATTTTAAAATATTTAAACATGATCCATTATGCGAGAGCAATTTTATTTAGAAAATGCCCAAGATTTCACTTAAGGGCCTACGAACGCCTTCTGTCCGCTTACACACATGTTGCGGATCCGGTGGCGTTGTTCTAATTCAGGTTTCATTTATAGCACATAGAAGATATCCCTTTGTTGTTAATATCCCACTCAACATAGCTTACAAAAAATGCTTGTTAAATGGATAGTAGGAGATCATGCTAGTATTCGTAGGAGAATTATCTTGCTCGCTAGAATTTCTCTTATTCTTTCCCGTAGGAGATTGTGTCTTTGCTTGTAGGTTAGTCATTGTGGGCACTACGAATTCCCTATTCATGCTCATAGGTGAATTGTAGCATACTTGTAGTGGGTATTATAAATCATCCACTCACATTTATAGGTAAATTATAATATGCCACTCACAAGTCTGCTAATATTGCTCATATAATAACAAAGCGAATTATATTCATTACAAATCATTCGCTGTTAAAGGCGACCTAGATAATTTCTCAATTTATTTGATTATAAGGTCTTTATGAGAATAATCAATTTTTTCAAATCATCAAATTGTGATTTCTCTTAATTGTTAAACGCACTTATGTATTGCTCATTAAAGTTTTCTATAACTCTTATGATCTCTTCAAATGCATGGATGATTAGGTCCCTCTGCAAAACTACAAGATTTGGGAAGGCTTTGTTCGGTTCTACATAGACTTGGAGAGGTACCAAGTTTTAACATATATTCATCTATAGAAAGAAAATATATGCCTGTATTCACATAGCATGAGATTTCCCAAAGAACTTTAATAAGAGAATTAGACCATTCAAAACAAAATTGTTTTAAGAAGAGCATTGCCGGATAAGGATTCTTCTATTAGTACTAATTTGCATTTCATTTAGACCTCGTAATTTTGCAATTTACAATTTTAGTTTAAATATTACATCATACTCATTGTATAATGTTTCGATTTAGGTCTAATTCAGGTATCTTATGTTGATTGACTTGAGTCCAAATATGAGTTCGATTCAAGTTTAAGTCCAATTCGAATTTAAATCCAATATTATTTGATCGAATTTTATTTAAAATTGATTTTAAAATTGATTTTGAAATTTGAATTATATTCAAATCAATTTTCAAATTTTTAGTCTAAGTCCTTTGTTGTTCACTAAAAATTTCGGCAGCCTCCCGGCGTCGCCTCCCCACCGAGGGAGAAATCGGGACGGCACTGCCGTAGTTTCTTCCTATCCGGACCTAAGGTCGACGGCGTAGGGGCTTCGAATTTAAACCATCTCACCAGGATCTAAGATCGACTGGATGAGGTCTTCAATTTGGAACCATCCCGGCCGGATCTAAGATGCGACGGCCGGGGTCTTCTACACCTGTTGAAATCCTCACATATCTTTCCACATTTATCTCTCTTTTTTTTTTTTTTTAAAATAATATATATTTATATATATTATATTATATTATAATATAAAATTTATATTATAATCTAATATAACATAATATAATATATATATATATATATATATATTATTATATGTATATTATAATAAATAATATTATATTATATATAATACATTATATAAATAATATATTATATATAATATAACAGAGGGGAAGAGAGTGAGATCGGGAGAGAGCCCGATCGAGCGGCTCGGGCAAGGATCGGAGGCACGCACGGAGACGGCGGAAGCGGCGGCTGGCCTGTCCGGAGGCAGGCGGGTCCGGCGGCGAGTCCTTGGTCGGCGGCAGGCAGGTCGGTCGGTCCTTGGTTGGATCCGACTGATGTAGGCTAGGGCACGGCGGAGTCGGCGTCGGCAGCGGCTTGTCTGGCCGGAGGTAGGGAGGTCCGGCGTCGGCAGGCGGAGGAGAGCTCTGCTGCGGCGGCGAGTTCGAAAGGACGGCGGGATGACGGGCTGGAGTCGACGTCGGCAGTCGGTCGGCGGCTGCAGGCGATCGATTTGCTTGACGGAGATAGAGAGCACAGGTATGCTTCCTAAATCCTTCCTCTTCTCTGTCTTTCTGAGAGCGTGAGTGTGCGTGAGTATGCGTGAGAACCGAATGAGAGGAAGGAGGTTTTTGTGTTGTGAGTGAGGCGGTTGTTGAATCGTCGTGTCCGATCGGGTATGTCGGTGATTTCGGTCGGTTGAGTCGCGCACTGACGTGGAGTCGGTCGTATGCTACGGTTATAGTCAACAAATGCCCCCCAACAAATATGATATGCACTCTATAGCAGATCATGTTTGTTGTAAACTGGTTGACCCTATAGATCTCTAAAACTAAATTTTAGATGTCATATAGAGAGTCTTTTAGATATCCCTGATTTATCTTCCCGATTTGTCAGGAATTAACATTTCTTCTGCCCTAGCTTTGTGCTTTCATGAGCTTGATGAAGAATCTATATTGACGACCTAAATTCTTTAGGATGATGTTAGGTCAGTGATAAATAGTCATCTGTCCAAAGCTTTTTGCATGACGGACTTTGATGATGACAATATTCCTTTAGTTCAGCCTATAGCTTTATAAGAACTGCGGGATAACTTCTTCGGTCCTAAGCTTCGTGCTTTTTCGAACATGTTGAAGAAGTGAAGCTCCTTCGATCTTAGCTTGGTGCTTGATAGATTTATTGAAGGATTATGCTTCTAAATTTGAAAAGAATTTTTATTGTGGCTTGGTGCCTTTGACTTGACTGAGCATTTTCTGAATTTTGCCTCAATCCATTTGTTAGTTGAGAAAATCTTTTGAATCTGAACTGGTTCGATTCGTTAAATTTGATAAATATCAAACTTTATAGTATTTGTCTTCGGGCTAGCGAAACAGGTGCTTTCCTACCACGGCCTCTTATCACGGCTTGTTGAGTAAGTAAAGCTATCAGTGGCTCGGCCGCATATAGGCTTATTGAGACTGATATTATATCTGTTTGAGCACTGGACTTGTACTATGACAGTTCATACTTGTCGAATTTGATTTGTTGAAGTTGTCAGATCAAAATTTCTTCTCAATCTGGACTTCGAGATTTTGGCAAAAATTTTTGCGATGATTTTATATTTTCCTGCTTGAAGGCATCAGCTTCTGCCCCGTATTTATGCTGTGATAGCTTCATGAATAATTTTAAATATTTATTTGGAGTTCGATGATAACCCAAATAAATATTTAAAATGCCCCCTGTCTTAAAGGGAAATTTCATCCGTCATCAGATTTTTGACATTTTTAAACTTAAAAATGCCCCCTGTCTTGTGGGAGAATTTCTAAGACATCTTAGAAATATTTTCTTTATTTATAAGAGAATAATCTTCAGCTTGTTTTTCTTAAGAATGATACTTCTTCAAGTATCTCTCATTAATCGGGGGCATAGGTCGTCGACCTTCTAAATCAATAAGTTGATATGCTCCACCTTGGTACACCTTCTCGATGACAAAAGGACCTTCCCAATTTGGTTCAAATTTTCCACCAATCCTTCGGTGTGGGATAATGGGTCTTCTCAGCACTAGGATCAATTCTCCTTCTTGAAATGCTCGAGGTCGTACCATACGGTCAAAAGATTTCACCATTCTTGCTCGATAAATCTCTAGATTTTGTTGAGCCTGGAGTCGGACTTCATCCAACGCATCAAGCTCTTCCATTCGTAGGCGAGCATTTTGTTCTTCTGTGAGATCATACTGAATAGCTACCCGAAGTGACGGCAGTTCAACTTCAAGTGGCAGTACAGCTTCAGCTCCAAACACCAGTGCATAAGGAGTTGCTTTCGTTGGTGTCTTGTATGTAGTACGATATGCCCATAATGCTTCTGCTAACTTAGTATGCCATTCTCTTTTATTCTTAGTAAGAATTTTTCTTAGCAGCTTAACGAGTGTTTTATTGAAGGCTTCTGCTAATCCATTTGCCCTTGGATTATAAATTGATGAATATCGCCAATCAATTTTATGCCGCTCAATAAATTTGTAAATTTTGATATTTTTAAAAGCTGAACCGTTGTCTGAGATTATGCGACGGGGTACACCAAATCTGTAGACAACGTTATGAGTAAAGAAGTTGATCACATGATGTGCAGTGACTTCTTTGAATGGAACTGCTTCAGCCCATTTAGAAAAATAGTCTGTTGCCGCTAATATGAAGCGATGCCCAACAGATGATGGTGGATCAATTAGCCCTATTACATCTGTCCCCCAGCATTCAAATGGCCAGGATGCTATAGTGGGATGTAAAGGATTTGGAGGTTGATGTATGATATTGCCATGAATTTGGCATTCATGACATATATCTGCATGATTTGTACAATCTTTTACCATTGATGGCCAGTAATAACCCATCCTTTTAACTTTAATGGCCATTTTAGGACCTGATTGATGTGCACCACATAGTCCTTCATGAACTTCAGAAATAACTTTATCAGCTTCATCTTTCCCTAAGCATCGTAGCCACATTTGTTCAAATGACCTTCGATACAGCGTATTGTTGACAAACGCATATCGCAATGCTCTCTTCTTGATTTGTGTAGCTAATGATTTATCTGCGGGAAGTTTGTTTTCTCTGAAGTAGTCGATGAAAGGCTGCCTCCAGTCATTCTGCTCTTCAACTTCTAGGCATTCAAGCCATGATTCAGAGGCTCTACCAAATTTTCTTCCTGTAAACATCTGAGGTTTATCTTGTTGATTTTCAGAAATAATTTGTTGGGGAGATTGAGGAATAACCGAAGTTATATCCTCCTGACTTGGATTTGATGACCCCTCTTCCTGCGGGGAATACAGAATTGCTGGCTCTAGTACTCGTCGTGTATTAACACTGATTAGTACCGGCTCGTCATTCATGCTCGCCATTTCTTTAGCAAGTTTTGCTAAAGAATCTGCTTTACTGTTATGAGCTCGAGATACTTGAATTAATGTGACATTTGTAATTTGCTTCATGAGCTCGAGAACTCGCCTATGATAGTGAATCAATCCGATTCTGCTAATTTTATAAATACCCATTACTTGATTTATAATGAGTTGAGAATCACCAAAAACTTTAAGATTTTGAATTTCCATTGAAATAGCGATCTCAAGACCCGCTATTAAAGCTTCATATTCTGCTTCATTGTTAATTCTGGGTTCGGTTAAACTAAATGAGAATCTCATTATCCCTCCATTTGGTGCTATGAAAATAAGACCGATACCCGCTCGAGCTTTGGAGAGGTTTGGTGGTTGGGCAGGTTTAATTGATGATGCACCATCAAAATACATTTCCCATACTTGTGATTTCTCTTCTTCTAGAACAACCAGAATTTGTTCATCAGGCAGATCGTCATTGAGCGGAGAGTCTGCAGGAACGGCATGTGCGGCAAGAAAATCTGCTAAAACTTGCCCTTTCACTGCTTTTTGAGGGACATATGTGATATCAAACTGCAGAAGTATTACTGCCCACCTGGCTAGGCGACCTGTCAACGCTGGTCTTGTCATCAAGAATTTCAGCGGATCGATCTTTGATATCAGTGTAATTTTATGAGACAACATATAATGGCGGAGCTTTTGGACTGCAAAAATTAACGCCAGACAGTGTTTCTCAATTGGAGAGTAGCGTATTTCTGCTCCTATCAATCTTCGACTGATATAGTATAGTGCATTTTCTTTGCCTTCTTCATTGTGCTGAGCTAACAACGCTCCAAGGGACTCTTCCAACGCTGCGGTGTATAGAATAAGAGGCTTCCCTGAAATTGGTGCTGCAAGGATGGGTGAGCTCAGAAGATATCTCTTAATACTGTCAAAAGCTTCTTGGCATTCATCATCCCATTTAAAACGAACGTCTTTCTTCATCAGCTTTGCAAATGGTTGACATCTGCCTGATAAATTTGAAATGAACCGTCGTATAAATGCAAGTTGTCCTTGTAAAGAACGAAGTTGACGGAGACTTTTCGGAGGCGGCATTTCTATGATTGCCTTAACTTTGTTAGGATCTACTTCAATTCCTCTGTGTCGTACAACGTACCCAAGGAATTTTCCTGAAGAAACTCCAAAAGCACATTTGAGTGGATTCATTTTGAGATTGAATTTTCTGATTCTTTCGAATACAATTCTCAAATCTTGAAGGTGATCTTTTTGATCTATGCTTTTTACAACAAGATCATCTACATAACATTCAACTTTCTGGTGGATAAGCTCATCAAATATATGCGTCATAGCTCTTTGGTATGTAGCTCCAGCATTCTTCAAACCGAAAGGCATGACTGTGTAGCAAAATATACCGATAGGAGTTCTGAAAGATGTGTGCTTTTCATCTTCAGGTGCCATTTTGATTTGGTTATATCCCGACGACCCATCCATAAATGAAAATATATCATAATTGGATGTATTGTCAACCAACAGTTCTGATATTGGAAGTGGGAAGTCGTCTTTTGGACACGCCTTGTTAAGATCTCGAAAATCGATGCATATGCGAATTTGTCCATTCTTCTTTTTCACAGGGACAATGTTGGCGATCCAATCAGCATATTTTTCTTCTCGAATGAAACCTGCTTCGATGAGCTTCTTGGTTTCTGCAATCACTTGTTCTTCGATCTCCAATCTCATTCGTCTTGGAGCTTGCTTTACAGGTACTGCACCTGGTTTGATTGCTAATTTGTGAACAGCTATGTCAGGGGATAAGCCTGGCATTTCATCGTATGTCCAAGCAAAGCAGTCCCTGAATTCACTGAGTAATGCTTTCATCTTTTCAACTTTATTCTTGGAGAGAAGTGCACTAATAAAGGTCGGGCGAGGGTCTTCATCAGTTCCCAAATTTATTTCCCTCAACTCATCCATGGTAGCGGCCTGTCCACCATCTTCAAGTTCTTCTGGTGCAGATTTAGCTTCCACATCTTTCTCTTCATTTATATCCATATTTTCATCAATTGGATATTTGTCATTTATCGCATAACATACATCTCGTTCAGTATATTTTGCTTCCACAAATCCCAAGCCTTTTGTATCACGATTACCCATTTTTGATAATTCATGACACCACATTCTTTGAAAGAAACGTGCTCGTCGTCGAGTGACCATATTATGAATTCCAGATTTTTCTATCATTTGCTGAATTCTTTTGGGACAATATCTAGGCATCTCTGTAGGAATTATCTCTTCATCTTCATCGAAATTTCCAAGCTCATTGATATTATCTTCTTGATACTCTCCAAATTTGTAAAATAAACTTCCCGGTCCACTACTTCCACGTAGGGGAGGTACATAAAATGTTTTCAGCTCTTCAAAACTATGAACCTCAAGGGATACGATTTCTCTAAAATGTTGTGGAGGGATTAGTGTAACCACAAAAGTATTCTCCCTTGGCTTTTCTTTAATCAAAGGCTTGTGGATTTCAAATACATCATCATCTTCCTCTGTGTCACTTCCCAAATGGAGTATAACTTTATTTGATCTAGACATTGTATTAGTCTTTTTAGGAAGATTTGGTATCACGCTCTTTCTTCCTATAAGCTTTTCTTCAACTTCTTTGAACTGTTTTGTACTCCTTGTAGTAGATGCTTTACTTGCAGAAAATTTTATCGGCTTTACTTTATTTGGAATAAAGTATTTTGCATCATCATAAATTTTTACTTCGTGGACTGCGAAGGGTTGTATATCTCCAGAAATTCTGAACTCTTCCCCATCCTTTAGATATTTCATGCATTGGTGCATAGTTGATGGAATAAGACCATTCTCATGGAGCCAAGGTCTACCCAAGAGTGCCTTGAATGAAGTGTCCGCATCGATAATATGAAATTTGGCTTCTGTGTACAGTTCTCCAAATTTCAGTGGAAGAACAAACGAACCTACAGTTTTTTGTCCTTTCTCGTTAAAGCCGTGCACCATAAGTTTATCTGACCCTAGATGTTGAATATCTAGAGATAATGATCTCAATGTGCGCAAGCTCATAAGGTTTATTGAAGACCCAGGGTCAATCAGGATTCGTCTTATTATGATGCCATCACTTTCTGCCGTGACATATAAAGGACGATTATGTTCTGTAGTCCCCAACATGAGATCTTCTTCAGAGAATGTAATAACAGGTTCATTTCTGGCATGAAGAACTTCGCTCAAACATCTTTCTGCAAAGTATGCTTCATATCTCTCTGGATTTTTGAGAGCCTGTATCAAGGTTTCTCGAAGATCTTTTGACATTAGAAGAGCTTCATAGATGCTGAGCTGTGCTGGGATTTTCCTCAAATGGGAAATGATATTATACTCTATCCCTTTATTTGTATCACATTTCTTCTTATGATCTTTAGAGATGATTTCTTCGTTGATAATTATATATTTTCCCTTGTCTTTGCTTGATAACCCCTTTTTTAGCGGCGGCGGTTGCAGTACTTTACCGCTTCTTAACTGTACTTGAGCCACTTCATTCGATTCAACATCATCTGATAAAGTTTTTGTTGAATATTCAGAGTCTTCATTTAGCTTCACATGCTCCATTCGTGAAGCTATTTGCTGATCTGACTCATCTTCACTTGGAAAACACAGTTCTTCTTCTGAGTTATAATTTGTATGTAGTACCATCAGACATGACTCAGACGCCATTTTATCAGTCATTTTTATGGGAGATATTGTTATCTGACCCCTATCATGATCTTTTACAGAATCTTTTTGACCTATATTTGATGTCACTGAGATGACTCGACATGTCTCTACATGGAGTTGATCTTCATCTTCTTGTTCATCATCTTCCACTTCTGATTGGTCTATTTGAAGCTTGGACATAAAATCCGCAAGTGTTATAGGTCGCCTCGATGGTTGATGATAATCCTCCAAATTGTTGATAATTTTTTGAAGTGTTGTTGTTTTCTTCTTCTGCTTGATGCGTTTATTTGAGTTATTGGATTTCTTGGAGGATGTTTTATAGAACCGCTTCATATTAGGACGTCTCCGAGCTAATGACCTGGAAGTGGATGCACCAGAATTTGGATTTCCTTTTAATTCAAGCACTGGTTCTGTAGAGGATTTCCATTTGATGCTGGGAATTCCTTCCAGTTGTTTGATCATCTTTATTGTCTTCTTGGAGATTGCGGTCTGCCATTCATCTTTTTCTGGCATTATTTTTCCTTTAATTTTATCTCCTTCCTTAATCAGAGGTATAGGAGAAGACATAATCACCTTTACAGACTCATTCTTTGGGTGAACTAAAACGCTATTTGATAGCGTGAATTCACCATTTATGTACTTCCTTTCAAGCCAATCTTTGAAGACATAACAATCTTCAATAGGGTGACTGATAACTCGGTGATATGGGCAATAACTTGGATCATCTTTTTGATCAGCTTCTTCGGGTCTTTTACACTCCGGTAATTCAAGACCAGCTTTAAGCGCTTGTTTGAATAGCTTTGCCACACTTTCCCTTTTAAAAGAATATTCTCTATTCATTTTCTCTTTAAGGGATGTGATTCGATCACCAGTTCTTGGCTTCGAACGTTCTCCTCCATTACGGAAAGTTTGAGATCTATTATTTCCTCCCAAAATTAGTTTTGGCTGGGGTTTATTGTACTGCTTCCCATTATCATCTTTAGGAGTAGATTGTTTCTCTTTGTCAATCCTTAAAGATGATGTGGAATAGATTTCATCTCTCCTATTATCCACAGCTTTATTCTTTCGGGGTTTATCTGAATGATATTCAGACTTAGACAAGTTCAATTTTTCGAATTTAGCTACTCTGTCTAGTAGCTCTTGATAAGTGCTGATGGAGGCCATGCATAAAAATGGTAACATCTTATCATCGATGTTTCCCATTAGCAGTTGAACGGCATGCTCCTCTTCCAATTGTTGTTCGCATTTCATACTCATGTTGCGCCAGCGGGTGATGTACTTTGTCACCGACTCGCCCTTTTTTCGTTTCTCTAAGGCAAGGTCAGCGATAGTAGTCTTCTCGGTAGCACTAGCGAACCTTTTCACGAACATATTTTCTAATTCTGCAAATGTCTTAACAGAATCATTAGGAAGCTCGGTGTACCATTCAAAAGCAGTCGCAGTCAAACTACTAATGAATTGGCGGAAGAGTAGAGCATCAACACCCCCAGTATTTCCACAGGTTGCTTTAAACTGAGCCAAGTGTTGTTTTGGATTGCCGGTGCCATTAAAAGTGTTGAACTTAGGCACTGAGTAACCCTTAGGATATGGCACCTGATCATACTCGGCTGGATACGGGCGACCCTTGCTCACAAATTTCTCAACATGTTCTGAGGCAATGACAGCTTTAATCTTTTCATTGATGATTGATTCTAGCTGTGGAGTCATCATCGGCTCAGATGCGCTTGTGATATTTTGATGAGTTTGTGGATGAACAGGTTGATCAGCCTCATTTTTTTCTTCATTTCTTGCTCGTATTCTGGACACTTGGGGTATTGGGTCCATTGGAAGATTAGTAGGAATACTACTTGATATCTGCTGATGGACTGGCTGGTTTGTTATCTGATGATCAATTGGTTGAGCAAGTGCAGGAGTAATAGTGATGTTCTTTTGCATTAACTGCATCATCGCAGTCATCTGTGCCATCATTTCTGTCATTTTGCTATTTAGCTCTGATATCTCTTTATCCTTCTCTTTCATTTGAAATTTCAAACGCCTTTGTGTTTGTGCTAGTGTCTCAGCAAGCACTTCTTCTTCTTGATCATCATTCGGCTCATCACCTGAAGGGACTTCTTCTTCTTCTAACTGCTCGTACTGAGCTTGATCATCTTGAGATGTTGTTTTAGAAGAAGTGGGCACTGCTTCGTTGCGTCGTCTATAGCCACGTGTTTGATGTGGCTCATCACCGTGTCCCACCATATAGACTACCTCAACCTCCATGGTGTCTTCATCCTTATCATTTTCTTGTACTCGAATTTCAGAACGACGTTTCCAGTAGATTTCTGGCTCCCCATGCGGTATAGGAACTTCTTCAATTGAAGGAGTAAGATCAAAGTTGACCTTTTTGTGAGAGGATAAGGTTGATTGGCAATAGGATTCCTTGGAAGATTTTTCAAGGTGTCGACTATTGCGAATGTCATGAATAGGAACCTTTTCCTTAGGTACCCATTGTTGACGATTTTTATGAAAGGCGGATCTCTGGGAGGCTGCACCAGATGTCACGCCCAGATCAGTTCCTCTTTCTCTTTTATCTTCTCTGCGAGGCTTTGGCCTCCAGATTTCTTTTCCTTTTTGCTGGGACCTTTCGACGACGGATCCCTGAACCCGAAGTTCAGGTGTCACGCCCCGATGCTCACCACGAGAGGAATAGTTTCTTTCTTTTCTCTCTGCCGCAAGGGATAGGCGTTCCCTTGGCGGAGTTCTTTTTGCTTCAATTATCAAGGGCTGCTGATATCTCCTCTTCTTCAGACCTTTCTCTTTCACAATCTTTAGAACTCGATATACTCGAGCTGAGAGAGTCTCGGGTTCTTTCTTCCTTGGAGGGATTAGAGCTTCAGGCCGTTGATCCCAGAAAGATTTCTTTAGCTCCCCAGTAGAGCTATTTCTCTTAACCCATTTCAAATTTGTAAACCCATTCCGGGTTGGAATGGTAGCTTCAGGTTCTTGGGCTGGTAGGTTAGAGGGATGAGTTGGCACCAGTTGCTGCTGAGCTCGGAGTTCAGCATTTTTCTTCCTTATCTGCCTCCTTGTGAGCCTTCCTCCAGATGAGGAGGCTTCAGCATCGTAATTTCCAGGTGCAGATAACCTGGTCGGCAGAGTGGTACCCCTGGCAGGTATCACAGATATTCTTCCTCCAACTACAACTCTCTCAGTGGCTGAGGCCTTGGGCTGTGATAGCCTTTCAAATACTGAGGTCCTATTTTGTTGAACTGCCTTTGCAGTAGCAGTTCTACCAGCTCCTGGTTGTTGCACGGAATAAGCACGTCGTGCATTAGTGTCAGCAGAATTAGGCCCCGCAGGATGGCCTTGAACAGTCAAGCCTTGAATAGGTACAGCGGCAGCCTTTGCAGTAGCTGCAGAAAACTCTAAGCTACCAAACCGGATGGTGGCTTCAGAATTTCCAGTGTTGATGACAGCATTAGCTAGCTGAATGCTAGCACCTCGTCCCAGTTGGACGGTGAAGGGTGTATTCTGTAGTTCCATTCTGCACAATTGAAAGGAAAGGGTTAGTATGCAGAATTGATACATTACCCTACACTTTCAAAGTGCAAAGACTAGACAGAATAAAAAAATATACGTATAAAATCGTATTTGATTGCATATTTTTAAACCCTAAATTTAATGAACTTATTAGAATTTTAATAATTTTATTGCTATTATATTTTGTATATAACTAGCCAAAGATGGAAAGAGAAACCATCCCCAGCGGAGTCGCCAGAAATCTGTGGGCTCCGAAAATTTCCTATTTTTAGGATATGTGATCCCGGGGGAATTTTCAGAAGGCAGATTGGGTTTGTTGATAAGATACTACCCAGAGATTTCGCCCTCATTTGGTGAGGACTTTTTGATCTGAGTTCTGGTTTCCTATAGGCGCAAGCCCCTATAGTTAATTACCCCTCCCAATAATAGGAGAGAACTTTCGATTAAGGCTAGTCGTAAAAGAGGTCGAATAGGTTATAAACCTATCGTATAATAGCAATAATTTTAGGGTTTAAAATTTGAATTTGGAAGTTTGAAATTTAGAATTTATCACCACAAATTTAAAACTGGTGGTGGGGGGAATGAAGACGAGCCCGATCAAGATCCCATGGTTCCGTCGTCCCGGGCTGTCATGATCCCTGGTCTACTTAGTCAGAGGAGGTAGTCGACCCAACCTGACACAAGGTACCTTGTCGGCAGCCATGGGTTGCTTCGTCCAAGGATACCTTGTAGACCTGGGTTGGTGTTTATCTAAGGGGATATATCTGAATCCACCTTAGCTAACATAAGGCTTTATGCCTATTGGATATACCCTATGATCCATCGCTCAAGGGTTTGACGCCTTTAGGGAACATACGGGCTTTGGCCGTGATCGTAATATAATGGTGCCATTTTGCGGCAAAACCACCCGATCAGAGGGCACGTGCCACGTCCCTGTTGGCAAGAGACTGTTTGAGGATGAATCAAAGTGATACACCCGACATGCATTCGCTCTTTGTGAGCTGAGGTTAATTTCAAATTTATCACCCCCGACAAACGGTTGCGGGAGGTGGATGATTTTTAGTTTTAAGTTTTTTAGACGATTGATTTTATTTCAGAGATTTAGACTTTTATTGGATTTGAGATTTGACCCCTCCGGTTGAGATTTCTAGTCAACGCGGCCATCATCGGGGTGACATTAAGGTCACATATATTTTCGTAGAATTTTGGGAGGCATTTTGTACTTCAAGTTATGTCAACTCCGGTCCTTTCAAGGAGGAGGATGAAACTTGAATATTTGGCCCGCGCAGCATTCTCAAATCGTCGGATTTGGGACTCAGATATGACGATTGGAGCACATGCGGGTAATATCATTTGACCCTGCGCAGCATTCTCGACTATTTGTGTTTGTAAATTTAATAGGTCTGTCGGAGCACATGCAGGGGTTATTTAATTTAATGGATCATATTTAATACATAATGGGGGCATTTTAAAATATTTAAACATGATCCATTATGCGAGAGCAATTTTATTTAGAAAATGCCCAAGATTTCACTTAAGGGCCTACGAACGCCTTCTGTCCGCTTACACACATGTTGCGGATCCGGTGGCGTTGTTCTAATTCAGGTTTCATTTATAGCACATAGAAGATATCCCTTTGTTGTTAATATCCCACTCAACATAGCTTACAAAAAATGCTTGTTAAATGGATAGTAGGAGATCATGCTAGTATTCGTAGGAGAATTATCTTGCTCGCTAGAATTTCTCTTATTCTTTCCCGTAGGAGATTGTGTCTTTGCTTGTAGGTTAGTCATTGTGGGCACTACGAATTCCCTATTCATGCTCATAGGTGAATTGTAGCATACTTGTAGTGGGTATTATAAATCATCCACTCACATTTATAGGTAAATTATAATATGCCACTCACAAGTCTGCTAATATTGCTCATATAATAACAAAGCGAATTATATTCATTACAAATCATTCGCTGTTAAAGGCGACCTAGATAATTTCTCAATTTATTTGATTATAAGGTCTTTATGAGAATAATCAATTTTTTCAAATCATCAAATTGTGATTTCTCTTAATTGTTAAACGCACTTATGTATTGCTCATTAAAGTTTTCTATAACTCTTATGATCTCTTCAAATGCATGGATGATTAGGTCCCTCTGCAAAACTACAAGATTTGGGAAGGCTTTGTTCGGTTCTACATAGACTTGGAGAGGTACCAAGTTTTAACATATATTCATCTATAGAAAGAAAATATATGCCTGTATTCACATAGCATGAGATTTCCCAAAGAACTTTAATAAGAGAATTAGACCATTCAAAACAAAATTGTTTTAAGAAGAGCATTGCCGGATAAGGATTCTTCTATTAGTACTAATTTGCATTTCATTTAGACCTCGTAATTTTGCAATTTACAATTTTAGTTTAAATATTACATCATACTCATTGTATAATGTTTCGATTTAGGTCTAATTCAGGTATCTTATGTTGATTGACTTGAGTCCAAATATGAGTTCGATTCAAGTTTAAGTCCAATTCGAATTTAAATCCAATATTATTTGATCGAATTTTATTTAAAATTGATTTTAAAATTGATTTTGAAATTTGAATTATATTCAAATCGATTTTCAAATTTTTAGTCTAAGTCCTTTGTTGTTCACTGAAAATTTCGGCAGCCTCCCGGCGTCGCCTCCCCACCGAGGGAGAAATCGGGACGGCACTGCCGTAGTTTCTTCCTATCCGGACCTAAGGTCGACGGCGTAGGGGCTTCGAATTTAAACCATCTCACCAGGATCTAAGATCGACTGGATGAGGTCTTCAATTTGGAACCATCCCGGCCGGATCTAAGATGCGACGGCCGGGGTCTTCTACA
This sequence comes from Dendrobium nobile, assembly GCA_022539455.1. Classification (NCBI taxonomy): domain Eukaryota; kingdom Viridiplantae; phylum Streptophyta; class Magnoliopsida; order Asparagales; family Orchidaceae; genus Dendrobium; species Dendrobium nobile. The sequence goes on along the minus strand of CM039736.1, from coordinate 728,770 downwards.
CCTGTTGAAATCCTCACATATCTTTCCACATTTATCTCTCTTTTTTTTTTTTTAAAATAATATATATTTATATATATTATATTATATTATAATATAAAATTTATATTATAATCTAATATAACATAATATAATATATATATATATATTATTATATGTATATTATAATAAATAATATTATATTATATATAATACATTATATAAATAATATATTATATATAATATAACAGAGGGGAAGAGAGTGAGATCGGGAGAGAGCCCGATCGAGCGGCTCGGGCAAGGATCGGAGGCACGCACGGAGACGGCAGAAGCGGCGGCTGGCCTGGCCGGAGGCAGGCGGGTCCGGCGGCGAGTCCTTGGTCGGCGGCAGGCAGGTCGGTCGGTCCTTGGTTGGATCCGACTGATGGAGGCTAGGGCACGGCGGAGTCAGCGTCGGCAGCGGCTTGTCTGGCCGGAGGTAGGGAGGTCCGGCGTCGGCAGGCGGAGGAGAGCTCTGCTGCGGCGGCGAGTTCGGAAGGACGGCGGGATGACGGGCTGGAGTCGACGTCGGCAGTCGGTCGGCGGCTGCAGGCGATCGATTTGCTTGACGGAGATAGAGAGCACAGGTATGCTTCCTAAATCCTTCCTCTTCTCTGTCTTTCTGAGAGCGTGAGTGTGCGTGAGTATGCGTGAGAACCGAATGAGAGGAAGGAGGTTTTTGTGTTGTGAGTGAGGCGGTTGTTGAATCGTCGTGTCCGATCGGGTATGTCGGTGATTTCGGTCGGTTGAGTCGCGCACTGACGTGGAGTCGGTCGTATGCTACGGTTATAGTCAACACTATCATGGTCCCTAATCTACTTAGTCAAAGGAGGTAGTCGACCCAACCTGACAGAAGGATCCTTATGGACAACCATGGGTTGCTTCGTCCAAGGGTACCTTGTAAACTTAGGGTGAATATTGGTCAAAGGAGATAAATTTGAATCCATATTAGCTAATAGAGGGTTTTGTACCCTATCGATCAAATCTTGTTGATTCATCACTCAATGATTTAATGCCGTTGGGGAACATACTGATTTTGACCATGATCGTAATTTAATGGTATCATTTGGGGCAATGCCACCGGCTAGAGGACACATGCTACATCTTTACTGACAAGAGACAGATTGAAAATGAATCCTAGTAATATTCTCGACCAAACATTCACTTTTTTGTAAACTAAAGTGATTTTTGGATTTTCCCACCTTGACAAGTTGTTGCATAGGGTGGATGGGTATTTTTGTTTTTTAAGTATTTTGGTGATTTATTTCAATTTTAAATATTTTCGGTCTTGGTGATTTTCAAGTTTTGTATTTTCATGAGAATTTAGAGGCATTTTAAATATTTGTGGTCCCTCCGATTGAGATTTTCTGTTAACACAATCATCATCGGAATTTTTATGGCATTCTCATTTTGTTGGTCGAACCTTGCCGACTCTGTCTGCTTGCTGATAAAGGATCGGGTTCATTGTCGGTTTTATGTCTTTATTAGTGAATTACATTTGCTATAGACCTTGAAGGCCTAATATAAATGTATAAAATAAATATCATTGTGGACGTCGGGACCGTATATTTGTTTGATAGTTCAAGTCGTGTCGACTCCTATCTATTCATATAGAAGGATTGGGCTCGAACTTGATTCATTACTTTGACCCGCACATCATCCTCAGACGTCACGTGTGTACTTATAACACGCTCGTCAGACCCATGCAAGTGTAGGTATTTGCATGCATTTTGAATAAAGCATTTGAATGATGTATTTGCATAGCGATGGTATTTATGCAATATAATGGATATATGTGTTATATTTGTATGTGTGTGCATATATTGATATTGTGCATTTTGCGCACCGACTTAATGTCGCTTATTGATATTTGCATTCACTAAAAGTTCAATGTCGTTGTTTGATTTGATCTTGCGAACAAATGGAGTTTTAGAATTTCATCCGTATTTAGCTCCCTGTTTGTTTATTTATGATCGTTTGAGTGCTTTGAACCGTTATTTAGCATTTGCATTTTTAATTTCATTGTGTGTTTATTAGTTTATAGTTCGGTTTCCTGCTTATTATCTTGAGTTTTGTTCCCTGCAATTCATTTAAGTCTACTATGCTTTTGTTCAAATCAAGTCCCCTACTTACAAGAAATTTCAACAGACTCCAGACGTCTCCCCTATTTAGAGGATCTTTGGGGAGCTAGGCCTTCGCACCACGTTAAGAAAAGCGTATGACAGGTGTCGGGAAACACTACGGTTATAGTCTTCAATCCCACCACATTAAGAAAAACGTGTGTGGGCCTTCGAGGTACCTATTTGAAATGCACAATTTTTTCCCCACATGCATAAAAGCATATGACATGAGCTACGACTAGGTTGGATGCTCGGCCCAGGGAAGAGGGATCGGCTGCAGGTTTCGTCGAATGGGGAGGATCGGCACAGTAGTTCGGTACAGGTCTTCGATCGGCACAGTGAAGGTCGGGAAATAGGAGCTACGACTAGGTTGGATGCTCGGGCTCTATTCGTGAACACAGAGGAGGATGTGGTTATGGAGCAGGATCGAACAGCTCGAATGGTTGTGGAGTTCGGTCAATTTAAGCAGGGAACCGAAGGAACATGTGTGCTGGAAAGAACAAATTCGTGATTTTGAGCGTGGAGGAAGAAGCGAATGAAGTGAGGCTTCGTCCTCATTTTAACGACGCGAATAGGAGCGCGAAATGGAGAGGAAGTCACACATGCAAGGGATGGGAGACTAGATTCGACGTCGTTTGCAGGACTGCGGAATAGGACTGTAACAGCAACAGGATTTCCGCATGATATGCGTAGGGATTTTGATAGGGCACAGGTTTTTATTTTATTTTTATTTTTTATTTTTTTGGATTTGAGTTGAGGTCAACAAAAAAATTTAAATATTTGGGTTCCCTTCAAGGCCAAAGTATGTCGCTTATTCTTATTTTTAAGTAGATCAGATCCACTTTTCTCTCCAATAGATGTAAACTTAGCTCAAGCCAAATCACATAAATCATGGGGTATATCTAGCTGTATTTTCTCTCTTTTATTCCACTTTGTGATACATCATTATTATCCTAGTGATGTACACTGTTCTTCTTTTTTTTTTTTTTTGCAACATCATTATAACAACTAGAATAGTGATACACAGCCACCTCATCTCTATTGTCTTATATGAGAAACAAGTGTCGATTACAGCTTTCAACAAAATTGTCATATTGAGGTAGGGGATGTAATGATGCAACCTATGCAAATCTAAATGCGCGGATAGCAAGGGCGGTGATGATGAAATAGAATCAACAACAATAATTGATGCTAATGGTGGAAATCTTCCACCTTTTCTTAGCATGAAAGCATAATATGAAGATGTCATAAATACAAAATAAAAACCATCCCTCTTAAGAAATATTATTTGCAAATAAATAACCCAATCAGATTGCTTTAGTGATCCAAGCAATCGCTAACTGAGTTGCTTCATAATTCCTGCTTCATGACTGAGCCGATTCTTGATTCAATCGTGTCAAAATATTAAGTGAATCAAATATAGTTAGCTTTCTAACTCATATGTTAAAGGGTGTATATATAGTTGTACACCTTTTCTACAAAGCTGTAATTGATTAACATGTTTTATTTCTAAAAAGCATCTTCTAACATTTTTTTATACTAAGACATTTTGCTAAAAAAGTTGTCTAATTAAAGCACTTCTAAACCCATACATTTAAAATTTTCTTTCAACGAGAGTTTCAATGAAAGAGACTATAGGAGACTTCACTATGGAATTTTGTTTAGAACAGAACTATAAACCGTCAACAAGATCATAGCTTTGCATTTAAAGTAAAGCTAAACTAAATAATAGGATAGTCACCTGTAAACAAGCGCACGATACTCCCTACGTAAAAAGTTAAGGTGGTAGCGGGCACTGCTACTAATGCTCATATTGTAAGCCATATCAAAGTTGCATCTTACCCATTCTTGCACAGTTCCCTGAATCTCATTATTAAGTAAAAAGTGAGCATTAAGCAACGGCAGAGCCTCATCATTGAACACCCTTTAATATATGCCATCAATTATTTTGAAATTTATAGAGCACATACCTCCTTGATATGAAGAGCTTCTCTAACTGCGGGGTTATTTGCCCAGTAGTAAACCAGGTAATTAGCATAGTTCTACAAACATTAACAACATTGATAAACTTATTTCTGAATAACGTTAGAGAGTTTGGAAATACATAATCAAATTAATTAGTTACTTAACTGGGCAATTAGGAGTTAGAGCAGGTGGTGGGTTGTATAGTGCATCATACTTGCCTTCAAGAAGGTATGACCTCCTTAATGGTTTGAATAATCTCTTCTTCCATGGGTCGAAATCCATAGGGCATGCAGGATACAATATATTATCCATCGAAATTTCTTTCAAGAACTGGACAATGGCACTGATTGAGTTAATAAAAATTACAAAATCTATATAAATTGTAAAATTGGCTGAAGTAATTACATATAAATTTAATTATTAACTATTTCTAATACTTATTTTGATTCATTAAAGCAAATTAAATTACAAATTGATACGTCCTCAAAAACTTATCTTGATCGGGCATAAATCTCGACGCAAAATCAAGTTGGAAACTTTCTAAATTAAAATTGGGACCATCAGAATTTCAATTTCAGCAAACTTATAGCCGAACTGCACGTCTCGGAAATACGAACCCAACGACACCAAATTCGACTCAATCTGGGCCCAAATGGGTCCAAATCAAGGGTCCGAAGCACTGTTGGAAGGTTTGAAACACAATTTAGATTACCAAACGGTTTCCAAACATGACGTGCTTATAATCGAATCGAGCGGCTCGACGAGACAAATCCAACGAGATCAAGATAACTGAATTTCGACATCACTAAGACACTCAAATGTCCCTCAAACGGTCCATGATCAAGGGATTCAACATCGGCCGTCCATCCAACCACTCCTCATTTACCCTTGATTTCTCACCTATTTACGGGCCATGACACTCTAGAAATCTATAAATAGAACCCTCATTTCTCTTGAATGGGAGCTCCAAGCAAGAAGAGAAGAAGAGGAGAGAAGGAAGAAGAGAAGGAAGAAGCTCCTCCTCGAACACCGCCCTCACCTTCGCCGGACCACCGCCTGACGTCGTTCCTCCGCTGGACCACCACTTGAGGCCCTCACCTCCGCCAGTCCACCGCCTGACGTCGTTGCTTCGCCGTACCACCACTTGAGGCTCTGAGCTCCGCCGGACCACTACTTGAGGCCCTCACCTCTGCCGAACCACCACTGGAGGCCCTAACCTCTGGCGGAGCAACGACGTCACCGGACCACCACCTGATGTCGTTGCTCCGCCGGACCACCACTTGAGACCCTGAGCTCCACCGAACCACCACTTGAGGCCCTGAGCTCCGCTAGACCACCGTCTGACGTCATTGCTCCGTTGGACCACCACTTAAGGCTTCGGACTTCTGCCATACCACCACTTGAGGCCCGGACTGTGAAAACTGTTTTTCCTTCCATGTTCGTCCAGACGAAGTTGGATCGTCCGGGACGATTGGTACATGTTGTAAAGGAATTTCTGGACAGAGAAGTTTGTCCCAGGATGAATTGGGGTTCGCCTGGACGAAATTTTTCCAGAGAGCAACTCGTCCAGGTACGATTACTGTACACGTCTGAACGAATTTTGTCCAGAGGGCAAATCGTCCCGGGACGATTTGCGATCGTCCGGGATGATCTGATTGGATATATATGGAAATGAGATCTTTTGAAGAGAGAGAAAAGCTTAGGGGAGAGAAAAACCGAAGGAAAAAGAAGAAAAAATGATTTTTGGGCTACTTATGTCCGTTTCCGTCCGTAGCGATAGTTGGAAAAGTTGACCGACTCGAGGTAAGGCACATTCCGCCTTTCTCAATTTTCAGAAACGAGGATTTTGTCGACTTTTCTGTTTCGAATTTTATTTCCGTAAGCGAATAATTGATTCCGTTTTGCACTGATGAACTTTTTACCGCGTAACTTTTGATATATTTCTGAGATGATAATTGTGCACGTTTTGAGTATTTTCTGGAATATTTTTATCGGGTATTTTAAATTTTACGGAGTTTTGATCGAATAATAATTTATCTGGATGTCTAAATTTACTGTCTCAGTACAATAAAAGTCTTACAATGCTGTTTTGCACTATCTGTGGTAATTTAGTAAATTTCTGAATCTGTAAATTTTGTGTAAATTCCGTATACTATCGTTATGCCGCTGACAATTTTCTGACGAAATCTAATTTTCTGAATTAAATGTTTGATGTGCTGTGATATCCAAAAGGGAGTCATAAGGGGCCAGAATCCTTTGAGATTCTGTCAGTGTCAGGAAAATCTGAGAAATCTGAAAATAAGTTCTGTTTTGAAAATTCTATATATCTGTTATGTTGTTGTGCTATAAGTACAAAAGAAGATAATGTGGTAGCAGACGCTCTGAGCAGGAAGTCTTTTGGATTATCAGGTATTCACCTTACTTCTGATGAGTATCTGATACGAGATATAGAAAGATTACAGTTGGAGGTGATTTCCACTACTAGTCCGGATTCTGGTGTGTTGACTCTGATGAACATTCAGTCATCTTTGAAAGAAAGGGTCTATGAAGCCCAAAAGTCAGACGCTGACTTTTCAAAGCTGATTGTTCAGATTGAATCTGGTAAGAAACCTGAACTACGAATTTCTGATTATGGTGTTATTTTTTGTAAGAATAGGCTATGGATTCCTGTATCCGGAGATCTGAGGAAAGATATTCTGCACGAATCTCATTATTCATGCTATACCATTCTTCCAGGAAGTGGTAAGATGTACGGAGATATGAAAAGTTTATTTTTGTGGCCTGGAATGAAAAAGGATAAGCGAAGTTTGTTTTGAAATGTGAAGCCTGTCAGTTTGTGAAGGCAGAGCATCAGCGACCAGGAGGTCTTTTGCAGTCGTTGCCTATCCCTGAGTGGAAGTGGGAGGAGGTAACGATGGATTTTGCTATGGGTTTTCCTCGATCAAGGCAAGGACATGATGTCATTTTGGTAATTGTGAATCGATTAACGAAGTCTGCACATTTTCTTCCGATCAGACAGATGGATCCAGTGGATAAGTTAACTCAGATTTATGTTAAAGAAATTGTCCGATTACATGGTGTGCCAAAAGTGATTGTATCTGATCGAGATAGACGGTTTACTTCTAGAGTTCTAGATTTTGGAAGGGTATTCAGCAATGTATGGGAACGAATTTGCATTTCAGTATTGCTTTTCATCCGCAGACTGATGGACAGTCTGAGAGGACTATTTAAGTACTGGAAGATCTTCTAAGACTTTGTGTTCTGAATTTTTAGAGGTAGTTGGGAAGATCATATCTCACTGATAGAATTTGCTTATAATAATAGTTATTAGTCAAGTATTGGTATGGCACCTTACGAAGCTCTGTATGGCAGAAAATTTTGAACATCTTTGATTCTGACTGAGGTGGGAGATAGACAAGAAATGGGTTCAACTTTTGTGGATGAAACTGTTAAAAAAATCAATTTGATTAAGGAAAGATTGAAAGCTGCACAAGATCGACAACAGAAGTATTACAATCAGAAGCACAGGTTTGTTGAATTTCAAATTGGTGACTTTGTGTATGTCAAAGTCAGTCCGATGAAAGGTGTTAGCCGATTTGGAAGAACGAGCAAGCTCAGTCCAAGGTATGTCGGACCTTTTGAAATTCTCGAAAGGATTGAAAATACTACTTATAGGATGTTATTGCCTGATCAAATGTCTGATATACATAATGTTTTTCACGTATCTTCTTTGAGAAAGTGGATATCTGATTCTGAAAAGAAACTGTCTGCTGATGATGTGGAGATTCAGGAGAATCTGCAATAAAAGAAAGAGCCTGAACAGATTTTAGCTTATGATGTTTGCAAGTTAAGAAATAAACAGATTATGATGGTTAAAGTTCAGTGGAAACACAAAACAGCACGAGAGGCGACTTAGGAGAAAAAGTCGGATATGGGACAGTTATATCCGCACCTGTTCTGACTCAGTTTTGTTTTGGAAATGTCGAGAACGACATTTTTTTGAAGTTGGGGAGATTGTGAAAATTGTTTTTCCTTCCAGGTTCGTCCGGACGAAGTTGGATCGTCTGGGACGATCGATATAGGTTGTAAAGGAATTTTTGGACAGAGAAGTTCGTCCCAGGACGAACTGGGATTCGTCTGGACGAAATTTTTCCAGAGAGCAACTCGTCCAGGTACGATAATTGTACACGTCTGAACGAATATTGTCCAGAGGGCAAATCGTCCCGGGACGATTTGCAATCAACCAGGACGATCTGGTTGGATATATATGGAAATGAGATCTTTTGAAGAGAGAGAAAATCCCAGGAGAGAGAAAACTGAAGGAAAAAAAGAAGAAAAATTGATTTTTGGGCGACTTCTGTCCGTTTCCGTCCGTAGCGGTAGCTGGAAAAGTTGATCGACTCGAGGTAAGGCACATTCCATCTTTCTCAATTTTCAAAAACAAGGATTTTGTCGACTTTTCTGTTTCGAATTTTGTTTCCGTTAGCGAATAATTGATTCCGTTTTGCACTGATGAACTTTTTACCGCTTAACTTTTGATATGTTTCTGAGATGATAATTGTGCACGTTTTGAGTATTTTTTGGAATATTTTTACCGGGTATTTTGAATTCTATGGAGTTTTGATTGAATAACAATTTATCTGGATGTCTGAATTTACTGTCTCAGTACAATAAAAGTCTTACAATGATGTTTTGCACTATCTGTGGTAATTTGGTAAATTTCTGAATATGTGAATTTTGTGTAAATTCCGTATACTGCCGTATGCCGCTGACGATTTTTCTGACGAAATCTAATTTTCTAAATTAAATATTTGATATACTGTGATATCAAAAGGGAGTCATAAGGGGCCAGAATCCTTTGAGATTCTGTCAGTGTCAGGGAAATCTGAAAAATCTGAAAATAAGTTCTGTTCTAAAAATTCTGTATATCTGTTATGTTCTGGTGCTATAAGCACAAAGGGAGACATAAGGGGCCAGAATCCTTTGAGATTCTGTCAGTGTCAGGGAAGGGAGGCATAAGTGGCCAGAATCCGTCGAGATTCTGTCAGGGTCAGGGATATCTGATATGTGATATGTGAAATGTGTTTTTATCTGATTTGAATTCTGATTTGTACGATCCGTTCTGTGATTTGAAAGTTTTATAAGCTTTATAAGATCTGTTCTGCACTCTGATTTGAAGTCAAGTATATGTTATGTCTGATTATATGAATTCTGTCTGATATTCTGATTTCTGTACGATTATCTGATTTCTGTACGGCTATTTGAATAACTGCTTCTGATGAATTTTCTGATGTGAATTTCTGGAGATTTTGATTGGTGAGTGTAGTCTTGCTGAGCTGTTAGCTCATCCTTGTTTTTTGCGTGGTTTTCAGGTTCTGGGAAATGGAAGGAAGTCTTGGACTAGTAGTTCTGTGTCGATCAGTGATTAGGTATTTTGTACTTTTGATTTTTGTACAATCATGGCTTTTCTTTTCTGTTCTTTCTGTCGATAGCCATGCACTGTATTGTATATGATTATTTTGATGAAAAGAAAGAAAAAAGAAAATAGTGAATGCATTTCTATATATGTATTTGAAGTTTATAGCATCTCTGTGTTTCTGTTTGTTTGAATATCTGGAAGAAAGTCTAAAACAAATTCCAAAGCCAGATCCTGGATTTCTATCCGTCGCGACCCGACGTGAAAGGATTCGTTCCGGTCGGGTTGAGTCGTGACATGGACTTCCACCGAACCACCGCCTGACGCCCGAACTTCTACCGGACCACCGCCTGACGTTCGGACTTCTGCCGGACCACCACCAACTACGGTCTTTTGGACCCCTGTCTACTGCCGACTATGGTCCTTCCGACCTCTGTCACCTACTACGGTCCTTCCGACCTACATCAACAGACAACGATCTTTCTGACCCCGATCTTCTACCAACTACGGTCTTTTGGACCCCTGTTTACTACTGACTATGGTCCTTCCAACCTCTATCGCCTACTACAGTCCTTCTGACCTACATCAACAAACAACGATCTTTCTGACCCCGGTCTCCTGCCTGCCAACTACGGTCCTTCCAACCTGCATCACCTACTATGATCCTTCCAACCTCCATCACCAAACAACGGTCTTTCCGATCTCCATCCTATCGACTATGGTCGTGCCGACCAAACAAACATGTCTATATTGTAACTCCCACCATGTAATGCACTCTATATGATGTACATTTGTATCATCAAGCCAAGGCCTTCTCCCAAGGAAGGGCCTCATTTGTAATCGACTACAAATACGAGTGGATTCATTCAAATTGGGCCAGGCCCCGTGATTTTTCCTCCTTTTCAGGGGTTTCCACATAAAAACTCTGGTGTCTCTTATGAACACTTCACCCTCTCTCTTATCTGATTGTGTACTGGATCTTCGTACAATGCTAAGATGTTAAACTATATATTTATCTACCGCCGCGAAAACTCTAGGACGCAACACAAATCAAGATAGAATATGTGTTGATCTACACAATGTCATCACATACAATGATATTATGGATATATCATATTGTAAAATTTAACAAAATAAGTACATGCATTTTCTTTCAAGTCATTGAAGGTAAAGCATGCATCATTGTTGACAAGGACTTAATTTAAAACTTATGAGAGCTCTGCATTTTGTAAAAGTATGTAATCTCATTACAGAATAATAATAATAATACAAATATTATTACTATTATTTTATTATTATTATTATTAATTTCGTAAAAATCATAGAGAATCTCGATGAAGGTCACACAGGCACAAAAATTAAGATGAAAGCTCACTTCATAAACTCATTTACTAAAAATGATGAAAGCTACAAAGCTACAGGATTCCCTGTTTTTTTTTGGGGACAGTTTTAATGCTTAACCAAAAAATTATAAAAATTCAATGAAGTGGTAAGTTCGGTCGATTTATTACCCCATCAAAGATATCAAGATTTGCAGCACAATCAGGTTTTGTTCTATGCACATAGCTTTTTTCTCCAGCACAACTTGTCTTTACTGCCTGAAAGATGCTGTCAAATTAATCCTTCAATCTATCTTTTAAGAAATGTGCATCGCAACAAGGCAAATTTGAATAACAATGAGTAAAACTGAGAACTGTAAAACTTGAATGATTAGGACTGAATAGAGAATCCTCCCTAAAATCTAAAGAACTAGTTTATATTAATGCCAAAGACGCCTAAAATATGATGCATATCTACCATAAATTTTGCAATATCTTACAAAAAAAAATGCCATATGATGTCAGATTTGCCCTTTCTAATAACACACTTCTGCTTAGTCTGATGGATTAGTTTGAAGGTTTGTATGCTTATTGAGGGGAAAAAAAATTAGTTGCACTAAATGACTTCTATATAGTTTTGCATATTGCACTATTAATGTTTTATAAGTCACATGAGTTGCCATAATGACTACTAATAAAAAAAATGAACTTCTACCCAGAAAATCATTATTAAAGTATATTAACTGCTCAAAATGTTTTCATATGTGCATTACAACAGATATATTGAAGCCTCAACTGGTTCAATTTAAACTTTATATTAGACCTCTTATTTTGTGTATATACATTTTGGTTGTGCATAGAAGCCTGAGTAGGAAGCTGTACGATCAGAATTTCGAGTATGTAAATTTTATTTGAAAGTTTAGTAAGCTCTGTATTTTATTTAATGTGTTGTCAATATGCTTACAATTATGAAATATTGATATAGAATCCTAAGGCTAAAAAAATGTACTGTGTTGGGATAGTCTAAATAGATTATTTCCTACTCACCAGATTCTAATAGAAGTAATTTAGGATGAGTGTTAGTAGGAGATATGTCTATTCGGATTCTCCCTATCTGTTATACTCCAAATTGATTGAAGGGGGTTAAAATGGGGTGTGACAGATCTTAAGTCCTTAGTTGCTTGATTAATCTACGCCCATTCAATTTGAGAACGAATAGCCTCAGTTATCCAATGTGGCTAGTTGGCCCAATCTCCAAATTGTGGCTCCAACCATGCGCCATGTAATAAGAGCTTCATGATTGTGGAAATCAAATTAAAATAAAATATAAATAATATTAGAATCTTTCAAAATTCACAACTGATTGCACAAAACATAAAAAAATTATGAAGTTAATTTCAAAAAATGAATCCTACTTAATAGAAATAATTTTTAAAAATTCCAATCTCTTATTTTCCTTTTATAAATTTTGTAAGCCTTGGATAATTCATATATATTTACAATTAATCCAAAAACTAATGAAAATTATGTTAGACCGATTCTCTGTGAACTGGTCCAGAACCAGCGGCATAACCAGCCGCTGGTTTATAGGAGGCGGAGACCTCCGCCCCCTTTAAACTGAAATGCTTAATATGTGCGGGCCCCACTTCTCCAAAGGATTTGAATGTTCAAACGGAGTGGGGAGATGGGTTTTGGGAGGGAAATTAAATTAGAAAATATCTTGTATTAAAGGGGATGAGGGAATTAGGGAGTTTTTTTATGTTATGTTTGATTGCAATTAGGGTTTTCTTGGAGGCTTGGGCTCTAGAACGAATTCTAGAGATTGGGAGAGTGCGATCCTCCTCTCGAATAGAGGATCTTTGTATCTTTGCAAGTTTTCTTTCATCTACTAGTAAAGTACAAGTGTTTGGGCGAGTTTTTCTCCATTTTCCTCTCAGTTTTTCTCAGTTTTGGTCCAGAATTTACTGTTTTCCTGCTGTGAACAGCAGAAATTATCACGATTTGCTTCAGACTTTGATTAGGAACTACTTGAAATCAAGTATTTCCTATCAAATTATTGCGGGGTTTCTCAAATATTTGGATAATTCAACAACAAATAATTTAGAGAGATCATTAGCAAGCTGGGAATGGAATATATTTATTCAATAGCTTGAGGAGAAGCTCTGGAAGCAGTCCTTGTGCTACAAAATCATGGCAAAGAAAAAAAATTGGGATCAATTAATTCTTGCAAAAATCAAGAATCTATTTTTAAAATCTGAATATGCTTATATGATTGTAAATATTTTCTTATTTCATTCTTGAATCAACCTACATATTACATTGTATCAAATAATTTATTGAATTAGAAAAATTCCATCAATCTTTTGTGTTCCCAACGCAAACTAATTTAAAATCAAATTATATTCAGAGATACATAACTACTACAATACTATTACCTAATCCAAATTCAAATCAAACAACAACAACAACAACATCAAGCCTTTATCCCACTACGTGGGGTCGGCTACATGAATCCTTTTTCTCCATTGTGTCCAATTAAAAGTCAAATTCTCGTTTAAATCTAATAAAGAAAGGTCATTCCTACTATTTTCTAGCCAAGTCTTTTTAGGTCTACCCCTACCTTTCTTAACATAAGTCAAATCTAATACCTCTACTCTCCTAACCGGGTCATCAGAAGGCCGCCGTTTTATGTGACCAAACCATCTAAGTCGACTCTCTCTAATCTTATCTTCTACTGGAGCTACTCCAACCTTTTCACGTATATGCTCATTTCGTATCTTATCTCTAAGGGTAAAGCCACTCATCCACCTGAGCATCCTCATCTCTGCCACACTTAACTTAGTATTATGCTTCTCTTTTAATGGCCAACATTCGGCACCATAAAGCATTGCAGGCCTCACTATCATCTTATAGAATTTTCCCTTAAGTTTGTTGGGTACATTTCAGTACATATTTTAACACTGCCATTGCCAGGTCCCAAGTCCTGGATGAGAAAAGTGGAGGGTTGCGTTAGGTAGTCGACAGCCAGCGTAAAACTTGTCGAACAAAAATGACATGAATCCTTTAAGAAATTGTGTTAATGCTAGGGCGTCCCCTGGAAGCGACGCGCTGTATGGCCTGAATACAGTGACAAGTGTGCAAGGGCCGCTGCACCGGCGCCCGGGTGCAGTGTTAAATAGGCAAGGGTTCCCACATCAAGGACGGATGTGGGCAAAGAAGCTAGTCCATGAAACTAAAATTAGGATAGGAACTTGGAATATAGGTTCCCTTACAGGAAAATTAATGGAATTAATATATATTATGATTTATAGGAAGTTAAATATTTTGTGCATTCAGGAAACTAAATGGGTTGGTGAGAAGGCTAAGGAAATTGATAGTTTAGGATTTAAACTTTGGTATTCGGGTAGGAGTCGTACTAGAAATGGTGTAGGTGTTATTATTGATAAGAGTTTAAAGAATAATGTTATAAAAATTAACAGGATTGGAGATAGAATTATAGCTTTAAAGATTGTTGTTGATGATAAGATTGTTAATATTATAAGTGCTTATGCTCCTCAAGTAGGTTTGGATATGAGTTCTAAATTAAATTTTTGGAATGACTTAGAAGAATTAATACAAAAGATACCTCTTGAAGAAAGAGTTTTGATTGGAGGAGATTTAAATGGACATGTTGGTAGAGAGGTAGATGATTTTAAAAGCATTCATGGTGGCCATGGATTTGGAACGACGAATGAAGGTGGCAAGACCATATTGGATTTTTGTTTAGCTTATGATTTTTCAATTGTTAATACCTTATTTAAGAAAAGAAATGAGCATCTCATCACTTATAAAAATGGATATAGTACAACACAGATTGACTATTTTCTTATTAGAAAACTAAATCGTTTAGATTGCAAAGATTGTAAAGTTATTCCGAGTGAAAATTTATGTACCCAACATCGATTATTAGTTTTGGATTTTAAGATAAAGGGGCATAAAATAAAAAATAAAGTAAAACGATTTTCTAGGATTAGATGGGGGCATTTAAAGAATATTAACAAAAATATTTTTGGAAATAAGATCTTAGATCTTAAGATTTTGTCTGTGCATGAGGATGCTAATATTATGTGGGAAAAAGTGGCTAGTGATATTAAGAATATTGCAAAAGATATCCTTGGAGTATCAAAGGGAAAAGCTCCTAATAGTAAAAGTAGTTGGTGGTGGAATCCAAATGTGCAAGAAAAGATTAAAAATAAGAAGCTTTGTTATAAAAATTGGTTTAATTTTAAAAATTCTGATAATTGAGAAATTTATAAAGTGGCTCGTAAGGATGCTAAGAAAGCAATATGCGATGCAAAGACATTAGCTTTTAGTGATTTATATAATAGATTAGATACTAAAGAGGGAGAAAGATATATGTATAAGTTAGCCAAACAAAGAGATAGGAATAGTAAGGATTTAGTTCAAGTGAAGTGTATTAAAGATGAAGATCAAAAAATACTTTTCTTAGAAGATGATATTCAACAAAGATGGATGAGATATTTTGCTAAACTTTTTAATGAAGATTGTGAATATAAGATTAACTATAATGACCTTAGCACCCTAAATGAAAATAAAGATTTCTGTTTTTATCGGCATATTAGTAAAACTGAAGTTAGAGAGGCTTTAAAGAAAATGAAGGGTGGAAAAGCTGTTGGACCTGATGATATTCCAATAGAAGTGTGGAAATGCTTAGGAGATGAAGGAATTTCATGGCTTACTAAACTTTTTAATACTATTTTGAAGACTAAAAAGATGCCAGATGAGTGGAGAATGAGTGTGTTAATTCCTATTTTTAAGAATAAAGGTGATGCACAAGATTGTGCGAATTATAGAGGTATTAAGTTAATGTGTCATACTTTAAAACTTTGGGAGCGAGTTATGGAGCATAGGTTGCGGCGTGATACTAATGTTTCTCATAATCAATTTGGATTCATGCCGGGTAGGTCGACTATGGAAGCCATTCATTTATTAAGAGGTTTGATGGAGAAATATAGAGAAAATAAGGAGGATCTACATATGATATTTATTGATTTAGAAAAAGCATATGATAAAGTTCCAAGAGAAGTGCTATGGAGAGTTCTTGAAAAGAAAGGAGTCAATAATGCTTATATTCAAATCATTAAAGATATGTATGCAGGAGCTATTACTTGTGTTCAAACACAAGGTGGTTTGACCAAGTATTTCCCTATTTCGGTTGGGTTACATCAAGGATCAGCCTTAAGCCCATATCTTTTTGCTTTAGTCATGGATGTTCTCACTAGACATTTGCAAGAGGATGTACCTTGGTGTATGCTTTTTGCTGATGATATTCTTCTTGTTGATAAGACTAGAAAGGGAGTTGAAGGTAAACTTGAATTATGGAGGTCAACCTTAGAGTCTAAAGGTTTTCGCTTGAGTAGATCTAAAACGGAATATATGGAGTGTAATTTTGGTAGTAATAGACCTAGTGAGGGGATTGTGACTTTGGGCGATCAAGTCATTAATAAGAGTACACGTTTTAGATATCTTGGATCTATTGTTCAGAGTGATGGTGAAATAGATGGGGATATTATCAGCAGAATTCAAGTTGGATGGTTGAAGTGGAGGAATGCATCGGGCTTGTTATGTGATAGAAATGTACCCCTCAAACTTAAGGGAAAGTTCTATAAGATGGTAGTGAGGCCTGCAATGCTTTATGGTGCTGAATGTTGGCCATTAAAAGAGAAGCATAATACTAAGTTAAGTGTGGCAGAGATGAGGATGCTCAGGTGGATGAGTGGCTTTACCCTTAGAGATAGGATACGAAATGAGCATATACGTGAAAAGGTGGAGTAGCTCCAGTAGAAGATAAGATTAGAGAGAGTCGCCTTAGATGGTTTGGTCACATAAAACGGCGGCCTTCCGATGACCCGGTTAGGAGAGTAGAGGAATTAGATTTGACTTATGTTAAGAAAGGTAGGGGTAGACCTAAAAAGACTTGGTTAGAAAATATTAAGAATGACCTTTCTTTATTAGATTTAAACGAGAATTCGACTTTTAATAGGACACAATGGAGAAAAAGGATTCATGTAGCCGACCCCACGTAGTGGGATAAATGCTTGATGTTGTTGTTGTTGTTGTTTGTTGGGTACATTTCTATCACATAACAAGCCCGATGCATTCCTCCACTTCAACCATCCAACTTGAATTCTGCTGATAATATCCCCGTCTATTTCACCATCACTCTGAACAATAGATCCAAGATATCTAAAACGTGTACTCTTATTAATGACTTGATTGCCCAAAGTCACAATCCCCTCACTAGGTCTATTACTACTAAAATTACACTCCATATATTCCGTTTTAGATCTACTCAAGCGAAAACCTTTAGACTCTAAGGTTGACCTCCATAATTCAAGTTTACCTTCAACTCCCTCTCTAGTCTTATCAACAAGAAGAATATCATCAGCAAAAAGCATACACCAAGGTACATCCTCTTGCAAATGTCTAGTGAGAACATCCATGACTAAAGCAAAAAGATATGGGCTTAAGGCTGATCCTTGATGTAACCCAACCAAAATAGGGAAATACTTGGTCCGTCCACCTTGTGTTTGAACACAAGTAATAGCTCTTGCATACATATCTTTAATGATTTGAATATAAGCATTATTGACTCCTTTCTTTTCAAGAACTCTCCATAGCACTTCTCTTGGAACTATATCATATGCTTTTTCTAAATCAATAAATATCATATGTAGATCCTCCTTATTTTCTCTATATTTCTCCATCAAACCTCTTAATAAATGTATGGCTTCCATAGTCGACCTACCCGGCATGAATCCAAATTGATTTTGAGAAACATTAGTATCATGCCGCAACCTATGCTCCATAACTCGCTCCCATAGTTTTAATTAACATTAGGGATGTCTTATTTTGAATTAAATGATACGTTTGATTTGAATTTAAATCAAACGTATCATTTAATTCAAAATAAGACAACCCTAATGTTAATTAAATAAATGTCAGTATAAAATATAAAACTAATCTAAAGAACTAGAATTTTCTCAAATTAATCTTCTTATGCTACATTCATTTCATTAAGGCCTATTGAACTCTTATCCTAAAAATTTTATAGAAGCCCTTTACTAGAAGAATGATTTGCATAGTGGAAGTAGAGGACTTGCATCATGAACATCGCATGAGTTTCGACTTGTGTTGTCTAAACATAAAAAATATAAATTAGAGGCTTAGGTTAAGATGATGCCACATTATATATTTATTTGATCAATATCATAAAATATTAGATAGTCATATGATTGTAAAAAAAGTGATAACACAAACTCAATTTGTATTTCCGGTGAGGAAGCATGTAATACTTTCGTAACATGTGATTTAACTTATATAGAGAAGAATCTTGCAAGAATATCAAAATCTTTGAATCAGTCAATTTCTTCATATAAAAAATAATAGAAGATAACATATACAACAATGGGCATGGGCATAATTTATATTTAAGCTTAAGAATAATCTTAAGCGCAATATTAGGATTAAGCTCATCAAAAGGATTCATTATTACGAACATTGATCATCATCATATTCATCCGTAGAACCTGAACCATCACAATAAGATCAAATAGATTAACTTAGAACAATCAAATTTTTGAATGGGTGGAAATGCAATAGATGCTTAAACTAGTGGAATTGATAGAAGATTCCAAGCCTTTAGAATTCAAGAAAATGGAGTAAATGACAATATTTCATGATAACATATAGCAAAGTGAAATGGAGAAGATAATTATATTCATTAAAATAACTATACAAATGGTGTTCATATTATTCCTGAGCAACTCAATCACATTTGAATGCTGCTAATGATCATGTGCATACTGGTATTTACTGTCGAAGATTTATATTATCTATAAGATTAGCAATGATTACCATTGTAATATGACTCTTTAAAGGCTTTCATTGCTACTCTTAGGAAATATTTTAAAATTTTACCGTAGGACGTTATTATATTGATAGCACTAAATAAATAATGTCAAAAGCTTTCACCCATATCTGAACTATGCCCATGATAATAATGTGTGCTTAGATGCCAATAAGTTCGATGAAACACGCTAATAAAGAAACAAAATTAATTCTAAAATGTAAGGATAACTTTATAACTCCACGGAATAACTTTCGTATGTATGATGTATCTTCCAACCATACCTATTCATTTTAAACATGCAATCTTTATTGGCTCTATCCACTTCAAGATTATAGGTAGAAATATATAAAGCTTCAAGCTAGGGTTTACGTATAACCATCATGAAATTCGGCTCAGAAACCATATAAAGTAGAAGGAATTGAATTCATGCCAATTTGATGATTGGCCCTTAATGCTGAACATCCTGTTGATCTTTTCTTCATTGATCCTTCATATGCATTTGACTTGTTTGATTTTTCCTTGGATATTAGGGAGCTGACGAAAGGAAAACTTTGAGAGAAGAAAGAAAAGGTAAGGGATAAATTACTGTAGCATTGTTATAGCATCATCATAGTTATTGGGAACTGCAGTGCTGATGTAGCAATATTATAGCAGTCAAGTGGATAGAAGATATACAGAGGAGAGAGAAAGGAATCCACCGATTATGCAAGACAATGGAGAGAGGGATAAATAAAGGGTAGAATAAATCCTTTAATTTCATTCCTTCAATCAATGATTAAATATCCAAACTAATAAAATCCTATTTATAGAAAAAGGATGACAAGATAAGAATAAATTAATTTGAAATCAAATCAAGTAAACTCCTAAAATCTTACAGCTAATCCAAATTCAAATGAAATCCTATTATTCAATTCAACATAAAGATAATCCGATCTTAAATAAAATAAAAAACTGAAATGAAATATAAAAACATTCAAAAGTACTAGAATTTTCTTAAATTAATCTTATTGTGTTGCATCAGATACCCTCTTAAAGTGGAAAGAATTACCAAAAGGAGGTCAAATGAAATCATTCCTACTCCAAATCCATAAGCAACAGCCATCCTGTACTCATCTTCGTCGTCTGTGACGGGGTTGCCTGCTATATAACCCTGAAATAATTCACCATGGCAAACCAATGAAATATAAATGATACATAGATTCTGCCTTCAAGTTTATTTATATTGAAAATTTGGCCAGTATATTAAGTTGATTGGGATTCAGGCACAAAACTGCCACATGCCTTGAGATTGAGTATCGGCTGCTGTCCTGCATCATTTCCTGTGGGTTGAAATTGCTATGAGAATATGAGTATAATAATAATAATAATAATAACAAGTGCCTAATCTTGTTATTTGGAAAAAAAAGTCAACCATCTGCAATCTTTTCAGCAACAACTGGTATAATCTTCCCACCATAGGAGTCACCAGCAACATAGAAAGGATTCGACAAGAAATGTGGATGATCCATAAACCACTGTAAGTTTTTGAAGAAGAAATAAGGTGAGATTTAATTGGGGAGATTAAATGCATGAATAATTACGTTTCTAGTGAAATCAGATGAAGAACCAAAGCAAAACATCATTTGGGAATACAAAATTCATGCAGTCGCACAAAGGTTTTGTCATCTATTGTAACAAGCATTACTATCACGCATAATCTTCAATAGTTTTTTGGCTAACATAAAAGGTTAAAATTCAAAGAATGCAAAGCTTTTCTCTATCATGCATTAGTTGAAGAATGTATATCAAGGAGATTTGAAATATACATCTTACAAATCTGTAAACTTTGTAGGTCCTACCTTTCTTATGAATCTGTAAATTTCATCTGAAAAAAGCAAGTCATCACTGAAATAATTTTCAGAGTTCGGTGAGAATGAGAATCCAGTACCAACAGGACAATCCACGAAAATGATGCTGCTAAGCTGAGAATTTCCAGGAATGTTATAAAAAGACAATTAATGACATAGCAAAAGCAGCCCTTGATATTGGAAAATCACTGTAATTGCTGAAGGGAAATTAAACTCCTGACCTTTGTCCAAGAGTAAGGATTAGATACAAATGTGGGTAAGGTTTGTTCACTTGCATTATAAGGAGTACTCTCAAAGAGTAATGGTCCTGTACATAAATGATCAGAAGATAGAATCATTTATATGCAACAAAAAAGTACTCACTTTTCTTTCTGTTCACGTTTGGTTTAGCAAAAATTGATGGAATAGAAAGCCAAGGAAAATACAAATCAAAATCAAAATCAAAATTTAAAGAAAAGGTCTTTTTTTTAAAATATTCTGCTTTAACTACAAGAATTCGAGTTATGGGTTCGAGTTATGGGAAACATCCTTTGTAAGCGTGATCACAGATTTACTAATTGTCAAACTTTCTTTGAAGATATAATTAAAAGTTATTCTTCAATCATATTTTGGACCCTTTTAACCCCACTTTTTAGAAAAATGTGAGAAATGTTGACATGAATGTTTGAATAAATCAATGGAACTCATACAGAATGGTGAGGTCATGTGAGAATGCTTTATTAGTGTTTATTTCGTAAATGTTTATTTTTACAATTTAATGTTTATTATTATTATTATTATTATTATTATTATTATATATTAAATTAAAATTTTAAGTTTAATAATTTATTTAATATTTTATATATTTATTAAATTAATTTAGATTATTTAAATAGTTCAATTGAACTGGTAAATTTTTAGAATTTGGGACTAGTTTGCTTATTACCTGATCGACCCAACATTTCACTCTGATTTTGATTAGTTTAATGCTAAAGCAATTCTTGGTTTTAAATGGATTGATTACCCAACCGATTCCCGGTTCAACCGGTTAAATCAACCAACCCAATCCAATGTTTAAAACACTATAATAGGATAACCATGACGAATAAATATCATCTATCTCATATAAATAATTTTTTTGACCAATTATAAGGTTCTTCTATGTTTTAAAAAATTGGCATTCATTCCATAAACCATCAGTTGGAGATAAAGAATGACGATGTGTCGAAAATAACTTTTCAATCTCAATATAGCCATTATGAATTTTTGCCTTTCTATTTGACTAATGCCTATACTTCTTTTATAGATTTAATAAAAATAAATAAAAAATTTCAAATATTTTTTAGATTGATTTGTGATGGTATTCATTGACAAAATATTAATTTACTCCAATATGATGAAAAACATGCCCAACATCTCGAAATAGTATTAAATAGACTTTAGGAGAATAAACTTTATACAAAATTCATGAAGTACAAGTTTTAGCTTCAAGAGGTGGCATTTCTTAAAGTCATTATTAGTGAAGTTGGAATTTCTATAGCAACTGCTTAAGTAATGAATTGGCCAAGGCCAAGCACCGTATTAGGATTCATAGTTTTCTTGATCTAGTTGATTATTACAGATGATTCGTCAAAGTCTTTTCGAGTATTATTGCACCTCTGACTATATTAACTTAGAAATTTGTTAAGTAACAGTGATTCATACCAGTAACAATAATCAGTGTTAGTGTCAATCATAATATCAGTAACGACGAACAGTCTCAGCGACAATAAATAGCATCAGTACAGTGCAATACAAGTATCAGCATCAGTAAGAGACTAATAGTGTAATCTATTATTACTGATATTGTGATTGACACCGAAACTGATTATTGTTATTGGTATGGATCACTGTTATTGATATTGTTACTGATGATACAATAGACTGAGATGTAATGTGTTATAAACTGAGTTGGTATATTAGTACTTATGGATTTCAAATTTACACTAATGCTTCACATCAAAGCTTGGGATATGTCATAAATATAACAGGGTAAAGTGTTAGTTTACGAGTCCAAATAGCTCAAAGTGTATGAGAAGAATTATCCAACATACAACTTAGAGTTAGCTGCAGTCATTTTTACACTAAAGATTTGGGAGCATTATTTTTATGGTATTCACCATGAGGTTTTCACATATCATAAGAGCTTGAAATATATCTTTATTTAGGAGTTGAGCTTGAGACAATTGGCGATGACTTGAGTTAACGAAGAAATACAAATTGCAGATTTAACACACCCAAATAAGGTCACTCTGGTATGCTTTAAATAAAAAGTCTTCATATTATCAACAATGATGATCGCACAGGAGCACAATTAGTACATGACATGGAGCAACTTCAATTTGAAATAGTACCTTCGGGTAGCAATCATGTTATTTACCGCATGACTATTAGCCAATGATTGTTGACCTAATTAATGAAGCACGGATAAAAGACATAAAAGTAATGCAGCTTAAGGAGCAAGTTTAGAATGAATTGAAACTTAAGGTTAATTAAGCGGGAGCATTAAAATTTAAAAATTGACTACGTATTTCTGATTAATTCCAAAAAATTAATTAGAATGATAGATGTTTAATCTGATTAAATCCGAGTAAATTATTTGATAAATATTTTGATGATTAAAATTTTGAATAAAGGAGAAGAGACAATAAATATGAGTGGCGTAAATCTCGCAACCCCTACTTCTTCTAAATTTACTAAATAAAGGATTTAGCCTAAAATAAGAGAAAATTATGATTAAAGAAAATCGTACGATTTAGTTTAACTTCAGGTTAAATATTGACTAATGCTTGCAACCAAACAACAGCCCAGAGAGAGAAAATAGAAAACAATTAGTTATCTCTAATGAATAGCCACTAAAATAATTGCCATAATTTTAATATTAACTGTATCTAGAAAATGACAAAAAAAAACAAAATGTATCCAAATCTTAAAGAGCTTACCAACTTCTGTAGTTAACGCCGTTAAACTGGAGCAACCAGGGCCACCAGTGAGCCATAGCAACAATGGATCTTCTTTCGGGCTCTTCTCGGACTCTATGAAATAGTAGAATATTTGTGCCCCGCTAACCTCATCGATTGTTACATACCTTTAATATATGTGTACAATCTTTATAAGTAAAACCTAACCTTTGGACCAACTTTGCTTTTAGCTATGCCTATTAATCGGTGCTTCAATATAGCAGTGAATGAAATTACAGTGCTGAAGTATGAGATCTTTAGAACAGGTAAAAGGGCTCACCCTGTTTCCAAGTAAAAAGGAAGTTTGGCTTCAAAGCCCGGAAGATGACTAACGACATTGGCCGATTCGATAAAGCAACGAAATATAAGTAGAGCGCAGAACACGAAAAGAAGTTGTCGATGACTTCTGTAAGCTGCGAAAGACATTGCTTGTTGGCTGAGAGAGAGGAGAGAGAACGAGCTAGAGACACCAGAGAAGGGGATGGAGGTATTTCATATTTGTAAGAGACGGGAGAGAACGAATTTTTTAAATTACCTGGGGAGTTGGCTTGGATCCGAGACCCGCGTGATAAATTATTTATTATAAAGAGGAAGAAAGATAACTTAAAAAATATTTGAACTCTCATCTGTTCGTAAACTATGTTTTTTTATCTTTTATTTTACAATATTTTTAAACTCAATTTTTATTTTTTAATAATTTAATCACTAAATATTAATATAAATTTATAAGATTGATTAGACGTATATAGAAGCTTACTTAAACATTGATTTTTTTATTTATTTCTTACAATTGTGAGTATTTATATTTTGAAATTAAAATTGTTTTTCTAATGCAACTACAGTTATATATTAAAAAATATTTATGAAAGTATGAAGTTATGCATATCATTAATTTTAAATATGTTGAAAAGATAGTTCTCCTTAAAGCAGAAAAGCTCATCATATATAAAAATAATTATTTGTAAATAATTTTTATTATTTAATATTAAAAATTTAATATTTAATTTTTATTTATTGATTTTGAGAAAGTATATGATAAGGTTCTAAGAAAAGTGCTCTAGAGATTTCTAGAGAAAAAAGGAGCTAATAATATATATAAGTCATTAAGAATTTGTATATATGAGCTATTACTTGTGTTTAAACACAACATGATTTGACCAATTATTTCCCTATTTTTGAATTTATTACATCAAGGATTAGCTCTAAGCCACATTTTTTTGCTTTACTCATGGATGTTCTTACTAGACATTTGCAAGAGGATATACCTTGATGTATGCTTTTTGCTAATATATTCTTCATATTGATAAGACTAGAGAGGGAGTTGAAATAAACTTAAATTATGGAGGCCAACCTTAGAGCCCAAGGGTTTTCATTTTAGTAGTTCTAAAACTAAATACATTAGTACAATTTTAGTAGTAATATAACTTGTGGTGGGATTATGATATTGGGTGATCAAGTCATAAAAAAGAGTGCATGTTTTAGATATCTCTGTTCTATTATTCAAAGTAATATATGGTGAAATGGAAGGAAATATTATTAGCAGAATTCAAGTTGGAAGGTTGAAGTGGAGAAATGCATCGGGCCTTTGGTGTGATAGAAAAGCACCACTCAAACTTAAGGGAAAAATTTATAAGTTGGTGGTGAGATCTGCAATGCTTTATGGCTTAGAATGTTAGCCATTAAAAGAGAAACATGAAGTTAATTAAGCTTAGTGTTGCAAAGATGCGGATGCTCAAGTGGATGCGTGGCTTTACACTTAGAGATAGATGTGAAACAATTATAAATGTGAAAAAGTTGGAGTTGCTCAAGTGGCAGATAAGATTAAAGAGTGTCACCTTAAATGTTTTGGTCACATAAAAAGTGGCCTTTCAATGACTAGATTAGGAGAGTAAATGTATTAGAAATTATATATGTTAAGAAAAGTGTAGGTTGACTTAAAAATGACTTGGCTATAAAGTATTAGATTTTTTTTATTAGAATTAAATGAGAATTTGAATCTTAAGATGGCACAATGGAGAAAAATGATTCATGTAGACAACCCCACTTAGTAGGAAAAAGGCTTCATATTGTCATTGTAGTACAAATAACAAGAACTAGCAAGACCTTATCCTAGAGTTTTTGAAAATTCTACTAGTAGTACTAAATTTTGCTATAAAATCTAATATGTGATATGCCACATTTAAGTTGAATTCTACAAGTATTATTTAGTGAATGAGTTGTTTTGTTTGCTGGAAAAGAAATGTAGAGTAAAAAAAAGTATAAAATAAATTTTATGTGTTTAGTGAGATGAAAAGGGAATGCTATAAAAAATTCACATGACTTCATTTTTCACTCGCTAGTTCATTTTTATTGTATTGTAAACAAGCCCAATTTTGATCAAATTCCTTTTTCAACGTGGCCATAAACCATCATTTCCAACTATCACCATCATATTACTTTATGTCCCATTTATTTTACTTCAACCAAAATAAAATATCTCATACATTCATTTTACACTCAATCAAACAACTTCAAATTTTCAAATATACTATGTTCCTTTTACGTTGCATCCCTTTAACTCTTCATTCTTTTTTCAACAAACAAAAGAACCCTTTAAGAAAAGCCCTGACATTAATATTATGGTTTTAAAATTTGTATATGAGGAAAATCTTTGTTTTCTATCCTAATTTATGAAATATTTATTATTATTATTTTTTAATTTAAAAGTTGTTGTCATTTTTTTCATATGACCAAGCTATGAATTTATATTGTAGAGTAAGGATTACTTGTTAATAAAATCATTATTTTTTGTGAAGATATGATTGATAATAATGTACCAGTAAAAGCCATTGATGAAGATGGATGGATAATTCGATTCGTATATGTTTCATCAAAAAATTTGTTACATAAGAGAAAGAGTGTTTAAAGTCTTAACTTTAAACAAAAATCCAAAATTCTTGCAGAAGGACTATAGTCGGCAGTTGATGAAGGTCGGAAAGACCATGGTCGGCAGTTGACGGAGGTCGGAAAGACCATTGTCTAGCAATGGATGTTGGAAGGACAACAATATGACGTCAGAGGTCGGAAGGACCGCAATAAACCAGTGATTGTGGTCAGAAAGATAGTTGTCTGGTGATTGAGGTTAGAAGGATCATAGTCGGCAGGCAATAATGGTTAGAAAGATTGTTGTCTAGTGATAGAGGTCAGAAGGATCGTAATCTGGCGACGAAGGTCGAAAAGATTGTAGACGGTGAGCAATAGTGGTCAGAAAGATCGTTGTTTAACGGCAGAGGTCAAAAGGATTGTAGTCTCGCAACGAAGGTCACAACGACTATAGTCGTTAGGCAAAAATGGTCAGAAAGATTGTTGTCTGGCAACGGAGGTCTGAAGGATCGTAGTCGATGGGTGATAGAGGTCAGAAAGACCATAGTCTAATGACGGAGGTTAGAAGGACCGTGTAGTTGGCGGGCGACTATGGTTAGAAAGACTGTTATCTGGCGATGGAGGCCAAAAAGACCGTAGTATGGAGACAAAGGTCCAGACTACGATCGGAAAGATTGTTATATGTTTGCAGGTGTGGAAATCTAATTGTTGCCTGGGAAGGCAATTTTTTTTGCCATTGCTACAGGTTTTTGTCGGATTTGGCGTCGATAATTCGCCGAGAACGACGATACAACGAATTTATGTATCATTTCCGGCATTTTTTATCTGCCGGCATTATCGGTGGATAATGCACCGGTAACAAGCCATAGCTTTAGTTACGACGTACATTACGGCGTTTTATCCGTCGGCGTTTCCGGTGGATGCGTACATCGTAAATTCCGGTGTATATATCACCGGAATAATCTGGTAATAAACGTCATTTTGTTAACACAATTTTCGCCGGTAATGTGTTGGAAAGTGCACCGAAATGAGTTTCAATGTCTATTATACGTCGGAAGACTTTTTCCGACGCACGCCAAACCGGCGTATGAAATTCCGACGAAAATGCGTCGGAAACTGAGGATTTCCGTCGTATTTTATGTATTACCGTCAGAAATTTATGCAGACTCTCACATACATACAAAATATTTTCAAACACATGCATAAATATTCAAATGCTGAAATTTAACAAATTTACATTTTTAAGATCGGGTGAGAATATATTGATCTGAATATTAAATTCTAAAGGTGTTACATTAACTGTTTGAAAAAAAAAAAGAGTTGTTCAATCTGTGCCTCGGTTCTACTACGGTACTACAATCTCATTTAACAATTAAGAAAATAAGATATTCATTTAAATGTATTGATGAATAATGAGTTTTATTATCTTATTATATTCAATCGTATAGATAACATCCATTTCCAAACGAATTTTTCGCCCAACTTGTACACATTTCATTTAGGCTTTAAAGTCTACGTTCATCTTTTTCTTTGTCTCAGTTTTCTAAGTCAAGCGCAATCGTTATCTACCAGATTTTTAAAAAGATACTTCAACCAAATTTTGACTGTTTATTAATTTAAAATCTTATAAGTTTTAATTATATATCTAATATTTAATAAATAAAAAGGCCATGAACTTTTATGAAATCAAGTGATTATAACTGCAGAATTATAAAGTCTAGAACACATTACCATTACCTCAAAAGATCTTCTAAAAATAAACTTATATGAATATATCAACTAAAACAAAAAATTCAACTCAATGGAGAAAGTCTTTTTGTCAAACTCCCATATACTTCGTAGAAATTTTTTTAATTCTGCAACTTTAGTAAATATATATTTGAAACTTTATAAACAAATGAACATTTCATTGATTAATTGATGGTGAACTGTCACAATGAAAAAAAAAATAAAAAAACTCTCAATCGACACATATAAATTATCCTAGTTAGTTCTAGCTGTTAGATCAGATGTTAGATCAGAAGAGCTGAACCTGAAACAGAGTTAGACAATAACAAAGAGGAAGAAGAAGACAGGGTTAGCAGTAAACCAATTAACAGCCATGTTAGATAACCCGAGAGCTTCATCTTCTTCCATAAAGAGCAGCTGCTACAGTGCTCAGCTTAAGTAGCTGAGTTGGTTACAAAAGCACCGGTTGAGATCAAACAGCAGTGATCCAACGGTGAGCAGAAAAAGTGAATACTGCCATGGCAGCGGTAGTGGGGTTCAACTTATATATGTGAGCCGACTTATACACATAAGACAAAGAGCTTATCTTTTTAGCTTATCAGCCCCCCTCAAGCTAAGGATGATGGCTGAATCCTGAGCTTGTCACGAAGCACAGCAAACCGAGTAGCCGGAAGGGATTTGGTGAAGATATCCGCAGGTTGATCGACAGTGGAGATATGATGAACTGAGATATGATTTGCGCGAATGCAGTCGCGTATGAAATGGAAATCAATCTCAATATGCTTGGTTCGAGCATGAAAAATTGGATTGTTGGCTAGAGCAAGGGCTGAGACATTGTCGCAATAGAGTTTAGTTGGAGCATGGAGAAGAGCTTTAAACTCAGAGAGTAAGCGACGAAGCCAAATGACATCACAAGCTGCGGTAGAAATAGCTCTATACTCTGCTTCTGTGGAAGAACGAGCTACCGATGCTTGTTTCTTGACTGTCCAAGAGACAACAGTGCTACCGAGAAAGGCGCAATAGCCTGTAATAGATCTGCGATCAGCTTTGTCACTTGCCCAATCAGAATCGGCAAAGGCTGTAAGTTCTAGTGAGTCCCGACGGATAGGCAAACCAAGATGCAGAGACCCCTTAATATACCGGAGAACACGTTTTAGTAGTTGAAAATGAAGAGTTTGGGGTTGATGCATATATTTGCACAGGAAATTGACTGCAAAGAGCACATCAGGGCGTGTAAGAGTGAGATATTGCAATGAACCGACAATTTGTCGGTAGAACTCAGGTCGCTCAAACGGTTGATCATTTGTTTGACAGTGAGGTAGCACCGTGGGTAGAGGAGTGAGCACAGGTTTGCAGTCAGACATGGCCGCTTTACGAAGCACTTCGGTCGCATAATGAGTTTGATTTAAGTGAATACCATAATCGGTGTGAGTAGCTTGAAGACCGAGAAACTGATTGAGTTTACCCAGGTTGTTCATCTTGAATTGTGAGTGCAGTGCTTGAAGCAGAGTATTAATCGCAGCTTTACTATTGTCCGTGAGTAAGATATCATCAACATAGACAAGAATGTATAGTTGAGTATTATCCTTATGATAAAACAGTAAGGATGGATCGGCCGTGCTTGTATGAAATCCATAAGAAGTAAGATATGACGATAGTGTCTCAAACCATTTTCTCGATGATTGTTTGAGACCATAGATGGCCTTCTTGAGTAAACAAACATGATGTGGAAATTGCGAATCCACAAAGCCCACTGGCTGCTTCATAAATACTTGTTCCGGCAAATCACCATGAAGAAAGGCATTCGATACATCTAGCTGAAGCAATGGCCACTGATGAGACACAGCTACGGTAAGAAATACACGAATTGTGGCAAACTTGGCCACTGGACTAAATGTCTCAAAATAGTCAAGACCATATTCTTGTTTGAATCCTTGAGCAACGAGTCTGGCCTTATACCTAGCAATGGATCCATTTGAATTAAATTTGGTTTTGAATAACCATTTGCAGCCGAGCACATTCTGGTGGGGCTCATACGGGACTAACAGCCAGGTGCCTTGATGTTGCAGTGCTTCAAATTCAGTACTCATAGCTTGACGCCACTCTGGATACTTAGCGGCTTGAGTAGCACTAGTGGGATTTGTTGGTATAACAGAATGTTCAAGATTAAAGATAAGTTTCGGTTTTAAACTGCCCGTCTGAGCCCGTGTAAGCATAGGATGTTTGGAAGTTTGAACTTGTGCACGAGGAGAATGAGATTCAGTGATTGGTAGGTGAGAACAGTCAGGAGATGAAGAAATGGGTCGAGTTGGACTAGAAGCCGGACTGTGAGGCTGAGCAGCATCCTGATTGTATGTATTTGTAATAGGTTGTAGTGTTGAAACGGGAATAAGAGTAGTAGGATTAGTAGATGTAGATTCAAGAAGCTGAGGAGTAACCTTAGTAGAAGAGGTATGTTGTTGAAATGGAAAAATTGTCTCATGAAAGTGTACATGCCTGGACACATAAATTTTAGAGGTCTTAAAATCAAAGCAGCGATATCCTTTGGAATTGGGAACATATCCAAGGAATATACATGGATGCGAGCGAGGCGCGAATTTATTATGAAGGTGTGTAGGAAGCCATGGATAAGCAAGGAAGCCAAATACACGAAGATGGGAATAGCTGGGAGGTTTAGCAAACAGGAGTTCGTATGGTGTTTTATAACTGTTGGCCGTATGCGGAAGACGATTAATTAGATAAACGGCAGTGAGGAGAGCATCAGTCCAGAATTTAGAGGGAAGGTTTGCATCAAACAATAATGCCCTCATGGTTTCAACAATGTGACGATGCTTGCGTTCGGAGACGCCATTTTGTTGAGGTGTATATGGGCATGAGGTTTGGTGAACGATGCCAAACTTAGTAAGATGCTGTTGAAGGGTGGAGTTGAGATATTCTCCACCTCGGTCCGATCTTAGAGTTTTAATTTGAGAATTAAATTGATGTTCGACATGTTGTTTAAAGCGAAGAAACGTAGAGCAAACATCTGATTTTGAAACTAACGGAAATACCCACGAGTATCGAGTACAGTCATCAACAAAAAGAACATAATATCGATAGGATTGCATTGATACTATAGGGGAAGGACCCCATACATCACTATGAATAAGTTCAAAACATTTTTTAGCTCTAGTAGCAGACAATGAAAAAGACAGACGATGACACTTTGCCTGAGAACAGGCATTACATTGATAGACACTGTTGGCAGCACGATTGGTAGGGAAAATTGAACGCAGATGAGTTTGAGTCGTTGGAGACGGATGACCCAGACGGCTGTGCCAAACAGCGGATGAGACACCTACAGTAGAAGTTGTAGTAGCTAGACAGTGCGAGTCGCAATGAGCAGACGCTTGAGCATTAATTGGGTAGAGACCATGATGATGGGGACCGTGGAGAAGAGTTTGATTGTTCTTGGAATCCTTTATACGAAAACCGTTAGAATCAAAGAGAACATAACATGGATTGTCAGAGGTTAATTTGTGAATAGAAATAAGATTATGAGATAATTGAGGTACATGAAGAACTTTGAACAAAAGGAGCTTACGATGAGGCGTGGGCAGCAGACCTTGACCGGTGTAAGGTGTTAGCAATTTGTAATTGCTGGCCGTTCCCAACTTGAACATTCGAATTACCAGAGTATGGCTGAATGTTTTGAACATTAGCCGCATTAGCTGTTAGGTGTTCTGTAGCACCTGAATCCAAGAACCAGTCCGCTTGCTGTGTGTTATCAGTAGCTATGTATGCTTGAGGCGCTGTAACATAATTTGGATCATGCCGGTACCAGCAAGTTACAGCCGAGTGCCCTGTTTTTCCGCATATTTGACAATCAACGGCAAGGCGCGGGCGTCGACCTCCTCTATTAGCAATTTGATTGAAATTTGCTGTTGGTGGTCTACCAGATACACCTCGTCCAGGTGTGGCACGACCTGCAGACATGTTGCGGCCTCTTCCTCGAGCAGATAAGCGGCCACGATACGATCCTCTGGTGACTGCTAGAGCCAGATTTTGATCCCCTGTGGCTACATTTTGCGATTCACGATTCATATCAGCCTGTAAGTGAAGTTCTTCACTACACAACATTGCATAGAAATTATCAATGGAAATGGTACTCTCTCTAGTCCGAATAGCAGTCTTAAAGGATTGATATGAGTTCGATAGACCATTGAAGGTATAGTGTATTACATCTTCTACTTCAATGGGAGATCCTGCTGCAGCAATTGCATCAATCTTGTTCTTAATCTCGGAAAAGTATTGGAACATAGTCTTGTCTCCTAGTTGTAGAAGATGAAGTTCACCTTTTAGTTGTAGAAGACGAGAACGATTTGATGACTGTAACCGGCGTTCAATCGTCAACCAGATTTCATAAGAGGATTCAATGTTCAATATATACGGTAAGAGAGAGGCTGAGACGGTGGAGTAGATAGCAGACGCAAGATGTTGATCTATGAGTAGCCAAGTTGAGTACAGGGGATTAATTTTACTGTTTCCACTGGAATCCAGTATATATTTTGCCGGCGGAGGAATTTCTCCGGTGAGATAGCCGTCGAAGTTGTTAGCAGTAAACAACTTCAAAAGCTGAGACTTCCAGATCAAATGATTCTCCGTCGTAAGCTGAACGGTGACCATGGACTTCACATTGGCCATGAAGAACTTCAGTTGAGGTGGAATAAGAATTTCCTTAGATGGCTCACTTGAGCCAGATTCCGCCATTGCCGTAGATGAAGCTTCCGCCATTTTTTTTTAACAGAGAGCAGGATTTAGAACCTACTGCTCTGATACCATGTTAGATCAGAAGCGCTGAACCTGAAACAGAGTTAGACAATAACAAAGAGGAAGAAGAAGACAGGGTTAGCAGTAAACCAATTAACAGCCATGTTAGATAACCCGAGAGCTTCATCTTCTTCCATAAAGAGCAGCTGCTACAGTGCTCAGCTTAAGTAGCTGAGTTGGTTACAAAAGCACCGGTTGAGATCAAACAGCAGTGATCCAACGGTGAGCAGAAAAAGTGAATACTGCCATGGCAGCGGTAGTGGGGTTCAACTTATATATGTGAGCCGACTTATACACATAAGACAAAGAGCTTATCTTTTTAGCTTATCACTAGCTACTTCTCTAGTAACTTTACTAATAAAGTGCAAGTAAAGTTATTCACATGATTTTTTAATTAAATTTGGCTGACCCCCATCTTTTTAAGAGAACTCGCTATTTCCATTACATTGAAGGTATGAAACTCTAGTTGCATGTAATTTCCTAGCAACATCTCTCATGGATGGCCTTTCCTCTGGTAATGAAGCTGAGCATGAGAGAGCTACTTCTGCCAAGGAAATCAAGCACTTGTTGATGCTTTGACCATTGCTGATAGTATGTCTTTGCTCTTCTGTAAACATTTTAAGATCTATGATGTTATTGATTCTATGAGGAAATGCCATTTTAACATAGTTATGTATGTTTAGGCCATCCTTGAAGATATCATCAGTAGGCCTTTTTCCAATGAGCATCTATCCAGTAGTATTATTCCAAAACTATAAACATCTGCAGAGGAAGACGGGGGAACTCCTCCACCATATTCTACAAATAGAAAGATAATATATGTTTTAAGGCAATAATACGTTAAAAGACTACCTTATATTGAAAGTAAATATTGACATGAATAATTATAGCATAAAGAAGATAATTCATCGTATCACCTGGGGCTATATAGCCAATAGTTCCTTTAATCTCATTTTTATTTGAATAATCTTGGCTAGACATACTAACATCCTCAGAAAATATTCTTGAGAGTCCAAAATCTCCTACATGTGCAATCATGTTATCATCAAGTAAGATGTTGCTTGGTTTTATATCACAGTGAATGATTGATGGATCACAACTATGGTGAAGATACTCCAGAGCATCTGCAATATCAATCATAATGTTCAATTTCTTTTCTAGAGAAAGAACAACATCTCCATCAATTTCACATTCTTGGTGGAGCCACATGTCCAAATTTCCTTTTGGCATGAATTCAAAAATCAATGCTTTGAAATCTCTGCCTTGATGATCAATGCTTGAGCATGAGGTTAGGACTTTGATAAGATTACGATGTCGTATACTCCTTAATGCATCACACTCAGATGTGAAACTCTTAAAAGCCCCATGAACCTCGAGTTTGAAAACTTTAATAGCCACAATAGCTTGATAATCCCTTAAGGTAGCTTTGTAAACAGAGCCATATCTTCCATATCCTACTAGATATGAATTGGAGAAACCATTTGTAGCTTTGGTTAATTTTGCATAGGAAATTCTTGGAAATGGAGTGTTTAAGGATGAGACTAATGAATTTTTTCTTCGACTACTTTGCTTTTGTTTTCTATAAAGCAAAATATAACACAACAAAAGGACTAATAGCATAACTACCCTACTAAAAATTGGGACTATAATTTTGATTAAATGATGTGTATTTTTTATTGATGATGATCTATTAATACACTTTGGCAAATGAAGTTTTGGAATTCCTCAACATAATTTTTCATTTCCAATAAGAGAAATTTCTAAGGAATTATTTGCAAAGATACCTTCATTTGGAACCTCACCTTCAAGATTGTTAAATGATAGATTCAAATACTTAAGTGAGACACGATTTTGTAGAAATTGAGGAATAGGCCCTGATAAATTATTATGTGAAATATCTAGTTTTTCAAGGCTTTTTATGTTGCCTAGAGAAATAGGAATGGAGCCATGGAAGAAGTTATATTTCATATACAATTTAAGCAACATTTGACACCTTCCAAGTGATTTTGGTATTTCCCCAGTAAACTCATTATTAGAAAAATCAAGTGATATGAGATTTACTAGCTGACCAACTTCAAGTGGTAGAGACCCATTGAAAGAGTTATAAGATAAATTCAGATAATTTGAAAAGGAAAGGATGAGAAAAAGCTCTCTTGGAACCAAGCCACTTAGATTATTATGGTGGATGTCCAAATTAGTGAGAATCTGAAGATTTTGTATGCTTGTAGGTATAACGCCTGTTAATTGATTAAGTCCCAGGTCCAATGAGTTAAGATTTGTGAGATTGCCTAAAGAGTAAGGAATAATTCCTGTAAGACTATTATTGCTAAAAGATAAAGATTGTAACTTTCCAAGCTTTCCAATGCTCTCGGGTATAGGACCTTCCAAAAGATTTCCCTCCATCCCAAAAGCAATTAAATTTGTGTACCTATCAAGTTCATAAGGGATACTTCCTAAAATATGATTGAATCCTAATGTTAATACTTGTAGCTCAGTGGAGAGATTGGTAATGGATTTTGGAAGCATTCCGCCAAGGTTATTGCTATAAAGAGCTAAAATTTCTAAGCTGGTGCAGTTTGTTAATGAATCAAGAAATTTCCAATCTTGTGCATCACTTGCTTTAAACTCATTAAATTGCATATTGATGTATATAAGTTCATGCATTTTTCCAATATCTGGTGGTACCACTCCACTAAAATTATTAAGGCTGACATCCAAACGCACAAGGCTAGTAACATTTTGAAGAACTTGATCGAGCGAACCAATGAAATGATTTTCAGCAATAAAAAAGATTTCTAAGTCTGGAAAAGCTTGGGCTATGTTAGCTGAAATACCACCAGATAGATGATTATTTGTCAATGAAATTCTAAGCAACGATGATAGATTGTATAATGAAGAAGGAATGTGATAGGAAATACTTGAAATCAAGTAATTCCTAGCCAAAACTGAAGCGGAACCAGGGAAAAACTGCTGTCTCCAGCAGTGGACAGCAGTTTTACACAGGAAAACAGTGAGGAAATGCGAGAAAACTGAGATCCAATGCAAGCAAAGGCTAGTATTTTATTAGTAGACGAATAAAATTGCAAAGATACAATTTGTTCTTCGATTCGAGAGGAAGAACGTACTCTCCAAAGTCTCCGGCGAAGCCAAGAGCCCAAAACAAAACCTAGATCTCAAAGAGAAAACTCAAATTCAAGATAAGATGCAAATTCCCCCCTAAACTCCTAATTATACAAAATTAATCATAAAGGACAATAATAAACTTCCTAAAACAGCCCTCACATTCAAAATTTCCCTCCTAAACCTCCCCCCAAGCGCCCACGTGGACCTCACGCTCCGCCCGCCCCCTGTTTTCTCCGCCTGGAGTAACAGTGGACCGGTACGGGTTGGACCGGTCCAGCCGGCCCCTCCTGGGCCGGCGTAACATTACCGCCCTCCCAAAGAATCACCTTGTCCTCAAGGTGAAAATCAGGGAACTGCTGCTTCATCCTCCCATATGGCTCCCACGTAGCCTCGTAGTCAGGAAGATTCTTCCACTGGATCAATACTTCCTTAGTATTATCTTCTTTCTGGCGAACACCCCTCAGCTCCAACGGTTCCATGATCACTTCTAACTCCTCCGTCAGTGTGGTCGGCAGCTCGGGAATAGTAATGTGGTCACCAATGGCCTTTCTCAACTGTGAGACGTGAAAAACCGGGTGTATAGTCGCTGATGGGGGTAATTTCAGTCGATAAGCTACTGCCCCAATCTTTTCCATCACTTCATAAGGACCAAAGTACCTTGGAGCCAGCTTTTCATTCCTCCTGTTGGCGACTGTCTTCTGCCTGTATGGACGAAGCTTCAAGAACACCTTATCTCCTGCCTCAAACTGGATATCTCTTCTATGCCCATCTGCTTGCTTCTTCATGATTTGCCGCGCCCTCAGCAATTGCCTCTTCAACTCTTCAAGCACTCTGTCCCTTTCCTCCAAGTACTCTTCTACTGACGAAACCGGGGTACTACTGCTCCCAAAGTGTACCAGGTGTGGGGGATCCCGCCCATACAACGCTTTGAATGGAGTCATTTGTGAAGCCGAGTGAAATGACGTGTTGTACCAATACTCAGCCCAGGATAGCCACTTCGCCCATAGCCTTGGTGTCTCCGAAACAAAGCATCTTAGGTACGTCTCCAAGCTCCTGTTGACTACTTCCGTCTGTCCATCTGTCTGTGGGTGGTAGGCTGTGCTCCTCTTGAGCACTGTTCCCTGCAATCTGAATAACTCCCTCCAGAAATGGCTGAGGAATACCTTGTCCCTATCTGATACGATCGCTTCTGGTACTCCGTGCAGTCTGACCACTTCCCTGATGAAAGCTGACGCTACTGTCACTGCGGTGTAGGGATGTCTGAGTGGAATGAAGTGTGCATATTTGCTGAGCCGGTCCACCACTACCAGTATCACCGTGAATCCTTCTGACCTGGGTAATCCATCGATGAAATCCATGGACACTTCCTCCCAGACTTTGTTTGGAAGTGCCAATGGTTGTAGTAAACCTCCTGGGGTCATGGCCATGTATTTGTTTCTTTGGCAGACCTCACAACCCGCCACCATCTCCTCCACGTCTTTATGCATCCCCTTCCAATAAAGTTCTGTTGCCAGCCTCCTGTATGTCTTCTGAACTCCTGAGTGACCCCCAACTGAGCTGCCATGAAATTCCTGCAACAGGTGGGGAATGTGTATGGAAGTTCGTGGCATCACAAACCTCCCCTGGTACAATAGTCTCCCCCCTTCAATGCAGTAACCCGGGTGACTACTCCTATCTTTCTCCAGATCCTCCCTGATCTTCCTCAGTCCCTCGTCCAGCATACTTTCTTCTTTGATGGCCCCCCAATCTACTACCAATGGCGCTGACACAACCAACTCTTGAATCTCCCCAACGCATCTGGATAAAGCATCGGCCGCCTTATTCTCCAAACCAGGCTTATAGTGGATCTCAAAATCATAGCCTAATAGTTTGGATAACCATCTCTGATGCTCTTCGGTCACCATCCTTTGCTCTAACAAATACTTCAAGCTCCTCTGATCAGTCCGTACAATAAAGTGTCTTCCCAAGAGATATGGCCGCCACTTTTGGATTGCCAAAACAATGGCCATCAGCTCTCTTTCATACACTGACTTCAATCTAGCTCTGGCTGAAAGCACTTGACTGAAGTACGCTACTGGCCTGTGATTCTGCATCAACACCGCCCCTAACCCATATCCTGAGGCATCTGTCTCTACTACAAAAGACTGTTCAAAGTTTGGAAGAGCTAGAACAGGGACAGTCGTCATGGCCTCCTTCAATCTCTCGAATGCCTGAGTGGCCGCCTCTCCCCAGCAAAAATTATCCTTCTTCAGCTGCTCAGTCAAAGGCCAAGCAATGGTACTGTATCCCTTCACGAACTTCCTGTAGTATCCAGTCAATCCTAGAAAACCCCTCAATTCCTTGAGGTTCCTAGGTAGCGGCCATTTCTGCATTGCTTCAATTTTAGTTTGATCCGCTGCTACTCCTTCTTGTGATACCACATGTCCCAAGTATTCCACACTTGCCTGAGCAAAACTGCACTTCTTCAGGTTGGCTTTCAACTGGTGCTCCTGTAGCACTTCCAATACCACTCTCAAATGCTCCCAGTGTTCCTCCACAGTCTTGCTGTACACTAGGATGTCATCGAAAAAGACTAGGACAAATTTCCTAAGGTGCTGCTTGAATACCCGATTCATCAGGGACTGAAATGTTGCAGGAGCGTTAGTCAATTCAAAGGGCATTACAAGAAATTCATAATGCCCTTCATGAGTCCTGAACGCTGTCTTTGGAACATCAGTCTCCTTCATCCTGATCTGGTGGTAGCCAGATTTTAGATCTAGCTTAGAAAACATCACTGCACCATGTAGCTCGTCCAATAGTTCATCAATCACAGGAATTGGGAACTTGTCTGGTACAGTGCCTTTATTCAGAGCCCTGTAATCCACACAAAATCTCCAACTCCCGTCCTTCTTCTTAACTAGGATGACTGGACTGGAAAAAGGGCTGTTGCTGGGTCTGATAATCTCTGCCTCCAGCATTTCCCGGATCAGCTTTTCAATCTCATCTTTCTGAATCTGTGGATAGCGGTAAGGACGGACGCTGATCGGAGTCTCACCTTCCTTCAGAGTAATAGCATGCTCCAACTCTCTCTGAGGAGGTAACCCCTGGGGCGGTTGAAAGACTTCGCTGAACTGGTGTATGAGTGGCTGTACTGCAGCGGGAACATTGCCTTCCTTCTCCAATCTGACTCCTTCCAGGCGGTGTAACTCTACCAAGAAGCCTCCTCCTTCCTCATGAATGGTTCTGATGAGGGATTTGAGAGAAACCCCTGCTTTGGTCAGCCCGGGATCACCCTGAATCGTTCTCTTCCTGCCACCAACCACCAGCTCCATCTTTAGTGTTCCCCAATTGATTTTGGTCTCTCCCAGTGTCTGCAGCCATTTCATCCCAAGGATGACATCCGTACTCCCCAATTCCAAGGGAAGGAAGTCTTCCTTTACCAGGATCCCTTGAATCTTCAATACCACTCCTCGGCAGACACCTCTGTAATATCAGTTCTGCTCCAGGTTCGTCCGGGACGAAGTTGGATCGTCCGGGACGATCGGTACAGGTTGTGCAGAAAATCAGTTTTGGTTGTATGATTCGTCGGGACGAAATTTGGATCGTCTGGACGAAAATTCTCCCGAGGACCTGTCGCCGGGGACGATGATGAAAATTTCGTCTGGACGAGGATTTTCCAGAGCACATCGTCCGGGACGAAGTGCGATCGTCCAGGACGATCTGAGCATTTCTTAAGGGAAATGAGATATTTTGAAGAGAGAGAAAATTTTAATAAAAATCTGATATTTGATCCGAGGAGAGAGGAAGAAAAAGAGAAAAAGGAAAAGTTGATTTCGGGAAGCCGCGGGTCCGTTTTCGTTCGTCGAGACTGTTGAGGATTTTGCTGTACGCAAGGTAAGGCACATTCCGCCTTTCTCAATTTTCAGAACCGTCGAGTTTGGCGGTATTTTCTGTCCGGATTTCGTTTCCGTTACCGATTTTCGTCCGTAACTTTTGATTGATTCAGTTTTTACCGCGTAACTTTCTGTATATTGTTGATATGCCGAGTGTGCAGTTTTTGGTTATTTTCCGAAGATTTTTGTCCGGGTATTTTTGATTCGGCAGCGTTTTCAGTTGATTTCATTTTTCTGTGAATCCGTAAATTCTCTGTGCAGTAGAATAAATGTTCTGGAATATGATTATCTATGTTCTATGCGAATTTGGTAAATTTTCTTTGCAGGAAATTTTGTGTAAATTCCGTCTACTGCCGTTGTGCTGCCCGATTTTTGTCTGATTTCTGATTTGCCCGGATTTCTTCTGAATTGAAATGCTATCTGTATGTGCTATAAAAAGGGAGCTATAAGGGGCCTGGATCCTATGAGATTCAGTTAGTGTCTGGAGAAATTCTTAGTTGAGCTCAAGGTGGAGAAATTTCTGTTCAGTTCCGGATCCGAGGAATTCTGTTATTCTGGTGCCGTGAGCACACTTAGCTATTTATTACTCAGAGAAATTCTGGTGCCGTGAGCACATGGGAGACATAAGGGTCAGAATCCGTAGTGATTCTGCTTAGTTTAGTTTTAGCTATTAAATATATATCTGTTCTGTTGATATCTGATTTCCGTATCTGTTCTGTAAGCAATTCTGCTTCTGATTTCTGTAAGCAATTATGATTCTGAGATGATATGATCTGCAATTCTGATTTCTGATTTTGTTAATGTGATATGTCTGATTCTGTCCTGTTTCTAATACGATTTCTGTTCCGTACAACTCTGTATAATTCTGACTCTGTTGATTTATTATGTTCTGTTTGTACTCTGAATCCGTACGACTCTGATTCTGATTTGATATCTGTTCGTATCTGTTCTGATTCTATTCTGTTTCTTTCTGATATGTCCGGTTTGACAATCTGTACGATTCTATTCCGATTTCTGATCTGATTTCTGTCTGATGAGTTTGGTTTTGAATTCTGAAAGTTTTGATTGGAGGTTTGTTGCTTTGCTGAGCTGTTGAGCTCACTCTTGTTTTCTGGTGGTTTTCAGGTTCTGGGAAAGGGAAAGAAGTCCAGGAGTAGATTTCTGAGTCTGATTCGTATAGGTATTTGTTGTACCTTTTGATTTTTGTACAGTCATGGCTTTCCTGTTCTGTCTTTCTTTCTGTTCAAAAGCCATGCACTGTATTTGTAGATGATTGTATTTGAGGAAAAGACAAGATAAATGTTTTGTTCCGCTGTATTTGGTGATTTATAGTAGCTCTGTTGTTCTGCGTTTGTGTGGCCGTTTTGAGAATTATTTGGAAGATTCAGTTCCGAAACCAATTCCCAAACCAGATCCTGGTTAGTTTGTTTAGGCTGGTCGCGATCCGGTTTGGGCGGGATCCGTCCCCGTCGAATCGGGTCGTGACAACCTCGACCCATCTCCACCTTTCCGGTGCCCATCATTACCCCGTAACCTCCGGTATCCACTAGCTCCATTCCCATCACATCAACAATCTGGGTGGAAATGAAATTGTGTGTCGCTCCACTGTCTATCAACACCACAACCTCACGACCAGAGATCTCTCCTTTCACCTTCATAGTGTGACTCGAAGTGAGTCCCACTACTGAGTTCAGAGAGACTTCTGCTACATCCAGATGCAACTTCTCCTCCTCCTCCTCTTCGGGGTCATTTCCTCCTCTCTCTTCGTCTTCCTCATCTTCACAAACGAGGAGAACCTGAAGAGATCGGTCCTTGCATCTATGCCCCGGCATGTACTTCTCATCACATCTGAAGCACAACCCTTTTGCTCTTTTGTCCTGCATTTCTTTGTCGGTCAATCTTTTGAACTGCCCCCCATTTCCTCCTCCACCGGATTTCTCCTTGGGCACCTCCCTCTGGTTCCCTGGGGCTACCCCTTTTGAGGGTAACACAGCAGTAGTCATTTTGTATGATCCTCCTGAGTAGTTGCCTCTAGCACTTCTTTCTGATCTCTTCTGATCTTCCACCAGTTGAGCAAGCTCCATGGCTTTGCCCAAGTTCCTTGGCTCCAGCACTCTGACAGCTGTTCTTATCTCCGGTTTGAGCCCCTTCATAAAATTCCCTTCCAAGGCCGATTCAGAGATGTGATCTAGACGGCTAGCCAAGTACTCGAATCTGTCCCGGTAGTCGGCCACGGTCCCCTCCTGAGTCAGAGCAAAGAACTGTTCATAGAAGTCTCCTCCCCCATCGGCTCGGAAACGTTCTAATAAACAATCCTTGAACTCTCTCCAGTTCCTGATAGGCTCTCTCCTGTCTCGCCATTGATACCATGCCAACGCCTTCCCTTCCAGAAACAATCCTGCCGCCGTCAGCTTCTCATCATCTGTCAACCCGTTGACAGCAAAGTAACGCTCCACCTTGTAGATCCAGCCATGACCATCTTCCCCCTCAAAGATGGGCATCTTCAACTTCCTCACCTTCGGATCCCTTCCGTTACCCCGGAACTCTCCATAACCTCCCATTCCTCGAAGAGGAGGTGCTCCCCAAGTGTCCCGGTCCTCCCTCCGTCGTTGGTATCCGAGTCCTTCGTCATAATCCCCTCTTCCCCTTTCAAAATCAGCACCTCGACGCTGAAATTCAGCACCTCGACGCTGATAGTCTTCTCTTCTCTCGCAAAAATCTGCACTTCCCTCATATTCTCCCCTTCTGCCTTCAAAATCCCCGCCTTGACGCTGGAAATCAGCACCTCGACGCTGAAATTCAGCACCTCGACGCTGAAAATCAGCACCTCGACGGTCATTTCCCATGCTCATCTCCTCTCTAGAAAGTGGCTCTAGAGGTGGCATGTCATCGTCTCCTTCAAGGATCTCCACATCTTGATTCCTCCTCCCCCTACGCTGGTTCGAATTTCCTCCTACACCCTGGTCTCCGGTATTCTCTCTTGCTTCTGACATTGTCGGATTTGTCTTCATCTCCAACAATTTCTTCATCATCTCTTCTATAGCCATAAACTTTCCCTCCAACCTTTCGTTGTTGGTAGTGATCTGGTTCTGAAAGTCTAAGAATCTCTCCTCCAGATCGGTTTTCAATTGACCGACTTCTCCTTCCAAAACGTCCACCTTCTTTCCGGCCATTTTTCTTCTATCGGATCCACAAAAATCCTCTTCCGGAGGCGAAGATCTTGCTGAAATTTCGGGATTTCAGCCGCCGGTGGTCCCGAATCGATGCTCTGATACCAATTTGATAGGAAATACTTGAAATCAAGTAATTCCTAGACAAAACTGAAGCGGAACCAGGGAAAAACTGCTGTCTCCAGCAGTGGACAGCAGTTTTACACAGGAAAACAGTGAGGAAATGCGAGAAAACTGAGATCCAATGCAAGCAAAGGCTAGTATTTTATTAGTAGACGAATAAAATTGCAAAGATACAATTTGTTCTTCGATTCGAGAGGAAGAACGTACTCTCCAAAGTCTCCGGCGAAGCCAAGAGCCCAAAACAAAACCAAGATCTCAAAGAGAAAACTCAAATTCAAGATAAGATGCAAATTCCCCCCTAAACTCCTAATTATACAAAATTAATCATAAAGGACAATAATAAACTTCCTAAAACAGCCCTCACATTCAAAATTTCCCTCCAGCCGGCCCCTCCTGGGCCGGCGTAACAGAATGTTACCTAAAAGATTATTCTCAGCCATATTTAAATTTTTTAACTTGCGAAGGCCACCAATCTCTAGTGGGATACTACCTTCCAAATGATTATTGAGGACATAGAGATTTTCCAAGAAAGAGAGATTGCCAATTGAAGGTGGGACTTTGCCAGTGATGCCATTGTTATTAAGACCAAAGAAGTTGAGCCTTGATATGGAGCTAATGAGAGGAGGGATTTTACCTTTGAGTTGGTTATTGCTGAGTTCCAAAACTTGGAGCATAGAACTATTAGTGATGAGAATGACAGAAATGTCTCCATGAAATGAATTAAAACTTAGGTTGAGATATTTCAGCCGCTTCAAATGTGAGATCAGATTAGGAGGGATTTCTCCATAAAGACTATTGTTGCTAAGATCAAGCCTTTCGAGGAAGGTGAGATCAGACTAGTGCTTGCGGCCGCATAAGACACCTTCCCATGAGCAAAAATGCTTATTAGTATCGTTCCATGAGCTCATAAAAATGGCATGAGAAACCATACTACTCTGGTACTTCAAGAGTTGATGCTTGAAGGAAATAAGTGATTCAAAATCTGTATTGTTGTCACCAATTGCTGACAATTGCTTGGGAGAAAAACAAACAAGGAAGAAGATAATGATTAGGAGGTTGATGCTAATGATACAAAATTTCTCCATTGAATAAGGATGATATGTCTAAGAACTAAGAAAGTGAAAAGGAGTTGTTCAGCCACCCCTGCCTTCAAAAGATTATATAAACAAATTCAGATCAGATCATATCAGAGAGAAGTGCACGTTTCTTCATTTAATAGTGTTGGAAAATCACTCAACAGCAACAACAACATCAAGCTTTTGTCCCACTACGTAGGGTCGGCTACATAAATCATTTTTCTTCATTGTGTCTTGTGAAAGTCAATTTTTGGTTTAAATCTAATAAAGAAAAATCATGTTTAATATTTTCTAATCAGGTCTTTTTAGGCCTACCTCAATCTTTCTTAACATAAGTCAAATCTAATATCTCTACTTTCCTAACCGATTCGCCGTTTTATGGAAAATTACTTGCATGAATGAAATATCTTTCTCAGCGATTAATAGTTATTATTATCTTATTTCATAATTAGAATTGATGACATCCATTACGTAAGTAATCTTTCATATTTTTTATACAGCCAAGTTCTCAAAGTCAACTATAATAATTAATAGTTCTGAAAGAGAGTTGTGGGAGATTGCAATATCTTGTGAACGCGAATTGTACGTTAATATCCTTCTACAAGATAATTGCAGACTAGTAAGCTGCATGCAGCTTGTTTTCACATTTTAGATCCT
Source organism: Dendrobium nobile (assembly GCA_022539455.1). Lineage (NCBI taxonomy): Eukaryota > Viridiplantae > Streptophyta > Magnoliopsida > Asparagales > Orchidaceae > Dendrobium > Dendrobium nobile. The sequence continues at coordinate 683,778 of CM039736.1, read as the reverse complement.
TCTCCTCAAGCTCATCAGTCATGCTGAATCAGCTTTTATCTGCTCTGCAATTTTGCTTTGGCTAATGAACTCTTTATTGCTCTTAGTTATGTTCATCAATCTCCTTCAAAGTAAAAATGATTTGATTTTCTTGTTATATATATTAGGGTAGATGATAAAATTCCTTTTTCAAAGGAAAATTTCTGCTAAACTTGTACCGGTCATATCAATTAAGCCATTAGAAAGGTCAATGTTTACCTTTCCTTTGTGTTAGTCAAGCAAAATCATTAATATCAAAAAGTTTATTAAGAGGATATTTGACACTATGCCTCAATAAAATTATGAAAATATTTGTATTTAAGATTTTATAAAATCTTATTAACTCATAAATTTCACTAAAAATAAATAATTTTATCCATTTTATTTTTTTAAAATATATTTATTTTTTTATTGATAGGTTTGCAATAACAACAATTTTGGAGTTTAATGGAAAATATATATATATTTTTTTAAGACAGTAATTTTCAATGATTCAGATTTTTTGACTTTCTGAATTGGAAAAAGTATCACATAATCAAACACAATTTTGGACACAATAACTACCAAAGAAAAATGAGTTCAGTAACATGCTGCAGAACAGACACGAATGCAATCCGCTGACAATTCTGCTAACGCAAGGAAAATAAAATCACAACAACTTCAATTATAGTATTTAAAATCATTGAAAAATTTAAAGAATTAATAATTATATAAATTTTGATTTATAGCTGTTGCAATATTATGCCTTATCATAAGCTACAAACTGTTTCATTATTTCTTCTATGAGAAGACCTTAATTTGCCTGATAAAACCCAGTTTTTTAAGTGATAAAAAATATTGATGCACATCATCAATTGCATTGGAACCAACTGCATCTCCCATCTCTAATTTCTTGACAAAATTATCTTTTCAGCGTATGTGCGAGAAGAAAAACCCTCGAGAAATGCTTCTCATTTTGCCTTTTGGGTTGCTTCACCATAACTTCAATATGTTCACTTATATCAATCACATTTGGATTTTTTTCCTACACTGCTACACAACATCTACCGCACAATCTATGAATTTCAATAAATTTTGAAAGCAGTTGAGATATGCACCTGGATTTAAGAAGAACATAGTATGATTTCTTCAAATGGGAAGTATCTATCTGATGGTGAAGATCAGATGCCACAGGTAGTTGCTGATGCCACAGGTAGTTGCTGATGTTACATGGTGAAACTACGAGTCAATTCAGATCCAACACCACAGTGGAGAGATTTAGCAGTGCTATAATGGTAGTTCACTTCATCAGTGCCGCGGCGCCACTCTTTGCAGCGTTACAACGGTATTGTCAGTTATTATGTTTAATATAGATAGTTTTTGGCCAAATTTGTGAGGGTTAACCATTATTTTCTTGTGCAAAACAGTGTGAAAGTTTTAGCGAAGAGTGTAGGAGTGAGAGTGCTTAAGGGAAGACCATTTGCAAAGCAAAAAGTGTTTGTAATCAATGGTAAAAGTGCTTATGAGTGACATCTTACTAACTCCTCTTTTATATCTGCTTAATATTGTTTAAATGGAAACTATTTTGTGTATGTTCAATCAATGGCTGATTAATTTACTTGTTATGGATTTGTGATGTGTGAGAAAGTATGATTTATTTAAGTTGACTCTAGTGCTTGGAATGTTCAATGATGTTTTCAATTATCTCGATCTTAATTTGGTTATTACATCGGTCAAACTCTAACTTAAAACCTAGTGTGAATTATTGAACAAATAGAAGAATTAAAATGAAATATTATTATGCATTGACATATGATAACTAGTGTTTTGGAGTCTAAGTAGATAGAATAATTATAGTGGAGTGTAAACTTTACTTAAAACTCTTATAAGCTCGACAAATATCTAAGAGTGATTTTGCTCTAATTCACAACACACATTAGATGAGTGAAACATAAGCAAACATGCATTCTCACCGTCATAGATTCAGAACACTTTCATTTATTGTACTTTTTAATACAATATATACTTGCCATAGGAATTTTAGAAAATTCTTTTTCATTTGGATTGGTAGAATAAATCTTATGGTTCACATAGACAATACTAGGGTAACTATAGGATATTTCAATTTCTCGTGTGATCGACTCAATTCACCTCTTTATTACTTAAAATCATGTACACCTACGTAAAATTCGGTTTTTGCTTAATTCCAAACCTTAGCATATTTTATTGTAAACTAGATGGCTGCTATCAGGTAGCAGTCCATCTGCTGGAGAATCTGACTATAATTAGTTTCCACATTATTTTTGGCTAGGGAAAATAATATGTATCACTTTATTTAGTTATTTGTTTTGTTACAAGGGTTTCCTTCATTTTTGTAATGAAATAATTTTTTTAATGGTTGAAAATTTTATATATTTAAGCCCTTAAGTCACCATACATGTTTTGTTTTGTGTATGTTTTCCAAGTCAAGTTAAATCATTATCTATAAGATTATTAAAAGATATGTGACACTTTGCCTCAAATATATTATAACTATTTACTTATTTTTGACCTTGAGAACTCTTTAATATGCATTTAGTATTACTTCATAAATGAATAACAAATAAATTTCTTTAAAAATAAATAATTTTACATCCATGATTTATCTTTATAAGCATATTTTTCATTTATAAATTAATAATAATAATAATAATAATAATAATATTTAAGTTATGATTTAATTGATTTATACTTATGATTATTGGGAATCTCAAACATAAATATCTACAAAAGATAGTTTTTGATACAAAGCTTAGATCTTAATCAATTAAAAAATGTTAAACCTTTTTTATTTTTTTATTTTATCCATTGCATGCTTAAATTCATGTTTGCTGAATTATTGATGATAAAAATATATCTTATATTTTGTTTATGTTGCATCATGAATCAGCTCAAAAATGTTTTGAGTTGACTTGGAATTGAGTAAATTCAAGGAATATATTTTAAAACTAATACAATTTTAAAGATACTATCATAATATAAAAATTTTAATTTTGCTTGAACAAGATACAACTTTAACAAAGAATCCAAAATCAAGCTCCACAGTCAGCTCAAACCTATAGCCTTAACAAAAAAGGTCATCAAATAACTGGGTTAAGTTAAAAAAGTACCTATGAAGGCATGGTACTTAATGGAAATTGTGAAAAATTATCTCTTATATCATATCGGGGAACAAATATGTTTCCTCTATTTACTCGCACATACCTTCATAGGTGCTTAATAGGTAGATGATAGGTCGTGATAAGGAACTCACTCTCAAATAAGGCCCACTGCCTACCTGAGGAACTTGCCGAACCATTCAAGAGGCCTGCTGATTAGTTAATATAAATGCTTAGGAATATAGAGTTTATTATTTATAAAAGTGATATGGAGTTTTTAGAGAAAGAATGATCAGGAGTTTGGAGAGGTAATGTCAAAGGAATACCAAGACTAGTGCAATTTACGCTAGTTTGATCTGACTTGTAAGTTCACTTTAGGGAATGGAATTTGAGTGGACTAAATTGCTAAATATGATGGTGGAGGATTAGAGTAATATGTGAACTTATGATATGGAGTAGATGGTATAGTTTTGTGAGGTTAAAGGTCTTATAATGTTATGGAGAATGAGAATAGATGTAAGCAAACCTAAATTAGGTTGAGGGATTTAAAGAGGGTTATTTTAACCTTTTTTTAATGTATTGGTTGTGGATGAATGATCTTGAAAAGTAGCTAGAGTATAGGAGATGATGACACAACCATTTAGTAAGAATATAAAAGATAACCTACCAATCCCACCAATGTTGGTCAAGGTAGGCCACCAAACATTAATCAAAAGAGAATAAATTCCTCGAAAGTTATCTTCTCATTCAAAAGCTAAAATTTTCATTGCACTCCAGTAATGTTTATAGATCTACAATGGTAAATCAAAATTAAAAAATATGAGGTAAAATTTGAGGGGAAAAGGGAGTAAGTGGCCATCAATGAAGGAACGTGACATTCACTTTCATTAATTCATCATATCACTATTAAATGATTAATCAATACATCTTCCCTAAGAAGCGTTAAACCTTTTAGATGCTAAATTTAATTCAAACATTAAAACTCTTATAATGGGCCTTGATTAGGTTCATATTTTAGCATCTTCTCAGGCACTTTTTTGAGCTCATGTAATTGAACTTTTAACTTTAGCATCTTATTGGGCATTTATTTGAGCTCTTGTAATTAGAACTTTAGCTTTATATATTTGATTTAATTGTTGTGTTACATCATCTACTGAACCTAAATCCATGGGAGAATTTGCCCAAAAAGATCAATAGACACTGCTTGCATGGACCTGTGATGTAGAACAAACGTGTGAAGATGAGTTGTTTAAGGAAATTTGCACGCTTAATATTTCAAGAACAATATTAAATAAAACTTATGCCGATTTAAATGATAGGATAAAACAATAAGGTGATAAAACCAGCTTAGGCTAAATCACATGCATAGGAGTTAAGGTAGTAAAACAATCAATTAATCTAACATTGCGTTCGTGGTTGATTTTCAACAATAATCTCTAAATTAACAATGAGATTAGTCACTAAGAAATATCCCTCACTCAACTCTCTAATATACTAGATTTTAGCGGAGAGAATTAACATGATCCTAGTGAATCAAATTACAACCACAACCGAAGATGACTAGGAAGGTAAATGATTTAGAGGATTAGCTCACCGTCGTCAAGGCTTAGCAACCATCCGTATTTATCAGAGTTCAGACTTTGGGACAGCATGTAGGGAATTCCTGGAGGGTTTAACAGCTGTTCTTCTTACTAGAATTCCTGGGATAACAATCTGTCAATATCCAGCAATTTTGGACAGTAAATGTGTGAGACATCGTTCCCTTACTGTTCCTCTCTAATTTGGATTTTCCTCTCAGGATCGTCCGGGACGATAGTGGGATCGTCCAGGCCGATCTGCACTGTAGAAAATATCGGCCTGAGAATAGTCCTGGGAACCGTCCAGGACGATTTTTTTGGTTTGATCGTCCCGGGACGATTTGGCGATCGACCGGGCCGATCTGCTTTATAATATATGAAAATCAGCTCGTTTTGATGAGAGAGAAAATCATTTTAAAACAAAATATCTATTTTGAGGAGAGAGAAAGAGAAAGGGAAAAGAGGAAAAGCTTGGTTTTGGAAGCCGCGGAGCGCTTTTCGTCCGACGTCGCTGTTGGGAAAAGTGTAGATCTCGTGGTAAGGACTCCAAACCCTACTTCTGTTTTCGAAGATTTTGAGGTTTTGCAAAATGGTGCTCAGATTTGTGTTTTTGTAAGTGATTTTCGTACCCAGTTTGGTACTGACGAAGGTTTCACCGCATAACTTTTGGTATGTTGTAGAGATGATTATTCTGCACATTTTAAGTATTTTCTGGAAGATTTCGTCTGGTCCGTTTTGATTTCTGCGGAGTTTTATTTTGACTGTAATTTATTATGATGTCCGAATTGGTTTGAGCAGTAGAAGAATAGTCTTATATTGTTGCTGTGCACGTTCTGTATTAATTTGGTGGATCGTAATTTCTGGAGATTTTTGTGTAAATTCTGTAGACTGTCGTTACTCTGCCCGATTTTCGTACGATTACTGATTTTCCCGGAATTGATAGATTGAATTGATATGTGCATGACCATTGATATGATCGTTCTAGATTTCTTTAATATTGCTTATTGCATCGATTATTGCATTGACTATTGATTGACTTGATTGATTCTGAAAGACAAGTGGAAACCTAGTTGAACGTTGGTTATAGAAACCAACGTATGGATATCTACAACAGCAATATGGATTTCTACAACAGCACTATTGATAATAGCCAGTTAATCTGGTTGATTTCTACAACAGCACTATTGATAATAGCCAGTTAATCTGGTTGATTTCTACAACAGCACTATTGATAATAGCCAGTTAATCTGGTTGATTTCTACAACAGCACTATTGATAATAGCCAGTTAATCTGGTTGATTTCTACAACAGCACTATTGATAATAGCCAGTTAATCTGGTTGATTTCTACAACAGCACTATTGATAATAGCCAGTTAATCTGGTTGATTTCTACAACAGCACTATTGATAATAGCCAGTTAATCTGGTTGATTTCTACAACAGTACTATTGATAATGACTAGTGTTTGTGCTTGTCGAGTAAGACCATGATATGAAATTGCATGTATATGATATTGCATCGCATAGATTTCCCGATCTGCATTGATTTATTGATTTCCGATTGATTTGATCGACTTGATAGTATAGACTGGATTTGATTGATTGATGATTTGACGGATTTATTGATTTTATTTATTTATCGTATTGCTTTTCCGATTGGATTTATCGTATTACTTTTCCGATTGATTTTCTCTACTTGATTGATTCATAGATACTGGCACCGATATTGATATGGATCCTGCGTATTGACACTGATATTGATATAGATTGTATCGATTGATAGATACCGATATCGACATTGATAGATATGATATTAACATATGGATACTATTGATACGACAGATCTTGATAGGTTATTGATATACTGATACATTGATTCGTCGTGCCGATTATCGATTGATTGATTGAATGGATTATTGCCGTATGGATTTGATTTATCGTAGGATAGATTTCTTTATGGAACTGATCGTATTGATTTCTGTATTGCATTGACTCATTGATCATGTGCGATTGATTGATTTGACTTGATTCGATTAACATGCATATTGTTTTCAATGTCGTGCTTTGATTTCAGTTGTAGGCTTTGGTGACCTGCTGGGCTTTGTAAGCTCATTATATGTGGTTAAATTTTTCAGGTCCGAGCAAGGCAACTGGAATGGAGTTCGATCAGAATGTCAGACGAATCCTTTCACTATTGACACCTGGGGCGTCACAAAATGGGGCCGTTCCAACAACCTGGACATCATGCTGAAAAGTGCAGGACAGCAACCTTCGAGGTGGACAGAACCCTGGGCAGTAGTTGTGGGGAGATTAGGGCTGCTGGATAGCTAGCAGTGGCCTTCAAGTGGTGCAGGACAGCAGGTTGTCCTCTCTGAAATTCTGGGACAGCAATCAGTAATACCAAAGAATAGAAGAAACCGAGAGGGAGAAACTGTGAGGGCCGGCTGCTGGGGTTGAGAGGGAATTACGGATTGTTTGGAAGGTTTAAGGGAGGGAATTAATGTGAGTTAATTAGTTTGTGGAGAGAGGTAGGGGAGAGGGAAGGCCGGCCATAGGGAAAGGAGGGGAAAGCGTATAGGTTCGATGTATGTGGTCCCCATGCAATCAATTTAATGATATGATTAAATCTGAATTAAATTCAGATTTTAGAGATTGAAAGAGTTTCCAAAAATAGGATTCATTAATATGGGATTAATTTGAAATTCAAATAAGTTTGAATTCAAATCAAGAAGTTTCCATATTAATAGAAATATATTTTAGGAAAGTAATTAAAGGGGGATTTGAATTTTGAAATTCAAAATCCATGAGGGATTTGGAGGGGATTAAATTTGAAATTTTGATTTCAAATTCAAAGTGGTGAGGGCTAAATGAGCAAACAACACAAGCCAAGCCCAAGGAAGGGGGGCGGCAGCATAAAGAGGAGGAAGGCGATTGTGGGAAGTGTTTTATGAGTTTCCAAAACAAGCTTGGCCAATTAGGAGGGAAAATAATGAATCCTCTCTAAATTGAATTTAGATTGGATTCAAAATTTGAAAACTTTCCTTAATTGGATTTTGCAAATAAAGAAAGTTTTTAAATTTCAAATTTTGAATTTCAAAATTTCCTATCTCCTTTCTTTATTGCAAGAGCCAATTTAGGGAGTCATTATGATGATTGAAATCATCATAATGATTTGAGGTGTGGGTGGAGCCGGCGGTCAAGAGGGAAGAGGCAGATTTGGCTTTGGGTGGAGGTGGCTAGGAGTTAGGCCGGCGGATGGGACTATGGAAGGGGATTTTGGTGGGGATCAAGGGGTATTTTGGTGGCGGAATGAAAGTGGAGGGATGACGAGGAATCAGTGGGGAATAGACAGAGATAGAATAGAAAATGTAGACGAAGACCACGAGCCACGGTCTCTTCCGGTGATTGGTGGGTGCTGCGTTTGCCCACTCGTTGGGCTCTTCATTCTCTCTACATCTCTCACAAGAACAAGAAGAAGACAAAACAAAATTTTATTTAATCATCCATCATCCTTCAATACAAGAAAGCTAGCCTATAAATAGGCCTCAAGAAAAGAAAAATAACAAAGACTGAAATGCCCTTCGGTCTATAATACCACTTGATCACTCCTAAGGGTAAAATGAGAAAAACATTAATAAATAGTACATAAGACATAAAAAATAAAATAAAATAAAATAAAATAAGCTCTAGATCGTAGCCGTTGATCTTTCGATGTCCTCATCAACCTATCATGGAGGTCATCACAGGATAAATTAGGGATTCCTCACCAAGCTTATAGCTTGGCACCTGCCACATACCTCTAACACATCCATGCATGCACGCTTGCAGGCGTGCACGCATCCACTCACTCTCTCTTAGATTCTTCACCCTCAAATGGACTCGCCAAACTCATTTACAGGAAATGCTTACTCAAGAAGCCCTAAACGTGTCTTACCAAGGCAAATCGACCATTGAATACATCTATGCCTACTCAAGGAGCCCTAAACTTGTCTTACCTAGATAGACTGACCATTTACCTCCTCTTTTAGGCAATCCAAGGCTTATCTTAGTAATCAACGGCTCCCAAACACCCCTCAGTCATCAAATTCCCTTATTTGAAATTTCCTCGTAGGCTCATTCGCTATTCCTATTCAACACTACTAAGTTTGTCCATACTACAAAGCTTGCTTGGTGCATTCTCAGCATGATTGAGCTCACTTAGGGATAAAACATTAAAGTTCTTCAACCCCTACTCTCTCTTAGCCAATCAGAAGGCAATAAGTGCCTTTCATATTTTGTGTAGCCTTATACTTTTTAGTTTTCTTGGGTATAGTCTTTTATGTAGCCCTCAGTGCCCTATACATAAGGGACAATGATAAGTAGTTTGAAATTTTTTTTGACTAATTATGGTTGATGTTATGCTAGTTTGAGGTTCATAATTTTTTTAGCATTTTATAGATTCTCTATTTCTCTATAGCTTTTTTCTTCTCTCCACTCTAATGCGGGTTCCTCGCATACTCATCACCAGACAACATCTTTTTGTTATTAATTGAGCATCATGTCATTTGTCAGTTTTCATTATCGACTCCGCTCACCACAATCTTCTTTGCCTTTATTTTGGCTGGATCTCCAACATCTCTAATTAAACAAATTTGATGAAATTTTGTTTGTTTCTTTGTGGATTATTGCATCATGACTCTATATGTCCATAATCTCTCCAATTATCTTACATGTGGAAGCTCTTTGTTAGTACTCCTATATAAATTATCTCTATTAAAATACCATACCATATATCAATATCTGATGCTCACTATATGTACTCTCTATTGCACTCTTTGTCAATATTATAGGTTGCTGTGATGATGCTCTCTATTGATATTATTTATTAATTCTCTCCTTTGACGCTCTTCATTGATATCTCCATCAACACTCTCCACTGATATATTCCATTTAACAATGTAGATCAATATTGTTTGCAAACACCATTGATAAATCCTATTTGTACAGTCTCATATCATTTTTGTTTTAACTAGGAGGAAGATTCTTGAGAGCTCATCTCGAGCTTTTCTTGCAAGACTGAGAGGGAGAGAGAGAGGAGATGGAACACACGTAAATTTGAAGGAAATAAAACTAAGCTTTATTCAGATTTTTTCCCAAATATTACATCACATACAATCTCTATTTATAGAGATTTACATAAATGTGGTAACCTGCATGAACAATATAACCTAAAACTAGATCAATTCATAACAATTTTCATGTCATTGTTATATATATATATATATAAATTAATAACAATTTTATGTCATTGTTATATTTATATATATATTTATATATATATTGACTATTATATATGTTGACTTCATTATTTGAGGTTGATTTCCCCAGATCAATATCTAGCTCCTAGGTTTCCGTAACCTACATAGACGTCATCCAATAAGATTTCCCTTAGGTGGACGCCCACTGACGTTAGCCTCGACTCGAACCTTCACTCAACTCAAATCAGGCTCGATTTTTTATTCGTCGATGTCGATCGACACATCTAATTTATTTTCGATCAAATTGATACATTATTGGGCTCTCAAATCAATTCACCAATCGAATCAAAATCAAATCAAATTAACTCATTTTGAATTCGATTTCAATGGCTCCGATTAACCGTTTTGACCTTCACAGTATATTATAATAATAATGATACGTCGTCAAAAATATTTTAATCGAGTACGAATCTCGATGCAAAATCAAGTTTTGATAACAAAAAAATGATAGAACTCAAAGAAAAAAAGAAAAATTAAAAATTAAGAAACAAAACGAAGAAAAGGAAGAGAAAAAAGATAGAAAGAAACCCTTCAAAAATAATTTGGAGTCCATCCAAACTCCGATTTTCAGCAAACTTACGTCGAACTAAGCGTCTCAGGATAAAACCAGACACCAAGATCCCAATCGAGCCCAAATGAGTCGAATCAATACCCAAACGCTGCCGGAAGGTTCAACCGCAATTTGTTAGTTACCAAACGGTTTCCGATTTAACGAGTTTACTCGAATCGAACGGCTCGACGAGCGAATCCAACGAGCCAAGATCGCTACATTCTGGACATCATTAAGGCTTTTAATGTCTAACGATCGGTCCGCCCATGACTCCATCTAGACAAAGAAGAAACCTAATTTTCGTTTCTCTCTACAGTTCCGAAAATCTCTTAGGCTTCATGCTCAACGCCTGCAGTTCGGAACTTATCCATCCCACGATCCCTCACTCTCTCTAATTCGCACTTACTCAGCCCCAACTCCTCCCCATTGGCAGGATCTCTCTCTCGGCAACTGAAATGAACGGCCTGCTCTTCCTTTCATTCGAAAAACTGCCCCTTGCACTCTCTGGATACGCACAGAACCGAACTCTCCCTGGAGTTCGCGTGAGAAGCCTTCCCCCCATCCCGAACCTCTCTTGGTTTTGCTCTCTCTCATTCATGAACGATCCCTCTCCCTCACTCTAATTCGCGTGAGAAACCCCTATCCGCCTCTTAACCTGCATACCTCCAGATGAAATTGCTCTCAAATGACACCAAGGCTGTTCGCCCTTTCAACCTGTCGCCTGTGAGTTCGCAAACATCAGTATTCGCTGCCGCTAGGAGTCATTCTGGAAGAAGTTTGATGGTGTATAATACGTACTAATTTTATATATTATATATATATAATTATATATATATATATATTTATATATATATTATATATATATATATATATATATATATATTATTTAAGTTCATTATTTATTGTGAGGAGCTCATCAAATTTTCTCCACATATCATCAAATTTTACATCAGATTTAAAATCATTTCAAAATTTGGCATATGCAGTGGTGTTCTCAATACCTTTAGTAAACTTCTTAAGTGTCTTTGAAGGGAATTTTATGACTTCTTTGAGGATTTGCTTTCTTGAGACATTTTTGAAGAAATTTTGCTCGTTATTTTCTATTTGAAATTTTTGTGGGGAAAGTTCATAAAGTTCTTTTAAATTTTATATGTCATTCTCGTTTTAACAATTGAGGTTTTCATGATTATGATTTATCTTATAAGAATGATTACGTGGAAGATAGGAGTTTATTTTTGGCTTGTGTAAAGTCATTGGCAACATTCCAGATGTATGTTTTTGAAAAGTGGAAAAATTTTATGCTTTGGTAAAAATGGAAGATGTGCATTTTGAAAAAGTAGAAAAGTTGTCTAAAAGATTTTATGATGGAGTAATCATGGGGAGTAGTGGATTGTAAATGAAAAATGTCATTAAAAGACAAAATAGTGGCTAAAATGAGAAGAAGACCGAAAATATATACATGAATTAAAGGTGGCTTGTTGGGAATAAAAAGGTAGAAATTGTTTTAAGAGATGAGATATTTTGGAAAGTGTGCTTTAAAAAAAAATATATTGGATTTTGAAAGATTAAGATTCATAAAAGTTGAAGAGTAGAACTTGTGAGTGATTTGAAAAGTGATAAGCATGAATCTTGAAAGTGATGAGCATATGTTTTGAAAGGTGATTTGCTTAAATTTTGGAAAAGTGAAAGAGATTGTGCGTATGTGATAAGTGATTGTAGTTTGTGTGTTTAAAAGTGGAATTTGTATATTGAAAGGTGTTTTAAATATTGAAATATACAAAAGTGTTTTGAAAAGAAAGAATGTAGAGTTAATTTTGGGGTGGAGAAGTGTGATCAAGTGTGAGAGGTAGTGTTTGTTTTGTGAAAATTGTATATAGTTTGAAAAAGTATAAGTAAATGTTGGAAAAATATAAAGTATGCTTCCAAAAGTAAAGGTTCCAAAAAGCAAGCAACTGAACTGGTGTTCAAGCCTGAAGAAAGGTACGTCTTTATTTTCAATAAATTTCAATTATTTCATTATTATTTATTAAATGTGCTTTTTAATCCCTGTTTTCCTTGTTTTCTTTATATTTATTTTGCAATAAACTACGAGGAACGGTACCGTTCGAGGGAACAAAAGGACAAGGAGCTAATGACTTAGTCGCCTCTATCCTACCGGGGGTGGTTAGGGTGCTGGGGCGGAACCACCGGGTCGTAGCCCCCGGTGACTGTGAGTATTTTCTAAACTTTGAGAAACCTTTAGGGACCCCTTGATGTGTGTGGGGTCAATCCCTTCCTTTAGGTCCCTTGTTTGTAGTAACTTCAATTTTATTAATAATTACTTTTTGCTCTTAGATTCCTAAACCCCTTTACATGTACGAAATGTCTATAAGGGTTAGTAATAACAAATTTTTTATCCATACAACAAGTAGTGACACTTAAGGACAAAAAATTAGGATCGGTCTTAGAAAAACTTAGACTTATGGAATGATGTCCACTTTAGGGTAGAGACATTATAACATAGAAATTTAGTGCTTTCATTATTATTATTATTTATTATTTTATTTTTATTTTTACTTATTTATTTAAATAACAAATAAAATTTAATTGAACTTAAATAATTTTCTTTTAAATAATAATTAATTATTTAGGAACATATCAAACCACATAATCTATTACGTACACTTAGATTTGGTTTGCTAGGACAACCGAGCTAGCTTAGGTTAGGCCGGGGGGTTGTCGGGGGTGGTGGGCGGGTGGGTCGGTCGTTTGGTTTGTTTTATTTTCCTTACTGCACTGTGATGAGCTTTTTTATTCGAGTTTTATTGCATGCTAGGCTGTGTGAATGTTGGTTTGTGTTTGTTTATTTTATTTTTTATACACTCTGTGTTGTGATTTGTTAACGATTGAGTTTACCCATAGGTTAGGACGCGATCTGGATTGTTATAATATGATTTTTAGCAGTGGCCAACTCGTGCTGGGCGACATAATATGGGGGCTAGCTACCTGTATTCAATATTATTTTTAATAATGGACACAGGTGCTTCTAAAGCCGGTTAGCCCCCAAATAAAAAGAGTAGTCGTGGCCAAATGGTGGCTAGTGATTTAATTTATAACTTCTATAAATATAACTGCTTGGGATCGATTTTTATGTTAAAACTGCTTTTAGGATTACCCTTGCTGGTGGTCTTGATTTTTTTTTCTTTCTTGTGAATGTTAATTATAAAAATATAATGGTGTTTGAAAAAAGGTCAAGTATTGTGATAATTGATTTGAATGTGTGCGACGTATATCACATCAAATTTGGGAATTCAAAAGAAAGGAGTATATACCTTAAAGGATTATTCTCTTTTATTGGAAAGTCAAATTTAGGATGATTCATATCCAAATAGAATGGCAAAATACCCCTCTTAGGGCCACTGACGTTTCTTTTCATTTGGGAATATCCAGAACCCGACCGAGGGACCGAAGAGCGAAGACCATGAGAGAGAAATCAAAGAAACAGAACTGAGGAAGATTGAGAAAGGGAATTACGAGATATAGATTAAGGAACAGATTATCCAGCTTCAAAAATTACTTGCGTCATTCTAGGTTTAGAATCAGGTTTTTGTTGTCAGGGTTACCCGGCCACTCTTACTTTTCTGCAAATTCTGGGGTTGTAATATGACATTCGATTTATATTTGGATTATTAAAATTGATGTGTGTACATTGTTTGTACAGTGATTTTTTTAGGACCTTGCATGTGATGTTTTGTTTAGCCCGGGGCCGATACGAGATCGGGAGTGCTTTTTTTTCTCGTAAGGGTACGCCTTATTTTTTTAAAATTTATCTACTTGTATTTTAATATAAAAAAATTTTTAGGCTCTATGTAACTCTATCGATCCTAAGCAAAGTAAGCTCGGGACAGCCGAGAGTCAAGCATCATGCGCATTATTAATACTCTTCTCTTGCCTTGTTAGGCCACCTCCCCGCCTGCGGGTTTTCTGGCAGACCACTTGACCTAGGAGGGTTGCCGTTTGTCAATGGGGGAAGTTGTGCAATTCTTACGGAAGAAAAAAAACCTATTTTCTAATGCCTTAATTTTAAAACTGCTTCATATTCATTTTGCATTCGAGTCAATTTGCAATGCATTAGCATTTTAGATATAATTAAAAAGAGTCTAAAAAATATTAATTGCATTTTTTAGAAAATTTATCACCTACATAAGTCTTTGGGGCAATTAGGAATTATCTTTAGATGTCGGCCCATAATTCCTTATTTAACATTAAATCAAATATCCCTAACTCATCTTTTAAGGAGATGGAACATGCGGTTTTTAACAGCGCCTAGGGTGGTTAGCTGGCTCCCCAATTCTCAATGGCTCGGGTAAGTCCAGAATTTGCATTCCATTCGTTTGGTTGGTGTCATATTTTATAGTACCCAAAATTAGTTTTAGGTTCATGGGCATATTTCTTATTCTTATTTAAGTCCTCACCTCCAGGGAATTTTAATCCCATAATTTTCTAATACAAAATGTAATATATATCAATAAAATTCTCTCTTTTAAATTGTAAAAGCCCAACTATGGATAGACTGAGGTTGCCTCTGAGCTTCTCGTATCTACCTCGGTCTCCTCTACTTTTTTCCTTTGACTTCACCTTTAAAGGTTCAGCATCTGGCTTTTCCTTGGAAAATTTTACTTCTGTTCATGTGTCTTCTACTTTGTAGGTCAAAATGGGTAATGAAATCATATGCTGTTAACTCGGTGTTTTATTGGAGCATTCACATTTTAGGATGTAATTAAATGTACCTTAGGATGTTGCTCTTATAGGGATTTGAGAACCCTGATACTTTATTTTTCCTTGGTGTTTGAGTCTTATGTAATCAAGGATGTTATCGCTTGGATGGCTTTTACGTTTTATTTTCTGCATTGGTTTTTCTTTGTGTATGGTGTGTTGGATGGGTTTATTGTCGTGTCTGTGTTTTGATTTACAGTCGTTAGTTGTGGCTTTTCGGGTGTATTGGTTGGTTGGTTTTGTTAATCTATGGCGTGACGGGGGGTTGGACGGGATGATGGGTTGGGGTCGGATGGAATGTGGTGTGTTTTGTATCCAGTGCAGTGTTGCGTTAGATTCTCTAGTTGGTTGTTATGCGGGACTTTTATGAGTGTCGGGCGTGGGGGTATTCATGGGATGGATGTTGGGATGGGGCTGCGGGGGAGTGGTGTGGGTAGGAGGGGTTCTAGGGGGTTGGTGTGTTTTTGCTAGGGGCTTTAACACTGTGGGGTTGTGGGGAAGCATGGGGTGTTTTGGGGGTAGGCCGCGAGTGTCGGGGGGTAGGGTGGCAGCTTGGATGGATGACTGGACTTAAATAGGACGGCTGTTTTCTCTTTTAGGGCGGCGGGGAATCTTTGTGGGGGAAAATTCCATTGAGTGTGTGTCGTGTGTGTGTGGTGTGTTGTGTGCATGTGGTCGTGTCTGTTTAGTGGGTGTGTGTGGTGTTGGGTGCGTGTGTGTTGTGATGTGGGTGTGTCGTGTTGTGTGTGTGGTGTATGAATGGGGTGATAATTGTGGATTTGGTTTAGAGAGGGAGGTTTGAAGGGTGCTGGGTGTCCCATGGGGGGCGGGTGGTCGAGGCTGCCTGGTGGTAGGGAAAAGTAGGGTGGGGACTAGGCGCCAAGAGTAGTAAACAATTATAGAAAATAAGTGTATGGGCGTGGTATTTTTTAGGGCATCGGGGGCACGGGTGGGTGGGGCACGGGTTGAGCAGTTTTGGTGGCCGGGTTTGTGGGTGGGTGTAGGGTGGGGTGTTGGGCGAGGGGATTGTGGGAAGTGCGAGGGGGAGGGGTGGGGGGATTGTGAGAGGGGGCGCGCGGGGAGGGGGGTGGGGGGGCGGGAGGTGGGGGGGCGCGAGGGGGGAACGGCGTGGGCGCGGCGAGCGGGGGCGGGGGAAATCTATGTTATGGGAGCATCATTACTTTAAGGGGTTTAGGGAGTGGTTGTGGGGGGGTTTAACAGTTTAATTTGTGGGCGGGTGGACTGGGGGGTAGGGTTGTGTTGGTGGGGACACTGTCGGTTGGAGGGTGAAATGGGGAATTTTTGTTGTTGTATGTCTTTTGGTATGGGTGGGGGGGGTCAGAGTTGATGTTTATTATGAGTAGGGTGGGGATTAGTGGTTGTGTAGTGCCGGTGTGGGAGGGGTGGTGGGTGGGTTGGCGGTGTGGTGGGGTGGGGGAGTTCTGTGGGTGGGAGTGGGACTGGGGTGGAATGGGACCGGGGGGTAGTTATGAGGCGTGGTGGGGCCAGTGTGTGGTGTTGTTGTTTTAGTGGTCGTGGTGGGGGGGGTGGGGTGGAATTGGGTTGGTTTGGGATTGGGTGGTGGTGAGGGGGGTGTGGGGGGGTGTTAGATTTTTGCTGATGTTGGCTGGGAGAAGTTGGTGCGACCTGGGGGTCTATGGACTTGTTGTTTATGTGTCAAATCATAATGGGGTTGTGTGTGGGTTTCGGGGGGTGGGTTGGGGGGGGATGGGGGGTGTAGGGCCGTTGCGGGCGGTGTATCGTTGAGGACGGTCCGGCCCGTGCCGGCAGTCTTGCGAGGGGAAGCGAGCTGACGTCCCGCTTTTCATTAATGTAGGTATGTTCAGGCTTTCGGAGTTTCGTAGCTTCTAAGCTATGAGGATAAGAGAGCTTGGAGTTTCGGAGCGTATTCTGCAAGCATAATTGTATGATGCCTTCTTCTGGTTGCGTGTCCTGGAATCCTTTCGAGGGGCATTTAGTGTTTAGTAGAAGAATGTGTAGATAGTTTAGTTAGAGTAATGGTGTTAGTTTAGTGGAGAGGTAATGAGTTGTTAGTCAGTATAGAAGTGAGGGGCAGTAGAGAAATATAGTAGAAGATTAAGAGAATTTTTAGTAGGTTGTGAAGTAGGAGTTAATATAAGTTTTTAGGAGGAAAGGATTGATACGGTAGATAGGAAAGTTAGGAGAATTTTTTTTTAGAGAGAGGTGGGATTGATATATTTATAGGTGATAGTTGTTGTTAGGGTTTGTAAGGGGATGTAAGTGAAGTAATAAACGATGAGAAATATAAGATGTTGTGTAACATCTTATTTGCGTTTTTTTTTTGTTTTTTTTTTTTGTATACTAATTCTGGCACGCTTTATCTTTAAAGAGGGAGCAGGGAAGAGGAGGGTCTAACATTTTTGAGAGACATCAGATTTTTACTGTGATGTGGAAACCCTCTCTAAACCTTTAAAAGGGAGGTAAGGAAAACGGAAAGGGAGGGGAAAATAAAATAAAAAAGGGATCAGGATTAGGAAATAAGGAAAATTAAATAAAGTAAAACTCCGAGGCCTCTTGACCCTTGTTGGTTGTGGGTTTCCGGTTTGTACGTAATTGTGTGTGTTTTGGTGGTCTGATATAGTTTGTGGGTGTGTTGTTCGATTTTGATTTTAGCCACTTAGTATTTCAGTCGACGAGTCACACTCGAAAGAAGCTTAGTTTGTCGGATTTCAAATGAGGCCCTTGCTTTATAAGGAAGGTCGTAGGCTTTGATGTTACAAACGATCATCATATAGAGCGTGTCATTACTTGGTGGGAGGTTCAGTTGTACATATAATCAACTTACATTAAACATGTATGTTTGGTGGTGTGGAAGGAAATTTTGAGCAATTTATTGTAGGTGATGGTAGGCGGGCGGAGGTTTTAGATTGCCGATTAAATGGTTTGTGCAATAGGTAAAGCAGGAGGAAGAGAAGGGGAATGAGGACCGTCGTAAGGACAGATGGCCCTTGGACCGTTATTATTATTGCAAGCGAGGTTCGAGAAATAGGTGGGAATGGTGGACCTGAGGTCTGGTCCGTCCTCCCGTTGTCTGAAGATGTTGGTTAGGGTCGGGTGAGGGTTGTTTTTAGGATTAGGACCGTGTTGTGGTGGAGTACCGTTGTAGTATAAACGTTTGATCGTGGCACGGAGGGGCGACAGTGAAGTCAGGAGGGTGATCGGAAAGATGGAGATTGAGGAGGAGAGAGGAGAAGGAGAGAGAAGAGAGAAGAGGAAGAGTGAACCGTTTGCTCGGCGGGGTGTGGGGGTTTTTGTTTGGGGGGAGAGGTCTTGTGGTAGCGTGTTGCGTGTGGTTTTGACGGAGGGGAGGTCAGTCAGACAAGGATGACTGTAGCAGAAGATAGTGGAAGAAGATGAGGTGAAGAAAGAGAAGAAAGAAAGAGGTGAAGAATGTAGATCGCATAACGTTTTGGTTGGGGAGTAGAGATGATGATGTTGTGAGATTGAAGATTTGGTGATGGGTGTTTGCTATGTTGAGAAGTGTTCCCGTTGGGGCGTGTTGTTGTGGTGTGCTAGTTGGTTAGTTGTTCGTATTAAGTCTGTTGTTCCGTTGGGGTCAGGTTGGCGGGCGGGCGTGTGTGGGGGGGGAGGGAGGTGGTGCGCAGGGGTGCGGTGTTGGCGGGGGTTGGGATGTGGGGGTTGGTGTGTGTGGTGTTTTGTTCTAATGGAGGCGGGGTGGGGGGTGGGCGTTGTCGGCGGGGGGTGGGAGGGGGTGGGGTGGGGTGGATGCGGGGGGGGGAGGGTTGGGGGGCGGTTGATGGGTTGGGGGGGTTTGGCAGGAGGGGGTTGACTGAAATCTACGTGGCGGTTTGTGGTGGGGGACGCGGGGGCGGCGGGGGGGTGGGGGGGGGGTGCTAGGAGGGTGGGGGTGGGGGGGAGTGGTGTGGGGGTGGGGGCCGGGGTGGGTGGGGGGTTGTAGCGTGGGGCTGTTGGGGTTTGAGCCGTGGGGCCGCGTGTGTCGTGTGGCGTGGGTACTGTTGTGTGAGGGCATGTGGGCGGGGGGCGCGGCCCTACACCCCCCGGGAGGGGGGTGGGTGCTGACGGCGTGGGCAGTACTGGGGGGGGGGGGGTGGGGGGGGGGGAGCGGATGGGGTCGGGGGTTGGGGGCGGGGTGTTGTGACGCCGGCTAATCGCCGAAAGGGGTCAGCCACGGGCGTAGCGGCGCGGCGGGTGGGGGGGTGGGGGGCGGGGTGAGGGGGGGGCGGGTAGTATGTTTTATGAGTTGTTAAGATTCGTCAGTGCGGGTTTGCGTGGCTCACACTGCGTGGGCCGTGACGCGTGGTTTGGTTGACGGGAGGTCAGAATATGGACTTGTGGGCTTTTTGGTGTGTTTTTTGACGCGAACTGTCTTGTTGACGGAGGGTCCCGAGACGGTCTTGTAGAAATGCATTTGAGTTGACGGAGAGCGAGGGGAGTGTCAGAAAGAAGAGGTAGTAATGGAGCGAATGTGCATAGACTTCGTGTGAGGTCTGCTTCAGGCTAGGTCTACTCGGGTAGGGTTTGGGGTGCCGGTGGGTCATGAGCAGCGGGTCGTAAGGACTTCGGTGTGAGGAAGCCCCAAGTCTGTGGATTGATGACGACGGAGGTCAGTTGGGGTGCAAGGGGGCTGAAGATGGTGATTGTCACTGATGGGGGAATGTTAGTGACTATGCCTGAGAAGTTCTGTTGGTCTGGAAGTTCTCAAGCTGTGGGGTGCTGTTTGGTTTGTCATATGGTGATTATTGAATAAAGACGGGTGGTTGGATGCCTTAACTACCCTGGTAAGTTTAGATTGGAGCCGGGATATTGGCAATTTGGTTCAGCACAAGGGCTGCCAGAAGGCGTCAGATGATAGGATCAGCGGACCGGCACCCGGGCCCGGCGCTGCTCGAGAACCCGGGGAACGAAAGCGTCGTTTGTAGCTTTGGATCTCTAATTTGGGTAGGCCTTATTTTAACGCGACTGTAGGGGCTATTGTGTGCACGGTGTGCTGCTGCGCGGACTTGTGCGTCACTAATAACGTGTCGTGGGTCTTGAGGTGTGCGGCAGTGCGCCCAGGCGCGTCAGGGCCGGGGCCTGGCATCGGCTGGACCGCTTAGGTTCGAATCGGGCCACCCGGAGCTTCCCCCCACGGCGGCGTAGACCGCCTGGGGTGAGTGGCCCGATCTCCCCGCGTCAATTTGGCGCGCGGCGCCGCCCGAGGCGGCCGCGGGGTCCGCGCAGTCTGGGGTGGCGCGGGAGCCGAGCTACGCGGAGACGAAGGTCAGTGGCGCTGGACCGCGGGTAGGGACGAGCCGCGGACGGAGATTTGCGGTACGTTGCATTGTCTGGAGGTTAGTTGGTAGGTGATCGGCTGGGTTTGAAGCGGGGATTTGTTTGTATTTGATTTTGATGATGGATGTCATGTCGGTTTGTGCGTGAATGGTTTGTCCAGAAAAGAGAGTAAGGACCACCATTGTTATGCGAAACGTCGGAGTGAGGTTAGGGAGGGTTCAGCGCTTTAAGAGATAAGGACGGACGGTTTTTTGGGCAAGGAAAATGGAGTCATAAAGAGATAGGTGAGCAGAGCGTTTTTTTGGAAAAGGTGCACAAAAAGGTACTGTGGAAAGGACCATGTAAAGAAAGGATGAAAGAGGAAAAGGTACTAACTGGTTATGGCTGAGACTGTATTTCTCAACCCTTGTTACATTACGAGGTTGGATTTTGGGGACGGACTCCCTCCAGCCGTACCGCAGTCGAGATAAGGTACAGTAAGTGTTACAAAATAGTTAAAGGGCCGGTAAAGGAGGAACAGAGAGAAAAAGGAAAGGACTGTTTGCGTGGAAAGAAGCACAAAGGAGGAGAAAGGGAACGGTGTCTGGACGCTTCCTGACGATCTATGTTGAAGGTCAGAAGTAAAAAGAAAGAGAAGGGAACGAAGAAAAGAAGAAAAAAAAAAAAAAAAAAAAAGAAAGAAAGAAGACACAAATAGAAAAAGAAGAAGGAGCAAATGATAAAAAAAGAAATAGAAAGAGAAAAGAAAAGAAGAAAGAAAAAAGAAACAGAACGGAGAACAAAGAACAAAAGAACAAAGACAAAGAAACTGGACACTCCACAAGAACAAGAAAAAAGAACACCAAACGGAAAAGCAGAAGAACAATGATGAAAAAAGTAAGAATGTGTGCCGATGAAGCCCCGTAGGTTGAAAAAAGAAGACGCTCGAGGTAATGATGAGAAATATAGAAAGTCCCATCCAATCTTAAAAAAAAGTATATTAGATAGAGAAGCGTCCCATTAATAGAAAGAAACCATCTTCGGATATATACGTTTCCAGCAAAATCCGATAATAATAATATATAATGATTATAATCATAACCCGATAGAAATTATTATAGAAGTTCGGCACCCTCTTCCCCGATTCCCTTCTCTTCTCTTCTATATATTAACAAGTACTAATGACGAAGCATAGTAGAAGAAAGAGTTTTAGCCGTAGAGCTTGCTTCGCTTTCTCGCCCGCTTTGCGTCTTTAATTCTCGCCGTTTCGATAAGCAAGAACGGAAGAAGTAAGATAGAGAAGAAGATAGACAGTAGAAAGGGATAGATTTCTCCTCTCTCTCGAGCGAATAGATTTAGAAGTAGAAGAAGGATAGATTAGAAATAGAAGACAGAAGAAGAGAGAAGAGAAGTAGATAGAAGAAGGAAAAGGAAAGATGAATTCCTTTGGCGAAAGACGTAGACGGCGTGGTTTGGTTGCACTAGAAGTAGAGAGTGAAGGCTCTGAAAGAAGTTGAATCCCCACTAGTTGTAATGAGGTCCGTTGTTGATTTGGAAGGTTGGGGGTTAGAATAAATTAGCATGGTCTTAATAGATTGCTACTAGAGAAGTAGAATGGCTTTATTTTAGTAGAAAGAAAGAAAGTCTGACGTTCGGTTGGTGGCCGATGGAGATTGGAGGATGGACATTAATAATTTTTCGGAATCTCTTCGGCGGGTAAAAGTCTCTGCGTCTTTCAGGAGGGGGCAACTCTATTCGTTTAATTGGGAATTGACAAGAAGAATTTCAGCATCCATTAATTAAGATTAATTGGACAAGAAGAATTAAAAAGGTATTTCAGCATCCGTGGGAAAGTTGTTAAAAAGTTGGGGAAAGTGGGCTTAAATAATGAAAGTGGGAAGTAAATGGAATTCCATCGTTCCAAAATATCGGCAGAATTCCGGCGTTATTCAGGCGGGGCGGGTGGGGGGCTGGTCAGGAAGAAATAGATTTGATAGTTAATCCTGCGCGCCCGTGGTCACTATCCGTATCCTAAGGTGTGGTCTGGCGCGGTCCCATGGTGTGCACAGGGTGGGCACTTGCACCGCCCCCGTTTCGCGTCTCTGTTCGTCGCGTCGAGGGGTGGGAGTTGGATTGACTCCTCCTCGTCTCTTCTCTCTCTCCTCTTCTTCTGCCTTTTGTCTTGCGTCCCTCCCCTCTTATTTTGATGAAAGTTTGAGGGCTCGTCGTTATGTTTTGCGGGGCTGTTGTGTGGATCAGAGTTTTAACGAGACTGTCAGTTAATAGTGTGAGATCATTTGGGAGTATTAGGGAAACCGCCAGTGTGCTCATATGACGAACCGTGGTTCGCGCATCGTGGGTGTCGAAGGCGGCGTTGTGTTTGATTACTTCGATTGGTGCACGTCCTACAGTCCTACACAAACCCACCCCCACCCCCACCCACCAGTTTCTTTGGACATTTTGAAGAAGGCCTTTAATGAGTTGAAATTCGGCGATCTGAGGGTCGTGTCTGTATTCTTCTTGTCGAGCGCTTCTCGATTTAGAGTATAACCTCGTTAAAATCGAAACGTATGGAACACAAACGTTTGGTGACTCAAATGTGCGTCGAGTTTTCCAACAACATATCGGGCTTGCGTGGCGCTCTTTGATTTGGCTCACTTGGACTCGGATGAGTTGAATTTGGTGTGTTGTTGGGTTTGATTTTCGAGACGATCAGTTTAACTGTAAGCTTGCTGAAATCGAGGAGTTCAGGTGCTCTCGGATTTAATTTTTTCGAAGTTTTTTCGGGTTGGGTTGTTTCCACTCGAGATTCGTGCCCGATCAAGATAATTTCATGATCACGTATCACTTCTAATTAATATAAATTAATTATAATAGAAAGAAAATGAAAAATAATAGCCACTTGTGTTGCATGCAAAAAAAAAAAAAAAAAAAAAAAAATCTAAGACCCGTTCATTTCCTTTAAAAGTGTCTTTTATAGTACAAGCTCACTTTCTATATACAATTAATAAATAGTTTAGTGGGTCACATAAGTTGGCGAATGAGCTTGAAAGTTGATAGATCACTTAAAATTGTTTTGATCAAGCATGAATTTTGATGCAAATTTGAATAAAATTTTTCAAAATTAAATTCGAGATCATTCAAAGTCCGATTCCAACAAGCTTATAGTTGATTTGAACATCTCAGGGAGACGAACCCAATGACACCAAATTCAATCCAATTCTAGCCAAAATGAGCCCAAATCAAAGGATCAAAACGTTCTTGAAAGCTTCAAAATATTAATTGGACATCAAATTATATATAAATATAACATGCTTACAGTCGAATCGAGTGGCTCGACAAGAAAATTCCAATGCCGAAATCCAACATCATTAAGACATAAATGTATAAAGAAATCTCCATAATCGAGGGAATTTATATTAGCCATCAATTTGAACACTTCAAATTTATCTTTGATATTTTTCATATTTAATGAGCATGCCACTCCTAAAAAATTTTAAATGAACCCTCATTATTCATATGATGGGAATAAGAGAAAAGCTATGAGGCTTGAAGAATCCTGAGCTTGACCTTGGCATCATTGTCGATGAATTCACGCCACTAGGCCGTCATTGCTGGACCTCTACCCAACCATCGTCGTTGGACCTCCATTTGGTAGCAAATTTTGAGGCTTCCTATTTCCATTGTCGTCCGCTGATTATAATCCTTTTGACCATCTTTCACTATCGATCGCTATTTTCCAACTATGATCCTTCCGAGAATTGTCGCCCGTCGATTACGAGGATGAAGAGAGAAGAGAGAGAAGATGAGTAAATATTTTAATTTAAATATTTGAAGTAAAGTATTTAAATTATAATATATTTTAAATATAGCATACTAACAAATAAATCGCTAATTGCCGAACAAGTTGTCAAAATTCGCTCGAATGTACCCTCAAATTGAGGCTTGTTTACCAAGTGGAGCCCACTTAATCAACCTGCTCTAGATAGCCAGCCCACGGGCTGGGCCGGCCCACTAAATGAGAGGCACTGGCGTACAATCTGCGTCCATCGCACGTGCCGCACGTGCCCTCGGGTGCGAATTTCGGTGAATATGCTCGATGAGTGGGGGTATTTCTGTGAACTCGAACGAACGAATAAAAGTGTCACGCCAGACTCGCGCTGAGTTTTTCTTAGGTTTTCATCTTCCGGTTTCTGTGGCGGAGAGCGGCAGTAGCTGCTCTTAGCATCTCCTTTCTCCAACCCGGTAAGTCTAGGGTTTTTCAGATCCTCCTGACGCATGTTATTCTCTGTCCATCCCAACCAAATTGAATCGTTGTTTATAAATTGCAAATGATCTCTCTTAGGATTTCCTGCAATGGATTTGGTTACAGGGATCTTTTTCTTTACCTGAGTTATCTGTTCCAGCGTTTCTTTATTGTTTGTGTTCTTCGTTGTTAGGTTTAGCGTTTCTGTGGACAGCCATGATGATCCCCTTGCGCGGTATGGTTTTTGGCATTTTGATAGGGCTTAGCGTTTTCTTCCACCTTAACTTTATTTGTTGGCCTTACACGTGTTTTTCCGATCCGTGAGCTCTTGCTCTCTTCTTTAGCGTGATTTTTAGTTGTTTCATATGCATACTATATGTTTTTCGTTATGTATTTTCAAAATTACTTTGTTCTGCCTTTCTGCTTGGTTGGGATGCTTTATTTATTCAAAATTAATATAAAGTAACGTGGGTTTTTCCACGCTTGTCTTTTGTTTGTGGTTATAGCTTGCTTTTTGTGGATAATTAGCTGCGAACTATGATTGTTTGTATCCTTGTGTAAACTTTCATACAAGGTTGATAGCAGAGTTAATTCCTCAATTATAAATGAAAATAATTATCAATTTCTTTATTTTTGACCATCTATGATTTGTACAATCATTCATGAACTATTTTGGAAGGCAGTTGTGTTAAATATAGTCTTGTAAAATTTTGCAGGCTAATTCCATTTGGTGCAAGTCGTTTGAAGAGTTTGCATGAGTTTAGGCTTTGATAATGGCAAAGGCAAAAAATCAGTTTGTCTTCTTTGACATATCTTTTGATGGCGGATCTCCCAGAAGAATGGTCTTTGAGGTACATTTTCACTATATTTTTAGGATTAACCATTGAATCTTAAATTCCAAATAAATGAATAGTTATTCAAGATGATTAATTGCATAGGCATCTGTACATATAGAGCTCCTCTTAGCCTTATGGTTGCTTGGTAGCTTTATGTTTAACAAGTAAGAATGCTTCATATAGTCTACGACAAAGGCTTGAAATCAAATTTTAAACTATGAAAAAGGCAAAAGTGGACATGTTCTTTGCTTGATCAGATTCATCTACATTGTGTTTTGAAGATTCTTACTTGAACTATTTGATGGCTTGTAGCTCTTCTATGATGTTGCCCCCAAGACGTCCGAAAACTTTCGTGCTCTTTGCACAGGTAATTGTTTCTTAACACCTTCTTTTCATTCTTGTCATGCAAGTCATGTAACTAGGGGTTTTCTTGTGGTATATGACTAAAATATTGAATAATGATTAATCCTTTTACTTAACATATTAAAGCCACTTTAATTATGAGCCTTTTACTAGTGAATTTTTGTTTTTCAAACTTGATTTGGTTCTTTATTATGTTGCCAAAAGTTCACTAGAAATGTTGATGCAATTTGTGTTTATGTAGTTCCATAAACACTAAGCAAACATTTTATTGAAAGTATCTTGCCTTGCAATCTTTATTGGTTCAGTCATGGAAAGAAGGAAGTTTAGTTGTTGCCATTTTCTTAATTATTATGGTTGATAATTATTTCAAAAACTTGAAGCCCGTTAACAATTGCTGGAATTTTAATCAATCCAAAATTGAAATAGTTTTGCCCAAACTTGCACATGACTCACTCGAAGTTATTTTGATTCAACTTGAAACCAAATCAATATATGATTTATTTACATGCAAACTCACACAAATATACTTTTATTATATTTCATATTCAAATGCAAACCTTTTTGCTAATAATATATTTATATATATATATATATATATATATATATATATATTATATATATATATATATATATATATATATATTATATATCCTAGTTAATAATTTAAAATATTTTGAAAAATTAATAGATTTAACTCGAAGGTTGGAATTGTGGGTGAATTCTATCATTTCTAATTAGATTTGAACTCAGCTTGGGTAAACAAATGGATTTTTTTTTTCTTTGAGTTGAGGCTAGTTTGTTTGTTCTTGACTATATCTATATATGTGTTTGTTCTCATTATAATCATCCTCAGCTAATTCTTATTCCTTTTTTTTAATGTCATCCCTCCTTCGCTCTCTCCTTTTTTATCAGGGGAAGTTACCCTTACATAAAGTTCTTGTTTTAACAATTCAAAATTGGGTGAGAGTTTTGTTTTTCCTAAATTTGATAAAAATATTAGTTTTGATTTTTTTTGGAACCTTTATTGTTAATGGTTGTTCTCCTAAGTTGTTCAACTGTGAAAATGATCCCATTCTATCTTTTGAGGTAGTGTTGTGAGTTTTATTCAAAGTTTTATTAATTGGATCAATTTTGGCTTGGGTTGAGGTAGGATCTAAGTCTATGAGCTGGTTGATGAGCTAAACCTGAGTTAGACCTAACTTGAATTTGGCCGAGCCTTGATCAAATTTAGCTAGCTCGAAATTGAGTTAAAATGTATATGCATGTGCATTTATTTTAATTTGAATTAATGCGTGTTCATGCATATCAAGCCAACCTTTCTCAAGCTTGGCTGGGATCGAGATCACATTGAATGACTTAGAGTTGATCTTACGCCGGGTTACTTGATCACTTTGAGATCTATTGCCAATTGCCCTATTTTGATCGTTGTTGTGGGCTGATTTACTCTTTTGGCTTTCTATTCTGTTCTTTTCTATAAATTATGTCTCAATCATTTTCTTATTGAATTCATTCAAGGAATTTTTTTAGTAATCCTATTTTGTTGTTTTGATTCAATAATTTCTCCAAATTATACTCTATATACGTCTGGCACCAAACTTTTACGTATTTACAATGTTTATTGATGTATAAATTGTGCCATAATATTACTTTAAAATGATTTTTTTTAATTATTCTCAATAATTCCATGAAATAATTTGAGGTACCTTAATGTTATTTAAAGCTTGGTTTTTTAACGTCTGCGACTTGAAAAGCTGTTATAAGTGCATGACTGAGATGAATTCTGCTAAAAAAAATTGAAATCCCATTTAAAGTATGTTACTGACAGTGAATTGATGTGAAGTGGTGTCGTTTTAAACTATTGAAAGCTTTCATACAGGATATAATCCTTTTTTTGAAATTTTATTCTTTGCTTTATGTAAACTCGGAATGTTACTTTATTTTGTAATTTGTAGCTGTATTAATGTTCCTGTAACATTCAATGAACTGTGATTTGATTATGTCCTTGTTGACATAATAATCATATATGATCCATTTATTTTGTTTGATCATAGGTGAAATGGGTATGGGCCGTACAACAGGGAAACCGCTTCATTATAAAGGATCAATCTTTCATCGTATTATTCGAGGCTTCATGGCACAGGTATGTTATTCTGGTGCTTTTTTAATTAGTTCTTAGTACAATGAGTGATTGTTGGCATATTCTCATCACTTGCCTAGAATTAGATGCAACCATTTTATATATTAGTCAGTTTGTCATGTTTATGATGTAGGATACAGGAATGATGGTCAGGGCCTCTTTTCTTGGGTTTTAGTAATTAAGGTTGTGATTTGCTATATCATCTATGTTATTTCACTGTGTTATCACTAGCCAAGACATATTTGGTTACATTAGAGTTCTTTCTTTAAAATTATCTGATATATTGTTGTATTTTGCAGGGAGGAGATTTTTCAAAACGAGATGGTATGCTATCTGCTTCTTTTTGTCCTCCACCTTATTGTTGAGCGTTTTACCTTTTTTTATTGTATCAAAGATGATCTACCTCTTCACCTGTATGGGCCATTTTATCTATTATCATGTTTATTTTGATGGCATTATTGATTTGTTTGTACTTTGAGCATTGATTGCGTTGTTTTGTGGCACATTTTTGTTGAAGTAATTCAGTTTTTAGCAGGGAATTCATAGTTATGATATTTCTTCCATGGAGCATCTTGAAGGAAAAAGAAGCAATTTACTGTGAATGCTTCTTGTTTTTTCTTTGTTCTACTCTTGATATCACAATCATAAAGCTATGCCATGAAAATAATCTAAATTTGTTTTTTTTTCTCTTTGAATTGTATACAAAGATCCCATATCCGGCATCAGCCCTTCTATTTGGGTAGAAATATAAGTAGAAGGGAAATAGGCTGCTATTGTGAATTCTAATGAAGGTCAAATAATGGTTTGTTTTGTTTTGTGAGTTTTTTTTTTTATTTCATTATCAGATGCTACTCAGAAACTATCATAAAATTGCAAACCTATTGTAGTATTGCCCAAAGAATTGATTAAATATTCCATCAACATAAAGATAACACGTGTTAGTCAAGGCTAATGAATGTGATTGAACATAGACTATGAAAGGTATATAGTGCTTGTCAATTTTGTAATCATTAAAAATTTAAGAAATAATAATTGTTCAAACGCTTTTCATCTTTCTTTGCAAGTTACCAACCTATAAATAGATATGTGTATAAGTTTGTATGTGATACGGCGCACTTGATAAGAAACTCGATAATATTTTGTTTAAGGCTTATTTATGTTCATTTCTTATTTATGTGAACAAGTTTGCATAATTTGTAAAAGTTGGTCATATGAACGAATAAATTTAATATTATTTTGTTTGTTTATTTATGTTTGTGAATATGCTTGTTTGTTGTTTAACAACTACTTAATAAAATTTTGATTTAGTGACTTATTTGGAATTTATTATATATTATTGTATCAATTTTCTTATATCTTATACTCTTAACAAATTATGTAAATTATTAAAAAAATAATTAAAAAAATTATGTAAATTATTAGAAATATAGGTATGATATAAGGATCTAATAAATGGCTAGAGATATAGATTTATACATTTCCTCTTTAATATTTAAACTTCACTAAACAATTTAATTATTACTTAATGAATTATGCCGATTTAAGTAAAATCTATAATTCTAATTCTTTCCAACATTTGGGCTATATGTTTAAATCATTAGGATCTAATATGGAATTATCTTGGCTTGAATAAAGTTTGATTTTGGCCTGATCCCCATTTTAAAATTAATAGACAAGATTTTAAAACTGAATCCTCATTCAAACTTATCTCGAACTCAGATAAATAAACATGCTCATTTACAATCCTATTTATGCATGAATAAATCCAGTTCAATATCCTATTTCTCCTAAAAGGACATCATCTAGTCCGAATCAATTCGTTGGGAGGTAAAAAAATGTATTCCATCATCAGCATCAATTTCTAATCCACAGTTTTGGCCCTTTCAAGGAACTCAGTGAAAGTATGTGAATCATATGGGTAAAAAATTGTTTTTTAATCCAAGTTACTTCTGTTTGCATACCATTTTACGCTCAAAAGAGTGAGTTAAATCCTCCAAAACTTTTTTTTTAAAATTCTAATTTTAGCCTTTGATTTGCCAAAATGTTCTTTTCAAAAGTCAAATAACATCAGGTAATCTTGAATCTGTTTTCTATTACTCCAACTCCAGTTGGGAGTATTCATTTGAACCTCTGAACTTTTGAGATTTTAATTCCCTGTGATTCAATTTCAGTCATTAATGTTATGCTCGTGCAAACATTCTTCAACCTATTTACCTACCATTGAACCTAATGGTTAATCATTTTACATACCAATGAACCTAATTGCTAGTCATTTTACATACCAATGAACCTAAATTTAATCGTTACCACATTGATTCCTATTAATTTTAGTCCTCAGAGGGCTGGTTTATCATGATTTTTTTTTGATCCATGTTTTGAACCTATTTAGAAATATGATGGTACATGGTAGCACATTTTCTAAGGAAATTTTAATTTAGAGATATCGGCTGTGATTTTGTTTATGTGAGTGATGGACATTTTGGTAGAGAAGAGTACTTAGGGAGGTTGCTAGAGTAGCAGTTATCAAAGAAAATGTTGTAGAAAATAAACTTGGTTTGGGATGTTCCATGGGAGCTGAAAATTTATAAATAAGATGGGCTGGTAGAACTAGTGTGGAAAATTAGAGCATGTAAAAGTGCATACTTAATTTTATTATTAGTTGTGAATAAATAATTAAAAACATTACTTGAACATGAGACTTTATATAAATGAATGGAGAAGAAGGATTAATGAAGCCACTCACAAATAGTTGGGATCTGGCTAATCTTGATGTTGATGATTGTCACGTCAACCATGTTTCCTAAGCTTTTCATCTCATTTTATTCAGCCTGAAGCATATAGGGTTTTTTTGTTTGTCCGCCCTTCTTGTGGGAGGGTTTAGTGATTTCTACATGTCCTGTTGTGGTTTTAGTTTAAGTTCTTGCGTTGTGTCATCTTCATTCTGTGCTCTCTCTGCTGTTATTATTTTACATCTTTAGAATGATATCATCTATCATTTATTATTATGCTTACAACTTTTCCATGCTTTCAGGAACTGGTGGAGAGAGCATCTATGGTGGAAAATTTGCAGGTAATTGTGAAGTTAAATTGGCTACTCAGTTTTCAGTATTGTGTTCTGTTAATGCAATTTGTGATGCGGGCTAGTTTCAATATTCAGTTTTGGTTTACTTTTGCGTATTGATTTATTGTGTTCTGCTTTCTTTGTGAAAAATGGATGCTTCCGCTATTGTGTGCTGGGTCTTGTTTATCATTAGTAGAGCTTGATAATGTATGGTTTTAGTTCTGGAAATTGATTCATTTCTCCAAAACAATATTTTATTCCCTTCTGATTAAACATTTTCTTTTTCTTTGAGTACATAGCCTGGGAGAGTTTCAAATGCAATGTTTTCCCTATTGAAAGCAAATCCTGATGAGCTTCCTCATATGTTTTTTGTTATTTCAAACCTTTATTCATAATTTAGGCGACATTTAATACCCGGAAGATATAAAAGTCTTCAATAATTTTGTGGTTTGTGGGGATTGCTTTCTTTGGTAGTTGATTTGACATTATTTATTTCTTTGATACTTGGTTTACTTAGGCCTTGAATTTTATATGACCAACTATTACTGAATCAACCTACCTCTGTTGTTGGATCCAATCAAAGGCTTTTGAAAGTCAGGCTTTTGAAAATATGGTAATCTTCTATAACTATTGCTGTACATTTCTATGCATGACAATATTATATGCTAGTGTGTTTAAGGGTCTATCTCAGTTCTTACATTAAAGAGCTTAAATTTGGAGTTCAAGATAGTAATGAGCTCTATGCTCTAGTTTACGGGTCCATTTTCTGTATTACTAGGTTGTCAATCTTAAAATTGGGGTTAAAGGTAGCAATCAACTATTTATATACCCTTCTTTGGAAAGGGCTTCTAGCTTTTGTGTTTTCAAGGATCTTGCTCTTGAAAAAGTGTAATACCTTTCATTTTATGGTTCATTTTTATTTTAATTATTCATTTGGGTTTTGTTTTCAGTGTTGAAACTTTTGTTTAAAAATTGTTTGGACACAATGGAAAATATAATTTTTTTTAATGATTCTTCCCTTTATTTTACCTGGAATAATTTTATCCCAAAAAATGATATCTTTTTAGATTTGCTGGCCTCAAACTTTTGTTGTTTGGGTAAATTTCTTTTAAGTTTGAGATGTACAACACTTTTAGTTTTAGATGTTCTGTTACTCTTTACAATCTTTGTTATGGGTACATCAACATAAAGTTGAAGTTCTATGGATAGAATTGCAGCATATTTTCCGTTGATTTCCCCGATCTATTTAATATTTACATAAACTTGATGTCCTTTGGAGATAATTAGAAAAAAAGAACTGATGTCCCTTGCTTGGCACCCATTATGGGATTTTGGAGGCTTATCATACCACTATAGTATTGATGATGATAAGCTATAATTTCACACTCTTCTTTATTGACCTGATCTTGCATTGATCCAATTTGTCACTTGGTAGAATTAGTGAATCAGGTTTTACTTGACTTGTTTGAAAGTCTATAATTTTTCTATTTTATTTTAAATGGTTGAAGAAAACTTGATACTTTCAGTTTCTAGAACCTTGATTTTCTTAATGGGTGCTGCATATTCCTGGTTCATTTCTATATGTTGATGTATTCCTCTAGCTGACTATGGTTTGCAAACCAGTTTTTACTTCATTTTCCGTTACCCTATTTTATTGTGCTGAATTACATTGTTTTTACTTTCTGTTTTAACTGTTTCTATCTTTATTAAATCACTTGTACAAGTTGTAGCTCACAATTCATGCATCTTATGGAAAATTTAGCAACTCTAGCGCTTTTTTGGAGGATTAACTTGAAAGAATGGTTAAAAATATTGTCAATGTATATTATTGTTTTTCCTTAAAATATTTCTTAAAAATAGCCCCTTTTTTTGTACCGCTCATTCTTTAGTATCAAGAAATTCTCTTAAATTGCGGTTTAAAATCCGGCATGCACTAAGAATTTTAGTCATGTTTATGTATTTCGATGCATATATCTTTGACGAACACCTTAGCAATAGTTCTGCAAGTAATTATGAGTATATGAATATTTTTTGAATATCCTCATTTCCAAATTTTGTTCCATTCTTTTTGCAGTATGATGTGCAAAATTGATTGCTGAAGTAGCGTCTCAATTTTTCTTCTTCTAATCTGTATGATTTTGATTAACTTGCAGATGAAAATTTTGTTCTGCGCCATGATGGTCCAGGACTTCTATCAATGGCAAATGCTGGACGTGACACAAATGGTTCCCAGTTTTTTATCACTTTTAAGGCCACTCCTCACCTTGATGGGTTTGTTTCTGATTACTGTTCTTTCTTTTTTTTCTTATATCTAATATCATGTCTGTGTCTGTTTGGATTTGCTGCATAAATGGAATATCAGGTTTATCATCAGTTTCAATTTGCAATGGCTTTTAAAATCGATTCTACTTTTACTGACTTAAACTGGGAGTCTCTTATCTCCTTTTTATGGGATGCATTAAAACATGGTTTCTGAATTGTAGTCGTCTTTCAGATTTCTTCTTTAATATGACATTATTTACTAATATTTTATGTGTTTTCCCTTCTGTTCAGTTGTTTTTGAGCTCTAAGCAGTCCTAAGTTTTCATAGATTATTATGTTTGAAAGCTTTTCCTGAGTAATGTGAACATTTTTTGTATTAATCGGTGACTTTTTCCATGAGGATGAAGATACACAAAATCATTAATCATAAGGAACTTATGAAAAATCGAAAAATTTGAATTGAACTTTCAGGTTAAAACATATCTCTTGGTATAGATGATAAAGAATATTTAAAAATTTCCTTTTGAAACGTAAATATTGCCATATGAATCCAAAAAACTGATAGCTTGATGGAAAACAAACAGATTGTTGTTGGACTCTTTTAAAATAACTTTCTGCATTCTTACCATCAAGTTGATAGTTGCCTAGTGGAGACTAAAATTCAAATTATTTCTAATGCGTCTTAATAAATCACATTGAATCCCTAAATGTAGGGATGTATAAGGGATGCACATTGCATCAAAATACTCAATAGATGCAAATTTAATCCATAAGCCCGCACCTAAATAAAGATTCTACATATAAATTAGGGCGGTTATACTATGTAAATTCAATATTTTCTTACATTTATCGCAACTTTTATCAATATTTAATTAAGCACTTTATAATTCACGTTTTGAATAATTTCTTTTAGGTTACTGAGAACCTAAATTTATGCTTAACAGGTGCTTTATGTTCACACAATTAAAATGAGAAGATGCCTTTAACTGTAAGAATGAAGCAATCATTACATACGAAGTAAATTAAACATAAATTGAGCTGTGATTCCCATATGATCCACATGTTCTTTAAACTACTTGATCAATATTCCCGTAGTTATGAGATCAGCAATCAGAAGTCCAACATTATGATGGATATTTGCTTTGTGCAAAATATTTTAATTGAAGCGTTTGCTATAAATGTCACTTTTTGTCTTAGAATAGAAAATTGCACTCGAGTTGTCACAAAAAATCTAATGGCCTTGCAATAGAATGTACAACTCACTAATTTGAACTAAAATTCATTAACCATAATGCGTGTGACATGACCTCATAATAACCAATGAACTTTGCTTCCATAGTGGAAGATGCAACTGTTGTTTGTGTTGTGCTTCTCTAAGAAACAACACTTCTTGCAAAAAAGAAAATATATCCCGAGATGGATGGATTTTCTTACATCCATACATGCCCACCAAGATCAAATTTCAAGTGCGGAATACCCAACTCCTTCCAAATGATCTGTTTTTATAGTCTCTAGTTTCTTATAAATGCCATATAGCCTTCTTTGCAGCTCTCCAATGGTCAATGTTTGGGTTATTTTGGTATCACCCACCATTCTTATTGCAGTTGCTATATCATGTGTTGCACAAACTTGAACATGCATCATATTTCCCATTTCAGATGCATATGAGATGTTCAACATTGATATCGAACTTCCTCTTTCAGGTCTAACATCAAAATTACTCTTATAGATAGACAATATAATCTATAGGAATCGCTGATATTTTTTGCCTTAAGGATTATATCTATATTTAAAATATTTTCCATACCTGTTTCAATGTGAACATGTTCTTCTTGTGGTTTTAGTTATTTATTTGATTTTTCTTTAACTATTTATAATTATATTTATTAGGTTGTTTATTTTGAACCCAATCTTTTGAATTTTAACTTGTGGAGGAAAGCCACTCCCATTTTGTTGACAATCCTCAAGAAATGTAAGAAAAACCATTTCTATTTATTCACAGTTCTAAAAAAAAAAATCGCATTTTAGCCTCAACAATACAAGGTGTGTTACTAGGACAATACAATTTATATTCTTTGAAGTTATTGCACAATCAATAAAATAACCACTAATTGTACTATAATTTAAAATTTTTAAGTGTGGTTTATAAACCTACACCTCAACAAAAGCTCGAGTAAATGATTTAAATTCGGTTTCCAACTTTCCATTGCTTAAAAGAAGTCATAGGAATGACTTTTGATTGAAATCTGTTCTCTATATATATGTTGTCTTTAGCGCTTCACTCCAAAGTGATAAAATAAAATTAGAGTTACTAATCACTTTTTTCCACATTATTGATGTGTTTATTTTCACTATACTATTTTTTTGTTGTGTATTCTGCATATATTAAGCAATTATATTTTATTCTTGATGGAAGTTTGATATTGGAACCACTCAGTTTCTTTTCAGTGTATTTTTTTAAATTCCATCTTTTCCCAATCTATTTATTCCATCCAAATAGATAAACCCACTTTTTTGGCATAATTTGGTGAGTTTTATTTTTGATGGTGTGCCGGATGGCGATGTTGTGACGACGTCGGAAGTCGATGTTGCGATGACATCAAGCGTTGTTGTGAAATCCTAGTTGCAATCTGCGGATAGAAATGAAAATGATATGTTTGGGGAATGGGGCATTGAGTGCGGACAATTGATTTGGATTGTTGAGAGGAAATAAAAAACAAGTTTTTTATTTTTTAATAAAAAATTGAAATATAAAAAATTATATTAAAATTTTTTATAAAATATTTAAGACACGTGTGTCCAATTTATTTTTAATATTTTTTTAATTAGAGATGTGTCCGATATGTATTGGAGGCGTGGCGTGTCCAAGAACACTGCATATCTCATTGAGGAGAAGTGTTGGTGCATCATATCCTTTCAATATTCTTACCTTTTGACGCCCTAAAGTCCAGGAACATTATTTCCGGATGTTGACAGAAACTTAAGGGATTTTAGGCCTCTAGTGGTTTTGGCAGTCTGGCCAGTTGCAAGAATTCACCATAAAACATCCTGGACATTTGTTAAAGAAGCTTCCTGAAGTTTCGATGATTAATTATTGTGGGGTCCTGGACTCCAGTATGATCTCCTTTCCTCCTATCCTCTCCAGACCTGAGTCCACTCTAAAACAAGAAAACCCTTTCCGAACTTTAGGATGAGCTGAAAAACAAACTCACAAAGAATTTTCCTCTTCTCTCTTTAGGAAGGCCTTTATATGAATATTTTATGCCAAATAACACTTGACCTCTTTGTTACTAAATTACCTTTAAGAAGGAAAATAAAAGAAAGCATGCCTTATAATAGTTAATTAATCTTGAAAAAGGCCTTCTATAATAATTGCCATTACAACTATGCCAGAATCAACGGATGTTGTAGGAAATGCATAATTTCATTAATTTATTTATCCTGAAATGCATCCCCATAATTAAAAAATATCACAACCACAAAAAATTAAACAGATAATTTAATGAACATCATTCACAGATTACTATGATTCAAAGCCATGCGAAATCCATTTCTTGAAAATTGGTCAAATTGCAGATGTAATTCACTGGATTAGATAACTATGGTAAAAATTTTGTGCAAGTATTAATAACACGTACTTCAAATCTCAAATGAAAGTTACTTAATGTATCCTCGTGCAAAATAGCCAATTGACGGCAGCTTTAAATTTAGAGAAAGGCCCTGCTGACCAAAAAAATTCTTGGAAAGCAATCATATGATCCATTTGAAATGATATCGTAATATAATAAGTTTACTAGATAAAATCATAAAAAACCTACACAACATGAATATCCAAGAAAATTTATGATGAGATATTCCATCTGAAATATGCTGCAATCTCTGGAATAGGTTGAGGTCCATAATTATATATGGCACCATTTTTGTACTATTAATTACATGTCAAAATGATTTCTATTTGATATCAATTTTCATTTGCGATCTAATTTAAGTTGGATTTTACTTGGCTTGGTACCAAATGAAAGATTGAAAACTTTAGTTTCGGCTTTATGCAGAATACATACCTCTGACCATAGATGATTGATAGGTTTTAGAGATTTTCTTAAGATGGAAAAATAATTTTCAATCCTGTGCTAGAAAGGAATATTGAAAATTAATCTGTTGTTAGAAAAGTGCACAGACATTTGAATGGGAAGACCTAGGATTCTTTAAAAAAAGTAACTTCCCTGCTGCACTTCTCGGAATTTAGCCCGCCTTTAAAAATTCAAATTATTCTGGTTTGTGTCCTAATGGGTCACATTACATCTCTTAACTTAGGGATGTTTTAAGGGACTTATATTACACCTACTTGATACATCAGTTCAATGTGGATTTATTTATTTTGCACAAAATATTGGGATTGCATTAATCACTTTTTTAAATGTATTGTTCAACATATTTGAGATACTTATTGCATGTATTTGGAATTATAGATGTTTAATTTGGCTTGTTCTTGATAAATTGTTTGACAAAACCTGTGAATTCAATGTAAACTTTACCTTTTCTCAATTATTATTGAAGCT
The DNA here is from genome assembly GCA_022539455.1 of Dendrobium nobile. Classification (NCBI taxonomy): domain Eukaryota; kingdom Viridiplantae; phylum Streptophyta; class Magnoliopsida; order Asparagales; family Orchidaceae; genus Dendrobium; species Dendrobium nobile. The sequence continues at coordinate 645,728 of CM039736.1, read as the reverse complement.
ATTATTCCTTGTGCTTTTCTCCTCCTCTAACATTCGCATGCCCTGGCTCGGACTTGACGCATTCTGTTTCGCTTCTCCTCTCCAAATCCTTTCCATTTGAGGTTGCCTACCCAAGTTGCTAGTCCTTTTTTGATTTCCGCATTCACAACTTTTCTCCACGCCAAAATCATCACTGGTCTTGTACTTCTTTCTCATCTTTCAGATCTGATCTTTCCACACGTCATTACTTCTGTCTAGCACATTGATCATGTCGTTGCTTTATTTCATGTCTTTAAGTTGACCGCCCCATATATCTTCCTTTTCTATACCTGATTGGAAGAGACACCATGGATTTAAATTAAATTTGTCAAGTCCCCAGATTTAGTAAATTTGGGTTTTATGATAAAATGAGGGAGAATGGGATTTAACATTATGTCGGATTTAAGTTCTTCATTTTTTACTGTTTTGCAAGGTTTGACTGAAATCTTTGTTTAAACCCTGGTTTTAAACAGCCCCAATGTAATATCTTCTGTAATCATTTGAGTTATTGATTTTTTAAGCCTGTTTTTCTTGCCCTTTTTATAGGAAGCATGTTGTCTTTGGAAAGCTCATCAAGGGACATGAAGTTTTGAAAAAGATTGAGCGTGTTGAAGTTGATGATAGTAGACCTTGTGTTCCAGTAAAGATAGTTGATTGCGGTGAGTTGCACGATGGAAAACTTCAAGGAACACTGACTGAAAATGGTAAGTAATAATATTATTTCATCTTTCATCTATCACGTTGGTTTAATTGATATTTTTTATCTCGTTAATATTTTTAACCATGAATAGCTACTGATTTTTTTAAAGTCGCTTAGTGTAATCTTTTATTTGGCTTATATATGCCATTTATCATGACGCTTGACACCCGCGGATATAATGAGTGATTCTTTTATGTGAACTTTTTCATTATTCTTGTAATTGTATTGTTTGGTGATCTATTCCCTTGAATTATCCTTTTTTACTTTATACAACACTTAGACAAAAAGAAGAGCAAGTCCAAGTCGGGCAAGGATGGGTCTTCTGATGGTGATTCTGATGAAGGAAAGCGGAAGAGGAAGCATAAGAAGTCTAACAAAGGGAGAAAAAAAAAGAAAAGAAGACGACACTATTCTTCAGAATCTGACAGTTCATCTGATTCCGACAGTGAACCTTCAGAGACTGATAGTGAGACAGATTCTTACTCATCTTCAAGTGATATTAGTAGTTCAAGTGATGAGAGATACAGGAGAAGGAAAAAATATTCAAGGCGTGACAAGTACAAGCGTGCAAAAAGAAAAAGAGATAAGAAGCGTGAGAAAAGACGGAGAAGGCGTGCCAAAAGATCAAGACGCAAATCAAGAAGGTTAGTTGCTGTGCTTTTTTATAATTTTCCCTATTTTTGTTTTATAACTTTTTACTTGTTGCGAATGTTGTTAATAGTTTTTCCTTTGATGAAATTATATTTCTTCCATCCAAAAAGTTATTATCCTAAAATTACTTGTTTGAACACCCTTTATGTTAAAGTAATTTGATGAACTTTGTTGTTTAAAATTTTTCTAGATTTGGTGTATTTTTTCTTTGCAGTTCCTTTTTGTTTGGCTGTGTAGAATTCCTAGAGGTGCAAGCTGTTGACAGTGATCAGTTGGTCCAAGTGTTTTGACATTTTCATATTTTACTCTAATAGTATTCTTTGTTAGGATTTTCGTGAACCTGCGGCTAGAGGTGACCTCTTGCTCTTCTATTCATATATATATATATATATATATATATATATATATGATAAACTTAATGATAATATATGTTTGTGTTGTTTACTTGTCTTTGACCTTTGCAAATATGAGAGGGGAATCACTGACGTTATAATTTATTTTTTTCTGCCGGAGGGGGCTTGAGGTTGAAGATTTTCAGTTAAGAGACTTGATTAAAATCAACAGACCTGAGCAAATGAAGGTTTGTGAGCAGGGGATGTGATAACGATTCACTGAACCAACAGTAAATTATGACTCGAGAATCTGACATGTTTTGCATGTAACGCTACTCATAAGTAAATAGTTGGTCAATTCTGGGTTAAGGCTTGAATAGGTTGATAAAATTTACTTTTGGTTTGAGAATAAATGGGTTAAGACTTGAATTGGTTGATAGAGCCTTTACCATCAACCTGGTTTGGCAACCCTATTTATGTTTATGGAGTTTTGCATATGAAATATTTAATAGATCTTATTTTTTCTGCAAATCTTGCATTGAAGAAGTTTAAACTTGTTTTTGTTGGCTAAAGGGTGTCAGGTAATGATACTGAAACGGAGAGTTTGAGTGAGACGAGCTCTAAGGAAGATGAAGACGGTGGACATGGACGGGCTCGGAAGTCCCATTTATCCTCTCATATTTCAGGTATACTTTTATATATTCTTGATCTACTCAAGTCTTAGCATATGCATCTTGCATCTATTTTGGAGTAAATTACCGAGAAGACTGATATGATGAACAAATTTGTTTAGCTTTTGCATATCTATCTTCATTAAATTTCTTAGTTTAAATGTTATGGCCTGTATTCTAACTGTTTTCTTATCATATCCAATAGTCTAAAATCAGTTAACTCTTGGTGCTACCTCTACTCAAATTTATGACCGTTTGTTTGGTATTCCAATGAAATATGGTTAAGGAATTGATTTGCAACAACTCACAGCGCTTAGCTTTGTTAGGGTGATACAAGTAGCACTATCATCACGGCCTAATATAAAGCTATTTTTCCTCTTTTTGTAAGAAGTATGTGGGTAGCCCTACATCATAGTAATCAACTTCTAATTTTATATTTAATATTTTGATGTGAACAAATTTGTGTTACTGCTCCTGCACAAAAAACTAGGATTTTTGTTGTTTATGAATCCAAGCTTGTTAAACCTAATCCTAGATGTTTCTGTTCTTAGATTATTGCACTTATTATTAAGAATAGTCCTCAGGCATGTTTTTCAGTATATTATAACATCCTTATATTGGCAAAGTGTTACGCGTAACTTTGGACCGGTCCCAGCTGGACCGGTCCGGTTCTCCACCCGGCGGTCCAAAGCCGGGCGGAACCCGCTGATCGCAGAAACAGCGGACGAAGGAGCGGGCTAGGCGGCCTTTGAGCGTTTCGTTGGAGGGAATTTTTGAATGAAGAGGGTGTTTATGTAATTTGTATCTTTCCTTTTGCTTTAATTAGAGAGTTAAGAGAGAATTAGGGATTATCTTGAATTTGAATTCTCTTTTGAGATCTAGGGTTTGTGTGCTTGGGCTCTTGGCTTCGCCGGAGAACTTTGGAGAGTTGTTCTTCCTCTCGGATTGAAGAACAAATTGTATCTTTGCTATTTTCATTGTCTACTAGTAAAATACAAGTGTTTTCTCCTCATCTCCTGCAGTTTTCCTCTATATTTCTACTGTTTTTGGCTGATTTCTTGCTGTGGACAGCAGTTCGCTTTGAGATTGGTTGCTAAAGTGATTAGGGAATACTTGAAATCAAGTATTTCCTATCAAATTGGTATCAGAGCATCGATTCGGGACCACCGGCGGCTGAAATTTTTCATTGTCTACTAGTATCAAGTTTATCTTTTCCGGAAGAAGATTTTTTGGGATCCGTTAGAAGAAAGATGGCCAGAAAGAAGGTGGAAGTATTAGAAGGCGAGTTCGGACAACTGAAGACAGATATGGAGGGAAAGTTCCTGGAAATCTCCACCAACAATGACAGGTTGGAAGGGAGGTTCGCGGCTATGGAAGAAATGATGAAGAAACTATTGGAGATGAAGACCAATCCGGAGACATCGGAAGTGAGAGAGACTACTGACGGACATGGCGTAGGAGGAAATCCAAACCCAATCCGGGGGAGGAGGAATCCGGAGGTGGAGATTCTTGAAGGGGACGACGACATGCCACCCTCTAGAGCCACTCTCTAGAGAGGAGATGAGCATGGGAAATGAGCGTCGAGGTGCTGATTTTCAGCGTCGAGGTGCTGATTTTGGAGGCAGGCGGGGGGAATATGAAGGTAGTGCAGATTTTGGAGAAAGGAGAGAAGAGTATCAGCGTCGAGGTGCTGATTTTGAAAGAGGAAGGGGGGATTATGACGACGAACTCGGATACCAGCGCCGGAGGGAGGACCGGGACACTTGGGGAGCACCTCATCTTCGAGGAATGGGAGGTTATGGAGAGTACCGGGGCAATGGAAGGGATCTGAAGGTGAGGAAGTTGAAGATGCCCATCTTTGAGGGCGAAGATGGCCATGGCTGGATCTATAAGGTGGAGCGTTATTTTGCTGTCAACGGGTTGACAGATGATGAGAAGCTGACGTCGGCGGGTTTGTGTCTGGAAGGGAAGGCGTTGGCCTGGTATCAGTGGAGAGACAGGAGAGAACCTATCAGGAACTGGAGAGAGTTCAAGGATTGTTTAATAGAGCGTTTTCGAGCCGATGGGGGGAGGAGACTTCTATGAGCAGTTCTTTGCTCTGACTCAGGAGGGGACCGTGGCTGACTATCGGGACAGATTCGAGTATTTGGCTAGCCGTCTGGATCACATCTCAGAATCAGCCCTAGAGAGAAATTTCATGAAGGGGCTCAAACCGGAGATACGAACAGCTATCAGAGTGTTGGAGCCAAGGAATTTAGGCAAAGCTATGGAGCTTGCACAATTGGTGGAAGATCAGAAGAGATCAGAAAGAGGAGCTCGAGGCAACTACTCAGGGGGATCGTACAAGATGACTACTGCGGTATTACCCTCCAAAGGGGTAGCGCCGGGGGGTCAGAAGGAAGCACCCAAGGAAAAGATGGGAGGAGGAAATGGGGGACAGTTCAAAAGGTTGACAGAAAAAGAAATGCAGGACAAAAGAGCAAAAGGGTTGTGCTTCTGATGCGATGAGAAGTACATGCCGGGGCACAGGTGCAAGTACCGATCTCTTCAGGTTCTCCTCGTTTGTGAAGATGAGGAAGACGAAGAGAGAGGTGGGAATGACCCCGAGGTGGAGGAGGATGAGAAGTTGCATCTGGATGTAGCAGAAGTCTCTCTGAACTTTGTAGTGGGATTCACTCTGAGTCACACTATGAAGGTGAGAGGAGAGATAGCTGACTGTGAGGTGGTGGTGTTGATCGATAGTGGAGCAACCCATAATTTCATTTCCACCCAGATAGTGGAGTCACTAGGGATGGAGCTAGTGGACACATGTGGCTACGGGGTGATGATGGGTACGGGAAAGGTGGAAATGGGTAGGGGAGTTTGTAGAGAGGTGGTGCTGAAGATTCAGGGAATCCAGGTGAAGGAAGATTTCCTTCCTTTGGAATTGGGGAGTACTGACGTCATCCTAGAGATGAAGTGGCTTCGTACATTGGGGGAGACTAAGATTAATTGGGGGACTTTGAGGATGGAACTTGTGATAGGGAAGAGAAGGAGAACGATTCAATGAGACGCTGGGCTGACCAAGACTGGGGTTTCTCTCAAATCCCTAATCCGAACCATTCAGCAGGAGAGCGGAGGCTACCTGGTGGAATTGCATAGTTTGGAGGGGGCAGGAGTGGAGGAGGGAGGAGCTATACCCCTCTCCGTTCAGCCGTTGATTCAACAGTTCTAAGAGGTATTTCAGCCGCCTCAGGGATTACCACCGCAGAGGGAGCATGAACATGCTATTGTGTTGAGGGAAGGAGTATCACCCATTAGTGTACGTCCTTACCGCTACCCTCAGTTCCAGAAGGATGAAATTGAACGGTTGATCAGAGAGATGCTGGAGGCAGAGATCATCAGACCCAGCATCAGCCCTTTATCTAGTCCCGTTCTGTTGGTGAAAAAGAAGGACGGCAGCTGGCGTTTTTGTGTAGATTACAGAGCACTCAACAAGGAGAATGTACCTGATAAGTTTCCTATACCAGTTATCGATGAGCTCTTGGATGAATTAAGGTGGATCGTGATTTTCAGGAAGATAGATTTGAAATCGGACTACCACCAGATTCGAATGAGGAAGGAAGATGTTCCCAAAATAGCTTTTAGAACTCATGAAGGCCATTATGAGTTCTTGGTGATGCCCTTTGGCCTCACCAATGCACCTGCTACTTTCCAGGCCCTGATGAATAAGCCAATAAGGTCTTCAAAACTTATCTTAGACGGTTTGTGTTAGTATTTTTTGACGACATCCTGATATACAGCAAGTCAGAGGTCGAACATTGGGAACACTTGAAGAAAGTGTTAGAGGTATTGCAGGAGCACCAGTTGAGGGCAAATTTAAAGAAATGCTGCTTTGCACAAGCCAGTGTAGAGTACTTGGGTCATGTGGTGTCCAAGGAAGGGGTGGCAGCTGATTACTCCAAAATTGAGGCAATGCTAAAGTGGCCACTACCAAAGAATCTGAAGGTGCTGAGAGGATTTTTGGGATTGACAGGGTATTACAGAAGAGTTGTAAAGGGATATAGCACCATAGCATGGCCACTTACGGAGCAATTGAAGAAGGATGGTTTCCTGTGGGGAGAAGCAGCCACATCCGCGTTCGAGAGCCTGAAGAAGGCAATGACTACAGTGCCGGTCCTAGCTTTGCCGGATTTTACTCAGACATTCATTGTGGAGACCGATGCATCGGGATACGGATTGGGTGCAGTACTTATGCAGAATCGGAGACCCATCGCTTATTTCAGCCAGGTATTGACTGCTCGAGCAAGGATGAAATCAGTATATGAGAGGGAATTGATAGCCATCGTGTTGGCCATCCAGAAATGGCGGCCCTACCTACTGGGAAGACACTTCATTGTCAGGACGGATCAGCGGAGCCTGAAATTTCTTCTGGAACAGCGGATGGTGACAGAAGAGCATCAAAGGTGGTTGTCCAAGTTACTGGGGTACGATTTTGAGATTCAGTATATGCCCGGAGTGGAGAGCAAGGCGGCAGATGCCTTGTCCAGATGTATGGAGGAACTACAAACAGTTGCTCTATCCGTTCCCTTGATGCTTGATTGGGAGGCCATCAGAGAAGAAAGCGCTAGAGATGAGAGTTTGGGAAAGATCATGACTAAGTTATTGAAGGAACCAGGTAGCCACCCGAGGTACTCACTAGAGGGAGACAAACTGCTGTATCAGGGGAGATTTGCGATGCCCCGGACGTCGATCCACATCCCAAACCTACTCCAGGAGTTTCATGGGAGTGCAGTGGGGGGCCACTCAGGCGTACAGAAGACATACATGAGACTAGCTGAGGAGCTGTACTGGAAAGGGATGCATAAAGATGTAGAGGAGATGGTAGCCAGATGCGAGGTCTGCCAAAGGAGTAAGTACCTAGCTATGTCACCAGGAGGATTACTACAACCGCTAGCTTTGCCAGGTAGAGTATGGGAGGAGATATCTATGGACTTCATAGATGGGCTGCCTCGTTTAGATGGGTTCACGGTGATCTTAGTGGTGGTGGACAGGTTGAGCAAGTATGCCCATTTCATTCCCCTCCGACATCCCTATACCGCAGTAACAGTAGCAACAACCTTCATCAGAGAAGTGGTCAGATTACACGGAGTGCCAGAGGCGATCGTATCAGACAGGGACAAGGTATTCCTCAGCCATTTCTGGAGGGAGTTATTCAGATTGCAGGGAACAGTTCTCAAGAGAAGCACAACCTACCACCCCCAGACGGATGGCCAGACGGAAGTAGTCAACAGGAGCTTGAAGACGTACCTAAGATGCTTCGTTTCAGAAACACCAAAACTATGGGCAAAGTGGCTATCCTGGGCTGAGTATTGGTACAATACGTCATTTCACTCAGCTTCACAGATGACCCCATTCAAGGTGTTGTACGGACGGGATCCCCCACACTTGGTACACTTTGGGAGCAATAGTACTTCTGTTTCGACAGTAGAGGAGTACTTGGCGGAGAGGGATCGAGTGCTCGAGGAGTTAAAGAGGCATTTGCTGAGGGCGCATCAAATCATGAAAATGCAAGCAGATGGGCATAGAAAGGATATCCAGTTTGAGGCAGGGGATAAGGTGTTCTTAAAGCTCCGTCCATACAGGTATAAGACAGTCGCCAACAGGAGGAATGAAAAGCTGGCTCCAAGGTACTTTGGTCCTTATGAAGTGATGGAAAAGATTGGGGCAGTAGCATATCGACTGAAATTACCCCCATCGGCGACTATACACCCGATTTTTCATGTCTCACAGTTGAGAAAGGCCATTGGTGATCACATCACCATTCCCGAACTGCCGGCCACACTTATGGAGGATTTAGAGGTGATCATGGAACCCTTGGAGCTGAGGGGTGTTCGCCAGAAAGAAGATAAAACTAAGGAAGTGTTGATCCAGTGGAAGAACCTTCCTGACTACGAGGCCACGTGGGAGCCATACGAGAGGACGAAACATCAGTTTCCTGATTTTCACCTTGAGGACAAGGTGATTCTTTGGGAGGGCGGTAATGTTACGCGTAACTTTGGACCGTCCCAGCTGGACCGGTCCGGTTCTACACCCGGCGGTCCAAAGCCGGGTGGAACCCGCCGATCGCAGAAACAGCGGACGAAGGAGCGGGCTAGGCGGCCTTTGAGCGTTTCGTTGGAGGGTATTTTTGAATGAAGAGGGTGTTTATGTAATTTGTATCTTTCCTTTTGCTTTAATTATAGAGTTAAGAGAGAATTAGGGATTATCTTGAATTTGAATTCTCTTTTGAGATCTAGGGTTTGTGTGCTTGGGCTCTTGGCTTCGCCGGAGAACTTTGGAGAGTTGTTCTTCCTCTCGGATTGAAGAACAAATTGTATCTTTGCTATTTTCATTGTCTACTAGTAAAATACAAGTGTTTTCTCCTCATCTCCTGCAGTTTTCCTCTATATTTCTACTGTTTTTGGCTGATTTCTTGCTGTGGACAGCAGTTCGCTTTGAGATTGGTTGCTAAAGTGATTAGGGAATACTTGAAATCAAGTATTTCCTTTCACAAAGTTCTTGTGCTTTTTATTTATGATACAATCAAGGATTATCATTTTTTATTTTTTATTTTTTATTTTATGTTCCTTGATTTGGATGCTATGTAATTTTGGACTATATTTTTTTTATATGTTATGTTTTATGTTGCCCAATGATGGAAATCAACCTATGATCATGCTTGGGTTTGATGCTCTTAGGTAATTCCACTCGATTGGCTTTCCACTTATGTTGAATTTGCTTCCTTGCTCCTTGGTGGCTAAATGGGTATTTAATTTTGGGCTGTGTTTCCTTATTGGGCTTGGCCCATTTCTTCCCATGTTGGCTGGTTGCTTGGTGTTCCCCATGCAGGTTTTAGTTTCTCTGCTTTTGGTTTTCCATGCTGGCTTCGATTTCCCTACTGCTAGTCGTTCAACTCCCCTCCTTGTTGATTCCTAGACTAGTGTTTTATCTTCCCATTAAATGGTTGTCTTGATTGGCTTCTATTGGCTATTTGGGTGGCTCATTTAAGTGGACAATTATGGCATTCTTCTCCTATATAATATGGTTGATTTGCTACTGGAAAAGGTTGTTGTGGGGCAAAACAAATCCAAACCTGAGGGTTTCTTCCTAGCTTGAGAGCTTTCTTCTTCCTACACCCATTTCTTCTTCTCGGACTTCTATCTATTTCTTCTCTCCATAGTTTTCCTTCCACTTGTATCTTTCTTCTCCAAATATTGTGAGTGTAAGGTGTTGTTGTGCCCCATTTGTTTGTATTTACAGGAGCGCCGACTTGAGCTGGATCATATTTTTTGTGGCGAACCACTGGTTTGATTTTTCCTTTGAGCATCATTCTCAATTTTTGTGATTTGCATGTGAGGTGACGTTACAAGGTTGTTCTGAGGGTATTTTAATTTAGTTGTTTTGTTATTTTTTGTGCTTTCTTATCAATTTTCTAAGTTTTGCTTCCTACTTAGTTTCCAATATTTGTGTATTTTATGTTATATTGAAAGGGAGCGTTGTCAATTGCATTTCTAGTGTTCTCCTACTTATTTTAGAATCTATATTGCATCAATTTTGGAGGTGTACATGAGTTGAGTCGAGCATGAGTCATACCTAACTCGAGCTCGACTCACTGGCCAAATCCCAAGCTCGAACTCGAGCTCGTGCCAAGCGCAAAGGGTGAACTTGAGCTTGGCTCGTTGATCGAAAGGTGGGCTCACGAGCCAGCTCGTGACTGTAGAGTCTCGACCATCGTTGGAGAGGAAGAAGGTGCGAGATGTAGCGAGAGAAGGATGCACGTGGGTGCAAATGAGAAGTCCGGAGCATTCTTGAGCTCATAGAGAAGAAGAGAATTTCTTTCGGGTATTAAAATTGATGTGACTGCATGTACTTTTTTGAATAGGTGATGCAATTTTTTAAGTTATTTTAAAAAGTTGCATTTTTTATATTTGTTTTTATTAGTTTACAGCTTTATAGTTTCACAAGAAATTTTTTTTACAGTAAGTTAATTAATACATAATTTAAAAAACAATAATACAATAAGAAAAAAAAAATTGAATAAATATATTAGACAAACCGACTCGCGAGCCGAGTCTTGTCAAGCTCGAACTTGAGCTCGTTTAATACACGAGCTTGAGCTTGAGCTCGCAGCTGGATGAGGTGTGGCTCACGAGCTAGCTTGACTCGCTTACACCCCTACTTCCATTACACCTTTTTTTTTCCAATTTCTTCTACAAGCTTTCATTAAGTTTCAATTTCGTGCTTGTTTTTATAAAAGTTTGATGCTCCTAAATATTTTTTCCTATTATAGTTTGTCTCAAATATTGTAAAGGGTCCAAGCTGTGAGGTTGAATTTCTCTTTAAACCTACTAACTTGTTCTGCTAAATAATACCATTTTCTTTTCTGGCTTTATTTTTAATCTTTTTTATTTGAATTTTAAAGCTTTTTTACATTCTTATAAGATTTATAGTTAGGTAAGAAAAAAATTGTGGAGTCTGGTAAGGGAATCAGCATCAAATGTGCAACCTAAAGAGATTTGGATGAAAGTGGTTTTTAGAAGAATTGGATTAAATTGGTAACATTCTTATCCATTCCTAGTTTTTAGGGTAAATATATAATTAGTCATTGTATTTAGAATAAAAATAGTTAGAATCTATGGATGCTGGTTAGAATGAATTTTTCGGAGATGTTCCCTCCTTGATTTAAGGAAGTTTTGATTTTCAAAATTTGAGAAGTTGTTATCTTCTTCATTTAAGAAAGTTAGTTTAAACTCCAAAATTTTAATGAGACTTTTACTTCTTGATTCTTTCTATTGGTCAAGACTTGAATTTCTCTTTTGTATTATATAAATGTGTCCCTTCAGATGCAATGAAAATCAAATTCGGGGTCTCTCCTAACTCTTTATTCTCACTGTCTCTCTCTCTCTCTCTCCCTCTTATTGTGTTACTCCCGTGTCTTTTCCTTTTACATTCTCTGTTTTGGGAAAGAATAAAAAATTAAGAAAGGTCGGATAAAGCATCTGTACAGGCATTCAATTGTCTAAAATATGTCCGTAAAAGTGTTCAACTTACTGGACAGCAAACCACAACTTTTTTGAGATGAAATTTACGCATGGAGAAGAAAGGAAAGGGAGTGAATAACTTGTGAGCTCAGCCATACTTCCCTGCCACAGCTGCTTCCCATACTCTTGGATCATCTGATTATTCTTGATTACTTTAATGCTTAGGTATTGGATCAATCAGAGCCAACAAGTTTGAAAAATGCAAAATTTGATGGAGATTGGTTTCGCTTCTTGTTTATATAATTGTTTACCAGAAAAAAAAATCTTGATCTCAAAATCCGGCACTCACTAATTCTGTAGAATTCTTCACCTGTAACAGTTGCTTGTTCTTGTGCTTATGTTCATGGTTGCGCGTTCTGCCCACATTACGCATTCACATACACATGATACCTCACTTGTGCAATAGCTTTCTCACGCTTCCTTTGCCTTCATCACGTTTTTGTTTCTCATATAATACTCACTTTCTCATATTGTCAACTTTAGCTTTAAATTTACTAACAATTCACATTTGCAACAAAAAGAGGGAAAATTCATACATCCCAGGAGAAGTTATAGATTTATGTAAATTAAACGAAGAAGCATTAGTACTTAAATTATTTGTAAGTATCACATCAAGAAGCATCACTTTCAAAAACTCACAAAAAGCAGTAGTAGAGTAACATAGAAGCATTGCCTAAAAATTCACGAAAAGCTACTATATAATGTAAGGCGATCAACATTACCCAAATGTCATAAATATAACCCATGAAATAGAAAATTGCCAACTAATGAATAAACTTCTCTCATCTTTTTTACTAATGCATTAATGACACAAGCTACTTCAGAATCCTTAACCTTTGTATTACGTGATGATGAATCAAATGAGTTGTCTAAAAATACATCTTTTGACAAATTCTTTGTTGATTTGTTTAGATGATTTATGGTAAATGAACTAAAATTTAATTTTTTATATATTTATCAATACAGAAAGTGTTCAATTCATTCGCAATTTATATTTAAATCATTTGGATTATTTTTGTAGAAGAGGCTGTATGTCCATATATATATCATAGTTGTGTGATTTGTCTTTTTTTTTTTTGAGGATTTAGTTATAGGCCATTTTTAGTATTCCAAATAATGAATCATTAGTATTTTATATAATGAATCATATATTTTTGTAGTGTTTTCATAATTTGCCTGGATATCATTTTGGTCATTTACTTGATTTGCATGAATTATTTGAAGTTATTCGTTGATAGGGGTGCCAATTTGGGTTGATGGTTTAGGTTCATGATTGACCTGAAGTTGACTTAATCCGAATATGCTTGACCCGAACCTGACATGTTTATTGTTCGGGTCAAAATGTTTAACCTGAAATTAACTAACTCGTTTATTTTATGGATCCTATATTGTTTGTATCAACATGACCCAACTAAGTCAAATGTGTCCTTTTTAACAGAAGAATATACATGAATATTTTAACAATGTATTTTAGCTTTTCAAATCCAAAACTAGAATGGAAAGTTGGCCAATTTTGAGTTGATTCGTGTTATTCGGTTCTACACAAACCCAACCCGAAGAGTGATTGAGTCAACTCGAACTAGAATAATTCGAGTATGATCTCGTGTCGAGTCATTTATCAATTCCCCTATTCATAGATAATTAATATTGATCCGGACAATTATAACCTTTATGTTGATGCGAACAAAATTTACGTAGAATTTAAGCTTGGTGATAATGTTATTATACATTTAATTTCATAAATATTTCTATCTGCCTTTTTTAAGAAGTTATAAGAAAAAAAGGCAACTGCATTTAAAATTTGTGCAACACATTGAAACTAATGCCTGCAAATCAGAAATTTCATGAAACTAAACATTTAGTTTTTTAATTTGTATGAAACCTTTTTTAATGACTCGATAGTCAATTAGTGAAATTCTACTTTTTCCACCTCTTCATTGCGAGTCAACATTCAATTCTCTGTTAGATACTTATGCATAACTTATATCCATTATGGATGATATTGTATCCATTATGGATGCTAGATTTCAGACATAACTTGTACATTGACAAGATGAACCTGATTATGCTAGTTTAGATTTCAGACATAACTTGTACATTGACAAGATGAACCTGATTATGCTAGTTCATGAGTTACCATATGAGGCTTAGAATTTCAATTTATATTTGTTTGATGAATACATATGCTAAATTAATGAACTTCAAATTTGTTGAAGTTGAGCATTTTTTATGAAAGTTTTGTATTTATTTTTGTCAGAAATATCACATCAAACATTAGTTTCCGTGTAGTATATATATTTATTTTCAGTATTTGGTTTCTATTATTCATTTGTTCGTTGTTTGTTATTATATTTGAGGTCATGTTGTCATGATGACCGAGAAAGGCTGTAATGGTTGAGGAGGGTATTTCCAAGCTTTAGGTAGTTTATTAGGTATATGCTATGATGGACCACGTTAGGTTAGGGTATCAAAAATCCAATTTATCATTGTCATATTTTTCTAGGTCATGCAGATTGTTGTTGTGGTTGGCAGTATTCTTTAAAAGAAAGTTTTGTCATACATTCCCTTAGTTTATTAAAAAAAAAGGAAATGATAAGGGTGTGTCTTGCAACTTTTGTAGAGGTCATTTAGTTTGTTCTTTCTTTGGTCAAAGATACATTGTTGTCCTTTGCTTGTTTTAGTGTCTATGTGGAATATATTTTTGGTTTCTTTTTTTTTGGTAGATTTTTATGCTTCTAGATTTGTCTACCATATTTGAGGCCCATGCTTCATAGTTTGATTGTACTATTTTAGGATCTCATAATATTTGTTGATGTCTAACAACCCCATCACAATGAAAATTGGAAAACAACATTGTCCTCAAGGTTGAGAGAAGAAAAAAACTAATAGGTAATTTAATTTTCATTGTAACGAAACTTGGCTGTTAAGTTGTAAAAAGTTAGAAGGAGAAAAATGCATAAGGAGAATTTTTTAGTGACTGTCATGAATAGTTTTATGAACTTTTTTTGAATGTACCCTAACTTGCTGAAAGGTAGAACAAAAATGAAGTTTGGAAAAAAAATCTATATAATTCATTTAAAATTCATGTACTATTGAAATATGAAATTTATCTTTAATGGTGTGTGTATTAAGGGCTCTAGAATTAATGCAAAAAAAACACAAAGTACCATCTCGTTTTTGAACAAACAATATCATACTAAAAAAAGAGTTGAGATTATGACAAATAATGCCAGAGTGAAGCATTTCAGAAACTAATTGGTCCATACCATCTTTTTAAAAATATGAATAATGATAGGGATGGATGTTAATTGATTGAGATAAGGGTGGATTGGTGGAAGATGAATATGTTGGTCAATGGTACAAGGTTGTGATAAACCTTATGGTGGCTGAAACAAATGTTGAGATTATAAAGGTAGAATTGGATAATGGTAGACTGTGTGTAAGAAAAGAGAAGCCTGTTGGAGAATGTGGCTGTTGTGGAGAAGGGATTTGGCTGGTGGAACCAAGAATGCCAGTAGAAGAAGTATCTTAATGGAGTGGAGTATGTGGATGGTCAATACACAAACTATCAAGTAAGTTGTCTATGGTATCCATGAAAGCATGGATTTGTTGAAGGGATGAGACAATGGAAGCAAATTGAACATCAGCTTATTGTAGAGATTTTTGCATTTCAGAGAATTGTAATTCTTGATTTGTTTGCATTGCCTGTAGAGCTTTTGCCAAATCTATTTTGGTCATGCTGAGAAGAATGTGACGGCTGCTGAAAGCGGAAGAATATGGGGTTCTTGATACCTGTTAAAAAAAGAGAGAAACTAGTAGAAATCAGTTTCTGAAATTGACAAAAAAAGCGGAAAGAAAATCAAGTAAACAGAAAACCTGATGCGTTCATGAAAGAATCTGAAGGTTTGAATTAAGTTTGTAGTGGAAAGAAATGGAAATCTGTAGTCCATAGATGGTAGGAGAAGAGGAACAGAGGTTCCCCTGCAGCTGAAACAGAGGTTCGCAGCTTATTGTATTGGGCGCTGTTTGGTTGGGGAAAGGGCCTGCTGTTCTTGTAAACTGTAGTTCTTGATGGCTGAGTGAAAGGTGAATTCCTCCTGCTGAATGCAGGAGAGTGGTTGACCGGCTGAGTGCAGGTAAGAGTAGCGGCTGAAGAAATGGCTGTATAGGTTAAAAACTTCTGTTCTTGATATTCTTGCAGATACAGAATCTAAAAAAACTGAAGAAATTCTTGAAGGCACCAGCAGATTTCTTGTTGCTGTTCTTGAATGCAGCAAGTTAGCAGGCTGCGGCAGTGGAGACTGTTGGTCCGCAGGATTATTTTAGAGTGGTCCAGCCAGTCCATACGGAACCAGCAGGATTATTTTAGAGTGGTCCAGCCAGTCCATACGGAACCAGCTCACGCGTAATAGAGGTGGAACTTCTCCGCCTCCTATACGGGCTGCTCAAACTGCATAGCCAAAAGCTCTGATTAGGAAGGATTTGGGAGGAGTTTAGGAGGGAAATTTGAATGTAGGGACTGTTTAGAGATTTCTTTTTGGATTGTATGCATTAAATTGCTTGTTTTCCTAGGGTTAGGGCATCTTGAATTTGGATGAAATTTGAGATCTCTCTTAGGTTTTGAGCTCTAGCGGCATCTAGAGATTTGGGAGAGATAGATCCTCCTCTTGAATAGAGGATCATTTTTATCTTGGTATTTTCCGTTTCCCTTTCATCAAATATTACAAATTATCTACTGTTTTCATGGTTTTGTGTGGATTTTTGTGGACAATTCTTGCTGTTTTTCAAAGATTGATAAGAATTACTTGAGATCTACAAGTGTTTCCTATCATATTATGAGGTGGAGAATGGTGTTTCTGTGGAGGAGAAAAGGTATGGTGGCTGGAAAGAGGGCTGAATGACTCTTCAAGACAGGGTCTTGGTTGGAATCTGTGGCTAAGAGGGCAACTGCAGCAAATTTGTGAGTGGTAGCCGAGCCTGTATGAAGAATTGTGGATGGTGGAAGGAGCTTCTTGCGGCTGCAGTTGAAGGCTAACCCGTGGAGTGGAAGAATAACAGTTGGTTGCTGATGTTTTCTGTTGGTGAGGGATGAGGGATGTTGCTGTTGCTGTTGGAGTGGAAGAAGAATGGCAGGCCTTAAGGTTGATGGCTTGCGGCTTGCAGGAGGGACTCCGGATGGTGGACTGCTGCTGGCCGGTAGGCGGGAGGCAAAAAAATGACAGAAATTGGAGTTCTGGACTGTGGGAATGAGATACAAAAAGCTGAGAAGAAACCTCTTGCTATGTCATGAGGGTAGTGCAACAAGAGTGCCATTTGTTATGCTTCTTGATTTACATCAAGGAGAAGACACCTTTTGAGTTTGTGTGGACTCCTTAAGGAAGAAGAAGAAGGGGGAAGAAGAGAGACTAGAGAGGGAAAAATTATAAATCATTCATTCCATAACATAAGAAAGTAGTATGTGTATTTATAATATTTGGGTACACCAAGTTTATAATATAGAATTGTTCTATCTAAAACAAACTAAAAATAGAATAAAGGAATAAGTTAGTGCTTGTTACACATGTATAGACCATTTAGTTTGTACTTTCTGTGATCAAAGATACATTTTTGTCCTTTGCTTGTTATAGTGTCAATGTTGAATATTTTTTAGTTCCTTTGGTTAATTTGATGCTTGCAGGTTACTTTGTCATGTTTGTGGCCCATGCTTCACAATTTGATTGTATTATTTTAGGATTCCATGGTATTTTTTTGATGTCTAACATCGTGTTTCAACACCTGTAGAGGTGAAGGTTTTTCGTTCTTGTGGATAATATGTCTATTGACGGGTTTTCAGAGGGTACGTAGATCGCATGAGTTATGCTAGTCTCTTGTATTTGTGTTTCATCTTCTGGAATATGTGCTGGAGTTTTAGATGATTTAGGAATTTCATATTAATTATGATTTTGTTTCTTGTGGAATTAATCTAAACTTCAATCGAGATTGGTTATGTGCTCAATTCATCTCTTGGCCTAGATTAGGTGTAGTTTATATGTAGTTGATACGAGGCATTCACTTTTCAAATTTTGACTTAAATACAACATCTTTTTTAGTTTTTAATCTTGTGAGTGTAACATGTATGTGTGATTCATTAGAGCGTGTTAAAAGTATGACTGTTTGTTCTTAAAGAAAGTCTTTTCTTGCACCTGCATTAGACCTGATTTTTTTGTTCGTCTATTTTTCAATGTAATTTTTTATTAATTAGTTTAGCACTCTTAATTTTGGTTAAAATATGATCTGTTTGGAATTTTTAAAAAATTAATTCTTCTAGTCACAGATTTTGTTTATTTCTAAATTTCCGCTAAAACATGTGGAGATTATTTTATTATCAATTGGGCTTAAAGTACTATTACTTTTTTCATTAAAATAGGATGAGTTGTTCGATTAATTGCCTACTATTAATCTTTGAATCTTCAACTATCCTTTGCATGAAAACATACCATGCAGCATAGTAGTTACCCTTGGAATCCTCGTCCTTCATCACTGGCCTGCTGCGGGGATACTCTTAATAGCTCATCTTTGTTATGCGATTACTGTTCCATAAGCACGAGCTTCTTAGTCAAATTAAGTTGCAACTTTTCACTCTTTTTTTATTTTATACTTCCGTTACGAAAGTTGATTGACAAATGGTCTTACTCTCCTAAAAATACCTTCTACGGTCACTTTAAGTTTGTGTGTATTGTTTATCATCCATGGTTTTTAGTCTGAATATTGGCTTGACGGTTTAACTAAAGATGCTCCTATTTGCATGGCAGTTGATAATCAGACCATTCTAATCTCAGAGAAAGAAGCTACTACTAGTCTTCCAACACTAGAGGATTCCATTTTGAACCCGTCAGTAGAATTAGTTAAATTGTCTAGAGAGAATGGGGAGCTGCGCAGCAATGGCATCACAGAAGCAAAATCTGATCGAAGTACAGATTTTCTGTCTGCAGTTGGTGACAAACATATCAAATCTAGGTATTAAGATATTTCTATCACCTCCTTACGAATTTTTGTTGATTCTTCTTCCACTACCTTACATTTCTGACATTGATGAGCAGGAGCCATACCAGTAGTCCTAAGAAATCTATGAGCAAGAGTATGAGCATAAGTCCCAGGAGTCAAAGCAAAAGTCCACGTGCAAGACCCAAGAGGTCTATTAGCAGGAGCCCTCCTCGGAGTCCCAATAAAAGCCAGGGCCACGCATCTCAAAAAGTTTTTGTGAGAAGTCCAGTTAGAAGTATCAGCAGAAGCTCTGGTAGGAGCATCAGCAAAAGCCCACGTATGGGCATGAGCAGAAGCCCAGGGAGAAGCATCAGTAGAAGCCCTCCTAGAAGCGCCAGTAGAAGCCCAATCAGGAGAAGCATTAGCAGAAGTCCAATCAGGAGGAGCATAAGCCAGAGTCCAATCCGAAGAACCAAAAGCCCAGTTGCAGATGACAGAAGTCCTCTAGAAGCCCGTCAAAGAAGCAGTAGCAGAAGCCCTGCAAGGTCCCTGCCCCGAAGAAGTGATAGTAGGAGCTCTGGAAGGGTTCCTGCTAGAGTAAGTGTAAGCAGAAGCCCTGCTATACATGAAAGACGCAGTATCAGCAGAAGTTCATTGAGATCTGCACGGAGAAAGAGTATCAGTAGGAGTCCTGTGAAATCCTCACATAGAACTGCTAGTAGAAGCCCATTGAGGGATACTCGTAGAAGCACCAGCCGAAGCCCTGCAAGATCAACTGGAAGAGTCGCAAGTCGAAGTCCTATAAGGCAGAGGTCACGAAGAAGTTTGACTAGAAGTCCAGTTAGGAGGAGTTTATCAAGAAGTGCTTCACCAGATGGATCACCTAAGCGCATCAGAAGAGGGAGAGGTTTTAGTCAGCGTTATTCCTATGCAAGGAGATATCGCACCCCATCACCTGACCGTTCCCCTGTCAGATTGCATCGATATGGCGGAAGGAATGAGAGGGATAGGTGATGAAACATGCACATAAATGTTCTTGATACTTGTTCTTCAACTGTTTTGTTTAAATATTTCATTAGATATCCTTTGGTTACTTTATCAGATATTCAAGCTACAGAGGTTACCGTGATCGATCTCCACCTAGGAGATATAGGACCCCTCCCAGGTACTTTCGTTTGTTATACTATCAATCAGATTCCCAAAAGCATGATGAATCTTGTTGAAAGTTTCTTATTTGGTTGCAAAAAATGCATTATTCATGAAGATTGCATACGGTTTCAAACTGCTTTTCTCCTTTCACTTAGAGAAGTTATTTGAAGTCTGCGTCATTTTTTATTTGTATTTGTAGGTATAGAGCTAGAAGAAGCAGAAGCATTTCAAGAAGCCCTATCAGTTACCGTGGCAGACCAAAAGGTGGATACAGCCGTAGCCCTATACGCAGCCGCTCACCTCCATCAGATCGGCTGAGATCTCATGGTAGCTACCGAGATGCACCTCGTTCTGAGAAGCCAAGGTCAATATCTCCAAGCAGGAGTCCGTCGGGATCTCGCTCCAGGTCTAGATCGCGGTCGTCTCCTGATACTCCCTCTCCAAAACTAGCCAGCAAGGAGAAGTCGGTGTCAAGGTCTCCATCAAGCAGTCCTCGGGATGGGAAGAAAGGATTGGTCTCTTATGGCGATGGCTCCCCTGATTCTGCTGGGCAGAAGTGAGGGTTTCAGGTATCTGTGCTAGTTTTTAGTTATTGTTTGTGATGAGAGAACCAGTCCTGGATCCACCATATAAATGCTTATTTAGTGCTTGACATTTCTAGGAAATCTAGTTCTGGGTTGTTCTATGCGACTAAATTTGCTCTGTTACTGATTTTGATGTTTATGTTGCACTTTTTTTTTTGTTCATCTGTACTTGATATTTGTAGGATCTTGTAAGTTTAATTCTCGTGATATTCTGTTTCTAGGAATTGGTGAAGATCCTTGTGTTGTTGTTTAGATGCTTCTGATTTTATGTGAGAAAGTTGGTGATAGTTTCTGGAGAAGACAGAACATGCTGCGACTGTGATCTAAATTCCAAATTGATTTAAAAAAGGATTTTTAAATGAACCTGATTTGTAGATGAAGTTGATGTGGCATTTAGCTGTGTAGTGTTGATAGAAGGATTTTTAAATGAACCTCTATTTTCTTATGTTGTGTTCTTCATTCTCTAATTGCGGGAACTTTTATAAACACTAATTACATTTTTAGACTTTTGATGCATTTTGCTTGAAAGTAATTTAAGCATTGCTAATTGCTTAATGGTCGGTTGAAAATATTTGCTTGCCTAAAAAATGTATTTAATTGTTTTGTTTTTTCACCTATCATCATATTCGTCACCCATGATGGGAGCTGGACTGAAGAATGATAAATATATCTATATGTTAATCATTGGGTTGCATTCTATATTTCTTTCAATGAAATCTATGAAATATTAACGTTGATCATGTATCATTGAAGAAGATTTGATGGCCTAAATCATATCTTCAACAGTAATCACTGAGACCTCTTGCCTCACTTGAGTCATCTCATCCCCGTCGGATGGTTAGTTGGTTCAACATCCATGTTAAAAAATTGATTTGGAGGATCAAAATGTTCCCAGTCAAGTGATAAATTTGATGTGGTATGCTTCGAAAAGATGATGTGGTATGTTTTTGATTTCAATGTTTCCCCTACAACCTTGGTTGATCTTGGAGATTATGCCCTAAGTGACATGATTGGCTTGGGATAATAAGGGAGAATGAAAATTATTGTGTACATATGTAGGTTCAACCATGTCACTTAGGCTTCAAAATAGTATTTTAAAAAGTTAATTTTTGAAAAGCTAAGGGAAGAGCTATCCAATTTTTCATCCAAATAGCCCCTAGTAGATCTGATAGATACATTCTATTTAAACAGTAGAATATATATATATATGATGCTAACATTATGTTGGCTTATAACATGTGAAGAGCATTTCTCTTTAATTTATGCTTCATAATCAAATAGAATGGGTGGCACTATTTAGTCCAAAACATATAGTAGTCATAAAACAAATTGGCTGTTATATTTCATAAAATGTTCTAATTCTACCTCACAATTATGTATTTAAATGCTTTCCATTTTTTCTGTTAAGTGCACATTGTTGCATTCAAACAAAATTATTACTTTCTAAAATAAAATATAGAAGAGAATCTCCTAAATAGGCTGCCGACTGTATATTTACGGCACAAGGAATAAGAAAGTAAGATTTTACGTGTATATTTCTATGAATAAAATATTACTCATTTTAATATTGTTTTTTTTGGAAAATTTAGGCTTAGCCTGTATTATAAGAAAAAAGAGATTAAAAAAATAATTATAACAAAAAACAGCCCTACAAAAAAAGAAAGGCTAAGCTCACTCAAAAAAAAAAAAAAAAAAAAAAAAAATCGAGCTCCAATGCCCAAAAGCTAGGACTCAGGGGAGAAAACCCACTTATCAGAGAAAGTCACGAATCCCTGATTTCTCGAAGATCATCCAGGGGGACCTGCAATTATAAGCAACATCATCGTCCAAGGCTTAGCATATAAACTAGCAGGCAAAACTGAAGAAAAACGTAGACCCAATGATGCCTTGAAGCGCCTGCCTTCTTATAACATGTCCAAATATTTGAAAGAGATCTTCCACTTTATGGCCTTCTCATAAACCGCTCTTTTTATATTAAGCAATATAGAAGAATTGCTTTATGTAGTGTCCCCAAATCTTATTGTTTCTCTCTTTCCAAATATAATATATAGAACAACAAACTGTCAGCAAGTAAAATTTTTAACTGATTGAGGTACATGTATTTCACTATCCAACCATTCAAAAAGATGCAGTATCGAAGGCCTTAAGAGAAAACCCCTAGTCTTAGGAAAGAGGGCAATGAGGATGGAAAATTGAATAGGAGCATTCAAAAAACAGGTGTGAGACACTTTCAGAATTTATGTGACATAAACTGCAAATAATCAGAACATAAACCTTTCTTTTTTGCAAAGCATCAACATACTTCAGGCCCTCAATTAATGCAAGCCACACATAAACCGAATGCCTCAAAACATTCTTGCAATGTCAAACCATCTTATACCAAGAGCATGACGTCAGATCCTTATAAACTCATTGATAAAGTCCCTAAATTTAAAATTGTTCAGGTTATTCCAAATCAAACAGGGAGAAGAACTATCAAGAATTTGCATACTCCCGAAAATATCTCGCCACAACAAAGGGATGTTACCTGGGAGGTTCCAGTAATGCCCTAGAGTGAGATTACTCAAAATAGAATCAGAGAATAAATCATCATCAAGAGGAAAAGCCCCATATGTGTATTCATCTAAAGTAACATTATGACACTAGTGATCCCATCTCAAAGAAATGGGGGCATTTTGAGTATTCTGAATTGAAAGCAAGATTTAGCATCAACATCAATTTTGTACACAAATTTCCAAAACTTAGAAGCAAAGGATGGAGGGGGGCTCCATGGAGAAATATATTTGCTAGAAAGCCATGAAGATAAAGGAGAGAGACTATTGTACATTCTGGTTATCACTGAACAATTAAAAGCCAATTGTAGTGCATTAAGCCAAGGTATACCCAAGCCCCCTTTGTTCTTAGGCATACATACTTTGTCCCAAGAGATCATGTGAATTTTTCTAGAACTATTAGTATCACCAAAAAAAAAAAAAAAAAAAAAAAAAAAAAAAAAAAAAACAAAAACAAAAACAAAAATCTTGAACAGGTTTTTTTAAAAAAAACTTATAAACAAATTTAGGCAATAAGGAGCCATGAATCCAATAAGCAATTGTATTCTGAATGATGAATTTCATAAATTGCAGTCTACATGTAGAAGACAATAAGTTTGCTTTCCAACCTAACATGTTCTTAGTGATACTATCCATGAGAGGCAAGAAGTCTTCAACTTTAAGCCTATAGAAAGTTAAGGGAATGCCTAGATAGGTAACCTTGGCGCTTATGTTATGGATAGAAAGAGCTTGACAAATTTCTTCCTGGTTTCTCTGATTCTTAGAGAACGTGATAGAACTTTT
This sequence comes from Dendrobium nobile, assembly GCA_022539455.1. Lineage (NCBI taxonomy): Eukaryota > Viridiplantae > Streptophyta > Magnoliopsida > Asparagales > Orchidaceae > Dendrobium > Dendrobium nobile. The sequence goes on along the minus strand of CM039736.1, from coordinate 622,263 downwards.
ATCAAAGTTAATATGAAGCCCCGTGGCATTAACAAATGCACTAAGAATACTGACAAGTTTTTGGCAATTCTCTAAGCTTGCTTCCCAAAAAATCAGCTAATCATCAGCATAGAGAAGGTGAGAGAGAATGAAATTATCATTAGAAATGCCTTTAAAACCTCCCTCCTCAAGAAGATTAGAGAAAGCATCCATGACCAGACAAAAGATGTATATACTAAGTGGACATCCTTGCCTTAAACAAGCTGAGGAAGAAAAGTATCCCTCATGACCGCCACTGATGACTACGGAAAAATTCACATATAAAGTACAAGCTTTAATCTAGCTTACAAGAGGGTTGGGAAATCCTTTCTGAATCATTCTTGCTATAAAAAATTTCCTTGAAACCGAATCAAAAGTTTTTCTTATGTCTAATTTTGCGCAAAATAGTTTAACCTCACCCCTTTTACTCGCACGAGAGAGGATATCATTAGCAAGCAAAATGTTGTATGTAGAAACTCTTGATTTAACAAATCGAGCTTGATTATCCTTAACAATCAAAGACATAATCGATTTAAGCCTAGTGGCAATAACCTTTGCAATGATTTTATACAACGCATTGCATAAGGCAATGGGCCTATAGTCTAAAATAGTAACAACATTCTTATATTTGGGAATAATAGCAAGAGCTATGGATTTGACCCCATTGGGGATGTAACCTTTGTGAAAAAAAGATCTAATTGCCCTGCATACTAAGGGAACAATAATGTGCCACCCCAACTTGTAAAAGTGAAAATTAAAATTGTCCGAACCTGGAGCAGAAGAAGAAGACCCCATGAAAATAGCATTTTTAATTTCCACATCCGAGATATATAAGATAATAGAATCTGCATAATGGTATGGGAAAGCTTTGCCAATAAGAAAATTCTCCATGTACATATGTGAAGGGGGAGGGGGATTGTAAAGTACTTGAAAGTACTAAATAATGGAAGAAACCACTTCAGACCTTGATGTGTTAGGATGGCTTGCAAATAAATTAACAACCGACTTAGAGCTTTCCATTATACTCCTGATTTTAGCATATAGGAATATAAGATCATCATCACCGTGTTTAAGCCAATTGACCTTAGCTCCTTGGATAATCCCAGTGGCAAGCATAGAAGAGAACTAAGATATCCTAAAATTAGTCTCCTTAAGAGATGCATTGAGATATTGATTGTTCGGATCCCCTTGAATCTGCCCCAACAATTCCATTTGCTTCTTGTGAAGATTATCAAGATGGCTATTGATACAATTAGAATTTGCCCATGCCTCTTTCTTAATGCCTCCTTTTAACTGCCTAAGGATATGGCAAAGATGAGATAAAGGATTCCCAAACAAAGGCTTAGAGAAAGCCTCTAACAATAAAGCCCAATAACTATCCATTTTGGTCCAAATTTTTTAAAAAAGGAACCTATGGTGGGAATGAAGTAAAACTCCTGAGTGCAGAATGATGAGACTGTGGTCTGAGCATGACGGACTCTGAAATGAGCTGTAAGAGCTAGTAAATGTATTCAACCATCCATCATTAATAAGAATTGTGTCTATTTTAATGTAAATCAGATTATCAGAGCGTTGGTTAAACTATGTGTATGTACAACCAACAGAGTGGAAATCACAAGACTATTATTAAATATCATATTGTTAAAATCCACTAGGGCATAGTGAGTAAGAGTTTAACGTCCCAAATTTTCAGAGGCAAATCGACAACAGTTGAAATCCTCCATAAGAGCCCATGGGGAATTTCGAGCAGGAGCAATTTGAGAAATAATGGTCCACAAATTCTTGCGCTCAATTTCGATATTAGAAGAGTAAATAACAGTATGCTGAAAAGGAGGGAGACTACCAACATAAACATTTCCGGAGATAGTTTGGGAAGTAATAAGAGTATGATGAAAATTTATCTTGCTAGCATTCCATTTAATCCAAATCTGCCCCGAAGAGGAGAGGGAAAAATTGTGGCAGCTATTCTCATTTGAAAAAATAGAGTGAGAAGATTAAAAAAAAAGGGCCTTGAAGAGACGGATAATGAATCCTAGTCTCCAAAGTGTATAATATGTCTAACTTAAAAGACTCCATAAGATGTTTACAACACAGGACTTTGTCAGTATGATTAAACCACATTAGGAATTTGAGTGAGGATGGGGTTTTGTGGCCTGCTTCCGCCTTGCAAATTTTTTTGGAATGGCGATGCTTGATGGCTATTTAGAATTGTCCTTGATTTTTTGGTTAGATCCCGCTAAATCGTTTTCAGATGAAAAGTCATTCTAGATATTTTGTTCTTGTTGGGTGTTGAGAACATCAAACTTATTAGGTGAAAGAATTCCTAGTGGCGTTGAAGAGTGTTGAGGATGCATTGAACTAGTGGAAGATGAGTCCCTCTCAGTGGGAGAATTTAGATTTGGGATACCATAAGCATTCTCCTCTTTGACATGGAGCTCAAATATGGGAGGGGCAACATCAGAGCTCTTAAGTTGGGGGTTGGGAGGAATGTGTTGAGGTGGAGGAGAATGTGGTTGGTAGTGGAGGGGTTGGCCAATAGAGTTAGTGGTGGTAAGCTTTGTCTGGGTAGAGGGGTTAATAGTGGGATTATGATCAGTAGGAGGGGGATCTCTGGGCTCGATTCCAGTCGAAGAGGGTCGAGTAGTATTCTGCCTGTGAGGAGCCCTAGAGGGAAGATGATTCCTAGGCTTCCTACTAAAACTCCTTCCACGATGAGGTTGCTCCTTAGGAGCCACATTATCTTGTTCTTTGGATGAGGATTCAGGTTTAGTCGGACAAATAGAAGAGTGATGAACTAAAGACTTATAGTGCTCAAATAGGGACGGCCTCCTTTTGTATTGCACTTTCAAGCTAACAACATCTCCATTAAGAGAAACTAGAATCGCTTCCGCGTAAGAATCAACAATTACACATACCCTGACGAATGTTAGGCAAGTCTTTTTAGCAGTCAAGGATCATCAACTAGCGGAACTCCAATCATGCTCGCTATCCTGGAGATGCCCTCCGAATTCCAACATGCAAGAGGAAGGTCATGTATTTTTACCCATATATGGATCGATGAGAAATTCTCCCGCTTAGGCTTGAACTTTGGGTGCTATTTTTAGAGCACAAATGGCTTACCCAACAAAAACCATACCCCCTCTCGACCACACCATGTCATAATCTTCAGAACAGGAGAACCAGAGAAGGAAAAAGTCGTCACTGAGGGATAGAAGTTTAAGAGAACCTTTTAGAGTCCACATTTTTTTGATAGTTCCTAACAACACCTCATAATAAGGTCTTCGGCCTATTGAGTACCCGACCAAGCACAAACTCCAGTCTTTAACACCTTTAGACAGTTTTTCACATGTGAAGGGAATTATTTCTGGTTCAGAGGGAAAGTGGGAGAGATTAAGAGTTTTTGAGGAGCTATTATCAGGGGCAAAGACTAGATTCCAGTTCCTCGGAGATGCTGGAGCCACACCACTAGAAGAAGGGACTGGAGGTGGGAAATCAGAGAGAGAAGCAAGGAATCCATGAAAGGATGAGAGAAGAGGACCTTCGACATAGCCGTAGGGAGGGGAGAAGCAGGAAGAGATCAGTTGGAAGAAGGGAGAAAAAAAATCCTATCGAAAATTGAATGCTCTTTTGACAAGAGCCCATTTTAATATTGTTGCTCTAAACAAGTGAAAAGAACTGAGGCATAAATATCCAAAGTCAAATTTGAGTGAATAAATTTTATATTTGTAGAGTTATTTTTAGATAGATACAATACAAATTTTAATCGGTTGTTCAATAACTAAATCCCAATTCCCAATTCAAATTAAAAAGACTGTAAAAATCAATCCTCATAAAATTTGAGGTGGGTCATTTTTACTGTAGTAAAGAAAAAAGTTGTATCTCCAGAACTTTTATTCTGTCCAGTGAACCTACGCTCCTCTATGTTCGGCCACCAATGTTTTAGCGCCACGTAGCATGAAGAAAAAACGCCGACCCGACCCGCTGTTTTTTGGGTTCTCGCACGTGCGTTTTTTTTAATCCTTGACGAGCCGAACAACATCCCATCACCTTTTGGATATATTTCAAATACCTAGCAATATTGAGCAAATATCGAGTTGTACCTAGTTTTTTCTAGCAATACCAAGCAAATACCTAGCAAAACCGAGCAAATCCCTAGCAATCCTGAGCAAATACTGAGTTGTACCGAGTTTTTTCTTGCAATACCGAGCAAATACCTAGCAATACCGAGCAAATCTCTAGCAATACCGAGCAAATCCTGAGAAAATACCAAGTTGTACCGAGTTGTACTGAGTTGTAGAAAAACTCGGTACAACTCGGTATTTGCATGGTATTGCAAGAAAAAAACTCGGTATTGCTCAGGATTTGCTCGGTATTGCAAGAGATTTGTTGCGTAGTAGAGCTCAAAGCTTCTGCTCGATGGGCGATCGGCACCGCGGTCACCGCCGCTGTCGGAAGGACCGCGGAGAACGATGACAGGGTTGAAAGGCGAGCGGTCTCCGGTTCCATTGCGCCTGTGGCGACGCATTCTGATGGGCTCAGGCTGATTTTCTGGGAAATCCCCACGGCCGCCAAGAAGATACCGGCGTGCGACGCTCGGCGAATTGTCAAGCTCTTCTAGGAAGCCACCATCGCAGTCAGGACAGATGATCGCGTCCTGCAGCCAGACCCTCACAAAGCGACTGCAGCGGTAACACCAGTAGAAAGATGCAGTCGCCATCGCCGGAGAAGAAGGAATCAAAAACAGAACCGATCTGAGATTCCGAGCAAAGCAATACCTAGCAAATACTGAGCAATACCGAGAAAATCGCGAACATAGCATTCCCGGGTTCCGCTACGGGTCAAGTCGTCGGGCCGCGCGGTAAAAGAGTAAGAGCACGTGGCGATATGTTATTGGCGGCCGAACGTAGCTCTACGTCAGGTCAGAGGACGTAATAATTGTTCGTATCTCCATGAGCATCATATGGGCATCGACTAGAACTTGACCATCTGTAACAAAGCTTTGTCACAGATATCTGTAACAAAGCTTTGTCACAGATGATTGGATTCGATAATGGAGGATTAAGAGCCAAGAAGCTGCGGGGGAATCAAAATGCTTATTATTAAGATACTAATGAGTAATTATTCTCTCATTCTTCGTATCAGCAGATTCGTTATTTCTCTCTGCGTACATTCAGGTTCTATGCGGGCTCCCATATGCAAATTTGAACTGCGCAACCACTCTACCATCCACCCGACGTCCGACAATTAAGAAAAAAAAAATGTAAAACTTTGCTACTTCCTCGTCCACATGCGGAAAGTCAAGAAAAAAGAAAAGATTGGTAAATCAGCCGTCCCGTCCATAAGAAAACGCTGATTAAACTATTTGGGAAGAAAGCGAGATTTGGATACTCATACTCCGGCTATGTCGATTCATCTCCAGGCCCACGCTTTCGCCGGAAACCCTCTTAGATCGAACAAGCTCGTGCAATCACCTAATTCCGCACTTGAGAAGTTAAAGTCGCTCCTTTTGCGAGGGTCTGAGGAGGATTCGACGCTAGAGGTGAAGATCCTGGCCTTCAGGAAGGGACGGCCTCTGGCGCAGTCGTTGGATCCGGTCGGAGATTCGCCGCCGGTTTGGCATCTGAGTTGGATCTCTCCGTCGCAGTTTAAGGAGGTGTCAGTGGATTCCTTTGTCTACCTGGGTTCGGGGGAAGGGGAAGATGAGGCGTATTGGGCGGTGGAGGTCGCCGATACCGCTACTTCTCGGTTGGGTGGCGGGAGCGATGGTTTTTGCTTCGTCGAACTGAGGACGCTTATGGTTGCCACCGATTGGACTGACACTGGTGCCATGGGGGAACTGTCGATTGCTGGGCATGTATGTCTCTCTCTCTATCTCTCTCTCTCTCTCTCTCTCTCAAGCATGCCCACTTACACACAGTCAGGTAGGATTTAGCAAATCTTGTAAATCTTGAATTAGTAAATCTGAAAGATGTTTAACCGTTAAAATCTTATTAAATTATGATAAATTATTAGACTATTTATATCATAATTTAAGATTTATTAGGGGGCTAAAATTCTCACGTCTGTTAAATTATGTGAATGGTGGGATTTAATAAACTTTAGATTTAATTAATAATAAGATTAAAATGAGATATATCAAAACAGTTGGCTCTGAAATCTTCATAATTCTTTTTGACAGTATTTAAGCTAAATCTTGCCTGAAATAGAATACAAACAGCCCCTCAGTCTCAATATAAATCCTGCTCTAATAAATTTGAATTAGCGGAAAGAAATGGATGTGAAATACAAGTCAGTATTAGTTGGTATAAGGCTGATTTTGATGCTCATGATGGGTTTGTCAAATTATTATTGTTATCTTTTATTGATTGTCAATATTCAATCTTGTGGATGAATATATGTGCTTTTGGCTGCGGGTGATTTTGGACCCCCTTTAGATTTAAGAAAAGTTCTATATATTTCTCTGTTATGTGTAAAAGCATCTTGCTCGGTGTACTCCTAAGCTTCTAGTCCTCCATTGTATGGAGTAGATTGTGTGGATGCATTGGTGCTATGAATGGCTAAAGGAAGCTCTGTAATTACACTCTTAAACTGCTCATCTTTCATGTCATTGTAAGTATACGCATAGAAAATATTTTTCAGATCTCGTATAGTTCAATAAAGTTTGCATAATTCAGTATCTTCTCCTGCAGTGAAATGAAATGAGACTCTAAATAACTTCTAATATGCCACTTATTTAGGCCCGGGCTTTGCTGGATTGGCATAGAACTTCTCGATTCTGTGGCCATTGTGGATCCGTTACGGTTCCCATAGATGCTGGAAGGCGTAAGCAATGCTCAGATGAATCATGCAAGAAGAAAATATATCCTCGAGTTGATCCCGTAAGATTTCAAGTTCTTATATATATAATTATGGCCATCCAACGAAGTTTACTTTGACTCTTTGGGTGCATTTTTTTCAACAGGTAGTTATCATGCTAGTAATTGATAAGGAAAATGATCGTGCACTTTTGAGCCGCCAGTCAAGATTTGTTCCTCGTATGTGGAGCTGCCTTGCTGGCTTTATAGAGGTACAAAAACACATTACCTGTGTTCAACTTTATTTGAATGTTGTTGAGAATAGTATTATATCTTTTTGTATGCTTCTTGATTAGCACTTGGTTAAAATAGACTTGACATGGAAAGTATCATTTTAATAAATTGATTATGATAAAAAGCTTTATTAGGAGATCAAGAGTCTTGTGGAAGCTGTGATTAACCTGAAATCCTGATGAAATTTTCAGTATTCTCTTCTAAGGTTTTATCCTTTCAAAAAATTTCAGATTTACGTTTTCAGGAAATGTATTTTGGATGATCATTGTTATAACTTAAGCCAGTGGGAAAGAAAGAAACGGATGATAATTGATAAAGTAATGGGATCGGTCTGTTGGTTTCTTAGTCAGCTGTTTTCCACAAACTGATTTCACAATATTTGGTTGGAAGTTCTTTTTTACATTATTTGTGTGATCATGCAGCACATTTGTCTATGTGCATAGTTAATATGCCATAGTCTAACTGTGTATACGTTATCCTCTGCTGTAAAATTTCAAATGTATCCAGATAAGTTTATTTGTCTTATTGTGAAATATCCTCTCTGGCCCAATTTGATTAATAGTTAAAGACCTGTACTACTTAGTCGAGCACTATGACAAGTAAGTGATAAGAACCTAAGAGAAACAACCAGTAAGTCATTACCACCTAAAAGCTGAAATGGTTGATCCGTTATAATATTTTTGTAGACATTTCTTAATTCTTATAGATTTCAAAGCTCTTCTCATGAAAGTGTTAAAGAGTGCCTTTTTTAGCCAGGAGAAAGCTTAGAAGAAGCTGTGCGAAGAGAAACATGGGAGGAAACTGGCATTGAAGTTGGGCAAGTTGTCTATCACAGTTCACAGCCATGGCCTGGTACTCATTTGGATTTAATTTTATTATGTTTTCAGGATGTTATCCATTGTTGTTCTTCTGTGAGACTATCTTTCCTTCGTGCATTTAATATGGTTCATATTGAGTAAAATAGAATTAATTATTTCACTATCTGTCTTACACATCATGCTCATCTGGATGTTGTGCTTAAAAGGAATAAATCTCAGCTTTTGCATAAGGCTATTAGGAAATAAGTTTTTTTTCCCAGCAAAATTCATAGATATTAAATCATGAAAACAACCTCTCTAAACTAAATACTGTGTGATTGCTATTAAATAGCCAACATTGCATATCATGAATGATGCCTATGTTTTTAGAACTTCCTATTTTTTGTGTAGATTTAAAATTCTTAGTGTTCTTATTTTAAACATTTCAGTTGGACCAAGCAGCATGCCATGCCAATTGATGGTTGGATTCTTTGCATATGCAAAGTCATTTGAAATTCGTGTGGACAAAGCAGAATTAGAAGGTCTCACTCTGAACTTTTTTTTTTGGAAATAAAATTTCTATACCCTCCTTTGCACAGCACAGCTATGCCATAGTCTGAAGCTATCTGAATCATCTCAATAATATCACAGTTTTAACTTTTAACTCCATATAACTCTTAGGGTATTTCAACAAAAAAGAGCGACATTGCTTGTGAAAAAAGAGCAATGAAGGCACGTTGACAAACTTGCCAAAAATTTGTACTGATATTTTGCGTTAACTTCAATTCTTGTTGCCTCTAGTAATTCTCATTTTTTCTTGATTCTTTCACATTAATTTTTTCAATCTACTATATTGATGAATCTTTGCCTTTATTGTAATTATATGACCCACCCACCTAAGTTTATTTTCACTACCTTATTTTCAAAGGTTTCCCTTCTATCATTTCCTTAATGAAAATCATTTTTCACTTTATCATTCATAATTTTACACACTTTCACATACCATTCTCATTTTAACCACAATCAATTTGGTTGTCGGTGTTTTTTCTCTTTGCCACACAAAAATAGCTGACCATTCGATTTCAACTTTATAAGTTGTGTCCTCGTTCATATACTGATTTAGTCTAAAGATTCAATGTAATAAAATATATACACCTAGGTGTCAATTTATCTTTCAATAATATCATTAGATAATAATTTTTTTCTTTAATTAAATTTACAAATAACTTGCTCAATTTGTGTTTGATTAATGCTCAAATCCTTCTTTTCTAATAAGCAATTTTCTTTATATTGGACAGCATTACACTTCAAGAGATGTCTTGCTTATCAAAACAATCATTAGTTGCTATGATACTTGTGTTCTTTTTTTAAATTATGTCATAGGTCTCCTGATAACCTACACAAAATTGATAAATCTTGATGTTTATTTTTTATGTAATTTATAATATTTTTTATAAGTCACTCATAATACAACTTTAATATACTAATATGGTTGTATTTTATGTATTTTCAATTTGAAAATATTTTTGACACAAATATTTTCCTCAGCATTTGAATTGATTATGTGATTCAACATTTTTTTTTTTTGCATATCTTTAATCACCCTCTTCCCTTAACTTTATTGAATCACTCCAAATTTGATATCTTTGTAAATGCCACAATCTGAATATCTCCCTTGTTCTTAAATAGTTGTAACAAAATTCTTCTTCCATTATTTGACATCTTATTAGTTATAATTAATATTTTGTTAAAAACATTATTGACAAATACTATCATCTCTTATAATTTTGTAAATCTTGTAGTTATTTCCTTTGAATGGAAAACATTACCTCTTATTTATTGTATATATTCTCTCATAATCTATTATGATCTGACCTTTTCACCTGCTTGCATGAATCGTTAGAAATTTATCCTTGTTTAATATCTTTGATTTATTTGCAGATGCTCAATGGCATGACAGGGAGTATGTCAAGAGGGCATTGATAGCTGCCGATTACAAGAAATCTCAGAGAACGGCGGCCATCAGGGTGAATGAGATGTGTAAAGGAGTTGAGAAAGGCCAAAGTTTATCTGCAGACTTTAAAGTAGAGAGTGATAAATTCTCTCCCATGTTTATTCCTGGACCATTTGCCATTGCTCACCATTTGATATCATCCTGGGCTCATGATGAACGTGCACCAAGAGAGCTTGAAGTAGATCAAAGACAACCGAGTTCTTCTGTGTCCAACTTGTGAAACTCCTTCCAAATTACTTGGCTTCTACTTTGAATTAAGATTTATATAACATGAAATGAGATTAGTACTATATTGGTATTGAATTTTCCTGTATGGAAGTTGATGATTTCTTGTTATTTTCTTGTACTTTAAAAAATAATAATAATAACTATAATTGTTATTCACAAACACCAGTTTGCATCTGGAAATCATTTAAATCATTGATTGGTCTCTTGTTCGAAAAAATGCAGAAAATATTTCAGTGAAATATGTGTGAACTAGTTGCTCAGATAACCGAAAACTAGTGCTCATCTAGCCCAAAAGGACGTCTGTATCTTACTTGAGATCCAGGAATAATCATTTGCACATAGAACAACAAAACCAATATATTTTTTTATCAAAAATCTAAATATTTCATAAGATACGTACAACTCTGAACAATGAATTGCACATAGAAGAATCAACAATGACTTTCATAGTTCTACATAAAGCATGTAGACCAATAATTTTTTTTTTTTAATAATTGCTCAATAAACTATACCGCAATTGTATACTCATGAATGTCTTCATGAGTACCTATCAGGTCTTAATGAGGATACTTGCCCTTGAGAAGGGTTCCTTTGTGGCCTATAGAGGGACTCGCTTGAGGGGATTAACAAGTTCAACTCACCTGAGCCTACTACCCTGCAAGGGTCGAATCGAGGATCCTTTGTCAAACCATCTTAGATATGTATAGGTCTGTCAATTTCTGACACGACCCAAAAATCCAACCCTAAAAATCCAGGTTAGGGTCAACCTGTGAAAAAAACGGGTTGGATTTGGGTCTAATTTCTGGACCCATGTATATTTCGGGTCGGGTTCGGGTCAACCCATCAACCCGCTGGCAACCCGACTAACCACGACCTCTCTGTTTAATCGTTATAACTTGAAGAGTTCGAGTCGAGATGTTGTGTTTAGCTGTTCGAGTCTTCACCTCTTCCGTCTTATTCCGTTTAAGGGTTTCCACTCCTCGCTATCTCTGAGCCCTCAGGAGCACTGGATCAATTGAGTTCTCTTGCTATCTTCTTCTCTCTACCTCTCGACTCTCTTGATTCCCCCAACTTTTGAATTTTTCCTCAAATCCTCCTTTTTGGCTTTCTCGGTCATGACGATCGGTAATATCTTGAATAACTCTTGATCTCTTGTTGTTTTCGACTGTCTGTGTGACGGTCAGACGATGTTTCTGATTTCTATTTAATTAGTATTTTTATGGAAGATTTGTTCTTTCGTTTTATAACAATTTTTTAGTTTTGACTCAGTGTTTGAGCGTTCCAGTGTCACCGATTTGGTGATTCCGTGATTTCTGAAATCTGTAGATGGAGTATTAGCCTATTAGGGTTTTCTTATAAATTATCTAATCATGTTAACTATTTTGAATATTAATGATGGTTGTTGTAATGCTGTTGGTGTTGGTTAGTGGCTTGGTGTTAGACTTTTGGTGTTGGTGTGATTGATGTCTTGACTCTGTCAGATGACATCTTCTCTCAAATCTCAGTATTAATGATTATGTTAGCGTTGGTAACTTGGTGTTGGTATTGGCATGTTGTTTTTCTATTGCTGTTTGGCTTTGGGTTTTTCCTGCAATCCGACATTTCGGCTGATGCTTTTTCTGCTGCTATTTGGCTTATGTGGCTGTGTGCATTTTGTTTTCATGCAATCTTGCTGTTGGTTTTTCTGCTGCTGTAATTTGTAGTGCTATTTGGGCAGTTGGGCACTTGGGCTCTAAGGTTCTGTTATGTTTTTTCTGCTAGCTAGTGGATGCTTGTTGCTGCCTGTTGTTATAGTTCTGCATTGCTGTTATTGGGTTGGTCGGTTTTATGGCTATGATGAAGAACTTGGTGAAGTTATACACCAGTAGCAACACATATTTAGATGCAACCAGATTATAAATTTGTAAAAATGTTTTTTATGGCTTGAGTAGGTAGTATTTAATTGAATAGAAATTAAATTGATTAAAGTCATATTGCCAATTTGTAACCTCGGAGGGCACATTTTTGGAGTTGTTGCAGCTGATGTTTCTTTGTTAGGTTCATCCTGAGTCTAAGACTTGCCTTTGGTTGCTAGAAATCAATGAATTTTTATTTTCATTTATTTATTTATTTACTTTTTCAACATTGTAAGTTCTTTATTGGCGAGCAATTGATGATTATGCATGGAACTATGGACTTAAAGGGTGAAAGGCAACAATTAAGCAAAGCAATTTTATACTTGTTTAGTTAAGTTGTATTTGACTATTTATAAATTGTAATATATTTTTGTAAATTGTAAGTTGTCAGAATTTATGAATAAAATTTAAATTTTATTGTTTACTGATCTATTGCTTTTTTATTGTTTATTATTTCTTAATTTCTATAATTTGCTTAAAAAACAATAAAAATTCATTAAATTTTTTTTTTCTGGTGGGTCGTGTCGACCCGGGTCGGATTCGGGTAGACCTGTTTATGCCCAGGTCAAGTCGGGTTCAACCCGAATCCGACCCGTTGGCCTGAATTGACAGTCCTAGATATCCATAAATTTACACTATATATATATATATATATATATATATATATATATATATATATATATATATATATATATATATATATAATAAACATGTATTTATACATATAATGTTAACTTAATAAATAAAAAGAATTTCAAAGTTCATGTTCAGTAAATTTTGAGCAAATATTATATTATCTTCATCCAACGAGATTCCGTCATAAACATGCTCACATTCATTGTCAGTGCATGCAGTAGCTAAGGCTTACACAACTCTTTATTGTCTATTATTTCATTAAGAAACTTGAGCAATAGCCAATAATATTGACCTAAAGTTAATAATATGTCATATTTTTATTTGTTATTTAAAATTTGAGGTCTTATATGAATAAAAAATAAAATTGAGGAGTTAAATATATTAAAATAATAATTTTAATGGTTATGAATGAAGATTCCCTTTTTCACAATGTGCGAATGAATAAATGTGGAGTGTTGAGTAGGGGTGTCAATATTTGACACGACATGAAAATTTGATCCGGACCCGACAAGGAAAATCCGGGTTGGACCCGACCCGATTCAAAACGGGTCGGGTTTGGGTTCCATAAATCGACACGTTTGAAAAACGGGTCGGGTTCGGGTTGACCCGACTGGTTGCCGGGTCAACCCGCGAACCCATTTAAAATCACCTAACCTGCACTGCCTCAGCTGCCCGCGACTCTGCCCTGCTTGCCAGCGACTCTGCCCGCTCGCCCCCGCGCACTCGCGCTCGCCCGCACTCTCGCATCATGCTGCCCGCTCGCCCGCGCGTTGCCCGCGATGCTGCCCCGCACTCGCGCTGCCCGCTCGCCCGCGCGCTCGTCCGCACCCGTCGACGGGCTCGCCCGCTAGCTCGCCCGAACCTGCCGACGCACTTGCCCGTCGCCCGCGCGACTGCTCGTCACCGTGTAGGGTCGGTCAACCCGACCACCCGCCGGGTCGGGACCGGGTTCAGATTTCCGACATGTTTGTCTACCAGGGTCGGGTTAGGGTCGACCCGTTTGAACCAGCGTCAGTTCCGGATTCCACTCGAACCCGACCCGTGACTCGACACCCCTAGTGTTGAGTTGAAATTCGGTCGAATTTGAGATAAAAAATTGAGATCTTTCATCACGGTCTAATTAAAGCTGGTCCCAAAATGCTACCTGCTTTCTCCAGGCAAATTATTACGTCCGTTTATCAGACATCCGGATATTCAATTCAGATACGCAACTTCATTCAAATACATCGAAAATTATTAGGTCCGATCATGGGACCTAAATTTGCGTCCGGAACAGTACGATCGGAAGCTGCGACAGTCGTTGGCTATCGGCTCCCAGCAAAAATTCCTTTTTTTTTTTAATCACGGCACTCTCGGATTACAATATCCGGTATGGTCAACTTGTAAAAAGGTTGCTCTTTTAGTTCTTCGTTTCTTTCTCTTTTAACTTTTTCTTCTTTCCTTGAATTCCTTAGCAGGCAATCTTGGAAATTTTCAAGTAGAATAGTTATTATTGGTCACCAAACTATAGATTGATCTTGCCGAGCTTTCTCTCTACTGTAAACGGATGAATCTATGGTTTCATGGAACTGTTTCCTTATGCAAACCCTTATCTCGGTATGATTAGGGTAGCCCGCATTTTTTGATAGATGTCCTTGAACGTTGTCTACTGGTTTAAGAATTACTATTTCCACTGTGAAGTTTTACAATTTTTGTTAACGTTGAGGCCTTATTTAAAGATGATTGGATTTAGTAGTTTTGAATCTTATGTGTTGAAAATATGCGCATTCAGTTTTCCTTAAGTTGGGTGAAGCAAAAGCGTTCATTTTAGTTCCTTGTATTGTTCTATTTGCCCTCCATGGATCCCTTACAAGCCATTGCTTCTGCTACACAAATTGTGGCAAGCATGGTGGGAGCTGTCAGTGCACTAGAAGAAGCCTATCGAGACCTCAGAGAAGCTCCCAAAAGAATCAGAATTCTTGAATTATTTGTATGTGATCTTGAGAATGTGTTTAAAAACATCAAGCAAAAGCATGCCCATAAGCTTCATAACAGCCAACTCGAGCGCCAACATCTTAGCCTGGGTGCACTAATTGAAAGATTGCATGTCAATTTGTCCAAGGCAAGAAAAGAACTTTCCAAAGGTAAACCAAAGAGCTTTGGTAAGGTGGTGTGGATTTCCATGGTGGGTAATCCACTTTCCAAGGTGATTCAATCTATTAGAGATGATTTGACTTGGTGGCTTGAGCTGCAGAAGATCTCAGACGATATAGAGAAAGCTGTAGAATCCAACGCAGAATCTCTGCCTCCTCTTTTAAGGGTCACTGTTGAACAGGGTTATCCCATGTCTAAGAAGTGTCATTATGTAAGAAAGCTGCTGGAGGAAGACAATTCAGCCAAGGTTATTCTAATTGTTGGCTTATCTGGTATTGGGAAATCTTGCTTGGCTCGTCAAGTTGCATCTAGTCCGCCCATTCGGTTTGTTCATGGTGCTGTTGAGCTTAGGTTTGGTCAATGGTGTAGCCGGGCAGCATGCAATGGAAATAGAATCGAGTATCACAAACGATTGGCAAAGAGGATATCTTGGGCTCTAATGCAGATTGGTTTCATAAAGAATTCTCAGGAAGTGATGTGTGCTGATCTGGAAGATATGACTTGCTTGCTTCAGACAGCATTGGTAGGTAAGAGCTTGTTAATTTTGCTTGATGACGTATGGGAGCAAGACATAGTAGAGAGATTTGCAAAGCTGTATAACAATGATTGTAGATATTTGGTGACCACAAGGAACGAGGCAGTTTTTGAAATTACAGAGGCTGAGAAGGTGGAAATATGCAAAGATGACATCAAAGAGATTAGCAGGGATATTCTTCTTCACCATTGTCTTCTCAGCCGTGATGAGCTACCGGTAAGGGTCTATACAACTATCGATTGATATCTTTATTTACATATAATGTCACAGTAGGTAAGAGTGTTGGGGTTAGTTATTTAGTCTCAAATTGAAGAATTGTTTAATATATTGGTTGTTGAATAGAACTGCGTAAGTTTTGGGTTGAATAGGCATCTCTCCACTAGCATAATGGGTCTAACTTGGTGCCCATTGATTTACATGCCTTAATATATATTTTAATCATTTGCATGTTCCTATCCTTCCATTTCAGTTGCATTGGACACAGTAGGTAAGAGTGTTGGGGTTAGTTATTTAGTCTCAAATTGAAGAATTGTTTAATATATTGGTTGTTGAATAGAACTGCGTAAGTTTTTGGGTTGAATAGGCATCTCTCCACTAGCATAATGGGTCTAACTTGGTGCCAATTGATCTACATGCCTTAATATATATTTTAATCATTTGCATGTTCCTATCCTTCCATTTCAGTTGCATTGGATTAATGGTTTTGGATGATGCGTAGTTTACCTGGAGTCTTAAGTTGTCGACGAAGTAATGATATCAAAATACAAATCACATATAAAACTTCATCATTGCAAAAAGAATTATTTAAGATATAAAAGAAATAATGGAGTTGATTTCATGTTATTCTGTGTATATAGAGTTATAATATACATTATTACAGATACCAAAGAAATTATATATGATCTAAAATGTTTGGTCAAACAAAGCTCTACTGATCCAAGTGGCTAACTGTTTAGATTCAGAAGCTAAATGCATCAATTACCACATATATAATTGCTAATCATCCATAATTGTCAGATATTAGGTAGGTAGTTAAGTTTTCTTCTTCTCTGTCCTTAATTTTATCATGGCCATGGATTATTATTATTTTGGATATTATAATTTCTTTTGAAAATAAATACATTTTCATCCAAACAACAGCAACATCAAGCCTTTGTCCCACTATGTGGGGTCGGCTACATGAATCCTTTTTCGCCATTGTGTCCGGTTAAAAGTCAAATTCTCATTTAAATCTAATAAAGAAAGATCATTTCTAATATTTTCTAACCAAGTCTTCTTTTGAAAATAAATACATTTTCATCCAAACATTAAAAATAAATACTTCTAAAAAATTCACAACAACAACAACAACATCAAGCCTTTATCCCACTACGTGGGGTCGGCTACATGAATCCTTTTTTTGTGTCCTATTAAAGGTCAAATTCTCGTTTAAATCTAATAAAGAAAGGTCATTCTTAATATTTTCTAACCAAGTCTTTTTAGGTCTGCCTCTACCTTTCTTAATATAAGTCAAATCTAATACCTCTACTCTCCTAACCGGGTTATTGGAAGGCCGCCGTTTTATGTGACCAAACCATCTAAGGCGACTCTCTCTAATCTTATCTTCTACTGGAGCTACTCCAACCTTTTCACGTATATGCTCATTTCGTATCCTATCTCTAAGGGTAAAGCCACTCATCCACCTAAGCATCCTCATCTCTGCCACACTTAACTTAGTATTATGCTTCTCTTTTAATGGCCAACATTCAGCACCAAAAGCATTGCAGGCCTCACTACCATCTTATAGAATTTTCCCTTAAGTTTGAGGGGTACTTTTCTATCACACAACAAGCCCGATGCATTCCTCCACTTCAACCATCCAATTTGAATTCTGCTGAGAATATCCCCATCTATTTCACCATCACTCTGAATAATAGATCCAAGATATCTAAAACGTGTACTCTTATTAACTACTTGATCGCCCAAAGTTACAAACCCCACACTTGGTCTATTACTACTAAAATTACACTCCATATATTCCGTTTTAGATCTACTCAAGCGAAAATCTTTATTCTCTAATGTTGACCTCCATAATTCAAGTTTACTTTCAACTCCCTCTCTAGTTTTATCAACAAGAAGAATATCATCAGCAAAAAGCATACACCAAGGTACATCCTCTTGCAAATGTCTAGTGAGAGCATCCATGACTAAAGCAAAAAGATATGGGCTTAAGGCTGATCCTTGATGTAACCCAACCGAAATAGGAAATACTTGGTCAAACCACCTTGTGTTTGAACACAAGTAATAGCTCCTGCATACATATCTTTAATGATTTGAATATAAGTATTATTAACTCCTTTCTTTTCAAGAACCCTCCATAGCACTTCTCTTGGAACTTTATCATATGTTTTTTCTAAATCAATAAATATCATATGTAGATCCTCCTTATTTTATCTATATTTCTCCATCAAACCTCTTAATAAATGTATGACTTCCATAGTCGACCTACCCGGCATGAATCCAAATTGATTTTGAGAAACATTAGTATCACGCCGCAACCTATGCTCCATAACTCGCTCCCATAGTTTTAAAGTATGACACATTAACTTAATTCCTCTATAATTCACACAATCTTATGCATCACCTTTATTCTTAAAAATAGGAATTAACACACTCATTCTCCACTCATATGACATCTTTTTAGTCTTCAAAATAGTATTAAAAAGTTTAGTAAGCCAAGAAATTCCTTCATCTCCTAAGCATTTACACACTTCTATTGGAATATCATCAGGTCCAACAGCTTTTCCACCCTTCATTTTCTTTAAAGCCTCTCTAACTTCGGTTTTACTAATACGCCGATAAAAACTGAAATCTTTATTTTCATTTAGGATGCTAAGGTCACTATAATCAATCTTATTATCACAATTTTCATTAAAAAGTTTAGCAAAATATCTCATCTATATTTGTTGAATATCATCTTCTAAGAAAAGTATTTTTTGATCTTCATCCTTAATACACTTCACTTGAACTAAATCCTTACTACTCCTATCTCTTTGTTTGGCTAACTTATACATATATCTTTCTCCCTCCTTAGTATCTAATCTATTATATAAATCACTAAAAGCTAAGGTTTTTGCATCGCATATTGCTTTCTTCGATTCCTTACGAGCCTCTTTATATCTATCCCAATTATCAGAATTTTTAAAATTAAACCAATTTTTATAACAAAACTTCTTATTCTTAATCTTTTCTTGCACATTTGGATTCCACCACCAACTATTTTTACTATTAGGAGCTTTTCCCTTTGATACTCCAAGCACATCTTTTGTAATATTCTTAATATCACTAGTCACTTTTTCCCACATAACATTAGCATCCTCATGCATAGATAAAATCTTAAGCTCTAAAATCTTACTCTCAAAAATATTTCTGTTAATATTTTTTAAATGTCCCCATCTAATCTTAGAATATCGTTTTACTTTATTTTTTATTATCTGCCATTTTATCTTAAGGTCCAAAACTAATAATCGATGTTGGGTACATAAATTTTCACTCGGAATAACTTTACAATCTTTGTAATCTAAACGATCTATTTTTCTTATAAGAAAATAGTCAATCTGGGTTGTACTATATCCATTTGTATAAGTGATGAGATGCTCATTCCTTTTCTTAAATAAGGTATTAGCAATTGAAAAATCATAAGCTAAACAAAAATCTAATATAGTCTTGCCACCTTCATTTGGTGGCAATTGATGAATTGGTGTTCAATTGAGGAATAAGTATTATTTCGAGAATCCATAAGAAAATTCTGAATAGGTTATTCTGCAAATCGTTTCTCAGAATGATTTGATATGTGCGATCTTGTGTTGTGCGGTACTTTTATTCTTGTAGAGATGGATGAGTTTGTTCACAAGTGATTTCCTAGTGGTTGTGAAGCCTCAGAGGGGTTTTAAATTTTTGGAGCTTAATATTTATTATACAAGATTAGTATTGATATGTCGTTAAAAAATTATATCAGGCACTAATCTCGAGACAAAAGCAAGCTGGAAACTTCAAAAAGTAAATCCAGGATCGCCTGAACTCCAATTTCAGTAAACTTATAGTCAAACTGAGCGTCTCGGAAATAGGAACCCAACGACACCAAATTCGACTCAATCTGAGCCAAAATGAGTCCAAATCAAGGACCCGAAGCGCTGTTGGAAGTTTCGTACCACTGTGTGAGTTACCAAACAGTTTCCAAATATGACAAGTTTATAGTCGAATCAAGCGGCTCGACGAGACAAATCCAACGAGCCCAAGATCATTGAATTCCGAAATCATTAAGGCCTCCAAATGCCCGACGAACGGTCCATGATCAAGGGATTCAATATCAGCCGTCCATCTAAACACTCCCCATTTACCCTTGATCTCACACCTATTTACGGGTCATGCCACTCTAGAAATCTATAAATAGACCCCTCATTTCTCTGAAAAAGAACCCAAGCAAGAGGGAGAAGAAGAGAAGGAAGAAGCTCCTCCTCGACCACCGCCGGAGTTTCGTCGGACCACCGCCGGTCCACCACTGGAATCTCGTCGGACCATCGCTGCTCCACCACCGGAGTCTCGCCGGACCACCGCTTGAGCTTTCCCGGACCACCACATGAGGCCGTCACCTTCGCCGGACCACCTCCTGTTGTCACCTTCGCTGGACCATCGCCGGAGGCCCTCACCTTCTCCGGACCACCGTCGGAGGCCCTCACCTTCGCCGGACCACTGCCGGAGGCCCTCACCTTCGCCGGACCACCGCTAGAGGCCCTCATTTTTGCCGGACCACCGCTGGAGGCTCTCACCTTTGCCGGACCACTGCCAGAGGCCTTCACCTTCGCCAGACCATCATCTGAGGCCTGAAGCTCTCTCAGATCATCACCTGACACCCGGATTTCTATCGTACCATTGTTACTGTAATCTGATCGCCCTCAGAGGTGAGTCATTCCATTGTAACCGACTCAAATTCTAGTGGAATCATTTTCAACTGGGCTAGGCCCCGTGGTTTTTCGCTTTTTCAGGGCTTTCCACGTAAAACTCTTGTGTTTTTTGTGTGTGAGCTGGATATTCGTGCAACGCTAAGACGTAGTATTCTAACTCTATCGCCGCATATGTTCTAGCCCGCAACAAGTATAAATTCAAAAGAGGTGATTTTTTATGGATAAATGGATACTCATCTTAATCGTCTTCCTGGATGATTAGGGTTCAAAAGTTTTTTGCAAATGGTTATCATGGATTATATTCAAATAAGTTTGAAATTTGTTTTTTATGAATTGCACTTCCTTCAGTTCTACAAATAGGAGATCCAAATTAGCCTATTGTATTAGATTTTTCTTCTTATCGTGGGAAGAAAGAGGATGGCTGGGTGTCTTTGTAGGAAATAGGAGATAGTAATGGGCTTTTAAGAGATGAATTAAGTTAAGAGAGAATAGGGAGAGGAAAATAATTCTTGGAGTTCTATATGAGCCTATTGTATTAGATGTATGTATCTGTCAATTTTTTTAAAAGGTCGAATTAAAAATAAGTTGAGATAGTTGCGGGCTATAATAATAATTCTTGGAGTTTTAAAAATTTAAATTATGTAGATGGGAATGGTTCATTCTTTACTCCCCAATTACTACTGAGCTTCATAAAAAGCCCGAAACTGCCTTCATCTATAGCAATATACATGAGATGAGGCTCCTCTCTCGACAAAGAAGGGTATTTAGACCGAACTCTGCATTTACACTATTAGGTATAACACTACTCCAGAAGACACAGCCCCAGCTTCCGTTGCATCTCCCGTGCCAGAACATCAACCCAAGCATCACATGATTACACGTCTTCAAACTGGTTCCTTGAAACAGAATCGCAAGTTCAACCTGGCTCATATCGAAACTGAGTCCACCCATAATCAGGACCCGGCCACTTATTATGAAGCCCACAAAAGTTTACAATGGAGGCAGGCGATGGCCTCTGAGTTTCTAGCGTTGCAACAGCAAGGAACCTGGGATCTAGTTCCGCCTCCCCAAAATGCGTTAATACTTGGGTGTAAGTGGACTTACAGAACCAAGTTGAACTTTGACGGCTCTATAGCTCGTTACAAAGCGCGGTTAGTGGCTCAAGGGAACAGACAGGAACATGGTCT
This sequence comes from Dendrobium nobile, assembly GCA_022539455.1. Lineage (NCBI taxonomy): Eukaryota > Viridiplantae > Streptophyta > Magnoliopsida > Asparagales > Orchidaceae > Dendrobium > Dendrobium nobile. The sequence goes on along the minus strand of CM039736.1, from coordinate 600,789 downwards.
AGACTACAGTGAAACATTTAGTCCAGTAGCAAAACTACCCACTATACGAATTCTCTTTACAATTGCTTTATTTCATGGTTGGCAGGTAGACCAGTTGGATGTAACCAACGCATTCTTGCACGGAATACTCGAAGAAACCATATACATGAAGCAACCAAAGGTTTTGAGGACACAAATCAACCGAATCATGTCTGCTTATTACGCAAGGCCATATACGTCAGTGGTTCACAAATCACCTTCTTACAAAGCGGATCAATCTCTACTCACGTTCCACCAATCCAACATCAGAATTTATCTCCTAGTATATTTGGATGATATACTCATCACAGGCAACAACACTACAACGATTCGCAGTCTTCTTCATCAACTCAAACAAAAATTTTTGCTGAAACACCTGACCTGCGCATCACTTCCTCGGTATCAAAATTCTACACGATACAGATAAGTATTTTCTTTGTCAAACCTCATATGCCAAATCTCTGTTACAGCAAGTGCATCTCAGCACTTGCAACTCAATCGCTAATCCTTCCTGTACCAAAATGCCAGAAAATATCTCAACGGAAGCTCCGACATTCGACCAATCCATGTACAGAAGGTTAACTGGAGCATTGCAGTATCTCACGATCACATGACCGGACATAGCGTTTGCGGTCAACATCCTTTCTCAGCATATGCATGATCCCAACAGCACCCACTGCCTTCTGTTGAAGAGATTGCTAAGGTATATACATGGAATGATTGAGTTCGGATTACCTATCACAAAATCGTCTCTCCAACTCACCACATTCTCGGCACGGACTGGGCCGGCGATCAAGAAACCAGAAAGGCTACATCTGGTTTTTGTACATTCCTGGGCGGTACCTTGGTTTCTTGGACAGTCAAGAAACAAAATACGGTATCGCGCTCGTCAACTGAATCGGAGTACAGGGCATTAGCAGCAGCGACAACTGACACAATTTGGATCAAAAGGCTACTACTTGATTTTGGTATCAACCACGACACCAAAATTGATCTATTCTGTGACAATACATCGGCGATTGCGTTGGCAAACAATTCGGTGTTTCATGCTAGAATCAAACATATTGAAATAGATCAAAGGTTCGTTAGGGATCAAATTCAAACCAACAATATTCAACTGCTTCCAATCAGTACTACAGATCAAGTAGCAGATATCCTTACAAAACCATTATCAACCAACAGGTTCAAATTTCTACGATCCAAACTGACGATAGCTTCCTAATCCTCAGTTTGCGGGGGAATATTAGACAAAAAATAAATAAGCAATGTACTTCTTGTAACCTATACTACATTGACACGTGTAACTAGGCTTAGAATCAACTATGTATATATTATCATCTGATGTACAAGGTGGATTGAATAATACAAGTTTAGCTTTCTGTTCCTCTTCGTTTCCTGTCTTCACTTTCTACATACACCAATAGCCGAAGCGCCCAAGTCCTCTCTACCTCAAACCAATATAACAATACTGACTAACATTCATCCGGCCACACCCCTAGTTGCATTGGCTAATCACTTGATTCTTTATATTTCCCTACAGGAAAGTGTCTTTTCAAAAGCCAAGATCCCTTCCATGCCATCTTATTCACTTTGCTGCAGTTCCCTAGGCCGAGCTACTCTTTCATAAGAACTAGAAAGTAGAAAGCGAAGTGAGTGAAGGGCTTCCTTGGGCCGAGCGACTCTTTCACAGGAACAGGAAGTTAGAAAGCGGCTAACAACAACCTTGCTTCTTGCTGAGGTGAGCGAAGGGCTTTCCTTGGGCCAAGTGACTCTTTCGTAGGACTTGGAAAATCATAAACAAGGCCAACCGTGATCTTGCTTCCGTTTGAAAAGATTTGAGTTGAGTGACTCTTTCAAAAGATTTGGAAAGTCAGGAACGAAGCCAAAAAAGACCTCGCCTTTGTTTCTCTAAGCCACCTAGACATCTTGACACCTCAAACCACCACATCCTCAAAACCCAACACCGGCCATCTGTTACTCCCCATTTTTATTCTTCTAGCCAAACTAAGATCGTTAGCATCAATCCACTGACCGCCTCATTCTATAAGCTGAAATCTCCACAGCAGCAGCTTTTCTATAAATATACCAACTAATATCTTTGGAGCTTATTACCATATTAACCTCTTTGGTTAAATCGGGAAGTCTTCATATTAACCAGTAACAACAGCCATTTGGAGGCTGGGAGCTTATTACCATATACACCTATTTGTTCATATCCCATTACAATACAATCTAACGGTTTTGTTGCTTGTTCCCTTATCTGTTTTTGGTGCATATTTGTTCTAGCACGTTAGACTATACATCCAATATATTTATCGACTGCTGAAGATTGAGCTTTAGTTGCATTCTTGCTATTTCATGCTTAACAATAATTCAAGGAATATTTCAGGTACGGATTTGTTTTCTAATTTCTTCCAATGATCATACCTTATAAAATTTGATTTTAATAAAATAAAACTTTATTGCATTTGTTTGGTATAGTTTTATTTGTTTTATAGGTAATTTAATCCATTTCAATGATGAACTCAATGCTAAATTTTAATTTAATGAATTATAAATATTTTAATTTAATTGCAAGTTGCAACAAGCATAATTGTCATAAGTTATGTTTTACCATTCACATGTGTATAATCATTATGATATTACAGGTTTATTTCCTCATGGATGAAGTATGATTTGAATATGACATGATTTTTCATGTTCCTGATATTTGTTTGTAGGGAACCCTACGATAGAAAATATTAGAAACATAAACAATTTAGGAATCGACACTCCTCTATACATTTTTCTATTATTGTACACTAGATTCATTATTATATTGGCGGCTCTATGACACTTTTATATTACCTGGGTTAGTGAAGGTATGGGCGAGTACGCACTACTCGCTTGTAGGTTAGGACCACTTTTAGTTGAAGCTGTGATCGAGCATATTGGTTCAACGCACTCTACAGGCCCACGAGGATCAATGGAAAACAAATTAAGTATATAAATCCCATATATTTCCCCTACTAGGAATGTAGTTCCAAACAAATTTTATTTTAATATTGGGTTAAGATATCCCAAAAGAGCAAGCTTGTGGGGTTAATTACATCTCGGATAGGGATGTAAGTGAGTCAAGCTGACTCGAGATAAATGCCTCATAAGCCGAGCTTGATAAGCTAAGGAGCCCAAGCTTGAATTAATCATGACTAAACTAGTTAGGTCGTGAGCCAAGTTATTAAATATTGTTATACATTACACTTCAAATTTATTAGCATTCACGAGTGCAAGTAAAATGCTATTATAAATTTTTAAAAATTATATCTCACTTTTTTATATCAAGTGATTTTATTATCTATCTTCTAATTTCTCCTCTTTTATAATTTTATTATAATAATTATTTGAAACATAATTATTTTTTCTTTTGGTAAAAATGAGTCAAGTCGTGTGCCGGTTCGAACTCGTAGGATTAAGCTCGATCTTGAGCTTGAACTCAATTAACTAATCAAGCTCAAGCTAGGGGTGGCTTGAGCCCAACTCGACTCATTTACACCCCTAATTTCGGATCTGTCTGAAAACACTTTCAATTAAGGAGTCTATGCATGTGTTCAAATCAAGAATGATTGATGTAGTTCTAATAAGGTGAAAATCAGAATGAGCAAATGGTAAGAAAATAAAGACTAACCTACCAAGTGGGTATAACGCCCCCAACCAAGATCCCAAGATTCCATAGTTTCGGGTTTGTCGGTGTCCTTAGTTTACTTGGTCATGTGGTGACTAAAGGATCATTTTTATCAATCATGAGTTACGTCATCTAAAGGAAACTCGTTAACCAAGGGTATGGACTTAGTCCTAAGCTAGCAGATGGGAATTACAATTCCCTCCACTAACATGCGAGAGGGAAACTCATATTGAACTTATAGTAACGTATGGTAGTGCTTGGCAAGGCTGACAAGACTATCTAGGCTCGAGTAAGGAATGAGGGTATCTTCTCCAAATGGTGGAGGCGACACCTGAGATGGGGTTTATAACTCCATCGTGTAAAATCGAGATGCTCAAATATATACTCAATGTGATAGAAAAGATGGGATGAATGTGAAAATATGAACATCTCCTCAATGTGGTAGAGAAGATATGAAAAATATGGATATCTTTTCAAAGTGATAGAGAAGACATCCAAGGAGTAGGACTCATAGCTTGATCATGTGTGATCAAGCAAATCTGGATACCTCCTCAATGTGGTAGATGAGATGCTAAAATGAGACTTACAACTTGGTTGCATGCGACCAAGAAAGCCAAATATGTCTCCTCGATCTAGTAGAGAATACATCAAAGATGAGAAAGAAATCCCGAATATCCCTCAATGTGGTAGAGGAGACGCAAAAGGGAAGGAATGATGTGGAATAATAGAAAAAGATATGGAAGATGGGACTTATAACTTGATTGTGTGAAATCAAGCAAGCCCGGTCCCCGGACATCTTATCGATAAGATAGAGAAGATGTCAAATCTTAGTCGATGTAACTAAGAAGACCCAACTGTCTTCTCAATGTCATAAAGAAAATAGAAGCTTGGACTTACATCCTGGCTAGATCAGGAATGCCAATCAATTCACCTAGTTGCGTTTAAAAGTATAAAGTGCGTCATTTATAAGGAAGAGGAGATAGACACATCCTAGAGTGACTGATGAGGACATCGACAGACGCTGCCGACATGTTTATCGACGGCGGAATCGCAAATCGACGGCCACGATTCAGCGCCTATACTTTTGATTTAGATGTCATGATGCATTATTTAGTATTTACTGTTTTTCCGTTTTTACCCCTGTGGGGAGTTGCTTTGTTATTGTAGCCCAGAGGGCAATTTCGTACTTTTCTTTTTTTCATGAGTTGAGACCTATATATAGTGGCCTCATATGTTGTATTTGGGTTAATGAATATTTTGAATGAAATCTTGTTTTATTATCTTTTTCTTTTTCTTCTTGTGGCGCACTAGAGAGGAGAACGAGAGCCCAAGGTGAGGGCGAAAAACAATACCATCCAGCCATTGGAAGAGTCCGTGACTCGTGGTCTATCCCCATTATCCCGATCCCCTTCCTCTCCCCAACCCGCCGGTCCTAATCCACCCTTGGCCGCCGACCACCCCACCTCCTCCACTCGTTCCCAAGCCTCTCCACCGTCGGCCTTCTCCCCCATCCCCCCACTTGTTCGAATTTTGAAAATTCAAAATTTATTGAGTTCAAAAATTTCCAAATTTGTCAAAGTCAAATATGGAAAGTTTTCAAATTCAAAATTCAAATGAAACCTAATTGGAGGAGTCATTAATTTCCCTCCAACTTTTCGTTCCTATTTGGAAAGAGCTTGGTTCTTCCCCTTAATCCCTCCCTCTTCCCCTCTATATGCCGCCGGCCTCCTATGAGGCTTCTCCTCATTAATTGCTACTTAAATCTTCCTCCCCATTTTGAAATCAAAATTGATTTCAATTAATTCTCCCTCCCAAAATTTCAAATCCTGAAATTTATTTCAAGATTTGTTTTAAAACTCCTTCCCCTTCTCTCTTGAAACCGCCGGCCTCCCCCTCCTTAGCTCCCCCATTAATTCCCCAATCAATGCCTTAATTCCCTTCGATTTGAAATTCAAAATTCAAGTCAATTCCCTCCCAATCTAATCAAAACTGAAATTAAATTTCAGATTTTGATTAATCTCCTCCACAATCTTCTAAACCTAATTTCTCCAAACCCTAGCCTTTTCCCCCTTGCACCCGCCGGCCTCACCCCCTCTCCTTGGGAATCCCGCCACCCCCTCCTCTCCCTCTTCCGTCCTCGCACACCACAATTGCTCTCCCTCTCCACCTCTTTTCCCCTCTTCTCATTGGAGTTCTCTCGCAACGTCAAGCATGCATGGCGGATCCCGAACTTGAATGGGGACTTGTTTTTGACGCCGACAGTAACCTCAACATCCTACAATCTCCGTTCTTCGACGTGGGATTTGAGCACGACGCCATCATTGGAGATTATTTGGATCGAGTTATCCCTACTCTTGTGCACGTCCTCACTCGTCGACTTCCCGACTACAATTGGATCATCATCGGCCACCCACCACCTTCATCTCCACCTGCTACCTCTCCACCAACGAAGTTCTTCGGTGCCGTCTCTCTAGTGGTAATATCTTTCATTATATGGGTCATCTTTCTCCGCTAAAAGCCTACAAATAATTGAGTGAGAAGTCCCTTGAGGTGAACCTCTCATTGTTAAGTGTTGGATCATGTTATTTGTACTTTGCATTTAAATTACCTTGAACTTTGAAAGAATTGTTTTGATTATTTTCTATTGCACATCTTTGGCCTAAGCAAGTTAAAAATTTCAAATTCATAACTCACTTTTATGTGCTAGCATTAAATTTAAATGAGCAAAACTTTAACCAACTTTCTTTCTAATTTCTAAACGTAACTCCTAGTAATTTCACATCAGTGACTAGATGAAGGTGTCTATGTGTATGTGAAGTCTATGTCTAGGTTATCTATCCTTGGGTGTATGAATCATATACTATAAGCAGACTCACAAGGGCATGATATAGTGAACGTGATGTAGAACGAAAAAATTGAACTTTGAAATTCTCATATTTTCTCAGCCTGTTCTGCCGAGAATCATAGAAACAACTACTAATGATGGATCAATGCTATTTGAAGCTTTGAATCTGCATGATGAGCTTGAGCAGGTCTCGGCAAATTATGCCAAGCTTGAATTAATTCATACTCCAGCTGTTGGACACGTTCAAAGTGAACATCAGAAAGTTTCTGTTTCTGGTGAAAATGGCTTGAGTTTCAAGTTGCTGGAAAATCAAGCCCAAGGAAAATAAAGGAAATAAAGGCAGGGAGAAGGGGGGAGACGGGTGGGAGAGAGGGGCTGGCAGGATGAGGCTTGGGAGAGGGTTTGAATTCCCTAATTAATCTCCTAAGATTTAGGAGTCAATTAGTTGGAAACGGTAGGAGGAAATTTCGGTTATGAGAGGAGGAATTTCAGATTGTTTCCAAAAGGGTGGGGTATGATTTGGAAATAATTTCCCTGGAATTGTTTATTTGGGGGCGGAGCTATTAAGGCCAAAGAGCAGTTACGTGATGAATTAAGGAAATTGGAATTAGGAAAGTATGGCATTAAATCCAATTTGAATTTGAATTTCAAAGAGTTTTAATTTAAAAACTTTCCTAAAATAGCATTGGCAATTTAGGCAAGTTTTAAAATTCAAATTGTTTGAATTTGAATTTCAAAATATGTCCAAACTTATGCCAATCCAATTTAGGTAGGGAAAACAATGAAGGAGGGGAGCTAGGGGATGGAAGCTCGGCGGCAATGAATTTGATCCGACGGCAAGGGGTACGAGGTTGGAGTCTGGCCGAGGCTATGGGGAATTTTAGTGGAGTTTGGTGTGTGGAGGAAGTTGAGGGAAATTTGGTGGAGTTGGATGTGACGAAGAAGAATAAGGAGGGTGGTGAGTGAAGACGAAAATACAAAGAGAAAAATGAAATGATAACGAAAAAGAATAAAACCACGAACCCGGCCGTCTCCAAGGTTGGTGGGTGATACGATTTCCCTCTCCAAGGGATCTCAAATCACGAGCCCGGACCCATCCTGCGGCTGGTGACAACTTCGATTCCTTCCCATAGGAATCTCACTCTCGTCCTCTTTCAAGAACACAAGTGTGGAACATAAAATTTTCATATTCCTTCACCTTATTACAATAGCTAAAGGCCATATATATAGGCCACAACATGAGAAAATAAAAAATTACAAAATTGCCACTTGGGCTACAACACTCAAATAAATTAACCTAGGGGTAAAACAGGAAATAACATAAAATAGAAACTAAAATGCAGAAAATAATTCATAAATGACAACTTAAATTAGAGCCGTCGATTTACGATGCCTCCTGTGATAGATGCGCCAGATCTTCTGGCCGATGTCCGCATCAGAACGTCATCAAAGGATAGAAGATGACACAATATATGTCAAAGTCAGCTATCTATATCCCGCTCCCAAAATTTAAAGGGCAGCGAGAAAGTTGATATGCTCTTAGTTATACAAAAACAACAACATCAAGCCTTTATCCTACTACGTGGGATCGGCTACATGAATCTTTTTCTCCATTGTGTCTTATTAAGAGTCAAATTATCATTTAAATTTAATTAAAAAAAATCATTTCTAATATTTCTAACCAGGTCTTTTTAGTTCTACCTCCACCTTTCTTAATATAGGCTAAATTTAATACATTTACTCTCCTAACCAGGTCATTGGAAGGCCGACATTTTATGTGACCAAATCATCTAAGGCGACTCTTTCTAATCTTATCTGCCACTAGAGCTACTCCACCTTTTCACGTATATGCTCGTTTCACATTCTATCTTTGAGAGTAAAGCCACTCATCCACCTGAGCATCCTCATCTCTGCAACACTTAACTTAATTTTATGCTTCATTTTTAATGACTAACATTGTGCACCATAAAGCATTGCAGGTCTCACCACCATCTTATAGAAAAATTTCTTAAGTTTGAGGGGTACTTTTCTATCACACAACAGGCCTGTTACATTCCTCCACTTAAACCATCCAACTTGAATTCCACTAATAAGACAATAGACCTGAGATATCTAAAACATGTACTCTTATTAATGATTTGATCGCCCAAAGTCACAATCCCCCCATTAGATCTATAATTACTAAAATTACACTCTATGTATTCAGTTTTAGATCTACTCAAATATAAACCTTTAGACTCTAATGTTGACCTCCATAATGCAACTTTACCTTCAACTCACTCTCTAGTCTTATCAACAAGAAGAATATCATCAGCAAAAAGCATACACTAGGGTACATAATCTTGCAAATGTCTAGTAAGAACATCCTTGACTAAAGCAAAAAGATATGGGCTTAGAGTTGATCCTTGATGTAACATACTGAAATAGAAAAATACTTGGTCAAACTACTTTGTGTTTAAACATAAGTAATAGCTCCTGCATGCATATCCTTAATGACTTGACTATAAGCATTATTAACCCTTCTTTTTTAGAACTCTCCATAGCACTTCTCTTGAAACTTATCATATGCTTTCTCTAAATCAATAAATATCATATGATATGCTCTTATCTTAAAATTATTTTTTTGCACATTAATGAACTAGGTGAGATAATCTCCCTAAATAATGTTAATTTTGTCTACTATTTTAAGTTTTCTGTAGTTTATTTTTAGTCATCACCATTGCTCCCGTGTGCCTACTTTTTTTCAATGGGGACTGGGCTGCACACAGTAGTTTAATCCATAAATCAAATTATAGTTTATTTTTTATTTTTAAAAGCAATGCATTAATAGAAGAAGCCTGCGTAGGTTTTTTTATCAGCTGAAGGCTTAAGGTTGTGCAAGCGACTTCATAGCTAAGTATCCATCTTAAAATGCTCGAGGTTCTCATAATCATCATAGCAATGCACTGGAGCTAACCCATGGTTTCCTGTAACTTTACTCTGAAGTTAGGTCTGTTGTGATCAAATCCATCTTAGCTTAAAAAACCACCGTCATCTCATCAAAGTTTTCATTAAAAATTTAGGTGTTGAAGTGATTAAATTGACTAGCCATGGGTAATTTTCATTCAAGAAATTCAACAGAGCAACAACTCATTGCTCCTTCACTTCATTTTGAGATATAATCGAAATTCAATTTCATATTTTGTTAAAAGCTAAACTCCGATGTTTCTTGTCATAGTCTACTGCAGAAAGTTTGCTTGACCGTTGTGGCCACCATCCTTTAACAGTTGCAGTCATGGGCAAGGCTCTGAGAAAGGAGACGAGACTGGATAAATGGGAAAAGGCCATATTTAACCTTTCAACATATGCAACTTGGTCTGAAAGCCCAATTTCATATACAAATGAAAAGAGTTCAGAGAGCACTCTAACCATCTTTGGCTCATTTGAATTTAGCTTGGAAGCCATGCCTGAACAGTCTCGGACTTTCTTCCTTGATCTTGCTGCAATTTCGTGGACCGAACCAGTACCAGAGGCTTGCCTAGAGGCATTATGGACTGTTTTAGGACAAGTAACTCTCTTCCCCCTCATAATGTCAAAGCTAGTAGAAGGATCCCTAGTAATCAAGATGGACACACAGTTATCCTATCATGTTCATGATATGGTTTCTCTCTACCTTGAAAATAAAACAGAAGATGCCATCAGCAGAATTCTTATGAAATCCTCTGCTGATTCTGCTGCCTCAATTGCTCCTTGGCTTTTCATCTTTGGAAAAGAGACTGCTAAGTTTATTGCCAAGGAGAAGATGGAGTCCTTTCTTAATGCACAGGAGATGCAAGTCATCAATACTTTGGAAAACATCATTCAGTCACTCATGGCAAGCAAATCAATCTCTGAACTTGAAGCTAGCAGAAAGAGTTTCAGTGTTATACTTGGTCCTAGAGCTGCAGAGCTCATCTCAACTAGCAATGGCTCACAAGCACTAATTATCGCAGTTTCTAAGACGATTACAACCATTTTTACCAAAGAAGATTATTGTGACCATGCCCTCTCCTTTGAAAGCACTGTTGCAATTGATAGACTACTGAGTCTTTTACAGGACTGCGATAACTTGCAAAGTCTAGCAATTGTTACAAACTGCGTGGCAAAGATTGCGGAGTTTGGGAACACTTCAACTATTGACAAGGTTCTAATGAGCGTTCCAATGAATCAGCTAGCTGAGCTATTTGCTCCAGAAAGTGAGGAATGGCATGAGAGCGCATGCACATCTCTAATGTCGCTTACAAAGGCTGGCAAATCTAAAGCAGTTGAAATGATGATGGCTTCCGGAATTGATAAGAGGCTCCTTGTGCTCCTCAAGAACGGCTCTGAGGTTGCACAGCATCATGCTATTGTTGCTCTCAAGACATTTTATGAGCTTGGTGGGGTGAATGAACAAAGTCTTCTTCCTCCTGGGGCCTTGAATAATTTGCCATGGAATGTTAGGCTTAGCTTTGAAACGTTCAAAATTTCAGATAGAACCATTACGTGTTCTCCTAAGGCTAAACTATTTGAAGATCTGCTTGATAGGACCCTTAGCAAGGAAAGAAAACAGGTTTCTGAGGCATTGCAGGAGATGATACCTATTGTTGAGAAAGCAAGTGATCCAATGATCTGCGAAATGATCTTAAAAAGCCACTTGGTTGAAAGATTAGCTTCACTTCTGCAAAACCGAGATGGGGAATGGGATCGTGCAAGGTCGGAGTCTGCTTTCATTCTGATGAAACTAACATGCTCTGGAGGCGAACCCTTCATCCGAAGGATTTTAAAGTCTGATATTATTCTGGAGTTAGTCAGGATGATGCAATACTTCAAAGAGGATTTACAGGACTCAGCATATATGGCTCTACATCATATTATATTTGGGAAGGGAAGTGGCCTGTTCTTTAACAGATTACTACAGATGGGAGTCATAGAGAGACTAATACAAGGGCTAGATAGCAAGTTATTGAAGACAAAGGAGCTGAACATGCTCTTTCTACTTGATCTAGTTGAGGCAGGGAGCAAGCCTTGTATAGAAAGAATGTTATCATTGGGATTGATTGAGAAGTTGGTAAATATGGAGAAGGGTGGTGGGAAACTCGGCGGCGGAGTTGTGAGGTTTCTGAGAGGCTTGGAATTGTGCAAGAACATCTCGGCTGCTGAGAGAAGAGTGATTAAGCAGCATATTGTTAGAAAGGTGAGGGAAGCTGTGGTTGGTCATAAGTTAGAATCAAGTCTTGTCGCTTCAGTGGAAGACTTTGTTTCAGAAAGCTCTAGAGGTAGCAGCGGCTCTAAGCAAAGGAAGTAACTTCCATCTTCATTAAGATGTAAATTTTCAACCGAAACTTCGGAATGCAAGGAATACGATGTGCCATGCATTGAACACAAGGTATGCACGACATATCCAGTTAAAAATAAATAAATTTAAAAATATTGGTGTATTATGAGTTAATCATTATTTAAAATTGCGCAATATGAGGCCCGTCTCAGCGCAATTCCAGTAAAAAACGCCTCGAGGCTTACGCCTTTAGCTTTTTTTTGGATGAGGCCCGCCTCGCCTCATTGGCATGAGGCATATGCCTCACTCTATTTATGTATTTTTTTATTATTAAAAACTCACCTAAATCATATACAAAATCCCCAAAAAAATCATGTCTTCTTGCACCCCTAAGCCGCACAACTTCCTCTCAATTGTCTTGATCTCTAGCCACTGTCTTCACCGTAGCCACCACTATTGTAGCTGCCACTGGAGATCACTAGAAAGCCGCATGCCACCACCATCTCATAAATTTTTTTAGTATTATTTTTGATACGTCCTTAAAAAATTATCTTGATCGGGCATGAATCTCAATGCAAAATCAAGTTGGAAACTTCAAAAATTAATTCGAAGACCATCTGAACTCCGATTTCAGCAAACTTACAATCAAACTGAGTGTCTCGGAAATACAAACCCAACGACACCAAATTCGACTTAATCCGAGCCCAAATCGGTCCAAAACAAGGACCCGAAGTGCTATTGGAAGCTTCCTACCTCTGTTTGAGTTTCTAAACGGTTTCCAAAAATGACGAGCTTATAGTCGAATCGAGCGGCTCGACGAGACGAATCCAACGAACCCAAGATCGTTGAATTCGTACATCATTAAGGCCTTCAAATGTCTGACGAATGGTGCATGATCAAAGGGATTCAATATCGGCCGTCCATGCAATCACTCCCCATTTACCCTTGATCTCTCACCTATTTACGGGTCATGCTACTCCAGAAATCTATAAATAGAGTCCCCTCTCCTCTTGAAACAAGGACCCGAAGCCTAAGGAAAAAAGAGAGAGATCGGAGATCGCTCTTGCTTCCTTGCCTCCTCGACCACCGCCAAAGTATCGCCGGACCACCACCGTTGTTCCGCCGGACCACCACTTAAGGTCCTCACCTCCGCCGGACCACCGCCTGACGCCGTTGCTCCGCCGGACCACCGCCTGACGCCGTTGCTCCGCCGGACCACCGCCTGACGCCGTTGCTCCGCCGGACCACCACTTGAGGCCCTCACCTCCGCCGGGCCACCGTCTGATGCCGTTGTTCCGCCGGACCACCACTTAAGGCCCTCACCTATGCTGGACAACCGTTTGACGCCGTTGCTCCGCCGGATCACCACTTGAGGCCCTCACCTCTGCCGGGCCACCGTCTAACGTCGTTGTACCGCCGGACCACCACTTAAGGCCCTCACCTCCGCCGGACAACCGCCTGACGTCGTTGCTCCGCCGGACCACCACTTGAGGCCCTCACCTCCGTCGGACCACCGCCTGACGTCGTTGTTCCGCCGGACTACCACTTAAGGCCCTCACCTCCGCTGAACCACCGCTTGACGTCGTTGCTCCGCCGAACCACTACATGAGGCCTAGAGCTCCACTAAGCCACCACTTGATGCCGGCAGTTCTCCCAAAGTATCGCCTCCCTACCGACAACGGTCTTTCAGACCCTGGTCTCCTGCAGATTCAGACCCCGGTCTCCTGCCGACTACGGTCGTCTCGACCTCTGTCGCCTACTACGGTCACTCCGACCTCCATCAACAGAGAACGGTCTTTCTGACCTCGGTCTCCTGCCGACTACGGTCCTTCTAACCTCCGTCGCCTACTAGGTCCTTCCGACCTCCATTAACAGACAATGGTCTTTCTGACCCTGGTCTCCTACTGACTACGGTCCTTTTGACTTCTGTCTCTTGCCAACAATGACCCTTCCAACCAAACAAACATGTTAATGTTGATTATTGTAACTCCCTCCATGTAATGCACTCTATATAACGTATATTTGTAACATCAAGCCAAGGTCTTCTCTCTAAGAAGGGCCTCATTTGTAATCGACTGCAAATACTAGTGGATTCATTCAAACTGGGCCAGGCCCCGTGGTTTTTCCCCCTTTTCAGGGGTTTCCACGTAAATACTCTGGTGTCTCTTATGAACGTTATACCCTCTCACCTATCTGATTGTGTGCTGGATCTTTGTACAATGCTAAGATGTAAAACTATATATTCTACCGCCGCGAATACTCCGGGACGCAACAATCTTTATGTTGATGATAAGTATTTATGAAAGATAAAAATGACTGAAATAAATGAAGAAGAAACAGATTGAGATGTATTGGACCCTACAGGATGAGGCATGAAGAGATAAATTTGTTATGATAGTGATTCAAATAAAAATCCACTTAGTAATAATAGTACAAATGATTTTTGAATTGTTGCTAATTATTTCAGCTTTCTTTAGGAATTAAATGTTGATGAGTACAATTGAGAAAGAAAAAAATTAGAGCTGAACTTGATGTTATATGATACTTTTATGTAATTTATATATTTTATATTGTTTTATTTCTGCAATATTTGAATTTCAATTCTATTTTATATAATTTATCACTTAACATTTTATATCTTATACAATTTTTTTATTTCATATGTATGTAAATTTGTTACTTCATAGTTCAATGGAAAGTTTATATGTTATCATTTAATATATTATTTGGATATTACATAAAAAATCATTTTTAACTTTTATTTGATTTTATGTAATTTTTAGATTTCAAAATGTTTTAAGGCTTATATCTTGCCTCACGAATGAAAAACGGCTCAATACCCAATTGCGCAATTTTAAACCTTGGAGTTAAGTGAAATAATAATAATGAAAATGATGTGTTGACCTAAACATTAATAAAAAAAAAAACGCTCAAATCTTAAGCACCAGTCCGGTGTCGTGCTCCGCATGAACTGTGCACGTTGACACCCATTTCACTCTGTCTTCTCCGTATGATCTCCATCGCCCGTGTTAATAAAATGAGAAGACGAACGAGGCTTGGTTCTTCTTCTTCCTGCACTCTAGAGCCGCTTGATCCAACTCCTTCCATTATCTCTGATCGCACACATCGTTCGGTTCCCTCTGCTGCCTCTGAACTCCAACACCCTATTTGGCCTCCTCTGCTTGATCGAACGAGCCATTTAACCTCATGCTCACGTTGCTTCAACCCGCTTCTGCCTGTTCGAACTTCATGAGCCCTGTCGAAGCCAAGCTCACGACCCAGCTCCCGATTCTAGCTATTGTGCCGATCCCACAGCTTTGCTCCCTCTAGTCGAGCTCTACTCGATCCTTGTCTGTCTTCTCCACTCTAAACCAACACCTCTTCTTCCAACCAATTGAATCTAATGTCCTCCTATCGATCGGACCCCAACCTCACACGATCCAGCTCCCCTGCTTCGGTCGAATCCCTGCATCTGTTTGGCAACCCATCCTATCCATCTATTCGAATGAAATACCCTGCAGTCAAGATCTACTTCAATCCCGTCACTCTGCTCGATTCCCGCCGGCTTCCTCCTGCAGCTCACAACACCAGCTGAATCCCTTAACCAAGCTCGTCTGGATTTCGATCTTCCTGTATGAATCTGCAC
Organism: Dendrobium nobile; assembly: GCA_022539455.1. Taxonomy (NCBI): domain Eukaryota; kingdom Viridiplantae; phylum Streptophyta; class Magnoliopsida; order Asparagales; family Orchidaceae; genus Dendrobium; species Dendrobium nobile. Next base: position 585,344 of record CM039736.1, on the reverse strand, counting down.
AGCCGGGGCGGAACCAGCTTTAATTTTGAGGGGGGCAAATCCAACACATTAATAATTAAATATTAAAAAAATAATATTATATATCTATATATTACGAAATTTTTTTTAAAAAAAAATAAAGAAAAAATGTGTAATTAAACTGTCATGAAAAGCTTGAAAAAAAATATTAGAACTAAATATAAAGAAATATATAGATATTTTAGGGCAAGTTAGGACAAAAAAATTTTTTAGGGGAGGGCAAAATAAATTTTTAGGAGGGGCAAATTTTTTTTTTTTTTTAATTTTTTACCCTATTAAAAAATTTTTTTTTTTGAGGGGGGGCAATTGCCCCCCTGAGGAACCTTTGGTTCCGCCCTTGCTGCACAGTCAGCTGCGGCCCCGCCCCCCGCCCCTTGACGCTACAGCCCTCAATTGCTAAACGCCTAAACCTCACCCAATCCCAATATGGTCTAGCCACATCTCAACCAAAGCAGTAGATTAAGGTAATAAAACCTTCTTTGTTTTTTATTTTATTTTATGTTGTTATTAGTAATTAATTAGTACATTAGTAGTAGTAATGATTTTTGTTGTTATTATTATTCTTATTATTGTCATAATAATAATAATTACAATAAAAAGAAAAAAAGGAACATAAAAAAAAAGAAGAGCACAAAAAAGAAGATTAAAAAAAAAGGAAAAAAAAGATGAATAAATAAGAAAAAATAAACATATTTGTACATTTTTTCATTGTCGTCATCCTTGGTCAACATCGTCGTTGTTGACCCGATCGCAAAAGGTATAATCCCCAACCTTATTCTCGGCGCTTGCGGTGTGGCAAGCAACCACCTATATCTGTTTTTCTTAGTGCGGTGGGAGGAAACTCGTGACGGTGCCTGCGATGAGGTAGGTAAGCCTTGTGCACACTTTTTTTAGTGTGAGGGGATAAAATTAAAGTACCTGTATACATGCCTTAGTGCCAGCAGGAAAAGAGCTATGCATTTTCGAACAAATACCCCTGAAGACCCATGCACACTTTTCTTGGCGTGGTGAGATTGAAGACTATGACCGCAGTGTCATCGAACATCAATCATGCATGTCCTTATTGACGTGGCAGGAAGGTTAAAACTCTCTAAATTTCTCCTAAACAAGGGAGATATTGGGATGCTGCCAAAATTGTGGCTGACAGGGGACTTGATGTAAGCTATTTGATAGGGAACAAAACTTGCAAAATGAACAACAGGGATCTGAACCCTAAGATTTAAAATGCACAATCAGATTAAAAATGCAAATATTAAATTATAATTCAAATCATTCAAATAAATATGAATGAGCAAGCAGGGGACTCGTGGTGGGAAACCTTCAAACATGACCAATTGCAAGCAGACATCATCGAGTGACACAAGCAAATACATGCAATGCAATCTACGACGAATGTCAACTTCCACCGATGATTCACTTACATGCGAGAATCAAGATCTTTCATGCGCACAACGGTTCTTATGAGGGTGATAGAAATCTACAAGCAATGAAAATAACAATATCCTGCAAGGCATATTCAACCATACAAGTAGTAATGATCAATCATGCAATGAATTGCCAACTAAGAGATGTTTAAAGACTTTGAAGCAAATGCAGCTTACATGCAACTAATGTCACTACAAACAAGCACATTAATCCATCCATGGACTATGTTGCACTGATATGGATACGGCGACACGATACAGATACGGGACATGTCAATTCTTAAAAATACAGGATACGGGTACGGCACGGACACGACATTATAATTTATAAATCATACATAAAAATTAATAAAGCAATCAAAGCATAATGTTTGAAATTACAAAAAAAAATGACGACAACATCATTTATAGCATTGTAGCTTATAATATCAAAATATAAGTATTAAATGTCTAGTACAACAACAAAAACATAAACATAAATTATCTAGCACATGAAGTTTCAACTATTCAATAGAAGGAATGATATTATTAGCTTCTTAAGTGGTTTGTCTTTGAACTTCTATATCATCTTCAATAAATATCATAGCTTCTAATTTAGGCTCATCAAGTGAAAGATTAATAATTTCTAACATTCCCATATCATCAAGAGGCTCAAATCCATCTCGGAAATGAAAGAACTTTGCTTGCAGTCTTGGAAGTAAATACGGCGCATTTTTTTTTTTTTTCAACGGATACGTGTATCGAATGCGCATGGCTTTTTGAAATTAAATAGTATTTTAATTGGATACAGCTTTGACGTATCTAACACGTATCAATGGTGTATCGGAGGCGTATCTGTGTATCAGTGTATCAGATACATCACGCCTTTATAAATAGGTGTATCGGTGCAACATAGTCCATGGATGATGCAGGTATAATGGCTTCCTTATAAGCATATCTAAGGGGATTGCAGTGAATGTACAAGTAGGGAACTTATGATGTGATGGTTCATATGTAAGCAAGAATGAAGGGCTCGCTATGAACATGAACATCTATGAATAATTGTAGGAGATTTATTGTACACAGTAGTCTATATATAGGTGATGACGAACAACATACAACATATGATGGATCATCCCTACAGCCTACAACCATTCCATGGCAAGTAGATACATTGATCCCTTACAAGCAGAGATCGAGTGATCAATGTGCAACATTCACATCATTAGTACCCTGCAAGCAGGAGGGACATATGTGTATTGCCAACCAACATGCACCAGGAAACCAGTGAAGAATGCATCTCAACTTGTAGCCCACATCAATATGCGAATGAACACGCTAAACTTGCCAGCAAATAGTTGTGTTCTCTGAAGACATGCAAATACAACATGCAACAAATGCCAGTGTGTTCATACGGTCGACAACACAGTTGGTTTGCAACAAATGTAAACACCTACGAGCCACTGTAGGAGACTCACTTGCGAACAATAACAATTGATATGTAAGGAATGTGGTAATTTTCTTACAAACAAAGATATTACAACATACAATGAATGCAAGCACTTGCTGACAATGACGTAAGATCCGTCGTATGTGCAATAGTGATAATTAACAATATGTAATGGACGCTGCATCATCCCTACAGTTAACAACCATTCAAAGGGCAGACAAATGCGTTGATCCCTCGCATGTATAGACGATCAATATATAACGAGTGTAAGCAACTACAAATTGCTGTAGAAGACCCATCCCATGCAACAACCAAGCTGAGGAGTGCACTCATTTTATATTAGAGCTGAAGGCCTTGTTGATCAATTACAACTAAGTCCCCCAATTGATGACCTTGGGGGTTTTGATAATGACAATTGGGATAAAGATGTGCAACTTGGTGTAAAAAGGAGGTGTCACTGATATGTTATCGAAGGAAGGCCTTAACCGTGACACTAAACATATAATGTTGAATGATTCTGTAGCAAAAATGATCATTGTAAGAATATCCCATTCTATTATATCTTTAGAAATATCGGGTCTTCAGGAGAAATACTGCATTATTTGAATGAATAATAAATATCTAGAGATCAAGCCCCATAATTTAATGTCCTACATACGCATCGTAAGTGCATAGAATAGGCTCCTTGGTGAGAAGATCGCAAAATTGGAGGATGGACTTTCACGTTCTTTCAAGATATCAATTGCAATTGTGGGTTGAAAAAAGTCACTCCTTGTTTTTATGTCAAAAGCGGTAGGAGAAGCTTCCATGTTTCATGTGTATGTTAGATACTAGAATGTCATTGGGACACTGAAAACTATCTTGTGCTCGATCATGTTAACACTTTTAGGAGACTACCTTGTGACAAGCTGAATATAAAGAAATATTACATCAGCTTCAATAACTTAATCGAACCTTGCAATTGAAGCTGAAAGCCTAGTTTTAAGCAAGTTTGAGTTGCATAATTTGAGCTCGAAGTGTTGTAAGGGAAGCTTGAGATTATTGAGGCATTAGCTTCAAATGCAAAGAAATGGTACTTGACATAAGTTGTTCATTAATGCTATTGCTGCCAATGATCTGCAAATGTTGTATGAAAATACGCTGATAAATAACGTAATCGGATCTGCAATGCTCGTACAAGCAGACATATGGCATTTACAGATGCCAAAATAAAATTTGGCACTCTTTCAATAATAGTCGTTTGTGTAAATCATCATAATTAAATATTTCAAAATGCCCCCTCATGCATTAAAATATGATTACCCGCATGGGCCCCAATGAGCGTGTAGTATGCACACACATGATTTCTGAGGATGCTGCGCGGGTCAAACAATGAATTTAAGTTCAAACTCAATCCTCCTATGCGAGCAGATAGGAGTTGATACGACTTGAACTATCACACATATATATGATTACGATATCGACCAAAATATTTGTTTTAATATATTCATATTAAACTTCAAGGTTTATAACAAAGAAAATTCATTAATAGAGGCATAAAGCCGACAATAAACTCGATCATCTATTGACAAGTTGATATAGTCGATAATGTTCAACTAATAAGATAAAATTGTCATAAATATCCCGATAATGACTATGTTGAATGTTTATCTAATCCGAAGGGAACCACTAACATTTAAAATGTCTCCCAAATTCTCATGAAAACCCCAAGAAACTAAAAAAATCACAAAACTTAAAATATTGAAAATTGAAATAAATTACCTAAACACCTAAATAAAAAATACAAATCCATCCTCCATAACAGTTTGTCCAGGTGAACAAATCTGAAAATTACTTCATCTTACAAAGAGCAAATTTTCGGTCGAGAATATCACCAGGTTTCATTCTCAATATGTCTCTTGCCTGAGCCCGTATGTTCCCCAACATTGCTAAATCATTGAGTAATGAATCAATAGGATATGACCGATAGGGCACAAAGTCCTGTGTTAGTTAGGATGGATTAAAATTTGTTCATTTAGATAAATATTCATCCAAGATCTACAAGGTACTATTGGATGAAGCAAATCATGACTGACAACAAGGGTCCTTCTATCAGGTTGTTGACTACATCCTCTGAATAAGTAGACTAGAGATAGACCATGATGGTCCGGAACGTCAGAACCATGAGATCCTGATCAGGTTTATTATCAGACTCCCCGCCATCCACTTTAAGTGCAAGGTGTTGAAATTTTTATTTTAAATATTAAATTCTTAAATACCTAAAGATGTTGATACTATGCATCAGATACTACATATCTGTTTGAAAACTAGCCTAATCGAAAGTTCTCTCTCATTATTGGGAGGGACAATTAACTATAGGGGCTTACGCCTATAGGAAATTTGAATTGAGATTATGAAGTCCTCGCAAAATGAGGATGAAATCTCTGAGTAATGTCTTATTCAAAATCCAATCAGCCTTTTGAAAATTTGCCTCGGAACATAAGCATTAAAATTCTCATCGACGACTCGAAGAAATGAAAAGGGGTTGCAGAGAGGTCGGGGCTTGAATTTTCGGAGCACATAGATTTTTGGTTATTTCACTAGTGAAGGTTTCTCTTTTCATCTTTGACTAGTTATTTGTAGATTGTAGTAGCAAATTAATATGAGTTAAAATTTTCTAATATCAATCTTTAACAGATTAATTTTGTAATAATGTAATAAAAATACAATAAATAGTGGTAAAGTACTAGAACACCAATAAAAAGTGAAATCCTTTCAGAGCAAACTTAACATTTTAACTTACTTGCAATCTGATTGCAAATATAGAGATTTTTCAAACACTTAACAGAATACTTGCCAAAAAGTTGTAGAAGACAATCCATTGGATTGAGAAGTACCCCAGTGCTCAAGGTTGTTGAAAATCAAAACCTGGTTAAACGCTTCTAAAATGCTTGCTGCCATGCATGACAGTCGGTGTGCAACATGCTCGGCCATGCTTTATAGCATTACGATTCCGCCAACACTGATAAGTAGCATAACAATATAGTAATGCCCAATAGTGAGAATTGCTTAAAGAATCTTGTAACTCCTGTAACTGATGAAACCGAGGAGTGAAAAAAACCCATTGTTGTAAAACATATATAAAGTATCATGTAATTGCTTGCAACGGCCAACTACATGGTCAATATCTTCACACTATTGGCAACACATGAACCTGGAGCCAGCTGTTAATATGAGAATCTTGGATAAATGCACTCTTCTCAAAGCAATAGTAAAACAGAGTAATAAATTCCATTTACTTTCAAAGTGTTATTTGGTTGGTTTATTAAATATTTTTCTTTTTAATTCCTTTGTCATTTTCAAAAGTTGTCTTCTAAGGAGCTAATAAATTGAGAAACTAAATGTATGTCCATATATGCCTACAAAAATAACTTGCAAGTACTAGACGGAGCGTTTGCTAGAAATGAAATGAGCCTTGTCCAGAAGAATAGATGCTACAAATAGGCTATAGATATGGGGGTATTCACCCTATTGGAGTTTGGGGCATAGAAGCTCACCCTTGGAGGATCAGGTCAAGGATGTGTATATTCTGAGCAAGTTAAATCGGAGGACTCAGTCTCAACAAGCTTCACCTGAAAAGGCACTCGCCTTACAACCACTCGACTTTCTTAGTAGTTCTCCTTAGCTTAAGGTTATTCACTGTTGACGGATATCCTTGCCCAAGCTACAAGAGGCGCACATACATGTGAAGCATAGAGTCATGGCTCAATCAACTAATTTTGTCCTAAATTCACAGTTACATTCACTTAGAAGACTTGTTGCTCACCCCAAGAGATTTGTCACTCGTTTGAGGGGCTCGCCGAAGGCGCTCATCCAAGGCACTTGTCCCTAAGGACTCGGCCGAGTATTCACTGTAGGCATCCCGAGCCAAATCATAAGCAAATGGTCATTTGCATACCTCCTTGTCTAATCTATGTTTCTATGTTATTATGCACTTATCTGTTTAACCCCTATTAATAAGAGGTTAAGATGCATGTTTTGCACTTCATGTCATTCTTATTATTCATAAATACTATTTGATCTCTTAATTGTTCTTCATACTCATTTATTTTTCATCATGTCTTCTTGATCTAGCTAGTTAAACTTGTTAGTAGGGGTAAGTGTCATTCATTAACAAATTAGGATCAAATAGATATGTCTTTAAAAATTCTACTTATGGATGTGAATCTCATGCATTATTTGTATTCAATATTTTTAAAATTAAGTTCAGAGGCATTTGAACTCTTATTTTAGCAAACTTATCGAGGAACTAAGCATCTTGACATGAACAACTGAACACTATCAATAGTAATCCAATTCAAGTCCAAATAAGTTCAAATCAAGCACTTAAGTATGATTGATAATTTTAGGATATTAATTGAAGGACTAAGTTGTCTTCAAATTTTGCATACTTATAGTGAAATAGAGTGGCTTGATGATATGAATCTAACGAGCCTAAAGATCATTCAACTCCAATGTCATTAGCACACTTAAATGTTGAATAATGGGCTTTGGTCATGGGATTTAACAAGTGACGTTCGATTAAGTGTTATTAAATTTTGTCCAAATTTATAAAAATGTTATTCTCAAAATATTATAAATAGGCAATTGTTATCCGCATAAAAGAGATCTAAACTGAATATTGAATAGAGCTCGATCGGAGATCTGAATAATTCTAAAATTATGTTTAACATTCAGCAGTAACTTTTTCTGTTTGCCATTGATATTGGCCAACTGTCATCATATGATTATCGTCGCCCGTCCATTGTTATATGACCACCGCTATTTGGCCTAAGAATTTTTATAGAATTTTTTGGCATTTGACGCTGGTTTTTAATTTACATTGCATAAACATTTACTCGTATCATTCTTCTTTATGGCTAGTGTGGCAGCCATTCTAAAAGTGGTTTTTGAATTAAAGTTTTAACTATTTTACTTTATGGATAGCTTTCTATGCATGCGAATGAAAATTTTATATTTTCTTTTGATACTTTATATATATATATATATATATATATATATATATATATATATATATATATATATTTGGTTAGATAACAAACCAAACGAAATTTTTTTTTTACAGTGAAATCAGTAAGGTCCACGAACTGAGCTGAGCATCATTTATATTTAACTCGTTTGTTTTAAAATAATATCCTTAGTCCTTTTTCAGGCGGAATTTATTTTCCATTTCTTTCATTTTTATTTCCTATTCACACAATTTAATGAATTTTTAATAATATCTTTTTACTGATAAATTAGATGGAACTATCATTCAAATTTTCCCATCACGCGAATTTAAATATTTGCCACATATCGTTATTATTAATCAATTCAAATATTCATTTAAAAAAATAAGAGATACTCGAAACATATATAGAAAATCTGAAGAAGATAAATGCTAATTTTAAGAAATTATTTATAATAAAAAAGTAACTCATTATTAAATAAAAAAGTAATATAAATTCAAAATTAGAATCCCTAAAAACTAGCTAACAAAGGAACAGGTGAGAACTAATCTTAGCTTTGGTGGGGTTTTGATCATGTGATTGACATGTGCAAATGCGTCATATTCCAGAATTGCCCCTATTTCATTAAAACTAGAAGCATGCATCTTTTAATATAAAAAAAAGTCATGGCCTCTCTATTGAGTATAAGTCACTCATCTTGTTTAGAAGAAAGCAAAGTCAACAACAATTTAACAGAAATATATGAGTTGATAAATTTAGGTTAATGGAACAAAGCTATTAAAAATATAATCAAAGGGACACTGAAAAATATATATCCATCAAAATATAAATGAAATTTAAAGATTATAATAACTCCAAGTAAATAGCTATTAAATTGATGAAATAATTTATGATTTTATTTATCTTTTCCAAATTTGGAATGCAAATCTAAGATCTCTCTCATGTAAGATGCATGTGCAAATAATATATATATATCATAAAGCCAATAGATGTAAATTTATCAAAAAATAAATTTGGTAGAAAAATGTTACTTGTTGAAGTATAAATGACAGTGAAAGTCATAATAATCCGAGAGTTGATACGTCACCAAAATTTGTTTTGATTTGGCACGAATCTTAATGCAAATATGAGATTAAGGCTTTAAAAATTAAAATCAGGATCATCTGATCTCCAATTCCAGCAAGCTTATTGGCAAATTGAACATCTCAAGCAGACAAATCCAAATACATCAAATTTGATTCAATCTGAGCCTAAATCAAAGGTCTAAAGTCTATTTGGATGCTTTAGAGTATTAATTGGGCTACCAAATGATATATGAATATGTCATACTTATAGTAGAATCGAGCGTCTCGATGAGACATCCAACGAGCCCAAGATCACTCAATTATGACATCATTAGGGCATCTAAATGCTTGATCAATGTGATCACTATGAGTCGTCCAATGGAACACTCCAAGTACATGCCCTTGATCTTCTCTCTATTTACAAGTCATACCACTCCAAAAAACTACTATAAATATCTCATAATTTTTCATATGAAGGGGGAGGAGAAAAATAGGAGAAAGAGAGGAAGAGGAGAAGAAGAGAACTTGCCGAGTTCTCTTGCCGCTAACCACCACCGGATCTTTTCCCGACCACTGACAATCACTGGATTTCCTCCCAATCGTCGATCGCCACCGGATCTCTTTCTGACCATCGCTGGACTTCTGCCCATTCATGATCCACTGTTGAATCTCTTCCCGACCACCAACCATCGTTGGATTCTTGTCAGTTGACGTTGGATCCCTTACAAACAACTAGTGGTCATTGGACTTTTGTTCGTTCTTCAACTATCGCCGGAACTCTTCCTGTATGATATCAATCCCGAATCTCCTCTCAAATATCATCATATGTTGACTATGATCTTTCCGACCTCCATCGTTCACTGATTATGGTATCTTCGACCAACATTTTCGTACTACAATCTCCCCGACTGCCATCTTCCAGCTATGATCCTTCTAACAACTATCACCCAACTATGGTCTTTCCAACCTCCGTCGGTGCCTACTACGGTCCTTTTGACCGTCATTGCCCGACTACAGTTCTTTTGACCATTGTCACCCAACTATGGTCTTTCTGACCTCCGTCACCACCTAATATGGTCCTTCCGACCACCGTCACCCAACTACGATTTTTTCGACCTTCGTTGCCCTCTGACTACGATCCTTCCAACCATCGTCGCTCAATTATGATCTTTCCTACCTCCGTCGCTTGCCGACTACGATCTCTCCTACCAACATTTCCAGATTACGGTCTCCTCGACAGCCATCGCCCAAGTACAATCTTTTTGACCACTGTCATCATACTACAATCTTTATGATCAAGATCATTAATCGAATAAGATCCTGACTTAATCATAGGTCGAATTTAAAGAGATGCGTTGATATTAATTAAGATATTTTGACTTAATCTTATTTGAGGGATTTATATGCATATCATAAAAACTTTTATGTATTTATATATTTAATAAATAAATCTTTATATTTATTTGCATGACACTCTAATGTATAAATTATAAAAAAAATATCACTAATATTAATTCATCTAAAAATATGTATTTTCATGCACATTATAATAATCTCTCTCTCTCTCTCATTCTTTTTTTGTTGAGACCTAAAATTTGACCCTCGTTCCCCCCTCCCTTTCCCATCAGCGCCCAGTTCCCACGTCAGTTTGATAATTTCAGCCGCCAGCTCTCGCCTGCCGTCCACTCCAAGACCATTGGGAAATCCCAACCAATCTGAAGAAGCTACCAAGTCGTTCTTCTCATAGAAGGCCCCGCTTTAATTATTATTATTAATCCCCAGCTAGATATTATATAAACAACAGAGGGGCCGAATCGTCTCGGTTCGGACGTTTCGAGATGGGTTATCTGTCCTCATTTGATCCTAATCCGAGGCGATAAAAACCTTTCTTACAATCCACGAAGTCCTTCCATTTTGAAACGATCCTTGTCCCAAGGTTCGTCCTAACCGGATGTTGCCTTGGATTTTGTTTCGTTTTCCAGTTGGATTCTTCTTCGATGCCTAGTCGTCTCAAAAGTTCTTTTTTCTCATTTTCTTCAGAGGGATTTGTGAGGTTTTTTGGTTAAGAAGACTTTGGAGTTGGACGAAGCTGGGTTGTGTTTCTTTGGAGATATAGCAATGTCAGGTGGGACGCCGGTGGGCACTGTGCGGCAGAGATGCAATCAGGGTTATGCGTCGAGCGGGGATGATCTTGAAGACGATGCTTGTTCGAGGCTGACCATCTCGTCATCTTCGTCATTGCTGGTGGTGCGCCGGACGCAGAATTGGGTTGATGTTTTGGAGAATATAATTTGGTTGGTTTCTTCTACATTCATATTTTACTATGGCGATCGCCGTCGGAATTTCCTGCACGTATTGTGGTCGGATTTAAGGATTAACAGGTATGGTTCAGAAGTTCTTTTATTTCGATTTATGGATCTTTCTTCTGAAAAATATGAAACTTTATGGTCGTTTTCTTTGAGGCCAACGATGTTATGTTCCCAGAAACCCAGACTAATGAATATAGATAAACCTGATTGTCTCTGTTATCTAATTTATCGTTATGATTCTGTGATTTATTTTTTTCAATTTCATCGTGAGTGCATAAATTATGTTTTTTTTTTCTACAATTAGTTGTTTTTGAACCTTCTAATTACAGAAATTATGTTTTTTTTTTCTTTTCATAATTGTCTGTTTATCACACTTTTAGAGAGCTGATATGGAGTTCTGATTTGGCGGCATTGTCACCCCTCTCCTTGACTGCAATCGCAGGAGGCGCCCAGATTATGCTCTTTTGCATCACTTTTTGCTGAATCTTCTATATCTAGACTAATGAAAGAGGAGGCACTTTCTATAGAGAGGATCTACATTAAATATATCTTTATGGATCGAGGGGTGCCATTAAAAAAAAATTAACTCAGTTTAAATGTTTGATCTGCTGGAGTATATTCAGACGAAAAGCATGAGAAATGTCCCCAGAGATTTAGGAGTATGTTTTGAAATCAAATAACTTGAGACTAGGCAACAGATTGTTAGATTGACTACTGTTTAAAATAGAAATGCTATGGTCATGGGAAACTTCAGAAGAGTCATTTGATTATGTACCAAATATGGAGCATGTACATTTGAAAAGTACACCTAAGCCTGCACGCCTGAAACAGGAAAAAACATGAATGAAGCTGCAGAAAAGTCCAATTTTCAAATCAAAATGTCCCAAAATACTATATTTTCAAATGGCAATAAATAATGCTAGAAGAATATGACAAGTATATGGACTTAAAATCGCTTTAATTCCTATTGAGATGAACAATGCAACTTTAATCATTCATTTCTATGCAGACCCCGATTAGTTTCTGAAGCTGATGCTTCATTAGATACAGATTTCTGAACTCGTTTTGTAAGACTCCACAAAGCCCTTCTAGATCCTTTAAGAGATGCTCACTTTTTATATTTTTGTCTTTCTTCTTATCTCCTTCAGGCATGCTTTCTGTATCTTTTTGCTCTTTATCTCCCAACTTGAGTGCCAAAGAGTTATTCGAAGCATCAATTCCATATAGATATCTTTGACTATACGAAACACCATATCTTTTTGTAGAATTTTATATTGCCGCATGATGAGCATAATGGTTGTTGGATGTGGCGTGGAAATTTTTAATTTAAAGTGGTGATGGGTAAGTAAAGGAATCAGAGAATTTGTTGCAAAACATGATTTCATATATGAATGGAAGGGCTCTGTTTTCCAGAATAAGTCAATTCTACAAATGCTTTAATAATATGAATATCCAGTGTTCTTTACTTTATTCATATCTACTCTCTTTTTATATTTTCTTACGCTTAATTTTTTTAATTTTTGCAGGAAGGCTCTTCATCTTGGTCTAGTTGTTATTGTTATGGATATAGGCCTGATTATGTATTCTATTCTTCAGGCAAAGGTTTCTAAAAAACCATATGATAAAAATGAAGCATTACGTGCAATCGCGCCACTTGTCATTTTGCTTGGACTTGCCTCATTCTGCTTGTAAGTAGATTTGACCTTCTTTTCCGTCACGAATTACAACCTTTTTTTGAACTTCTTATTGATGTTCTGCAGCATATCGTTCTGCATGAAGAGCTTTGTACCAAATGTTTGTATGTTATGAAAACATATTTGAAATCTATGCTGAATTCTTTTATTTTGCAGGTTATCATATGGTTTGTGGCCTATTTGGGGCTTGTTGACTATACCACTTTTGGTAAAATACAGATATCTTTTCCTTTGTTCAAGAGAAATATTTTCATCATTTCAGATAAACTTTTAAGACTCTTACTTTCTATTAATTTACTTATATATCCTCTTTTACAGTTTACACTATTGATGGCTTCCATGGTTGTATTAACATATCTGCTGTTTGGAAGACAACGATCTCAATCTGCTACAACTCGGACTGATTGAAATTGGAGGTCCTCATATGGAATGCAACTTTTATTCATGAAGATGCTGCAAACACTGACCCTATTTTGGAGATTTAGATCTGTCATACATTTCTCAGTGCTGACTGCTCAAATTTTTTTGGTATTCATTCAGATTAGATGAAAGAAGTTTAGTTAATGGCCTAGTACTATTACCCTTTATAGAAGTAGAAATTTCTGTTATTCTTGCTGGCTCATCACAGTTGTACATAAATCTTTAAAACAAATAGGTCTGATTAGAAGAGTTCAGCTGCCTACAAGTTCTGATTAGAAGAGTTAAGATGCTGCAGTTTGATAAACAAAATATGATTTTTTTTCTTTCCTTTTTTTCTGGTTAGTTTGGCATAGAACTTCCTAAATTCATTTCCTTCTTTCATTTCGAAGGGTTGTAAATAATATAGTTTAGATTCTTGCTAGTTTCGTTGATACCACAAATAATTTGGAAAGTTGTTGGCTTGGTGCAAAAAAGGTTCATAATCTGTCACATTTCTAATTTGTCTTATATGGTTTCATTGTATGGAAATACCATGAAATCAGAAATGTATTTTTGAAGGTTTTTGGCGAAGTCAATATTTTTTTATTAAGTTTGATCGTTTATTGATACTGTAGTTGTTAGGTCTCAAATCATGAATGATAAAAGTGGAGAATTGCATTAAATATGTAACAATCAGTATAAAATTTGTCGAATAATCATGACCCATATGTTAAGAAAAATAGAGGTAGACCTAAAGGCTAGAAAATATTAGAAATGATATTTTGTTATTAAATTTCATGAAGCTGACCTCACTCAATTGGATAAAAATTTGTTATTGTTGTTGTGCTTGTTTCCTGTGTAGGAAAAGCATACTTGGATGAATAGTTTTTTAAGGAAAAGATACCCTAATTTTTAAGTTAGTGAATGAGTTTGAACGCATGAGATAGAGTTGAAGGTAGTAGATATTCTAAGGCTTCATTTGGGGCGGCTTTCTTATTGCTTCTTAAAACAGTTTTTTAATACAAAAAATAAAATTTTTCTACTCGAAAACTGCTTTAAGAAGTAGTAAGAAAACCGTCCCAAACTAAGCTTAAGGCTTTGCTTGGGGTGGCTTTTTTCTTGCTTCTTAAAATATCTTTTTAGTACAAAAATTAAAAAAATTGTACTTAAAAGTTGCTTTAAGAAGCAGTAAAAAAAGTCGTTCCAAACGAAGCCTAAATCAAACTGCTAGAGTAAATTTAGAGTTATTTTATTTCAAGCACACTTGATTGGATCTTCTATTGTTGCCATTCCAAACAACATCAAACATCATACAAGAATTCCTCAGACACGTTAGGAAACATTGTGTGCGTTGCAAGTGTAATTCCATCACAATGATCTACATATTATCAAGATAAATAAATTTTTTTACAACATTGTTGCGTCCTGGAGTATTCGCGGCGATGGAGAAATATATAGTTTAACGTCTTAGCATTGTACGAAGATCCAGCACACAAGCAGATAAGAGAGTGGGTGAAACATTTATAAGAGACACCAGAGTTTTTTGCGTGGAAAACCCTTGAAAAGGGGAAAAACCACGGGGCTTAGCCCAGTTGAAAATGATTCCACTAGAATTTGAGCCGGTTACAAAGGGCTGACTCGCCTCCAAGGGCGATCAGATTAATGTCCCTACCACTCTACAAAAAGACCGGACTCATATTTTAAAATCATTTAGGTGGTTTAGCTGGCTCCCCAATTCAGGCCGGGGTAAGACCAGATTCGCATTGCACTAGCTAGGTTCGGAATACTAATTTTCAGTGCCCAATTTAGACTGAGGTTTTGAGGCTGGCTTGGGTCATAAGACCTCAATTTTTGGGAATTGAATCCCATTTTTTAATAAAATTGACCACTCAAATAAAAAATATATTTCAATCAAATTCGAGCCCAACACTTAGGATAGGCTGGAATGTTTTCTGAATTGTTTCAGAATCTCAAAACACTTCCTACTCCTCTTCCTTTGACTTTGAAAATAAATGTTCAAACATTGAACCAATTCCATTTGAAAATTCCTATCATTTCTCTCCTTTGATACCGATCTTTGAAAATCTAAAATGAAATTTCTATCGCTATTTTAATCGAGAGTTTTCGTAGGAAACTTTTATTTCCTACGATGTAATTAACTATGAGGGCTTGCGCTCGTAGGAGATTTAGAAACCCAGAACTTATTTTCAAAATCAATTTTTCAAAACTTTAATTAATTATCTTTGGGAAAATCCAAACTTCAACGATCGTTACCTCCATTTTCGAACGATCAATAGCGATTGATAACTTCTTTCCTCGGAGAGAAATATCAATTTCTATTGTGATTTTGATTATGAAATTAACGGTCTCTTATTCAAATTATTATAGTTAAATAATTGATTGAACATAATTTTGATCTTTTGAGATCATATGTTGTCTTTCTTGAGTTCGAGTATACTAATTTGGATAATTTTAAAGCTTTGAAATTCGAACCAATTAGTGAATGATATTCTCTCCGTTTGAGATGATATATCGTTCCTAATGTTGTATTCGATTTCAAAACAAAAATTCAATAATTAATTTTTCCCAAAGAAAATTAATATATTTTCAAAACTATATATATATATATATATATATATATATATATATATCAAAACAGACGGGTAGTAGTTCGACGACAGGCAGAAGTCCGTAGTCGGGTAGAGGTGCATCATTGAGTAGAAGACCAACGAAAGTCTGTCGACAGGCAGAAGTCCGACGACGGTTAGTAGTCCGACGGCACGCATAAATCCGACGCCGGGTAGAGGTACAACGTCGAGTAGAAGACCGGTGAAAGTTCGTCGATGGGCAGAAGTCCGACGATGGGTAGTAGTCCGATGGCAAGCAGAAATCTGGCGTCTGGTAAAAGCATTGAGTCGGGTAGAAGTCCGACGAAAGTCCATCAACGGGCAGAATTCCGACGGAAGTCCTGTATGGAAGAGGTCGAGAGAATCCACCAATGATGTAAGACCTATCCGAGGTTGTATGTAGGAGCCTTTGCTCGACGATGTTAACCTGTATGGAAGAGGTCGAAAGAATCCACAAAGGATGTGAGACCTATCCGAGGTTGTACGTCAGAGCACTGCTCGATGACGTTAACCTGTGTGGAAGAGGTCGAGAGAATCCACCAAGGATGTAGGACCTATCCGAGGTTGTATGTCAGAGCATTTGCTTAATGACGTTAACCTGTGTGGAAGAGGTTGAGAGAATCCACCAAGAATGTGAGACCTTTTCGAGATTGTATGTCGGAGCCTTTGCTCGACGACGTTAACATGTATGGAAGAGGTCGAGAGAATCCACCAAAGATGTGAGACCTTTCCAATGTTGTATGTCGGAGCCTTTGCTTGACGATGTTAACCTATATGGAAGAGGTCGAGAGAATCCACCAAGGATGTGAGACCTATCCAAGGTTGTACATCAGAGACTTTGTTCGATGACGTTAACCTGTGTGGAAGAGGTCGAGAGAATCCACTAAGGATGTAAGACCTATCAGAGGTTATATGTCGGAGCCTTTGCTCAACGACGTTAACCTGTATGGAAGAGGTCGAGAGAATCCACCAAAGATGTGAGACCTTTCCGAGATTGTATGTCGGAGCCTTTGCTCGACGACATTAACCTGTGTGAAGAGATCGAAAGAATCCACCAAGGATGTGAGACCTATCCGAGGTTGTATGTCGGAGCTTTTACCCGATGACATTAACCTGTATGGAAGAGATTGAGAGAATCCACTAAGGATGTAGGACCTATCCGAGGTTATATGTCGGAGACTTCGCTCGATGACGTTAACCTGTGTGGAAGAGGTCGAGAGAATCCACCAAGGATGTAAGACCTATCTGAGGTTGTATGTCGGAGCCTTTGCTCGACGACGTTAGCCTGCAAGGAAGAGGTTGAGAGAATCCACCAAGGATATAGGACCTATCCGAGGTTGTATGTTAGAGCATTTGCTCAATGACGTTAACCTGTATGGAAGAGGTCGAGAGAATCCACCAAGGATGTAAGACCTATCCAAGGTTGTGTGTCAGAGCCTTTGTTCGACGACGTTAACCTGTATGGAAGAGGTCGAGAGAATCCACCAAGGATGTGAGATCTATATGAGGTTGTATGTCGGAGTTTTTCCCGATGACATTAACCTGTATGGAAAAGATTGAGAGAATCCATTAAGGATGTAGGACTTATCCGAGGTTGCATGTCAGAGACTTCGCTCGATGACGTTAACCTGTGTGGAAGAGGTCGAGAGAATCCACAAAGGATGTAAGACCTATCTGAGGTTGTATATCGGAGCTTTTGCTCGACGACGTTAACATGTATGGAAGAGGTCGAGAGAATCCACCAAGGATGTAGGACCTATCCGAGGTTGTATGTTAGAGCATTTGCTCAATGACGTTAACCTGTATGGAAGAGGTCGAGAGAATCCACCAAGGATGTAAGACCTATCCGAGGTTGTATGTCGGAGCCTTTCCTCGACGACGTTAACATGTATGGAAGAGGTCGAGAGAATCCACCAAGGATGTGAGACCTATCTGAGGTTGTGCGTCAGAGCACTGCTCGATGACGTTAACCTGTGTGGAAGAGGTCAAGAGAATCCACCAAGGATGTATGACCTATCCGAGGTTGTATGTCAGAGCATTTGCTCAATGACGTTAACCTGTGTGCAAAAGGTCGAGAGAATCCACCAAGGATGTAGGACCTATCCAATGTTGTATGTCGGAGCCTTTTCTCGACGACGTTAACCTGTGTGGAAGAGGTCGAGAGAATCCACCAAGGATGTAGGACCTATCCGAGGTTGTATGTCGGAGCCTTTGCTCGACGACGTTAACCTATGTGGAAGAGGTTGAGAGAATCCACCAAGGATGTAGGACCTATCCGAGGTTGTATGTCGGAGCCTTTGCTCGACGACGTTAACCTGTGTGGAAGAGGTCGAGAGAATCCACCAAGGATTGATTTTGCTTTGATTGGGAGGGGGCGAACGCCGCGTGTATCCCTAATTAAAAGTATAGAACGGTCTATCTTTAGACCGTTATTGCCTTTATGAGGTTGAGATTAAGAAATTGCCCAAGGAATAGAAGTCCAACAGGGGACTGTATAAAGCTTATAATCGATTGAAAGTATCATTGCATTCGGTGGGATTTTTCTGAAATATCATCTTGATATTGAAAGCATTGGAGGGATCTTCTTGATCACGATTGGAATCAAAGTTGCCCCCCAGTCCGCATCTGATTCTTATGAAATTAATGTAGCAATGACTGATGTCAAGAAGTTGATAAAGGCGATCTTTTGAGATTGGAGCAATAATTGCCCCCCAGTTGAGAATCACTTTCCCACATACGGCGCCAAACTGTTGCGTCTTGGAGTATTCGCGGCGGTGGAGAAATATATAGTTTAACATCTTAGCATTGTACGAAGATCCACCACACAAGCAGATAAGAGAGGGGGTGAAATATTTATAAGAGACACCAGAGTTTTTTACGTGGAAAACCCTTGAAAAGGGGAAAACCATGGGGCTTAGCCCAGTTGAAAATGATTCCACTAGAATTTGAGCCGGTCATAGGCGGATGGAGGGGGGCAAGGGGGGGCACGTGCCCCCCCTAAAAAAATTGATTTTTTTTTAAATCTCAAGATAAAATCAAATTGGAAACTTCAAGAATTAAATCAGAGACCATATGAACTCCGATTTCAATAAACTTATAGTTGAACTGAACGTCTCGAAAATACGAACCCAACAACACCAAATTCAACTCAACTCCAAATCAAAGACCCGAAGCATATTTGGAAGGTTCAAACCATAATTTGTATTACCAAACGGTTTCCAAACATGACATTCTTATAGTCGAATCGAGCGGCTAGACAAGACGAATCCAACGAGCCCAAGATCGTCGAATTCTGATATTACTAAGACATTTAAATGCTCAATAAACGGTCCACGATTAAGATTGATCATCCATTCAAATCACTCCCAATTTAAATTCCTATTTATTTACATTTTTTCTTGAATGATATTATCTTAATCCTAAATTAATTCAATCTTAAATAGATTTTATGATTTTTTTTTGTGCAATGAGATTTTTAATATCATATATTTATTTAATATATTGAACATGTTCTAGCAGAAATCAAGTGATTTGATGATTGAAGTCATTTTGTGGAGAAAGAAAATAAACTAATTTACTATCAAAGTTTTATCATTTTTAATACTGATTATATTGGTCCTAATCCTGAATGTAAAAAGTTAAAGGAAAATAATAAAAAAAAAAAATTTAGGCCCCCTTAGATATATTTTCTGGCTCCGCCACTGGTCAGCCGGTTACAAATGGCTGACTCGCCTCCAA
Organism: Dendrobium nobile; assembly: GCA_022539455.1. Lineage (NCBI taxonomy): Eukaryota > Viridiplantae > Streptophyta > Magnoliopsida > Asparagales > Orchidaceae > Dendrobium > Dendrobium nobile. Next base: position 565,654 of record CM039736.1, on the reverse strand, counting down.
GGGTGATCAGATTACAACTAGCAACTGTTCGATAGAAGTATGGTGTTAGACTCGGCGTCACCTGGAAGTTTGAATGTTAGTTGGTAGTCTTGCCTTGAGCAGAATGTCGGGTCTTCAGCAGAACGTTGGGCCTGAACGTCGGGCCTTGAGCAGAACGTTGGGCCTGAACGTCGGGCCTTGAGCAAAAAGTTGGGCCTTCAGCAGAACGTCGGGCCTTGAGCAGATCGTTGGGCCTTCAGCAGATTGTCGGGACTTGAGCAGAACGTTGAGCCTTCAGCAGAACGTCGGGACTTGAGCAGAATGTCGGGCCTGAACGTCAGGCCTTGAGGTGGTGGTGCAACGAAGCTCCGGCAGTGGTCCGACGAGGCTTCGGCGGTGGTCTGGCGAGGTTCCTGAGGTGGTCCGACGATGTTCCGCGTGGTGGTCTGACGATGTTCCGACGGCGGTCAAGGAGGAGCTTTTTCCTTCTATTCTCTTCTTCTCTTCTTGCTTGGATCCCCTTTTGTGAAGAATGAGGGCTCTATTTATAGATTTTATGGAGTGGCATATCTCGTAAATAGGCGTGAGATCAAGGGCGAATAGGGAGTGGTCGAATGGACGGCCGATATCGAATCCTACGATCATGCACCATTCGTTGGACATTTGAATATCTTAGAGATGTCAGAATTCGAAGATCTTGGGCTCGTTGGATTCGTCTTGTCGTGCCGTTCGATTCTAGTATAAGCTCGTAAAAACCGGAGACCGTTTGGTAACTCAAAAAGTGTTATGAAGCTTCCAACAGCGCTTCGGGTCCTTTATTTGGGCTCATTTGGGCTCGGATTGAGTCGAATTTGAAGTCGTTGGATTCGTATTTCCGAGACGCTCAGTTCGACTGTAAGTTTGCTGAAATCGAAGTTCAGATGATCCCAGATTTAATTTTTGAAGTTTCCGGCTAGATTTTTACTTCGAGATTCGTGCCCGATCAAGATAATTTTTTGATGACGTATCAAACATGAAATATATATTCCATGTTTTTTTTTTATCAAAAAGCATAAATTCATCTATGATTGCATATTGTTGATAAATAATGAAAAAAATAACTTCTTATAATCTCAAAACCTCCCTAGTTAGGTTTTAGTCAATAAGTATTGAAGAACACTTTGAAGTTTTGCAGCGTGCTTAGTGCTTCCCTATTGATAATGTGTGTTTATTGCATTTGCAATGATTTTCTTACCTTCTTTGGTCGGCAAATTTGTTTAGATTGTAATATATGATCTTTTGATCAGACAGTATGATCCTTCACAAATTAATGATATTAGAATTTGTAGGGTTTAATTAAGAGCTTAACATAAATATTTTTTTTTTATGGTCTTTTGAGATGTCTCTGAAAGTCTCAAACTATTTTGGGAGAAATCAAGAGAGTTGTGCGATAGTTTTTGAGAGATACTTACTCTAATGTGTGAATGAGAGAAGGTGAGAGAGATTAGAGTGATCTTGAGATGTTTAGGAGATCGGATTTCTTAAAGGTTGTTCTTCGTAGTTAATGTATTTTTGCCTCAGTTGTTGATAGAGCGAGGGTTCTTAGGTGCAAGAGCTCAAAAGAGTCTTGAGATAAGACTCTTGTGCTAGCTAGAGATTAGTGGTGAAGCATCTCTGTTGTGCTGGGTGTAGAAGGATGGTGTCTTTTCAAGAAAAGAAAGGTATAAGGGTGTTCTCTGATCCCTATGATGGGGACTTCTTTGTCTTGTTGGGATCAGAACGAGTGGTTTGTGAAATTATTAGGGAAAGGACTCGGGAGAGTGAATGTAGGTCAGTTTGATTGAATCAACATAAAAATTCTGGTTCACTTTTTCTTTTTTGCTTTATTTTACTTCTTGTATATTTTTGTTTCTTGTTTTGATTTGTTATGGTTACATGTTATTTTTAATTTTAAACCCCCTTAAATCTCCACGCACCGCCCAACATATATATAATAATAATCTTCTAATAAAGGAGGTTAGAAAATTTATGGCATGAAATCATCAAAATTATTTATATTATTAGCGGAACACAATTACAATTTTTTACCCTCATTTATAAGAAGATTTGTCCAAGAAAAAATATTATTTTTTATAATTCTATATTTGAGAGAATATATTATCCACATAAATATTAATCATCTTTAAAACTTAAAAATCAAGTTTCATATTGTTGCGGGCTAGAATATATGCGGCGATAGAGTTAGAAAACTCTCGTCTCAGCGTTATATGGATATCTAGCACACAAACATGAAAGACATAAAGATACCCAGATTTTTACATGGAAAATACAAGAAAGGGAAAAAACCACGGGATCACGCCCAATTGAAAAGGTTCCACTAGTATTTGCTTGATATACAAAAGATTGACTTGTCCTTAGAACTTAGGACGATCAGGTTATAATGATTTACTCCCGGATTGAAGTCCAGTCACACTCAAGTTGTGTATTAGAGTTGAATTCAGAGTCACTTAAAATTCCGGCGTCACTTAGGCAGAATTCCGGCGTTGCTTGGGCAGAATTCAGGCGTCATGCAGAATTTCGTTGTCATTTGGGCGTCGGGCAGAACTCCGACGTTACTTAGATAGAATTCCGGCGTCACTTGGGCGTAGGGCAGAACTCCGGCGGTGGTCGAGGAGTTCTTCCCTCATATCCTTTTCTTCTTCTCTTGCTCGGGTCCCCTCTCAAGAGAAATGAGGGGTCTATTTATAGATATTATGGAGTGGCATGACTTGTAAATAGGTGAGAGATCAGGGGTAAATGGGGAGTGGTTAGATGGACAGTCGATATTGAATTCCTTGATCGTGCATTGTTTGTCAGTTATTTGAAGATCTTAATAATATCGGAATTCAACGATCTTGGGCTCGTTGGATTCATCTCGTCGAGCCGCTCGATTCGACTATAAGTACATCATGTTTCGAAACCGTTTGGTAACTCAAATTATGGTTCAAACTTTTTAACAGCGCTTCGGGTCCTTGATTTGGACAATTTGAGCTCGGATTGAGTTGAATTTGGTGTCATTGGGTTCGTATTTTCAAGACGCTAAGTTTAATTATAAGTTTGCATAAATTGGAGTTTAGGTGATTCCGGGTTTAATTTTTGAAGTTTCCAACTTGATTTTTGCCTCGAGATTCGTGCCCGATCAAGATAATTTTTTGATGATTTACACATATATTGAGTGGTATTAGAAAATAAAAAGGAAATCGCTCATATGATGTCAAATAGATTAAACAAGAGGATCCTATGATTGAAGCAACTTAAGAAAATAGGGCTCACCATCTCACTAGCATATAATCTTTGTTTTCTAGAAATAACAAGATATCTATCATTTTTATATCAGTTTTGTATAAATTTTTTTTTTTTAATAAATCGACTTTGAAAAGGCTCAATGAGGACAATAGGTAGATGTATAATTCTTATTAATTCAAGAGAATTATTCTATTAACTTTTTTTAATAAAAACTCTTTATCGTTATAATATGTATCTTAAAAAGAGTATGGTTCAATAAATTCATTTCGGAAATATGTGATTAGGATTAAGCAACATTGTGTTTGTCTAAATTTTTATTTAATTATACAAAAGATCTTCATCATTATAAACTAGCTGTATTTAAAAAAAAAAAATCTCTCATATTGATCGGAGTATTAAATTTTAATACAAGTTGATATTACTATATTTTTTTAGTAATAACTCTTTATCGTTATAATATGTATCTTAAAAAGAGTAGTGTATAATAAAGTGTGTATCGAGGTGATATGGCACCCTCGCTCGGCTCGGAGAATCCGATGCCCGCCCTAATTGAAGGCCCAACGGACTTGTTCTGAGTTGCGTTGTAATGGCGCGAGGATCTGAAGCCGCACGTGTCGCATTATGTTGTCGCACGCACGGGATAAACGTGAAGGTGAAGCCTCTCTATTTTTCGAATTACGCCGCCATTAATTAATTATTTATTTATTTATTTAATATGCCTCAAATTGTTCAAGGAAAAAAACTTTTAAGTCCCGCTGCTTCCTTCTTTTCTTCCTTCCGAAGGGTCAGTCGTTTGAGTTACCGATGGTCCTCTTAAAGCTCACTCTCATCATCACTTTTTACCCCCTCATCGATTCGCTACTTTTTCTTTCTTCTTTTTCATGATCCTTTTAGGGTTTCTGAGATCGGCTCTTCTTTTCTTCGGATTTTCATTCAGGACGGTATCATCTTGGTAGCCATTAGGCGACGACGGCACTTCAAGGTTTGCATTATGGGAATAAACGTTTATTGAGAGATCGATTTCAGTTAGGTTTTAAATTTTATTTCTTCTTCTAGATTCCGACACCTGCGACAAAATGTCCGGCTATGGCGCTTGGGCCGAATCTGGAGCATCCAATGACTGCTTTCGCTCACGGAAATTTGCCTATATTCCCCCACACTTACGGCACGAGCGTTCGCTGGTTTCTGCTGCGGAATCGGGTGAAGCTTATTTAGGAGCAAGGGATATGGGCCATCGTGCTCCACGGCACGGACGTGGGAACCGTCGGGCTTCTCTAGTGCCAAATCCATTTGGAATCGCATGCAACGAGATGGGAAATCTCCGGATCTCTGATGCTGGCGACGGAGCTGGAAACGTCATCAACTTTAGCGCTTATGAGGACATTCCCGTTGAGACGAGCGGGTATGATGTGCCGCCTCCCGCGAGCACATTCGCCGAGATTGACCTCGGCGAGGCTCTTAACCGAAATATACATCGGTGCCGGTACGTGAATCCCACGCCGGTGCAGCGTTATGCCATCCCCATTTCTCTTGCTGGAAGAGATCTTATGGCCTGCGCTCAGACGGGCTCAGGAAAGACTGCTGCATTCTGCTTTCCAATCATAAGCGAGATAATGAGAAGTTCGCCTCCCCTTAAGAATGGGCGCTACCAGGGGGGTCGGCTGACATGCCCTCAGGCACTTATTCTTTCTCCTACCAGAGAACTATCTTGCCAGGTCTAAATAATCTCTTATTAGTTGGTTTTACGTTTGATAAATATTTTTTATTTATCTTTATTGCTGTCAATGCTGCTGTGATTTCAGATTCATGACGAGGCAAAGAAGTTTTCTTATCAAACGGGCGTTAGAATTGGTGTGGTATACGGGGGAGCTCCGGCTTTCCTCCAGGTATTTTTTTTTTAAATATCTTTTGCAATTTTGCTTTAATGAACTGTGATTTTTAACTGCTTTAATGTATGATTTTAAGGATTGTCTAAATTCTAGATGAATTTCCCAAACAAAATTCTAGATGAAATTTAAAGGATAGAAGGCCGTAAGAATAAAACTAATTGCGCGCGCGGCTGCTTGTTTGAAATTTTGCACAAAAATGTTTATTAATGGTCATGCGGCATAAGAAAAAACGTTGTGCTTCTTTGTGGGACACTTGTTTTCCCGTGTCTTTTAAACTATTCGCTTAATGACAGTGGCATTGGAAATGCAGACAAAATTTATAGTTTCCAAACTTACTGATTGAACATGGTGCAAAATACGCAGGTTTTCTAATAATAATGTTAAAATTCCTTTTTTTATTTTGTTTCTTTCTTGGATTCATTCAAATTGCGCTTCACTTGTGGTGCTGTGACGTTTGTTTGGATGTAGTTGCTTATGCCAGAAGGCAGCATACATTATCGTCATTTTTTAATGGGGTTTCTATGCGAATTCTAAATTGGTTTTCGCCTTGCTAGTGATAATGATGTATTTCTATGTTCGGTATATTTGTTTTATACTATTACATTCTCAGAATTATCTCATTTGTTGTTTCATTTGTTCTTCTAGAATAATGCATTGATCTTCATGACTATCTCTTATGCTTGCATCTATTGAATTATGTTTACTTTATGCTTGACTTTATTGAGTTCTCTATACGCGCATTCTTGTATATTTTGGAATTATTGGCTGCGTTATATCATATATTGTTTCACACTTAGGCTAGATTTATACTTTAACAGCTTCGTAATTTGGAGAAAGGCGTAGATATCTTGGTTGCCACACCAGGGCGCTTGATGGACTTAATTGAAAGAGCTAGGATCTCACTTCAAAAGGTCAATTATTTGGTACTAGATGAGGCTGATCGGATGTTAGATATGGGATTCGAACCTCAGATAAGAAAGATAGTTGAGCAAATGGACATGCCACCTCCTGGAACTAGGCAAACAATGCTTTTTAGTGCAACGTTTCCCCACGGAATACAGGTTTCTTGTCTCATACTTGTTAATTTCTTTGCAAAATGGTATGCTATTTTAGATTTGGCTGCTTTGCAGAAGAAAGATAATGATCACCTTATGTTTCCGCCAATCAAGTTTTTAATCACTTTTTATCTGCAAGGAATTATAAATATCTTGGATTATATTTGAACCTCAGTTGATTGATCTTTCAAACTCCATGTGAATCTATGTTTCATTATGCATATTTATCTCTTCATCATTTCTTCTCACTTGTACAGCGTTTGGCATCAGACTTCCTTAAAAATTACATTTTCTTGACCGTTGGGAGGGTTGGATCCAGCACAGAGTTAATTAAACAGAGAGTTGAATTTGTGTTGGATATGAATAAGAGAAACTACTTAAAGGCTCTTCTTCAATCAGACAAAGTGAACGGTTCTCATGCAAAGGTATTTTTGCCTAAAATTGCGTCACATACTTTGCACCAAAGATTATTCTGTTAACTAGTAAGCTTTTCTTGCAGCTACCATTGACATTAATTTTTGTTGAAACCAAAAGAGCCGCAGATTCTTTACAAAACTGGTTATGCATGAAAGGATTCCCCGCTAGTGCAATTCATGGTGACCGAAATCAACTAGTATGTTTAATTGTGTTATTTTTGTTTAGTTTGTATGTACCAGCATAAATTTTGATTAGTTGAAACCCGACACAGTACTTACATTTGATGATTTACTTTATTCGTTATTTTCTTTTAAGAATGCTGAAGTCTAACCTTATTTTCTTGTATGCATTTCCTTCCTCTAATGTAAACCTATGACTTTATTTATAAAAAGTTGAAAAATTATGTGCCAGTTATCCATCCATAAGGAGAAAAGAAATATTTTTTTTTTTTTGAAGTTTATGATGATGATGATCATCATCATTACATGGCTACTTTATAAATGCATATCTATTTACTCTCATCTTCTTGCTCTTTGAAGGAGCGCGAGCAAGCATTAAAATCATTTAAAAGTGGTGCAACTCCAATAATGGTTGCGACTGATGTTGCCTCACGTGGTCTCGACATTCCGCATGTTGCACATGTCATCAACTTTGATTTACCAAGAGATATTGATGGTTACGTTCATCGCATAGGCCGAACAGGCCGTGCTGGAAAGAGCGGCTTAGCAACCGCTTTCTTTAATGATGCTAACCAGCCATTGGCTAAGGCATTGGTAGAGTTGATGCAAGAATCATGCCAAGAGGTTCCTAATTGGCTTTGTGAATATGTTGATAAACCCTCCTCATATGTGGGAGAAAGGAGCCGCCATCATGGTGGAAGCAGATTTGGGGGGCGAGATTTTAGGAAAGAAGATTTGCAGTTGAGGACTGGAAATTATAAATCTGAGTCTTATGGTGAGAGTAGTTGTGCTCCTTCACACGGAGATGCTGGTTTTCTCAACAATGGAGACATAAAGAGTGGCTGCTCATACGAAGTTGGTGATGATAGTTGCAGTGCTGGTGCTGATGCTGATTATTCTATTGGAGCAGGCGATGACAATGGTGATGATACAGGTAGCTATAATGTTAGATATGATCAAATTGTTGCTACTGGATGGGATTAGGTTGAGTAGTTCTTGTTTGAACGAGCAATATTTTGTCACAAGGCAGGTAGGCATGTATCATCATCAAATTGTCCTTTTTTTTGCTGTAATGCCACTTTTTTTTTTATATAAAATTTTTTGGGAAAGGGGGCAAGTATCGAGGGTTTTGAAATGTAGATGAACATTATTGGCCTTTTGGTATAGCATCCTTCGGAGTTTCAGTTGCAGAATTATTTACATCTGGAGGAGAATTTGGTGTTAGTCTAGTTTAACTCTCTGATGGCTTGCTTCCATAGTTCCAGTATATAATATTGGCCATCAGAATTGTTTATTACTCTTGCTGCAGTTTAATTCTGTATGATTCGTATCGTTGTCTTCTCATGGCGCTTTAATACCATGAGTGTGAGACACTTGATTCAATGTCATTTATGCATAAGTAGCACACTTATATTTCTTCATATAAGTCTCATTTATATTATTTTATTGTAATTTAATTATATTTGATATATATATATATATAATTCAGCTTTTTTCGTCTTTGTTCTTGAACATATTTTGCTATGTTAAAGCACTTATGGAATGATGATTTACATTTCGTTTGGGATGACTTTCTTATTTTTTTTGGATGCCACAGTCTATAAAATTAGTTTAAGAAGCAATAAAAATCATTTCAAACAAAGGTTTCATTTGGGATGGTTTTTTTATTGCTTTTTAAAATAGCTTTTAAGTACAACAAATAAATACTAGAAAGCTTCTTTTAAAAAGCAATAAGAAAGCCGTCCCAAACGAAGCCAAAGCCTTGTATATGTTAGAATGTATATTTTTTATAACATTTGTATTTAAAAATACTTTTAATAGGGTGTAGCATTTATTATGATGAAAAATAAAATATAGATGGGTAAATTAAAAGTTTAATTTTATCAACTTCGGATAGTAAAAAATATTAAATACTTTCTTATGAATATATTAAAAGTCTAAATTTGATTTTTTTTTAATTAAGCATTACAAATAATGTTTAATTAAAAGTAGATTATAATTCGAATTTGTTAAAAATTTTGACAAATGGTGGAATATCGGGTTGTTCAAGTTCTTGACCAAATGTCAATACAAGAATAAAAGAACGAGGTTGATTAACGTTATCCTGAAGTCAAATTCAGTTTTTTTTTTTTGGGACATTTAGGCCATTTAAGGCAAACTCACACACACAACGCATACACAAAGACTCGAACCCAAAACCTCTTAGTTGGAAGCATAAGCTCTCAACCAACAGGCTAAGGTGAGCTGTGTAAGTCAAATTCGTTTGTTTATTGTCATTACAAAATACGTAAAATCCATTTGGCTGGCAGAGCAACAATGCTTGTGGGCTTATCTTTAAATTTGAATTGGGACGATTTTTTTTTATTTAAATTGTCTTAAAATAATAAAAAGTTGTTCGAAATGAAACTTAAATATATCGGGCTTTTTATAAATATCATTCACTTTTTTTATTTTATATTTATATTATTTCAACTATGTCTCAAAGTGTTATAATTGGTAATTATATATTTATGTTAAGTTAAAGTTGTTAACTAATGAAAAATTTCTCTCGTATGATCAATTAGCAAAGGCTTAATATCAATCATGTATTTAATTAAATTTATTATATAATTTGAAAATCTCATGCGTACATATATTTTAAAAAGAATTTTAAATATTCAATTTCTTAAAATTTTGGAATTAAAATAAATTATAACTTTAAAATTAAAATTAATTAAAAAAATTAAATTTTTAAGTCAATTAAATACGTCAAAACATTTGTTCCTAGGGTTCCACCCATTTCTTCTAAATTAGTGGGCGAGGGCATGAACTGAAGCGACACACGAACCCGAATGAGCACCTGATAAGGGAGAAAGCGTCGCACCGTTTTTTCGGCCGGGCCGTATGGTATGGTATGGTATGGTATGGTATGGTTAGTATATAGTTAAACTTCGCAAAGTAAACCCATCCACCTGTTTTCTGATCTTATCGTGCGGAGTTAGGGTTAGGTTTTCTGCGTAGGCTGATTGTGCTCACATCGATCGCTCTTTGGAGGATGGAAGAGGTTACTGAGGCTGTCAACAACCTGAGCGTCAACGATTCACACAAGAAGAATCGGATCCAGGTCTCCAACACCAAGAAACCCCTTTTCTTCTACGTCAACCTCGCCAAGGTACATCATCGACGGCACTACTCTTCGATCTCGCCATTATTCTCGAATTATACATCATTTGATCTGTTTCTTCTTTATTCCTTGTTTCTTGGAAGTCGGCTCACCTTTTTTATTGAGAGCCAGGGGCTGTTATTGTAATCTTTGAGTTCCTTTTTTTGAGTGTTTTTGGCGAAAGAGAGTATTGGGTGGATGAATTCTGTCAAATCTGTATGTGTTTTAGTGACCGCGAGGGTTGCAGCGCAGGGTTCTTTAAATTAGATTTGTTCTTATTAATTGTGATTTTGCGATGGGTGCTTATATTTTATTTAATTTGTTTGCTTTCTTATTGTAGAGGTATATGCAGCAGCACAATGAAGTTGAGCTTTCTGCTCTTGGAATGGGTGAGTGTTTCCTCCTTCATGACTTTTCTATGAAACTGAGAGATGCATCTGTTTTGTGGGGCCAGTGTTTATGTCTTATTTTCCTTTATTTTGTTGATGCTTATCTGTGGGGAATTTGGGAATTCTTTAACTTTTGGATTTCGAACCGCCAAATATTATTATGTTCAAAATGTGACGTGAAAGCTCACAACAAAAGTCCTAAACCCTTTCCAAGTGAAAATTAAATCTCAAAGCATGATCTTTGAGCTTCATAATTTATGTAATTCTGTTTTTATTTTTCAAATGGTTTGAGTAGTTTTGAATACTAAATTATGATTTAAATTTGATAGACTTAAATTATATGAAAATCAAACTAAAGAGTATGATTTATACATTATATGTAGAGAGCTAGATTTTATGTTTGTTATTGCATTTAAACTGACTTTAAATGGAACATTGATTGACCATTGTGGCGTTGAATAAATCACTACCCGTCAGTGTGTGGAACAAAAGCCACCATTAATTGTAACATACAAAATTATAGGACTAGCATGAGCTTGTGTATTCATATGAGATAATTCTTAGATTTATTGTAAACACTTATCCACACAAACACACACACAGACACTCGTGCGTGCGTGCGTGTGTTTGTGTGTCTATGGGAATTAGCCAAATCTGTACAGTTGGAAGCCTTTTCATCTTTTGTTTTTTAACTATATATTGGTACATAGGTAATGTATGTGCGTGTTTCAAATCTTATAATTATATGCTTGAGTGTTATAATTTTATTCAAATAAAGAGAGCTAGAAACACAAGTGGAAAATAAAGAAAATATAAAATAGCTAGCCTTGACTGCATCTGGAGGCAACTTTTATTCCTAAAGTGTTTCGCCAAAGTCACTCCATGCCTTTTATTTTTCTATTTCATGATACTATATACAAGTATGGCTATAAATTTATCATTAGGATTCAACCTTACCTCTCTTTCCCGATAGAGAAACCATCAATCTCTTTTGGAACCTTGGCTCCAAGCTGGTGAAATAGAATCTTATTATTGTCATTATTATTGGAGGCCTTAGTCTGAGCTTGTTAGGATGACTTGGCTGGGCCTCCTGGTCTCTAGGATAGTGAATCATGTATTTTAGGACTCCAGCCAATTTGCAGGTCCAAGTATGGTCTGGCACTGGGAATTTCAAAGCATGACGTGTCAGGTTGGTTGAATATGTGAGGCCTTAGCCATGTCTTATAGGTCAAGTTTGGACTGGCTCTGAAAATTTTAGCAGTATGGCGCCTTACATTCCAGATTTATTTGATCTTCAAAATAATGTATTTGAAAATATTTTGCAGCAATTGCAACTGTTGTGACGATTGCAGAGATTCTGAAGAACAATGGCCTTGCTATTGAGAAGAGTGAGATTCTTACTTTGATCTAATAATACATGGTGCTTGCTTTCGTTTGAACGGTTTTTTTTGAATAAATCCTCACAATATGTAATCAGCATCCGTTTGACATGCAGAGATTATGACATCCACTGTGGACATCAAGGATGAATCAAGGGGTCGGCCCATCCAGAAAGCTAAGGTAAAACCCTAAACTTTATGCAAAATTTAGTTCCCCGAATTCGCTTGTACTGGTAATTGAATGATTTAAATATATTTTGACCAGATTGAAATTTTACTGGGAAAGAGTGAAAAATTTGATGAGCTGATGGCTGCTGCTGCTGAGGAGAGGGATGATGCTGAAGGGGATGAGCAGAGCTAAATTATCCTTTATTTTTTCTTGCACTTGTTGGTTGTCTTTGTATGCGAACTTTATAAACGTGCGTGCGTGTGTGTTCTTTTGCTTTTTTTTTTTTTTTGGGTGAAAAACGGGCTGATGCTTGGATCTTAGTTTAGGTTCATTTGTAGTATGCTTTTATTTCAAGGTTTATTTATTTTATTTGATGTCCTATTTCTTTTTTGTTTTATAGCTTGTTTTTGCTTTTATTTGCCCATCTTTTAGTGTGCAGAGTCCTGCATTGGGTACTCATACCCATACCTACCCATGTATCCACCCATATCCAATGGGTATGAGTGGGTATGGGTACGTCCATGGACTTGTGAGTTGGTATGGGTGAGTATTCAATATCGGGGGATAAATCGATTTACTTTGCTAATCATCATGTATTTTATATTACTCCAATCCTCACTACGTAATGTGCAGCACTTACATATGCTGCGATTATGATAAATTCTGATATGCGTATTAAAAGTTTACAATCAGAGCAAAGGGCAACAAGCTTGAAGGCCATCAATTTGTGCCAGACTGTGTTCAAAAAGTATAAAAAGTGGGTGGGCATATGTGGGTGGGTATGACATCCTGAAAGTCACCATGGGTGGGTGTGGGTGGGTGAAGCCCGTCCGAGTAAAGTATGGATACCCAATGGGTACCCAACTAGGACCCAATGTAGGGCTTTGGTGGTGAGTTGTTGCTTGGCATTTCCCACAAGTTGTATTCGGAATGAGCGTAAATTGTGTCTGAAATACTATTGAAAATATCTAAACAGTAAATTTCAATATATGAAATTTATTTTATAATTATTTTGCTTTCAATCAAACATTCAATTTTTTTTTGTCATTTATTTGATTATTTTATATGAGGATTACTAGCCACTAAGCAATTCTTAATATTATTCAAATTTTAAAGAGAAATGATCGTGCTATTTTTTATTTCCATTAAAAATTAATAAAAAATCTTAAATATTAGCTTTAGAAATAAATAATTTCTTTAACAGCCATTATAAATATATCTATTTTCCCGATATATGAATTTCCATGCAGTAGTAGAGCTATCTATTAATGAATGAGACAAAAACTGAAGAACATAGTGACGCCTTTTTTATTAATTATTTGGAAAAGGGTTTGATTATTGAAATAAAAATTTGATAATAAATTTTAAAATATTTTCCCTAAAATAAAATAAGACGTTTCGAAGAAATGGAAACACAAATTGTCACCAGAATAAAATAAAACTAGCTAGCAATGGCGTCTTTAGGGAGAGCATCCAAACATTAAAATCTTCTAAAGCGAAAATGAACGCCCTTCAGAGCAGTAGTCAATAATTGTTTCTCCAGGAATGCCATTTGAGTTTCAACTGATACCAAAGTGGAGAGACACCGACAACCCCTCTTCCCAACCTTGGATCGAACACATCGAAATGACTCCGCTCCAGAGAATCAAAAAGCACCTGCGCTGCCACCGCAGGCAGTAAGACAGGAACAGCCCCTGCAGGAACAGTCGAAGCCAATTCGCGAGCTTTCCGCAGATGAGCAAGAGCAACAGATGCAACCTCAAACACTGCATCCGAAAGCTGTTCGTTTAAATAATCCATTCGGATCTCTGATCTCCCATTCTCAGTGACCAGCAGCCCATGTTTCTCTGCCACTTGAGCTGGTATGTAAGGTATTCTTCCAGTTCTGCCAGCATGATATGGCAGAGATTTCAGCAGCAGGAGAAGGCCATTTGCTTTGCCGATATGTGAAGCTGCATGATCTGCGGCAGTGGATTGAATCCCACCTGCTTGGAGAGTCAAATATAGAATAGTCGAAACTGTGTCTTCTGCATATTTCTCCAGATCAGCAATGCCTGCAGGAATGTAACTCTCGTCTTTGTTGGCATCATTTATCCGGGCCTCGACTGACCGTTTGAGCCACTGTTTGCTAATCTTATGCTCTGAAATCACTGCAGAGAGAGCTCTAGCGACTGGCTGTTCAATGAGCTTCTTAGCAAATATCTTGTCAATGGCTTCTTGCCACCATAATAGGCGCATGAGGCCCACGCTGGGATCAGAAGTGACATCCATGGCTCTTGCAATCTCAACATTGAAGGCGCGGAATGCGAATGCAGCCTTACGCATAGAAGTTGGAAGGAGAAGTAGGCAGAGGTAATGGTGGTAATCATAGCTGCGAACTTGCTGAACACAGTAGGAGAAGGCTGCCCGAATGCTGTTGCCGGATGTTGGAACTGCATTCATAATTTGTCCAAATGGTAACTAGCACCCACACCCAAAAAAAAAAGAAAGACGTTCAGATGAATTTTATATAGGTTCGATGTGCTCAAATGGACTATGGTTTCTCAAAATAGAATCCTTAACATGAAAATATGATCACACTATGAATAGTTGAGCATATTTTGATTATTCAGACGAAAAAAAAGCTTCTTAGCTTCCTAAAAAAAATCTCACAAGAAAGATACAAATTTACTTGAACATTATGGGTGACGTTTCTGAGGATTTCCTCTCATGACAATAACTTTAAAAAACATTCCAGAAAAGTACTTGTCAAGTATCCTAACAGCATTAAGGCGAGATGTTTGCTGTTAAATAAACAAAATGCTGTGCCTACGACAAGGTTACGTTAATGACAGTAGTAACAACAACAACAACATCAAGCCTTTATCTCACTACGTGAGGTCGGCTAATAACAATAGTAAGGAAGGGGAAAATATTTTCATAGGCTCAAGATTGGAATACAAATTATCTAGGAAAGATTTTTGTTCATGTTGTTATTTCGATGTAAATGCTTAAAATAGCATACTTGTTATCTTGAACAATTAAAAACCACCATGGAAACTAGTACAATTAGGGCTATCCAAATAGATCATTGTTTGTGTCCGTTAGTTTTAGGCTCGATAATTTGCGTGATTTCAGTTTGTTTTTCCAATCTCATTTACTTGAGCCAAATACAAGCATGACATTGTTTGAACATATTCAATTGATAGTAGCACAATAATATTTATACATACATAAAAAATATGCTTTTGCAAATATGACTTCATGTATTTATCTAGATCACTCGGAAGATATGCATGAAAACCCAAAGTATCAAATTCATTTATATATAGATTTAGAATGGGATGTATTATGGAAGAACCCAATTATTTGATTGTATTTTTTCTTTATGGGGTGTATTTGATGTATCTTAGAAGTAAAAAACAAGTAGATGATAAGAAAAATGCAGGAACACGAAGATAGGGGCTGATTTTTTATCTCCTTTAATAATAATGCAATATGCAATTGATCTACTATTCGAGAAGTAAATCATCTCTCCCACAAACCCTAGTTGCCGCTAGTAATCTAGGACACACCCTAGAAATAAAATTCAACAGACAAAAGATACTAATCTTAGTCCACACTTCCTCTTAAAGAGCCCTAATACACAATAAATACAATTAGACCTTTCATAAACAAGTTAAAACCTTCATAAACATCTCCCCCTTGATTTCTCCTCCTTACATAATGAATTACAACTTTCCTAGGCCCCACAAGGGGGGCTGAATTTCCCCTTGGTTCCACCCATGGTTCCGCCAAACCCCCTGGGCCGGTTCGGCTCTTGCTGGACCGACCAGCTAGGATGGTCCGGGCCACCACCTAAACAATAAACCTCGATTTATAAACAAATACGCTCAGCACCCTACAATTATGCAAAAGGACTATGATATACAAGCTCCTACGAGTCACTGTAAGAGACCTATCACATACACAAAGTGTTATCTATGAGCAAATACAAAAAAACAGCAGTAGATAACAACATATGCAAGCAATAGCAGGAGATTCGTAAGTGTATGAAGCCTACCTGGCTAAAGCAGCAAACAACCCATAGTGTGACACAACGCCACTGGATCTGCAATATTCATACAAATAGACAGAAGGTGTTTATGGGCTTCTACATAGAGGATTGTGCACACCCAAATGTTGATCATTCGCACAGCTGATCAACGCCAAATATTTTTAAAATGCCCTTATACATACACTGCAACATATATACATACAAATATGAAAATACAAATTCAAGCATATTAACCTATATACATGTAAGAATATACACCCGTATGGGCCCCGACGAGCGTGTTGTATTTACACACGTAATGTCTGAGAATGCTGCGCGGGTAAAAAAAATAAACTTAAGTTCGAGCCCAATACTTCTATGAGGGAGGAATCAATACGTCTCGAACTATCAAACAAATACACGGTCGTAACGACCGGGATATTTATTTTATACATTCATATTAGGCCTTCAATGTCTATATCAAGAAAATCTGCTAGTAAAGGCAAAAAACCTCCTACGAACCCGATCCTCTGTCAGAAATTAGACAGAGTCGACAAGATTAGACAAATAAATACAAAAAAAATGACCCCTAAATACTCGCATAGGCCCCGACGAGCGTGTTATGGATATACACGTGACGTCTGAAAATGCTGCGTGGGTCAAATGATAAATTTAAGTTTGAGCCCGATCCTTCTATGTAAATAGATAGGAGTCGACATAGCTTGAACTACCAAACAAATATGGCCACGGCATCGACCGAGATATTTTTTTGTTTAATACATTTATATTAGGCCTTTATGGTTTGTAATTAGAAAAATTCACTAATAAAAGCATACAGCCGACAACAAACCCGATCATCCATCGATAGGTAGATAGAGTCGATAAGGTTCAATCGATAAAATACAAATTACCCATAAATACCCTAATGATGGTCGTGTTGACAAAAGATCTCAATCGGAAGGGACCACAAATATTTAAAAATACCTCTCAAATGCCCAACAAAAATTCTAAGTTATATAACCTAAAAAATTTAAAATTGAAATAAATTATCAAACACTTAAAACAAAACTCATCCACCTTCCGCAACAACTTGTTGGGTGGACAAATATGAAAATTACTTTAACTCACAAAGAGCTAATGTCTGAATGAGAATATTACTAGGTTTCATTCTCAATTTGTCTATTATCAGTAAAGATGTGACATTGGTCCTCTAATCGACAGTTTGGCCGGATGGCTACGCAAAGAACTTGTGGCCTAGCCGGATCAGTTACGCGTGGTTAACAATTATGACGGTGACCCTCTGACCTAGTGGCCTGGTCCAACGACTCCACTGTATTACAGTAACAGTCATAGCCCGTATGCTCCCCAATGGCTTCAAATCCTTGATATATGAATCAATATAATATAATCAATAGGCCACAAAATCCTCTATTAGCTAAATTGGATTCAGATTTATCCCCCTTAGACAAATACTCACCCCAGGTCTATAAAGTACCATTGGACAAAGCAACTCATGGCTGCCGACAAGGATCCATTTATCAAGTTGGGTCGACTACCTCTTCTAACTAAGTACATTGGGGACCATAATGATTCGGGACGACAGAACTATGTGATCTTGATCAGGTTCATCATCATTCCTCCACCATCCGCTTTAAGTGCAATATGGTGCATTTTTAATTTTAAATATTAAATTTTCAAACATCAAAACACACTGCTACTATATACCATATATATATTACATATTTGATTAATGACTAACATCAATCGAAAGTTCTCTCTCATTACTGGGAGGGATAATTAACTACAGGGGCTTATACCTATAGGAAACCTAAACTCATATCATAAAGTTCTCGCAAAATGAGGACAAAATCTCTCGGTAAAGTCTTATTCACAATACAATCTGCCTTCTGAAAATTTACCTTCCAACTTAAGCGTTAAAACTCTCCTTGACGACCCCAAATGAAAAGAAAGAAAGGAGTGGTCTTGAAAGATGAAAGGCCAAGGCGCGAATTTTCGGAGCCCACAAATATACACAAATATAATCACCAATACAATATAAAACAAAATAACTCCAGCTAATAAGTCATATATATTTATATATTTAAGTGTTATAAAAAAACAAAAAAAATAGTACTTATGATGTGTATGTTATAAATATTAAAAAAATAAGGAAAAAAGTTATTCAAAATAATTCCAAATAATAGTTTTAAAAACCAAACTTGTTTACTTATAATTTATAATATAGACATAATTAGTATAAAAACTATTTAATAGTTTATAATATTATATTTTAATACAAATTATTTAATTATTACATTATAAGTTTTTTTCAGCCTTAAGCCCATATCTTTTGGCTTTAGTCATGGATGTTCTCACTAGACATTTGCAAGAGGATGTAGCTTGGTGTATGCTTTTTGCTGATGATATTCTTCTTGTTGATAAGACTAGAGAGGGAGTTGAAGGTAAACTTGAATTATGGAGGTCAACTTAGAGTCTAAAGGTTTTCGCTTGAGTAGATCTAAAACGGAATATATGGAGTATAATTTTAGTAGTAATAGACCTAGTGAGGGGATTGTGACTTTGGACGATCAAGTCATTAATAAGAGTACACGTTTAGATATCTTGGATCTGTTGTTCAGAGTGATGGTGAAATAGATGGAGATATTATCAGCAGAATTCAAGTTGGATGGTTGAAGTGGAGGAATGCATCGGGCTTGTTATGTGATAGAAATGTACCCCTCAAACTTAAGAGAAAATTCTATAAGATGGTAGTGAGGCCTGCAATGCTTTATGGTGCCGAATGTTGGCCATTAAAAGAGAAGCATAATACTAAGTTAAGTGTGGCAGAGATGAGGATGCTCAGGTGGATGAGTGGCTTTACCCTTAGAGATAGGATGCGAAATGAGCATATACGTGAAAAGGTTGGAGTAGCTGCAGTAGAAGATAAGATTAGAGAGAGTCGCCTTAGATGGTTTGGTCACATAAAACGGCGGCCTTCCGATGACCCTGTTAGGAGAGTAGAGGTATTACATTTGACTTATGTTAAGAAAGGCGGTAGACCTAAAAAGACTTGGTTAGAAAATATTAAGAATGACCTTTCTTTATTAGATTTAAATGAGAATTTGACTTTTAATAGGTCACAATGGAGAAAAAAGATTCATGTAGCCGACCCCACGTAGTGGGATAAAGGCTTGATGTTGTTGTTGTTGTTGTATTATAAGTTTTTTTAATATCTATATAGTATCATAAATTACATTTAAATACTTAATATTATAAATTAACATTATACTATATTATTCTAAATATACTTGAAATAGCTGTAAGTTAATATGTATTAATAGATAATCAATAGAGCTAGTAATTATATAAGATTTTTATATGTTCTATAATAGTTTTTATATAAACAAGATATTTAGTAATAAATTATGGGATGTTTGGTAAACAATTTGTTTCACAGAGAAGTTATTTGTTTCTTCCTTTCATGACATCAACACAATGCAAGGTACCTAATCTTGCATATATTGACTGGAGAATTACCTAATTTAAACTGAATTAACCCAAAAAGATCACTTGATCCTATCTAATCAAGTTGACAAAACCTAAATGGCCTGACCCATCTTGCTCTCAAGTAGTCCTCTTACAAGCATGGATAAACCACCTTTAGTCATTAGCGTGCTTCATTTTCCATGATTCTTGTTTACGTCACTTCTAAGTTTCTGTTTTCAGTGAAAGAGGAAAATATTTGGGTACTGAATCCACCAAAGGGTAAGGTGACCACCAATGAAAAGATAAAATCCCTCGAAAAAATTTCAAGGAAACTCTAATTAACTTTGGA
The DNA here is from genome assembly GCA_022539455.1 of Dendrobium nobile. NCBI lineage: Eukaryota > Viridiplantae > Streptophyta > Magnoliopsida > Asparagales > Orchidaceae > Dendrobium > Dendrobium nobile. The sequence continues at coordinate 545,942 of CM039736.1, read as the reverse complement.
GCTCGCCCTTTACATCAAAAAGTCCCTGGCGAACATGAAGGTCCCTATTCTTTTATTCGAGGTTGGTTAGTAGTTCAATTCTGTTACATACAAAAAAAAAAACACTCCTACACAATTTTATACAGGACTATGCTACAAATTTTGAATGCAACACCATATCTACACTCTTCCCAACACATGCTCTTGTACGGAAGAAATCATAAAAGTAACATAAAAAACTTCAAAGGCTGCACAAAAAAGAACACCCATAAAGATAAGAAGGGTATGAAGAGATAATTCAAAATTAAAATAAAAGGAAGCCTTGGATGATTTTTCCATGATTTATGGGAGAACTAATTACATAAATGCCTGTAATGAGAATAAATAATAGCTCTTTATCCGGGTTTTTTGCTGATTGGGATTAGCTTTTCAATTGTTTTAAATACTAGCATCTATTAGAATTTCAATTGGTATTCATCAAATTAAATCCAAGAATTCCTCTCCCTCCCTCTTCAAAATTGGCCAAAAATTTCTTCTCTAACCCACCAAAAGATCCTCTTCTCTAACTGTTCCCTTCTCTAAAGTTTCTCTCACTCTGATCTCTCTCTACCTGAAAACCCTTGAAGGTGCGTGATTAATTGGGAGTAAGACCGTTAAAAGAGGATAAATTAAGAAGTGCAAAAGCAAGGAAAAAAAAGAAGAAAGTAAACAGGCAACGAAGATTTCTTGGAAGAGAAGATCAAAGTTCTTCTACAAAATAATTCTAGACAGCTTACTACTTATAATTGCTCATCTCGTTAGTGCACAATTTCTCTTGCTTCACACCAATTTCTTACTAATTCCATTGCCCTAAACCTTGCGAAAAGAATAATTTGATTTAGTCACCTCTTGTAAAATTCCACCATAAAATCCTCTAAAAAAAAAAACTATCCTTATCATCCAAAGATGACAAAAATAGCTTTGCCCAAAAATGAAGAGGAGGTTGAACAGTAATCACTGAATCAATTCAGGATCATGTTGTCCTTGGAAAGTACCAATCAACCATCCTAATTCATGGTTTCATGTAAGAGGCGTAGCAATTCCAAGTGAACATATTGAGTGGAAAAAAAATATGCAAATGATACCACTAGAGTATCACACTAACATTCAAACTATCATAGTGCCCATAAAAACTACTGAAAAGTTTCATATGTACATTTCAACTCACATATTCATTAGTCAAAAGACAGTTCACAATGCCAACAACAGTATCTTAGAACATGTTTGCTGCTTTTCGATGCTAGTGAGCAGCAACACCTTTGCATTCATTGATAAAAGCCAACCCAAAATTCACACAGGTAAAGGAACATAAGGATATTTCTTTTTAAAGATAAGAGGATATGTGATGCTAGGGCTGCAAACGAACCAATCCGAGTCGAGTATGTGAGTGTTCATGTTTGAGTTCGTCTATTATTAACTTGTTCAAGTTCGGTTCGTGTTTGATTCGAGTCTTATTGTTAGTGTTCATGTTTGGTTCATTTAAATTAATAGTATTCATGTCTGGTTCATGCTCGGTTCATGATCGGTTCGTTTAGTGCTTATTGAGCTTTAAACAAACAAGCCTTAACGAGTTATGTTCATGAACATATTTAGCAAATTTTTATACACTATCAAACAAACACGTTCATACACAATTCTAATGAGTATTCTTGAGCTATCAAATGAGCAAGATCAAGAATAAATACATAAGTAGTATTTTCGAACTACCAAATGAGCTCGTTTATTAACAAACGATGTATGATTCATCTTATATTTGTTTATGAACATCTTAAACAAACAATCTAGCAAACATTGACAAATGTGAAATGTCTCTTGTTCATGAACAAATTCATTCTATTGAATGTATAAAAAAATGAAATTAAATTTATAATAAAAACAATTGAAGATTTAAAAAAAACATGATTAATCTATATGAATATATTTATCAAGTTTATTCACAAGTTCTAAATTGAACACGAATAGAGCTTTTATCGAGCTTGTTCACGAGCTTCAAATGATGTTGTTCGTGAACATAAATGAACCGAATACATTAGTGTTCAAGCTTGTTTATTTAAGAATCAAGTATTAAAAATTGGATTCAAGTTTGTTTGTTTAGTTAGTTCATCGATCACAAATGAGCTTTAGTCGAACCGAGCAACGAGTAGCTCGTCGAACGTTTGGTTCGCTTGCAGCCCTATGTGATGCCCTTGTTCTAGCCTTACCAAATGCGTAAAAATCATTTGAAGTCCAGTTAGATGCTTTTAAACACGTTTTTGGCATGATTTTGATACAATAAGGGAGACTTGTGGCATATTATTTAGATTTACTACAAGTTGCTCGGAGAAATTACCAATCATACAATAAGAAACTACTCAGACTTCACCAAGCAGTGAATCTCCAGTGCCCTTACATACTCGACAAAGAAATTGTGGTTCATCAAGACCACAAATATTTTCAATACCTCTGGACTTAATCAAAGTTTTAGCAAGCCCGACACATAAGGTGGATGATATATTTGTAGTGTTTCAACTTTGTTATCCAGTATAATAAGGGGGTGTTGAAATAAAATGGCGAATATGATATTACTACCTCTAGTGATTATGTAGTATATCTGCTGCCATCTTTTTTGCACGAGTATATTAATTAATAAAACTTTTATGAAGAATTCCGATAAGTTTTTATGGCACCCAAGAGGAAGGATACAACACCAAAGAAAGATTTCTCAATAAAGGGAATCTACTATGGGGTTGTTTGGTTGCTAGTTAAAAGGATGCATTATATTTTGTTTAGGGTATTAAATATTTTTAAGCCTTTGGCTCAAAGCAAAGAAAAAACAAACTAAAATTTTCAGGAATTATAAATACCATAAGTTTCATTTTTCCTGCATTTCAAAATCACTTGATTTGGCTGAAATTGGAATCTTGTGCTTTTGTCTCAATCTCATGCCTCTAATTCTTCACGATCTCGCTGCCCTAATCGTTGTCCTAATTGCAAATAACCCTCGCCTAAATCATGCGCTCTATCAGTTGCGTGCTTGCTAGCAATCACTGTGCTCATTCACATCCCCGTATCGCATGGGATGTCCCCGATCTTGTCCAAACCGCAAACTTGCTGCTTGTATGAACTTCTGTTGAGATAAAGAGTTGATTCTCAAACTCTATGCTTCATTATATTTTGGTAGGATTTCCTAGGAAAAGGAAGAACAAAATTACTTATTATCTACGAATCTCCGATGCTATGAAGCACTTTTTTTGTGTTTACTGCACTACCAAAATTATTAGCATGAAACATATGATCTAATTGATTGATATAAAAAAATTATAACATGAATAAATTAAAATTACTTAAGATCTTGTGTATTTTGGCTTCTTATTTTTTGTGAATAAACAAAAAATAATAATCATAAAACACTACATTTATTATACTTTCATCCAAATAAAAAATTTGATTGCTCTACATTTAATCATTAGCACTCAAATATTATTGAGAAATCAATATACATTATGCTTATTTTGCTCTACATTGTTAAAGTGCATGAATTCTAAATTTCTATTAATAAATAACCCCTATGTGCTACAAAAGGGGTGATCGGGTGAAGTGCATAAGATAAACACACACTTCCAAAACGGTTGGCCACTTTGGGGTAACTAAGATGCTTTAGAACCTACAAAGATACATTTACTAGATAATATTTTATATTGATTTGGCCCAATTTATGAACGGATGTGCACTCTATCGCACCCCAAGATATTCCAATGAAGGATATCGATTGTACACTCCTCTACTTGTGCTGACTCAAACATAGGGGAGCATATCCATGGACTTCCTACAGGATTGTCATCAATTGATCATAATTATTTTCTATTTATGGTAGATGAGTTCTACAAAATGATAGCAATTACATATAAGCAACCATAATTGTAGAAGACAAGTATCTTGGAGGGGCTCTCAATATCACTTAACTAGGCTCGATCATCTCGGATCGAGACTCCCGCTTCCTCAATTTGTTTTGAAAATTATTATGATGGATACTACTATAAAGAGTAGCACAACCTTCCATCTACAAACTAACGACCAAATAGGTGGTGAACAAAATTGATGTGCATCTACTACGAGGATTTAACACACATCATCCAAATACTTCATATGAGATTATGTTGGCATTCAACATGATGACACATAGTTCAAAAGGTCGAGCTCAACGCTCATGGGATATATGCAACAATCTCTTCAACTTGGAGTTCATGATGGAAATAATGACCAATCTCAAGAATTATGATGAAAGTCTTGTCTAAGAGGATTTCATCATATCCCATATTCCTAGGTGTATCACCTTTTGAATATGAGGTTTTTGCATTATTGCCCTATTTCCTTTATTTTGTCTTACTTTTTAATTCCATGTGTTGAGTAACACCCTAGAGATCTATACCACCAACAATAAATAAATAGGTATTGGAGAAACTACTCATATCCCTAGAAATCCACATTCTATCAACTATCAAGGAGTTACTCCTTAGACCTTGACATTGTTGTAGTCAAAATTGCACTCACCGAGATTATATCCCAGAATGTCACACAAATCTTACCAGTTAATCCTTTCACTCATATTACTCAAGACGTTCAAGCAATTTAGCAAGCAACTCAACAGCACAATGAATGTCCACAAGCACACTAGCCATCATAGGAACTCAAGAAAATCAACCAAAACTAAATGTATAAATAGTTCAAGCGATTAAGAGGAATGTAGTTGCTCAAGCTAATACAAAGAATGAAATTCCACGGGTTTCACATGCTGGTGGAGGAGAGATGGCTTCAGTTAGGGGCAATGGGGCATTCTTTAAATGCTTATCTTGTTATTTGAGATTCAATCAATTTATGATGTCCCATATTCCCGAGGAATATCACCTTTTAGGCACAAAGTTTGACAATCACCTTATGATCTACAAAATTAATAACTCAAATCAGAATCTCACCTTACTCCCAAATTTTTGGACAGGTAGAAAAATGCTGATTCAAAATAGAGTTAAAGTTTTTAATTAGCAATTTTAGAGGATGTTTGATTGCAAGATCTATCCAATATTTAGCCAGGATTTAGGCTGAATCTTACAAAATAGTTTACTAAGGCTCATAATTTCCACTGTCATGGAAAGTATGATTTAAATCCCACTTTTCAAGCCGCATAATTCCCACTGCATTCTTAAATCTTATTTTCCTCAGGTTTAGGCTAAACCACGGATCCTATGGAAAGTATGGTTTAAGAGATTTACATGACTTCTCATCACTATGCCTACTCTTCTCCTTCATTCAAGCAATTAACTAAGATTTAGCCATATTTAAAATTTATCATGTCAAGCAGTTTTCAGAAATTAACGCCTCCCAGATTTACTAAATCTGCATTTACAAAATTTATTAAATCCTAATTGTAACTAAACAGCCCCGGGGTTTCTCTCCTATAAACTTGCCAACAGAATAATTAAATAGACTTCAAGGTTCAATTCAAGTTAGCAAGTCAATCATCACATAAATGTATGTATAGTTGAAAATAGTCAGATTTGAAGAAGCTAAAAATGTAGATTTCTATTGAATTAGGTTAGGATTTCCTAGCCAAGAGCTTAAGGGGGAAGGAGAATGCTCGGACTCGGAGGGAAAGATAACCTCACTCCGGCAATCAAGATCACACGAGAACACGCAGCCACCGGCCTCCTTCCGTTGCCTCAGGAGATCAAATTTAATAATAATAATAATAATGAAGACGGAAAGTAGAAGGAGCCAGGGAATCATTCGTCTTAGCTCAAGCTCACCTCAAAAAGAGGTCGCCGATGTCCGCAACCAAGCCGGTGAACTTCTGTCTCCCATCGGCGCCACTCCTCGCTGACCTCTCCCACTTACTCTTCCCTCCGGCCTGTGTCCCGTATGGCCGACCTGAAACCACACGCCCCCTACAAATTTATCTAATTAAAAACCAAGTTAAGAGGAAATTTAATTTTATGCCCACTTAATTTGAATATTTTATATTTTTATTAATTAATGCTCGGATATTTACCAAGTTTAGTTAATATAATTAAAATTTAATAAAATTTCTTTTATTTTTATTTTAATCATAAACTACCTAGGCAAGTTATAAAATACAATTCCATGTAAATTAGAAGAGTTTATAAACATATCAACATTTAAATCTTTATATTTGATAATAAAACATTAATTTCTAAATCATATAAAAAATATAATTGAAATTAGCTCAATTAAAATAAAATATAGTCTCATATACATAAATTTTGATGTGATTTAAATTTTAGAGTATTATAAAACTAAATATAATATAAATATAAATCCCAAAGTTAGAAATTACTTTATTTTGGCAAAACAAAAAGAAAATGCTTTACTAAAAAAATACAGTTTGATCATTTCAATATCTATAAGCAATTGTAATAATGAAATAATTTTATTTTATAATTTGATTAACATCATATTCATCGTATAGAGTGCATCAGTTTATAACAATAGAATAGAGATGATTTTTTTTTTTCTTCTTTTCGACGGAGGCCTATGACTTAACAATTAAGATGTATAAATAAAATTAACTTAAATAATAAATTTTAATCAAAATATATTTTTATAGTTGATATGCCTCCATAAATTTCACTTCATTAGCATGACTTTGAAGAAATAGTTGAATTGAAATTTTATATAATCAAACAAAGGAACTTCCCAACTTCAATTTTAACAAATTTATAGGCAAACCAAAATAAAACGAACCCAACCATACGAAGAGTAATCTGGTTTGAGCTTGAATGAGCTCAATTGAAGTACTTAAAGCATATTCAAAAGATATTAATTGAAGAATCAAACGACCTTTTAAGTCTTGCATTCTTATAATAATAAAATTATTTTTCTTTACAAAAGGAATTTAGCAAGCTCAATATCTTAAAATTTTGATATTACTAAAGTATTGAAATGTTGAATAAATGCTCTATGATTAAGGGGAGGAGTGTTTTTTTTTTTTTTTTCGTCTAGCCAAATTTATCAAAATACCCCTCTAAAAAAGTTATTCACAAGATCTCACTTCATTCATGAGAAATGTTCTTGAGCTCAAATATATTAAGTATTATATAGTTTTACCTGACAATTATCATTGATGATCACTATCAACAATTGTTGCCATCATATTTTTTTCCGCTATCCTACCATAGATATTCAACTTATGCTATATTGTTATCGTTCGACTGACGTTATTTGATCATCTTCACATTTTATCATTTATTTTACAATCTTTACAAGAAGAATTAATTAGATGATTAATCCTAAACGTGTAATTCGTTCTTATTCAGCTGTAGTCTGTAGAGGGGTGGGGAGCATGCTCTGATTGATATCTTTCATTTTACATTGAACCTTTCAAGTGGGTTAATTATCTCATGGCGATGGAGTATGACTCATAGTAAGATTTCAATATCTAATTTAGTATCAACGAGGATCACGTGATGTAAATAAAGAGCACTTAATCATTCCTTTAAAGAGGAACCAATCAATAATCCTTAATTAACCCAATATATCTAAACCAAACACAAAACAAGCCGTGTGAATGCATTTAGTTGCTTGCACGCAAACAATTAGCCATGTGAATACGAGTCATTCTTAAGTTTATCCTCCAAAGTTATTTAATCTTAACAAACTTAATTACCCACTAATTAACTGTTATTAGTTGCTAAACAAAGGAAAAGGAACCTTTATCTTTTTCTTGCGGTTATCAACAAGAATGTAAAAGGGTATATTTACAGCTTGTTATTATATATTGAAACAACTCGATCCGATCCCTTGTAATTAGCATCCAACTAACCTAATTAAGTACTTTGATCCTCCCTTAAACCATGAGATTCTTCCTTATAACTTCAATGCTGTTGTTATGCCAGGAAGCAGTTCCGACGCTCGGCGATGTTGGCACTGCATCTTCCTATGATCCTCCATATATTCGTAAGCAATTCATTCTTTATCATCTTATTTTTCATCTCAGAAAATTCTTTAATTTGCACTTTAATTGAGCAGCAACCAAATGCTATGGAGACAGTAAATACCAGTTCCCAGCAAACAACATGTTTGCTGCTGTGTCCGAAAGCCTGTGGAATAATGGTGCTGCTTGTGGTAGAATGTACAGAATAAGATGTCTTAGTGGACATGGAAGGCCATGCAAGGATGGTGTAGTTGATGTGCTGGTTGTGGATGAGTGCTCCACTGATCCTTGTCCTTCCAATATTCTTCTCTCAATAACTGCTTTCATGGAAATTTCACATAAAACAAGCTCAAACATAAACATTGAGTTCACCATGTAAGTAAATATTTATATTTGTATTATATATTTTCGCTTCCAGTGTTCTTTTCATTTAGCTCATAGCTCTCTGCTGATATCTCTGTCATCTTTCGGCAGAATTTGATGATCAGGTGTGAAGGAGACATCGATCATACATAGATTTCTAGACCTTCATGTGATTGGCTCAAGAGAAGATGTGTTATAATGATGTGTTTGTTATCTCATATAAGTTAATATGAATAAACAAAATTTAACCATGCACTTGATGGAGAGCTCATGATCAAGAATAAGATGATGATCTGATTGTAAAAAAGATATTTTTTTTTTCATCATAAAAATTATTAAATAAATTTAAAAAAAAAAGATGTTATGATCGGATAGAAATACGACGCAGTTTATTGAAAAAGAAAGTTAATAAAATGCTGCCCCAAATGGATCCTCGAGCATAATTGCAGTCTAGATTGGAGCTGCTTCATGTTTGTGATAACATTTACCTGTTCTGTAATAATCTGCAACTAAAGTACAGTAAATTTCTTGGCATAGAAGGATGACATTTGTGTTTGCTAACATTTTTGTCTTTCTTAAACTTGAAAGAAACATGCATCGACGAATATGGCTAAAATGGGCTTCTTGTTTAGGCAGGGGAGTACAGTGTTGGGGAAGTAAACCACCCAACAAATATAAATAAAAACAAAAAAATGCAGTAGAAAAAAAAAAGAACAGAATGATTTAATGTCAAATATTCGAAACATGAAAAAAAATTACAAAGCAATACTACATCAAGAAATTCAGTATGAAAAATGAGAAAAAGTATACAAATAAATATCTTTCTCCGTCTCTCCGTGTCCTCTTGTACTATTTTACATAGAATAGGCATGGAGATGCACTTCAACAACTCTAAGGAACGCAAACTTTCAAATTAAGCTACTATCTTTTTGTTTTGCTACAACACAGAGTACAACCCTTTCAAAGAAGCACCATTATATACTTGATGAAATAGTTAAAATAGTGCTTGTTGCGTCCAAGAATATTCGCGGCGGTAGAGAAATATAAAATTCAACGTCTTAGCGTTGTACGAAAATCCGGCACGCAATCAGATAAGAGAGTGTGTCTAGCATTTATGAGACATCAAGATTTTTACGTGGAAACCCCTGAAAAGGGGAAAAAACCACGGGGCCTAGCCCAGTTTGAATGAATCCACTAGTATTGTAGTTGATTACAAATGAGGTCTTTCCTTGGGGGAAGGCCTTAGCTTGATGTACATCTTATGGAGTACATTACATGATGTTAATACAAAGACTCATTGTTGATGTGTTCGTTTGGTCGGAAGGACCGTAGTCGGCGGGCGACCGAGGTCGGAAGGCTTGTAGTCGGTGGGCGACGTAAGTCAGGAGGATCGTAGTCGGCTGGCGACGAAGGTCGGAAAGATTGTAGTTGGCGGGCGACATAAGTAAGGAGGACCGTAATCGATGGGCGACGGATGTCAGAAAGACTGTAGTCGGCGGGCGACGTAAGTCAGGAGGACCGTAGTCGGCTGGCGACGGAGGTCGGAAGAACTATTGTCTGACGACGAAGGTCAGAAGGACGGCATCAAGTAGAAGTCCAACCATGGAAAGAAATCCATCTTCGCATAGACGTCTAGCGAAGTCCGATAACCGGCAGAAGTTCGACGTCGGGTAGAAACTTGGCGAAGAGTGAAGGTTCGACGTCGGGTAGAAATCCGACGTCCGTTGGTGGCAGAGGATAACTCCGGCTTCACTTGAGCGGAGTTTCGGCGTCAGGAGGGAACTCTGTCGTTAATTGGGAAGAATTTCAGCATCACGAGGAAGTTGGGCAGAATTCCGGCGTTCTCTCGAATATCACACAGAATCCCAGCGTGTTCGGGCGGCGGGACGAACTCCGGCGGTGGTCGAGGAGGAGCTGATTCTCCTTCCCCTTCTCTTCTTCTTCTCTTATTCTTTTTGCTTCTTCTCCCTTCAGCCCCCTTTCATGAGAAATGATGGCTCTATTTATAGATTTTCTGGAGGGACATGGCCCGTAAATAGATGAGAGATCAAGGGCGAATCGGGAGTGGTTTATATGGACGGCCAATATTGAATCTCTTGATCTGGACCGTTCATTGGACATTTGAAGGCCTTAGTGATGTCAGAATTTGGCGATCTTGGGCTCGTTGGATTCGTATCGTCGAGCCGTTCGATTCGAGTATAAGCTCGTTAAAATTGGAGACCATTTGGTAAATCAAATTGTGGTTTGAACCTTCCAACAGTGCTTCGGGTCTTTGATTTGGACCCATTTGGGCTTATATTGGGTTGAATTTGGTGTCATTGGGTTCCTATTTCCGAGGCGCTTAGTTTGACTGTAAGCTTGCTGAAATCGGAGTTCAGGTGCTCCCGAATTTAATTTTTGAAGTTTCCAGGTTGGGTTTTGCCTCAAGATTCGTGCTCGATCAAGATAATTTCATGATGACGTATCAGTGCTAAAACCAAACGCTCCCAACTTTTGAAAACTCTCCTCACACTCTGGTGTCTAATCAAATAGCACGGCCTTTCGAGTCAACCTTACAAGAGGGAAAATAATACATGAAAAGCCTTTGAAAAACTTTTTATAATATTCTGTCATGCCTAGAAAACTACGAACCTCAGTCATAGATGACAACCTCAGTTAGTGCACTAGGGCTTGCACTTTCTGGGAATCCACAATAATCCCCTCCTTGCTCACCATATGCCCCCAAAATATTATAAAAGTCAACTAAAACTCATACTTCAAGAATTTAGCAAACAAAATCTGCCACCTCGGAGTCTTAAAGTTAATCTCAAATGACCTGTATGTTCCTCCTCATATTTTGAATACATAAGAATATCATTAACGAACACAATAATGAACTAGTCTAAATACTCCCTAAATACTTGATGCATATGATCCATGAATACCGACAGAGCATTAGTCACACCAAATGACATTAATTAAAAAACATATTGCTCATACATGATACTAAAACCAGACTTCGCTACATCTTCTACCTTCATGATCAGCTGGTGATAGCTTGATCTCAGATCGATCTTAGACATTACTGTTGCTCCTTCCAATTGATCAAATAAATAATCTATCCACATATCTGGATACTTATTTTTCACTAGTATTTTATTCATCTCCCGATAATCTATACACATTCACAGAGACCCATCCTTCTTCAAAAATAATATAGGAGCTCCCTAAGGAAATCCCACTAGGCCCTATAAAACCCTATCTAGAAGCTTTTATAGATACACTTTCAACTTCTATAATTCTCTCGGTGCCATCATGCATGAAGTCTTCTCTATTGTAATTGTACTCGGCAGCACCTCAATACAGAATTCCACCTCTCTCCTTAGGTAATCTAGACAGTTCTTCAAGACAAACATCAGGGAATTCTTTCACTACAAGGACATCATCTAGACCCTTTATTGATTTATTCAAATCTCTTGCATAAGCCAAAAATACATAATCCCATTTCCTTTAGGCTTCTTCATTTACAATGAAAAAATTAAAAATGATAAGGAACAACAAACGCCTAAAAAATGAAATATACCCCTATATACACATAGACTAACTTGCTTCTTATGAAAATCGATTAGAGCCTGATACCTACTCAACCAATCCATGCCTACTATCACAACGAACTCCTTTAGAGGAAATACGATCAATGTTGACGCTAACTTTCTACCCAAAATATTAACCTCACACACACAAACAACTGTTGTCATCTGTTTGCAACATAACAAATAACACAAGACATAATTAAATAGATGCTAAACTCATTGCAAATAGAAACCATTTAGATATAAATGAATGATTAGCACCAAAAATAAATGTTAAAAAATTGTTCAGAAATATAGACCATATATGTCAATATATTCCGTGCATCTCTCGCTTCTTATTACGTCAGACTATATATTCTGTGTTGAATCAGGGATGCACTAACAACTGGGATATACTCCCATGATGCTCCTCCAATGATCCACCTAATGATCTCTCTCCAAATCTACCTCCACTACGGGTTAATGAAGCCTCACTGACTGCTCTAGAAAGGGTTGGTTGTTACCTCTGACTTTGACTATCTCCAGCTTCATGTTTGCCCTCTCTATGGACACTGCGCCTCCTTATAACATGCATGGCCACACCTGAAGCATTAACCCACATATAGATAATATCAACATGTATGCCTCCTTCTAAAGAAACCATAGGCTGTTGCACTTCAGACAAATTCAAATTCCCTAACACTCCCAGATGTTGCCAGTTCTCCCTCCTAGAATCACCAGGCCCCACTCTGGGTTTTTCCCATTGAATGTACTTCTCGAGGACTCTCCACCAAATTTCTTCCTGTTAGCATCCCACATATGTTGGGTGGACATCAGATAATTTTTCACCAATCTAGCTCACTTTACAAGCTTAAAAAAATCACTAATATGAAATGGAACTAAGGGATGCCTCAAGATATCTCTCAAACCTCGCAGAAATTGATAACACTTCCCTTTTAGGGTGCTCATTATTTGGGGAGCATGCCTGACAAGAGCCATGATTGATGTCTCATACTGCATCATCATCTTGTTCTCTTGCATGAACCTCAAAAAGGACTCCTACACCTGCTACCTGGCATAAGGTGGCACAAACTAGCTCCTAAAGGTCTTTGTGAACTCCTCCCAACTGATATCTACATTCGATCTCCCCTGAAACCTCTCTCTCTGTTGGCTTATCCACAAACACTTTGCCTCAACATTTCATAAAAACACCGTTAATAGAACCTTCTTGCCCTCAGGGCACTACATACTATTGAAGGATTTTTCTACTCTCATTAATCGGTCCTCAGCTGTCTGAGGCTCAGTAGCACCCTGCAAATGGGGTAGCTTCAATATGAGAAATAATTGTTGATGCTTATCAATCTCATCCTCCTTTACTTTAGCCAACTTACCCCGAGCCTCACTCATCAGTTGGGCCACCAACCCAACAAACTGTATTATCAAATCATAAGTCATTGCCCCCATGGTACTCTGAACTATTGCAGCCTGACTGAAACTCTATCCTTTAGCTTCTTCTTAGTCATTGGGTTTCATAATACAACAGCACTTTAATCTAGATAAAATAGGGAAATTTAATAATACAACACAACTAATAGACAACAATGTATATTAGAATCCAAACTCCACCCCATACCGATACAATTTATTTCTTATAGCTCTTGTTACAATTCTCCAGTCCTTCCAAATAGTTGCTCTAACACCACTTTCAACGCCCTAGGATAAAATAGAAGGATTGAATTTACTTAATCCTATAATTAAATAACTCATCACAACAATTACAACAAGAGATACTAAATTTTTAAAATATAAAAGCAGTAAAATAAACTTTAATTCTTGAAAATACAATTACAATAATCCAAATTATATAAGTATATACATTAAAAAAATTAAAAGATAAATTGCAAAATCATACCTTAGGAATCCATATCTAGAACCTTGCCTCTATACCTGACATACTCAATAGGAACTATACCTTTATTAAAAGAATAAAGTAAGCTTAACTAGCCCAGTATACTCCCCTCCTACTACCCCTCAAAGCTAATAATATTCACTGCAATTATTAAAATCAGTTAATTAAAGAAAAATTATAAAGACTTGTAAATTAGTCGAAGTATTAACAAAGTCCTAGTATATACATAATCTCAGAGCTGACACTTACACTTTCATAACCACCTAACCACTTTCACAAAAGTTGTCGGAAGTCATACATAATAATTAATTTAGAGATTCACTTACATTACATTTTTACTTTTACTTTTCTAATATAATTCATACATAAACTCAAAGTTTATTGAGCATATTTTAGAACATTTCTTAAACTTAATATAGTAAAATATTAACATATGAATTGCACTACATATCATGCACATTTTCAATGTCTTCTTATATCTTTATTTCAATTTATGCCTTCCTTTACCTTCCCATACATGCCTAAAGCAAGTGGGGTCAAAATCCCTCCCACATCTACCTTAGCACTTACAATGTTGTTTAGCCTCTCACACTTACTTTCAACAAGTGTGGCCATAATTTTTCCCACATCTGCATCAGGAAGATGGGGCCAGAAAAATATATTTAGGGCTCTTGAAATATCACAAAAATTGCACTTTTTCACATACCAAGATATAACTTCTCCATTATCATGAAATGCGAAAGTACTTAATGTTAAATATTCAATATAATATACATAAAATGCATAAATTGCCAATAAAGCTATAATTCTAGTAGAACATAATACTCACCAAACTTTTCCTTTCAATGTCATTTTTCAGAGGAATATTCACCTAAATATTTCAAGATTTTTATATAATTACTATTATTGCCATGAAAGCTTCCATTCAATAAAATAGTTAGAAATTAGTATGGAAAAATTAACCATTGAAAACTCAATTATATATACCCAAAAATATTTATAAAAAAGAGTACAATAACATACAAAAAATCACATGTTGAAAACATCGTAAGACCCAAGAGAAAAACATTTTTGTTCTTAACTTTTAATAAATAAATTTACTAGAATTGAAATAAGACACATGGGGTTTAAGAGTTTATACTAAGCTCTACAATTTCTTAAACTGGCCTGACGGACAAATCCTAAACTTTGGCCTCCAAATCTCCCTCCTTCTCTTTCTCTTTATTCTTTCTCTTCCTCCTTTTTGTCGGACATGTTGTTAGGTTCAAATGGAAAATGTGCTTTAAGATATTTTAATATTACATTTTCACTATTTTGATCATGAAACCCACTTTCTAGCAATGCAGTGCTCTCAAAGAATCTTTTAGATGCCCCCAAAATATACTCACATGAGACCCAATGGTGCGGCAACACTTCCCAACCTGTTTCACGCTCAAAATCTAATTTTTTACCCAAGAGCTCAATGCCACCGTACTACCAACTCATTCAATCTTTGAATTTTCATCTTTTCAACCCTAAACTTTGGTCACTCTCTACACCATTCAACATTCTAAGACTCTTATCAATTAACTTAAGATTAATGATAGGTAATAAAAAAAAAAAAAAAACCAAAATTTTAACAATGATCATAATTTGGAGCACCACAATGCTCCTCTTTCTGTCTCTAATTTGATTGACAGCACCACAGTGTTGGAATCTGGAGTGCCGCAGCGCTTTGCTCTATGTCTATCTCCAACCAGGCTATAAAACGCAGCAAACACTTGGATACACAATGTCACATTGATGTATGGTTGTGGTTGTAGTATATATTCGCGACTGAACAGATGCGTAGCCATTATGCATTTAAAAAATATATTCAGGACTGTACGGTTGCGTAACAACTATGCATTTATAATATATTTTTCTTGAGACAATCCTCCAAAGCAGCATCCCAACTTTCTTGCAGCCGATGACTTCCCTGGCTTTGTTGCTAGTAATGCTCCATTTGCTGGGAAATTTCCCAGCGATGACCCGATGCTTGGCCAGATCGGCAGGGAGCCATTGCGCCGAATTGCTACTGATGGGTTTGTTCATGATGGGTTGTATGAACAGGTGAAGAATCCTACCAGCTTCAAATGCTGCTGTTTACCTATTATATTACATAGATTACTAAATATCATGAACTTTTGCTGATAACAGTTGATGCAATGAGATGGCAATTACTGATTTATATTGTGCGCAGAAATGAAATTGTCCTTTACTAAAGACTGCTTGAGTTTCATAGTTCTACTCCATTTTATTACTCTGGACAAGAGGGCATTGACGAGTGACTCTTAGCAGAAGAAACACACATTCAACATGTGTGTTCTTCGCTTCTACCCTTTAGATTTCACTCACTTGCACTAATTTCTTTCCAATATTTACACCTTCAAATAGTTCTACTAAGGCTGAAGGAACATTCTCAATGCCATGGGAGATGTCTTCAACTGCATGCATTCTGCCATGGCTAAGATGCTCGGAGGTCATGGACACAAAATCAGGATATACGTGAATATAATCAGAAGCCAAGTAACCGGAAATGGTTATTCTCTTGTAAATCACATCCATCATGTCAATTCGGGCTCGCTTCTTTTTGTCTGTGTACTCTGAGATAGCACCGCAAGCGGCCACTCGGCCAAATGCATTCATGTTAGCTATTGCAACTTCCAGCATTTCTCCACCTACATTATCAAAGTATATGTCTATTCCATCTGGAAAATACCTGAATGCAACAAGAGAAGAATCGATATGTGTAACTATACCTTTTCAGTATAATATGGAACTATATGCAATTTCTCACCCACCTTCTTAGTGCAGACATGAGCTCGGGTTCCTCTTTGTAGTTGAATACATCATCAAATCCCAGCTTCTCCTTGAGCAGATCAACCTACAATTAGAGCAATGCTTTCATACCTTTCCAGGTTAATAATACAATTTCAACACTCTATCTATTATATGTATTTTATGGTATCTGAAATCTTTTAGAAAAAGAGTTTCCTCTAAAAATGAAGATACATATCTCTATGGGTGGTAATCTCATGACAGGAAAAAGAACAACATGGACTGATGGAGCAAGAATTGCACTATTCATTATTTTATTCAAAAACTCCCACCTTTTTTTTACTCCCTGCACATCCAACAACATAGCAGCCTGCGAGCTTTGCATACTGGCCAACAAGGTTGCCAACAGATCCGGCCGCTGCCGACACAAACACTTTATCACCCTTTTTTGGCTTGCCGATATGAAATAATCCTGCATATGCTGTAAGCCCACTGTTACCTGCTCAGGAAGAAAGTAAAGGTAGAGTAAAAAGTTGAAAATGGCACAAACATTCTTTAGAGAACAAATCATGCTATATAATTAATACCAACCAAAGACACTAAGATAGCAAGATAATGGAAACTGATCAACAGCCTCTATTTTGTTGGGTTCCGGCCATGGCTTGACAAGAGAGTACTCCTCCCAACCGAGAAACCCAGTAATCAAATCACCCTTTTTCCACTTGTCGTTGCCAGACTCCACGACCCTTCCCAGTCCATGTGCATCAATTTTCTGCTTTCTAGTAAATTTGTGAGATAGAAAATCAAACAATTCAAGTTTATTTGTTTTATTCTAGACCATATCCGGCTAAAAACCGATTTAATTATTCTCTGTACAACTCCTTCGAAGTCCAACCATAAAAACACATAGGACCTACTTGGATGCAGGATTTAGGCCAGATTTAGGCAATATTTGAGCTAAATCCTGCCAAATGTCACAAAATACAAAATTAAATCTCAAGGCAAGTCTAATCTCTTTTCAAGGCATTTTCACCATTTTTTCCCTACATCCCGAATTTTGTAAATCCGACTTCTTGCAGATTTTGTAAGTCTGACCGAAGAAGCACACGAATTTGGAGAAATATTGCTTCGACTCTTTCAGAACTTTACTTCACACAAAGTAGAACAACAACAATAAATACATAAGAGGAAAAGCAAACTCTAGACATGCAATGGCAAGCAACTCGTTTGAAGCTCGACCCCATGAGAACCAGCGAAGCCGAAGAGGGAAGCTCTACCTCACGTGAATGGCAATGAAGAAACAGAGGAGGGGGAAAGCCAACCTACCTATAAGGATGAGATTAATTCTTAGTTTCTTAATTAGATAATAATATAATTAACTTAATTAATATACTTTAAAATATAAATAATTAATTAGAAAATTAATAGTGTAAATATTAATTAAATAATTAGTTTATAATAGAATATTTAATTGATTAATTAGATAATTATAAGTATAACTAGTAATTAAAAATTTATTAAAATAATGTTTAATCACTAGTATAAATAGTAAATAAATGATTAATTACTTACATTATAAAAAAATAATTAATTAGATAGTTATCATTATAATTAATATTGAAATACTTGTTAAAATAACACCTAAATAAGTTAGTAATAAAATACTTATTAAAATAACATTCTAATTACAGTATTCATAATTATAATTTAATTATATTAATTAAAATTAAAATTAATAAGTAACTCATATTTAAAATACAAATGTCATATGAATTAACCACCTTAAATCTTAAATAGCATTGCCAAACAATCACATAGGATTTATTAAGATTTAACATATTTCTTACCAAATAGTTTTCAGAATTTAACCCTGATATATCATCAAAAACTATTTTGATTAGACACGAATCTTGAGGCAAATTTAAATTGGAAACTTCCGAAATTAATTTCAGGACCATCCGAACTCCGGTTTCAACAAACTTATAGCCTAACCGAGCATCTCTAAAAGACGAACCTAGCGACACCAAATTCGATCCGATCTGAGCCTAAATGGGTCCAAATCAAGGGCCTGAAGCACATTTAGAAGGTTCAAAGTATAAATTAGATGATTAAATGATTTTCAAATGTGACATGCTTATGGTCGAATCGAGTAGCTCGATGAGACGAATCCAATGAGCCCAAGATCGCCGAATTGATATCATTAAAGCACTTTAATGCTCAATAAACAGTGTATGATCAAAGGAATCAATATTGGCCATCCATACAAAACACTCCTAACATGCCTTTGATTTTCTCTTTATTTACTAGCTATGTCACTCCCAAAAATTATAAATAGACACCTCATTCTTCACAAAAAAGATCTGAGATCTCTCTTACCACTAAGCTCCTCCTCGACCACTGCCAAGCCACCGTCGGACCACCGCCGACCATTGACCGTTATCGGACTTCCACCAGACCATTGACAGAAATCGGACTTCTGCTCGGCCACCGACCGTTACCGGAAATTCGCCCTGCCACCGACCATTACCTAATTTCGCCCTGTCACCGACTGACGCCGGACTTTCACCCGGCCAGCCACTGACGCCAGACTTCTACTCTGCCACCGATAGAGGTCGAACTTCCACCTGGCCACCGATCAACGCCGAACTTCCGCTCATCCACCGATTGACACTGGACTTCCACCCGGACACCAATCTACGCCGGACTTCCACCCGACCACCGACCATCACAAAACCTCCGCTTGGCCAACGGCTAAAGCTGGACTTCACCCGGTCACCAACTAACGTTGGACTTCTGCTTGACTACCGATGGATGCCAGACATTCACCTAGCCACCGATCAATGCTGAACTTCCGCTCGGACACTGACCGACACCAGACTTACTCCTAACTTTTCCTATTATTGTAATTTCACCGTCTTTGAATTAAATGACGAATCAAGCTTTGTTATCTATTCAAATACTAGTGGAATCATTTCAACTGTGCGTGACCACATGGTTTTTCCCTTTTCCAGGATTTTCCACGCAAAAAATTGTGTTTTTGAATTTCCTTAGAGGTGTCAATATTTGACACAACCGAAAACCCGGCTCGAACCCGAACAAAAATTTTGGGTTCAAGTCAAGTCAACTTGAACCCGAACCCGGTCGGGTTCGGGTTTACCCGAAAACCCGAAATAAACCCGGTTTGGCCCATTGTTAATTAATTTTGGAGGATTTTAAAAGATTTTTATGAAATAAGTAAATTTTATTTGTAAAAAATAATAAATCATATTGTACAAACTGTATCAAGCTTGGTTTATTTTAAATTTTTTGAAATTAATCTTACCTTAATTTGATTTTGGTTTAAATAAATCGAATTAAATGAAAATTTTTTTAATAAAACATACCCAAACAGTGAGTTTGGGTTGACCTGGACCCAAAACGGGTTGAGTTTGGGTCAAAAAAACTGACCCATTTGCAAAAACTGGTTGGGTCGAACAGTGTCGAGTCAATTCTGAGTTGGACCCGAACCCAACCCGTGACCTGATTTGGACAACCCTAAATTTCCTGTTTGTGTGCTGGATAATCATACAACACTGAGACGAAAAATTCTAACTCTATTACCGTGAATATTTTATCCCGCAACAAACACTCTCAAGATTTAATAAATTCAGATTTAAAGGATTTAAATCCTAACTGCATCCAAAAAGGCCCATAAAATTTTTACTTAATCTAAAATCGTTTCCTTAACTTTCAATCTAAGGTTTGAATCATTCTTGAACCTTTTTTTTTTACGTACAAGTCTGTCAAGCCGTTCAGAAGCCGCTCCTTATTTGGCTTCAGTACCGGCGGGTATCACAAATAATTACTACATGGTATCAATGTAAAAGCAGAAATGAGGGAGGTACCTGTCCAGGAGAGATGCAGCTTGATAAAATGGAAGCTTTCTGAGAAGCACTCTCAGCTTTCATGCGATTGAGCTGGTATGGATCGATGGAGACAAAGATGTTCTTCACAATAACATCCTTAGAGCCTTTCTGGATCTCCAAGGTAAGCTGCTCTGTCCTTACCTCAAAGTCTGACATTAATGGCTTGCCTTCGATCGGGTGTTTAATCGTAACATATCTGTTCTCCACGTTCATCTTGCAGAACTATAAACCAGTTTAAGGGGCTGTTTGGATGCTGGATTTGAGCAGGCTTTAAGCTAACTACTGCTAAACAGCAAAAATGACAACTCCAAATCCTACATAAAACTTACAATGCCGTCTATTCTCCGTTTTGTCTTAAATCCGATAGTTTGGCGTATTTACGGGATTTAGCCGAAGAAACGCGCGAAAGGGGAGAAAGATCGTTACCTTGGCGGCGAGCTCCCGTCGTGACTTCCGATCCGACAGCAACAAAGTAGGAGGCAAAGAAGCTTCCTTTAACGACTTTTTCAAAACTATTTCCGATGCAACAATAAAAGAAATGGCGACGCCGACGACGAACAACCAACCCTAGACGGACCTAAAGCTCTAGTAAGAGAATAGACAAAGAACAAACCGAAGCGCAATTATAGATAAAAAAAACAAGGTCAATAGGCAATGGCAGAGACTGCCAACTCCGCCTGCGATCCTATCATCTTTTATTATATTTTATTTTTTGTCTTTATTTAATAAGATTAAAAGAAATTCAAGTGGAAAAAGGAGTCAACTTATTGGATAATAAGAAAATTTAATGTAGCATATTATTATTGGTTTTTTAGGTCTTCCTTTAAAAATTAGAGATTAAATAAAATTTAATAATTGATTAACTGATTGTTAATTCTACTATTAATATATAATAATTATTTTTAATTAATCTAATTAAAATTGGTAAATAATTTTGAAATTAGAATTAATAATTTTAAATTATATAAATTAGATACAAATAAATTAATCTTATTAAATAATTCTAATAAATAATTTAAAATTATTAGGTTTTATTTGAGTTAGCTGACTTAAATTTTAAATAAATATTCAAATAATTTATTGTAATTATTTAATTTTTGTCATGTTAACTATTTCATAAAATTTCACCATCTAAAAAATGCATTAGAAAATTTCAATATATAAAATTTATTAAATTTTATTTGGGTTAAATACTACATGCGTGTGGATTGAACTCCGACTCATTTGCTGACGAAATTACTTCCTCCCCTTTTATCCGCACTCGAATCCCCTAACCTACCTACAAAAAAAAACCTACTTGCAGCCAAACATTCCTAAGATGATCATGTCAGTGGTAGTGGTTGGGCCATTGGTGGTGGTGGCTGGTGGTTAGTAGTGAAAACCATCGAGTGGTGGTGGCTAGCAATGGATGACGGCAATGGTGGGTTGTGACGGTCAAGCGAGCTTCCTTGCGATGTAAATGGTTCTTTGTCAAAACTACTTAAGTTTAGTTTACCTCAAAAATAAACTGAAAGATTGTTTGGTTGTCTGAAAAAGAAATATAGTATAAAATGAATACATTCTAAAATGAATGCAATGTAAAATGAATATTTTTTAAATTAATTGGAGTGCAAAAGGAATGCATGAGTTTTTTAGTTTGATTTGAAGTAAAATGAATGTGATATAAAGTGTAAAAAGATTGTGTCTAGGGGTGTTAATATTTGACCCGAACAAAAATTTTTTGCTTTGGGTCAACTCGAACTTGAACCGGGTCGGGTTCAGTTAGGGATTTCGACCTGTTTGTAAAACCGGGTCGAGTTGACCCAGAAACCAGAAATCAACCCGGTTTGACCTGTTTTTAATTAATTTAGGAGGGTTTTTAAGGATTTTTATGAAATAAGTAAATGATATTTCAAAAAATTATAAACATTGTTGCCCAAATTCAATTAATCTTGATTTATTTTAAATTAATTGAAGTAAATCTTATCTTAATTTGATTTATATTTAAATAAATTGAATTAAATAAATTTTTTTTAATAAAATATACCCGAAGTGAGTCGGGTTCGGAAAATCGACCCGTTTGCAAAAACGAGTCGGGTTGAACAGTGTCGGGTCAATTTCGGGTTGTACCCGAACCCGACACATGACCCGATTTTGATAGCCCTAATTGTGTCAAGGCTAGTCAACGGTGGCCGGTGTTGGAGGCCGACGGTGGAGGTGGGTGGCTATGGTGGTGGTGATGGGCTGCGGGCTACGAGCAGTGGTGGTCAGCTGCCGACAGTGGATGCTGGCAAGTGGCGATTGACCGTAAGGTGGCAGTGGAGACGATGACCATCAATAGTGGTCAAGCAAACTTTGGAATGGTGTAAATGGTTCTCGTTCAAAATTGGACAAGAACGATTTTCCTAAAAAATAAATTAGAATGGAATACACTGCATTTACTTGGATATATTTTTCATCCAACCAAATGCTAAAATTTTCAAAACCCTTGCATTCATTTTACTTTACACTAACTTTACATCCAACCAAACAACTCCTAAAATAATTACACTACATTTATTTTATTTTACTTTGCATTCATTTTTCATCCAATCAAACACAAATATTTTCAAAACTCCTGCATTTGAATACTTTACACTTATTTGACTTCAAACCAAATAGCTCCTAAATAAAAACTTTGTTCACCAAGTACCATTTTAGATAAGGATTTTTGAACAGAACAACAAAAAGAAAATTATTAAAACTGTTCGCACCGCTGAAATAATGATAATAACAAAAAGGACAAATGTCACAAATTATCTTATCTACACGTACACCTGCTTTTTGGTTCAACCATATTACATTTCGGTTAGCCCCACCCAATTAATTGTACTCAGACATTCAAAACAATTAACATATGAAGCTAAAATACTTCATAAGTGCCGAAAGGCAATCAATTAGTAACAGTGCCACATCTCAAATTCCTTTTGATTCTACATACAAAATAAGCTACAACAATCTCCATGAAACAAAAGGTTACGAAAATGTCAAAAATTTGACGAAGAAAATTGTCGCTTATAGGATCATATTCTTCTTGAATATGTAGTAAAATCTGTACTGGATCATAATATTTGACTTCGTTAATGATGGACAAACAGCTGAATAGAGTTATTCATGAACCTGACGTGAAATCCACAAAAAGATAAGTTATAATGTTATTCAAACTGATAAAAAATGCAATTTGGTTCACAAAGCTCTTGAATATTGTGCATGCATTATTAAAATTATTTGGTATTTGACATAGACTTGTACAGACCTATGCAATCAGAAAGTGATAGTTGCAACTTGCAAGGCATTTGAATTGAGAAGGTAATATACTTTATGGTTATAAAAGTATCATCCAGAAGCGAACTTTCTTAAAATTACAACATTGTTTGGATTGAGAAGCTCTCCTTCCATATGTGATGTCAACAACTCAACCTTTGTAAGAACGAACACAATAGGATTATGAGGGAGAGAAAGATGAGTAGTTGTATCTAAAACAAACAAAGCTGTGGCCCACCTTCTATTCAAATTAAGGCTTCATTTAAGATGGCCTTCATACTAGTATAAAAATTTCTTGAACTAAAAATTTTTATATTATAAAATAATTTTAGAAAACAGTAAGAAAACTGTCCCAAACGAAGCATAAATCTAGTGCAAAAGAAGATCAAGAGCCAAAGTGTTTGATTCATTATAAGATAGATCTTCTTGTTTTCAATGTTATACTTAACAATTTTCTTTTCTTTGAATTTTCTTAGCCTTGGAAGGGTTAGTTTGTTATACTATAAAATGTGTTGGGTAGCACTTGCCGTTTAAGAGTGTTTCTGAATGTGATAGATTTCTTTGTTAGCTCAAGGAGCAAAATTTGGCAATATCTAATGGAATCCTAATTTGGGCGGCGAATAGGCATGGATCTTGATAGATTAGAGGCAAACAACAAGAAAATCTATATTATTTATTATTTACTTGCATTATGTTGTGCTTGTTTTTATCTCCACAATGAAGAGTTTTTACTAGCAAATATTTCAACAAGCCCAATTTAAAACAATTGAGTTTAAGAGGCAAGTCATTTCACTCAGCATTTTTCTCGAAGAGGTGATCTTCATTATGACATTCGAGCTACACCTACATTTCAAATAAAGTATATCTCTTTTGAAGACTTTTTCGTTTTTTCTTTCCTCTTCATGGGCTTTCTAGGAGCCTTCCTCTTGAGGGTTAGAAGGCTTCTCTCCATGAGTCTCATTTTTTCTTTTCAGTAACTATTGCAAAGTTACTTCTTAATAAATTTGAAGTGGGAGTTTTTATATTTTTAAAGGTTAGACCAATGAAGGGTGTTTCTAGATTTGGTCAAGGCGGAAACTCAATCCTCTTTATATTGGGCTGTTTGAGATTATTGAAAAAGTGGGACAAGTTTCTTACAAACTAGCACTACCTGTAGATATGTTTGACATACCTAATATTTTTCATGTATTAATTCTCAAAAAATGAGTTACAAATGAAACTTAGACAGTTTCTCAGAATGAAATTGAACTTTAAAATGATTTGAAACATGTAAAGGAAGCTGAAATAATATTGATAATGGGTGTTCGTAAATTGAGAAACATAATGATTCCTTTTGTAAAGATGAAATGGAAGCAAAGCAATGCAGGACTTAAATGTTTAGGCAATATTAAATAAGAAGTTGCATGCTTTTAGACGAGAGCAATATTAAATATTAGCTTGTAGCGATTTAAACAATGAAAGAAAATGAGAGGGGTGAAACGAGCTTAGGCCAAGTCACACAACTAGAAGTTAAGATCACAAAATAATCAATTATTCAAACATAGCATTCATGAAAGATTTTCAACAAGAAATCCCTACGTTAACAAAGAGATTATTCGCTATGACGAATCCCTCACTCACTCCTAAATTACTAGGCTTAGCGGAGAGAGTTTATATGATCTTTAGGAGTCAATCAAAGCCACAACTAAAGATAACTTAGAAGATATGAGACTTGGAAGGAGTTTACCTTCGTCAAGATGAAGGAATGGTTAATAGCAAAATATTGGAGCTTCTGAACAGCATTTGGGTACTTTCTGGATAGCGGGACGATAGTAGTAGTTTGTTGAAAGTTCGGGACAGCAGCTTGGACCTTATGGACAGTAGATATCGGCTTTGAAACAATTCTGGACAGCAGTTTCAAAGGCCCTGAAATTTTGGACAACACTTTAGCAAGGGAAAAATTCAGTGTTTGATTGATTAGTTTAAGTGGGAGGGGATGGGGTAGTGGCCGGCCATAGGGAGGAGGGGAGGAGAATTTTGATTCTAGGGAAATTTGAATTTGAATAGGGGAAGGAAACAAATTGAGACATCTGAAAATTAATTTCAGCCTTAAAGCAAGAAAGTAATTGGGCATTGATTGATTGATTTGTGGAGCATTAATGGGCATAGGAAGTAATTGAGGAAGGGAGAGGGGCGGCAGCCCTTGATTGGATTTGATTGTAGATTTAATGGGGAGAGCATTAATGTGGGTTATTTGAATTGGAGAGAGAGGGTGGGCATGCCATGCAAGGGGAATTAATTGGCGTCCACATTCATTGAATGTGGAAATTAAATGAAATCTGATTTTGATTTCAGATTTGTGTAGATTGGAGATTTCTTAAAATATATTATATTGTATTAGAAAGGGATTTGAGTTTTAAATTCTTTTGAATTTGAAATTCGTAACCTTCCAAATTAACAACAAATTATTTTAATCTATTTTAGGACAATGTAATACACAATTTCAAATATAATCTATTTTAGGAGGGGGAAGTTCGACTCCCTTATGTGACCTAGGGGAGCTACTATTCATTATGTAAGAAGAAGGAATCAATGGGAGATATTTAGGAAGGTTTCAATTTAGAAAAAGATGGATGTTTTGAATTAGGAAATGTTTTATTTAGGAAAAGAGAGATTTGAATTCAGATTTGAGAGGGAAGTAGGAAGGATTATATTAGAGTTAACTGGATAGCTTTACTTTCATCATGAGATTGTGTTTGTTGTAGTTCTTTTTGAAGTTGTTCCTAGCAGCGGCTAGGTTTTGTTGGAGAGCCAATCTACCTCTCGAATAATAGATAAATTGTATATTTTGTTATTGTTGGAGTAATAAAAATCAGCCCCCATTATTGTGTTCATGCAATTTCTTCTTATCTAATTTGTTATTTTTGCTTCCAAGTCGCATCAAATGGGTATCAGAGCGAGGTTTTGGAGAGATGACAACAAAGAAGGTAGATGCATTGGAAGGAGAAATTGAGCAAATCAAATCCGGGATGGAGAAGTTCTCAACCATTAAAGGAAGGTTTTCATCCATGGAGAATTGAATGGAGAGCCGATTTGGAAGGTTGGAGGAGATGATGAGGAAGCTTATGGAGATGCAATCCAAAACTTCACTGGGGATTCCGATTGCTAACCCTAATCAAGATTTTCCCGTGATTCCCTTGGCCGAATCTAAGGGAAAAGATATCAGACTGAAGGAGTTCAATAAGGAGAGTTTCTTTCATCAAGAGCCGCCTCCTAGGGCTTCGATAAGGGACATATCAAGTTTTTCGGATGGGGGGGCAACAAGGATAGAATTTTTGGTGGAGGTGGTGCGGTGACCAACCATTATGGGAGACATTTAGGACAAAGGGAGTGAGCGACTGAAGATGTGGGTCGAGCCGAGCCATGGGGATCAGGTTATGTAAGGAGAATGGAAGAAAGGTGGGATTCTCACCCTCAATACACGGGGGGGAACCAATGTTTAAAATTGCGTATTCGGGTATTGAGGCGTTTTTCATTCGTGAGGCGAGGCGTAAGCCTCAAAATCAAAAGATTGCGTAAACATAAAATGATAAATTTTTTATATACTAATTAGTGAATAATATAAAACATAAAAAAACATAAGGTATGAAGTGAAATCAAAATATCTCAATAATAAGACAGCATGAAATATAGTTCAACTCAAAATTCTATCTTTCCCAAATCCCAATATTCTTTTCATTAACATATAATTCTAATTTCCAAAAATAAATAGCAATGACATATCACATAAGAACTCATAAGTCATCAGCACTGTCATCACTAAGGGGTTCTTCATTTGAATCATCATTATGGTGAACTGCTCTCTCCCCTTCCCCCTCTCCTATAGAGTCCAATGTCGGGCATTTACTTCAAGATTTATGTAAGTTTTAATATATATAGCGTGAGGCATAAGCCTGATGCCAGTGAGGCGAGGCGGGCCTCAACCAAGTTGAGGCGCAAGCCTCATAAAAAAATCGAGGCGTAAGCATCAAGGCATTTTTTACTGGAATTGCGCAAAGGCGGGCCTCAAGGCGAGCCTCATATTGCGCAATTTTAAACCATGGGGGGAACCGTTGGAGGGAGAGGAAGTTGGAGTGAAGATGCTAGGGTGAGGAAGTTAAAGAAGCCAATATTTGAGGGGAGGATGCCCATGAGCGGGTGTACCAGGTGGAGAGGTATTTTACGGTGAATGAGTTAAATGAGGGGGAGAGGCTTATGGTCTATGCCTGGAGGGAAAAGCCTTAGCTTGGTTCCAGTGGAGGAGACTAGATCTCTGATCCGTTCTTGGGAGGAGTTTAAGAATTGCTTGTTGGAGCATTTCTGAGCCATCCGAGAAGACCTATAAGAGCAATTCTTTACCTTGACTTGGGAGGGGACAGTCATGGAGTATATGGAGAGATTTGAGTTGCTGTTGGGGCGTTTGAGAGGGATTTCAAAGGTAGAGTTGGAGGAAAATTTCATGAAGGGCCTAAAGCCCAACATACGAGCAGACCTCCAATTGTTGAGGTCAAGGGGGTTGAGGAAGACCATGGAACTAGCCCAGATAGTGGAGGATCGGAGACAGATGGAGAGGACCAATAGGAGAGTAGTCATGGGAGGCTCTTACAAGAGTCTCCACTTCATTGGCACCAAGGACCCAAATAATGTCATTTCAATGGGAGGCACCATGGAAAAAGAATTGGGGAGTTCGCCCTAAGACAACTTCAAGCGCCTCATAGAGATAGAGATGCAGATAAGATAGCGAAGGGTTTGTGCTTCTGATGTGATGAGAAGTATGTACCAGGCCATCGATGCAAGGGCCACACACTCCAAGTCTTTACGATTTGTGATGAGGAGGAGACCAATAGCTAGGAGTTCATGGAGGAAGCAGTGGCGGGAGGAGAGCACCTATACCTTGATGTGGCAAAAATGTATCTTAACTCGATGGTGGGATTCACTCCAAATCACACCATGAAGGTGAGGGGACATATTTGGGAGTGGCTAATAATAGTCTCGATGGATAGCGGGGCTACTCACAACTTCATCTCAAATCGAGCAGCCAATAGTAGTCTTGATGGATAGCGGGGCTACTCATAACTTCATCTTCAATTCGAGTCGTGGATCAGTTGGCATTGAAGTTGATGGATACAAGAAACTTTGGAGTCATGATGAGGGCAAGGAAGGTGGAGAATAGTAGGGGAATTTGCAGGGGTTTGAGCTGACACTATAGGGCCTACATATAGTGGAGGATTTTCTTCTTTTGGATTTGAGGAGCATTAATGCGATCCTAGAGATGAAGTGGTTACAGAAGATTGGGGAAGCGAAGGTGGAGTAGAAATATTTGAATATGGAGATTCAGATAGAGGGAAAGAGGGTGGTGTTGTGAGAAGACGACAGCTTGTGCAGAACAACTATGGTTTCACTCAAACCCATGGTCTGGGCTACTTGTTGGAGCTGCAGAGCCT
This sequence comes from Dendrobium nobile, assembly GCA_022539455.1. Lineage (NCBI taxonomy): Eukaryota > Viridiplantae > Streptophyta > Magnoliopsida > Asparagales > Orchidaceae > Dendrobium > Dendrobium nobile. The sequence continues at coordinate 516,729 of CM039736.1, read as the reverse complement.
GGAGGAGGTCTGAGATTAGGAGCCGATCGAGGTCTCTGAGTGTGTACATCAGCTTCTGCAGTAGTTTCCGGAGGTTTTTCAACAGTCTAGCTGATTACCGCCACCCAGAGAGTATGAGCATGCCATTACCTTGAAAAAGGAAGCTTCTCCTTTTAGTTTTTGACTGTACTAGTACCCATAAATTCAGAAGGATGAGATAGAGAGGCTCATCAGATAGATGATTAAGGCAGGGATTAGTAAGCTAATGTGAACCCCTTTTCCAACCCAATTTTATTGGTGAAAAAGAAAGATGACAATTGGAGATTTTGCTTGGACTATAGGATCCTAAATAAGAAAAATATGTTGTAAAAGTTTCTCATCCCCATAATTGATGAGCTACTGGATAAACTGTTTGGGACAGTCATCTTTTCGAAGATTAACCTATATTCGGGGTACTACTAGATCCAAATGAAGTCTGGGGATGTATATAAGAGAAATTTCAGGGTTCATAAGGGTCACCATCAAATTTTGGTGATGTCTTTCGGCCTTACCAATGCTCCAATCACTTTTTAGTCCCTCATGAATTAGATTTTTCAACCATGCCTCAAAAAGTTTATTTTGATATTTTTTGACGACATCCTAATCTACAGTCATACGAAAGCAGAGCATGTGGGTTAAGCACTATACTGGAGACTTTGAGGGAGCACCAGTATATGCCAACCTGAAAAATGTTCATTTACACAACCATGGGTGGAGTACCTAGGATATGTGGTGAGCGTAGCAGGGGTAACAGCAGACTGATCCAAGAATGAGGCTATGTGAGATTGGCTTTTACCTAAGAATCTGAAGGAGTTTAGAGGGTTCTTAGGTCTTACCGGGTACTGCCGAAAGTTTATGCGAGGGTATGGCATGTGGTATGGTCATTGACTAACACTACAGGAAAACAGCCAATTACCTGATGACGATAAGTAAGTTCAAGTTAAGTTATTAAGTTGTTTTTATTTTGTTATATTACATATTATTGATAAAAAAGTTACCTGCAGCTTCAATCCTTCAAGACCATCTATTCATATGATCCGGGATATAATAAAGAATAAATATGATGCTCCTTACTTATCCTGGAAGAAGATCCCGAAGCCAGTTAGAGATATGTGGTTTGGAGAATTTCAGGTATACTTTTTCTGGTATGATTTCAAATATGTGAATTAATTTGTACTAATCTTTTTGTTATTGTCTAAATATTTACAGAAAGAATTTAGGTGGTTGCCTGAGCACAACACGAGGATCAGAATAAATTTTGAGAGGAGAGGAGTGACCCGTCTCAGAGACATGTTCACGGACATTAGAAAGTCCGGGCAGCGTCCTAATTGGATTGGAGAGGGCGTTTGGGCTGATTTGAGTAGTGCTTGGGCAACCCCTAAATTTGTAAAAATGAGAGAGCAGAATAAACAGAACAGAGCCTCTGACTGTGGAGGTTTAGGAAGCTCTCTTCATACTGGTGGATCAGTACCTCATACGGAACATAGGCGGCGACTGGTAAGAGTTTTAAATTACTTTATTAAATATATTTATGTTATTATAACTATTTCTTAAATTTTCAGAAAGAGCACCTTGGTCGAGAGCCAACACCACTGGAGTTGCATACAAGAACTCATCAACACCAAGCTGATCAGCAGTGGGTTGATGAAAAGGCTAAGAAGGCTCATGTGAGTACTTTTGTTTAGAAATTTGGAATAAAAATTTGATTTTATAAAACTAATTTTAATATCAATATATTTTATGGATTGCAGGATGATTTTGTACGAGCTCGAGACAGTCGGCAGTCCACTGGAGAGGGATCATCTTCAGGTTCGGCCCATATTTCTGAGTATCATACCTGGTCAGAGGTTGTAGGTGGAAGACAAAAGGGGAGGGTATATGGCTTGGGCGCACAAGGCTATGCTATAGAGGGCAGTTCATCTACCTCTGCATTTCATGATCTAAGTGGAGCTGAAGAATCTGTCAGCGAGAGGGTTGCAGCGCTGACTAGAGAGATTGAAGAAATGAGAAAAGTGCAAAATGAAATGCAAGCAGAGCTGCAATCCTACAGAGTTCAAAGGAGGCAAGAGGAAGAGCAGCGACGAACATCTCAAGATAGCGAGGATACACCTGAGGACTAGAACTTTTTTATATTTATTGTGAACTTATGAATTTGAGAACTTATGTTTTATGGTTGAACAATCAGTGAATTTGTGAACTTATGTTTTATGGTTGAACAATTTGGCTTTGTTTACATTAATATTATGTTTGGTTGTGCTAGTTATGATTGTTGATTGAATATAGCGGCGTGTTGCCCAAAACTTGTTATATATTGTTTTATTTGCAGATTTAGAATTTAGGGTGAACCTCTCTCAAATAGAGGGGAGACTGTCATTTTTTTTTGCAGGTGCTACAGGTTTCCGGCGGCTTGCCGGCGGTCTGGCTGCCGGAAACGACGATACCGGACGGCTTATCCATAACCGCCTGTACATAACCGGCGGTCATCCGACGGTACCCGACGGTTAGGCGTCGGAATATCAGCGGTCACGACCGCCGTTACTAGCGACGGGCATGACCGCCGGTCATCGCCGGTAACGTGCCGACGGCTTACCGACGATTTACGGCGGTTTCACAACAACTGCCGACGCCATAATACTGTCGGTCAACCGTCGGTATCGTGGCCGTCGGTAAGCCGCCGGTATTGTGACCGGCGATTAATCGGCTGTTACACCGCCGGTATATAGTTGTGGAATTGCCGGCGGCATTGACCGTCGGCAAACCGTCGCCGTCTTAGACCGCCGGTAAAAACCGCCGGTATATAATTTCCTACGCCTATATTTCCGGCGGTCACATACCCGCCGGAGAACCGCCGGTAAATTAGACAACCGCCGGTAAATATGCGTAAACCGCCGGTAAAAACTACCGGTTTTGGGTGATTTTCCTGTAGTGTAAGCAACTAAAGAAGAATAGTTTCAATCGGTGGGAAGAAACAACACAGGCCTTCAAGCAGCTAAGAGAAAGCCATGACCGACATGCCAGTATTAGCACTTCCTGACTTCAACAGACCACTTGTGGTGGAGACGAATGCATCAGGATACCAACTAGGGGCAATACTTATGCAGGATCATCGGCCCATTACTTATTTTTAGCCAGGTGCTCATAACCAAGGAAAGATTAAAGTACGTATATAAGTGGGAGTTGATGACGATTGTATTAGCCATCCAAAAGTGGCAATCCTATTTATTGGGGTGACACTTTATCATCATGACAGACTAGAGGAGTTTGAAGTTTCTACTGGAGCAAAGATGTTGACTGAGGAGCATCAAAAGTGGTTATCCAAGTTACTTAGATATGATTTTGAGATCAAGTACTGCAAGACTGGAGAACAAGGCTGCGGATGAACTATCGAGGAAAACGAATGAACTACAGTTGACAGCTCTATCAATACCTATGGTCCTAGATTGGGAAGCCCTGAGACAGGAGAGACAACAAGATGAGGGTCTAAGGAAGATCAGAGTCGAGTTATTGTAGGACCCAAACAGTCATCCCGGTTACATGCTAGGGGAGCCCCACCTGCTACATTAGGGGCGATTCATCTTACCGAGGACATTGAGGTACATTCCCAAGCTATTGCAGGAGTTTCATGGCAGCGCAGTTGGAGGACATTTAGGAGTTCAGAAAACCTATAGTCAGCTGTCTGCGGAGTATAATGTGGTGGGGATGCACTAAGATGTAGAGGACTAGGTAGTAAGATGTGATGTGTGATAGCAACATAAGTACTTGGTCATGACACCAGGAGGATTGCTATAACCTCTAGCTTTACCGGAGAGGGTGTGGGAGATGATGATGGACTTCATCGAGGGGTTATTGCATTCGAAGGGATTTCTATGATACTGGTAGTAGTTGATCATCTGAGCAAGTATGCACACTGCATCCCTCTGAAGCACCCTTACACCGTAGTGTTTGTGGCTATTGCTTTCATACGGGAGGTGGTGCGCTTACATGGATTTCCAAAATCCATTATGTCATATAGAGACAATGTGTTCCTCGGTCATTCTGGAAGAAGTTGTTCTATTTACAAGGTGCAATCATGAAGAGGATCCCCAGACAGATGATGGAGGTGGTCCACAGTAGCGTGGAGACCTATTTGTGATGCTTTGTATCAGATACGTCAAAGATTTGGGCAAAGTGGAATGTTTGGGCCTAGCATTGGTACAACATTTTGTACCATTCAAAAAAAAACTTTGTATCATTCAGTAACACATACCACCCCTTTCAAGATTCTCTATGGGAGAGATCCACCTCATTTGATATATTATGGGCATATCACTATGCCATTATGTTGTGTAGATCAATATTTAAAGGAGATGGATAGGATATTAGTAGAGCCCAAGAGACATCTGTTGAGGGCCCAACAGATCATGAAGAGAAAGACTGATGAGTATAAGAGAGAAGTACACTTCTAGCCAGGAGATATGATTTAGTTGAAGCTGAGATCCTACTAGCAGAAGACACTAGCCAAGAGGAGGAATGAGAAATTGTCTCCATGATATTTTGAGCCTTATGAGATTTTAAAGCGCACTGAAGCAGTGGCCTATTGACTGGGATTACCACCTTCATCGGCATTGCACCCAGTATTTCATGTCTCATAGGCGCATAGCTTATGTGTGCCATATAATCCTAGGATAATATTTTATTTTATTTTTCATATTCTGCTCTTTCATCCTAAAGCCCAAAACTAAAAAGCGATGTTGAGAACATAAACTTTCACTCGTAATAATTTTATAATTTTTATAATATAAAAGATTTATTTTTCTTATAAAAAAATAATTAATCTAAGTTTGACTATATCCATTCTTAAAAGTGATGAGATACTTCACTCTTTTCTTAAATAAAATATTAACAATTATAAGGTCAAGAAAAGTCTAATATGATCCTATCATCTTTATTAGTCGCTCCAAATCCATAACTTACATGAATGCTTTTAAAATCTTCTACTTCTCTACTAACATGTCCATTTAAATCTCCTTAATAAAAATTCTTTCTTCAATAGGTATCCTTTGTATTAATTTTTTTAAGTCATTCTAAAATTTTAATATTGAACACATTTTCAAACATACTTGAGAAGCATAAGTACTTATAATATTAATAATCTTAACATCAATAGTAATTTTAAAAGCTATAATTTTATCTTCAATTCTATTAATTTTTATAACAATATTCTTCAAATTTTTATCTATAATCACATATATACTATTACGACTCCTTAAATACTATAGTTTAAACCCTAAACTATTAATCTCATTACCCTTCTCTCTAACCCATTTATTTTTCCTGAATGCATGGAATATTTATATTCCTATGAATTATAATATCTATTAATTCTATTAATTTGCCTGTACGAGAAGATAACCTATATTCAAAGTTTTTATTCTAATTCTAGTTTCATGGACTAGCTATAAATTTATACAGTTATACTTATCAAAGAAAATAATAAGGTTATGCGTCTATCAAATTCAGCACTAAAAGTAGGGTATGCCCTTAACAAAAAAGTATTTGTTTTGGATTCCAAAGTAAGATGATAGAAAATATATAATGCAAGTAAATAAGAGGGAATGCGGACTTCCAGGAAGCCAAATAGGCAACATTCAATATAAAATAATAGAACGGAGATAATACCCAAAGTGGATTGGAATAAGTACATGGTGCAATGGCAGCATACAGACGTGGTCTAATCTAGCAATAGGGCATTAGCAATTTGATATAGTTCCAAGATATAAGTTTTGAAAATTGAGTTCATTTCTGCAACCAAGGAGTCTCGTTTTTTTTTTTTAATTAGTATTTATTTAGAAGATAAACTAGAAGTCAACGGCCATAACCCAGAGCAAGGGTATCCTGATAATGCAGAGCTTTGTATGACCAAATTTATGTACCTTTCCCTCTCCATAAAGTTTCTATGCAACTTGATCCTGCATGGCACCATCACCGAGATGCAAAAACTTTACCTTTGAATCTATGGTAACTCGCCCAACATGGTCAATGCGAGTCATTGAACAAACTAGATGATCTGCTAATTATGTTTTAATCAATGAAATTATTAGTAGCCACTGAAAATAAATTTCCAAAAACACAGCTTAGGCAGTTTTATCTCGTCTGCTGTAAAATTGTCCGAACAAAAAAACTCATCCAATTATAGACAAATAAAAAAGTCCCTGTTACAGAAATTTATTCTAACAGGCCATAGCTAGAGATGCAAGCATTAATGCTTAAAATGCATGATAGAGCATTTGAACAAGAAGATAAATTTAAAAGAGACAATGGTTAGAGATTTACCAAATGACCAGCATGACAAAAGCTAGAATCCACAAAACATATTGATATACTTTGTGCTTTTGTTTATTAGTGTTTATATCATATCCAGGAGGAAAATGCTTCTGGTTGATCCATCCAAATTGAGGACGTATGAGAAGAACAAATCCAAGAAGAAAACCAGATATAAATCCTCCAATATGTGCAGAACTATCTACATGTGGTACCATTCCAACAGCCATGTTAAGAGCAATCACGACTAACAGGGTCAAAAGGGCTGCACACTGAAGTAAGTCCATATATATTAGCAAGGTCTGACATTTTTACTGGTAAGTGAGATGCCTAGAAGGTATTTACAAATCACCTTGTTAGCATATAATGTCCAATTTATTATGAGCTCGGAAAGCATAGCTCCTAACAATCCAAAAAGCGCACCTGATGCTCCAACTGAGATTTTACTTTGAATAGATAGAGAAGACATCAAACTCCCACCAATGCCGGATATGATATACAAAGTTCCAACTTTCACTTTCAAGTGAAAACATAACAAAGACAACAAAAAATATCAATCAAGATGTAGTCAATCATAGTGGATGGCAAAAAATTTGTGTGTGAGAGAGAGAGAGTTACATGGATTATGATTAAGGAAGTAAGTGGATTATTCTTATATGAAAGTAAGAATATTTTCAATTTTAAAGTGTCAATAGTGTGAAATATTGTAAAAATAATGTTAAACAAGATAACTGTTACTAAGGGATCAATTTTACTTCATAATAGACAACTTAATAAATTTGTTGCGATGCATTGTAAAAGTAATGGTAAACTAGATAAATAATACTAAGGCATCAATTTTATGAAACATCATGGTGAAATATTGTATAAGTAATGTTCCTTAAAAATTAAGTTGCATCATCTTTACTTTATCTCAAACTTAAAAATAAAAAATCATGCAATTCATTTACTTCAACAACACCAAGCTTTTATCTCACTAAGTGGGGTTGGCTACATGAATTCTCTTTCTCCATTGTGTCCTGTTAAGAGTCAAATTCTAATCTAAATATAATAAAGAAATGTCATTTCTAATATTTTCTAACCAAGCCTTTTAAGGTCTACCTCTACCTTTCTTAATATAAGTCAAATCTAATACATCTACTTTTCTAACCGTGTCATCGGAAGGCCACCGTTTTATGTGACCAAATCATCTAAGATGACTCTCTCTAATCTTATCTTACACTGGAGCTACTCTAACCTTTTCACGTATATACTCATTTTATATATTGTCTCTAAGAGTAAAGCCACTCATCCACCTAAACATCCTCATCTATGCAACACTTAACTTAATATTATGCTTCTCTTTTAATGGACAACATTCTGCACCACAAAGCATTGCAGGTCTCACTACCATCTTATAGAATTTTACCTTAAGTTTGAGAGGGACATTTCTATCACACAACAAACCCGATGCATTCCTCCACTTCAACCATCCAACTTGAATTCTACTAATAATATCACCATCTATTTCACCATCACTCTAAACAATAGACCCAAGACATCTAAAACGTGTACTCTTATTAATAACTTGATCACCCAAAGTCACAATCCCTCCACTAGATCTATTATTACTAAAATTACACTCCATATATTCAGTTTTAGATATACTCAAATGAAAGCCTTTAGACTCTAAGGTTGACCTCCATAATTCAAGTTTACCTTCAGCTCCCTCTCTTGTCTTATCAACAAGAAGAATATCATCAACAAAAAGCATACATCAGGGTACAACCTCTTGCAAATGTCTAGTGAGAACATCCATGACTAAAGCAAAAAGATATGGGCTTAAGGCTGATCCTTGATGTAATCCAATTGAAATAGGAAAATGCTTGGTCAAACCGCCTTATGTTTGAACAGAAGTAACAACTCTTGCATATCACACTGCAACCTATGCTCCATAACTCTCTCCCATAGTTTTAAAGTATGATCAATAACTTAATTTCTCTATAATTCGCATAATATTATGCATCACCTTTATTCTTAAAAATATGAATCAACACACTCATTCTCCACTCATCTAACATATTTTTAGTCTTCAAAATAATATTAAAAAGTTTAGTAAGTCAAGAAATTCCTTCATCTCCTAAGCATTTCCACACCTCTAATGGAATATAATGAAATATCATTCGGTCCAACAACTTTTCCACACTTCATTTTATTTGAAGACTCATTAACTTCGGTTTTACTAATGCACCGATAAGATGATAACAACAAAAATCTTTATTTTCATTTAGGGTGCTAAAGTCAATAAAGTCAATCACATTCTCATAATCTTCATTGAAAAGTTAAGCAAAATATCTCATCCACCTTTATTGAATATCCTCTTCTAATAAAAACACTTTTTGATCTTCATCCTTAATACACTTCATTTGAACTAAATACTTGCTACTCCTATCTCTTTGTTTAGTTACAAATATTGGCTTTCAAATGAATCCAAGTGTATCATTAGCAGAGATTTCATCTTAATGAGCAGGAAATAATGATTGATTAGATTACTGAAATGGATTAGGAAACCACAGAGAGCACTGATATTGTATAGAACAGTGATGCAGATCAGTTGTAGGTGGAGCTGATGCCAGCAAATACAATGGTCAGAATCATCAGGAAGAGAACTTTGCAAGATCAAAACAGTTTGGAAAATTATAGTCTAACTAGAGATTAAACAAAAAGGAACATAAGAGCACCATATCGTTTAGGTTATGCTGATTTAACTGTATATGCTCTTACAGCTGTTGAAAAGTCACTAGATGATGAGCCTATATCGTATAAGGAAGCAATGAGTAGTGATCAAAAGGGTTTATGGACTCAAGCGATGAATGAAGAAATGGAATCACTAAAATAAAACTGTACTTGGAAACTTGTGAATAAACCACAAAATAAACAGATCGTGGGCTGCAAGTAGATTTACAAAATAAAAGATAGTGTCCAGATGTTGGGAAGGTAAGGTTAGTGGCAAAGGGGTTCACTAAAAAAAAGGAATAAATTTCAATGAGATTTTATCACCAGTTGTCAAGCATACTTCAACCAGAGTGATTTTGTCATTGGTTGTCAGATATGATCTTGATCTTGAACAAATGGATGTTAAAATAATTTTTCGCGTAGAGATCTTGAGGAAGTTATTTACATCAACCAACCAGAGGGATTTATCAAAGCTGGTCAGAAAAATAAAGTTGGCCTCAAGAAAATTTTAAATGGATTAATGCAGCCAGTCTCCGCAATAGTGGTATAAGAAATTTGATTCATTTATGATTTAAAATTCTTACAAAAGAAGCTCGTTTGATTTGCGTGTTTACTACAAAAGATTTTTAGAGAACAGTGCAATATATTTGCTTTTGTATGTCAATGATATACTTATAGCTAGTGACTGTTTCAGAAATAAATAAGTTAAAACAGTTACTAAACAGTCAATTTGAGATGAAGGATTGAAGTCAGAGCAGACATATAATTGGGATAGATATAACAAGGGAAAGAAATAAAGGCTTACTAGAGATTTGTCTCTAAAAATCTATCTCTGGAAAGTTCTAAAGAAATTTGGAATGGAAATAGCCAAATCAGTTTCATCACCAATGGGTTCTCAGTTCAGGCTTCCTATATCGCAGTCACCAACAATAGAGGAAGATTAGACGTATATGGGTTTAGTTCAGTATGCGAATGCAGCTGACAGTTTGATGCATTAATTCTTTAGTTTGCACTAGGCCAAATATTTCTTATGATATGAGTATGATTTGTAGATTTTTGGCTAATCCGGGAAAAAGGACCAGAGGGATGTTAAGTGGATATTCAGATATCTCAGCGGATCAGATGGTGTTGTGTTGACTTACAGAAAGAAAAATTGGGGCAGAGAATAGATTTTAAATTTTGTGGATTAAGATTATGCAGTGGATCTGGACAAGTGTAAATCTTTGACAGAGTATGCTTTTCAAGTCTACAAAAACATAGTTAGTTGGAAATTCAATCTTCAGTCAATTTTGGCTTTATCAACAGCAGAGGCAGAATATATAGCTTCTACAGAGGCAATATAGAAAGCCATCTCATTGAAAGGGTTTTTTGAAGAGCTTCAGAACACTGAAATAAAATCAGCTATCTTGTGTGATAATCAGAGTGTTATTCAATTGATGAAGAATAAGGTATTTCATGAAAAAATAAAGCATATTGATATCTTATTGCATTTATCCGGGATGTTCTAGTTTAAGGCATTATAGAAGTTTAGAAAGTTCACACAGACAAGAATCCAACCGACATGCTCACCAAGGTAGTGTCTGGAACCAAATTCTAGCATTGCCTCGCTCTACTTTAGGTAGGTAGGCCTCCTTGTTAAGAAAGCTTTGGGAGAAAGAGGTGGTTTGACTTATGCAATATTTGGTTCAAGGTGGAGATTATTAATTAAATTGTTAATTAATTACTGAATCAAATATTAGTTGTTAATTTGTTTATTAATTTACACTAAATTATTTTAAATACTTGTTTTTATTGCTAACATTGCTTCTTACTTGTGTAGCCCTGTATGTAGCCTTTGGTGTAGCTTCTTTCTTGTATTTGGTTTTTCTTTCCTTTATTTAACAGGTGGGGTCTTTGGTTGGGAGATCGAGCGAGCAAACAAACAAGCGATCAAATCGAAGAAGGCGCGATTGGGAGCGAATTGAGAGCAGTTAGAGGGAGAGGCGGGTGCGAGTAGAGAGGTGAAACCTTCTTTGCTCTTCCTTGCAATTTCCGGCAAAGCTTGGAGAAGGAACGGGCATCCAGCTTGGAAGTGATCAGATAGTTAATCATCTTGGCTCTCATTATTCCATTTGAAGCGTCCTACAAGAAGTCGACAAACTAGGACATTGTAGATTCAGCTGATTCTTGAAGGAGGAGTTGAGGTAGAAGGAAGGTGAAGCAAAGAGGCAATATGTTCTTGGTTTTGGAAAGGCTTGATCAAATGATATCTCTTCATTCTTATTTCTTTAAGAAATTTATATTTCTTTTTAAAGATAAACCTAGATCTAAAGCATGTTAGGGATTTATAGTATTTGTACAAGTTAATAAAAATGTATTAGCCCTCTTTCTCCCCGTGGATGTAGGCACCCCGTGCCAAATCACATATATGCTTGTGTTCTTTATCTTTGGTGGCCTCTTTTGTGTTTCTTGAGTAAATCCTGTAGTGGGTTGTATCGTTTTGGTTTAACTTACAATTTCATTCAATTAGTATATTTTGCAAGTGAATATTATGATATTGTTTATCAATATTTGAGAATAAGTTATTAGTTAAAAGCAATAACATATTAGCCATATTATTGTGCAAAGTTTAGTCGAGAAACGTTTCTAATTAATTGATTAAGTAATGGGAATTAACTGATTTTAATACTTGTAATTAAATAATTAATATAATTCTTTAATTACCTAAATTTTGATTTTACTTGCCTGGTGTTTTGTTGTCTTTGCAGGCAAATCAATTTGAAATCTCTAAATCCTTCATTTAGGTGGCTTGTGGGTTCATTTTAGAAAACTTTAAATATCAGTTTCTTATAAAACCCTCAAATGAAAGCTTTAGTAACTCTAGTTTAAAAAAGATTCTGAGTCAATTGGGTTTCAACAGTCTTTAAATTTTAACACTTTACATCTCTAATACTTGCAAACAAATGACCTGTAAATCTTCCACATACAAAAAAATAAAGCATTTCACCAAAAAATAAGGTACTTGGGTGAAGCTACATTTTTATATTGAATACCTTATTTTAGATGAAATATCTGAATTTTGAATGAATTTATTATTTCTGTATATACAAAATATTGAAATTCCAATACAAAATATAAAGAGTTGGATAGTAGTGATTAAAAAATGCACAGCATAGGCAATTGATATTAAACCAATTTAAAAATGGATCGATTTGTGAATGTAAGAAAGATTTTATAAAAGCAAATTCCACACAGATGCATACCATTGTTAGTTGTGATGTGTCTGACAAAATTTGCTCTATGAACTATTGATATCAAATAGAAAATGATATATGAACGGACAAAGTATCTGTTTGGGGCTGTTGTAGGTGACTAGGTGTCAGTGAAAATATTCGTAGATATGCTTTGAGAAGAGCAAAAATTTTTGAAGTTGTTGTGAGAATTATATATATATATATATATATATATATATCTTTTAAATAAAGTTAGACAACATATTGTAGCAGTTTTTTGAAAAGCAAAACTGTGAAAAAAAAATGCTTCAAATGGATCCTAAGTCAAAACAAATACCTATGTATTGCAAATCATAGACTGTGGCCGGTTAATTTGGTTTCTGTCAATCACTTCTACCCTAAAAAACAAATAAAACATCAGCAATTTGAAATCTTCTCGCTCTCTGTTGTTTCGCACGCTCCGCTAGGGCTTTGTCCTAGCTTCCTCCAGTGCATTCTGCACTACTGGGCTGCTCACCTCGGTGGCGCTGGTCTTCTCTGCATTTTTTAGGGAAGACTCCTTTCTTTTCTGGTTTTGATTTTGGTTTTCTAGTTTTTTTTCTTTTCGCTTCCGGCATGTGCCGGATGGCGTCGAAACTTTGCGACCCTGGTTTTTTAGGGGGTTCTTCTTCTCGTTCTTTTTTGGATGTTCTTGCGGGCTCCTCTTCTGTCATTGATTTTCTTGAACTTAGGGCTTCCTCCTTCCATGGCTTGCCTTCCCTCTGGATCTCGGACCAAGAAATTGATGCTTTAGCTAAGCCTTTTCAGTTCTCGTTAGTTGGTTTTTTTCCTTCTAAACAGCCCTCTCTGGATACCATCCGTAGATTTTTTTTCAATCTCAAGTTGAATGGTGAGTTTTCGGTTACCCTGTTGGATTCGTCGCACATTCTTATTAAGCTCGCAAACGACCTTGATTACTGCAGGGTCTTCTGTCATAAATCGTATTTGATGTTTAATTGTTATATGAAGCTTACTAAGTGGTCGCCCCTTATCGATGTCGGTGTGGAGTCGCCGGTGATCCCTATTTGAATATCCTTTCAGCAACTGTGACCTCACCTCTTTTCCCCCTGAATTCTTCACGCTTTGGCCGCTCTTTTTGGCAAACCTTTAAAAATTGATTATGCTACGTCTATTGGATCCAGACCGTCTCTAGCTCGTGTTTTAGTGGAGCTGGATATCACCAAATCTTACCCCGATAAGGCGTGGTTAGGCTCTGAGAAGTTTGGCTATGTCCAGCAAGTGGTTATGGATGAGTTCCCCTCTTTTTGTGTTTCTTGCAAAAGTATTGGCCATGCGGTAGGGAATTGACATCCCCAAATGGCTGATCTGCCGAACTCTAACAGGACTCTGATACGCCTTAGGGTTCCCAAGTTAGGATTTGCCCTAATGCTCTTCCAAAGAAGAAATTTCTCTTCCAAATCCAAGACAAACATCAACACAAGAGAGATGAGAGGAAGAACAAGAAAGTTTGCATTCAAAATCCAAGAGAAACAAGATACAATTTGTCCACTTCGAGAAGGACAAGGTCTCCCACTACAAACCCTAGAAAAAAGCAAGAGAAAGAACTAAGAGGCTAAGAGAAAACTTCAATCTTGCATAACCCTAAAAATCCCCCCTCATTTCCCACTTATAGCAAGCAAAAGATCAAACCAAACCCACTAGTGGGCTGCCCAAGCTGAACCGCCCAGCTCAGGGCTGACCCGAGCCAAACCGGTCCAGAAATGGGCCGGTTCCGCTCAAGCTGAAGCCCCCCCCCCGCCCGCTCTGCGTCACGCGCTACGCCCGCGTCCCTCCGCGCGATCCCTCGGCGGGTCGGCCGACGCGTCCCGCCTTTCCGGTCGCTTCCGAGCTCGCCGGGGTCGCCGGCCCCCCCTCTGCCGGTCGGCGGCGGCCCGCATCAATACTTCCTCCTTTAAAATTAACCTTGTCCTCAAGGTTAAAGAATGTAGATTCCTCGGTGGTCGGAAACCCACATAGGCTAGGGTCACCCTGTAGTGCCAACCCTCCGACCATTACTGTTGTATTTAACCAACAACTTCTCTCAATTGACCTCCATGTCCCCTAAGGACTGAAGCCACTGCATACCCAAGATGGCGTCGGTTTTTTCCAGATCAATCAGCAAAAAATCTTGAGTAACTACCTCCCCTTGTAAGATAATAGTGACTCCCTTGCATTTCCCATAAATACGGGCCTTCTGTCCTGTGCATATGGTCACCTCTACCTCCTTACTTGCTATCACCTCAAGACTCAACTGTTCCGCCACTCGATAGGCCAAGGAGTTGTGAGTGGCTCCACTGTCAAACAAAACTCTCACCTTGTACCCTTCAATTTCCCCCTCCACCTTCATGGTGGGATGGAATGGTAAACCTTCCATCGAATTCAGACTCACTTCTTGTAATATCAAGATCTGCTCCAGTATCGTCCAGGACGATCTGGGATCGTCCTGGGACGATCAGTGGAAATCAGTTCCAGATTTTGCCCAGTTTTGCTCCAGGTGATTTTCTGCAGGCATCGTCCAGGCCGATTGGAGACATCGGCCAGGCCGATCGGCACTGTAGAAAATATCGTCCATGCAATAGCCCTGAATGGAGACCAGGCCGATCCTTTTGGTCGGATCGTCCCGGGACGATGCTGCGATCGGCCGGGCCGATCTGTGTATTATAAAGCTGATTTCAGTCGTTTTGAAGAGAGAGAAAAATCAGAAAAATAAAAATAAATATCTGAGGAGAGAGAAAGTCGAGGGCATTTGTGGAAAAGTGGATTTTCGGACGACGCGGAGCCGTTTTCGTCCGAAGTGGCTGTTGAGGAAATTGCTGTGCTCGAGGTAAGGCACATTCCGCCTTTCTCAATTTTCAGAACCGTCGTGTTTGGCGGTATATTCTGTCCGGATTTTGTTTCCGTTAGCGATTTTTCGTCCGTATCTTTTGAACGGTTCAGTTTTTACCGCGTAACTTTTTGTATATCGTTGCCGTGCCGGGTGTGCACGTTTTGACTATATTTTGAAGATTTTCGTCCGGGTATTTTTGATTCGACTGTGTTTTTAGTCGACCGGATTTTTCTGTGAAATTGGAATTTATCTGTGCAGTAGAATAAAGGTTCTGAAATGTGATTATCTGTATTCTGTGCGAATTCGGTAAATTTTCTTTGCAGGAAAAATTGTGTAAATTCCGTATACTGCCGTTGTGCTGCCCGATTTTTGAGTAATTCCTGATTTGTCCGGATTTTCTCTGAAATGAAATGCTATGTGTATAAGCTATAAAAAGGGAGTTATAAGGGGCCTGAATCCTATAAGATTCAGTTAGTGAAACGGGAAATCTGCAATGAGATCAAATCTGATATCTGTTCTGTTCCGGATCCGATGAATTCTGTTTTGGTGCTATAAGCACATCTGTTTTGGTGCCGTGAGCACAAAGGGAGACATAAGGGGCCTGGATCCTATGAGATTCAGTCAGTGTCTGGGAAGGGAGGCATAAGGGGCCGGAATCCGTAGAGATTCCGTCAGTGTCAGGGCCTTTAGCTATATGTATCTGTACTATTTTCTGTATCTGTTCTGTTCTGTACGAAATTGTGATTATGATATAATGTGATCCGTACGATTCTGATTTCTGATTCTGACTCTGTTGATTTGTTCTGTTCTGATACGATCTGTACGACTCCGATGTGATTTGATATCTGTCCGTAAGTTTCGATTTCCGATTCTGTTCCGATTTCTGATCTGATTTCTATCCGATGAATTTGGTTTTGTTTTCTGAGAATTTAGATTGGAGGTTTGTTGCTTTGCTGAGCTGTTGAGCTCACCCTTGCTTTCTGGTGGTTTTCAGGTTCTGGGAAGGGCAAGGAAGTTCAGGATTAGATTTCAGAGTCTGATCAGATTAGGTACTTTTGTACTTTTGATTTTTGTACAGTCATGGCTTTCCTGTTCTGTCTTTCTTTCTGTTGAAAGCCATGTACTGTTCTGTAGATGATTATTTTGAGGAAATGAAAAAGATAGATGTTTTGTTCCGCTGCATTTGATGTTTTTAGTAGCTCTGTTGTTCTGTGTGCTTCTGTTGAGTTAAGAATTTGGAAGATCAGTTCAGTAACCTAATCCAAAGCCAGATCCTGGTTAAGAAAGGTCTCACGTCGCGATCCGGCTCGGGCGGGATCCGTCCCCGTCGGGTCGGGTCGTGACAAGCTTTTTTGTGGTATCAGAGCACTGGTTTTGGAAACAGGTTGGATTGTAAAACAGAGCTCTAGGAAGTGATCAGTGAGTCTGTCTGGGAGGTCGTTTTGGGTCGTTTGGCTTTTTATTGTGTTATTTTGTGTTGTTTTGTGATAGTTTTCCGGATTTTCTGGATTTTTCTGTATGGATCAGCCAGACCCAGACATGACAGACGGTCAGAGTGACGATCAGGCAGCACCAGTGGGGAGTACAGCCCCAGTGGTCGGTGCTGATACGCTTTCACAGTTTGCTTCACTTGTTGCTCAGATGATGAGCGAGACTCAGAGCAGAGCTTCGACTGTTAGATCTGAGGACATTGATCGACACCTGCAGTTATTTTTGAGGTTGAAACCTCCGAGGTTTGAGGGCGCTGTTGAGCCCAGAGCAGCCGAGGAGTGGCTGAGGAGATTGGAGAAGACTTTTGACGGGATGCAGTGTCCTGCAGACAGGAAAGTTCCGTTAGCTGTTTTTCTGTTGGACGGAGAGGCTGAGCACTGGTGGGATGGCCAGCAAGCCGCCAGATTTCAGGGCAGATTGAACTCCTTGATCACTTGGGAGGAGTTCACTGAAGTATTTCGAGACTGGTTTGTTCCCCCTTCTGCACGACAGCAGATGCAGGAGAGTTTTCTGAGACTTGTTCAGGGGAGCAAGACGGTGATGCAGTACGAGGCTGAGTTTACTGCATTAGCCAGGTACGCTCCGCAGCTGGTTAGCACGTCTGCTGAGAGGTGCTACAGATTTCTGAGAGGCTTACGAGACACTTTGAGGCAGCCTCTGATACCGTTCCGGATTACTGATTTCTCTGAGCTTGTGGAGCGAGCTCGTCTGATTGAGAATGACATGACGGCTACTCAGCAGCGGTGGACTGCGAGTAGGAAGAGGTTTGGAGGAGAGACATCTGGCAGTGGTTCCTCTGGGAAGAGGAGATTTGTTCCTGGATCTGGATCTGGAGATTCCAGGAAGAGCGGAGGATCGTCTGGTACTGCTACCATTACGACTAGTTCTGGATCTGTCAGTACGGCACCTGTGTGCCAGAGTTGTGGACGGCGACACCATGGCCAGTGCTACAGGATAGCTGGTCTTTGTTTCAGATGTGGTCAGCCGGGACATAGGATTGCAGAATGTCCACAGATGGGATATGAGCAGCGATCTGAGGGCTTTGTCAGACCTGTTGGTTCAGCAGCAGGAAGACCGAGGACTGTTCCTCCTCGCCCTGAGGGATTTACTGGTAGAGGTGGTGGTTCTAGTTCTGCACCACGGAGACCACCTACGATTCAGAGGGAGCAGAGTAGTTCTGTTGCTTCAGCTCCTGCTCCAGTTCAGCCACGAGTTTACAGTCTGAGTCAGCAGGAGGCTCGTGATGCTCCGGATGTTGTGACAGGTACGGTTTACATTTCTGATCAGCCCTGTCGTGTTTTGTTTGACTCTGGAGCGAGTCATTCTTTTCTGTCCGAGCATTGTTTTGAGATTTTACATTTGGATTCGATGGTTTTACCGGTTTCTTTGTCTGTGATTTTACCGGCTGGGAATCCATTGATTGCTCGACAGTTTTGTTTGTGTGAGATCGAGATTTCTGGCAAGAAGTGGAAATCGAGTTTGATTCGATTGCCGATTTCGTCGTATGATGTGATTCTGGGCATGGATTGGCTGAGTCAGTATGAGGCTCAGATTGACTGTCTGAAGAAGCAAGTGAGTTTGCTTGTGGCTGGAGAGAGAGTTGTATTTCAGGGATTACGAGGTGTTCTCTCCAGTCTGGTTTCTGTGTTGGAGGTGAGCAGGATGTGGAAGAAGGGATGTCCGGTATTTTTGGCTTCGGTGCGGGATCTGAACCTGGAGGTTGGTTCTGTTTCTGAGATCCCAGTGGTACGGGAGTTTGCCGATGTTTTTCCTGAGGAGTTGGTTGGGTTACCTCCGGATAGAGATGTGGAGTTCTCTATCGATGTTTTTCCGGGTACAGCTCCGATATCGAAAGCTCCGTACAGGATGGCACCGAAAGAACTTTCTGAGTTGAAAGTTCAGCTTCAGGAGTTGGTTGACAGAGGTTTTGTACGTCCTAGTGTTTCGCCCTGGGGAGCACCTGTTCTGTTTGTGAAAAAGAAGGACGGTACACTCCGTATGTGTATTAATTACAGAGATTTGAACAAGGTCACGATCAAGAACAAGTATCCTTTGCCTCGGATAGACGACTTGTTTGATCAACTTTCCGGATCTTCGGTATTTTCGAAGATTGATTTGAGATCCGGATATTATCAGGTGAAGGTGAAGGAAGCTGATGTGGTGAAGACTGCTTTCAGTACTCGGTACGGGCACTACGAGTTTTTGGTTATGCCTTTTGGGGTAACCAATGCGCCTGCGATTTTCATGGATCTGATGAACCGAGTATTCATGGAGTATTTGGATCAGTTTGTGATCGTCTTCACTGACGATATTCTGGTATATTCTGCATCTGAGGATGAGCATGCCAGATATTTGAGGATTGTGTTGGAGACTTTGAGGAGGCATCAGCTGTATGCCAAGTTCTCCAAGTGTGAATTCTGGCTGAAGAGCATTTCATTTTTGGGGCACGTGGTTAGCGGAGAAGGCATTTCTGTAGATCCCCAGAAGATTCAGGCTGTTGCTGATTGGCCAAGGCCGACTACGGTATTTGAGGTACGTAGTTTCTTGGGCATGGCCGGGTATTATAGGAAGTTTGTGAAAGGATTTTCACAGATTTCGACTCCTCTGACGAGACTGACTCAGAAGTCAGTACCTTTTGTTTGGACACCGGAGTGTGAAGCTAGTTTTCAGAGATTGAAGGAGTGTTTGACTTCAGCTCCAGTGTTGGCACTTCCGTCAGGTACGGAGGGTTTCCAGGTGTTCAGTGATGCTTCACTGAAAGGATTGGGTTGTGTTCTGATGCAGCATGGTCAGGTAATTGCTTATGCTTCGAGACAGTTGAAACCACATGAGAAGAATTACCCGACACATGATCTGGAGTTAGCTGCAGTTGTTTTTGCTTTGAAGATTTGGCGTCATTACCTGTATGGCGTCAGATGTGAGATCTTTACTGATCATAAGAGCCTGAAGTACATTTTTACTCAGAAGGATCTGAATCTGAGACAGAGGAGGTGGCTCGAGTTGATCAAGGACTACGATTTGACTATTCAGTATCAGCCTGGGAAGGCGAATGTGGTAGCGGACGCTCTGAGCAGAAAGTCTTCTGGATTCTCAGGTATTCAGCTTACCTGTGATGACTTTCTGATTCGTGATTTGGAGAGATTGCAGTTGGAGGTGGTTTCCTCCAATGATTTGGAGTTGGCTCAGATGAGTATTCAGTCTTCTTTGGAAGCACGGATTCAGGAAGCCCAG
Source organism: Dendrobium nobile (assembly GCA_022539455.1). Lineage (NCBI taxonomy): Eukaryota > Viridiplantae > Streptophyta > Magnoliopsida > Asparagales > Orchidaceae > Dendrobium > Dendrobium nobile. The sequence goes on along the minus strand of CM039736.1, from coordinate 496,896 downwards.
AAGTCAGATTCTGATTATTCGAAGTTGATAGCTCAGATTGGATCTGGTAAGACTCCTGAACTTCGAATTTCTGATTCTGGTGTTATTTTCTGTAAGAATAGGTTGTGGGTACCTGTGTTTGGAGACTTGAGGCAGGAGATTCTGTACGAATCTCATCATTCTGGCTACACTGTTCATCCAGGCAGTGGTAAGATGTACGCTGATATGAAGCTTTTGTTTTGGTGGCCTGGGATGAAGAAGGATGTGGCAGAGTTTGTGTCGAGATGCGAAGCCTGTCAGATGGTGAAGGCAGAGCATCAGCGACCGGGTGGGCTGTTGCAGTCGTTGCCTATCCCTGAGTGGAAATGGGAGGAGGTAACGATGGATTTTGCGATGGGTTTTCCTCGATCTAGACAAGGACATGATGCCATTTGGGTGGTTGTAGATCGATTAACCAAGTCAGCCCATTTTCTTCCGATCAGACAGACGGATTCAGTTGATCGCTTGGCACAGGTATATGTGAAGGAGATAGTCAGATTGCACGGTGTGCCTCGAGTGATCGTATCTGATCGAGATGGACGTTTTACTTCCAGACTTTGGAAAGGCATTCAGCAAGGCTTGGGTACGAAACTGCATTTCAGTACAGCTTTTCATCCTCAGACCGACGGACAGTCTGAGAGGACGATTCAGGTACTGGAAGATCTGTTGAGGCTTTGTGTTCTGGACTTTAGCGGAAGTTGGGAGGATCATATTCCGCTGATTGAGTTTGCCTATAACAACAGTTTTCAGTCCAGTATCGGTATGGCACCGTACGAGGCTTTGTATGGCAGGAAGTGTCGTACTCCTTTGACTCTGACGGAGGTCGGAGATAGACAGGCTTTGGGGGCCACTTTTGCTGATGAAACTGCTCAGAAGATCAATTTGATAAGAGAAAGATTGAAAGCCGCTCAAGATCGTCAGCAGAAGTATTACAATCAGAAGCACAGATTTGTTGAATTTCAGGTCGGTGACTTTGTGTATGTCAAAGTCAGCCCGATGAAGGGTGTGAGCAGATTTGGTCAGGTGAGTAAGCTTAGTCCGAGATATGTTGGACCTTTTGAAGTTTTGGAAAGAATTGGAAAATCTGCTTATCGCCTATTGCTTTCTGATTCTATGCCGGATGTGCATAATGTGTTTCATGTATCCACTCTGAGGAAGTGGGTTTCAGACTCTGGGAAGAAGGTGTCTGCTGATGAAGTTGAGATTCAGGAGAATCTGGCGTACAAGGAAGAGCCAGAGCTTATTTTGGCGTACGACGTCCGAAAGTTAAGAAATAAAGAGATTCCGATGGTTAAAGTCCAGTGGAAGCACCGGACTGCACGGGAAGCAACTTGGGAGAAGGAGTCTGATATGAGACGGTCGTACCCGTACTTGTTTTGACTGAGTTTGGACTGAATAATGTCGAGGACGACATTTTTCTGAGTTGGGGAGATTGTAATATCAAGATCTGCTCCAGTATCGTCCAGGACGATCTGGGATCGTCCTGGGACGATCAGTGGAAATCAGTTCCAGATTTTGCCCAGTTTTGCTCCAGGTGATTTTCTGCAGGCATCGTCCAGGCCGATTGGAGACATCGGCCAGGCCGATCGGCACTGTAGAAAATATTGTCCATGCAATAGCCCTGAATGGAGACCAGGCCGATCCTTTTGGTCGGATCGTCCCGGGACGATGCTGCGATCGGCCGGGCCGATCTGTGTATTATAAAGCTGATTTCAGTCGTTTTGAAGAGAGAGAAAAATCAGAAAAATAAAAATAAATATCTGAGGAGAGAGAAAGTCGAGGGCATTTGTGGAAAAGTGGATTTTCGGACGACGCGGAGCCGTTTTCGTCCGAAGTGGCTGTTGAGGAAATTGCTGTGCTCGAGGTAAGGCACATTCCGCCTTTCTCAATTTTCAGAACCGTCGTGTTTGGCGGTATATTCTGTCCGGATTTTGTTTCCGTTAGCGATTTTTCGTCCGTATCTTTTGAACGGTTCAGTTTTTACCGCGTAACTTTTTGTATATCGTTGCCGTGCCGGGTGTGCACGTTTTGACTATATTTTGAAGATTTTCGTCCGGGTATTTTTGATTCGACTGTGTTTTTAGTCGACCGGATTTTTCTGTGAAATTGGAATTTATCTGTGCAGTAGAATAAAGGTTCTGAAATGTGATTATCTGTATTCTGTGCGAATTCGGTAAATTTTCTTTGCAGGAAAAATTGTGTAAATTCCGTATACTGCCGTTGTGCTGCCCGATTTTTGAGTAATTCCTGATTTGTCCGGATTTTCTCTGAAATGAAATGCTATGTGTATAAGCTATAAAAAGGGAGTTATAAGGGGCCTGAATCCTATGAGATTCAGTTAGTGAAACGGGAAATCTGCAATGAGATCAAATCTGATATCTGTTCTGTTCCGGATCCGATGAATTCTGTTTTGGTGCTATAAGCACATCTGTTTTGGTGCCGTGAGCACAAAGGGAGACATAAGGGGCCTGGATCCTATGAGATTCAGTCAGTGTCTGGGAAGGGAGGCATAAGGGGCCGGAATCCGTAGAGATTCCGTCAGTGTCAGGGCCTTTAGCTATATGTATCTGTACTATTTTCTGTATCTGTTCTGTTCTGTACGAAATTGTGATTATGATATAATGTGATCCGTACGATTCTGATTTCTGATTCTGACTCTGTTGATTTGTTCTGTTCTGATACGATCTGTACGACTCCGATGTGATTTGATATCTGTCCGTAAGTTTCGATTTCCGATTCTGTTCCGATTTCTGATCTGATTTCTATCCGATGAATTTGGTTTTGTTTTCTGAGAATTTAGATTGGAGGTTTGTTGCTTTGCTGAGCTGTTGAGCTCACCCTTGCTTTCTGGTAGTTTTCAGGTTCTGGGAAGGGCAAGGAAGTTCAGGATTAGATTTCAGAGTCTGATCAGATTAGGTACTTTTGTACTTTTGATTTTTGTACAGTCATGGCTTTCCTGTTCTGTCTTTCTTTCTGTTGAAAGCCATGTACTGTTCTGTAGATGATTATTTTGAGGAAATGAAAAAGATAGATGTTTTGTTCCGCTGCATTTGATGTTTTTAGTAGCTCTGTTGTTCTGTGTGCTTCTGTTGAGTTAAGAATTTGGAAGATCAGTTCAGTAACCTAATCCAAAGCCAGATCCTGGTTAAGAAAGGTCTCACGTCGCGATCCGGCTCGGGCGGGATCCGTCCCCGTCGGGTCGGGTCGTGACACTTCTATCATATCTAGGTGAGGATGCTCTACCTCACATAGCTTTTCCATTGTTGCCCCTTCATCTGTGTCCCCATCTGAATCTCCCACCACTATCACGTGCAGGGTCTTCTCTTTACACCTATGCCCAGGTGCAAATTTCTCGTCGCAACGGTAGCAGAGGCCCTTGACCCTCTTCTCCTTCAATTCGGAGTCAGTCAGTCTCTTGAACCCTCCTTGGTTCATCACAGTGGTGGCTTTCTCCTGTTTTACCTTCTCTGGATGAGTAGTGGCAGTCACCTTAGGTCCTTCGAGCATGAGTGGTAAGCGATATGTGGGGTGAGATCCCCCTGATTTCCGTGTCTGATCCGCCTTCTGCTTGTCCTCAACCAGCTGAGCTGTCTCCATAATTCCCACTATCCCACGTGGGTTGACCACCCTGATGGCGGCTCTGATGTAGGGTTTCAACCCTTTCATGAAATTCCCCTCCATGGCGTCATCGGGCATTCCCCTCAATCGCCCAGATAGAAGCTCAAAGCGCTCCCGGTACTCTGCCACTGTGCCTTCCTGAACAAGAGACATGAACTGTTCATAATGGGTGCCCTCACTGGACACTCTGAACCTGTGCAGTAATAGGTCCTTGAACTCTTCCCAACTTCGTATAGGTTGTCGCCCCTCAATCCATTGGAACCAAGCCAATGATTTCCCCTCCAAGCAAATCGGGACAGCCATCAGCTTTTCCTCCTCCGTGACGCCGTTAACGGTGAAATATCGCTCCACCCGGTAGACCCATCCGTATGCATCTTCCCCTTCGAATACGGGGATCTTCAATTTCCTCATCCGTGTATCTGTCCGAGGAAGATTCCTGCCATCTTCCCATGGCCCATGCTGAAATCCCTCCCACTGAGGTCTTCCCCTCCACTCCCCTGGATACGGGGTCTGCACCCCCCTCCTTGGTGGCTCCCAAGGGGCTCGGCCCCCCTCGTGTGCGCCTCCCGGTTGTCTCGGCCAACCACCCCCGACCTCTCCTGTGGCTCGGCCCAACTCCGGCGGTCCTCCTGGACCTCTCGACCACCCTCCTTGTGGCTCCCAAGTGGTGCGACCCATCTCTTGCACTCCTCCCGGCCTCATCGGCCACCCTCCATACGGACCGTGAGGGTCACGTACGGCTCCTCCCCCTTGGCCGGCGGTCCCCTCCCACGGTGCACCCCCCACGCCGGATGCCTCCCACCCTTCCCTTGACCAAGGCTCTTGGCGCGAGATGTGAGGTGGTGCTTGCATGGCTTCCCCCGGTTGGCTTGCTCCATCTTCCCTAATTGGGCAATTAGGGTTAGGGTTTGACATCAGCGATTTCCCCTTTTCCTTAGGATTTGATTGAGCAACTTGGGCTTCTACCAATTTGCGGATCATCTCTTCCATTCCCCCAAATCTCTCCTCAAGGGATGAAAATTTTCCCTCCAATGACGAAAGCTTCTCTCCCACTTCCTCCTTTAATTGGCTCATCTCCCCTTCCAAAACTTCTACCTTCTTTGATGCCATGCCGTCTAGGATCGAGAGCTCTGATACCAACTTGATACGCCTTAGGGTTCCCAAGTTAGGATTTGCCCTAATGCTCTTCCAAAGAAGAAATTTCTCTTCCAAATCCAAGACAAAAATCAACACAAGAGAGATGAGAGGAAGAACAAGAAAGTTTGCATTCAAAATCCAAGAGAAACAAGATACAATTTGTCCACTTCGAGAAGGACAAGGTCTCCCACTACAAACCCTAGAAAAAAGCAAGAGAAAGAACTAAGAGGCTAAGAGAAAACTTCAATCTTGCATAACCCTAAAAATCCCCCCTCATTTCCCACTTATAGCAAGCAAAAGATCAAACCAAACCCACTAGTGGGCTGCCCAAGCTGAACCGCCCAGCTCAGGGCTGACCCGAGCCAAACCGGTCCAGAAATGGGCCGGTTCCGCTCAAGCCGAAGCCCCCCCCGCCCGCTCTGCGTCACGCGCTACGCCCGCGTCCCTTCGCGCGATCCCTCGGCGGGTCGGCCGACGCGTCCCGCCTTTCCGGTCGCTTCCGAGCTCGCCGGGGTCGCCGGCCCCCCCTCTGCCGGTCGGCGGCGGCCCGCATCAGACTCCTATTAAGGTTTCTGATAATTCTGCTTTAATTCTCCCTTCCCCCCTCCCCCTGTTGTGACGATCCCTGTAGTTGGGGATTCCGTGAATGCTCTAGTCCCATTAGAACTAGACCCTGCAGTGAATAGCGATGAGAATGATGTGGTTTGTGAGGGGGTTAGTCTGCTAATTCTCATTCTAATTTTGTTCAGATGGTCTCTGTTATGGTTTTGGAGGGAGTGGCTCCTATAGCCCAGGTTCCGCGGTTATGTTCGAGTGAGCCTGGTGTTTTGAAATGTGGTTTGAATTCTAAAATTGTTTTATCGTGTGTGGATTCTATGCCTACCCCATGCAGTTTGGATGTGGGTGAATTGCATTTTGTGGACGGTGGGCTTTCTGGTTCACCTATTTCTCCAAGTCGAAATTTGGTTGGTTGTGTGGAATTGTCTCCGATGGTTATCGAGAGCTCGGATGCTGTCTCTTCTTCTATTAATCTGACATCGCATATGCAGGTCCATGACCAATCGGTTTTAACTCCTATTGATGGTGTTGAGAGCAGTGTCAATTTTGTTGAAATCCCTATATCTGTTATGTTTGATGTTGAAATGAAAGTCCATATGGCTAAGACTGGGAAAGACTCTGTTTTGCTTCAAACTGATTAGTTGATTTTGGAGGACTCCCCTATTTCTGACGGGGGGAAACGAGTTTTTAGAAGTTTGAGGAGGAAATTATATAATGCTCTATTAAGCATGGTTTTTCTAATGCGGATGGAAAGAAGCTTAAAAGCAAAGGCAAGAAGAAATAGGGTGCGGTCTTTGGTTTTTGTTATTTCGTCGGTGGTTTTAGATTGTGGCTTGGCGATGATGAGGAGGCCCCCTGCTTCCTTGGCTGGTTGGGCTGGTTGGCAACCTGGGTGCCTCATTTTGTTGCTTGGTGGAATCTGGACTATGTTCGTTCTTCTGTCACCTATGGATGGTCCGTGTTTGACTGCGAGGTTGATGTGGGGGGCCTCCATTCCTGAGTCCCTATTTGCTGCTTCTCTTTCTTTGCCTGGTTATTTTTGTTCTTACTGTTTGTACTTCGGGTTGTTGGTCGATCGTTGTTGTATCTCTCTTTCTTTATTGAATAAATTTTGTTTATGTTAAAAAAAAAAAAACTATGGCCGGCCACTTAATAAAAATTTCAAAAGAAAAAAGAAAAACAAAATCATTTCAATTCAGTTAGATCACTCACCAAAACCAAATTCTTGTTCTAGACGAATTCCTATGAACAAAAGGCTGAGCATGTTAACAAGCAAGTGGATAATTCCAGCATGCAACCATATGCAGCTGATGAGGCGCCAAGGTTCTCCGCTTACAATTTTCTTGTAATCAAGAGCCCCCAACGTATCAAGTCTGCATAAAGGATAAGCAAATTGAAAGGGAAAAAACCCATTAGCAAAAAATATCAAATACGCAATTCTCTCTCTCATCCCACTTCCCCTACAACACAGTGCAAGAAGGCGTCCACCTCAACCAAAACATGACAAGAATATCACGATTAATTCGATGATGGAAACTTACGTTCGAAGGTCAGGGCCAATGAGAGGGTTGATGGAAAGAGGCTCGAACGAGGAGCGGCCGAAATAGCGGAACAGGATGCAGACGTAGCCGGGAGGGTGACGGGCGGGGCAGTCGTTGGCGTACATAGTGTAGGCGAAGAAAACAATGTTGACTATGGCGACAGAGGGGACGAGCCACGCGATCCATGGCTTATGCGGTGGTGGTGGTGGCGGCGGTGGCGGCGGCGGCGGCGGAAGATCCTGGTTGGGTATCCAGACTGTCTTCGTCTCCGTGTCAACGGACGTCGAGCCGTCAACTCGCATTGCCATATTGTGATTCTTTGCCTCTCCTTGACCACAGTCGAATGTGATCGGATATCGAAAGGGGGAGAGGAAGAGGCGGCGGAAGGAGGCAGGGCATTGGGAATGGAATTGATGATTTTGAGAGGAAGACGCGTTAGATGAGCTCGCCACGCGGGCTGGCGGTTTCAATATTTATACCGAAGTGCTTCAGCTGAACCGGGTGTCCAATCCCGGCAGGTCGGCTTTACTCACCCGATTCGGTAGGATGAAGCTCAAGGAGTGAGTGGGTATAAAAAAAATCATCAGGATTTTTTCGCTAATCAAAGTAAAAGTAATTTTAAAGAAATTATTCCAATACCTTCAATCGAGTGAATTTCTATTATTCTATATTAGTTTTACTTGAAGAAATATATTATATTTTAACTAAAATTCATCCTAAACTCAGGCTAATGCAAATTCACGATGGACTTCAAAGGGCTTAATTAAATTTGCATGGATAAAAGCGCCCCTCAGTACAAATTAGGAGCATTGAAGTCAACATTCTCTCCGCCTAACTCGAGAATCAATCAAACGTCAAATTAAACTTGAATCATTTAAATTGAATTGAGACAAATGAGTTGGTCAATCAACTCTAGATAAAATATAATTCAAATCGAGTCGCAATTAAAGTTATTGATAAAAACTATATGAAGCTACTTAGCTGCCACCTAGGAGGAGCCTAGCATCATCAATGACTATCGCTAATTCAAACTAGAGGTAAGGGTATTACCAAGAATATTTCAAGCTCACATCACCACTTTCAGTCGATCATGAACTCCACTATGCCTATGACTTGAAGGGGCTCGCCTCTAAAATCGAAGCAATTCAAGGACTCCATAAGAAAATCGCCAATGACTTCAGAGGACTCCTTAGCCACAATCTTCTCACCTTGGCCCTCATAACGGATTCGCTCATGTCTAGCCACCCATAGGCACCTGCACAAGGAAGCTCACCCCAAGACAAAGGAATTGAAATAAAAGATTCATCAATTCACCATACCAGCTAAAGCATGACACATGTACATGACAATCCGTACCATGGGTTTTTTTTTTTTTTTTTTTTTTGAAGACTGCATAAAACTGCATTAATAAAGAAAGGTAACAAACTAAGAACTCACCATACTAGATTCCTCATTTAAAATAGACATAACGAGAGGAGGAATCTTATCTATGGTTACATCTTCCCAAACAAAAGAACTCATAATCCTAGCACATAGATCCGCTAACTTATTACATTTTCTATCAACTAAATTAAAAATAATTTGATGAAACTCTTCAAAAAGATAACAACCACCATACCTTGAGGAATCTTTATGATTTGAATTTTGCAAGAACCTCATCAAATTAGCATTGTCTCATTCAATTATAATGCCCTTATATTTGAACATCCAATCCTTGATCACCTCCTTGAATGATTGAGTAGCAAGCATCTCCAAAGTTGCAATATCCCAGTGAACATACGGTTTGCCAAAAGCCAAGAGAAATCTTCCTTGGTGATCGCGTGCCACACCACAAATTTCAGCTTTATAAGAAGGAAGAGGGATGCATCCACATTGACCTTAAGCCAATCGGGTGGAGAGGGATACCAATGAATATTTGACAGCCTAGACGACTGATTAGTATCCCATTTACCCGATAAATTAATAGATCCTTGAGCCATAGTAGAAGAATAGCTCACTGCATTAGCTCCAATAATCAAGGAGCATATTTCTTTACCATTGTGAATCAAATTGTTCCTAGATTTCCAAGTAAAGAAAACCACATTGCAATATAAATTGACCATGAAAGAGCATTGTTTGGACAACCAGTTACTGCATTCCAACAAAGAATTGAAATCAGGAATATGAAAGCCCCACTTATCAATTTGAAGAAAAACTTCCTTCAGTTTTTTGCATCTAGCCACAACATGATTTAAGTTTTCTTCTTCTAGACAATTTCTCGGACAAAGACAGGAATTGTTCAGTCTTCTGCATTCCAGCAGCTTATAGGTCAGAATGGCATCATTGAAAATCCTCCACCAAAATGTCTCCACCCTTGGGTTCAACTTGGCTTTCTTAATCCAGCTCCAATATTGCTTGCTACCCGACAGATTAGCAGATTTTTCAATTATCATAGCAAAAATTGATTTACCACACAATAGATGCATCAACTCCCTCTTATCTTCCATAGAATCAGTGTTAATCTTAATTTGAGAAATTAAGTTAACAAGATCAGTACCCATGTGGTTTCCAATAACATCCACATTCCATCTACCATCATTGATAAAATTTGAAACCGGAAATCTGCTATCATCATTTGGAATAACAAAAGTTGGCCATTTGTTTAAACTCTTGTCTAAGATCCAGGTATCATTAAAAACATCAATGTCAACACCATTGACAACATTCCATCTAATGATTGTTCTAAGAGATTTACCTCCATCAGTAAGGATCTTCCAAGAAGAAGATCCCGTTCTCCTTGAAACGCCTTCATCCAGAATACTTCCATATTTCAGATACAGGATTTTGTGCAGCAATAACTCCTTGTCTTCCATGTATCTCCAAGCCAATTTAGCTCTCAAGGGTCCTACAAAACTTGAGCAAGAGTGAAGTCCTCTTCCACCACATGCCAATGGTAAACACATAACATTCCAATTGACATAATGAATGCCATTTCTAGCATTAGATTTATTCCAGATAAAATTTATGTAGATTTTGTCAACTTCATCAAGCACACTCTTTGGAACTAAAAAGTTTGTACAATGAAAGATGGTAAAAGAAGAAAGAATAGTTTTGGACAATAAAATCTTTCCTGCCAAAGAAATGAGCCTTCCTCCCTAAATGTTTGTCATCTTCAATGCTTTGTCAATGATAAATTGGAAATCTTCTTTAGCTAGTCTTCTAGTGGCTAACTTTATTCCAAGATAAGTCAATTCCTTGGATACCTTGAACCCCATGATTCGAGTGATATATTTCTTCAACCTTCTATTAACCATTTTGCCAAAAATCATACTAGATTTGTTGAAATTGATGCATAAACCAGATCATCCACAAAATTTTTTCAAAACAGATTTTACTTCTTTAACTACCTTCACTTTTGTTTCCGAGAAGATGATTACATCATCAGCATACAACACATGTGAAAGTCTTGGACCCTTAGAGCATAACCGGATACTAATACTATCTTCTCTTTGTTTCAAAGCAATTGATAGAAGTTGAGCACAGAGTATAAAAAGAAAGGGAGACAAGGGACAACCTTGTCTAAAGCCACTCTTCCCTTCTATCCAATTAGAAAGATTGCCATTGATAAGAATTGAAAATTTTGGAATCTTGGACACATTCCAAAATAAGACTAGAGAAATTGGTAGGAAACTCAAAAAACTCCAAGGCTTTCCTTAAGGTAGGCCACCCCATCGAATCAAAGGCCTATTCCATGTCTATTTTGAAAGCAACCAATCCTTTAGAAGATTGAGAGTGTCTGAATTTTTGCATAACCTCTTGAGTAATAAGCACTTGATCTGAAAGAGATCTACCTCAAAAACGCAGCTTGTTCTACTGAGATTAGTTTAGGGAAGATAGAAGACATCCTGTTAAGTAAAACTTTTGCCGCTACTTTATAAATTGTATTACATAAGCTAATCAGTCTAAAGTTAGAAGGAACCAAAGGATTAGAGACTTTAGTAATAAGCACAATGATAGTTTCCTTTCAATTAGGATCCATAACTAAAGACTCCAAAAAAGCATTGATAGCATTCCAAAAGTCATTCTTAATAATATCCCAATAAGCTTTTAAAAAAGAGAAGGTAATACCATCATTACCTGGGGATATATTATTGCCAATGAGCTTGATCACATCCTCCACTTCCTTAAACGTGAGAGCTTTATCCAGATAAATTCTGTCTTCATCATCAAGAGAATTCCATGGGTAAGGCCAATCATCCATTTTGCATTCTCTAATCCTCCATTTCTCTTTGAAGTAATTGAGCAACACATTCTCAATACATTGCTGATCTTCCACAATTATACCATCTTCATTTTTAATTTTTGCTATAAAATTTGAGTTCCTTCTAGTCGAAGCATATTTTTGGAAAAACTTGGAATTTCGACCACCTTCCATCATCCAGTTTACCTTTGCTCTTTGTGTCCACCAAGTCTCCAATCTAGCAATAGTAGAATTAAGCTCCTCCACTTTAACTTTGAGTAACAAGCAATCATTATTCGAGAGAAATCCTTCATCCGCCTCCTTCATTTGTAAATCTTCAATTTGCTTCAATAGATTACTTTTCAAAGTGATTAAGCATTTCATTTTTGCTTTACTCCAATATAATAAAGCCTTTAATGAATTCCTCATCTTTGTATTCATAATTTGAGCAAAGTTACCTTCACATCTTTTCTTCCATATGCCTTTAACCACTGCAACCAAAGCCTTGTTAGAAGCCCAAATGTCTTCAAACCTTAACACCTTCTTAGAAGCATGATGATCCATGAGATTTAGGAGGATTGAACAATGATCTGAGGCAACACGAGCCAAGTGCTTAACCACAAACCGATTTGGAGTGTTCAAAGCAACCGAGTTTAAGAGGCATCTATCAAGCCTCTCAGGAATTCGATCAATACCATTTTGATTGTTGCACCAAGTAAATTTTGGTCCCACATATCCAATTTCATGAAATTCATAATTAGATAAAAAAATTCTTCATTTCTTTTGATCCTAGGAAAAATTTAAATCTTTTCTCTCCTTTCTTATCTTCTTTAGAAAGAATACAATTAAAGTCACCTCCTATCACCATATTCAATTCCTTGGATGAATAATTTCCCAAGCTCTCCCAAAGTCTTCTTCTTTTGTAAACATCCTTGTTACCATAGATAGTTGCAATCCTCCATTTGCCTTTGTTAGGGACCTCCAAATCTCCAACAATAAGCTGAGAAGAAGCTTCCATCAATTGAAATCCAGCAATATTTGATTTCCACAATACTAGAATACCTCATGATAAGCCTTCTGAAGGAACTTGAACAAAATTCCATTCACTACCAATAAGATGATCAATATCTTTCCTATCAAAATAGGAAATTTTAGTCACCAAAAGACCAATGAAAAAAACCCCGTGCTCCTTAACCACCTCCTTTAAGTATAGAGAAGCCCTCCTCTTTTTATCTCCTCTACAATTCCAAAATAAAATGGAAGAATTCATAGATTGGGAGGGGAGATAGTCCCCGCCTTAAAATTCGCCTTGTCTTTACAAACCACATATGTTCTTCTACTTATAGGTACCAAATTAATAGGTCCCAAATTTTTCAATTGTTTATAACCCCCTTCTTAACATTAGGAGAGCTATCTTCCTTGGGATCATTAATTTTCTTCATTTCATGGGTAAATGGCTTGAGAGCTTTGTCTTCAACCAATTCTTCCACCACTTTAGCAGATTCTTCTTTAGAAAAGACTATATCACATTCTTCCACCAACCCATCTAATATATACTAAATTTGTTAGTATTAGCAATATTAGAAGGTAAGGAAGCCATACACTTCTCTGCAATGTCTGAATTTAAAATTCCTGGATTCTCTAGCACAATCAGCTTCTCAGCAATAGTAACTTCTTCAGCGAAATCATTCTTTTTACAAGGTTCCTCCACCAAAGTATCATTCTCTACAATGTTAGGTTCAAGTCTTGGTTCGAAAGCATTTCTACCAGAATTTTTGTTTACCCATTGCTCCTTTACCCGTGGGAGATTCTTCTTAAAGCCATAATTTCTGTATCTTCCTCTTCCATAGTTGACTTGCAACCAAGGCCCATAACCATTTTGAGAAACATTAGCTGTCACGACCCGACCCGACCCGAGACGGATCCCGCTCGCACCGGGCCGCGACCAGCCAAACAAACCGACTAACCAGGATCTGGCTTTGGAATTTGCTTCAGAACTGATTCTTCCAAACATTTCAACTCAAAAACAGACACACAGAGACACTATGAAACATCAAATGCAGTGGAACAAATCATCTATATTTTTCTTTCTTTTTCTCAAAACAATCATCTACAACTACAGACCATGGCTCAGACAGAAAGAAACAGAGCAGAAGAGCCATGTCTGTATAAAAATCAAAAGTACAAAATAATACCTACAGATCAGACTCTGAACTTTAGTCCAAGACCTCCTTCCCTTTCCCAGAACCTGAAAACCACCAGAAAACAAGGGTGAGCTCAACAGCTCAGCAAAGCGACAAACCTCTAATCAAAACTTCCAGAATCCCAAAACCAAACACATCAAACCAAATCCAATCAGAATATTCGTACAGATCAGAACAAACAGATCAAATCAGAACTTATACGGACATATATCAAATCAGAATCAGATTTGCTTACAGAACAGATACAGAAATCAGAAGTCCTTTCAAATCAGATATCAGATATTATTTAATTAATAGCTAAATTTCCTGACACTGACAGAATCTCTACGGATTCCGACCCCTTATGCCTCCCTTTGTGCTCACGGCACCAGAACATATTTCATCGGATCCGGAACAGAACTGATTTCAGATTTCAGATTGAGCTCATTTCAGATTTCTCAGACACTAACCGAATCTCTTAGGATCCGGGCCCCTTATAACTCCCTTTTTATAGCATATACAGATAGCATATCAATTCAGAAGAAATCCAGACAAAATCAGAAATCACACGAAAATCGGGCAGCACAACGGATGTATACGGAATTTACATAATTTTCCTGAAAAATCACAGAATATCAAATTTGCACAGAATATAGATAACAACATTGCAAGACTTTAATTCTATTGCTCAAACAATTTTAGACTACACAGAAAAATACAGTCGACGGAAAACGTCGTCAAATCAAAACTACCCGGACAAAAATCTCCAGAAAATAATCAAAATGTGCACACTCGGCACGTCAACAACATACGGAAAATTTCGCGGTAAAAACTGAACCAGACGGGAAATACGGACGAAAATCACTAACAAAAATCAATTATGGACAGATAATACCGCCAAACACGACGGTTCTGAAAATTGAGAAAGGTGGATTGTGCCTTACCTTGCGTACACCAATTTCTTGAACTGTCTCGACGGACGAAAACAGACCGAAGTCCCCCAAAAATCCTCTTTTCCTTCGTTTTTCTTTCTCCTGGACGTCCTTTCTTTCCAAAAATATCTCATTTCCATATATATCCAGACTGATCGTACCGGACGATCGCAATTTCGTACCGGACAATCTCAGCTTTGGGTAGATTTTGTCAAGACGAAATTAATTATCGTCTAAGGACGACTTGGGCTCTGGACGATTTTCGTCCAGACGATCCTGATTTCGTCCAGACGAACCATATAGACAGAACAGTTTTTCTGCACAACCTGTACCAATCGTCACGGACGATCGAACTTCGTCCGGACGAACCTGGGAGAAAAATGGTCTGTACATTAGCAGATGTACCATCTGATATGGTTTTCTTTGTAGATATTCCTGTCTCCACTAAATTAGAGGAATTCCTAGCTTCATTGTTCCCAGCAATATTTTGTAGAGAATCCCCCTTTAAATTATTTCCAAGGCATTCAGTTTTTAGGTGACCAATTTTGCCACAAGCAAAGCAAAAATTTGGTAATATTTCATATTCAATTTTTTGAAAGAATCTACCATTACAACCTTCCACCCAAACACCAATAGGTAATTGTGTATCCAAATTGATTCGGACACACACCCTACCGAACTCCCTTCTCCCCCATTGGAACATGTTCCCATCAATCATATAAGGCTTGCCAATCATCAAAGCAATTCTACAAATGTTGATCTCATCCTAACATTGTAAAGAAAGGTTAGGCATCCTAATCCAGATAGGAGCTGATAAACCTTTTAAAAAAGAAGGAGAGAAGCTAGGCGACCATCTATCCATCCCAATTATCTTTCCATTGACAAACCAAGGCCCATTTGATAATACAGCTTCCAGTGTTGATGTTTCATGAAATGAGCAAAGAACCCAATCCAATCCAAGCATGGTGAGATGAAATTTACCAAAGGGGGACCATTGCCTTCTTAATTCGGTACTTATCACTGGAAAGGAACATTATTACCAAAAACTCTTATAACTAGGGAGTTTTGAAGTTTTCTAGAGTTTTCTAACTCATTTACCATATGCAATTTCACAGTAGAACCATCTTCTGATCGAAAATCACCAAGGTCCAGGTTATGAACCTTAATGTGTTCCTTTTTGCTCCACACATTTTGGTGGGAAGAAGGCATCGGTCTAGCATTAATCACATTCATAGAATCCTTACACATTCCCAATTCTCTTGGATTACATTCATGAACTATAATTAAATCAGAGTTATTCAGCATACCAATATCAGAGCACCCTGCCGCTGATTTTTCAACAGAATTTCCAACATGAGAAATGGTACTTTGCAAACTTGAATTTTTTCCTCCAATATCTTCTTCAGTAGAACCTTGCAAATCAGAAGAATTCTCCATCTCCACATTATTTTCTTCATTGATTTTCACAGCAGAATTTCCAAAGAATCACATCTTCATTTTTCTTCAAAAAGGGAAAATTTTCATTTTCCAAATGAAAATTAATAGAGTCTTCAATCATCAAGTCTTTTCCTTTGCCGACGACAACCGGAATTGTCTTAGACGAAGCTAACAGTCCACCCTCGTTAATGATTAACGACATACCAGTTCTAACTTTGTGTTTTGAAGCTTGAACAAAACCAGGATTTCCATCTCCGACGCCGGCGGGGATGAAGAAAATGTTTTGCTTGGAACACGTGAACCTCCGTTGGGCAACCGACGAACATCAACTGGACCGTCGGCCAGAGTTGGCCGGCGAGTCTCCGACGACATTCAATCCTATGGAAAACCCGCGGAATTGAATATTTTAATTCAAACGAACAGAAATCTTACCATGGGTTATTTATTATTATACTTTTAACTCTTTTTTCATGTAGTTTTTCTATAGCCCTAATATTCCTATAAATAAAGCACGAAGATGAATATTTTGGATCTTTTTACACTTTTTAAATGTTGACCTCATTTTTGTATGAGGTCATCAACCTAATCTATCCAAACTCTTAATTGTCAATCTGATGGTTGATAATCACCCAATTGTCAATAATCCAGTTTTCAATCAACACTTTAATCATCTCCAATCAACCATTCAATTATCTCCAAACAATCATTCAATCATTAACAATTAATCAACCTACATTTCAAGCAAACAATCAATCAACACTACAATAATGAACATACACTCAATCAAACTTTATTGACCCCTACACATCAAAACACGTCAATCAACGCGTTGGTACGATGAGCCACTTGAAGGGTTAAACGACCTCCGATTGTCAAACCGACCTAGCCATTGTAGTTAGAGCATCGAGTTTGCCTAAGAGGTAACCCCTCCTAGCTAAATTGAATAAGATCAGTCAAAAGGGGCGACCAACAACCAAAATTGACGTGTCACGTTGCTCAAATGACATCCAATCATGAAATAGATTTCGTCGTTGCATTCAGAGCATCGTCTATACCCAAAAATGAATGTAAATTTGTTAAATTAAAGTCATACGAGGAGATCGGCGAGGGTCTTGAGGCAATGACACACGAATCTAGAAAATTAACGCACGACGTTGCCCAAACGACATCCGATAGCAAAATGGACTATGTCTTCGTGCACAGAACATCGACAATACTCAATATTGACTATAATTTTGCCTAATGAAAAAAACGTACACAAATCAACGCAAATTTTGAGGCGATTTGAGACGATTGCGAACAAATTATTAAAATGTGTGCAAATTGAAGCAGAATCGTTATTTCAAAATTTTGATTGATCAAAATAATGATGATGGAGGCATTATTATTATAATATATTCACTTTTTATAATAATTTGAATAAAAAATCAATTCAAATTATTGCATACCTCCTATCTCGTCGAGCTTTTATGACTCCCAATTAGTGAATCACATGGATCAGTCACCTTAGCTCCTTATGACTCCCGATTAATCTTCAACTCCTTATGACTCCCAATTAATGAATCACGTAGATCTTGAGAGTATCATGTGTGGTTATCATATATATTTGGTATCAATCAGAATTTCATTTCACCACACCTTATGGTGCTACATATTTAGCATTTCAGCTTCCCAATTCTACATACATATAGCAAATATTATGTTCTATCTTATTAGATTCATATCATTGTTAGTGTTACATTCTAATACATATCAATCATATAAATAATTTTATCACATATTACATTTCACTATTGTTATAAATTTATCTACTAAACTTAAATTCATGGGAATTATAATTACAGAAATAACCACACAATTCTTACCAGCTTCACTTCAAATCATTGTAGACGAACTAAATACTTAGCAATGCATATTATAAAGGATAAGTGTCAACATCGCCATTCTTACCAATAGGTTCTCGGGACATGACATGTGTCAAAGGCAATCCCTACTTGGGGGCATTTATCATTTTACTTTTTACTCTTTTATGATATTGCATTTTCTATAGTATTCAAATCCCTATGAAGAAATGATGAAGTGAAATTTTTGGCACTTTCTAAAGAATTATTTGAGCTATTGAAACACTTTTCACAAAACTTTCCTCTTCTTCTCTTTCCATTATTACCAATAGGTTCTCAGATTATAAGCTACTAAGCTTGCCTGTTAATAAGTTCGGATATCACCCACGGACATATTTAAATCCAACATAATCAACTTCATTTCATGCACTTATCCAAATGATAACACAGTTCACACCTCTCGAATAAAATTAAATCAAATAATAAAACCGTTCACTCCACCATACATCTGGATCGTAATTATACATAATTGTATATGAATGAAAGAATAATGAACTGAAGGCAGTCAGAAAGATTATAATCACCATTATTGAGCTTTTCTGCGGCAGGACATATCAGAATTCAATAGAGAAAAGCAAAATTTGCTAATATTAAAAAAATAAAATTATCTACAACAAAGGATCATCTGCTGACAAGTTCGGATAATAAAAGGCTAGGCAGTACTTAAAGTTCAGCAAGTCAAACAAAAATTGGGTGACACTGAAAGCAACGCTAAGCTCCAGTGTATATTGTCTGTGCTTTCAATTAGAACTATTTGGGCAAACTAGTCTTCGATGGTCCAGCTCGCTCCAGCATAACATTATATAACTGTTTTCCATTCTGCAGAAAGGAAATAACATTAAAATCAGAAAGTGAAGGATAACAAAACGAAAGAGAGATTCAAGATACCCACAAATATTACTGGAAAGAAGTGAATCTGTCCTTCTGGTTTTGTCTGTGTCTCCTTGAAGTACACTAAAATAGGAAAATTAGGCCACCAAAGCTCCCAGTTCACAAATGTTGAGTACCTGTGGTAAATTTTTATAATGCATATTTAACAGTGTTTCTCAAAGAAAATTTAGGAAAGGTGGTAGCATCTCACTTCCAACGGTTCTTCCCGCCAACAAACACATTTTCACCGGACTCTTGCAGTTGTTCTCCAATTCTTACTTCCTAAACTAAGCAAGTAACAAATATTTAGAACAGCAGAAAGAAATATTAGTTGACATGGATTCAGAAAATGCATCAAATGCAGAATTGAACAGGTCTGGATGGAGAAGAACGATTCTTAAACCATACAAAATGGTTTTAGTAAGTTTGATGAAGACTGCGATGCTGAAAAAAGAAATAAAAATCAACTTTGCGCTACACCATGTTCAGTTTTTCTTGAGTCACTCTTAACTGACGCATTCGTTAAAGTTTTCTGGAAATCACTAGAGAAATACTGTTGTAATAAAAGTTGCGCAGCAAAAGCTTATGAAGGTCAAAATAATAATCTATTTAGATGTTTCATCCATGTTTACAGGCTGAACAAGGAGAACTGAACACAACATTAGATGGACTTTCAGCAATCGAGTCATGTTTAATAATTACTTTCCCTAAATACTAAATCTACAATACAAAATAAAGTAGATTACTTTCTTTTAAATAAACTCCTTAATTTTACAGTGCCAGGATACATTTCCAAGTTTCAAATTTCGCTATTCAAATGAATTACTTTCCTTCATCTTCCATAAACGCATATCTATCCCCTTATAATATAAGTTAGATAGTTTCAAAGAGGGAAGTAACAAACCAGGGCCTCCTCATCAAAGACAAATCTCACTCTGGTTGCCTGTAAAATGCACAATGACAGTCAGTTTAGGTTAGTCAATTAGGAAGAAGAGATTAAAAGAGATTGGTGAGGGTGTCAAGAGAGAAGAGGAAAAGTTAACAAGACATTCAAATGTAAGGGAAAAGGATTAATAATTTTCAAAACAATGTTATTCCTGATATTGACCAAGCTGTAAAGAAAAGAAAATATAATAGACGAAGTAATTAGCCGGATAATCTAGGATAATATAACCTTTCACAAAACAGTAACTACCGTAAGAGCTACTATATCATTGAAAATAAAAAGCTCACATTTTATTGATGTCAGAGAGCATGAACTTCCAAATAAGGCTCAATATAGCAACAAATTCTTCCAAAGAGAGATGACAGAGTAAATAGGCATTTTGGGCTTGTATCGGAATGACAGAAGTAGAGAAAATAATCAGCATTAAGGGTGTAAGTGAGCCAAGCCATCTCGAATTCGACTTGATAATGAGCTTGCGAGCCGAGCTTATTAAACTCGAGCTCGTTTGTTAAACGAGCTTGATGAGGCTCAATTCGTGAGCAGGCTTGAAAGATTATTTGAATTTTTTAAATATTTATTATTTTTATTAAATTTGAATATTTAAAAAGATTAATCATTAAAGCTGCAGCATAATAAATATAAGTTACATCAGCTTCTGTAAAAATGTATATAAAATATTAATGTTATGTTTTAAAAAAATAAAAAAAAAAGCTGCAGCATTGACTGGAAAAGACAAAAAAGCCACATTAATTAATTAACTCTTCTTCTTCCCGCTTCGCATCTTCCACGGACCACAGCTTCTTCCCGACGTCAACAAAAACATCGTCATCTTCTTCTTCCCCTCCCGTTGTCGGCGTTTCAGACGAAAACAAGCTTGAATCAAGCAATCGAGCCGAGCTCGTGCTTGAATTTTATACAGCTAGTCAAGTTCGAGCTCATTAAACAAGCTCGATTCAAGCTCACTATGAGGTAAACAAGCTCAACTCGATAAGGCCACTACTCAACTCGGCTCGACTCTTTTACACCCCTAATTAGCATACAATAATCCATTCAAATTCATTCCCAGTTACGAATTTTAATTCAAGCTTCCATAAGTAAAAAGCTCTGAGAGAGGATCGATGATATAAACTGATAATGAAGGGTCAAACATCCTCCATAATGTTATACCTGGAGTAGCAGAAGTAATCCAAGTAAGCCTGTTGTAGCAGCTGGAAGCAGCTTGTCTTGGTACACAAACCCACCTGCTAAGCCTGCACCTCAAGAATTATTAATGTTGAGAAAAAAAAATGCATATTTGGAATGTCGGTAAGATCATTGACTTTGTAAGGTATGTTAAGATCAAAATAATAGCATGACACGCTAAGTAGAAATTGTTTCTCTTGGAGAGAATTTGTAAGGAATATCAAAATCAAAATAGTAACATGACCAGCTAAGTGACAATTTCTAATGAGAAACTTATATTACCCTTGAGGCATTTCTTTGGAAATAAAATGAACTGTATTAACCAGACAAAAGATTATACACAAATATGTTATATGTAAGAGGCTGAGTCAAGTGGAAAAGTAATAAGAAATTAAAAGGAAGAAAATTCACTAAAACTCACCAAGTAAGACAATGGGAATTCGAAAATCTGGATCAGGGATGACAGTCTTTCTTTTCTCAGCTTTTCTTTCAAGCTGCCAAGTAAAAAAAAAAAAGAGTACATTGCATACACAAGAAATATCCTGCATCGCAAAGAAATTAAAAAATGGCAGAAATCTACTATAGGACAATGACATGTTATAATGCTGGCAAAACATTTAATACCCAAAACCCCATATTCTCTAATGCATGTTGTTATGTAACAGTTTAATCTGAAGTAACCACATTAAACATGCATTTAAAAGGCAACTATAGAATATCAACAAGATTTGTGATATATAGCACACATTTGAATAAATTGAATAAAGAGATTTTATAGTTTCATGCGGTATAGATCCATGGAGTAAGATAATAAGTACACCACATGTAAATCTGAAAAGAAAACAGGGGATCTGAAAGATTAAAGATCCTATTTCGTGCGAAATAAAAAATGTTATTTAGAAGATGCAGATTAAGTAGAAGATAAATCACTACTGAGAGATTTTGCGTTCATTTGATGAATTCATATTCCATGTTTGAGGATTCCCATAGAAATAAAATACAATGATTAATTATTTCTTCTTATCATAAGAAATATCGAGTCATATAGATAAGTTGTTGAGCCAAACTACTGAGTTAGATGACCTCAATCATAATTGTTTAGCATGGTGAGTCATTCGACCACGCCACAGATTCTTTGTGGAGTCGTTAGGCCAAGACTGTCACACTTCAGGATCTATACTAGGAGAATTATATATATCTTTTATTTTAACAATTTAACTAAAGCTTACTAATGAACAACGAAAAAAAAAAAAAAAACATGATTACATTTTTTTCTTATATGGATATTATAGGATCCTTATCCTTTCTTGAAAATATGTAAAACCACACATAGCCTAAAAGTAACTAAAATCATACAACTGAAATCAATACAAGATAAAAAAGAATAATATATTATAAATCATATAAATCAATGTCTATACTGATTATTTGTATCAATTTCTCCTTTTAAAGTTCATCACATTTCAATGTCTATACTGATTATTTGTATCAATTTATCTTTTTAAAATTCATCGCATCTCAATCCATTATATTATCAGTCACAATATCAATAACAGTCAACAATACTAATGCCAATAACAATATTAGTATCATGATAAATAATATTAAATAGTATTAATGACAAAAAATAGTATTAGTATCAATCACAATATTAATACAGTGTTTATAGCAATGTCAGTATTAGTATTCAGATATTGAATGAGTATATTTTAAAGGTATCATGCTCCTGCACTTATAAGTCCCAATTAGTCACCCTTTTAACTCTCAATTAATGTACTCCTTATAACTCTCATTGAATCACGTGAATCAGTCATCTCGACTCCTTATAACTCTCAATCAATCTCCAGCTCCTTATGACTCCCAATCAATAAATCACATGGATTAGTAGGGTATCACATGGAGTTATCATATCATGTATCTGATATCATTCAATAATTTCATTTAAAATGCAATAAAATTATATCAAACTATTCAGAATGATCAAATCTATAACATATCAAAACTTGCATAATGAAAGTTTATGAAATAGGATATAATGTATTTTTGGTAGATTTATGAGAGATAAAATTCGTAGAAATCAAAATCATTGAAAACAAAAGAAAGCGATTAGTCACTTAAAATGAATAAAATAAAATCTGTAACACGAATGACTGATAAACATGATCCAAAGACCTTTTTCTATCTTCTCTCATCTTCCTTTCTTTCAATCTTCCTGATCAAAATTTAAGTGTAAGAACATTATTTTCAAATCCTAATATCAAATTTATTACTACTATATGATCAATACTTAATGTCTATCTGACAACTAATGTTAAGTGAAAGTTCTCTCTCATCATTAGAAGGAGTAATTAAACATAGAGGATAATGCCTATGGGAAACTTTAAGAAAGATCATAAAGTCCTCGTAAAATGATGACAAAATCTCTCGGTATTATCTTATTTTTAATATAATCTATATTTTTAAATTTTTGACCTGAAAACATCCTAAACTATCCCAACGAGAGGTCAAGGCGTAATTTTTCGAAACCTACATGGGGCTTTATATTTAGTCCACTTCATGAAGCTACACCTCTTTCAACATCCTTCTAATATTTTTTTTTTCTTTTTTTATCCAGCTTTTTTATTTGTACTTCTCTCCTTTTTTATTTTTATTTCCTTTTTATTCACTTTAATTTTATGCATCTCTCTCCAACTCTCTCAATTTTCACCCGTTTTCCCTCTCATTCATCTCTTTTTGTGATGTTAGCAACGTAAAGGGCCTTTAGCAATGACAGTGATGGTTCATACCAGCTCCCAAGGCCTATAATATGGACGCATCTGAAGATTATAGATTGGGTTTATGAATATGAAACAAGTGATAAAACACATTTAATGGCTACTTCATGTTTAAAGGAACATCGACGTGCAAAACATATAAAAAACTTTGTACAGAATCACTTAATTAATGGTGATGTCATGTTGCTCCACTTCATATTTCACAATCATTTGAATGATAATAATTGCAACCCTAACTCCTTAGATTTTGCACCCACTCTTTATAAATAAAAAACTGGAAACTATATTTTGCAGCAGAAAAGCAACCAAAGTGTTACTTGCACTTCCATTTCAGATAAGAAAGCAAAAAAATGCATCCCTCCAAAGATAATTATCAGTAAAATAAAAATAAAAATTGCTGCTTTCATATATACCATAGAAGCAATGGGGGAAAAACTTCCGTGACTGTGAGTACCTCTGGAAACAAAATTCCTGGTGCCGAACAATCTGCTTGATGGGCAAAGTCCATTCCGTTTAGATGCCAAGGCTTCTCTGCCTGAAACAGAAACAATAGCTTTTCATCCGTTTAATTCAAGAATATAACATCTTTCCTATGGAATACCAAATTCTAAGATTGTGCAAAAGGAACGAACAATCCTAGGGCATGGTCTTAATAAGGGGCAATTATACAGCAAGAATTTTTATGAAAGAAATGAGAGAAGAAAAAACAAAACAGTTTTTAAGCGAGAGGAGATAATTAAAGCTTACTTTGAGAACAGAGAAGAAGATGCGGAGATGAGAGGAGGGCTCTCGCCATAGCCATTTTAGCCTTCTGCTTCTCATATCTTCTTGCTTCTTATCACGTTTACATACCGAGGATAACTTGATTTTCCTAAAATACCCTCTTTAAGTTGTGCAAATTGAAAAGGCAGTTTCGGTAAATCAAAAAGTTTCCCGTTATCTCTCTCCTCACCTTCTTCACCCAAATCAGATTATTCTTTCCATCACCGAAGCTACAGAGCTACTTGTCATTCCACTAGTGAACCCAGAGTGGAGGCTTTGATCCCTCTCTCTTGCTGGTAGTCTCCGCAGCCTCTCGCTACCTACTTCGTCGCCACCGTGTCGCCTTGTTCGTTCTCGTCGGCTGCTTTTGACATGGCTAGTATAGCATGCCTCTCCAGCACCAACTCCATCACCACCTCTTATCCCTCAAAATCAAAGGTCTTCTTCCAAAATTCTAGCGTGCATAAATACTGTGTTGCTTGGAATACCAGCTCCAGGTTCCATTCCTCCAGAGTTTTTGTAAGTTTTCCCTTATTGCTTTGTTATATGGAAATTTAATTCTCTGCATTTTTATGCTGGATATTAACGAGCCAACCTTAGAAGCAGGAGATTTCTAGGTAGAAGGTCATGACCCTTGCAGAAAAAAAAGGAAGAGAGGAGAAATTATTCTGTGCAGAGTCCGGAGGTAAAGAATAGTCAGGATGTGGTGTACACAGTGTACACACTGAGTATAATTTTTTACATTATTTTTTTGGTATACACAGTGTGTACAAACACTGTGTACACTCACATCCGAACAGTTATTTATCGTAAAAACTCCGCACGGAATAATTTCTGGAGAGAGAGAGAGAGAGAGAGAGAGAGAGGTTGGGGGGGGGGGGGAGGATGCTCATTATTTCCTAATGGGAAGAGTGAAGATGATGTAGACCTTGTGGTGTGGAAACTTGCAAGTAATGAGAGAAACTAAACAGGGAAGGGAAAATAGTTAGAGGAACAAGAGGTTTTGAGAAGAACAAGCAGTCCAGAGAGAGTTAGAAGAGGAAGAGGAGCAAGGAGAGAACCCGTTTTCGGGAATACTATATCAGTAAAAACAGAACTATCGCCTCCAGTGAGGTATTTTCCTATCTATACTAAGAAGAAAGCTGACTAGGAAAAAGTGTAAAAGCAATGCTGCCAAAAGGCTGTAAAAATAACAGAAAGGTAAAAATGACTAGTGGAGGCTGCAGCGGACGTGGCTAGGAATAACGGGACTAGGAATAGTCATCACATCAGATCTCCCCCTCTGTAAGAGATTCCTCGCCTGAGGAATGAATTTGGGCGATACCAGTGTCTGCGGATTTATAAGCTATGATGTCTGCTACATTGAAAGTGGCAGGAGTTAGAAAACTAGGAGGTAAGTTGACGACGTAGGCGTTATTGTTGATACACTGCATAATGGGTACTGGTCCAATTCGCCGTCGACTCAATTTGGAATAAGTTCCAGGTTGGAATCTTTCTTTGCGCAAGCGGACCATGATCAGCTCGCCGGGTTCGAAAATCTGCTCCCTCCTATGCTGATCGGCGTGTTCCTTATACTCTGCATTTGATACCGAGAGCTTGGTCTTCACATCCTCCAGCATCTTGACATATTGTTCGGTGGTGTCGGCAGCCGCCTTGCTCCTGCACTTTGGTAAAATAGCAATATCGACAACATGATTAGGAATTTTAGTATATACTATGCTAAACGGGCATTGGCCGGTCGATCGGTTGCTCATAGAGTTGTAAGCACATTCGGCCTGCCCCAAGTAATCGTCCCACTGTTTTGGGTGCTCATGAGCAATGCACCTCAACATACTTCCCAAAGATCGATTGACGACTTCCGTCTGGCCGTCAGTTTGAGGGTGGTATGCTGAACTCAGCTTGATTTCAGTCTGCAGTCGTTTCCAAAGTTCTCGCCAGAAGTGACTGATAAACTTCACATCTCTGTCGGATGTGATGCTACGGGGCAATCCGTGAAGGCGGACTATTTCTTTAAAGAAGAGAATGGCGACATTCAATGCATCATAGGTCTTCTTACAGGCTAGGAAGTGTGCCATTTTGGAGAATCTATCGACAACCAACATTATGGAGTCCGCTCCCCGTTTTGTTTTTGCAGTCCCAGTATAAAATCCATGCTCAAATCTTCCCAGATTGAGTTCGGCACTGGCAAAGGTATATACAATCCGGTGTTCTGGGCATTACCTTTATATATCTGGCATATCGGACATCGTTCCACAAATCTAATTACATCTCGCCGAAGGTGAGGCCAGTAGAAGCGGCTTTGCATTTGCTCCAGAGTTTTGGCTCTCCCCGTGTGAGCAGCCAAACCACCACTGTGAACCTCCTTAATTAAGTGTTCTCGCCAAGATGATTGGGGAATGCAGAGGAGATTGCCTTTAAACAAGTAGTTGTGCCTAAGAGTGTAGTCTTGAACGGCTTGAGCTTTATCCTGTGACAGAGCATTCCAGATATCGGAGAAGTCGACATCGGAGGCATAAAGTTCCGTGAGGTACTGAAGGCCTTGGTGATCAGTTTGCAGCTTAGTAATCAGTGCAGACCGCCTGCTGAGAGCATCGGCGACCCTGTTCTGTGTGCCCAACTTATGTTTCAAAACAAAGCTAAATCGTTGTAAGAATGTCACCCACCTGGCATGCATTCGGTTGATGTTCTTCTGGCTGTTAATAAACTGTAATGCACGGTTGTCACTGCTCAACACAAAATCCTGATGTATCAGATAGTGTTCCCACTGTTTCAAGGCTCGAACTACTGCATATAGTTCTTGTTCGTAGGCGGACCACTTCTGTCTGGCCGGACTGAGCTTTTCGCTAAAGAATTCCAGGGGTCTATCCTCCTGTGATAGCACTGCACCGACCCCGATGGCCGAGGCATCAGTATCAACACTGAAAGGTTTGCTGAAATCAGGGACGGCTAATACTGGAGCAGTGGTCAACGCCTCTTTGATGTTGTCGAAACTGGTTTGTTGTTCCTGATTCCAATTCAACGTTTTGCCTTTAAGGCAAGCCGTGAGTGGTGCCACCAAAATACTGAATCCCCTCACAAATCTGCGATAAAAATTTGCTAAACCAATGAAGCTTCGCACATCCGAGATTGTTTTGGGAGTTGGCCAGCCCGTGATTGCCATAATCTTCTGTGGATCCGTCTGAATACCATGGCCGGAAATGATGAACCCGAGGAAATGCACCGATGCTGTTGCAATCTCACATTTAGAGAAATTCAGATACAATTGGTTGGCTCGCAGGATGTTAAGAATATCCCGAAGATGGATTAGGTGAGCTTCTAATGATGAACTGTATATAAGGATGTCGTCGAAATAAACGACACAACATTTTCCTAGGACTGGCTTTAAGATTTCATTCATGAGCCTCATGAATGTAGCAGGGGCGTTGCATAGCCCGAACAGCATCACGCGCCATTCATACAGTCCATCACGAGTCTTAAATGCTGTTTTCCACTCGTCTCCGGGACGGACTCGTATCTGATGGTAGCCGCTCCTCAAATCAAGCTTCGAAAAGACTACGGCCCCAGTGAGCTTGTCCAGCATATCCTCGAGGCGTGGCACCGGAAATCTATACTTCACGGTGATCTTATTAATTGCCCGACTGTCGACGCACATCCGCCAACTCCCTTCCTTCTTCGGTACAAGCAAGGCAGGGACCGCACAGGGACTCAAGCTCGGTTGTATCAAGTTCTTTTGCAACAACTCCTCTACGATACCTTGAAGTATCTCATGTTCCTGCGGGCTCATCCTGTAGTGCGGTAAGTTCGGGAGTGTGGCTCCAGGTTGCAGTTCAATCTGATTTTGCAAGCTGCGGAGGGGGGGGGGGGGGGGGGGGGGGTAGGGTGTTTGGCAATTCTTCCGGCCAAACGTCTCCATACAACTGTAATAAGTCCTGCACTTCAATTGGTAGTGATCGGAGTTTATCCCCAGAGTTCTTCACGGACACAATCAAAGCCAGCATACTGGCTTCCTCCTTCCAGGATTCAACAATGTTCGGTCCAGATACCATATACATTGCAGTTTGACCCAGCAGCTTCTGAGTATCATCCGCAGGGGCGTGCGGTAGTAGTCGTATTTTTCGATTCTTCCATTCGAACGCATAGGTGTTCAAACGTTCGTCGTATACTGCTCCAGCATCGAATTGCCAAGGCCTTCCGAGTTAATGTGACATACATCCATTTCTAAAACATCGCACAACACTTCACACATGTAATTCTTCCCAATCGTAAATGTCACCCGGCACATCTCAGAGACGAGAATTTCTACTCCCTTTTTTCACTTAGCTGATCTTGTATGGCTGCGGATTCTTAGTTGTCTTCAGCTGAAGCTTTTGCACCACTGAACAGGCGATTATATTCTCAGTGCACCCACTGTCGATGAGCATGTCACATACCTTGCCATTAATTGTACAACACGTTCTGAAGATGGCGTGTCGCTGGGTATTAGTGGTTTGTCGTGGAGCCAACAGCAACTTCTCCAATATGCATACTATTTGTTCCCCGTCGTCCGCTTGCAGGTCTTCAAAATCTTGTTCGTTTACATTCTCCCCACAGTACTGCTCCTCCTCTTGTTCTCCCTCGACCAAATGCAATTGTTGTCGTGTAGGACAGTCATTTGATTTGTGCCCCGGCTGGAAACACCGGTAGCATTTGAATGTTGTTGGCTTAGCATAAGGATTGGCATCCTTAACTGGAGGTTTTGGACGTAGCGGAGATGCGGTTTTGGGTTCCAGACCGAGGATGCCCGCACCACCCAGAGGCGGGGCTGCCAGTTTGTTACTGCTGCTGCCAATAGGCTTAATTGTTTCTCCGCTCTGCTCAACATTGTGCCGATTAACTATGCGATTTCTAGGATGTCGGCTGAGCTGCATTTCGGCTTTAAGAGCATAGTTCACTGCCTGTGACAATGTCCAGACCGAGTTAAGTTCCAGCTTATCCTGCATGGCTTCCCGCAATCCGCCTATATACCTCGCGACGAGCTGGTTTTCCGATTCATTCAGATTGTTGCGGGCACTCAATCTATAGAAATCTTCAGTATACTCGTTCACTGTCTTCCCCCCTTGCGAACAATGCTGATATTGAACATACAGCATTTGTTCGAAATCAACTGGCAGAAAGTGTCCGCGGAGCAGGCGTTTCATCCGGTACCAGCTGGTGATGCCGCCCTTTCCTTCTCTTCGTCGGGATTGCAACAGCTGCATCCACCAAGCTCCGGCTCCCCCCTTTAAACGACAGGCTACATATTTAACCTGTTTTTCTGGAGCGATTTCCATATACTCGAAGAATGCCTCAACTGCTCTTTCCCAATCCAAGTACTCTTCGATGTTAAGACGGCCTTCAAAGAACGGGATATCAAGCTTGATGCGAAACTCACCTTGCTGCCGGTGATGTATTGGCCGTCGACGGGGTTCATAATACATCTGTCGCTCGTCGTCGTCTGAGTCGGATGCCTCCCGATGTTGAAACTCTGCTTCATTCTCTGAATCGGAATCCATGTGGGCAGCAACTACCTGTTGCCGATGTCGTGGTTGTTGTGGATTCGTAGAAGGGATCGGCATCGCGAGACGAGCGCCCACTGGTAGCGGTCTGTTGGTCCTCATCGAACGAAGTTCTGTTCGTATCTCGGTAGAGAATCTGACAAACTCATTGGTGAGTGATTCTATTTGGCGCGCTATGTTTGTCTGAGCATTCCAGAGGGCGTCCAAGCTCCGATCCTCCTCCATAGTAGGTCGCTTGCTACCTTCCGCCATGGCCACTCACGTGCCGAGCTCTGATACCAATTTGGTGTGGAAACCTGCAAGTAATGAGAGAAACTAAACAGGGAAGGGAAAATAGTTAGAGGAACAAGAGGTTTTGAGAAGAACAAGCAGTCCAGAGAGAGTTAGAAGAGGAAGAGGAGCAAGGAGAGAACCCGTTTTCGGGAATACTATATCTGTAAAAACAGAACTATCGCCTCCAGTGAGGTATTTTCCTATCTATACTAAGAAGAAAGCTGACTAGGAAAAAGTGTAAAAGCAATGCTGCCAAAAGGCTGTAAAAATAACAGAAAGGTAAAAATGACTAGTGGAGGCTGCAGCGAACGTGGCTAGGAATAACGGGACTAGGAATAGTCATCACATCACCTTGTCGTAAGGAATGAGAGTGGGCTTGCTCTCAAATTTAGGGGCTGTTTGACTACAAACTGAGTTTAATTCAATTAGGATTAAGCAAATATTTATAGTAAATCCTCAAAATTGTATGGCATGATAGAAGTTAAATCTGATTAAATCCTAATAATTTGTTTGGTTAATGTTTTTAAGATTTAAGATTCAAATGAAAGATAAGCAGAGGCAAAGTGAGGAGAAGTGGTTTAAATCTCTTAAATTCTACTTCCCTATGTTTTTTAAATTCATGATTTAACCCAAAAGGTGGTTAGATTTATATGGTTCAAAATATTTTTTGAAATATCTTGGCAAAATCTTGCAATAAAAAAAGCACGTTAAGACATGGATATTAAAAAATAGTCAAAATTCACAATTGCTGTTTTGGCATATGTTTCATCAGTAATCTGTCCAAATTATAATCTTATGCTCTGTTTAGAGGCTGCAGATAGTAACCCTAGCACAGAACCAAATAGCATTTTTCGTAGCAACTCTGATGGGATGACTCAGGTGAGTTGATTATGACCCATTCCATGAGAATTTTTTCAGGCATTGTTTGAACAGTTGCTTGCAAAGTATATTAAACTTGATTGACTTTTTGTTTAGACAAAACAGTGTGTCAACCCCCCCTGTACGGTAACAAATAACCAGTATCAAGCAAGAGTATCAAATTTATTTGATGGTTGTTAGCTGAATTTATAGTCTCATGGCAGTATTTTCCTTTTTTGGATTGACTGAGACTTGGATGCCCCATGTATATGGTAACAGCTAATTCTTGCTCTTTTTTTTTCCTTGCATAAGAAGTTTTTTAAATTTCTTACTCTTTGAAAAGGTTAATGCTTGTATTTTCCTTCTAAAAGAATTTAGTTTAAGATATCCTTACTATAACTTGCTCATGATGAATTCAAAAGTTATTGGATTTATTTTTGTTGGGGGTGGAAGTAAATCATACAATGAAACAAACAAGAAATTTGAAATGCAGCGGAATGTAAGGAACACCAGGATTTAACGTGGAAAAACCTGAAACCGGGAAAAACCAAAGAGCCACACCACACCAAGAAGTCTACTATGAAAATTGAGAGAAATTTGTATAGATCTCTCTTCTTGCTTCTCTTCTCTCTTACACCATTCTTACACAAGAACAAACAAGGATATACAATTTTACTACCAGGAGACGCCACCATTAAGAAAAACGAGAAAGAAAAATTGTCCAGCCTTCCTCGCAATGCTACGGTGCCAATTTGGAGTGTCGTGATTATATTATTTTGGATAATTTGATCCTATGTTAAACATGGTTTTTGCCAAGTTCTTGCCCTGCCTCCCTAATTTTTGGTTTGAATCCTATTAATCAAGCAAGTAAAGGGAATTATTATCATGTACATGATTATAATGACTGTCACTAAATCCCTAGTTTCCTCGATGAATAATGAATATGATTACCATGATGTGCTTGTGATGTTCCTAGTAAAATGGCTATTAATGATTTGTTTCAAATTTATTTAACCATGTGCACTAAATAGAATCAGGTTGTAATATTTTAACCTACACTTTGCATGATCCCAACCTCGCACAAGTCTAAGCTAAAATACTAAGTCAAACTCATATTTGACATGATACTGTTAGACCGGTCCACTGGACCGCTCCAGCCGGTCCGCACAGGACCGCCACTTCGCAACGGACACGAGATCTCCGCCTCTTGCGGAGATCGGGCGGGCCGACCGCTCAAGCAAACCGTTAGGAAGATTAGAAGGGAAATTGAATGTAGGGACTATTTAGGGAATTCCTTTTGTTTGTATGCATTAAATAGTTGGTTTTCCTAGGGTTTGTATATCTTGAATTTGGCTAAAATTTGAGATCTCTTAGATTTAGGTTTTCTTTGGGCTCTAGCGGCGTCTAGAGATTTGGGAGAGATCGATTCTTCTCTCGAATAGAGGATCAAGTGTATCTTGTTGTTTTTATGCATATATTAGTGAAATACAAGTGTTTTGCTTGGTTTTATTTCAGATTCCACCCAAATTCCTCTGTTTTCTGCTGCTGACAGCAGAATTTCTGCTGTTAGCTCTTCCGTTTTGACTAGGGTTACTTGCGAACTCAGTATTTCCTATCAAATTGGTATCAGAGCACATCTTGGGACCGATCGTGGGCTGATTTTTATAGATTACAGTGGCTGAAATTTATACCGGCAAGAAGTGCTGAAATTTTTTCCGGATCCAGAAAATCTTCTTAAAATTTCGGTTTTTTTGGGATGGCGCTAAGAAAGTTGATGCGTTGGAAGAAAGACTTGAAGGAGAGATGAATCAAATCAAGGAGACCGTTGAAAGAAAGAATTTCTTCATGGAAGGGTAAGTGGCCGATCTACGGGATATGATGAAGAAGGTATTGGAGTTTCAAACTCAATCGGTAGCATCCGATGCAAAAGGGCCTGAAGCGAAAAATACCAACTCTGAAATCTATCGGGGGGAAGAGGAAGTAGAAATTGTGGAGGGAGAAAGGAAAGACCTCATCTGGAGCCTTTCCAGAGGGAGGAGAGAGGGGGAAGATATGGGGAAAGGCAAGGCTATGGAGGTGTGGAGCCAAGAGGTGCTGGTTGGGAGCACCGGGAGGGTTATTATGGACCCCGGGGGGCTATTTTTGAAGATCAGAGAAGGGATTTCGAAGGTGGAATGGCGCAAGGTAGATCAAAGGAAGATCGGGAGACGTGGGGGGGCCCAGACACATGGGAGAGGGGAAATTATGGAGGATTAAGGGGAAATGGCCTAGATCAGAAGGTGAGGAAGTTGAAGATGCCTATCTTCGAGGGGGAGGATGTGTATGGGTGGATCTATAAGGTGGAAAGGTACTTTGTCGTTAATGGGCTAACGGAGGAGGAGAAACTGACAGCAGCATGCCTATGTTTGGAGGGGAAGACACTGTCATGGTACCAGTGGAGAGACCATAGGAGACCTATCAGGAATTGGAGGGAATTCAATGATTGTATAATAAAACATTTTCAAACCGATCAGGGAGGTGATTTCTATGAACAGTTCTTTGCTCTAGCACAGGAGGGATTAGTAGCAGACTATAGGGAGCAGTTTGAGCACCTAGCCAGTAGGGTGGAGCAATTATCAGATATGGTATTGGAGGGGAACTTCATGAAGTGGTTGAAGGCAGAGATCCGAGCAGCAGTGAAAGTTCTGATGCCTAGTGACTTGGGGGAGGCCATGAAGTTGGCACAACTAGTGGAAAATCAGAAGAATCTGGAAAAGGGGGCCAGGAACAGCGGCTCAGGAGGCTCTTACAGGATGACGACCACTCTTCTAGCACCCAAGTGGTCTGCATCAGACAACATTAATGAGACCACTAGGGAGAAGCCAGTAGGAGGGAGTGAGAAAAATTTTAAGAGACTGACAGAGAAGGAGATGCAGGAGAGGAGGGAAAAGGGGTTGTGTTTCAGGTGCGAGGAGAAGTATACGCCAGGACATCGGTGCAAGGTCCGAACTATTCAGGTTCTCATCGTCTGCGATGACGAGGAAACTGAGCAGGGAGGTGAGGAGGAGACAGAGGAGGAGATAGAGGAGAAGCTACACTTGGATATGGCTGAGGTTTCCCTGAACTCAGTGGTAGGATTCACTACGAATCATACCATGAAGGTAAAAGGGGAGATAGAGGGCAGAGAAGTGGTGGTGCTAATTGATAGTGGGGCTACCCACAATTTCATTTCCACTCAGGTCGTAGACCAATTGTGTGACGCCCCAGATATCAATAGTGAAAGGATTCATCTATCATTCTTTTTTTTCTTTTTTTTTTTTTTTCTTTCTTCATTTCGTTCAGTCTTTTTTTTTCTTTTTCTTCTCGTTCGTATCAATACAGTCATCCAGAGATAATTGCATTACAGGAAAGAAATACAGCAACTACAATAATTCACATATCAACATATATACAATCAACAGAAGCGTCCAAAAGGTCATGTGCAATAGCCAAATGGCTACAAAACAGAAGTCTACCCAAGCTACAAACAAAGCTACAGCATCAACCGAAGAAACATCACGCGGGAGGCTCTGCACCTGAAATATTAACCACATATAATGAGCTTTACAAAGCCCAGCAGGTCACCAAAGCCTACAACTGAAATCAAAGCACGACACTGAAAATAATATGCTGATCAAACAAATCAAATCAATAGACTATGATCAATGAATCTATGCAGGTACGGAAATCAAATCGAATCAGATACGTCAATAGTCAATAATCAATACAGCGATAAAAGCATCGATAAATCAATACTCCAGCAATCAAATCAATAAGTGCTTTCAGTCAATGTCTATCCATCGTAGCAGTGTCTATCAATCAATACTATCATTTCAATCAATCGTGTCGTCTAGTCAATTCGTTGTATCTATATCATCTATCAAATCAGTCAATACTCTTGCCAATCGGTCAATCCAATTATTCTATATGATTTACTCGATGTCAATATGCAATATTCAATAACACTACGGCAAATTCAATAATGACGACGTACGATGCTACAGTAGGAAAATCATCTCAAAGTCAATAGAGCACTTTTCAGTCAAGTGTATCAATCGGCTCAAATCCCAATAAACAATTTAATCAATACGGTGAAAGATCAATTGAAATCAAATCATTACAATGAAATCATCAGGTCAATAGAAATCAAAACAATCAGCTTCATAAAGGAAATCTATTCTACGATGCAATAATCCATTCAATCAATCCTTCAATAATCGGCACGACGAATCAATGTATCAGTGTATCAATAACCTATCAGGATCTGTCGTATCAGTAGTATCCATATGTCAATATCATATTTATATCAATGTCAATATCGGTATCTATCAATCGATACAATCTATATCAATATCAGTGTCAATATCTATGAATCGATATACATAATCCATATCAATGTCGATGCCAGTATCTATGAATCAATCAAGTCGATAATATCAATCAAAACAAAACAATACGATGAATCAATAAAAGCAATAAATCCGTCAAATCAAACAATCAATCAAATCCAGTCTATGCTATCAAGTCGATCAAATCAATCGGAAAGACAATACGATACATCTATAGCAACAAGTTGAATCAATGCAGAATCAATGGTATCAATGAATCTATAAATCTATGCCGTCCATATCCATGTATCAATGTCAATAATCAATAGTATCAATGTTCAATGATCAATCATCAATGAATCAATGAATCCGTACGAAACAGTAAATCATCATTCCATGGTCTTACTAGACAAGCACAAACGCTGGTCATGTTGCTGTTGTAGAATCCGTATTGCTGTTGTAGATATCTATACATTGGTTCTATGAAAAGAGTCGTCACTCTATTGCCCGTCGGCCGCCCGTCGGCATATAATCTCCTTATGACTCCCATCGTTATATCCATGATCCATGATCTATGATTTAAAGGAAAGCCCGTCGGCCCACCATCCTGTACAGGTATCATCTCCAACCAATGTTCAACCATGTTCCCACTTGTCTTTCAGTATCAATCGATTCCAATCAATGATCAATGCAATAATCGATGCAATAATCAATAATAAAGAAATCTAAAACGATCATATCAATAGTCATGCACATGTCAATTCAATCTATCAATTCCGGAGAATTCGGAAATCATACAAAAATCGGGCAGCGTAACGGCAGTCGGTCAGATTTACAGAAAAAAAATCCTGCACAAAAAGCACAAATTCCAAATCTTTCCAAATTACAGACGAAGATCCACGGCATCAATACAAGATTATTATTCAACAGAATCCAAATCAAATCAAGTCCTGATAATTTTCTATTCGATTAAAATCGCGTAAAATCAATTCCGACCGGTAAAATCGTTGCAGAAAACACTCAAATCGTGTATAATAATCATATCTATAACATATCAGAAGTTGTGCGGTGAAAGTTGTGTCAATATCAAATCACGTCGAAAAGTTGACTACGAAAATACAAAACAAATCACAACTCGGTCAAAACTCAACATCTTTGAAAACAGAAATAGGGTTCGGAGTCCTTACCGCGAGATAAACAAATCTTCCAACTGCGTCGTCGGAAGAAAAGCGCTCCGCGGGCTCCAAAACCAAGCTTTTCCTTTGCTTTTCTTCTCTTTCTCTCTCCTGCCTTCTCCTTCTCTCTCTTCGAAATGAATAAAAATATCTCAATCGGATATTTATCAATACTGATCGTCCCGGACGATCTACAATTCGTCCCGGTACGATGTGTCCTCTGGACAAATTTCGTACAGACGAAATCCAAATTCGTCCCGGGCGACTTGCTCTCTGGACAGATTTCGTACAGACGGATCGTCCCGACCCTTCCAGGTTCGTACAGACGAAAATGACAGATTTCTTCACAAATTTCTTCAGTTCGTCCAGTACTAAGTCCATTTCGTACTGACTGACAGCACTCATAAAAATCAGTTGTTTCAAGGCACTGATCGTCCTGGACGATCTCAATATCGTCCCGGACGATCCTGGGAGGAAAATCACATCTACAGAGAAACAAATCAAAGGAACGAGCTCTCACAATCTCCCCAGCTTAGAAAAATGTCGTCCCGACATTTCCCTTAAGTGTCCGGAGCAAAACGAAACAAAACAAATCCAATCAATCGGAAAATCGTACAAATCACATCGAAATCGTACAATAAACTAAACTCGTACCAGTCACATCTTCAGGCACTGAAGGAACATCTTCCATCATGGCTTGTACATTTCCAGTCAGAACAGTCGGAACAGATCCTTGCCTAAGTTCAGAACTCGGGCAATCAGTCATTCTATGTCCGTATCCACCACATCGGAAGCATTGCCCTGTTTTCCGATAACACTGTCCCAAATGTCTCTTTCCACAACATGTACAAACATTAATTCTTGCTTTGCTACCTTCCCCACTTTTCTTACTACGCCCAGAGCGTTTCGTTAATTTGTCACTCACCATCTGAGCGACCATGTCAGCAAACTTGTTCATATTTTCAGATGTGAGCGGGAGGTTAGCAGCAGGCTCAGTCTCAATCTTTTTGCCTTTCGGATCCATTTGCCTGATCAATACAAATCATTCAAATCAAATAAAATCGTGGAAATCAAACACATAAAACAAAACAAATCAAATAATGCAATCATCACTATCACTCTGGATATAAGCAAATCCTTTCACTACACTCGCTCTGATACCAACTGTGACGCCCCAGATATCAATAGTGAAAGGATTCATCTATCATTCTTTTTTTTCTTTTTTTTTTTCTTTCTTCATTTCGTTCAGTCTTTTTTTTTCTTTTTCTTCTCGTTCGTATCAATACAGTCATCCAGAGATAATTGCATTACAGGAAAGAAATACAGCAACTACAATAATTCACATATCAACATATATACAATCAACAGAAGCGTCCAAAAGGTCATGTGCAATAGCCAAATGGCTACAAAACAGAAGTCTACCCAAGCTACAAAACAAAGCTACAGCATCAACCGAAGAAACATCACGCGGGAGGCTCTGCACCTGAAATATTAACCACATATAATGAGCTTTACAAAGCCCAGCAGGTCACCAAAGCCTACAACTGAAATCAAAGCATGACACTGAAAATAATATGCTGATCAAACAAATCAAATCAATAGACTATGATCAATGAATATATGCAGGTACGAAAATCAAATCGAATCAGATACGTCAATAGTCAATAATCAATACAGCGATAAAAGCATCGATAAATCAATACTCCAGCAATCAAATCAATAAGTGCTTTCAGTCAATGTCTATCCATCGTAGCAGTGTCTATCAATCAATACTATCATTTCAATCAATCGTGTCGTCTAGTCAATTCGTTGTATCTATATCATCTATCAAATCAGTCAATACTCTTGCCAATCGGTCAATCCAATTATTCTATATGATTTACTCGATGTCAATATGCAATATTCAATAACACTACGGCAAATTCAATAATGACGACGTACGATGCTACAGTAGGAAAATCATCTCAAAGTCAATAGAGCACTTTTCAGTCAAGTGTATCAATCGGCTCAAATCCCAATAAACAATTTAATCAATACGGTGAAAGATCAATTGAAATCAAATCATTACAATGAAATCATCAGGTCAATAGAAATCAAAACAATCAGCTTCATAAAGGAAATCTATTCTACGATGCAATAATCCATTCAATCAATCCTTCAATAATCGGCACGACGAATCAATGTATCAGTGTATCAATAACCTATCAGGATCTGTCGTATCAGTAGTATCCATATGTCAATATCATATTTATATCAATGTCAATATCGGTATCTATCAATCGATACAATCTATATCAATATCAGTGTCAATATCTATGAATCGATATACATAATCCATATCAATGTCGATGCCAGTATCTATGAATCAATCAAGTCGATAATATCAATCAAAACAAAACAATACGATGAATCAATAAAAGCAATAAATCCGTCAAATCAAACAATCAATCAAATCCAGTCTATGCTATCAAGTCGATCAAATCAATCGGAAAGACAATACGATACATCTATAGCAACAAGTTGAATCAATGCAGAATCAATGGTATCAATGAATCTATAAATCTATGCCGTCCATATCCATGTATCAATGTCAATAATCAATAGTATCAATGTTCAATGATCAATCATCAATGAATCAATGAATCCGTACGAAACAGTAAATCATCATTCCATGGTCTTACTAGACAAGCACAAACGCTGGTCATGTTGCTGTTGTAGAATCCGTATTGCTGTTGTAGATATCTATACATTGGTTCTATGAAAAGAGTCGTCACTCTATTGCCCGTCGGCCGCCCGTCGGCATATAATCTCCTTATGACTCCCATCGTTATATCCATGATCCATGATCTATGATTTAAAGGAAAGCCCGTCGGCCCACCATCCTGTACAGGTATCATCTCCAACCAATGTTCAACCATGTTCCCACTTGTCTTTCAGTATCAATCGATTCCAATCAATGATCAATGCAATAATCGATGCAATAATCAATAATAAAGAAATCTAAAACGATCATATCAATAGTCATGCACATGTCAATTCAATCTATCAATTCCGGAGAATTCGGAAATCATACAAAAATCGGGCAGCGTAACGGCAGTCGGTCAGATTTACAGAAAAAAAATCCTGCACAAAAAGCACAAATTCCAAATCTTTCCAAATTACAGACGAAGATCCACGGCATCAATACAAGATTATTATTCAACAGAATCCAAATCAAATCAAGTCCTGATAATTTTCTATTCGATTAAAATCGCGTAAAATCAATTCCGACCGGTAAAATCGTTGCAGAAAACACTCAAATCGTGTATAATAATCATATCTATAACATATCAGAAGTTGTGCGGTGAAAGTTGTGTCAATATCAAATCACGTCGAAAAGTTGACTACGAAAATACAAAACAAATCACAACTCGGTCAAAACTCAACATCTTTGAAAACAGAAATAGGGTTCGGAGTCCTTACCGCGAGATAAACAAATCTTCCAACTGCGTCGTCGGAAGAAAAGCGCTCCGCGGGCTCCAAAACCAAGCTTTTCCTTTGCTTTTCTTCTCTTTCTCTCTCCTGCCTTCTCCTTCTCTCTCTTCGAAATGAATAAAAATATCTCAATCGGATATTTATCAATACTGATCGTCCCGGACGATCTACAATTCGTCCCGGTACGATGTGTCCTCTGGACAAATTTCGTACAGACGAAATCCAAATTCGTCCCGGGCGACTTGCTCTCTGGACAGATTTCGTACAGACGGATCGTCCCGACCCTTCCAGGTTCGTACAGACGAAAATGACAGATTTCTTCACAAATTTCTTCAGTTCGTCCAGTACTAAGTCCATTTCGTACTGACTGACAGCACTCATAAAAATCAGTTGTTTCAAGGCACTGATCGTCCCGGACGATCTCAATATCGTCCCGGACGATCCTGGGAGGAAAATCACATCTACAGAGAAACAAATCAAAGGAACGAGCTCTCACAAATTGGGAGTGAAATTGGTGGACACCGGTTGTTATGGACTGATGATGGGTACATGGAAGGTGGAGAAAGGTCAAGGAATCTGTAAAGGAGTAGTATTGACCATTCAGGGGATTCAAGTAAGGGAGAACTTTCTCCCATTAGAGTTAGGAAGCACTGATGTCATCCTGGGGATGAAGTGGTTGCAAACTTTGGGGGAAACCAAGGACAATTGGGGAGCACTCACGATGGAATTAATGGTGGATGGGAGAAAGGTGGTTATAAGGGGAGATGCAGGGCTATACAAAGCCATGACATCACTTAAGACCATGGTTAGGGACATACAAGAGGTGGGGGCAGATTATCGGGTGGGACTACACAGGTTGGATGCGATCAGATTGGAGGAGGGAGGGGATGTGTCTCTTTCCGTACAGCCCTTGGTTCAACAATACAGTAAGGTTTTTCAGTCACCTCAAGGATGGCCACCTCCGCGAGAACACGAGCATATTTTCACCTTGAGGACGAGGTGGATCTTTGGGAGGGGAGTATTGTTAGACCGGTCCACTGGACCGGTCCAGCTGATCCGCACGGGATCGGCACTTCGCAACGGGCGCAAGATCTCCGCTTCCTGCGGAGATCGGGCGGGCCGACCGCTCAAGCAAACCGTTTTAGGAAGGATTTTTGAGGAAAATTAGGAGGGAAATTGAATGTAGGGATTGTTTAGGGAATACCTTTTGATTTGTATGCATTAAATAGTTGATTTTCCTAGGGTTTGGATATCTTGAATTTGACTGAAATTTGAGATATCTTAGATTTAAGTTTTCTTTGGGCTCTAGTGACGTCTAGAGATTTGGGAGAGATCGACCCTCCTCTCGAATAGAGGATCAAGTGTATCTTGCTGTTTTTATGTATCTATTAGTGAAATACAAGTGTTTTGTTTTGCTTGGTTTTATTTCAGATTTCCACCCAAATTCATCTGTTTTCTGTTGTAGACAGCAGAATTTTTGTTGTTTGCTCTTCCGTTTTTACTAGGGTTACTTGCAAACTCAGTATTTCCTATCAGATACAAAAACAATTTACCTAGTAAACGGCAAGAAATGACATTCAAACAAACTAATGAATTGTTGGTTGTTGTTTTATATGAAATTAAATTCTTTAAGCAAAAAAAATTTTGATCATGACTCGACATGAAGACAAAATTGGAAGCAACCAAACATGGCCTTGTAGGTTGCTTATTTCTTTAGGCATTAATTGACTTATCATATTTTCTGGAACAAAATAGTATCAATCTTTGATATTTTTAAGTGTAATGAGTATAGCATTGAACTCAATACATCATCTTTTTTTTTCTTTCTCAATACAATAAATTTTAATTCAGACTTTAATTTAAGGAGCTGGCAACCATTGAGGTGGTTTAGATGATATCAGGGAGTTGACAAAGTAGATTCGATTTTCTTGAAAATTTGGCTTGGTTTAATCTCAATATCCGTATTAATTTGCATAACATTGTTCTAGTAATTTCCTATTTCATGAAAACTTGACATCTTTCTCCCAACTCTGTTTAGAGGCACACCTTAAATTGCTAAATTCTCTTTCCCTTTGTACGCTTTTGTATTCACCTTTTATATGTATCATCCATGATATATATTGCTGATAGAATCAAATTGAGATCTTGTAGATGTGATGAATGTAGTTCATGATATTCTTTTACTAGCTGTTGTGTTTATTGAATTTTAAATCAGGTATGGGCAACTTTTTTAGTAGTGATATTTTTCAAATGGCTCTTCAACTCTCCTTTAATCCTTGGCTTTTCTTTTGATTGTTATACATGATTGACCCTCTTCTTCTTCCTTAAGGAGTCTACACCTACTCAAAAGTTGCCTTCTTGTTCTTGATGTAGATCAATAAGAATAACAAATGGTGCTCTTGTTGCACTAGCCTCATGCCATAGCAAGAGGTTTCTTCTCAGCTTTTCTTCTCTCATTTCCATGGTCCAGCACTCCAATTTCTGCTATTGTTTTGTCCCGCACCTGCTGGCCAGTAGCAGTCCACCATTCGGTGTCCTTCTTGCAAACCACAAGCCATCTACTTGTTAGTTATGTGTGTGAATCTGATTGTGTTGATCAATCAGGTTGTACTGTTGCCTCGGATCCCAAGTCATTTGCACACGGGAAAAAAAAGTACACGTCCCGACGCTGTGTACCCGAGCATGTTGGTGCTGCAAAGTTTCCTAGGAGAAACTATAGAGCAGAGCGCCACAATGCTCTAGAATCGGCACCGCAGCACCAACGCTATGGGTTTGAGCGTTGCAGCATCATGTTGACAGAGGCTTGAGCGCCACAGCGCTTCAAATTGGCATCGTGA
Source organism: Dendrobium nobile (assembly GCA_022539455.1). Lineage (NCBI taxonomy): Eukaryota > Viridiplantae > Streptophyta > Magnoliopsida > Asparagales > Orchidaceae > Dendrobium > Dendrobium nobile. Next base: position 454,321 of record CM039736.1, on the reverse strand, counting down.
TGCTTCGAGGCGGACTAGACAGTTTTCTTTCTATTTTTTCTGAAGGGTGGCGTCCCTTGATATTATTTTTACTTGATTTTATCTTGCATTTTTTGTGTGAGAACGGTATAAGAGAGAAGAGAAGTAAGGAGAGAACAAGAGAGAAGAGATGTTATTTCTTCCCATTTTCATGGTGGATTTCTTGGTGTGATGTGCTCTGTGGTTTTTTTCTGATTTCAAGTTTTTCCCTGTTAAATAGTGGTGTCCTTTATTTTTCTGCTACTTTTACTTTCTTGTTTGTTTCGTCGTGCTGGTTTACTTCCATCCCCAACACTATCTTAAGGCCTACTATTCTTCTTCCACTCCAACAGCAACAGCAGCATCCCTCATCCCTTGCCAACAGCAAATAGCAGCAACCTGCTATTAGTCTTCCACTCCACAGGTCAGCCTTCAACCGTAGTCCGTAGCCGCAAGAAACTCCTTCCACCATCAACAATTCTTCATCCAGGCTCAGCGACCACTCACAAATTTTCTGCAGCCACCTGCAACCCCCCTTAGCCACAGATTCCAGCCAAGAACCTGTCATGAAGAGTCATTCAGCCCTCTTTCTAGCCACTAAACCTTTTCTCCTCCACCAAAACCCTATTCACCATTTCATAATCCTGCGGGCCAGCAATCTTCACTTCCCAGCCTTCATTTCAGCCTGCTAACCTGCTGCATTCAAGAACTGCAACAAGATATCTGCTGTTGCCTTAAAGAATTTCTGCAGTTTTTTCAGATCCTGCATCTGCAAGAACATCAAAAACAGCAGTTTTTCAACCTATACCGCATTTCTTCAGTCGGCCAACCACTCTCCTGCATTCAGCAGCAGAAATCCACCTTCACAGCCATCAAGTCCTGCAGTTTACAAGAACAGCCGGCCCTTTTCCCTACCAAACAGCGCCCAATACAGGAAGCTGCGAATCTCTGTTTCAGCTGCTGATTTCAGCTACTGGGGAATCTCTGTTTCTCCTCTCCTACCATCTACTGCCTGCTGATTTCCATTTCTTTCCGCTACAAACTGAATTCAATCCTTCAGATTCTTTCATGAATGCATCAGGTTCTCTGTTTCCTTGATTTTCTTGCTATTTTTTGTCAAATTCAGAAACCGTCTTCTACTAGTTTCTCTCCTTTGTTCTAAAAGGTATCAAGAACCCCATCTTCTACCGCTTTCAGTAGCCCTCACATACTTCTCAACATGAAAAAAATGAATTTAGCAGGAGCTCTATGGGCAATGCAAACAAAGCAAGAATTACAATTATCTAAAATACAAAAGTCTCTACAACAAGATGGTGTTCAAATTGCTTTCATTGGCTTATCCCTTCAACAAATCCATGCTTTTATGGATTCCATAGACAAGTGACTTGATAGTTTGTGTATTGACCATCCACATACTCCACTTCATCAAGATATTTCCTCTTTTGCCGGCATCATTGATTCCGCCGGCCGAATTCCTTCTCCACAACCACAACTTTCTCTGGTAGGTTTCGCTTTTCTTACACATCATCTACCATTATCCAATTCTACCTTACTCAAATAATCTCAACATTTGTTTCAACTACCATAAAGTTTACCTCAACCTTATACCATTGACAAACATATTTATCTTCCATGCTTATCTCAACCAGTTAACATTCATCCTTATCATTCTCCACATTTTCAAAGAGAAGCTATGGAACTATTAGTTTTTGAAATGCTTCACTCCAACATTATTTGTCATAATTCCAGCTCTTTTTCTATTCCAATATTGCTTGTTCAAAAAGAGGATGATGCTTGGCGTTTTTGCTTTAATTCTAGAGCACTTGATATAATCACCATTAAAGATAAATTTTCTATTCTAGTACTACATAAATTTTTTGATGCATGAATAGAACTTTTTTTTCCGAACTTCATTTGCCTCTAAGAAAAGTTTGATATATTCTAAAAATTCTCAAAAAACTATTCATTACAGTCACTATGAATTTCTTCTTATGTTTTTTTCTCCTACCTTTTTACAACTTTGCGGTTAAGTTTTGTTGTAATGGAAATTAAATTTTCGGATGATGCCACATGGAAAAATTTACAGCCCTCTCTTCATTTTTTACTTCTCTCAACGTTGAGGACAAGTTTATTTTCTATGGCGATGGGAGTGTTAGACATCAACAAATATTATGGGATTCTAAAATAGTACAATCAATTTGTGAAGCATGGGCCACAAACACCGTAGACCAACCTACATGCATAAAATTCTACCAAAGAAGAAGAATGAACCAAAAAAATATTCCACATTGACATAACAAGTAAAGAGCAACAATATATCTTTGGCTTAAGAAAGTACGAACTAAATGGTCTATAAATATGTAATAAGCACAAATTTATTTTTTTTTTTTTCAATTTTTAGTTTGTTTTAGATAAACTGGTTTTATATTGTAAACTTTGTCTACCTAAGTGTTACAAATACACCTCCTATTGTAAGAAAGTATTATGAAATGAAAGATTTCTAGTCTCTCTTCTTTCCCTTCTTTCTTAAGGAGTCCACGCCTACTCAAAAGATGTCTTTTCTTCTTGATGTAGATTAAGAAGCATAGCACAAAGCTATGGAGCACCAGCTAGTAATGCATCATCATTATACCTTCATTGCATCTTTGCTTTCATTTTCTCTTGGTGGTCGTGATGCTTTTTCCAAAAATACTTTAAAAAATATTTCAACACTACTATTGTCAGTTGTCCTTAATGAGAAAAGTAGAGGGTTGCGTTAGGTAATTGACAGTTAGTGTAGAATTTATCGAATAATCATGACATGAATCCTTTAATAGTTAATGTTAAGGCGTTTTCTGGAAGCGACGCGTTGTATGCTCTGAATATAGCGATAAGTGTGCAAGGGCCACTACATCGGCGTCCTGGTGCAGTGTTAAATAGACAAGTGTTTCACACATCATGGATAGATGTGGGTAAAGAAGTTAGTTCATAAAACTAAAATTAAGATAAAAAATTGGAATATATGTACATTTATAGGAAAATTAATAAAATTAATAAATATTATGATTCATAAAAAAATAAATATTTTATGCATTCAGAAATTAAATGAGTTGAAGAGAAGGCCAATGAGATTGATAGTTTAGGATTTAAACTATGGTATTCTTATAAGAGTCTACTAAAAATTGTGTAGATGTGATTATAGATAAGAGTTTAATGAATAATGTTGTAAAAAATAATAGAATTGGAGTTAGAATTATATCTTTGGAGATTATTGTTGATGCAAAGATTATTAATATTATAAGTGCTTATGCTCTTCAAATATGTTTAGATATGGGTTCAAAATTAAAATTTTGGAATGACTTATAAGAATTAATACAAAAAATACTTCTTGAAAAAAAAAATTTTATTAGTGGAGATTTAAATAGTAATGTTGGTAGAGAGGTAGATGATTTTAAAAGCATGTATGATGGCCATGATTTGAAGTGACTAATAGAGGTGATAAGACTATTTTAGATTTTTTTTTTAGCTTATGATTTTGTAATTGCTAATATATTATTTAAGAAAAAAAATGAGGATCACATCACTTATGAGAATGAATATAGTAAAACTTAGATTGATTATTTTCTTATAAGAAAAATGTATCATTTTGTTTGTAAAGATTGTAAAGTTATTCCAAGTGAAAGTTTATGTATCCAATATCGCTTGTTAGTTTTGGACTTTAAGATGAAGGGTCAAAAAATTAAAAATAAAATAAAATGTTGTTCTAGGATTAGATTGCGGCATTTAAAGAATATTAATAAAAATATTTTTAGGGTTAGATAATAGATATTAAGATTTTGTCTATGCATGAGAAAGCTAAAGTTATGTGAAAAAAGTAGCTAGTGATATTAAAAATATTACAAAAAATGTGCTTGGAGTATTAAAGGGAAAAACTCCTAATAGTAAAAATAGTTGATGATGGAATTAAAGTGTGCATAAAAAAATAAAAAGTAAGAAGATTTGTTATAGAAATTAGTTTAAATGTAAAAATTATGATAATTAGAAAAGATATAAAGAGACCCATAAGAAGTCTAAAAAAGCAATATGCAATGCAAAGATTTTATTTTTTAATAATTTATATAATATATTAGATAATACGGAGGGCATAAGATATATATATAAGTTAGCCAAACATAGAGATAAAAGTAGTAAGGATTTAGTTCAAGTGAAATATATTAAGGATGAACATAAAAAATACTTTTATTAAAAGAGGATATTCAACAAAGGTTGATGAAATATTTTTATAAACTCTTCAACGAATATTATGGGAATTTGATTGACTTTAGTGACCTTAGCACCCTAAATGATTATAAAGATTTTTATTTTTATCGTCGTATTAGTAAAGCCGAAGTTAGAGAGACTTTAGAGAAAATGAAGTGTGAAAAAGTTGTTGGACCTGATGATATTCTAATAAAGGTGTTGAAATGCTTAGGAGAAAAGAATTTCTTGGCTTACTAAACCTCTTAATATTATTTTGAAAACTAAAAAAATGTCAGATGAGTGGAGAATGAGTGCGTTAATTTCTATTTTTAAGAATAAAGGTGATGCACAAAATTGTACAAATTATAAAGGAATTAAGTTAATGTGTCATACTTTACAACTATGGGATAGCGTTATGGAGCATAGATTGCGGTGTGATACTAATATTTCTCAAAATCAATTTGGATTCATACCTGGTAGGTCTACTATGGAAGTTATACATTTATTGAGAGGTTTGATGGAGAAGTATTAAGTAGGATTTACATATGATAGTTATTGATTTAGAGAAAGCATATGATAAAGTTCCAAGAGAAGTGCTATGGAGAGTTCTAGAAAAGAAATGGGTTAATAATGCCTATATTCAAGTCATCAAGGATATATATGTAGGTGTTGTTACTTGTGTTCGGACACAAGGTGGTTTGACCAAGTATTTTCCTATTTGAATTAGATTACATCAAGGATCAGCCTTAAGCTCATATTGTTGGGGATGAGGAGTAAAACTCACAATGACGAAACAAGCAAGAAAGTAAAAGTATTGGAAGAAATAAAGGACACCAGAATTTAACGCGGAAAAATTCAAAATAGGAAAAAAAACACAGAGCCACACCATTCCAAAAAAATCCACTATGAAAATTGAGAGAAATAAGTGCAGATCTCTCTTCTCTCTCACTCTCTTCTTTCTTCTCTTCTCACATGCATTGTTCTCAATGTCTTACTCTACCAGAAATATAGGAGAAAGCCAAGTAAATAACCCCAAGGGACGCAACCCGTTAGGAAAACAAGAAAGAAAATCATCCAATTCGTCTCACAGTGCTGCGACGCTTGACCATCTATCTTAATCCACTGCGATGTCATATCTAGACCACTGCAGTACTCTGCTCTTTTTCGTTCAGCACTGTGGTGCTCGGGGACGCAGCATCGGGGTGCTATGGTACGCACCCTCGGGGCGTTGTACGATTTTTTTTTCTAATGCAAAGCACTCGAACCCAAGCAGGGGGTAAACCCTATTGATCAACACAATCAGATTCCACACATAACACATTTCTTTTTTCTTTAGTCATGGATATTCTCACTAGACATTTGTAAGAGGTTGTACCTTGGTTTATGCTTTTTGCTAATGATATTCTTCTTGTTGATAAGACTAGAGAGGGAGTTGAAGGTAAACGTGAATTATGGAGGTTAATCTTAGAGTCTAAAGGCTTTCGTTTGAGTATATCTAAAACTAAATATATTGAGTATAATTTTCGTAATAATAATTCTTGTGGGAGGATTATGACTGTGGGTGATCAAGTCATTAATGAGAGTACACGATTTAGATATCTTGGGTCTATTATTCAAAGTGATGGTGAGATAGATGGGGATATTATTAATAGAATTCAAGTTGAATAGTTGAAGTGGAGGAATGCATCGGGCTTGTTGTGTGATAGAAAAATTCCCCTCAAACTTAAGGGAAAATTCTATAAGATGGTGGTTAGACCTACAATGCTTTATGGTGCAGAATGTTGTCCATTACAAGAGAAGCATAATATTAAGTTAAGTGTTGCAGAGACGAGGATGCTCAGGTGGATGAGCGGCTTTACTCTTAGAGACAGGATACGAAATGAGTATATACATTAAAAGGTTGGAGTAGCTCTAGTGGAAGATAAGATTAGGGAGAGTCTCCTTAGATGGTTTGGTCACATAAAGCGGCGGCCTTCTGATGACCCGGTTAGGAAAGTAGATGTATTAGATTTGACTTATGTTAAGAAAGGTAGTTGTAGACCTAAAATGACTTGGCTAGAAAATATTAGAAATGACATTTCTTTATTAAATTTAAATGAAAATTTAACTTTTAATAGGACACAATGGAGAAAAAGGATTCATATAACCGACCCCACAGTGGGATAAAGGCTGGATGTTGTTGTTGTTGGTAGTGGTCGTGATACATTTCCTGTTGAGTAGCAAAGTGGATCTTTTCAAGTCATTTCTTACAGTTTCAGACACATAACAATTGCATGGATTCTTGATGAATGCCGGTCATTTTCCTTAAAATATAGGAAGGAAATCTCTGTTGAAATTTGTTTTACTTAGAGATATTTTTATGTTTCGTATTTTCAGGTTTTCTCTTCCTTCTTGGGCAGAGCTTGAACTAGGAAGGGCTCCAGTGTTTTGGAAAACCATGAATGGTCTTCCTCCCACCTCGGTATGTTGGTTTCTTAGCTAAGTTAATATTCATTTAGGGCTTTCTTAGTTTAAATTTTACCAATATCAATGTGCTACAGGGTGAGAGCTTAACACTCTTCTATAATCCTGCTGCGAGCAACTTGGCGCCAAATGAGGAGTTTGGCATTGCTTTTAATGGTATATCTGATGGATTTAATGTATCTGTAAAGCTTCCTGCTTGAATAACTAACATGCACTTCACATGATCACAGGGGGTTTTAATCAGCCCATCATGTGTGGTGGTGAGCCAAGGGTGATGAGAATTAAAGAGCGAGGTGAAGCTGATCTTCCAATATACACAATTAAGATACAGGCTCCAAAATATGGTTTGTATTATAGTATTGATGCGTTGTGTGATTTTAGAGTTAGACTAATTCTAATTCTTCAGAAATTTGGCAGCTGTTAGCCTAATTTTTTCATTTACGAATGGAGTTGAGTGGGATGGCCCGTATAAACTTCAATTTCAAGTTCTTAAGAAGTGGAGGAACAAACCAATAATATTTTCTAACGAGGTACATGAATGTTTATATTTTTTTAGTAGATATATGATTAATTATTTTCCATAATCGAGTTCTTTAAATGAGATCAATATTTGGAAAATTGCCAGTAGCTAGGCCTAAATCATGCAGTGAATACGATTTGTATTCATATTGATTCTTTTCTTTTTCTGCAAGTAACCCAAGGAATCCCTTCAGAGTCAGTAAATGCTGCTTTACATAGTCATCAACAAATATGTGATTTCTTTCTTCTTGTGTTTGAAATTACTTTTTCTTTACCATTTTAAACTATCAAGGAATTATTGTTATGTGTTGTAAAAAAAAAAAAGCATTACCAATGTAGGGTTTAGCTGAAGAGTTGAGTAAAGAAGGTGCTTGCGAAGGAGCTATCTTTCCAGATTCATGTGATCATAGAGAGTTGCGAAATTGACAACTTGTATTTGGAGGGTGTAAGTTGTTTATCCCTTGCATTTAAGTTCTTTTTTCGCTTGTATTTGTGACAAAACAAACTGATTTTGACTTTGAAAACACAATAGCATTGTTGCCATGCCTCTTCTATTAATGCATCTTAATTTTTTATTTTCTTGCCTTGCTTTCTTGATAGGGTGACAGATGCAAGTTAGATCTTTTGATGGGTTGCATGGATCCAAATTCTCCATTGTACGATCCTTTTGCCAATGTTGATGATGGCTCTTGTCCGGTGGGGTCTGATTCTGAAGATGAGTAATGTATATTGAGAATGACATCAGGCGGCAAGTTTGGGTAGAAATTAAGAACAAAGCAAGATGGTATATATATAAATATAGAAATGTACATCCATCTGCTCATGATATTATTATACTGTATAGTGTCCAGCATTCGCATTTATGCGATTCATTCAGTACTCAACCACACAATACAAAACACGTTGCGTGTAGCATTCAATTATATGATTATTAGTTGGATTTCTTGTGCTTCAATCTCCTATGAAGGCAAACTAACCCAAATAACTTCCTCCTAACAATCCCAGGCCATTCAAGCGTGCAACATAAAGAGGGAGTCATCTACAGTTGCCGTTGCAACATGAACAATCTGCTCCTTGGTATAAACCTGAAGGCACAATATTGCTCTTCCGGGCCTCATACTTTCCAGCCAAAATATCAAAGAAGAAACCAGCTGCCAGGCCTACAGCGAAGTCAATGGTGTAGTGCCCCCTTGTGGCCAGCAGCCTAAATGCTTGCAAGGCATTGAGGTAATCAAACACCAATGCCAGCCTTCTCCGCTTCATCCTTCTCATGTCAAGTGATGCAATCATGGCCCCGGCAATGTGGCCGGAGAAGAAAAGGAAGAAAGATACATTTCCCACAGGAAAATCCACTCCCGAGCTTAAGAATTCCTGTAACAACAGTCTTGCATTGATTACAGAAATTCTTGATTCACTAAAATTCCAATTTCTAAAGCAATTTTAAGCTAATACAAAGTAGAGTTTCGGACACAAATCTGACTCAACTTGAACTTGTGTTTTCTGCTAGAATGAGGAATTTAATAATAGCTCAGCAAAAACAAATCAAGAAATGACAAAACCAACCCATGTACGGCGAACAAGAAGGAGAGTACAACACAGGAATATTAACCTATTAGTTGTATACACGTGTAACACTATATGGCTATAAATATAGAGCCTCGATGTCCTGTAATGCATAGAGTTTTCCCTTTACATGAAAGTTTTCCTTTATCACATGTTCTACCTTTCTTTATGGTATCAGAGCACTCACGGCTCTCTGCCATCGTCATTACCGATCCTCTTCTACAAATCGTGTCCCTTTCTTGATCTTAAATCTCTCTCCGCCTTGCTTTTCTTGCCATAATCAAGCTCTTCCAAAAATGGCAACACCATCTAATTCTCAAATCGGAGACTCCTCTACCGCCATCGCTCTAGCGGACGGCGTTTTTGCTCAAGAAGCTCAAGAAGACATTGTCATTCCGTCTTCCTTGAAATTTCTTATCTCCAACATAAAATCCATTGTTCCCATAAAAAAATTCTAATCATTGCACAAAAAAAGGCTTCTTGATATTTAAAAACTCAGCTTCTTTCTACAATTTCTAATCCTTCTTATTAGTCCAACTGCAACTTACATATATGTGGCAACGGGAGCTGAGTACAGTAACCCATAACACCTCTGCAAGTAAACATGAAAAGGCCAGGCTGCAATGGTTGCTCGTGGCCTCTCTTCCACCAGGAAAACCCACCCTACATAAACGGCTTGCATTCCCACAAATACCTACAAACTTAATTCCAGACATTAATTAACAAAGTATTGTCTTCCGTTGAGACTGTTTGAATGTACAAAACAAAATTTTTCGTCTCTTACAGTGTTGAGAGCGGCAAGTAAGGAGTTGAAAACAGGCCTTGTGCTAAGAAAGCCATGGATATTTTCTGTGAGGAGGAAGCCGATGTCTTTGGGAGGAGAAGAAGATGGCACCATCTTAAGCGTGTACTCCACGCCCATGCCTTTGACTTTAAAAGGAGAAGCTTTAACCACCGCTGTAAAAGCCATTTTCATTAGAGATGGGAGAAGAACAATGGGAGGAGTACTTTGGCGTAAGGAATATTGAAACTCAAATTCAGAAGAGACGGGTTGGAATCAAAGAGTAGTAATTTAATGGATTTTTGATGTGTAGATCTTAATCAGAGAGTATATTAATTAATAACAGCGATAATATTTGATATTGGTTAGGATTGAGGACTATAGTATTTAAGCCAGATACAAGTACAAAGTGGAAGGTGTTCTGATGCAGTACCGGTTATAGGTTAAGTATTCAATAACAGGGGAACAACTTACATACGGTTAACAAACTTTATTCTCCACTACCGCTGTTTTTCCGTTTTGATAGTTTGTTGCTTTTAGTACCTTTTTTACTTATTAGCTAAAAGATGGAAATAGGAGAAATACATATAGGTGAGAGAAGAAGAGTAAGGCAGTCTTTTTGTTATCTCTACACAAAGTTGTACTCAACAGAATACAGAGAATACAGAGGTATTTCTCTATCCCGCTGTTTTTCCTTTTGCTGTGCTTGTTAACTTGTCTTCCAGGTTCCATCGGTCCTGTACAAGGTATCAGTTGGTATCAGAGATAAGTCGCTGGAAGAAGAATGACGGACAGAGGCAAGGAACCAGCTCGGGAGGAAGTTCGCACCATTGATGCGTTGTGGACAAACCAGGAAAAGGTCAATCGGAGAATTGACGAATTGGCGGCAGAGATTCAACGTCTAGCCGTTGAAGTTCGCCGGGGGTTCAATCCCGCCAGGGCGGCAGAGACTCAACGACATCGGGAAGAGACGCCTGTACATAGGCGAGCTCTCCGACTGGAGAATGAAGATGGACAACAGAGGAGATACTTACAAATCAATACACCCGACCAAGACGAGTCGGAAGACGAAACCCCTCCACGCCGCCGCTATTATGATCCGAGGGATTCTAGTGAAGGGGAGACGGATTGTAGATTCAACACAGATTGGCAACGAAACAGAAGGTTTCATCGCTTCCAGCAACCGGCGGGTGAGTTCAAGGTGAAACTAGATATTCCGTTTTTTGACGGACACAAGTCCAATGAGTGTCCACAGAGGCAGCAGGTCCAATTAGCGGAAGTCGAGGAAGGTGAGGACCCTGAACATGATGAATTTGAGCCTAAAGAGGATATTGAAGAGGTTCAGGCAGATGAAGGGGAGCCATTCCTTGGAATTTTAGAAAAAATTGTTGTTAGCACCGAGACAATCCTATAATTCCCAGCGTCATGCTATTTTCAAAACAAGGTGCACTATAGCGGGAAAGGTGTGCGATCTTCTAATTGATAGCGGCTGCACAGAAAACATGGTTTCAAGGTCTCTGGTTCAAGGCTTACAGCTTAAAACAGTTAAGCATTCCCAACCGTATAAGATTAGCTGGGTGAAAAAGGGGATAGAAATTTTGGTCACCGAATCGTGTCGGGTATCCTTCTCCATCGGCAAACAATACGTTTGGATGTTTTATGCGATGTGCTTGATATGGACGTTTGCCATCTGATTTTAGGAAGACCATGGCAATTTGATGTGGATGCCCGGTATGAAGGCAGAGCAAATGTTTACTCACTCGACTGGAAGGGCAGAAAGTTGAGGTTATTACCTAGAACAACTAAAAATTCACCAACAATTAAGGGTGCGTCCAAACAAGCAGCCGCTCATCTGGTCTCAGGACCTGTATTACTTCAAAGTTGGCGAGAGCTCTCGCCTATGTTTGCATTGCTAATTGTGGAAACGTCGACAGCTATGGGACCGTCCGAAACAGCTCCAGCAGAGGATGTTGGCAATCTTCTCAAACAGTTTGCAGATGTGTGTCCAGACGAATTGCCTGCCGAACTTCCACTGCTCCGAAACATCCAACATCAAATCGATTTTCACCCCAATGCCATTTTAACCAACTTGGCACACTACAGACTCAACCCGAAAGAACAACAGATCTTGGCTGGGATCGTTGATGATTTAGTTCAAAAGCAGCTCATCCAAACGAGTCTGAGTCCCTGTGCAGTTCCGGCGCTGTTAGTGCCAAAAAAAGATGGCAATTGGAGAATGTGTATCGACAGCCGAGCGATCAATAAGATCACTGTCAAATATAGATTTCCGATGTTGCGGATAGAGGAGCTACTTGATAAACTGACGGGATCAGCAGTTTTTTCAAGAGTAGACTTAAGGAGCGGGTATCACCAGATTCGGGTCAGGCCCGGGGACGAATGGAAAACAACATTTAAAACTCCTCAAGGTCTGTATGAATGGAAAGTTATGCCGTTTGGCCTGTGTAATGCACCTTCAACGTTTATGCGGGTGATGAACGAGGTTTTGAAACCTTTCCTCGATAAATTCTGCATTGTATACTTTGATGACATCTTGGTTTATAGTGATAACCGGCAGCAACACATTCAACATCTGAAATCCCTTTTTGAGCTGCTAAGGGAACAGAAACTGTTTATTAACCTTCCGAAGTGTGCCTTCGCAACATCCCACATCCATTTTTTGGGTTTCATAGTCTCGGCAGATGGTATTCAGGTGGATCCCGATAAGGTTGCTGCGATACAAAACTGGCCAACACCTAAAACGTTCTTTGAGGTCCGTAGCTTCCACGGGCTCGCCAATTTCTACAGGCGATTTATCAAGAATTTTAGTCTCCTAATGGCTCCCATCACAGATGTCCTGAAGCTCAACAACAAAGCTTTCATAGGATCAAAGATGCTCTCACCACCGCCCCTATTTTAGTGCTTCCAAGTTTTGATCAGCTTTTCACAGTGGACACCGACGCATCCGCCATTGGCATCGGAGCAGTGCTATCACAGTTAGGAAAACCAGTGGCCTTTTTCAGTGAGAAACTATGTCCGGCTAGGCAAAAATGGACAGCTTATGAACAAGAACTTTATGCCGTAGTTCGTGCCTTAAAACACTGGGAATCTTACTTGCTGCATCAAGAATTTATTCTGTGTAGTGATAATAAGGCATTACAACACATAAATACCCAAAAAACAGTCAATCGAATGCATGCCCGTTGGCTCCTTTTTCTACAACGATTTACGTTCACTCTAAAACATAAGCCAGGAAATGAAAACAGGGTGGCCGATGCTCTCAGCCGGAAGGCGGCACTTCTCACTAGTTTGCAATCAGAAAATGTGGGTCTTGAACATTTGATAGAGCTCTATGACGGGGATGTGGGTTTCGGCACAATCTGGGCACAATGCAGTGAAGGCACACAGGTTGACGACTACTCTATCCGACACGGTTTTCTCTTTAAGCAGAATTTACTCTGCGTACCTCAATCATCATGGCGACAGCATCTTATAAGAGAAATTCATAGTGGAGGACTCGCAGCACACCTTGGCAAGGAGAATACGTTGAGACAACTTCAAGCGAGATTTTTTTGGCCACGGCTGAGGCGGGATACATTCCGCATTGTGGACGGTTGCCCCATTTGTCAAAGCTATAAGGGCGGAGCACAAAATACCGGTTTGTATATGCCGTTGCCGGTACCGGATTCCATTTGGGAAGATCTAAGCATGGATTTTGTTCTCGGATTGCCTAGAACAAAGAAAGGGCATGACTCAATATTAGTGGTCGTTGATCGGTTTTCAAAGATGAGCCACTTTATCGCTTGTAAAAAGACAGCAAATGCAGCTAATATAGCTACCCTTTTCTTTAATGAGATAGTTCGACTACATGGCATACCAAGAAACATTACGTCGGATAGAGATGTGAAATTCATCAGCCATTTTTGGCGAGAATTGTGGAAGCGGCTCGGTACTGAATTGTGATTCAGTTCGGCATACCACTCTCAGTCTGACGGACAGACAGAGGTGGTTAACCGCACACTAGGCAATATGCTTCGATGCTTAGTGCAAGACCATCCTAAGCAGTGGGAAGATGTCCTCGGCAAAGCGGAATTTGCTTTCAACGCCATGCCCAATCGCTCAACAGGTAAAGCCCCATTTACTGTTGTTTATACTAAAGCACCTAACTTGGCTATCGATATTATTGTATTACCAAAATGCAAGTCTGGCTCGGCTACTACCTTTACGGAAGACTACTCCAAACTCTTAGACGATGTTCGCCAGCAAATTATTCGCTCTAATCAACGGTATAAAACCACCGTTGATGCACACCGCCGACCGTGCAACTTTCAAGTAGGTGATCTAGTTATGGTGAGACTACGCCGGGAACGATTTCTGCCAGGAGCTTATTCCAAATTGGCAAAACGAAAGATCGGCCCTGTCCCTATTGTTGCTAAAATCAATGATAATGCATATCGTGTAGAACTACCACCTGGATGTAACACATCGTCTACATTCAACGTCATCGATATCTGGCCTTATCACTCTATAGATGATGCTCCGATTACACTCAGCTCGTCGAAGTCGAGCTCTTCTGAAGCCGGGGAGGACTGATGCAGTACCGGTTATAGGTTAAGTATTCAATAACAGGGGAACAACTTACATACGGTTAACAAACTTTATTCTCCACTACCGCTGTTTTTCCGTTTTGATTGTTTGTTGCTTTTAGTACCTTTTTTACCTATTAGCTAAAAGAAGGAAATAAGAGAAATACATATAGGTGAAAGAAGAAGAGTAAGGCAGTCTTTTTGTTATCTCTACACAAAGTTGTACTCAACAGAATACAGAGAATACAGAGGTATTTCTCTATCCCGCTGTTTTTCCTTTTGCTGTGCTTGTTAACTTGTCTTCCAGGTTCCATCGGTCCTGTACAAGGTATCATGTTCGTGATGACACGTGGAAGATGTGGGCGAGAGATTCTCATATAGTAGAAATGAAGTAAACAAAACCACAAAAGGCAATTGACAAACCGCAATAAGCGGAGCTCCACGCCTTTTGGCGATGGCAGCGCATGCAAATCCGATCGTTGGATACAAGGAAAAATAATAATAATTAAATGATTAATACGTTTTCTAGATTTCTTTTTTTATGATTTCGATTTTTTTTTCTTGTTCAAATTAATTTTTTACTTACTAAATTTGAATTAATTTACTTCCAAAAAAAAATTTGTCCAATTTTATTAGAATGAACATTATTGTCAATAACTTTGTTTTGAAAATGAATGTAATAAAATTTTTAATTTAATTAACCATATATTGTATTTTTCTCAAAAAAAAAAAAGGATGACTATAAAATCTTTAATTATGTTTAAGTCAGGATATATTTACCCAAATTTTATATGTGATTTAATCATCAAAATTTTTTCCATATTTTAAAATGATAATTAATATAGAGTAGCTTTTCCTAAGAATTATTTTAATTTGTTTATAATTAATCTTGCTTCTTAATACAACTCATCTTAATAGAATTAATCTTAAAAATTCAAATACGTATTGACCCCTACATATCAAAATATAAAAAAGGTGAAAATGACAATTTAAGCCACACGTGCGTTGGTGCGGCACGTCACTTGAAGGGACAAACATTATCCGATTGTCAAACGGACTATGTCGTTGCAATCAAAACGCCAAATTCTTCTAAGTGGGGACCTCTCACAATCAAATTGGACAAGATCAGTCAAAATGGACGACTAACACTCAAAATTGACGCGCAACGTCACTCAAACGACGTCTGATCGTAAAACGTATTTAGCCAGTGAATTCGGAGCGTCGTCAATACTTAAAAAACTCTACCAAATTGGTCAATTAGAATAGTCTCACGAAATCGGCATGAACTCTGAGGCAACAACGCGCGATTTGGGGAAATTAACATCCGACGTTGTCCAAACAACATCCGATCTCAAAACAAATTTCGTTATTGCATTTGAAACGTCGACAACACCCAAAGATGACCATAAATTTAACCAATTAAACTCGCACAACGAAGTCAACGTGTATTATAAGGTTGAATGCCTGGATATATATTATGGTCTGGGGCCGCAGTGCTCATCAGATTAGCACCAAAGCTTTCTACTTCAGAATTTTTATATTTAAAATATATATATATATATATATATATATATATATATATATATATATATATATATATAATATATATATATATATATATATATATATATATATATATATATATATATATTTCACATGTTTGAGTTATTACAATTTACATGTTGAATGTTGCAAGTAGACATGCTCTTGTATAGCAATTATATAAAACTTTACGTAAAATAATATTTTTGGAAGTTTAGAATTTCTCATTTTGCACAAATGTTGTGGTATGCAAATTATATGTTTTTCCTCTTCTCAATGATTTATTTAATTTATACACAGGATGTGTATGGAGAATTTTTTTTGTAATGTTGTCTACTCAAGGCTTTATGTTGTGTTTTTCCTATTTTTAATATTTTATGCACTTGTACTTGTATATACCCTATATAATTTGCCCTTATACACACTCTGTGTACAAAGTGTACACAAAATGTATAAATTTTCCTTGTATACATCATATGTGCAAGTGTACAAATTGTACTTTATACACTCCCTATGTATAAGTTATACACATACTAAATACAAGTGTGTATATTCTCCTTGTATAGACATTGTGGTGAACAACATTCAATAAAGACTATTTTAGCATGGGCATTCAATCCACACAGTGTAGCGAGTCTACTAATAATATGTGTCATGATATTTTGAAGCCAATAAGTTATATATGTAATTATTTTATGGGCTTGATGACTTGGTGTCAGAATGAACATGATGAGGATTATAAATACAACCAATTTGAAACATTGCCTATAATAAAAAGAAGATTAATATTAAAGCAAGCCACACGATTTTACTCAAGAAAAAATCCATTACTTTTTTTGAAGAAGATTTTTATAGGGTGTTGATGGAATAAGTATAGATTATGCCTCAAGTGATTCTTCGATGTTTTTTGTCAAGAGCGTAGAGAATAAGAACCGGTCAATCCCTTGGGCTATTCAGTTTGATGCAAAAGAGGGTAGAATTCAATGCACATATAGGAAGTTTGAGACGATGGGTGTATTGTGTTCTCACTACATGACAATTTTGAGGAAGTTGTATATTATGAAAATATCTAAGAAGTACCTACTGTTGTGATGTTTAGTAAGAGCTAGGAAAGATATATATGCTGATCACATATTCACAAGGGGAGGAAAGACATCTGAGGAACGTTGTGGCATGATATTTAGAAATCATATCACTAGATTTTCATATCAAATTATCACATGAGCATAGGACAATGAGGAGGCAGAATATTATATGATAGCTGCAATGAAGGATATGTCAGAGAATATTAACTTGATCGTTGATGGCAAGATAAAGAGCCACAAATTTGTAGGCAATACATAGGATAGAATTACAAAATTGAAAGACACATCAAAGTCTAGGTCTAAAGGCATTTATAATGCAAGGGTGAAGGGCCTCTGGAAAAAGAAGAAAAAATTGAAGAGTAAGATACAACATGTATATATGCTATGTATACGGGGAATTCATACACAATGTGTATATGTTGTACATAGTGTGTACATAGTGTTCAACATGTACACAGGCTATGCACAAAGGGAATTTATATATAGTGTATATGTTATACACATGATGTGTACTAGCTTATACACAGGATATATTCTAGCTTATACACACACACTTGGTACAACATGTACATAGACTATGAGTTAATTTATTTATGCAGCCTATGCGTCAATTTATGTTTGATGAGCTAAAGTTAATTTTTTTAATAGTGAAACCTATCGTAGAGGCAATTACAACAAAAATAGTATTCACATTCAAGATAGTTCAAGTTCCCTAACATGTCTAAATGCTTATTTGAGGAATATATACATGGTTTGGCAGGCAAGCAACCGATAACTACATACATAAGGAAGATAATGTATATCATTGCGTTAAACTGACATTGCCATTGAATTTAATTTTAGATTAATAATGATTCATTATAATAAATTAATGGTTCATTGTAATATTTTGTTTATGTTTTATTGTAATAATTTAAGGTACATGATAAAAATTGACGATTTATTTAATAACTAATGGTTTATTTGATAATTGATAATTCATTTAATAATTGATTTTTTGTACATGCCACATCTCTTGTACACGATGTGTTTAAATAGAATCTCACTAAATGTACTGCTTGTATATAGTATGTGTACAACTTATATACACACTGTGCACAACTTGTACACAGGGTATGCATAACCAAAATTTTTATACATATTGTGCACAACATCTCACACAACAAAATTTTCACAAATACTTTATTTTCATTTCATGTAAACAAATTTAATAATTTTTTACTACTAAAATGAATCCATATATCCTATATATGGGCGGATCCCCATTGCATGGGGGGGGGGGGGGGGGGGGGGGAGGCAAATGCCAACCCTCAAATTTTTTTTTTAAAATTTTTAGAGGGTATATTTTGAAATATGTTAGGTATTTTGCCCCCTCTCAAAAAAAATTTTTGCCATAGTTTTATCAATCCTAAGTGTCTTTGCCCATCCCCTATAAAATTTTTTTTTTGCCCACCCTAAAAAAAGAAGCTGGATCCGCCCCTGCTCCTATACATGGTGTGTTTAAATAGAATTTCACACCATGTGCTGCTTATACATAGCATGTGTATAGCTTGTTCACACACTATGTACAGCTTGTACACAGGGTGTGTATAACCAAAACTTCTACACATACTATGTCTAACATCTCACACAACAAAATTTCTATAGATACTTGATTTTCATTTCATAAAAAAAAAAATAACTTTTTTAATTATTAAAATGAATCCACATTTTCTGTACATGGTTGTGTTTAAATATAATTTCACAACATGTACTGCTTGTATACATCATGTATACAAATTGTGCACACATTGTGTACAGCTTTGTACACAATGTGTGTATAACTAGAACTTTTATACATACTATATACAACATCTCACACAACATAATTTTTATAGATGCTTAATTTTCATTTCTTGTATTTGATAACTTTTTTACTACTAAAATGAATCCACATGTCCTGTAAATGGTAATGTTTAAATAGAGTTTCACATAATGTTTCGCTTGTATACAACCTCTATATAGCTTATATTCCATTTATATAACCTATTTGAATATCATTACCAAACTTTTTGGACATCCCATCAAATAAAAGCTAAGAAATTCCTAATGGCCTCTCCCCAATCCCCAATTGTATCTTGAGAACTCATATATGTTCTGGGCAATACTAATGAGCCTACTTGGGGTTTTGTAGTTATTTATGATAAAGAATAAATTGGATAACAAACATACTATATACTTATTTATAATAAAAACAGGGGCTTGATATGTCAATGTTTTTTCATCTCATTTTTAATGTCGATTGCATATTATTAATGGCTCATGTTCCAAGCATATTACTTCACCACTATTTGGCAATCCGATAATTAGAGTCACCTCATCTCTTGTAAATTGAAGCTCATGCCCCTTGATCATGAAGGCTTGCCTTCTCATATCCCATGATGATAGCAATATGTAAATCAGGAGTGTATTCCACTAAAATGGAGGGATCTCCAAAAATTGAAATATGTGCAACTTCATTGCCGAATATCCCAACAAAGGAATCAAATATTGCTCTAAATATTGAGGTTTTACAATGGAAAGTAATCTTTAGGGTGTACATTTGCAATGAAAAATAGTCAATATATTTTTTTGTTAGAATGTGCTCTGCTACTTATACACACTCGTTATATAAGTTATACACATAGATTGTATAAGCTTATACATATCTTGTGTACAAGCTATACACAGGATTTGTAAAAGAGGGATTTATACACACGATGTGTACAAGTGAAGAAAGAAATAAAAATAAGAAGTTAACAAGATATACCCAAGTGTATCTATGTCACCAAAATTTTTGCTTCAACCTTGGTAATATTGTTGGATTTTTTAACTCCATTAAATTCTTTATTTCCTCACAACCAAGTGACATTCCAACATAGTTGGGCTAGTACACCTCACTCTATAGAAGCTGCACCAATTTTTTTTCCTTTTGGAACTTTCTTCAAAATTGAGCTCACATTTTACTTAGAATGCGAGAGTAGTCTTTTTCTTTGTGCGTTTTATCTTGAAGATGCTAATATGGCTTGTACACACCCACTTTTATATAGGGTGTATACAAAATTCTCTTGTACATAGGGGGTATATAAATTCTCTTTGTACAAACCTTGTGTACATATACACAAGGAATATATAAATTACACTTATATACACCTTGTGTATAATTTGTACATAGGGAGTATATATATTTTCCTTGTATATAGCCTATGTATAACTTGTATATAGGAAGTATATATATTTCCCTTATACGCAGCCTATGTACAACTTATACACATGGAATATATAAATTCCTCTTGTACACAGTCTATGTATAAGGGGAATCTAGGTTTGGGGACTTCAAATGAAATTTGAACATATTGAAACTAAAGTTGTTCATATTGAAGAGACTTTGTTGGAATATGTTACTACGTGTCAAGCTGATAAAAAACAACCTCCGACAAATTCACATTCTACACATCCTGTGTACAAGTTTTACACAGTGTGTGTACAAGTTTGTATATAGTGTATGCACAAATTTGTAAACATATTGTGTACAAGTTGTACACATGATGTATAAAAATTTCTCTTGTACACACACTGTGTACAATATGTACATTGTGTGTACAAGAAACTTTTAGAAGGAATAAGCAAAAGAAGCTTTCATCCAGCTTTTGCAGTGTGAACTATATTAAACAAATTATGTTGGAATATCACTTAGCTAGGAGGAAACAACATAGGAATTTTATATAGCATTTGTGGAGAAACCTCAAACATATTATGTAACTTTGTTGTTCATGCCTTCAACAAATACATGGATACAATACCTTCAAAATAGAAAGAAAAAAAAAACTAAAAACCATATTTAACCAACCAAAAAACTCCTTTTTACTCCAAAATGCAGCAACATTCAAAAATATAGTAATGAAACGTTCAAACTTAAACTGGACTAAATCTGACCTTCTTAATATTGCTATTGGATGATGCCTAAAGAGGATGAAGAGAGCAAAGCAAGACAAATTTTTCGAAAATGAACCACTCCTGAAGGAAAAGATAAACCGAATCTTGTTCAAAGATGAAGAGCGTCTGAAGGAGACGAGAGCAATCTTTATTCAACGATGAAAATCAACTTCTCAAATTTCAAACCCTAAACCTTTTGGTTTGCCACAGTTTTAAAAGTGAACGGACAGGACAACAACAGTGGCAAACTTTTTTCAAAACTACCATTGGCACTAGGCCGGATCGTTGGATTATGAGTTATATATATATACACACATCATCAAAAATTTATCTTGATCAGGCACGAATCTTGATGCAAAATTAAGTTGGAAACTTCCGAAATTAAAATTGGGGCCATCCGAACTCTGATTTCTGCAAACTTATAATCGAATTGAGCGTCTCGAGAATACGAACCCAACGACACCAAATCCAACCCAATCCGAGCCCAAATGAGTCCAAATCAAGGACCCGAAGCGTTGTTGGAAGTTTCAAACCATAATTTGGGTTACCAAACGGTTTCCAAACATGGTGTACTTATAGTCGAATCGAGTAGCTCGACGAGATGAATCCAACGAACCCAAGATCACTGAATTCCGACATCATTAAAACATTCAAATGTCCATCAAACGGTTCATGATCAAGGGATTCAACATCGGCCGTCCATCCAACCACTCCCCATTTACCCTTGATCTCTCGCCTATTTACGGTCATGCTTGTAAAGATCATTTTTGCTCCAGGATCATCCGGGACGAAGTTGGATCGTCCCAGGACGATCAGAACAGGTTGTGCTGGAAATTTGGATCCTGAACAGTTCGTCTGGACGAAATTTGGATCGTCTGGACGAAAATTTTTCAGAGCCCAATCGTCCAGGGATGATATTTAATCTCGTCTGGACGAAAATCTTATAGAGCCCAAGTCGTCCAGGGACGGTAATTAATTTCGTCTGAACGAAATTCGTCCAGAGCCAAATCGTCCCGGGACGAAGTGCGATCGTCCAGGATGATCAGTCTGGATATATAAGGAATTGAGATATTTTGAAGAGAGAGAAAAGCCTAGGAGAGAGAAAAACGAAGGAAAAAAAAGGAAAAGTGATTTTTGGGCGACTCCGATCCGTTTTCGTCTGTCGAGACAGTTCAAGAAATTGGTGTACGCAAGGTAAGGCACATTCCGCCTTTCTCAATTTTCAGAATGGTGAAGTTTGAACGATTTTTCTGTCCGGATTTTATTTTCGTTAGCGAATTTCGTCCGTATTTTCCGATTGGTTCAGTTTTTACCGCGTAACTTTTGGTATGTTTCTGAGGTGCCGAGTGCGCACGTTTTAATTATTTTTTGGAGAATTTTGACCTGATAGTTTTGATTCGGCCGTGTTTTATTTTGACTGTAATTTCTGATGAAGTCTAAAATTGTCTGGGCAGTAGAATAAAAGTCTTGCAATGTTGTTGTGAATATTCTATGCTAATTTGGTAATTTGTGAATTTAGGAATTTTTGTGTAAATTCCGTATACTGCCGTTATGCCGCTGGATTTTTGTACGATTTCTGAAATTATCCGGATTTGTTCTGAAATAACATGATATGATTGTGTGTTATGAAAAGGGAGTTATAAGGGGTCAGGATCCTGTGAGATCCTGTTTGTGTCAGGGAAATTTGAAATGAGCTCTGAAATCTGAAAACAAGTTTTGTTCCGGATCTGATGATAAGTTCTATTCTGGTGTTATAAGCACATCTGTTCTGGTGCCATGAGCACAAAGGGAGGCATAAGGGGTCAGAATCCGAGAGATTCTGTCAGTGTCTGGGAAGGGAGGTATAAGGGGCCAGAATCCGTTGAGATTCTGTCAGAGTCAGGGAATCTGTTCTGACTTTTGATATGTTCTGAATTGATATGATTTCTGATTTCCGTACGATGTTGATATGATTTATGATTCTGATACGATTCTGTTCTGTTCTGATTTGATCTGATATGCATGATTCTGTTCTGATTCAATTTCTGGAATTATGATTTCTGTGATTTTTGTTCTTTTCTGATTCGATATATGATTCTGTTGATCTAATTTATGTATGAATTTTGGTCTGATGTGTTGATGTGGATTCTGAGAATTTTGATTGGAGGTTTGATGTCTTGCTGAGCTGTTGTAGCTCATCCTTATTTTTTGCGTGGTTTTCAGGTTCTGGAAGAGGGAAGGAAGTCTTGGAGTAGGAGTTCAGAGTCTGATCTGTTATAGGTATTTTGTACTTTTGATTTTTGTATAGTCATGGCTTTTCTATTCTATTTTTCTTTCTGTCTGAAAGCCATGAGCCGTATTTGTATATGATTCTTTTGAGAAAGAAAAAGATAGATGATCTGTTCCGTTGCATTTTGATGTTTATAGTAGCTCTGTGTGTGTCTGTTTCGGTGGGTAAATGTTTGGAAGAAAGTTCTGAAACAAATTCCAAAGCCAGATCCTGGAATCAGTTTAGTCAGTTTGAGTTTGGGCACGACCCGATGCGAGCGGGATCCGTCCCGGTCGGGTTGGGTCGTGACAAACTTTAGTGGTATCAGAGCAACAGTTTTGAAATTTGGATTGTAAGACAGAGATATAGGAAGTGATCTGAGTCTATCTAGGGTAGTTTTGATTTGTCCGGATTTTTATTGTGTTATTTTTGTGATTAGTTTTCTTGATTTTCTGGATTTTCTGTATGGATTTGCCAGACCCCGATATGACAGACGGTCAGAGTGCCAGTCAGGCAACACCAGTGGGTAGTACAGCCCTAGTGGTTGGTGCAGATACACTTTCTCAGTTTGCTACATTGGTTGCTCAGATGAGGAGCGAGACTCACAGTAGAGCCTCTACTGTTTGATCTGAGGATATTGATAGATATCTTCAGATGTTTCTGAGATTGAAACCACCGAGGTTTGAGGGCGCTGTTGAGCCCAGAGCAGCTGAGGAGTGGCTGAGGAGGTTAGAGAAGACTTTTGACGGCACGCAGTGTCCTTCAGACAGGAAAGTACCTTTGGCAGTTTTTCTGTTAGATGGAGAAGCAGAGCAATGGTGGGTAGGCCAGCAGGAAGCAAAGTTTCAGGGCAGATTGAACTCTCTGATTTCTTGAGAAGAATTTTTTGAGGTATTCCGATCTTGGTTTGTTCCCCCTTCTTCACAACAGCAGATGCAGGAGAGTTTTCTGAGGCTGGTTCAGGGGAGCAGGACGGTGATGCAGTACGAGGCAGAGTTTACTGCCTTAGCCCGATATGCTCCGTAGCTGGTGAGTACTTCTACTGAGAAGTGCTATCGATTTCTGAGGGGATTACGAGACAGTCTGAGATAGCCCCTGGTACCATTTCATATTTCTGATTTTTTTGAGCTTGTGGAGAGAGCTCGTCTGATAGAGAACGATCTGATGGCTACTCAGCAGCGGTGGACTGCGAGTAGGAAGAGGTTTGGGGGTGATTCGAGCAGTAGTTCCTCTGGCAAGAGGAGATTTATTTCTGGTTATGGAGACTCCAGGAGGAGTGAACAGTCAGGATTTGCTGGTACTGCTACAACCAGTACGACCAGCTCTGGATCTATTAGTGGGGCACCTATGTGCCATAGTTGTGGACGATGACATTTTGGCCAGTGCTACAGGATGACTGGTCAGTGCTTCAGATGTGATCAGCCAGGATATCGGATTGCAGAGTGTCCACAGGCTGGATTTGATCGACGATCTGAGTTCCGATCCGAGAGCTTTGTTAGACCTACCGGTTCAGCAGGAAGACCGAGGACTATTCCTCCACGCCCTGTGACTGAGGGATTTTCTGGTAAAGGTGGTGGTTCGAGTTCTATGCCACGGAGACCACCTACAGTTAGTCAGAGGGATCCTAATAGTTCTGTAGCTTCAGCTCCAGCTCCAGTTCAGCCACGAGTGTACAATACGAGTCAGCAGGAGGCTCGAGATGCTCTAGATGTGGTGACAAGTATGATTTATATTTCTAATCAGCCCTGTCGTGTTTTATTTGATTATGGAGCCAGTCACTCGTTTCTTTCCGAGCGTTGTTTTGATGCTTTACATCTGGATTCGATTTTGCTACCGGTTTCTCTTTCTGTGATTTTGTAGGCTGGAAGTAATTTAATTGCTCGGAAGTTTTGTTTTTGTGAGATTAATATTGCTGGCAAGAAGTGGAAATCAAGTTTGATTTTGTTGCCGATTTCTTCGTACGATATGATTTTGGGCATGGATTGACTGAGTCTATATGAGGCTCAGATTGATTATTTGAAGACCAAGTGAGCTTGCTTATGTCAGGAGAGAGATGTGTATTCCAAGGCTTACGAGGTGTTCTCTCTTGTCTGATTTTTGTATTGGAAATGAGAAGAATTTGGAAGAAGGGTTTTCCGGTATTTTTGGCTTCGGTACGGGATATGAACTTGGATGTGGGTTCTGTTTCTGATATCCCAGTGGTACGAGAGTTTGCAGATGTATTTCCTGAGGAGTTGGTTGGTTTACCTCCGGATAGAGATGTGGAGTTATCTATTGATATTTTTCTGGGTACAGCTCCGATATCAAAAGCTCCGTACAGGATGGCACCGAAAAAACTTTCTGAGTTGAAAGTTCAGCTTCAGGAGTTGGTGGATAGAGGATTCGTTCGTCCTAGTGTTTCTCCTTGGGGAGCACCTATTTTGTTTGTAAAGAAGAAGGACGGAACACTCCGTATGTGTGTTGACTACAGAGATTTGAATAAAGTCACGATCAAGAACAAGTATCCCTTACCATGGATTGATGACTTGTTTGACCAGCTTTCTGGTTGTTCTGTATTTTCGAAGATTGATTTGAGATCTGGATATTATCAGGTGAAGATAAAGGAAGCTGATGTGTTGAAGACAGCTTTCAGTACTCGGTACGGACACTACGAGTTCTTGGTTATGCCTTTTGGGGTAACCAATGCACCAGTTATTTTTATGGATCTGATGAACAGAGTGTTCAGGGAATATCTAGATCAGTTTGTGATCGTCTTTATCGACGATATTCTGGTGTATTCTGCTTCTGAGGATGATCATGCTAGACATTTGAGCATGGTGTTGGAGACTCTGAGATGGCATCAGTTGTATGCTAAGTTCTCCAAGTGTGAATTCTGGCTGAAGAACATTTCATTTTTGGGGCATGTGGTTAGCGGTGAAGGTATTTCTGTTGATCCCCAGAAGATTCAGGCTGTTGTGGATTGGCCAAGGCCTACTACGGTATTTGAGATACGTAGTTTCTTAGGTATAGCTGGATATTATAGGAAGTTTGTGAAAGGATTTTCTCAGATTGTTATACCTCTGATGAGATTGACTCAGAAGTCAGTAGCTTTTGTTTGGACACCGGAGTGTGAGGCTAGTATTCAGAGATTGAAGGATTGTTTGACTTCAGCTCTAGTGTTAGCACTTCTGTCAGGTACGGAAGGATTTCAGGTGTTTAGTGATGCTTCACTGAAAGGTTTGGGATGTGTGCTGCATCAGCATGGTCAGGTAATTGCTTATGCCTCGAGATAGTTAAAACCACATGAGAAGAATTACCCGACACATGATTTGGAATTAGCTGCAGCTATTTTTGCCTTGAAGATTTGGCGTCACTATTTGTATGGTGTCAGATGTGAGATCTTCACGGATCACAAGAGTTTGAAGTACATTTTCACTCAGAAGGATCTGAATTTGAGGCAAAAAAGGTGGCTTGAGTTGATCAAGGACTACGATCTGACGATTCAGTATCAGCCTGGTAAGGCTAATGTGGTAGCAGATGCTCTGAGCAGAAAATCTTCTGGATTATCAGGTATTCATCTCACTTCTGATGATTTTCTGATTCGTGATATGGAACGTTTGCAGTTGGAGGTGATTTCCTCTAGTAGTTTGGATTCTGGAGTTTTGACTCAGTTGAGCATTCAGTCTTCTTTGGAAGATAGGATTTAGGAAGCCCAGAAGTTAGATTCTGATTATTCGACGTTGATTGCTCAGATTGAATCTGGTAAGAAGCCTGAACTCCGAGTTTCTGATTCTGGTACTATTTTCTGCAAGAACAAGTTGTGGATTCCTGTGTTTAGAGATCTGAGTAAAGATATTCTGTATGAATCTCATCATTCAGGCTACACTGTTCATCCGGGAAGTGGCAAGATGTACGGAGATATGAAGAGTTTGTTCTGGTGGCCGGGAATGAAAAAGGATGTAGCAGATTTTGTTGCTAGATGCGAGGCCTGTTAGTTGGTGAAGGCAGAGCATCAGCGATCAGGAGGACTTTTACAGTCGTTGCCTATCCCTGAGTGGAAGTGGGAGGAGGTAACGATGGATTTTGCTATAGGTTTTCCTCGATCAAGGCAAGGGCATGATGCCATTTGGGTGATTGTGGATCGATTGACGAAGTCTGCTCATTTTCTTCCGATCAGGCAGACCGATCCGATGGATCGATTGGCACAGTTATATGTGAAAGAGATTGTCAGATTACACGGTGTGCCGAAGGTGATTGTTTCTGATCGAGATGGACGATTTACTTCCAGACTTTGGAAGGGTATTCAGCAAGGATTGGGTACGAAGTTACATTTCAGTACGGCATTTCATCCGCAGACTGACGGACAGTCTGAAAAGACTATTCAGGTACTGAAAGATCTGCTGAGGCTATGTGTTTTAGATTTTGGAGGAAGCTGGGAAGATCATATTCCTCTGATAGAGTTTGCTTACAATAACAGTTTTCAGTCCAGTATTGGTATGGCACCTTATGAAGCTCTGTATGGCCGAAAGTGTAGAACTCATGTGACTCTGACTGAGGTTGGAGATAGATAGGAGATGGGTGCCACTTTTGTAGATGAAACTGTTTGTTGACTGTAACTGTCGCTCCCCACCGACTGAAGCCCCGATCGGACACGAAGATTCGCCCACCGACTTACCCACCGCCTCACTCACAAAATAAAAATGAAATCTCCCTCTCATTTACACACACACAGGCATACAGACGAGAGAGAAGGAATTTTGGAAACTTACCAGAGAAACAGCCCTAACCTTGCTCGATCTTCGCACGACCAAGCCAACCTCGCCGTCGACCTCCTGCCTCCGGCTTACCTAGCCGCCTGCCGCCTCCGCCGCCTCCGTCCAAGCCGACGCCGCCTCCGCCGACGACCGGCTTCGACCCTGCACCCTAGCCCGACGCCTGACTTTAATGGAACTACAGAATACACCCTTCACTGTCCAACTAGGACGAGGTGCTAGCATTCAGCTAGCTAATGCCGTCATCAACACTGGAGACTCTGAAGCCACCATCCGATTTGGTAGCTTAGAGTTTTATGCAGCTAATGCAAAGGCTGCTGCTGTACCTATTCAAGGCATGACTGTTCAAGGCCATCCTGCGAGGCCTAATTCTGCTGATACTAATGCTCGACGTGTTTATTCCGTGCAACAACCACGAGCTGATAAAACTGCTACTGCAAAAGGAGTTCAACAAAATAGGACCTCAGTATTCGAAAGGCTATCACAGCCCAAGGCCTCAGCCACTGAGAGAGTCGTAGTTGGAGGAAAAATATCTGTAATACCTGCCAGGGGTACCACTTTGCCAACCGGGTTATCTGCACCTGGGAAGGATGATGCTGAAGCCTCCTCATCTGGAGGGAGGCCTACAAGGAGGCAGATAAGGAAGAAGAATGCTGAACTCCGAGCTCAGCAACAACTGGTGCCAACTCATCCCTCCAACCTACCAGCCCAAGAACCTGAAGCTACCATTCCAACCCGGAATGGGTTTAAAAATTTAAAATGGGTTAAAAGAAACAGCTCTACTGGGGAGCTAAAGCAATCTTTCTGGGATCAACGGCCTGAAGCTCCAATCCCTCCAAGGAAGAAAGATCTCAAAACTCTCTCAGCTCGGGTATACCGAGTCCAAAAGACTGTGAAAGAGAAAGGTCTGAAAAAGAAAAGATATCAGCAGCCTTTGATAATTGAAGCCAGAAGAACTCCGCCGAGAGAACATCTGTCCATTACAGCGGAAAGAAGAGAAAGATCATATACTCCGCGCGGTGAACATCGGGGCGTGACACCTGAACTTCGGGTTCAGGGATCCACCGCCGAAAGGTCCCAGCGAAAAGGAAAAGAAATCTTGAGGCCAAAGCCTCACAGAGAAGATAGAAGAGAAAGAGGAACTGATCTGGGCGTGACATCTGGTGTAGCCTCCCAGAGATCCGCCTTTCATAAAAATCATCAACAATGGGTACCTAAGGAAAAGGTGCCTATTACTGACATTCGCAATAGTCGACACCTTGAAAGATCTTCCAAGGAATCCTATTGCCAACCAACTTCATCCTCTCAGAAGAAGGTCAACTTTGATCGTATCCCTCCAATTGAAGAAGTTCATGTACCGCATGAAGAGCCAGAAATCTACTGGAAGCGTCGCTCTGAGATTCGAGTACAAGAAAATGATAAAGATGAAGACACCATGGAGGTTGAGATAGTCTACATGGTGGGACATGGTGATGAGCCACATCAAACACGTGGCTATAGACGACGCAATGAAGCAGTGTCTACTTCTTCTAAAATAACCTCTCAAGAAGATCAAGCTCAGTACGAGCACTTATAAGAAGAAGAAGAAGTCCCTTCAGGTGATGAACAGAATGATGATCAAGAAGAAGAAGTGCTTGCTGAGACACTAGCACAAGCACAAAGACGTTTAAAGCTTCAAATGAAGGAGAAAGATAAAGAGATATCAGAGCTGAATAACAAGATGACAGAAATGATGGCACAGATGACTGCAATGATGCAGTTAATGCAAAAGAATATTACTACTACTCCTGCACTTGCTCAACCAATTGATAATCAAATAACAAACCAGTCAGTCCACAGCAGATATCAAGTAGTATTCCTACTAATCTGCCAATGGACCCAATACCCCAGGTGCCCAGAATACGAGCAAGAAATGAAGAAGGAAATGAGGCTAATCAACCTGTTCATCCACAAACTCATCAAAATATTACAAGTGCATCTGAGCCGATGATGACTCCACAGCTAGAATCAATCATCAATGAAAAGATCAAAGCTGTCATTGCATCAGAACATGTTGAGAAGTTTGTGAGTAAGGGTCGCCCGTATCCAGCCGAATACAATCAGGTGCCCTACCCTAAGGGTTACTCAGTGCCTAAGTTCAACACTTTTAATGGCACCGGCAATCCAAAACAACACCTGGCCCAATTTAAAGTGACCTGTGGAAATACTGGGGGTGTTGATGCTCTACTCTTCCGCCAATTTATTAGTAGTTTGACTGCGACTGCTTTTGAATGGTATGCCGAGCTTCCTAATGATTATGTCAAGATATTTGCATAATTAGAAAATATGTTTGTGAAAAGGTTTGCTAGTGCTACCGAGAAGACTACTATCGTTGATCTTGCCTTAGAGAAACGAAAAAAGGGCGAGTCAGTGATAAAGTACATCACCCGCTGGCGCAACATGAGTATGAAATGCGAACAACAATTGGAAGAGGAGCACGCCGTTCAACTACTAATGGGAAACATCGATGATAAGATGTTACCATTTTTATGCATGGCCTCCATCAGCACTTATCAAGAGCTACTAGACAGGGTAGCTAAATTTGAAAAATTGAACTTGTCTAAGTATGAATATCATTTAGATAGACCCCGAAAGAATAAAGATGTGGATAATAGAAAAGATGAGATCTATTCCACATCATCTTTAAGAATTGAGAAAGAAAAGTAATCTACTCCTAAAGATGATAATGGGAAGCAATACACCAAACCCCAGCCAAAACCAATATTGGGAGGAAACGATAAGTTTCAAACTTTTCGTAATGAAGGAGAACGTTCGAAACAAAGAACTGGTGATCGAATTACATCTCTTAAAGAGAAAATTAATAAAGAATATTCTTTTAAAAGGGAAAGTGTGGCAAAACTATTCAAACAAGCACTTAATGCTGGTCTTGAATTACCAGAGTGTAAAAGACCCGAAGAAGCTGATCAAAAAGATGATCCAAGTTATTGCCCGTATCACCGAGTTATCAGCCACCCTATTGAAGATTGATATGTATTTAAAGACTGGCTGGAAAGAAAGTACAAAAATGGTGAATTCACGCTATCAAATAGCGTTTTAGTTCACCCAAAAAAGGAATCCGTAAAGATGATCGGGTCTTCTCCTATACCCTTGATTAAGGAAGGAGATAAAATGAAAGGAAAAATGATACCAGAAAAAGATGAATGGCAGACCGCAATCTCCAAGAAGACAATAAAGATGATCAAACAATTGGAAGGAGTTCCTAGCATCAAATATAAATCCTCTACAGAACCAGTGCTTGAATTAAAAGGAAATCCAAATTCAGGTACATCCACTTCCATATCATTAACTCGGAGACGTCCTAATACGAAGCGGTTCTATAAGGCATCATCCAAGAAGTCCAATAACTCAAATAAGCGCATCAAGCAGAAGAAGAAAACAACAACACTTCAAAAGATCATCAACAATTTAGAAGATTATCATCAACCATTGAGGCGACCTATAACACTTACGGATTTTATGTCCAAGCTTCAAATAGACCAATCAGAAGTGGAAGATAATGAACAAGAAAATGAAGATCAACTCCATGTAGAAACATGTCGAGTCATCTCAGTGGCACCGAATGCAGCCCAAAGAGATTCTGTAAAAGGTCATGATAGGGGTCAGATAGCAATATCTCCCACAAAAATGACTGATAAAATGACATCTGAGTCATGTTTGATGGTGTTACATACAAATTATAACTCAGAAAAAGAACTGTGTTTTCCAAGTGAAGATGAGTCAGATCAGCAAATAGCTTCACGAATGGAGCGTGTAAAGCTAAATGAAGACTATGAATATTCAACAAAAACTTCATCGAATCGAACGAAGTGGCTCAAGTACAGTTAAGAAGCGGTAAAGTACTGCCACCGCCGCCGCTAAAAAAGGGGTTATCAAGCAAAGACAAGGGAAAAGATATAATTATCAATGAAGAAATCATCCCTAAAGATCATAAGAAGAAATGTGATACAAATAAAGGGATGGAGTATAATATCATTTCCCATTTGAGGAAAATCCCAGCACAGCTCAGCATCTATGAAGCTCTTCTAATGTCAAAAAATCTTCGAGAAACCTTGATACAGGCTCTCAAAAATCCAGAGAGATATGAAGCATATTTTGCAGAAAGATGTTTGAGCGAAGTTCTTCATGCCAGAAATGAACCTGTTATTACATTCTCTGAAGAAGATCTCATGTTGGGGACTACAGAACATAATCGCCCTTTATATGTCACGGCAGAAAGTGATGGCATCATAATAAGGCAAATTCTGATTGATCCTAGGTCTTCAATAAACCTCATGAGCTTGCGCATACTAAGGTCCTTATCCTTAGATATTCAACATCTAGGTTCAGATAAACTTATGGTGAATGGCTTTAACGAGAAAGGATAAAAAACTGTAGGTTCGTTTGTTCTTCCACTAAAATTTGGAGAATTATACACAGAGGCCAAATTTCATATCATTGATGCAGACACTTCATTCAAGGCACTCTTAGGTAGACCTTGGCTCCATGAGAATGGTCTTGTTCCATCAACTATGCATCAATGTATGAAATATCTGAAGGATGGGGAAGAGTTCCGAATTTCTGGAGACATACAGCCCTTCGCAATCCACGAAATAAAAATTTATGATGATGCAAAATACTTCATTCCAAATAAAGTAAAGCTGATGAAATCTTCTGCAAGTAAAGCATCTACTACAATGAGTACAAAACAATCCAAAGGAGTTGAAGAAAAGGATACGAGAAGAAAGTCACAAAATTTTCCTAAATGGACTAACACATTACCTAGATCAAATAAAGTTGTACTCCACCTGGGAAGTGACACGGAGGAAGATGATGATATCTCTGAAATCCACAAGCCTTTGATTAAAGAAAAGCCAGTGGTTACACTGATCCCTCCACAACATTTTAGAGAAATCGATCCCGTGAGGTTCATAATGTTGAAGAGCTTAAATCATTTTATGTACCTCCCCTACGTGGAAGTAGTGGACC
Organism: Dendrobium nobile; assembly: GCA_022539455.1. NCBI lineage: Eukaryota > Viridiplantae > Streptophyta > Magnoliopsida > Asparagales > Orchidaceae > Dendrobium > Dendrobium nobile. Next base: position 421,592 of record CM039736.1, on the reverse strand, counting down.
GGGAAGTTTATTCTACAAATTTGGAGAGTATCAAGAAGATAATATCAATGAGCTTGGGATTTTCGATGAAGATGAAGAAATAATTCCTACAGAGATGCCTAGATATTATCCCAAAAGAATTCAACAAATGATACAAAAATATGGAGTTCATAATATGGCCACTTGGCGACGAGCATGTTTCTTTCAAAGAATGTGGTGTCATGAATTATCAAAAATGGGTAATCGTGATACAAAAGGCTTGGGATTTATTAAAGCAGAACATACTGAGCGAGATGTATGTTATGCGATAAATGACAAAAATCCGATTACTGAAAACACGGATACAAATGAAGAGAAAGATGTGAAAGCTAAACCTGCACCAGAAGAACTTGAAGATGGATGACAGGCCGCTATCATGGATGAACTGACAAAAATAAATTTGGGAACTAATGAGGATCCTCGCCCAACCTTCATTAGTGCTCTTCTCTCCAAGAATAAAGTTGAAAAGATGAAAGCATTACTCAATGAATTCAGGGATTTCTTTGCTTTGACATACGATGAAATGCCAGGCTTATCTCCTGATATAGCTGTTCATAAATTAGCAATCAAACCAGGTGCAGTACCTGTTAAGCAAGCTCCAAGGCGAATGAGATTGGAGATCGAAGAACAAGTGATTGCATAAACCAAGAAGCTCATCGAAGCAGATTTCATTCAAGAAGAAAAATATGCTGATTGGATAGCCAATATTGTCCCGGTGAAAAAGAAGAATAGACAAATTCGTATATGCATCGATTTTCGTGATCTTAATAAAGCTTGTCCAAAAGAAGACTTCCCACTTCCAATATCAGAACTGTTGGTTGACAATACATCCAATTATGATATATTCTCATTTATGAATGGATCGTCGGGATATAACCAAATCAAAATGGCGCCTGAAGATGAAAAGCATACATCTTTCAGGACTCCTATTGGCATATTCTGCTATACAGTCATGCCCTTTGGCTTGAAGAATGCTAGAGCTGCATACCAAAGAGCTATGACGCATATATTTGATGAGCTTATCCACCAAAAAGTTGAATGTTATGTGGATGATCTTGTTGTGAAAAGTATAGATCGAAAAGATCACCTCCAAGATTTGAAAATTGTATTTAAAAGAATCAGAAAATTCAATCTCAAAATGAATCCACTCAAATGTGCTTTCGGAGTTTCTTCAGGAAAATTTATTGGGTACGTTGTACGGCACCGAGGAATTGAGGTGGATCCTAACAAAGTCAAAGCAATCATAGAAATGCCGCATCCAAAAAGTCTCCGTCAACTTCGTTCTTTACAAGGACAACTTGCATTTATACGACGGTTCCAGGCGATGTCAACCATTTGTAAAACTGATGAAGAAAGACGTTCATTTTAAATGGGATGATGAATGCCAAGAAACTTTTGACAGTATTAAGAGATATCTTCTGAGCCCACCCATCCTTGCAACACAAATTCCAGGGAAGCCTCTTATCCTAAACACCACAGCGTCGGAAGAGTCCCTTGGAGCATTGCTAGCTCAGCATAATGAAGAAGGCAAAGAAAATGCACTGTACTATATCAGTCGAAGATTGATCGGAGCAGAAACACGCTACTTTTCAATTGAGAAGCACTGTCTGGCATTGATATTTGCTGTCCAAAAGCTCCGCCACTATATGCTGTCCCATAAAATAACACTAATATCAAAGATCGATCCGCTGAAATTCTTGATGACAAGACCAACGTTGACAGGTGGGCAGTGATACTTCTACAGTTTGATATCACGTATGTCCCCAGAAAGCAGTGAAAGGGCAAGTATTAGCAGATTTTCTGGCAGCACATGCCGTTCCTGCAGACTCTCCGCTCAATGATGATCTGCCCGATGAACAAATTCTGGTTGTTCTAGAAGATGAGAAATCACAAATATGAGAAATATATTTTGATGGTGCATCTTCAATTAAGCCAGCCCAACCTCCAAACCTCCCCAAAGCTCGAGCCGGTATCGGTCTTATTTTCATAGCACCGAATAGAGGGATAATGAGATTCTCATTTGGTTTAACCGAACCCAGAACTAACAATGAAGCAGAATATGAAGCTTTAGTAGCGGGTCTTGAGATCACTATTTCAATGGAAATTCAAAATCTCAAAATTTTTGGTGATTCTCAACTCATTATAAATCAAGTAATGGGTATTTATAAAATTGGTAGAATTGGATTGATTCACTATCATAGGCGAGTCCTCGAGCTCATGAAGCAAATTACAAATATTACATTAATCCAAGTATCTCGAGCTCATAATAGTAAAGCAGACTCTTTAGTAAAACTTGCTAAAGAAATGACGAGCATGAATGACGAGCCGGTACTAATCAGTGTTAATACACGTCGAGTACTAGAGCCAGCAATTCTATATTCCCTGCAGGAAGAGGGGTCATCAAATCTAAGTCAAGAGGATATAACTTCGGTTATTCCTCAATCTCCCCAACAAATTATTCCTGAAAATCAACAAGATAAACCTAAGATGTTTACAGGAAGAAAATTTGGTAGAGCCTCTGAATCTTGGCTTGAATGTCTAGAAGTTGAAGAGCAAAATGACTGGAGGCAACCTTTCATCGACTACTTCAGAGAAAGCAAACTCCCTACAGATAAATCATTGGCTGCACAAATCAAGAAAAGAGCACTGCGATATGCGTTTGTCAACAATACGCTATATCGAAGGTCATTTGAACAAATGTGGCTACGATGCTTAGGGAAAGATGAAGCAAATAAAGTAATTTCTGAAATTCTTGAAGGGCTATGTGGTGCACATCAATCAGGTCCTAAAATGGCCATTAAAGTTAAAAGGATGGGTTATTACTGGCCATCAATGGTAAAGGACTGCACAAATCATGCAGATATATGCCACGAATGTCAAATTCATGGCAATATTATACATCAACCTCCAAATCCTTTGCATCCCACTATAGCATCCTGGCCATTTGAATGCTGGGGAACAGATGTAATAGGGCCAATTGATCCACCATCATCTGCTGGACATCGCTTTATATTAGCGGCAACAGACTATTTTTCTAAATGGGCTGAAGTAGTTCCATTCAAAGAAGTCACTGCTCATCATGTGATTAACTTCTTTACTCATAACGTTGTCTACAGATTTGGTGTACCCCGTCGCATCATCTCAGACAATAGTCCAGCTTTCAAAAGTATCAAGATTTACAAATTCATAGAGCAACATAAAATTGATTGGCGATATTCATTAATCTATAATCCAAGGGCAAATGAATTAGCAGAAGCCTTCAATAAAACGCTCGTAAAGTTGCTCAAGAAAATTCTTACAAAAAATAAAAGAGAATGTCATACTAAGTTGGCAGAAGCATTATGGGCATATCGTACTATATACAAAACACCAACGAAAGCAACTCCTTATGCATTGGTGTTTGGAGCTGAAGCTGTGTTGCCACTCGAAGTTGAGTTGCCATCACTTCGGGTAGCTGTTCAGTATGATCTCACAGAAGAACAAAGTGCTCGCCTATGAATGGAAGAGCTTGATGCATTAGATGAAGTCCGGCTCCATACTCAACAAAATTTAGAGATTTATCGAGCAAGAATGGTGAAATCTTTTGACCGTATGGTACGCCATCGAGCATTTCAAGAAGGAGAATTGGTCCTAGTGCTGAGAAGATCAATTATCTCACACCGAAGAATTGGTGGTAAATTTGAACCAAATTGGGAAGGCCCTTTTGTCATCGAGAAGGTATACTAGTGAGGAGCCTATCAACTCATCAATTTGGAAGGCCGAAGACCTATGCCCCCAATCAATGGGAGATACTTAAAGAAGTATTATTCTTAAAAAAAAGTAAGTTGAAGATCATTCCCTTGTAAAAGGAGATAATATTTCTTAGAAATTCTCCCACAAGACAGGGGGCATTTTTAAGTTTAAAAATGCCAAAAAAAAAATGATGAAAGATGAAATTTTTCTTCAAGGCAGGGGGCATTTTAAATATTTATTTGGGTTATCATCGAACCTCAAATAAATATTTAAAATCATTCATGAAGCTATCACGGCATAAATATGGGGCAGAAGCTAGTGCCTTCAAGCAAGCAAATATACGATCATCGCAAAAATTTTGTCAAAATCTCGAAGTTCAGATTGAGAAGAAATTTTGATCTACAACTTCAACAAATCAAATTCAACAAGTATGAATTGTCATAGTACAAGTCCAGTGCTCAAACAGATATAATATCAGTCTCAACAAGCCTATGTGTGGTCGAGCCACTGATAGCTTTACTTACTCAACAAGCCATTATAAGAGGCCGTAGTAGGAAAGCGCCTGTTTTGTTAGCCCGATGACAAATACTATCAAGTTTGATATTTGTCCAATTTAGCAAATCAAAGCAGTTCAGATTCAAAAAAATTTTCTCAACTAACAAATGGATTGAGGCAAAAATTCAGAAAAATCTCAATCAACTCAAAGGCACCAAGCCACAATAAAAACTCCTATCAAATTTGGAAGCATTATCCCTCAATAAATCTATCAAGAACAAAGCTAAGATCGAAGGAGCTTCACTTCTTCAACATGTCTGAAAAAGCACGAAGCTTAGGATCGAAGAAGTTATCCCGCAGTTCTTATAAAGCTATAGGCTGAACTAAAGGAATATTGTCATCATCAAAGTCCGCCATGCAAAATGCTTTGGACAGATGACTATTTTCCACCGACCTAATATCATTCTAAAGGATTTAGGTCACCAATATGGATTCTTTATCAAGCCCATGAAAGCACAAAGCTAGGGCAGAAGAAATGTTAATTCATGACAAATCATAAAGATAAATCATAGACTTCTAGAAGACCTTCTATATAACATTTAAAATTTAGTTTTAGATATCTATAGGGTCAACCAGTTTACAACAAACATGATCTGCTATAGTGCACATATCATATTTGTTGGGGGGCATTTGTGGACTGTAACTGTCGCTCCCCACCGACTGAAGCCCCGATCGGACACAACGATTCGCCCACCGACTTACCCACCGCCTCACTCACAAAATAAAAATGAAATCTCCCTCTCATTTACGCACACACAGGCATACAGACGAGAGAGAAGGAATTTTGGAAACTTACCAGAGAAACAGCCCTAACCTTGCTCGATCTTCGCACGACCAAGCCGACCTCGCCGTCGACCTCCTGCCTCCGGCTTACCTAGCCGCCTACCGCCTCCGCCGCCTCCGTCCAAGCCGACGCCGCCTCCGTCGACGACCGACTTCGACCCTGCACCCTAGCCCGACGCCTGGCTATGTCTGTCTCTGTTCTTTCCCGATTCTCTCCCTCTCTCTATTCTATTATATATATAATATATTATATAATATTAAGTATATTAGATTATAATATATATATATTATATTATAATATGTATTATTATTATTTGTATATAATAATAATAATATATATTATATTATATAATATTTATATTATAATAAATATATATTTTACTATAATATATTATTAAAAAAATAAGAGAGGAGTGGAGAAGTAATTTTGAAACAGGTGTCGAAGACCCCGGCCATCGTACCTTAGGTCCGACAGGGATGGTTTTAAAATTTGAAGACCCCGGCCGTCGCATCTTAGATCCGGCCAGGATGGTTCCAAATTGAAGACCTCACGCAGTCGATCTTAGATCTTGGTGGAATGGTTTAAATTCGAAGCCCCTACGCCGTCGACCTTAGGTCCGGGTAGGAAGAAATTACGGCAGTGCCGTCCCGATTTCTCTCTCGGTGGGGAGGCGACGCCGGGAGGCTGCCGAAATTTTCAGTGAACATTTGGACTAAAAAATCTAAAATTGATTTGAATATAATTCAAATTTAAAATCAATTTTTAAAATCAAATAATATCAGATTTAAATTTGAATTGGACTTAAACTCGAATCGGACTCATATTTGGACTCAAATCAATCAATATAAAATACCTGAATTAGACCTAAATTGGAACATTATACAATGAGTATAATATAATGTTTAAACTAAAATTATAAATTGCAAAATTATGAGGTCTAAATGAAATGCAAATGGGTACTAATAGAAGAATCCCTTCTATCCGACAATCCTCTTCTTAAAAAAAAAATTTGTTTTGAATGGTCTAATTCCCTTATAAAAGTTCTTTGGGAAATCCCATGCTATGTGGAGATAGGCTTATATTTTCTTTCCATAGATGGATATATGTTAAGACTTGGTACCTACCCGAGTCTATGTAGAACCGAACAAAGCCTTCCCAAATCTTGTAGTTTTGCAGAGGGACCTAATCATCCATGCATGTGAAGAGATCATAAGAGTTACAGAAAAACTTTAATGAGCAATACATAAATGCGTTTAACAATTAAGATGAATCACAATTTGATGATTTGAAAAATTGATTATTTTCATAAAGACCTTATAATCAAATAAATTGAGAAATTATCTAGGTCGCCTTTAACAACGAATGGTTTGTCATGAATATAATTCGTTGTGTTGTTATGTGAGCAATATTAACATACTTGTGAGCGGCATATTATAATTTACCTATAAATGGGAGTAGATAATTTATAATACCCACTACAAGTATACTACAATTCACCTATGAGGAGGATTAGGGAATTTGTAGTGCCCATAACAACTAGCCTACAAGCAAAAATATGATCTCCTACGGGAAAGAATAGGAGAACTTATAGCAAGCAAGATAATTCTCCTACGAATACTAGCACAATCTCCTAATATTTATTGAATAAATCTCTTCTAGGAATTGTGTCAAATGACAATAAAGAAGACAAAATTATTTGAAATGTCAAAATACATCTTATCTGAAGCAAAATTCATTGATAGCAACGCCACCGGATCCGCAACATGTGTGCAAGCGGACAGAAGGCGTTCGTCGGCCCTTTAAATGAAATTTTGGGCATTTCCTAAATAAAATCACTCTCACATAATGGATCATATTTAAATATTTTAAAATACCCCTTATGTATTAAATATGATCCCTTAAATAAAATTTATCCTGCATGTGCTCCGACAAATGCAATAAATTTCTAAATGTCAATGTCCGAGAATGCTGCGCAGGGTCAAATGCTACAACCCGCATGTGCTCCAATCGTCACATCTAAGTCCCAAATTTAACGATTCGAGAATGCTGCGCGAGTCTAATATTCAAGTTTCATCCTCCTCCTCAAAAGGACTGGAGTCGACACGACTTGAAATGCAAAATGCCACCCAAAAATCCTATGAAATTACAATTGACCTTAAAATCACCTCGATGATGGCCGTGTTGATAGGAAATCTCAACCGGAGGGGTCAAATCTCAAATCTCAAATCCAATCAAATTTCTGAAATAAAATCAATCACCTAAAAACTTAAAACTAAAAAAATCATCCACCTCCCGCAATAGTTTGTCGGGGGTGATAAATTTGAAATTAACCTCGGCTTACAAAGAGCGAATGCATGTCGGGTGTATAACTACGATTCATCATCAAATAGTCTCTTACCAATAGGGACGTGGCACGTGCCCTCTGATCGGGTGGTTTTGCCGCGAAATGGCACCATTATATTACGATCACGGTCAAAGCTCGTATGTTCCCTAAAGGCATCAAACCCTTGAGCGATGGATCATAGGGTATATTCGATAGGCATAAAGCCCTCTGTCAGCTAAGGTGGATTCATATATATATCCCTTTAGACAAACATCAACCTAAGTCTACAAGGTATTCTTGGACGAAGCAACCCATGGCTGCCGACAAGGAGCCTTCTGTCAGGTTGGGTCGACTACCTCCTCTGACTAAGTAGACCAGGGATCATGACAGCCCGGGACGACGGAACCATGGGATCCTGATCGGGCTCGTCTTCATTCCCCCCACCACCAGTTTTAAGTTTATGGTGATAAATTCTAAAATCTAAATTTCAAAATTCAAATCTAAGATTTAAACCCTAAAATTATTGCTATTATACGATAGGTTTATAACCTATTCGACATCCTTAACAACTAGCCTTAATCAAAAGTTCTCTCTCGTTATCGGGAGGGGTAATTAACTATAGGGGCTTGCGCCTATAGGAAACCAGAACTTAGATCAAAAAGTCCTCACCAAATGAGGACGAAATCTCTGGGTAGTGTCTTATCTAAAACCCAATCTGCCTTCTAAAAATTCCCCCGGGATCACATGAACCTAAAATTGGAAATTTTCGGAGCCCACACTATTAAGAAAGTCAATTTGATTAAAGAAAGGTTGAAAGCTGCACAAGATCGACAACAGAAATATTACAATCAGAAGCACAGGTTCATTGAATTTCAAGTTGGTGACTTTGTGTATGTCAAAGTCAGTCCGATGAAGGGTGTGAGCAGATTTGGCAGAGTGAGTAAGCTCAGTCCAAGGTATGTTAGACCTTTTGAAATCCTTGAAAGGATTGGTAAATCTGCTTATCGGCTCTTGTTATCTGATCAGATGTTCGATGTTTATAATGTGTTCCACGTATCTACTTTGAGAAAGTGGATATCTGACTCTGGAAAGAAAGTGTCTGCTGATGAGGTTGAGATTCAGAAGAATCTGAGATATAAAGAAGAACCCGAGTTGATTCTAGCCTACGACGTTCGTAAGTTGAGAAGTAAACAAATTCCTATGGTTAAAGTTAAGTGGAAGCACTGAACAGCACGGGAAGCAACTTGGGAGAAGGAGTCCGACATGAGGCAAGCATATCCGTATCTTTTTTGACTGAGTTTTGGATTGGCAATGTCGAGGACGATATTTTTCTGAAGTTGGGGAGATTGTAAAGATCACTTTTGCTCCAGGATCGTCCGGGACGAAGTTGGATCGTCCCAGGACGATCGGTACAGGTTGTGCTGGAAATTTGGATCCTGAACAGTTCGTCTGGATGAAATTTGGATCGTCTGGACGAAAATTCTCCAGAGCCCAATCGTTCAGGGACGATATTTAATCTCGTCTGGACGAAAATCTTACAGAGCCCAAGTCGTCTAGAGACGGCAATTAATTTCGTCTGAACGAAATTCGTCCAGAGCCAAATCGTCCCAGGACGTAGTGCGATCGTCCAGGACGATCAGTCTGGATATATAAGGAATTGAGATATTTTGAAGAGAGAGAAAAGCCCAGGAGAGAGAAAAATGAAGGAAAAAGAAGGAAAAGTGATTTTTGGGCGACTCCAATCCATTTTCGTCCGTCGAGACAGTTCAAGAAATTGGTGTACGCAAGGTAAGGCACATTCCGCCTTTCTCAATTTTCAGAATGGTGAAGTTTGAACAATTTTTCTGTCCGGATTTCGTTTTCGTTAGCGAATTTCGTCCGTATTTTCTGATTGGTTCAGTTTTTACCGCGTAACTTTTGGTATGTTTCTGAGGTGCCGAGTGTTCACGTTTTAATTATTTTTTGGAGAATTTTGACCTGATAGTTTTGATTCGGCGGTGTTTTATTTTGACTGTAATTTCTGATGAAGTCTAAAATTGTCTGGGCAGTAGAATAAAAGTCTTGCAATGTTGTTGTGAATATTCTATGCTAATTTGGTAATTTGTGAATTTAGGAATTTTTGTGTAAATTCCGTATACTACCGTTATGCCGCTGGATTTTTATACGATTTCTGAAATTGTCTGGATTTGTTCTGAAATGACATGATATGATTGTGTGCTATGAAAAGGGAGTTATAAGGGATCAGGATCCTGTGAGATCCTGTCTATGTCAGGGAAATCTAAAATGAGCTCTGAAATCTGAAAACAAGTTCTGTTCCGGATCCGATGATAAGTTCTGTTCTGGTGCTATAAACACATATGTTCTGGTGCCATGAGCACAAAGTGAGGCATAAGGGGTCAGAATCCGAGAGATTCTGTGGTCTGGGAAGGGAGGTATATGGGGCCAGAATCCGTTGAGATTCTGTCAGAGTCAGGGAATCTGTTCTGACTTTTGATATGTTCTGAATTGATATGATTTCTGATTTCCGTACGATATTGATATGATTTATGATTCTGATACGATTCAGTTCTGTTCTGATTTGATCTGATCTACATGATTATGTTCTGATTCAATTTCTGGAATTATGATTTCTGTGATTTTTGTTCTGTTCTGATTCGATATACGATTCTGTTGATCTGATTTATGTACGAATTTTGGTCTGATGTGTTGATGTGGATTCTGAGGATTTTGATTGGAGGTTTGATGTCTTGCTGAGCTGTTGTAGCTCATCCTTGTTTTCTGCGTGGTTTTCAGGTTCTGGGAGAGGGAAGGAAGTCTTGGAGTAGGAGTTCAGAGTCTGATCTATTATAGGTATTTTGTACTTTTGATTTTTGTACAGTCATGACTTTTCTGTTCTGTTTTTCTTTCTGTCTGAAAGCCATGAGCTGTATTTATATATGATTCTTTTGAGAAAGAAAAAGATAGATGATCTGTTCCGTTGCATTTTGATGTTTATATTAGCTCTGTGAGTGTATGTTTCTGTGGGTAAATGTTTGGAAGAAAGTTCTGAAATAAATTCCAAAGCTAGATCCTGGAATCAGTCAGTTAGTTTGAGTTTGGGCACGACCCGATGCGAGCGGGATCCGTCCCGGTTGGGTTGGGTCGTGACAATGCCACTCCAAAAATTTATAAATAGACCCCTCATTTCTCTTGAAATGGGCTCTAAGCAAGAAAAGAAGAAGAGAAGAGAAGGAAGAAGCTCTTCCTCGACCACCGCCTGAGTTCTGACCTCCATCACCAGACAATAAGCTTTTGAACCCCTATCTCCTACCGACTACGGTACTTCCGACCTGCATCACCTACTATGGTTTTTCCGTCCTCCATCACCAAACAACGGTCTTTCCGGCCTCCATCCTATCGACTATGGTCGTGCCGACCAAACAAACATGTCTATATTGTAACTCCCACCTTGTAATGCGCTTTATATGATGCATATTTATAACATCAAGCCAAGGCATTCTTCTTAAGAAGGGCCTCATTTGTAGTCGACTATAAATACTAGTGGATTCATTCAAACTAAACCAGGCCCCGTGGTTTTTCCCCCTTTTCAGGGGTTTTCCACATAAAAACTATGATGTCTCTTATGAATGCTACACGCTCTCACTTATCTGATTGTGTGCTGGATATTCGTACAATGCTAAGACGTTAAACTATATATTTCTATACTGTCACGAATACTCCAGGACGCAACAATATATATAATCTACTATACAATCCAAATATCATAATGTAATTGAAGTCCAAATGCAAAAGTAAATATCATATTATAATTGAAGTCCGGACGCAAAGATGTGTCCTCACTTTGCCAGTAATAATTGCGGCATCTGGATTCGTCTGAAGACAAATAAAAATGTGCCATGATGCTAAAAAAATGTACTACACTCATTACCTTTCTGTACCGAACACATAACCAGACGGGAGAACCGTCTGGTGTCCGTATATAATAATAGCTCTAATTTGAGCCCGGAAGACACTTAACAAAGCCATGTTTAAACCCGAATTTCCAATTTTCAAGGAGGAAATCGTAATTTTTCTTAATTGCCCATTTCTAGTTACGTTGTGGGAACCAGAAGCGGTCATTTTAGAGAAATGCTTGGCCTATAGGTTCAGCCTCATCCACTTTACTTCTCGGTTCCTTCAATCTTCTGTATTGGCCGTTCAAACTTGAAAGCGTACCCAATTGGGGCAAAGCGGAGCTTCCAAGTTCACTACCTTCGCTGTGCCGCGGCCGTACTTCCGTGAAGTAGACATGATCAACGCTGGATGTTTCGCGTGCGCCAATTCCATCCTCCTCTCTCATCAGACTAAATCTTCTATTGCTACCCCATATTTTCCTATTTCCAAGTCCAATATTTCCTTCCAAAACCATAGCGCGCACAAACCGTTAACTGCTTGCAGCCCCAACTCAAAGATCCCATCTTTCCGAGTTAATGTAAGTTTTACCCTTCTCCCTCTAGCGATTATTATTTTTTTCTTTTTGGTTTGTAATTTCCAAAGGCTAACTGCTGCACAACAATAAGATTGCGTTTGCATTTTGATGCCAAGGTTAGTGAGCTACGGGCTTACAGGTAGGAGTGTTTTTTTATTCTTCTAGTTAAAAACAAGTAGCTATGGAGATGAAGGAAGAAAGAATCCTGATTATTTTATAGGAATGTAATGGAAGATGTTTTTCACTTTATAGTGACGCATGAAATTGGAAATACCCTAAACACTAGATGTGTCAATGGAAATTAAGCGATTTATTTTCTTGTGGAGCAGTCTTTATCTTACAAAGACCCTACATCCTTTTTTTTTGGCTTATATATGTAACTAATCTTGTGTGCCCTCTTACAGGCAGCGGGTTTTAACCGAAACACAAAACCAAATAGCATTGTTTGCGGCGACTGTGATGGAAATGGTAAGTTAATTATTAAACTACTTCCTATCGAAAGTGTGTTTATAGTTTTAAAATTACAGTGGAAAGTTACTATTCAGTTCAAATGTTGTGCGCTAAAAATAACTCCAAGTGTTGGAAAAAATATGGAATTGATTCAAGCCAGCGGGTCTTGTTGTGACTTGTGTCTCTGACGGAAAGAATATCGAATTGTTTCAATGCCAGACGGTCCATGGCCTGTGGCAAGTTTGGAATTATTCCAGCTTTGTCTTGGATGAAATCCAGATATATTCGGCATGCTAATTATTCTCCCAGCATTGTTTCAAATAAGGATGTAGAATAGTAAAGCTTGCATATAGAGACAGATTTGAATTTTTTTCCCTTCCGTTTGTGTGTGCCTTTGTAACCTATAAGAATAGATGCTATATGCATTATAAATGAATAAATACCTCTCCCTCCATTTTTTAGATGGAATCATAGCAAGGAGTATTTTCACTGCCTCTTCTATACTAATCTCTCATCAAGCAGCCTTTGCCATATTCGAACCCACATCCGAATCCATTATGACATCTCCACCAAAAAGTTATTGAATCATTGGGCTCCAACATTGTTTCTCACATAGTGCAAACCAATAACAACAATAGCAACAACATCAAGCCTTTATCCCACTACGTGGGGTTGGCTACATGAATACATTTTTTTCCATTGTGTCATATTAATAGTCAAATTATCATTTAAATAAATTAAAAAGATCATTTCTAATGCTTTCTAATAAAGTTTTTTTAGGTCTACATCTAACCTTCTTAACATAAGCTGGATCTAATACATATAGTCTTTTAACCAGGTCATTGAAAGGCCTGTTTTATGTGACCATACCATCTAAGACAACTCTCAATTATCTTATCTTCCATTGGAGCTACTCCAACTTTTTCACGTATATACTTATTTCACATTATGTTTCTAAGAGTACACTCATCCACTTGAGCATCCTCATCTTTGCAACACTTAACTTAATTTTATGCTTCTCTTTTAATGGCCAATATTCTGCTTCATAAAACAACGCAAGTCTCACCACCTTTTTATAGAATTTTTTTGAGAGATAATTTTCTATCACACAACAGACCCAAATCATTCCTCCACTTCAACTGTCTAACTTGAATTCTACTAATAATATCTTTATCTATTTCACAATCACTTTAAACAATAAACTCGAAATATCTAAAACATGTACTCTTTTTTTACGACTTGATCGTCCAAAGTCACAATCCCCTCGTAGGTCTATTACTGATAAAATTGCACTCAATGTATTCAATTTTATATCTACTCAAACAAAAACCTTTAAACTATAAGGGTGACCTCCATAATTCAAGTTTTCCTTTAGCTCCCTCTTTAGTCTTATCAACAAGAAGAATATCATCAGCAAAAAGCATACACTAGGGTACATCCTCTTGCAATGTCTAGTAATAACATCCATGACTAAAGCAAATAGATATGGGCTTAAAGTTGATCTTTGATGTGATCTAATTGAAATAGGAAAATACTTGTTCAAACCATATTGTATTTGAACACAAGTAACAACTCCTGCGTACATATCCTTAATGATTTGAATATAAATATTATTAACTCCTTTCTTTTTTAGTACTCTCCAGAGCACTTCTCTTAGAACTTTATCACGTGCATTCTTTAAATCAATAAATCTCATAAGTAGATCATCCTCATGCTCTTTATACTTCTCAATCAAACCTTTCAATAAATGTGTAACTTTCATAGTAGACCTATTCGGCATGAATCCAAATAGATTTTGAGAAATGTTAGTATCACGTGGTAATCTATACTCAATTACTCTCTCCCATAGTTTTAATGTATGACAAATGCTAACAATGGCAAAATAAAAAACCTCGAGTATGATGAGATCACTGTAATAAACCACTGTTGAAATATCCACAGGAAGCTTGCCAACTAGAAGAATAAGACAAATGGCTGACCCACTCTTGCATTCTCTTATGCAAATGAATCATCAACAAATCTATTCAGTAAATAGCATATGAATCATCTTTTAAAATTATGAAAATTCAATTCCATATCCAATACATACACGTAGTGGTTCTCTTCCACAAATAGGTAATTTTGATCATGTTGCTATGTCTTATAGTCAAACTTTTGTCCTAAATCATTGATCCAGGGGCATGTGATCACATAACTTCCTTTCATTTATTATTTGATAATTAGTAATCATGTTTTGAAAATGAAAGGGTTAGGACTGTTGATGTAGTTTCTTGCCCATCATGAGGAAGATTAAAACTTTGTTTGACTACTGCTTTTTAAACAACTTTTTAGTACAAAAATTTTGGGACAATTTTTTAGAATTTTTGTTCTAAAAATTTACTTTAGAAAGCAGTAAGAAAGATGTCTCAAACGAAGCCTAAATTTGAATCAATTCAATGACTACCAAGTGTAAATCAATTGTGGTTTGCAAACACAATAGGAAGATGACGGAAGTTCACCATAGCTACAAATTCTTGGCCAATCTAAAGATCAAATTTGAATCATTATGATAATTAGGGAAAATTTCAGTCAACTCAATGACTACAAGTAAATGAATTGTGGGTTGCAAACAAAATAGTGTTAGTTCAGTGTGGAATTTGATTGTGTTTATCAATTGGGTGTTCGTGGTGGGGGGGGGGGACTGTGCTCTTTGTTGATTTCACCGGAAAATGTCTAACAAATAATGTAGTGCCGGGGCGCCAACGAACAATAGCAGGAGTCCTCCCCCTGCTTGAGTTCATGTGCTTTGCACCTGTAAATTTTTTTTTGTACAACTCCCCGACGCTGTGTACCCGAGCGCCCCGGCGCTGCATTATTTGATGAACATTTTTTGTGAAATTAACAGAGAGCGGAGCGCTGCAATGTTGTATTTTCAGCATGATAGCATTGTTAGAACCAGATGATAGAGGTTGAGCATCGCAATGCTCCAAACTGGCGCCACAGTGTTTTGATGCAAACTGAACAATTTTCTTTCTCATTTTTCTTAAGGATGGCATCCATTGGTGTTACTTAACTTTCTCTTTTGTTTTGAGTGTGAGAATGGTGTAAGAGTGAGGATAAGTAAGAAGAGAGCGAGAGAGAAGAAATACCTGTACTTATTTCTCCCCATTTTCATAGTGAATTTCTTAGTGCGGTATGACTCTGTGGTTTTTTCCTGATTTCGGATTTTTCTACCTTAAATCCTAATGTCCATTTACTTTATGCTGCATTCTATTTTTTCTTATTTATTTCATGCAATGTTTTACTTCCATCCCCAATAACTGGTATTAAAGCGAAGTTGTTTAGTTCGAGTGGAAGTAATGGTTGATGAAGTAAGTTAAAAGATTAAGAAGTTCAACTGTTCGAACTTCACACTCTGGAGGATGCAAATTGAAAATTTGTATTTATCATTGAAAGAAATTACCAAGGAGCGGACTCTATGACTATGGATGAGTGGGAGGTTCTTGACTGGATTGCATTTGGTTTTATATGACTTTCACTTTTCTTATTTGTTGCATTCTACATTATAAATGGGAAGACTACAATTGATCTCATGGCTGCACTAAATAAGATGTATAAGAAGCCTTCGGCCTCAAACTAAGTGTTTTTGATGAAAAAGTTATTCAACATGAAGATGTTAGATAACACTCTAAGACAGAATAACTGAATAATCTTAACACTCCAATGACAGAGTACTTGAATAATTTGAGCACCTCAATGACAAAATACCTGAATAATCTGAACACTGTGATGAGTCATTTGTGTTCAGTTCGCATCAAGTTTGATGATGAGGTGAGAGCGTTGTTGTTGTTATCTTCATTGCTAGAAAGTTGGAATGAGCTTATTACTATTGTGAGTAACTCTTCAGGAAGTTCAAAGCTGAATTATGATGATATTATGAGGTTAGCGCTTAATGAAGAGATTCACAGGATGACAAATGGTGAATTTTCAAATTTTGCTCTAAATGTTGAAGTAAGAGGAAGAGGTTTAGAGAGAAATCCAATTAGAGGAAGAGAGGAAAGTTTACTTCGGGTAGAGAAAAGGTTGTGTGCTGGAAATGTGAAAAGAAGGGCCATTTGAAGAAGGATTGTAATGTCACAATCCATCTTGATACAACTCAATATCTGTCACGCCCCAAGATCTAACTTGGAAAGAATGTCAATCAATTACTCAAACAATTTACCAGAACTATCTAAAACCTTCAATTAACAATCTATCAAACATCTATAAAATTTAAAACATCAATATACAAGTCGATTCATATCTCAAAAGGTCATGTACAATACTCAGGAACTACTCTACAAGCATCAGTACTGAAATCTATCCTGAGCACAAAAGAATCACTATCAATCAAAAGACAAAAACCTGAAGATCTGGATCAATTCCTACCTTCTGCTCCCTTGCCCTGACCTGAAAATATCAACCACATATAATGAGCTTTACAAAGCCCAGCAGGTCACCTAATACCTATAACTGAAATCAAAGCACGGCGATGCTATCAATATGCATGTCAGTCAATCAAACCTATATCAGTCAATGGTCAATCAATCTATGCAATAAGGAAATCCATAGTCAATAAAACCAGTCAATGCAGCAGCAGACAAATCAATAAACCAAGCTCAATCAATTCACATCAATCTCGAAGAAAATCAATCAATTCGTCAAATCAGTCAATCCGTCCGTCAAATCAATCTGTTAAATCAATCAATCAAATCAAATCAAATCTAATATATACTATCAAGTCGATAAAATCAATCGGAAAAGCAATACGATATCCTATCAATAACTCAAATATAGCAATCAATACAATGCAGGATCAATAGTATCAATGAGTCTATAAGTAATATCAATAAATCTATAATATCCATATCCATCCATATCCATATCTATGCTCAGTAGTATCAATGCTCGGCAATCAATCGATGAAATCAAAGAAATCGTACAATACAGTAAATCCGATCAAATCAATAAAACAGAAATCGATAAAACAGTAAATCCGCATGTCAATACAGTAAACATGCATTTCAATACAATAATATTGGACAAGTACAAACAACTAGCTATGTTGCTGTTGTAGAATCCATATTGCTGTTGTAGATATCCATACGTTGGTTTCAATAAAAAGAGTCGTCACTCTATTGTCCGTCGGCCGCCCGTCGGCATATCTATAAACCCCTTATTACTCCCAATCGTTATATCAATGATCAATGGTTTAAAGGAAAGTCCGTCGGCCCACCATCCTGTACAGGTCAATTCAATCTCCAACCAACATTCAACCAGGTTCCACTTGTGTTCCAATATCAATAGTCAATTCAAGAATCATTTCAATAATCAATCAATAATCAATTCAATAATCAATATTAAAGCAATCTAGAACAATCATATCAATAGTCATATGCATATCAATTCAATCTATCAATTTCAGACAAATCAGAAATCATACGAAAATCGGGCAGAGTAATGGCAGTCTATCAAATTTACAAAAAAATCCTGAAAAAAAAACACAAATTCCAAATTTCTCCAAATTACAATCGAATATTCACGACGTCAATACAAGATTATTATTCTATAGAATCCAAGTCAAATCACGTCCTGATATTTTTCTATTCAATTAAAATCGCGTAGAATCAATTTCGACCGGTAAAATCTTCGTAGAAAATACTCAAATCGTGTACAATAATCATATCTATAACATTCTAAAAGTTGTGCGGTGAAAGTTATGTCAATACAAAATCAGGTCAAAAGTTCGACTACGAAAACACAAAACAGTGCACAACTCGGTCAAAACTCAATATCTTCGAAAACAGAAATAGGATTCGGAGTCCTTACCACAAGATCTCCACTTTTCCCAACAGCGGCGTCGGACGAAAAGCGCTCCGCGGCCTCCAAAACTCAGCTTTTCCTCTTTTCCCTTTCTCTTTCTCTCTCTAAAATCAGATATTTTGTTTTTAAAATGATTTTCTCTCTCCTCAAATCGAGCTGATTTTCTTATAACTTTAGTCTGATCGGCCTGGCCGATCGCCACATCGTCCTGGCCGATCAGAACAAAATCATATCGGCCTGAACTGCATTCAGGGCGATTCTCAGGACGATATTTTGAACAGTACAGATCGGCCTGGACGATGTCCAAAATCGTCCTGGACGATCCTGGGAGGAAAATCCAAATCAGAGAGAAAAAATAAGGGAACGAGGTCTCACAATATCATATAGGTCATAGCATGTCCGATTGTGGAAAGAATAACCTCAAGATCTAGTCAGAGAAACACTGGAACAAATCTTCCAAATTATACATTACATAGAGTCACTAGTGAATCAAATATAAAGCAGAAGACTACTGAATCACAAAAATGATTTTTTATATATCATATTAAAACATATACAGTTTGAAGTCTATCTACAACAATGCTATATAACAGAGAAAAATAAAATAAAAGCCAAGCCTGCAAAACTCAACTAATAAAAAGAGCATAACTACAACATAGATCGGAGCTAGTTATCTAAACTACTTAGCTCGTTCCTTACCCTTCACTTGGCCTAAAAATGTAAGTAAAATTATAAGTGAGCTAACACAGTTCAGTAGGCTATCGCAACCTAAAACATAAATAGAAAACTAAAACTAAAAGAAAATATCGTGATGTAAAATAAGCTAAAGTATTGTACGGAAAATTGAAATTGAAACTAAAAAAGAAGCTGAAACTGAAATCAAATGAATTATAAGCAAATATTCATTTTATCATAATGGCTCTCAGCCCAAATTTTCATATATATTTATAGCTTTGTTAATAAAATCTCACCTCGGTTGCCCATTGGCATCGGCATAATAGAATCTCACATCGATCATCCAATAGCACCGGCATAACATCACATCACATCCTCGCACATTTCTTTCACCATTATACATATTTTTTGATACATTTCATTAATTAAAACATAATTAGACTTAATTCATAAATTACCAAAATGCCTTAACGGTAGTCAACATAAATGCTACCAAGTAAAAATGTACAATTTTCAAATATAACCAAATTATCAAAGACTGTGTAAAATATCATTATAAGATATTAATCGTACTATGATACTATTTTCCAGAGTTTGGATTATTTTCTATTTGATGAAAATCATACAAAATCCAAAATGCCTTGTGGAAAATTTTCAAAATGTATTCAAAATGTTCGTAGTCATTATTTTTACAATATATAAAAAGTTATGTGATGAAAGGTCTACCAATACAAAGTTATCCTCATTTTTCATAATGGAAATATAAATTTTATCATAAAAATTATAAAAATATCGGATTATTGAAAACTGAGATAAGCAAAATTATATCTATCTTGAGGCGAACATTTTTTCCAATTAACTCAAGGCTAAAGACTGCTCGAAACAGCTCAAGATCCTTTCTTTCCTCTCCAAATCCTCTCCTATCCTCACGCCTGTGGGCTCCGAAAATTCGGCCCCGGCCTCAGCTCGCTTTTCTTATTCGGCGAGGGAGTTTTAACTGAATAAGTTCCGAGGTAAATTTTGGAAGGCAGATGGGTTTATAGATAAGACACTACCCAGAGATTTCGCCCTCATTTTGCGAGGACTTTATGATCTGAGTTCTGGTTTCCTATAGGCGCAAGCCCCTATAGTTAATTACCCCTCTCGATCACGAGAGAGAACTTTCGATTAAGGCTAGTCGTCAATTAGATGCGTATAAAATACGTGTTATCTGGCATATAGTAGCAGCAATGAGTTTGGATTGGAAAGATTTGGAATTTGGGTTGGATTTTGGAATTTGGAAAGTTTGGATTTGAGAATTTGGAAAGGTTTGAAAAGTTTGATATTTAAAACTTGAAATTTCACCATCTAGCACTTAAAGCGGATGGTGGGGGAATGGATGATGGACCCGATTAAGATCCCATGGTTCCGTCGTCCCGGGCCATCGTGGTCCCTGGTCTACTTAGTTAGAGAAGGTAGTCGACCCAACCTGACAGAAGGATCCTTGTCGGCAGCCATGGGTTGCTTCGTCCAAGGGGACCTTGTAGACCGAGGTTGAATGTTTGTCTAAGGGGACAAATTTGAATCCACCTTAGCTAATAGAGGGTTTTGTGCCCTATCGATCATATCCTATTGATTCATATCTCAAGGATTTAACGCCATTAAGGAGCGTATTGGCTCTGGCCATAACCGCTATCTGTGGTGCCATTTGACGGCAAAACCACTCGGTTCAGAGGGCCCCGGGTCATAACCGTTTACCTGCAGTGCCATTTGGCAGCGAAATTGCCGGTTAGAGAACACGTACCACGTCCTTACTAGCAAAAGATTGTTTGTGAATGGATCCTAGTGATATTTTCGACTAGGCATTTAGCTCTTTGTGACTAGAGTAAATTTCAATTTGTCCGTCTCGGCAAACTGTTGCGGAGGGCGGATGATTTTGCTTTAAGTGTTTAATGGTTAGATTTCAATTTTAAATATTTGGGATTTTAGGATTTGTGGTTTTGGGCTTTTGAGATTTTTGGATTTTGACATTTTTGGTGGAGCTTTTAAATATTTGAAATAAAACTTTGGATATTTGGGAGATATTTGAAAATATTTGGGGAACCCCTCCGGTTGAGATTTACAATCAATACGGCCATCATCGGGGTGTTTGTGGTCACTTTCACTTTATGGATTGAACCTTGTCAACTCTATCGGGCTGTCGACAGAGGATCGGATTTTGTAGGCTTTGAGCCTTTGATAGTGAATTCTCATTGTTATAGGCATTGAAGGCCTAATATGAATGTATTCAGACAAATATAACGGTCGCCACAACCGTGTATTTGTTTGTTGGTTCGAACCCTGTCAATTTCTATTGAACCGTATAGAAGGATCGGATTCGAACTAGAATTCACTTGTCAACCCGCGCAGCATCCCTAGAAGTCACGTGTGTACCAATAACACGCTCGCCGGGGCCCATGCGGGTTGTGATTACATTTATCCCTTTTTAGTGTGCCTATGTGTATACAATTTATAGTGCACGTGCAGGGGTATTTTTGGAATATTTATAGACGCCTTCTGTCTGCTTGTACGGATGTTGCAGATCCGGTGGCGTGGTGTAGCAGCTTCTGGATAGAATTGTTCGCTGTTTCGTACAGGTAGACTGTCGTGCACTATCGTTGATTTTTGTAGGCGGGTCATAGTGCACTAACTAATCTCCTGCCTTAACCCGTAGGAGGTTGCTATCTACTATATTTCCCTTTTATTCTTCTTGTAGATGACAAGTTACGAGTATGACGGGTTTCCTATGACTGCTCGTATGTATCTGAATTTATTGCATATCATTTGCTCTTCCTTGCAGCGAATTGGACAGTCGTATTTGTTGGCCATTGAACGGTGATTGATTTTTGGGGTGTCGTAGCATCCACGACTGTTGTAAGCAGATGTATTCATTCTTAGACTGAAGTTGACTACAGGATACTGCGTTTACTGTAGCCTTTATGAATCTACATAGGGGTGGCACATTGTACATACATCTATATCAGTAAAGAGATTGTATGCACTGCAGATCTTTGTCTTCGTATCATGGCTTTGTAATCAAGCTGTCTTTCTCACCATCTTCTTATCACTTGCAAATAGATTAGCCTTGCAAATTCTTTTCCTTCAAAGATAGTTTAATGTGCGCGATGAGTTTGAAATCTTCATTGAAATGATGAATACTCATTGAAGACTTTGTAAGCATGAAGATATTATTGCATCTCTCTATTTGATCCTCGTCACATGGTCATCGCTTAAGAATGAGAGCTAGAGAACTTATCCATCCTCAAGCATTGCTTGCAATCACTCTTCATTTATAAGTAATTATTATTTAGCGATATTTGCATTCTAATTAGCTTGAGGGTTCTTCCACATTCATTTGAGAGCTTCACATTTTGATTGCAAGTATATTGGTTGGGATGGATGTAGGAATCATAAGTCTTTCATACATCTTCCTTTGCATTTAAGTTGGAGCTTACCACTTGTAATCTATACAAGTTAGATCTTATAAGATTCATTTGAAATTCTTTATGTCGTCATCAAAATCAAATCCAAACTCTAACTTGAGTTTTTCTAGTTCAAGCTTTGCTCCAAGTTTGAGTTCAAATGATTCAAATTATGGCTCCTTTTGGGTCAATATGAGATCCACATCCAAGCCTTGTTGTAGTTCAAAATTTGGGCCAAGGCTCATGCCAAACCCCTTTTCATATTCAAATTTATTTGGAGCCTTGCTCATTTTGGATCCAAGTTCCTGTTCAAGTCTTCGTAGTTTCAATGTAAGTCCTTTGTTCATTTGATTTAGTGCCCAAAAGATTTATGTCATACTTACTTAGTATTCCAATCAAGTTCAAATATGAACTTATTCATTTGCATTTGAGTCCAAATTGTCCATATCATATCAAGCTCAATTTTAAGTTAAAGTGTATCTAGTTCAAATTATTGTCCAAGCTTGAGTCCAAGTATTATTGTCCAAATAAATTCCTCTACGGTCCATGTCTTGTTCAAGTTTGATGTCCACAAGTTATGAGTCAAAGTTCACCTTGCAAGTTCAAGTTCATATTCTCTATGGTCCAAGAATGATTCAAGTCCCCTGTTGTTCAATATGAGTTCTTTCTTGAATCCAGTTCAATTTTATTTTACTTGGGTTCAATTCTTTATTAAGCCATTTTGAATCTTGTCCAAAGTCCAAGTACAAATCTTTCGTAGTCCTTCTGAGTTCAATTGCTCCAAGTCCTTGGATTTTCAATCCAAATTTTGGCAGCCTCCCGGCGTCTCCCCCGTTTAGGGAAAAAAACCAAGAGGCCGCCTACCCGCCACGCCACTAAAGGCGTGCACGGTTGGTGTTGGTGAGACACCGCGGCGGCTATATTTTTGTTTTTCTCCCACCACGCGCACTAAAGGCGTGCTTGGGGTTTTAAAAAGCATTTTTTTGAAAAAGCAAAATTTTGATTTCCCCCGCCTGGGAGTACTTATAAGTGACCCCGCTTCGTCGTACGTGCCGCACCGGGGTCCCATCCCACCACGCGCACTAAAGGCGTGCTTGGGGCGGTTCTCCTGTTTGCCACGAATATTGAAGCAAGGTTTTGAGTTTAGAAGAGTACGTACCTCCGCGGGTTTGTAGTGGTTGACACGTGGATCGAGGGGTCACTTGCCTACCTCGTCGTAGGTGTCGCACCGGGTTCCCTCCTACCACGGCTACTAAAAGCGTGCTTAGGTGGTTTACCGATCCGACACGAACATCGAGGAAAGAGAGTGGGGGGAATTTTTAAATTATTATTATTATCTATTTAATTAATTAACTATAATTAATTAAATTAATCATAATTAATTACAATTTAAAATAATTGATTATAATTACAATAATTAATTATATTTAGTCATAATTAATAATAATTAATTTAAATTAAAATAATTAATTATAATTAATTTTAATCATATTATAGTTAATTATTAATTAAAATAATTAACTATAATTATTAACAAAATTAATTATAACTATTTTAATTAAAACTAATTATTAAAAATAATAATTAAATATAACTAAGGTATTTAATTATAATAATTATTTTTAATTATAATTAACTAATAATTATAATAATAATAAAATAAAATAAAATAAAATAAAATCTCTCCCTCACTTCTCTTCTCTGTTTTCACGGGATGAGGCCGAAGAAGCGCACGGAAGGGAGAACGTTACCTTCACAACTGACGAGCTCCTGTTCTTGTTTCCGATCCGAGCGGGAAGGGAAAGTCGTCCAGAGAGCGAAGTCGAACAGCAACGAAAGGGCCGAAGAGGCGTGCGAACAGAGGAAAGTTATCTTCACAGCCGTCGGGCGCCCGTTGCTTCCGAACAAAATGCCGTAACTTCGATCCAACTGGAAGGAGTCGAAGGAGCAAAGTCGAACAGCCCTGGAGGAGCCGGAGAAGCGTCGCAAGGGAGAAAGTTACCCTTAGCAGCCAGCGAACTCCCGCTCGATGCTTCCGATCGGAAGTGTCGTAACTTCCGAACCTACAGCAAGGAAAAATAGGAGAAGGGGCGGCGTCGAACAGCTACGCAAGAGTAAGAGAGGGAGAATCGCATGAGAGCCAGAGAGCTTCAGTCGAGTGTTGAGGAAGTGGAACGAGCGGAGCAGCCACGATGGGAGCTTGGGCTTGGTATTTAAAGAGGCGAACGGGGCTCGATCGAGGAGAAGATCGCAGATTTTGCGCAAGATTTCCGGAACGGCGCCGACTGCACACCGATTCAGCGGGATTTGAGCGAAATTTCTGGAGGAGTTCGGCGGGCTTGCGGCTGGATTCGAGGATCCAACGGACAAGGTATGATTTTTAGTCTCTTTTCTTTTGTTTTTCCTTTGGATTTAGTATACAGGTCAACAACGCCAACTACATACGATCAAATGAAATGGAACAGTACTTTCAAAATATATTTAATGCTACAATCCGAGCACTGCAGCGCTATAATCCAAGCACTGTGGTTCTAGTTCAAAACTCAAAAACCCGATGTTAGAGTGCTGTAATGTCACTATTTAGCCGCTAGTACTATAGCAGCGTTGAGGTGCTCGGACACACAGCGCTTGAGGCTAACAAATAGTGACATTTCTCAGATTTTGTCGAAATTCACACCCAATACTTGCAGCTCATTCTAGAACACATACAATCATTTTCATGCATAAAAATATACTCAAAGACATACAAATGGGTTCAAAACTCAAAGTTTCAAATATTTACCTTTTTTTAATCGGGTCAACTAGTCTAAATTGGACTCTGATCCTGGAGGTCTAACATGTACAATTTCAAAGAAGGCTAATGGTGGAGGTCAAGACAAAAATCACTCTGCAAATATATCTATGGAAGAGTATTAGTCAGATTATCTAATTTTATTTCTAGACAATTGTGAAATTTGGGTTATAGATTCAGGTGTTTCTTTTCATGCAAGTCCTAATAAGGAGATGTTCACGAATTACACTTAAGGTGATTTTGGTAAAGTGTATCTAGGAGATAACTAGCCCTGCAGTATTGTTGGACAGCGGTATGTTGATATTATAATGCCAGATGGGTCACTTTGGAGACTCAAGAATGTTAGGTATGTTCTTTGTTTGAAAAGGAGTTTAGTTTCTATGAGTTAGCTTGCAAACTCGGGTCATGTAACATTATTTACAGGAGATATGATTATAGATCATGACAGTATTAAATGTACCCTGTATATTATGAATAAAAGATCATATTCTATTAGAGTAGCTAATTCAAATGTTGATGGGGTTGTTGGCATCAAAGACTTGGTCATATGAGTAAGAAAGGTATGTATATTCTCTTCTTACTGGAGGAAAGCTTCTTAGTCTAAAATCTATAAATTTAGATTTTTATGAAGATTGTGTATATAATAAGCAACATAGGGTAAGTTTTTTCAAATACTAGTTTAAAGGTCAAGTCAAAGAAGCTGGAGTTAGTGTATGCTGATGTATAGGATCTTGTTCTTGTTACTTCTATAGGAGGATCTTTGATTTTTTTTTTATTGATGATCACAACAGTGGGATAAAGGCTTGATGTTGTTGATGATCACAATAGAAATGTATAGGTGTACTTCTTAAACACAAGTCATATGTGTTTGATGTATTCAAAAAATGGAAGGTTGTAGTTGAGATTGAGACAGATTTGAAGCTCAATTGTTTCAGATTAGATAATAGTGGCGAGTATTATGATAAGAAATTCAAGAAGTATTGTGCTTTGAATGGGATCATGTATGAGTTCATTGTTCGAAGAATACCACAGCAGAATGATGTTGCAGAGCACATGAATAGAATTATCATTGAGCATGCCAGAAGCATGAGGTTACATGTTGGTTTACCTAAATAGTTATGGGTAGAGGTAGTTAATAGTGCAGTTTATGTGATTAATCGTGGCCCTCCGGATTCTTTGAATGAGGGGTTAGCTGAGGAAGCATGTAGTGAAAAGGAGGTTTAGTTTATCTCACCTTAAAGTTGTTTATTATTCATTCTATGTTCATATTGATATAGGATTTAAGAGCAAACTTGATCCAAAATCTATAAAGTGTATATTTATTGGATATGGTTCAGATGAATTTGACTATAAATTTTGGGATTATCAGGATTAGAAATTCATTAGGAGCATGGATGTAAAATTTAATGAAAATAAAATTTACAAGGATGAAAATGAGAATATTGAAAATATTTTCAAATATGTTGAACTAGAGGATGATGATGATAAAAAAATAAAGTTAATAAAATATAGAGAGTACCTCAAACACCTGCAACTGAAATTAGGAGATCCAGTAGAATCTTAGGACCAGTATAAAGGTATTATGCTTCCTTATATTATTTATTACTGACAGATAGTGGTGAACTAGAGTGCTATGATGAGACCATTCAAATTAATGATTCAAAGAAGTGGGAGCAAGTCATGGATGATGAGATGCATTTACTTGATTTAAATTAGACTTGAGATTTGACACGACTATAAGATGGTAAGAGAGCACTACATAATAATTGGGTTTACAGACTGAAAGAAGAACTTGATGGTAGTAAGCGCTACAAGGTTATGCTTGTAGTCCACTAATTTCACTAAAATTTTTTCTAGAGTGGTAAAGATGATTATAATCAGAGTTGTATTACGCATGGCAGTAGTGGAGGATTTGCATATAGAGCAGATGGATATAAAGGAAACATTTCTTTATGGTAAGCTTGATGAATAGTTATACATGGTGCAATCTCAGGGATATATAGTCAAAGGTAATAAAGATTTGATGTGTAGGTATAAGAGGAGCTTATATGCATTGAAGTATATAAAGATATCGATACAGGAGATTTGATAGGTTTATGTCAAATAATGAGTATACAAAGTGCCATACAGATCACTGATAATTTTTCAAATATTTGATGACTGTTATATTATTCTGCTTTTGTATGTGGATGACATGTTGGTTGCTAGATCAGATATAAATAAGATAAGATGTTTGAAGTAACAATTATCGAAGTAGTTTGAAATGAAAGATCTGGGTCTAGCAAAAAAAATTATTGGTATGAGAATTAATAGGAATAGAAGTGCAGGTATACTAAAGTTGTCTCAGACAGAATACATTGAAAAGGTGCTTCAAAAATTCAACATAAGTGAGGCAAAACCAATTTGCACTCCCTTGGGTAGCCACATTCAGCTATCTAAGGAACAATCGCCTAAATCTAAATCATAATAAGAACTAATAGAGAGGACTCCATATACTTTAGCAGTTGGAAGTTCGATGTATGTTATGATATGCATGAGATATGATATAGTATATGTAGTGAGAGTATTCAACAAATTTATGAGTGACCCAGAAAAACTTCATTGAGAGGTGGTTAAGTGGATTCTCAGGTACTCGAGAGGATCAATTGACAAAGTTCTTTGATTTAGAGGTGTAGGGATTGTTCTACAGGGGTATGTAGATTTTGACCTTACTAGAGATTTTGATGGTAAGAGGAGCACAACAAGCTATATCTTTACTTTGGGAAAGACTGCAGTGAGTTGAGTTTCCAAGTTATAGAAGATTGTTGAGCCACACTATAAGTATTATGATCGATGTTACAGATTTGGAGAATGATTGATTGCAATCAGTTTCCAAGTGAGAGATTGTTAGTGCTGTGTGAAATCTAATTGTGTTGATCAATGTGGTGATTGCAAGGGGACCCCCCCCCCCCCCCTTGCTCTATGTACCCAATTTTTTCCCTGTATAATACTTCATCATTCTGTACCTGAGCACCTTGCATTGCATTATTTGCTGGACATTTTTTTATGAAATGAATTGAAAGAGAATGTCGCAACACTATCAGACGAACCAAATGATAAAGGTTAAGCACCACAGCTCTCCAAATTGGCACTGCAACACTTCTAGGCCTACTGAACAATTTTCTTTTTCATTTTTCTTAAGGGTGACATCCCTTGGTGTTACTTTTTTTTTTTTTTTGTGAGAATGATTTGAAGAGAAGCAAGGAAAGAGTGATAGAGAAGGGAGATCTGTACTTATTTCTCCCCATTTTCATATAGTGAATTTTTCTTGGTGTAGTGTGGCTTCGTTGTTTTTTTTTCCAATTTTGAGTTTTTCCATGTTAAATTTTGGTGTCCATTCACATCAAATAATAATTTTAGGATTGCTGAAAGTTGTTATGATATTTGGAAATTGCTCTTTATTATCGATAAAAAAATTCTAAAAAATATGGACTTTTAACTAAAATTTGAATAAATAAATTAAAATTGGAATGACTAGAAAGCCATTTGAATAATTAAAATTTATAATCAAGCATTTCAGATTATATTTGTTTATAAATAGTTCTTTTTTAAAATAAAAAATTATCAATGATAAATAATACAATTGTTTATGGAAAGAGTTAGATTATTGAGCAAATTCATCAAAAGTGATTGTCATTTATGATAAAATAGTTATGTAACAAGTATATATAAATAACACTCATGCACATAAGGGATAAGACGGACGACTTTTAGGCTTGATTTGGCTAGGGCTTTGAGTGCAAAACAATAGAGAGAGATTGAGTGAACTAGAGATCGAGAGTCAATGGAAAGCGTTGGCTATGACCCAAGCAAGCGAGCGACGTTGGGTGTGCGCGACGACGGTAGCTTCAACTATGCTTAAGTCATTCAAAGCAACCAAAGTGGAAAAAATGCACGAATGATTAATCCAAATTCAAGTTTAGAACTACTTGTAGCCACTACATTTTCTTTTTTGCCTTAACATATAACGAAATTCCCTCCAATGAATGTACAATAGTCAGACTGGAATTTTGATAAATAATGTTTTATCCTAATCTGCATATGTATGGACTTCTGCTTAAATGTTTATTAGGCATACAACATTGGAGTCATGCTAGAGAAAATGCAAGATTATGTGATGCTGGAAAATATTCATAAATTGGTTATAACTTTCTTGATGTGATAAGATCGCTCGTATGCCAAATTAATGGAAATCTGATGACTTCTTGATCTCCTTTTTTCCTAAATTTGAATGTCTTTAAATGGCTAGATTCTGCATTAAATTCACCCCTTTGAATGATAGGGAATGAGTAAGGCTTTTAGATAGATAATTATGGAGAGAAAATGGGGGCATATTTTTATGTAAAAGGGGAACCTTAGAAGTAATTCTCCGGACTGACGAAGCTGTGGTAGACCTGTCAATTTCGGGTTACGGGTCGAACCCGACCCGACCCGTAACTGACCCGGCTTTATTCGGGTTCGGGTCAACCCGACCCAGTTTTATAAACGGGTTGTTTTTCGAAACCCGAATCCGACCCGCTTCGGGTTCGGGTCAACCCGACCCGACCCGTTTAGGGTTTAGGTGACGCACTGACGCAGGCAATGCGGTGGAGCGGGCGGTGCGGCGAGCGGGCGGTGAGCGACGCGGTGCAGCACGCGGTGCGGCGAGCGGCGGCGCGACGCGGTGCGGGCAATGCTCGGGGCAGCGCGCGGGGCCAGCGGGGGCAGCGCGCGGGGCAGCGCGCCAGGCGGGCAGCAGCACGGCAGAGCGGGCAGTGGGCAGCGGGCAGGATAGGAAAATTCCGAAAATTCAAATTTTTTTTAAAATAAACGGTTTTTCGGGTTGACCCGGCAACCCGCCGGGTCAACCCGAACCCGACCCGTTTTTGCAAACGGGTCGGTTTTTCGAACCCGAACCCGACCCGCTTCAGATTCGGGTCAACCCAAACCCGAAAATTCCGGGTCGGGTTCGGATCGGGTTTTCGGGTCGGATCAAATATTGACAGGTCTAAGCTGTGGTAAATATTGATTTGAGATACATATATTGCTGGAACTAGAAAGTTATTATCGAAATCTTTCTTTCCGCCTGTTTTCTAATAGACGAGGGCATTATTATAACAACCTTGGCCTATCACGCTGCTGCTAAATCGTTAAAGCACCTGAGAGTTGTTCTTGATGCCAAAAAATTACAGGTGCAATATTATGCACGCAATGCAAAGGAACTGGGGTAAATTCTGTTGATCACTTCAATGGACAATTTAAGGCTGGTGGATTATGTTGGCTTTGCAGGTAAACCAGTTAATTATTCTAAGTTATTGCATTCCATTTCAAACATTTTTTTTTTTTTTTCGTCATTGTCTGTTTCTTTTTGCAAGGGGTAAACGGGATATCTTATGTGGTAATTGCAATGGTGCGGGCTTTGTTGGTGGCTTCATGAGTACATTTGATGAATAGATCATGAACAATAAAGGTTCCATAAGTTTATGTATGATGGAGCATTCTGCTTCGAACTCACATGCCTTTCTACTTTTAATAATCATGTACTCCGTGATAAGTTATGCTTGTATTTATTGTTAAAATGTCTACTATTTGATCCTACATGTCTATATAGCTCAAAGAAGGCTATACTAATTTGAATGCACTTAAATACAGTAAAATTTCAAATCATGCAGGATCTCAAAGCAAGTGTGTATGATGATAATGCATCAGATTACGCAGGTTATTATTCCTTCATTACCAATGCCTTTGAAACATATAAATGTGACGCATAATTCCTGATGATTTGTCATCACAAGTTCAAATCTGAAGTGTATGATATGTACCATAAAATATATATGAAACAGTACACAAAATGAATTTATTAATTGTCCTAACCAGAGATATTCATATATCATATGAGGAGGAGGCTAGGCAGAGAGGCCTGCAAGCAAGAAAGATGGGAATGTGAATTCCTTCAAGATCCTCCAGTCCCTAATTACAATACATAAAATCAGGATGCATATAATGAGTGCTAGTCACTCATCATGTGTAGCTGTTGCAGCTTTGCCAGTTGCAATGGTGGTGGTGACATTGCTGCTGAAGCGTCTGCTGCAGTTGTTGAAGCCATACCAAACTCCGGAAGGAATGGGAGAGCCATAGTAGAAGGTTATATAGCGCTGGTAGTAGGGATCATAGACCTCCACCCATTCAGGAATCCAACCATCGGGGCCATCTCGCCATAAGTAGAGATAGCAAATGCCATAGCCGCATGGCCCTGCAATGTCATAAGTGTCTGTCGAGCACCGCTCAAATGCTTTACCATATGGATCATCCAGCCCTGGCGCATACACCTGAAACACAAAACTCTCAAATGCTTTGCGTTATAACCTTTATTTTTCAACAACGCCATTAAACTGTAGCTGGAAAAAAAAATTCCCCAACTTTTTTTTTTTTCTCGTAACCTTCCGAGTAGCGTGTGCTGGTGGCTTCTCTATTTGCTTAAAATAATAAAAAATAAATAAATAAGAGAGATGTTTCCGAGTATATCTTATTTACTTGAACGAGGATGCTAGGGTAATTTGGTTTACATTATTTGCTTCATGCGACTGATTTCAAGAGGAGCCAAAGAACTGCATGCATGTTTGAGTCCTGAGCATGCATAAACGCAAATTTGATCCTATTTGATATCTATTTTAGGCAGGATTTGATCAATATTTAGCTTAAATTTAGATAAATATAAATTTGGAGATTTTAAATTCTATTATTTTGATAAATTGTATTTTAACCCACCCCGCTATTTGTTAACAATTTCTCTCTCATAAATCTTAAATCTTGAAATAATAGTTTTTCAGGAGTTAGCAAGCTTTACTCGTTTTAAAAATATAACCTCTAAAGTTTTATTAAATCTGGATTTATAATCTTGCTTGCACCCAAACGGCATTAAGCTGATGAGTTAGTTTATAGCTTCGAACGTGAAATTTCCTTCAATCAAACATGAAAATTCATTTTTTTTCCGCCATGAAATTACCGCTCGCAATTAAATGAAAATCGTAACTGAAATTAGTGTGTTACAGACCTGGTTGTTGTAGGCATCTCCAAAAGATAGGGCAACAAGGTCTCTGGTGACACGAGGGGAACGGCAGCTCGTCTTTATCATAACCCTATAAGAGCATCCCCTTGCCTTTGTAGAATCCAACGCCTACATTCCAATCACCACAATCAAATCAATCAAAAACAATTCCAAAATTAGAAGAGAGATTAAGGGTTATTACGGCCTGCCGCAACAACAGCTGATGCTGATGCTCAAGTTCCTCAGGATGTGGATGTGGATGTGGATGCGGATGTGGGTTCGCCGCTTCAGCTACCACTGTAGTGAATGAGAGTGCCGCCACAAACCAAACAAACAATGCGCGAGCAGAAGCCATCGTCACCAAGGTATTGTGCGCTCCACCCTTTTTCTATCCTCCTCCTCAGAGAGAGAGAGAGAGAGAGAGAGAGAGAGAGACTCTTGGCTGTTGGAAAAAAGGGCAAATGTCCAGCGATGCGCAGTCAATGTGATTCATGTTGTGGAGCTTTGCCGACAAGAAATAAATTGTTAAAGGGTGATCATAGCCGTTGATAGTAGTGGTAGGTTAGAATTCCATTCTTGCTTTAGATGGGTCATGTAATACGGAGTGTGTCCCATCTCAATTCTCCGTTTTCTCTTTGCTTCCTATTGAAACCCTAAAAGTCACTTTAACCAAAAAAAAAAAAAAATCTAGTTTATTAAGGGAATTTTAGGTTGCCGATAAAAAGAGTATAAAGTATGTTAAGCATGGTAGTTTTTAAAGTATAAATATTTGATTTGAAGTAAAATAAATGTAGCATAAAATTTTGGTGTATTTTAAATACTTTATCTAGTTCACTTCGGGTGAGTTCACCATTGCAATTTTTGCCACTAGAAGCTGCCAAGTGATGGCCATCATCGCTGACCACCATCGGCACCTCCATCGCCGCCAACCACTGACCATTGCTCACCACCACCCTTGGCTTCAACTGGCCACCCTCGATAGCCACTCATCACCTCCAGCAAACCACCTCCTTTAGCCATTCGTTGGCCATGGCATCAAAGGTTCTATTTTATAGTATTTCTGAATTTAACATGCAACGCAGTGGCGCTGAATCCCTTAGGCGCTGTGGTGCCACGCACTAAAACAAGTTTACATATATATTTTTCTCTTCACTCTCCTCCATCACTCTTTCAACTATGACCTTTTGTGGAAGGAAACAAGTAGGAGATAGGAGAGAGAAATTGAGATTTTGGTTGTTGATCCATTTTCTCGCTTTTACGAAAATTGCTTAGATAATAGTAGGTGACTTTTATCTTTTTTTTTTTATTTTGATTTTGATTATTTTGTTTCTTCCAAAATGATTTTATTGTATTTTCTCCAGAATTAGTGGACTTCTGCCGCGTAACTTTTTGTATATCGTAGGACCGATTAAGATATTTTGACTAGTTGATTTTATAATTTCATTGGATAAAATGGTAATTATTGTATTTTATATGATTTGCACAGATTTTGACATTTTAATGCAAACATACTATTAATATAAGCATTGTGAATGAATATTTACATGTGATTAAGTAATAATTGGTTGATATTACTATTACAATAATATGTGTGAAAACAAGTAAATGCTAGTTATTTACTAATGCTGGCTGGAAACTAACTGACCTGTAGAGCATGGTGGGTCGAGTTTTCCTTTAAATATTGTGGTTAGCATTTAAGATTTAGGGTTTATGTTTTAGGGCTTAGGGATTAGGGTTTAGGGTTGATGGATTATAAGGAGCTGATTAATATGACGTCGGGCAAAGAGCGACAACTCTGTTTACTTAGCCAACGATTATTAATTTAGTGATTACTGAAAAAACGCCACGAAAATCAGAACTCGTTAATTATTTAGTGTGATTACTAGAACGCATGTTATTGTACTTATTTATTATCACCATACTATTTTACTATTATTGTGCATTTGAGTTTAATTACTGGGCTTGTGATATAAGATACTGATTTGATACTGATATAAAATAAATGGACGTCATGTGTATACTCTTATGCGATTTTCTGATAGTGCTACACATTGATAGGGATTCTGATAGTTTTCGCAGATGCTTCAGCTTTATTAAATTGTATGATTTCCTTTTTGATAGGATAATACTACTACGACGTATGATTTAAAAATGATTATTTATTGTTTTTTTTTTTTGTTTCAACATTCATACTAGGTTTATTGATTTATAGATTTCATTGTTTTCATATTGCACTGTTTTATTGGCCTCTGTGTCATATCGGTTTATTTTTTTACATACTTTACTATTATTACATGTGTATTTTACTATTTCAGCATATATTCATAATTATACTATTTATCACTGTTATGCTAATTGATTAAATGCATATTATTTTTTATATGCTTTGAGTTTAGTTGTAGGATTTTAGTGACCTGTGGGACTTTTTAGTTCATTATATATGTCTTAATGATTTCCGATCAGAAAGGAGGATCAGAAGTATGAGACCGATCATATACATGAGTCTTCATATTTTTTCTGTCTTTTTGTCTTTTAATTATTCTTTTGTACCTAGGAGTGGGAAGATGAATTATTATGTTTGTATGACTCCTAAGTATTGTACATAATTTTTTTAGCAGTAAATATAGATGTATATTAATGTTTTAATCTATAGAATCATTTTTGCTGATATTTATATTATTGAAAAATATATAGATATATAGCTTTGGTTGTTATATTTAAAAATAAAAGTTACAAATTTTTTTTCTCTAAATTAGATTTTGGGGCATCACAAACTTATTATAAGACTAATTTTTATGATAAGAATTGATTTGTTACTAGAGCTATAGGAATTGAGTGTGAGTCGGGTATGATTGAGTAGATTAAGATGCATTATTTTTCATACATGATTGATTGCACATGCAAATTATTCAAACAAAATTGTGCAAGTGAACAATTAAAATGGATTTGCTAGAACAAAATATATCGAATGAACAAAATAACGCAACTCTAGTATCGTTAGACAATATTATGCATTTAGCTAGGGTTATAGCATAAGTAATGTGAGAGACACAGAGTCAGATAGCTGGAAGCAGTGAAGAAGAGGGACAAACATTTACTTACATTTCATAAGCTAAATCCCTTGCTATTCAAAGAAGCTATAGGGCCTTAGGCAGCAAAAGATTGACTATTGATGATAGAAAAGATATTTGACAACATGCAGTGCTCAAAGAATCAAAAAGTATCGTTAGTCATGTTTTCTATTTGAAGGTGAAGAGGAGAGATTATGGGTAGGATAAAATAGAAAGAAGTTGCAGGAGAAACTTAGGGGTTCAATATTTGGCCTAAACTGAAACCTGACTTGAACCTGACCTAAAAAATTTCAGGTTCGGGTAAACCCAATTTGCAAATGGGTCGGGTTCCATTTTCTGACCCATTTTTTTTTTTATTTTGGGTTAGCTTCAGGTCAACCTAAAAGCTTGAAATCAATCGAAAATTGACCTGGGTCACCCCCTCGCCCACAACAATCCCTCACTTGCACCCGTAATGATCCCTCTCGCGCTTTCGCCCACACCCGTGTCGCGCCCGCATTCAGGCCCCTGCCCGCGACAACCTCTTCTATGCTTGCAATTGCCAGCACGCGCTCGCCACGTCACTCGCAGGCTCGCCCATACACACTCGCTCCCTTTCCCACATGCTTGCTCGTTGGGCGCGCTCTCGCCCCCTTTGCCCACATGCGCTCGAGCCTGTACCCGCTCACGCCCGACTGAATTATGGGTTAGTGAGTTTGATCGGGTCAACTTTGGTTAGGGGTAGGTTGGGTCTTGGATTGAATTTCTGACATGTTTGCCTAATCAAGTTAGATCCAGGTCAATTAAAGTCGGGTTAGTTTCGGGTTGGACCCAAAACCCACCCGAAAACCCATTTTGACACCCTTAGGTAAATGAATGCAGAAATTACTTGGAAAGAGTTAACAACAGTGTTCACGATGTGGTTTATACCTCATTCAGCTCGAAGATAGATGCAGAAAGCCTTTATAAGATTGGAACAAAGACGCAAGACAATAATGCAGTATAAAGTTAGTTTTATTGCACTGGCTGCTGCGTAAGCTCCTCATTGTATCCATACTACTAAAGAAAAATGTTACAAATTTCTGCAAGGATTAAACAGAGAGTTGAGGCATCAATTAGTACCTATGCAATTTCAAAAGTTTTCTAAGTTGGTGGAAAGGGCTAAACTGATAGAGATTAATTTGATAGTACTGACATCCACGTATGATATGAGCTCCAAATATGATGTGAGTAGGAAGAGGACCATGGATGAATCAAGTAGGGATAGAAAAAGTATCAGTGATAAGAAAATCATATATAATGATTCAAGTGGATCGGATCGATAACATCTACCAATAGCTATATCTACAATGAATGTATCCATTATGGAATAAGACATTCAAGTTAGTGTTACCTATTGACATGACAATATTTTCAATGCGGCAATAAGGAGTACATAAGGTAGCATAGTATCCATAAAGAGGATATGGAGGAAGAACTGATTCTGGAGCAAGACGGTCTAAACAGACTGAAGGATAGAGGACTGCAGGATTCATTTCATACAGTGAAAGATCAATAAATAGAAATGATAAAAGACTTGTTGGTAGTTAGAGGGAGTTTGTTGCACCAGGACTAACAACACCTAATCTAGTGATGCAACGGGTGTATAACTTGTAATATCAAGAAGACCGACAATAACCTGAGAGTTCGACTGGTAAACAGTTTTGTTTTAATGATTGATTAACATAGCATTGCATATTGAATGACGTGTGATTGATTGAATTTTTGGATTGTGTGACTGTTTGATAGAATTTGATTTGGATCCTTTGATGAGTGTTTTTTTTTTTTCCGATTTTGACTCAGTTTGGGATAATTTTCAAAACGAATTTGTTTTATATGATTTATGCCCGAATCTTTAAGGGAAATATTGGAGACGTTTTTTTTTTCTTCTAAGATGAGTAGATTGTAATAACTTAATAATTATTAGAATATTCTTTATGTATGTAAGCATGCAATGTAATATACAGAATATTCTAAGAAATAAAGATGTGGTTTTCTTATTTACTCTGTGACAAGCATATTTTATTTTCCTACTTGGTTTACCTTGTATGTTTATTACAACAACTGGGCAATATAAGGTGAGTACTTTCCTTTCATGGTAATATGTAATGATAGCGACTTGTTGCCTTGATCATTTTATCCCTTTCTTGAGGCAAGTTTATAAATGCTCTACGTATTGCAGGTGGGCAGGTGGGCAGGTGGGATATAATTGAGACTATGGTGTGTTGTACAGAGTCTTTAGCTATTGATGAGGTGAATTGTAGTTGATCACTCATTTGGTAGGGTGATAGATTTTTATATTCTCAAAGGCCGAGCAACTTCTAATATGCTTCCTAAATGATGACCTCGTGTGAGGGCGAGTTAGAGAATTGATAATTTTCAATGATCATTAATCTTTTTAATTCATGCAATCACAAAAAACTTGAGTTTATGACAAAAATTCAGTTTCATAAGCTATTGACTTCTCTAAAATGCTTCAAAATTTAAGGAAACATTTTCCTTATCAACTTAGTAATACAAGAAACCAATTGAACAACATCAATGCAAGCTATTTAAGGTTGGGGGTCTATTAATGGTTCATATGTGAAGAAAACTAGCTTGTTGGCAGCTATTTGAAGCTCCAAAGAAGAAAATTTGGATCATTGGCCATTGCTGAACACCTCAATGACAATGCTTATATTAGTAAGCTTTAATCTCAGATTTATACATTTCTCCCACTTTTAATGTAACTAACATCTACACATCACCCACTAGATGATAGCAAGACTCGGCTCGAAGGACTCCAAAAGGGTGGAAGAAAATTAGTTGTTTAATGGCACTTGTAGAATTTCTTGTGAAATTATTCCCAACTCAAATTCATAAACTAAATACGTGGAATTAAACATTAAACAAACACCAAAATACAATTATACGCGTATAAGATGCGTACAATACGTGATAAGTTAATGTTAGTGTGATCAAAGATCATGCTCAATGGATTAACATCATGATGCTAGTGCAAAAGCTTGTAAAGAAGAAACTAAAGCTACAAGTGTAACAAAATAAGTTCCAATAGTAAAGAATACAATTTAAAGCTCAAACTCTATTATAGATCAACATAATCACAAAAGCTCTTGATTCACCTTGATCATCAAACGCCAAAGCACATATCATAGAATAAACACAAACATGAAAGCATGTCAAGTAAATAAACAAAAAATAAACCCTAAAGCTATAGAGCAAGTAGGCATAATTTCCACTGTTTCACTCTTTATGTGAAGATGATATCTTCACGCTCTTTTTTTCCTACCCTCTCGGCCTAGCTCTCTTTTTCAACGAAGTAGGAAACCCACATACTTTATGCAGATCAGTCAGTCACATATAATAACTCAACACAAGTAACATCATCAATGCTGATCAGTCAGTGATTATGCTACGTAAAAAATTCCAAAAGTAAGCTCACACTATAAATTTTACATTCGTATTTGATATTTTACATCTTGTTAGAAAGATGAAATCATCTACAGGAATTAAAGATATGTAAATTCCTAAAAAGCCTTCAGGCATGCCCACATAAAGAATAAAAAGGAGAAACAATAGCAGAACTATCATCAGGCCAGTCCAAAGCAAAAATCCAAAGGAATCAAACCAGCCAGAAATGCCCACGCAATCTCTCAACTATTTTGCAACTTGTTCTACCGCTGGGACATTATCCCATCTCTCATCCACTCCACTGCTCGGTAATGGAGGCAAGGAGAAGACGCTAACAGTAGAACTACCACTTCTTATTTCATTCAGTATCCGCAAAGCTGCTATGGTGCTCTTCATATAAAGACTCTCTATGTATTCTATCTCCTCAAGTTCTGGAACCCCAAAATTGGCCATAATGGATCCCTGCTTTGATGGCTTCTGCTCCCTTTCATCACCTTGTTCACCATTATTATCACCATCTTCAAAAGAAATGAGAGGTTCGTTCTTCTTTGGGAAAAGATAGTCCAGCATCACCTCGCACTTCTTCACTAGCGTGTAAAGAAGGTCAGTAGTGAAGAAAGGCTGCTGCAAAACCTTCTGGATGAAAGGAAGTCGGATCAAAGCTCCTGTTCTTTTGTCATACTTTTTTAGTATCTTCACTAACCCTGTAAGGGAATGAATATTCGGTTAAAAAAATCAACAATCGCCATATTAAGGCAAAGTAATCGAGTCAGAGTGTCAGAGGTTAAATAGAAAAGAAATAGCTTCTGTGACATTTAAAAAAAAAATCCCCTCAAAAGCTTAACCATCTTCATATTGTAACCACCCAAATGCAACTACTTATGGCTCTGATGAGAGTATTTCCTGATTGCAAAAATATTTCACTAGACCAAACAAAAGATAATTAAAGCATCAAAACACTACTCTACCACGAGACAGTAATATGAGATTGACAGAAAGGTGAAAATAAGAAAAAAAAAACCGTTATATCAGATTAACAAAAGTTGACAACAGCCCTGCAGGAGAGGAAAAGAGGGAAGGAATATGAATAGATCCAAGCAAAAGGAGTTGCATGAAACAAAAACCAAGTAGAATATAGATAAGAATATTGCTACATTCGCAAAAAAAAATCTTAAAAAAAAAAAAAAACAAAACATTTGAACGTACTTTCATAGATGATCCAATCAAATTTGGAAGTGTCATCCAACTTTACTTAATTAAATGATGATGTGGCATAAATTTATTTAGCATGCCATTTCTCTACAAGAGTTTAGCATAGGAAAAGCCTGTCCAATATCACTACTTGACAACTGACAAGTATACATTCAAGCTCACATCAAATCTGTACTATTTTCTTAAACTTTTTTTTTTTCTTTTGGACATTTAAGCCATTAAGACAAATTCCCACGCACATTACATAT
Organism: Dendrobium nobile; assembly: GCA_022539455.1. Taxonomy (NCBI): domain Eukaryota; kingdom Viridiplantae; phylum Streptophyta; class Magnoliopsida; order Asparagales; family Orchidaceae; genus Dendrobium; species Dendrobium nobile. Next base: position 381,489 of record CM039736.1, on the reverse strand, counting down.
GTAAGCTTCGAATTTAAAACCTCTTGGTTAGTTGCCAAAACCCCAAACCAACAGACCAAGATGAGCTGCATTATTTTGTTAAACTTGTAACATACAAAACCCTAGAAGAAAAAAATGAGAGTGATTAAGGTGAAAAAAGACCAGAAGGTAGTCCAGTGATATAAGCAAACTTAAGTAATAAAACCAAAAGAGAAAATGTTTAACTTTCCTCCAAAGTAATAATTTGCTAGTAATTCAAACTTGAAAGTTACAACACTTGACCATTGAATTGATTTTCTATCAAATCAGGTGTGAATCAAATTGAATAAGCCTTTTATAAGTCAGCTTAACTTTTGCCACTAGAGCTTGAAGCTACCACAGTTTAAGCAGAGTTGTTGAAACAGATAAGTTAACCGTGGCTAGGTGTAGTAATAGAATATTATGAATGCATAAAAGAAATTTCTATAAACCTATGTTTAAATCTACGTGAAAAGGTTGGCGTAGCTCCAGTGGAAGATAAGATTAGAGAGAGTTGCCTTAGATGGTTTGGTCACATAAAACGGCGGCCTTCCGATGACACGGTTACGAAAGTAGATGTATTAGATTTGATTATGTTAAGAAAGGTAGAGGTAGACCTAAAAAGACTTGGTTAGAAAAATATTAGAAATGACATTTCTTTATTAGATTTAAATAAGAATTTGACTTTTAACAGGACACAATGAAAAAAAAGAATTCATGTAGCCGACCCCACGTAGTGGGACAAAGGCTTGATGTTGTTGTTGTTGTTGCTATGTTTAAATCAATATGCTATATGGATTTGTCTATTAGGCAACAAAGAAGAAACATCCACCAAATTGATTATCAAGTAAATGAAATGTTATCATAAGCTGAGTTGTTATAATTATAAAAAAGTAAATTGTGACTATTATGTGACAATAGAATATCATGGATGCTTAAAATAATTTTTTAATAAAACTATGCTTAAATCAATATGCTATATAAATATGACTATTAGGCCAAAAAAGAATAAACACCCACCAAATTGATCAGGAAAGAAATGAAATGTCAAGATAGAAGCGTCATACAAACACAAATGTAACATGAGAATTGATTGTATTATAGAGATGGTTGAGTAGCACCAACTCAAGGCAAGGTGCTAAAAGATAAACTTAGGAGATGTCAAAGATGAATCTATAAGGACAGTATATAGAATTATTCTGCACTAATTAGGACCAAAGCTCATGAGCAGATGACTCTCACAATGCCATCACACGGGCAAGTACGTTCTTAGTGCATGATACTTGAAGAGCTTGAAAACTTTCAGCTGGAAAGGGAGTGATGGACAATATGGAAAGATCTCATGCGAGGGGTAAGTCATGTGAGGTAGTGAAATATCAAGTGGTTATCCCTCAACTATAATCTTAAGCTTTTGGGTCAAAAGCGAGTTTGACTACTGGTATACCAGACGCAACATTTTCCTCTTTGGTTCACATCCTCCCAACAAAATGAACCCAAAAAATATGCATGAACCAATTGCTTGTTGAAATAATAAGAGTTTTATAAGGATTTTTAATAAAGACATCAAAGATGAATAATAAATGTCCATAGTTGAAAGATGGTGAAAGCAAAATTTATTAAAGAAAATAGTATTTATACTAAAAATGACATTTTAAAGTTTTTTTGCATTTATAGATATGGTAGAAGATGTGCCAACAAGCTCAGAAAGTAGAATTAATTGTTTAGAAATAATAGCGAAGAAAAGACAAAAGTATGATTTGGAAAGAAATTGAGCAAATTGACTCGAGTAAACCACAGAATAAAACCTTTTGTAGCACTCAAGAGAATTAATGTATGGGGATTACTAAAGCCAAATCCAAATGGTTCAAATAAGGGTGGTGATCATGATGATTATGACAACTATAGGATGCGGACGCATATATGTATATACATAGAATATATAATTCAATTCTAAGATACACATCAATAAAACACTAGCCAGCTTCTACCTCGAATTATGATTGGATAAAAATAAAGAGGCAAAGTCTCACCTGGATCGAGCCAAGCTACAGTAAGACTCAATCTAATTCGAGTGAAAACCAATTTCACAAAGATCATGTCATTTAAAAGACTATTTGCAACAACATATTTTCTTTTTCAAAGATAAGGCTATAAGGAAAGTGAAATAATATCATATTACCTTTGACAATTTTTCGTCTAGACTCAATTATACAAGGTATTTTTAAATGTTATGATGCAAGCCATATTTCTAGTTTTGAAGATGTTCAATCATTACAAATGCGAAAACAATTTGTTAGACCGGTCCAGCCGGTCCGCACGGGACCGGCAGTTCGCGACTGAGGCGGGATCTCCGCCTCATGCGGAGATCGAGCGGCGCGTCCGCCCCCGTAGAGCCGTTTAGGAAGTTTTTTTTAGCGTTTTGAGAGGGAAATTTGAACGTAGGGACTGTTTAGGGAATTCCTTTTGATTTGTATGCATTAAATAGTTGATTTTGCTAGGGTTTGAGCATCTTGAATTTGGCTGAAATTTGAGATCTCTTAGATTTAGGTTTTCGTTGGGCTCTAGCGGCGTCTAGAGATTTGGGAGAGATCGATCCTCCGCTCGAATTGAGGATCAATTCTATCTTGCTGTTTTTGTTCATCTACTAGTGGAATACAAGCGTTTTGCAATTGTTTTCCTACGTTTTCTCTCAGTTTTTCTTCAGTTTTCCGCTGTTTTCAGCGTTTTCCTGCTCCGGACAGCAGTTCACTTGGAGAATTGTTGCAAGAAGTGAATAGGAAATACTTGATTTCAAGTATTTCCTATCACAATTTTAGTTCTAAAAGACAATCTTTTACTTTACCTCCGTATGGTTGTTTGGTTCAATGTTACAGAAGATGGTGTTTGACTTCTAAGTATCTCTAATGAGACTATTTGAACGGCATAGTAGTTCAAATTTTAGTAATTTAGATAGGAGATGCAACCAAGTTGGATTCTATCAAGATTGCCTCAAATAGTCTCACTAGAGATAGTTAATAAAAGAAAAAAAGAACATAACCGTTAATATTTAAGAAACATATCATAAAATCAAATATTATATTTCATAGATAATATCGTTAACTGAGAAAATCTATAATATAGACAACGCTACTTGTTAACATTCACCCAAACGACCCTAAATAAATGAGCATGCTTTGAAATTAAACAATAATCAATACTTACAAACTATCAGATGTGAAACATTTTATCCAAATTATTATGCTAATGCAGCAGCTGTTTTCAAATTTTAAATATATAAATGCATTTAAACATATACCAGTGTAATTAAGAGCACTGTAGTTCTCGAGGAGGACCATCTCTCCATGAAAATCGACGATCTCCTTGCGCGCCATCATCATCTCCTCTTTGGATTCCAGTTCCGCTGCCCTTGTAACTCGGTCCTGCAGCTCCTGCAAAATAATGCCAGCATTATAACAAACATAGAAATAAAAAAGACTAGTTAGGCTCATTTGAAGTGTAGCTACAATGACTTGTTAACTAGTCATGCAAAAACAAAATTTGCACTAATATCATGCAAATTTGAACATTAGAAATTAAAAGTTGGATCATGATGACATCAATGACTGAGACGGGTGAAATCACAAAATATCTGGTTCGACGGCCCTCGGAATTAAAATAATAAGAAAAGATAAATGAAAGTGGAGCACCATGTCAGGGAACAGAGAAATTATTTGGTGCGGAATCCGAATGCATTCGATCATTAAGATATCCGGAAACAAGAAGGATTGGAGTTTTATTTTATCCGGAATGTTCCGTTAAGATATCCACGGATGTTTATTACAGATTCGATCATTATCTTTGTTACTTGCTCTTCGCCGGAAGGCCTGGATCGCGTAGGGTTCGACATTCAATTACAAACAGCCGTACGATTTTTAAACAAAAAATAAAATAAAATTTTATGCAATTGATTAATAATAGATAAAAAAGTTCACCTTTTGGCGGATAATGTACTCCTCTTCCTTCTCGACGAAGAATGAATTGAATTTCTCGAGCTCCGCCTCCAGAAGATTCAGGAAGTCCTCCTCCTCCCGCGTCATGGAAGCTGCGACGGTGGAGGATGGGGGAGGATATCCTCCGATTGTGATGACGGAGGCGTCTTTGGTAATGTCATTCCGGTTATCTAAGCACGGCCTCTTGCTAGGGCGTTCAGGGATGGAGTCGGGCCCAATGAGTTTGAGGCGCTTCTTCAGGTCCTTGTAGGAGAGGAATTTGTCCCTCCACTCCGGCAAGGTCTCCTCGATCTGGTTGCTCAGACTCTTCCCAAACTTCATCTCTCTCTCTCTCTCTCTCTCTCTCTAAAATGAGGAGAAAGGGCAGACGAAAAAGACAGAGGTAGGGGACGGTGGCTTGATTGATTAAATAAGCAACGAGGAGTAGTTTGCTGTGGAAATTGGAATAGAAGAGAATCGGGAATATGCGAAGAGGGCGACGGGAATATTCGGCGGTGGAGAGAAGACAGAGATATAGAGCAAGGGATATTTGGGGTTTTATTCCCTTCATCCACATCTTCTTTTTCAATGGTGGTCCCCCACTCTCTCTCCAGCTTTCCTTCTGCACGCGTGTGAAACCAAGGTTCCTTCCCATGGGTACCGTCGCCGGTTATATTTTGGGTCGTTCTCACTGTCCCTGCTGTTTGCTGGTCTATCGAACGGAACAAATGAGAATATTCCTTTATTTTTTTATTTTTATTTAGAAGTAGAGCCCAATTTTATCAACTATGAGATGTAAAGTAGGAGATGTATGGGAAAAAGATATGAAATAATGTTAAAGGAGTATTCACACTCAAACACAACGTAAATTGCTTTCATCAAACTTGTTACAGAGGTTACATGCATCTTTAATGCTTGATCAAGTTATATGTCGTTTCAAGCCACCAACCATAGCAAGCCATGCATATGACGAAATATATATAGAAAAATTTTTGTGCCAAATGTATTGGTGCCATGTTGCACTAGTAAGGTCCAGATCCACATAATAGTTATTTAAAAATGTTTTCAAAGAGGGGTTATCATAATTATTTCATCTCAAACCAGTTCTTGAAACCTGCATAATATTAATGTGTGATATCTCAATCTGTATTGCAACAGGGAGAGATGGGGGCAAACTCTAGTCATTGTTAAGGATGAAGGTAGATATTGTAGATGAAATGGGGATGGATGGAGATAGTAGAGAGGGGACAAAGACATCAAAAAGAGACTTCATGTTATACCAAGGGTCTCAAAGGAAGGAGAAGCTAGAGTTGTTGGTGATTTGAAAATAAAAGTCCAGCTTAGCATTATCAACCACCATACATAGATTTTTTTTCCAAAAAAAGAAAGCTTTATTAAGAATTAGTTTCCAGTGGAAAATATATATAACACAAATATTACAAAGCTTGTCAGAAGTAAGGCGGCATCATATAAGAGGATAGTAGTAAGAGAAGATTAAAGCCTGAATATCAAGAATGCTAAGGCCACCAAATTGTTTTTGAAGAAGAGTTCTTTTCAAATAAATGAGGTGAATTTATAATTTTTAATGTGGCCATTAAAAATGGGATTTGGCATATATTTTTGTTTATAGCTTTACAACAGCTTTTGGGGGTAATAGAACCTCTAATTTAGTACGAGATGCAATTCTATATGATGTGTCTAAAAATTTGAAGCCTACCCATAAATGATAGCAGTTTGGCTTTTCATCCATCCAACGTTTAAGGGATTCTTTGAATGAGAAGATGAAAAATCAAAGACAAATATGATCTTACTCGAAACAGGGATGCCTAGATATTTGAGAGGAGAGTTGGAGGTGGAAAGGTTCAGAATAGTGCATATTTCTATGTAATTGGAGATGTTAGGAAGAAAATGATAGTTCTTTTCCTTTCATTAATTTAGAGGCCAGGGTGCAAGTGAAATTCCCTCAGAATAATATTAATAGAGACCACATTTTGAGTGGTGGAACTACCAAACACTAGAAGATCATATGTATAGAGAATGTGAGTGGATTGATTGCTACTCATGAAGATGCAGTTGTAAGAATTGTTCAACATAGACTTGTCAAATAAATTAGATAAGCCACCCATGATAATGTAGAAGAGGTAGAGGGATAAGGGGTCGCCTTGTCTTAAGCCATATTTAGAGATAAAATGTCCTTCTAGAGATCCATTAAAACAAATGGAGAAATGAACGTCATTAATGTAATCTTTTATCCAAGAAATGAAAAGAGACAAAATTCCTTTTTGTTCAAGCTTTTGTAAGGGAAGTAGTACCAAATGCTTGAAAAATATCAAGTTTGGTACAAAATAGACTAGGTTTACATTTGTTTTTGAACTAACCCAAAAGCTAAAGGAAAGAAATATGTAATAAGATGTGATTCTTTTATTAATAAAACTTGATGCGATGTATGAGGAGTTTAGGCCTATTAGCTAAGATCTTAGGAATAATCTTGTAAAAGGTGTTGCAAATTGATATATGCTTGAATTCAAACATGTTAGAGGCATGAGAAGCTTTTAGAATCAGAGCAATACCATAGCCTTGGTCATCCTCAAGAGATGAGAGGTTCTAAAGAAATATTTGACAGTTTTACAAATGTGGAAACTAGTAACTTCCATGTGGCCTTATAAAATTCAAAAGTAAATACATCGGGCCAAGGAGACAATCTTGTGGGAGCAAAGAAGATAGTGTTCTTGATCTCATCATCATTGATTGGAGCAATTAAGGTGGATGGCATAAAGTTTGGGATAGTTTTACCAAGGGGAATTATGTTTTGGCTAGTTTAGTTTGTGTTAGGTTTGTTATAAAGATTTTGAAAGTGGAGAATAATGGCTTTGAAAATTTTTGTAGAGGTATAATACTTGCACAGAGAAGTTAAGATTTCTTTAATATGATTTTGAATTTTTCTGGTATGCAATTTTCTATGTAGGAATTTCATATATTTTTTTCCTTAAGCAAGTCATTTGGCTTTTGCTCTCTGAATTATCTACAAACTCTGATCTATCAAATTTCACCTTATAACTTTTGATATATTGTAGTTACCTTCATTGTGAATATTTTAGTATGATCATAGAGCAATTCCCTATATGCTCTATGGGTTTGTATTTATTGAATTTTGAATTTCTATGTTACAAATTGCCTTGAATAAATTTGGGCATATGTAGAACACATCCAAAAATCAATCATGTAAATTTGAGCTAAATAGGAATTAATTTTACTAAATAATTCCATAAATACTCCGTAGAGTATTTATGAAATTACTTTTTAATCACTCGGAATTAGGTTTTAAAATAATAATATTTTAAAGTACTCCTCAACAAAAATCCATAGAGCCCTTAAACCCATAATTTAATCAAGTGTATGAGGAGTTATAATTTTTTATAGTTTATATGATTTTTGGAATTAATTTGCTCAGGATATACACAGTCAATCACACTTTTACATGCGGTTGTGCTTGATTCCCCTAACATAATCCTTAGACAGCGCATATTACCTCTAATCCATTCGACTACAGATCGAACAGTTAAAGTAAAATGGCTCTAAACTATGGGTGGACAGAAGGAATCTAGTTCTAATATATTATATCTTTCCATCTAATTTGAATCAAATGGACGACATAGATTTTGTCTTTAATCTCCTGATCAATTTCTCAGCCATAGGTGAATTTCAGCATGATTCAGTAGATCTAATCGGTGGATCTTGCTGCAATTCATCCCATAGCATCATCTACCTATAAAATTTCAATCTAATGGCTCATTTACAATGGATTGAAAGTTTACTTCACAATTGAATAACATATGAAAGTGTGATTGGGTTTGAAAATTACCTCTATACATAGTGAATATTGAAAGTTCATTAGGGATGTTAAGCCCTATAGAACTGGCCCGAGGCTAACCAAGAGGAGGAGGGGGGAGGGGGGGGGGGTGAATTGTATTTATAAATTTCTTTAAGCAAAAAGAACGATTATCACAAAACGAATTACCACAAAAACAAGTGCGGAAGAAAATAAATGCTGAAGCAATAAAAACAAGAACACAAGGGTTTATAGTGGTTCGGTCAACTCGACCTACGTGCACTCCCTAGAGGTGCCCTCCGAGTATTGCACTACAATCGTGACTCTCCTTTAGCCCCCCACAGCTAGGCGGAGAAGCCCTTACAAACACCTCCTTTCTGCCACCCCCGATAAGGCAGAGAACCTCCCTCCTTTTCCTTCCTCCTAAAGCAGGCAGAGAACCTTGATCAATCGCTGAAGCTTACCTCTCCCAACCTCTCCAAGGACAAGAGACTCTAGGAAGAAGAAGTGGAACAATGCTTGGAGCAATCCTTATGAATCCCCTCACAAGCTCCCCCTCACAAGATCCTCTCTCTCTCTCTCTCTCCCTCTCTCTCTCTCTCTCTCTCCTTTAGGTTTTCTCAGTTTAAGACAGCAGCCAAGGATGTTCAAAAATATTGAACAAGAGCTCTTAAATAGAAGAGCTTCAAAGGAGCTCATTAATTGCAAGTTGCTGACTTTATCGTCTAGGACGATATGGAAATCATCATGGCCGATCAGTACAAATCTCATAAGATCGGCCAGAGCATCGCCCTGAATGCAAACTAGACGATTGAAAATTTGCTTGACCGTCCCGGTCGATCTCACGATCGTCCTGGCCGATCAGTTCAAATCAGAGGAAAATAGTCCAGAGCATCGCCCTGAATTTGAGCTGGCCGATATTTATTGTCTAGAAGCAACTAAGGGTTTTTGAATAGATCGTCCTTGCCGATCCTGCGATTGTCCAAGACGATGTGATCGTATCAATCATCCTTAATTACTTTCTTAATTCCTAAAATAATTTAGGCATAATTGTGTGATATCGTCTAGGCCGATCTCATGATTGTCCTAGCAGATTTCCAAAAATATAGAATACCTAAATTGATCATGGTGGCAATTTCTTTCTGTATTGAGCATATCGTCCTGGCCGATACAGGTATCGTCCATGCTGATTAGTTAATTATGACTGCCTTAACTAAGAAATTCTAATTAGATCTTCTATTTTGAACTCGATCATCCAGGATGATATAAATATCGTTCGGGACGATGTGAGTAAAAACACAAGTTCTAAATCTCTCAAGTGTGTGTGTAGGGTTACATAACATCAGTCGCTTCAAGCAATTACAATTGACTTCAAGAAAGAAAAAAAGAAAATTACAGACTGACTTGACTCAATCCTAATCTACCTAGTCTTGAGTTGTTTCTGATTTTCGTCTGATCTTTGAGTCCTAAAAAGTCAGTAAAAAAAGGCAGTCGTAGTGAAACAAGATTTGTTTGCTATCATCAAAATCATAATTCAAAAGTAGGTTTGTAATAATCTCCCCCTTTTTGATGATGGCAAACATATCGATAATCAAATTTAAAACAGTAATGCAAAACTAAACAAGCTTTCAAAAAGGATAAGTACAAGCATATTACAAGAATAAGCACAAACATACTACTCCCCCTTTTGACATCTCAAAAAGGAGAAAGCTAAAAACACAAACTAAAGCGACTAAAAATACAATACAGAAAAAGAAAGCAATCTACAAAAAATAGAAACTAAAACTACATAAACGAGGGATCCTGATCATCAGATGGAGGTGGAGGTGGTGGAGCCTGCTGAAAGTAACTAGCAAGCGTAGTAAACTGAGCATTGAACCAGGCTATGTCCTGGTCGTGCTGCTGCTGCTGGTGAGTAATGTAGCTGTCAAAATGGGATAAGTCCTCTGTGCGGTGCTGCTCGTAGTGGGCCATGTCATCAGAATGTTGCTGCTCCTATGCAACAATGTAAGCGTCGAAACGGGTCTCCCAACAATCAAATATCTCCACTAACTAGTCAAACTGTGAGTGCTAGCGAAGAGGAACAGGATCAGGAACGGGAGCGGGAGCCTCCTCCTCTTCGGTTCCCTAAGGTTCCCCATCTCCTGGGTGGAGACGAGTACTGTGAAGGACATTGAACGAATTGTTAGAGTAACAGGGAGGCGGATGGTTGGAGTGAGCAGGATATTAAAGATTGTATTTGGTTTCAAGAACATATGAGATGATGTGTCCCAAAGCCAGATTGGGTTTCCTCTTATGACCCGGATCATTGATTGTAATTAAATGATCAATGTATTTAAAGATTAGATCAGTAGCATTAAAATCTCTATGGGCCATGATGTAAAAGGTGGTAAGAGAAAGTAATGGGGTGATGTGGATTCGATCCTCGGCTTTTAGAATTATGGAAGTGCGAAGGACATGTTGGATTGTCCTAGCATCTTTGACTAAAGAGCTAGTATCTCCAACATGAAAGGGAGAGTTGGTTTGGCGTAGAAAATAATTTACAGCAGACCAGTTGAAGTCAGGATCAGAGATAGTTAAATGCAGCTTATCCCAGATGGTGGATAGCTGCAGTAGTTCAGCACAGTCTTGATTTGTGATCTCGATCGGCGTCGATCCACATAGGAGGTTAGGGTAGTGTAGGCAGCATTTATCCGGAGATTTGCAAAAAATTCAAACAGAAGTTCAGAGGCAAAAGGGACTTTTAGAGTAAGAATGAAGCAGAGAGAAGTGTGAGTGAATAGATCTAGTATCGGATATGAAAGATAGGCAGGATTGATTATCCTAGAGAGAGTGATGCTGCATTCTTTGTAACGACGATAAGCTGCTTGATCCTCTACTTCCCTGAATCGAGGGTCTAGAGTGGCCCTCGAGGAACTTTCAGAAGCCTGTCGGACTCGCTTTCCACCAGCCATAGCAAGAAATCAGTGAGTAAAAATGAGATAAGAAGAAGCTTTGAGGTGAAAACAATGGCTGGAATGGCCTGTATTTAAAGAAACAGTCACATCATCCAGGACGATCGCAGAATCATCCAGGACGATAGTAGAATCGTCTAGGACGATTTGGTTCAATTATTATGTACAGGCCGATTGGTCAAAAAGGCGGTCCGATCGGCCGAGCCGATTAGATATCGGCCAGGATGTTTAAACACAAGTGATCATCCCGAGGAGTCAAGCCGGACGACTGTTTAAAAAGCAGATCGTCCGGGCCAATTAAGTGTATCATCCAGGACGATGCACAATAATTTATCGTACCGGTCAAAGTTAAAACGTTTTAAATCTGTGCCACGTGTATCGTCCAGGATGAACAGTGGATCGGCCAGGACGATTGTCCAATAATGGATCGTCCGGGGCCGATTTTAAAGATTTTAAACGTACTGACACGTGGATCGTCCAGGACGATCTAGTGTATCGGCCAGGACGATGACCATAAATGCATCGGCCAGGATGAAAATTGTATCGGCTAAGACGAAAAAATGATTGTAACAGAGTTTGATCATATCGGCCAGGATGATAAGGGATCGTCCGAGACGATGAGTTACAGAAAGCTCAGGAAATTCAGTAGATGAAATTTTGAAGAGAAATTATCATATCGTCCAGGACGATAGGGGTATCGGCCAGGACGATGTGACAAAAATTTAAAAATCAAGGAAAGATGGAGATGATCAGAGAAAAACTCAAACAAAAAATAAAAAATACAAACTAAAAACAACAAAAACAGATTAAAACAAGAAAAGAGAAAACAAAGTTTTTGGTTTTTTTTTTTTTAATTTTTCTATTTTTTTAAGCAAAGCAAGTATATGAAAAATTTCTCAAATAATTAAATTTTAAAGATTTGAAAAATTAATGAGTTAACAATGTCACAATATGAAAACGGTAAAAAAATCCGATCCTGTTTACCCTAGCTCGGACTTCTTTCAGGATAAAAATTATCTTTTGAAAATAAGAGGTCTAACTTAGAATAAATTGGATAAAAAGAAGATCCGTTCAAAACTTGGCTACAAATAAAATATCTTATAAAATAGTATACCAAAGTAATTTATCTCTATCATGAAATTTGAGATCAAGCCTTTAAAAATATCAAATAACCCATGAGTCCTTCTAAGTTTTAAAAGTTTTGAAAAGAGAGGATAACTTGCATTTAGTGTGCTCATTTTATGTCTCTTGTCACTTTGATTGGCTCTTTGAGCATATTTTGATTTTTGATACACTTTCGTGTATGTACTTTTCTTTTCAATTTGGCGTCATTGACCATTTTTTTTTAATTTTTGGAAGCTAAAAACTCTTTAACAAACCCTTAAAAAAAGATTCTTAGTTGTGATTATATCTTCTAGATATTAGAGAAGAGGAGCTCTCTTTCTAACATAGGGAAGAACAAACCACAAAACAAAAATCAAAATCATATGATAAGTGCAACAACAAGATTTCAATTAACTTGAAAGATATATAAGAACTTTGGATCATATGTATAAGATAGACTATTGTAGCAAGATAAAAAAGATCTTAATTTCAAAAAACCATTTGTTAAAATGAGATAGATTTTTTGTTTAGAAAAGAAAACTATATCACCAAAAGAGATTGGAGGGAGGGAAACCATCAACGATGTTTTCTCCCTTTAACCGATTTAGAAATTCTAATCATTTGCCACAAATCTCCAAAGTTTATGAACAAGGAAAAATCATCATAAAGAAAACAAAAGTAAAAACGACTAGAACAACTAAACAAAAACTATCACATAAACAAACATGAGCAATAATCAAAATGCAATTCAAGAATTTGTTAAGCAGCAAGTTTAAGTAGTTATGAGTTACGAGCCTCCGTTTGTCCAAGTATCTTATGCTCTCACGAGGTTTTTGGTGAGAGCAGTCCTGCAAGAATCAACAACTGTCAGATTTAGGAATCCAAATAGGTTTGGGTCCCTTCTCATAAAAAGTAGAATATAATGCATGTGTGTTATGCTGTGAATCATGCAATTTTGGTCTCCATACCCAATGTGTACTACGGTGAATAGTGCAAGTGTGTGAGATGTGTCTTAGCATGCCACACGAAAAACATCTAACTCCAGGAAAAGGATTTCTTAAATGATTAGTGTTATAACGCCTCTTCCTAGGTTTTGGCTTTAGATCAAAAGTGGGTATCATCCAATTTCCCTTAAGTGAATCTAATTCATTTTCAAGCCTCAAGTTTGTACTTTTTAAGATATCATTTTCAATCCTTAAATTTTGCTTTCTCTCTTTAGATTTCTTAAAACTAAATTCAAGTGAGGTGTGTGAAACTTTTAATGCATCATGCTCATTAATTAATTCCGAATGCTTTTTGTTTAAATCATCAAATTCATCAAGTAGAGCCATGTGATTTGAATCAATCGTAGAATGATCTTTGAGAATAATTTCATATTCTTTTTGTAAATTTGAAAGTTCCAATTTTAAACTAGCATGAGTCTTTTTAAGTTTTTTGTATGATGCATGAATTTTCTCATAAATTTTAAACAATTGATCATACGTTGGTTTACATACATCTTCTTCATCACTTTGATCAAGATGATCTTCTCCTATTAAGCACAAGTTTATTGATTCTTCTTCTGGTTCCACCTCCGATGAATTCGATGCAGAATCCGCCCAAAATGCCTTTTGGACTCTCTTCTTGTCTTTCCTTAACTTAGGTTTATCCTCACCCTTTTCTTTGCTTAAGTGATCTTCAAGTGTAGGACAATCAGCTCTCACATGTCCAGGCTTCCTACAATCATAACACACCACATCATTAGATTCTTTAGAATATTTGTTATCCTTAGCTCTTCTCCAATTTTGATGATGCTTTTGTTTCTTCCTTAGAAAGTTTTTGAATTGCCTTGTGATTAAGACAAAGTCATCGCTCTCAGACCCGAAAGAATCAGAATTCCTGTGGTTGGCCTTCAGTGCCACTATTTTCTCCTTCCTTTTCTCACATGTATCAAGATTTCTTTGATTCACCTCTTGCTCATAAGCAATGAGTGAGCCAAGTAAGTTATCAATCAAATATGTGTTTAAATCCTTAGATTCAGTTATAGCAGTGATTTTAGCATCAAAAGACGAAGGCAAGCATCTTAAAATCTTGTTCACTTTTTCATAGTTTGAAAGTTCTCTTTCTAAGGCATGCAAAGAAGTAACAATCTGAGTAAATCTCATATACATTTCAGAAATTGATTCATGAGGTTTCATACAAAAAGTTCGTAGTCATGCAAGAGAATATTCAAACAGGATTATTTAACTTCATTAGTGCCTTCATAAGTGATACACAATTTATCCCAAATTTCTTTACCAGTTTTGCAAGTAGAAACATGCATGTAGTATTCTGATTTTAAAGCACAGAAAAAGCAATTAAGACATTTTGCATTTAATTGAGCCAAATCCCTATCATCTAAAGTCCATTCAGTAAAAGGAAGTTGAACAGTAATGCCGTTAAGTTTACTAGTTGGAGGTGTGTAACCATCCTTAACAAGCATCCACATGCAATAAACAGTAGATTGTAAAAACGTAAACATGCGAGTTTTTCAAAAATCAAATAGGATATTATCAAACAAAGGTGGTCGAGTAATAGAATACCCTTCCGGTGTATTACAATTCCCAAAGTTAGCCATGGATCAGAATTCAAAAAGTTTTCAAACTCAGTTTTTATGAATCCCGCTCTGATACTACTTGAAAGTTCATTAGGGATGTTAAGCCCTATAGAACTGGCCCGAGGCTAACCAAGAGGGGGGGGGGGGGTGAATTGGTATTTAAAAATTTCTTTAAGCAAAAAGAACGATTATCACAAACCAAATCACCACAAAAACAAGTGCGGAAGAAAATAAATGCGGAAGCAGTAAAAACAAGAACACAAGGGTTTATAGTGGTTCGGTCAACTCGACCTACGTCCACTCCCCGGAGGCGCCCTCCGAGTATTGCACTACAATCGTGACTCTCCTTTAGCTCCCACAGCTAGGCGGAGAAGCCCTTACAAACACCTTCTTTCTGCCACCCCCGGCAAGGCAGAGAACCTTCCCTCCTTTTACTTCCTCCTGAAGCAGGCAGAGAACCTCGATCGATCGCCGAAGCTTACCTCTCCCAACCTCTCCAAGGACAATAGACTCTAGGAAGAAGAAGTGGAACAATGCTTGGATCAACCCTTGTGAATCCCCTCACAAGCTCCCCCTCACAAGATTCTCTCTCTCTCTCCCTTTCTCTCTCTCTCCTTTAGGTTTTCTCAGGTCAAGACAGCAACCAAGGATGTTCAAAAATGTTGAACAAGAGCTCTTAAATAGAAGAGCTTCAAAGGAGCTCATTAATTGCAAGTTGCCGACTTTATCATCCAGGACAATATGGAAATCGTCCTGGCCGATCAGTATAAATCTCATAAGATCGGCCAGAGCATCGCCTTGAATGCAAACTGGATGATTGAAAATTTGCTTGATCGTCCTGGCCAATCTCACGATCGTCCTGGCCGATCTCACGATCGTCCTGGCCGATCTCACGATCGTCCTGGCCGATCAGTTCAAATCAGAGGAAAATCGTCGAGAGCATCGCCTTGAATTTTAGCTTGCCGATATTTATCGTCCAGAAGCAACTAAGGGTTTTTGAATAGATCGTCCAGGACGATATGATCGTATCAATCATCCTTAATTACTTCCTTGATTCCTGGATAAATTTAGGCATAATTGTGTGATACCTAAATTAATCATGGCGGCAATTTCTTTCTGTATTGAGCATATTGTCCTGGCCGATACAGGTATCGTCCAGGACGATCAGTTAAATATGGCTGCCTTAACTAAGAAATCCTAATTAGATCTTCTGTTTTGAACTCGATCGTCTAGGATGATATAAATATCATCCGGGACGATGTGAGTAAAAACACAAGTTCTAAATATCTCAAGTGTGTGTGTGTAGGGTTACATAACATCAGTCGCTTCAAGCAATTACAATTGACTTCAAGAAAGAAAAAATAAAATTACAGACTGACTCAATCCTAATCTACACAGTCTTGAGCTGTTTCCGATTTCCGTCCGATCTTTGAGTCCTAAAAAGTCAGTAGAAAAAAGGCAGTTGTAGTGAAACAAGATTTGTTTGTCATCATCAAAATCATAATCCAAAAACAGGTTTGTAACAAATATGAAGGGGCTTTTGATTTGGTTGCACTCCACTTGATTTAGGACACAACTTTACTTCATACTCCAATAGTTGAAGGACGTTGGATTGAATTTTTTTATTTTTGGCCATACCAAGCTCACCGGAGCTCGTTCACCTTTGCATAGAAGTTGACTAGGAGTTATGGGAAAGCTTAGGAACTAGTCAAGAAACTCTATGGATTAATTTGAAGGAAATAAGTAGAGACCTTCTTCTTCTTCAATTTTGTTATTATTTATAGCTTGATCAAAATTGAACCAAACTCAAATTCTAGTCAAGTTTTGCCAGCTCAGATTGTTATTTTAGTTATAGGTGATCCAATAAGAGCCAATCAAGTGTTTTAAAAAGTTTGAAAGCTTGTGGTCAGTTAGGGTGGAAGTTATGCTTAAACTAATGGACTATTGCCACTATTTCTTGAGATTTTGCCCACCTAAGGCCACCACATGGCCTGAGTTGATGTGACAAGGTGTTTGAAAAGTTCTTTAATCAAATGCAAGGGTTGGTCTAGTCCAATTTCTTTTGAGTTACAACATGTCTCATGCAAAAGTGTTGTTTAGCACTTAGGTAATCCTAATTGGCTAACCCAAGTCAGCCCATGCATTGGGCTGGCTAAGTTTAGCGCAAATGACCAATAGGCTTCAAATTCAAGGGTTAGTTTGATATAATTCCATAAGGGTTTAGTTTTGGTTCAAGGAAACCTTCCTAGATTCACTTGGTCCTAGTGTGCCTAAGGGTTAAACTTTCTTGGGTTGATTGTTGGGCACCAAATGGATAATCCCAAGGGGTTTGATGGCCTTGAATGCATCTAGATCATTTGAAATGAAGAATGAGTGATTTAGGGCTAGTAAACCTAGGTTGACTAAACCTTTAGGTTGGGTCCAGTCAGTTCTAAATGATACTTGAAACTTGTTGGAAGATGTTTTGAGTCATGCCAAGGTCAAGCCAAGTTGAATTGAATGCATATAAGCTTTAGGCCAAATTTAAGTTTAAGCTTAGGTTTAGTCAATGGCTCAATTTGAATGCTTTGACATAGTTTAGTTGGACTTATATGCATGATTGAAGGTGTTTGGGTCAAATGGGCTCTAAATGGTCAACGTAACCAAATCAACCTAGCACATCAAAAGGTCCATTTTGGTTTAGGGATGATCAAGGATGATTGTCAAGTGCCTAGTGGATAAACATAGGTCTTGGATTGAACTTTATAATGCAGTTCATGCATATGAAGTGATTTTAGGGTTTAAGGATCCATTTTGTCAAACTAAGTCCAACATGGTCAACCATGGACTGAAATGGGTTCAAATCATTGCAATGAGTTCCAAAGTTTTCCAAGGTGTTTAAACCAATATGCCATATTGAGTGGCATGAATGGTAAATATTTGAAGGTTTTGGACATAAGGAAAAATGTTTGAGTTTTAGGTTTTTGAAGGGCATGGAAGCTTCCAAAATGATTAAGTAAGCTCTATGGGTATGTCTAATCAATATGTGAATAATCAAGCATAATTTCAAGGGCTTTACTTAGGGTTTTGATTCAATGAAAATTCTCTTATGAAAGGGAAAAAATATGAAGGCTTTAAGGTTTAGGTTTGAACTAGATTTTTTTAAACCAAGATTTTGAACTTGATTATAATTAAATGATTGATCATGAGTTTAATGATTGAAATGTAATTGAATATTGGTAATCTGATTGAGGTTTTGATAATTGAATCAATATAGTTGAAGAAAATGAATAGATTGAATAATTGAATGATTGAATGGAGCTTAGAGGTTGAGTACCATAAATGAAAGTGATGTTTTGAAGAATTGAATTCATGCAAAATGAGGTCAACAAAGAGGTGCTAAAAGTAATTTTAGTGAAAAGAAGAGTAAATTTGATAATTTTAGGAATGGATCTAGATTAACACATGATATTATACTCGAGAGTACCTGCTATGGGAGAAGGCACACATGATAGTGCTATCTAATAATCAGATAATGCTTTAGATGTGGGAAGCATGGACACATAATGATTGTCTATCCACAAAGAGGATATGGAAAGGGATCAATATCCAAGATAGATTAGTCTATGCAGGAAAGTATATAGAGGAAAATAGCCTATAGGACATACATTGAGGGATCTGTGAAATGGATTGATAAAGAAAATATTAGTAGGAGTAAAAAAGAGCCCACTCCTTTTATAATGATTGCATTCGTGCAAACAAGAGTTTATAGTTCTATCGAACATTAAGTTAGAGAAGTGATTGATAAATCCACTAGTATAGTTCTCTATTTTGAATGAATTTTGTGATACTTTATTATTTTAATTGATATGCATTGTATAACATGTCATAGGATTGATTGATATGTATAAATGTGTGAAGGATTTGACTTAATACATAATTTTATTATGTGACCAGTGATTAGTAATATGTTCTATATGTTAATAGTATATAGTGAGAAATATTAAGGATGGTTATTTTTAAGGTGGATAAATTGTAGTAATCTTAATTTTTATATGATTAATAATATGTTAAAAATGACATTTTAATGATTCATGCATTAATTCTTGAATTTTTTGGTTGATAACACTTGGGCAAGTACAATCAAATTGGCCTCTTTATTTGAGGATTCTGGTTGATTTGATGCAATGACACTGTAAAGTTGGGTGTTGCATGTCATGCCCCGAGATATAAATGTGGAAGAATTATGTTATCTCTTAATTAACTTACTTTAGATACTAAATCTTTCCATTTGATAAAATTAAGTAGAAATAATCATATACATCAAAATATTCCACTATATTCATTAGTCATCAAAATTTATTAATAATAGCCAATAGTTCAATTAATACATTAACTATCTTTTAATACGTGCCTATAAAAGACTAAAATAAAAAATGCATTGATCTAAAATCAGATCAATCTTACTTCGCTGGTTACCAAGACCTATGAGTGTAATCCATATAAATATATAAAATTATTAAGTAAACTAACATCTCAGTAGGTTACCAAGACCTATGAGTGTAATCCACACAAGGTAATATGAATAACATGCATATAATCATTCAATCTAAATCAACATAAATATTTAATAATATGAACAAGTGACCATTAAAAAGTATCAATTCATATGAGCAATATGAATTAATACTAATAATGTAAATTGGAAATTAGTAATCAATAGTCATAGAAAGAAACAGTATGTGTTTGTCATTCTTATACACATGTCAAATATAACATAGTAGTAAAAATCATGAATTTATGCTAATTCATATCTTATTTTTATTTATATGTCATCCCATTTATATTAATATACTTATCAAATCAAGCAAGTGTTTTACATTTGTTCTATACATGTCATATAGTATCAATATGTGTATATCATATTATATGCCAAGTAAATTGTATCATGTGTATCATGTATATCATATGTATCATATGTCATGATATTAGTCTTATAAATCTTATAATATGCTTATTTCAATCAGGTCGTGCATCATGTTCATATCATGTCGTATCTTTTAGGTAATTATCATGTCATGCTCTATTCTATTAAATGCAATTCTAACATATATGAAAATCATGTTATAAGCATGGTAGGACATTGGGCTACTTACAGTATTTTTCTTGTATCAAGTCCAATAAGCCCCTAAGACCAAATAAGAATTAGTACCAATCATATCAGTTGTTCACATAGCAATCAATCTAATATCACATGTCACAAGTCAGGTAGCTTCCATATAAGAATTCGTCACTTCCTACTTGTCGATGTATCATATCATATTAGTAAATCTCGTTATACCACTTGTTTCATGTCACTTAGGACTTTACCACAGAAATTATTGCAAGAAAATCTTATTAGCTCACCCTTCTGTACAAGGTAGCATGTCTCGAGTTGAATCAACGAATCATTTTCAGACAGTCTTTCTTACTTTTAAATATATATCATATCATGTTTATCATAATAGCAGACATTATGCACACATCTTATGCAATTAGTGTGCTCTTTAGAATGCATGTATTATGCAAAAATATATGTAAGACAAGATGAATAATAGCTTTATATAAATCATATATATTCCATGTCCAATTTTAGTATACTGACACCTGATAATTTCATACTTGTTTTCACTCTACTCATTTCTAATAAAAATGATACATATATATATATATATATATATATATATATATATATATATATATATATATATATATATATATATATATATATATATATATATATATATATATATATATATATATATATATATATATATATATATATATATATATATTACTCGACCAGATTGCTACAATGAATGTAACGGAGGAGAAGTACCACTAGAAAGAACTCTTTTCTTGTAGAATGAAAGACTCTCTTTTCGTGCTCAGAGTATATAGGGACAGGAAAGTATTGGGGCTATAATGAGTACCATTATCTTTAAGAAATAGAAATCTTGGTAAAATGAGAAAAGAAAATTGACGGTACTGAGCGATATATATATATATATATATATATATATATATATATATATATATATATATATATATATATATATATATATATATATTAAAAGGTGAAATTTAATATGAATTGTTAAAACAATCATAATAATGATATCTATCACATATCAAAAGTTATATGATGAAAGGTCATTAGAATGTGAGATATTATATTTTTATTAAATTTAAGAGAGAGAAAATTGAGAAAAATTAATATCTTTGAAAAAAAAAGTAGGGTTAAAGTTACCTACCACGATTAGAAAAAAGATGAACTTTCTTTCTTCTCTCTCCTTTTCTCTCAATTAAAGAGCTGGATGGTGGGGGAGGGGGAGGACTATAGTGGTGAGGGTTTTTAATAAAATATATTTATATATTCTTATATAAAAAAATACATTGATCATGCTAGAACTTCAGTGCCCACCCAAACCCTTATAAACATGAGTTCTTGGCACCATACCGCTTCGCAAACAAAGCACCCTAGTGCTCCTAGCCAAAATTACAAGTTTACAAGAATTTAATTGAAATTAAAATTTGAGGCTATTACATTATGGCACCAACTTCTCTAGCGTACAAAATATTATTGTGAATTCTATAGTACTACAGGCTCGAGCACTACAATGATAGTTTAGCAAAATTATTATTTTTAAATATCTCGCACCACTATTTCATTTAAGTGCTCTGAGCCATCTCTTGAGCTCCATTTGCATGTCCTTGGCCAGGAAAGAGATGAGATAAGGGGAGAGAGAGGAGGAGAAAGAGGAGAGATAAGCTTTGTTCTAGGGCATTTTTATTTGTCACTCTTTTACAAAAAAAATATTTTGATCATGGAATGTAACCTCTACCCTATGCCTATTTTTAATGATTTTGATTTCTATGATTTTCTCTCTCCTAAATCTAATAAAAATAGTATATCTTCTGATACCACTAGGACCACTAATAACTTTATCATCACCCGTATTCATAGATCTTTCATTGTATGCTCTCAATCCTACAATCATTTATCTTTCAGTTTACCTAGTCTATCCTACTCTAGAATTAGCTCTTGCTTCAAATCCTCTTTGAGAATAATCTGCTACCTTGTATCTTTACTATATGCATAAAAAGTATCATCATATTAGAAGGTATCACTGACCTGAATGTCTTCTTCCACTATAAATACATTCATTGTAACTGCCGGTAGATGTTATTTATCCAAATCCTCTCGAATTACTATATCTATTTTTCTTATCACTGATACTTTCTCTATCCCCGCTTAATTCTTCTTTGGTACTTCTTCAACTAACATCATACCTAGATATGGGTATGACCAAATCATTTCTATCAGTCTATCCTGTTCCACTAACTTAAAATGCTCTTGAATCCATAGAGGCATTAAGAAATGTTTCAGCTCCCTATTCAATCATTGTAGAAATCTATAACATTTTTCTTCAACAATAGAGACCAAATGAGGAGTGTACCTAGCCAATAAAATAAACTTAGCTTCATACTACATTACTATGCTGCATACCTATTCTAGAATGATGAAAGCTTTTATCATCTATCGTCTGGTTAAAGGAGGTACAAACCATATCCTAAACACTATGGTGAATTAATCTCAAGTAATCTCAACCTTTAGCTTCCGTTGAAATACTATCCTTCCCACCATCTCTCAACCTCTCATTTAAATAGAAGCACTACTAAAGGAACTTTTTTGTTCTTTGGATATTGCATGTTGTTAATGATCTTTTCTATCCTCAGTAACCAATATTCTACAACTTGGGATCTTACAGCTCTTTTGAATTGTGGGGGCTTCGGTTTATGAAAAATCTATAAATGCTTATCCCCTTCTTCAATTTTCTCCCAAATGACTTGCTTTATGTATCACCTATTACCTATGCTAGAATATTAGTCAGCTGTATAATGTTGTTTGATGGCATTGGAGCCATATTATGTTATTAATTAGGTACATTTTTCTCTAGATATCCATTTAACTATTCACTTACACACTTCTATTTAAACAATTCACACATTCAATCAATTATGCATGTAAAATGATGCACCTTAATCAATTCAGTCTACCCATATCATAATCAATTCTTATAGCTTTGGTTACAATTCAATTCTTCTAATAAATTTTACTCTGATACCAATTTATAATATCCCAGAATCTAATTTGAAATGATTATTATTTTATCTTTTATAATGATAATAATGACTATGAGGGCTGTCTAAATTCTTTTATCAATATCATAAAAGAACAACAAAAAAAATTATATTGATAAAAACATCAATGTATATATGTATTCATACTTTAAAATTATATATAATATGTATGAGTTACATAATTGCAACATACAATCTATTTTCTCTTGACCATAAACGAATAGCTAAATAAAATAATAAAAGACATGGAGAATCATGTAACAGATCAATCTTATACTTTTGATTTTCTTCCTTAACATGAAATTATTTAAATCACATATAATGAGCTAAACAATCCAATAGGTCACTAAAATCCTATAACTAAAATCAAAGAAAGATAAAGAAGCAAAATGCATGTTGTCAGTCAATTCATAATAATAGTAATCAATATGATCATACATTAGAACATAAATATTAAAACACACATACAATATCAGTAAAGTCTATAAAATAGTGAAATAATATAGTATGAAAACTAATAAGATGGTACTATACAAAAACAATGAATTTTTTAAACCAATAAACTAGTGTAGGCATCAAATCAATAAAGTAGTTGTCGTAGTAGTTCTTATCAAATCAATAAGAAAAAATTATATAAATCAGTAAAAATGAAACATCTAAAAAAACTGCCAGAATTATATTAATGAAAAAAAATTATATAAGAGTATACACATGATATTCAACTACTATATATTAGTATCAGTTAGTATCGTATATCACATGCTTAGCAAATAAAAATGTGCTCAGTAACTATAAATCAATAAATAATGAAGTAATAATAATACTACTGATAGTGAATCAATAATAATATCAATAACAATATTCGTATCAATAGTAATAATATTAATATCATTAGTAACATTATCAGTATCATCAAAATAATATCAATATCCATAAAACCTATGGAAGTAATGGTAAAATAGTACAACAACATGCATTCCAATAAATATTTCCTAAGCTTAGAAATTTGGGTTGTTGGCAGAGATGCCCGACCACTTTACTTTTCTGCAGACCATGGTTTATAATTAAGGGCAATTAGCCTATGAATATTTATTAATTAGTTTGATTATTTTAATATATTTTATTTGTGATTTGTGCCTCTAGGATTACTTGCTTTTTTTTAGTTTGTTGGTGACTTGCATGTCGATTTTATTTTAGCCTAGATATCATTAGGCTCTCTAAGAATTAAAAAGTTTTCTACTCATAACTAATACTTAAAATTTTAAGAATTAAATAATATAGAAACCTAACAACCTAAGGAACTACAAGAATCATCTGGGGTCACATGCATAATATTGCATTCTTCTCTCTCTTTGTTATAAGACACCTTCTCACCTGTGGGTAGAGTCTGGATAATCTGGCCTATGAGGATGAAGTGCCGGACCTGGGAGGCCCAGTCTTTTCTAAAAATTTATTTTCTATAAGCATGTTTTTAAAGTCTAAAGCATATATGATTCAGATCTTCAACTAGCATGCATTGCATTAAAAACTAACTAAATTAAAATTTTAATTGCATTAGCTCTAGGTGCATTTACCTAACATAAGTACAATGTCAATTAGGAAACTCTCTAGATGTCGACCTTAATTTTCAAAAACTAAATCACCCATCTATGTTTTATAAATGATCAAACATCATGGTTTTAAATCGATTAGGTGGTTAGCTGGCTCCCCAATCCAGGCTGGGGTAAGTCTAGATTTTGCACTGCATTATCTAGGACACGGGTGTTAATGTTGTTCGTAGAATACTAAATCGAACTTAAAACTTATGATTTAAGGTCACTATACTCAGTCTCGTAGTATGCCTAAATAGTGGGTAAGTCCCTTCTCTTCAGGGACTAAAAATTTTACTTATCTACGTCACATGGATGACACCATCTCCATCTTTCTCTCATGTATGTGTCGATTGCTTGACTTTTTCTCCAGTTTCTCCTTAGTGCCTTAGTCCATCTGAATGCTAGTATGAACCGTACATGTTGACTAAGCCAAATTGGACCTTCCTTCCCTTTTGAGTAGGATTTCCTAGTCTCTACCCTTGTGTCAATCCCATTTTAGAAGGATAATGTATGATCCTTAATCGAGAGTCTTCTTAGATTTTGGCTTGAGATGTAATTAACCACGGGGGCTTGCGCCCGTGCGAAACTGAATTCCACATCTAATAAATCCCACTCGAGCTGATGTATCGGGTGGGGGAAACCCATTGTTTTGATTAGGTCGTGTATATTACTACCCATCGGGGTGCGCTGGTGAGAGCCGCTATCCTCAATGATTAGTTGTATACACGATCTAATCTGCCCTCCCATTGGCCTATTTGCGAGGAGCGTAGAGGCCTGCGGTAGTCTCTATCCCTCGGAATATGTGCGGTCGTATACCCCTCTGCACTTTGCAGCTGACCGATGTCCTTTTGGAGGTCCACAATATTATCAATAGAATTCAAGTTGGATGGTTGAAGTGGAGGAATGCATCGAGCTTATTGTGAGATAGAAAAATCCCCCTCAAACTTAAGGGAAAATTCTATAAGATGGTGGTGAGACCTGCAATGCTTTATGGTGCTGAATGTTGGCCATTAAAAGAGAAGCATAATACTAAGTTAAGTTTTGCAGAGATGAGGATTCTTAGGTGGATGAGTGGCTTGACCCTTAAAGATAGGATACGAAATTAGCATATACATGAAAAGGTTGGAGTAGCTCCAGTGGAATATAAGATTAGGAGAGTCATCTTAGATGGTTTGGTCACATTAAATGGAGGCCTTCCGATGACCTGGTTAGGAAAGTTGAGGTATTAGATTTGACTTATTTTAAGAAAGGTTGAGGTAGACCTAAAAAGACTTGAATATTAGAAATGATCTTTCTTTATTAGATTTAAATGAGAATTTGACTTTTAACCAGACACAATGGTGAAAAAGGATTCATGTAGCCGACTCCACATAGTGGGACAAAGGCTTTATGTTGTTGTTGATGTACATGGAAAAGGAGATACTACCCAAATGACATCATCCCTAAACTATATTGATTTGGTGGTGGGGGAACTCATCATCCAGTGATGGTTATCTTTATTGTTTAGCCTTCTTTAAGAGTTAAAAACTTTGAACTTGAAGTTCTTCTATCCTACACATATTATCCTTTAAAGTGAGACCTAGGGGCATACACCACCTATTTTGTAATGACCTTCATGGAAAGATTAAATGTTAACCACCAAATAAATATTTGAAGTATATTTAGAATAGGTTCCCTTAAATAACACAAAACTATTATACGATAAAAATATGTAGTGCAAAAATATATGTTTATTATCTTAGCTTTATACAAAGTTATAATACATGTAGATAAAAGTTATGAAAATCCAATAGTTTTTTACTTGGAAAACCCAAGAAAGGGAAAAATCATGGGGTCTTGTTCATTAAATGAATCCACTAAATAATTAAATATACAAGAATCCTCCTTCCTTATAGTTGAAAGAGATATGATAATACATAATAGACAATCAAGCAATAATAAGTTGGATGATGGAAGTATAGAGATGATGGAAACATTCAACATTGGCGGTCGGGTGATGATATGATGGTGGTGGTCAGATTACATTCTATTGGAGGCAGTATGCATGCATGTTGATGGGAGTGGACAATGAATAACTTAATGAATGGGGTCAAGCGATGTGTCAATGGTAGTAGTTTAGTGGCACACTGATGGTGTCAATTGAGTGAAGGCTTGATCATGAGGAGGCTTTGATCTTTCCTTAAAGAAGGTGTTGATAGAGATGTTTCAAGTGTTAATAGGCGTCGAAGATGTTCTGATAAATCCACTTAGAATGTTTGACCTATCCAAGATTGATTATCAGAGTGTTACATGATGATGTTAACTCATATGGAAGAAGTCAATGGAATCCACTAATGATGTTTGACCTATATGAGCTTATTTATTTGAGCATTGTTCAATGGTGTTAATGTGTATAGAAGAGACCACGAGAAATCCACCAAGGATATTTAACCCATTCGATATTATTTGTAAAAATATTACTTGATGTCATTAACTTGTATAGAAGAGGTCGTGATAAATTCACTAAGGACATTTGACTTATCTGAGATTATTTTCCAATGCATTACTAGATGGTGTTGACCCATGTGGAAGAGGCCAATATAAATTTACCAAGGATGTTTGATCTATTCGAGGTTATTTATCAAAATATTTTTTGATGGTGTTAACCTGTGTAGAAAGGTCAATCGAAATCCACCAATGATGTTTGACTTATCCAAGATTGTTTTTCAAAGCATCACTTAATGGCATTGACCTATGCAGAAAAAAGTTGAGATAAATCAACCATGAACGTTTGACATATTCAAGAAAATTTGCCAAAGCATTATTTGATGGCATTAACTTGTGTGGAAGAGGATGAGATAAATTGACTAAGGATGTTTGTCATATTCAATATTATTTATCAAAGAGTTACTCGATTTTGTTAACCTATACGAAAGAGGCCGAGTAAATCCATAAAGAATGTTTTACCTATTCTTGGTTGTTTGTTAGAGCACTGCTCGTTGACGTTAACCTATATGTAAGAGGTTAAGGGAAATCCATCAAAGATATTTAACCTATCCAAGATTATTTGTTAGAGATTTGCTCAATGACATTAACTTATGTGAAAGAGGTCGAATTGAATATCCTGTGATAAATTACAATTTAGTCCTAATTTTTATATACAAATATGATGTGCAAAAAACTAGCACATAGGCATAAAGTACAATTCATAGACTTCCTATGCTCCTTGTCCTTATCACTTGGATCTTTTGGATCAAATATATTATTGAATCTAGAAAAGTACTAGCAAAAACCTATTCATGTACCTTACGCTTTCATAACTAAATTGTACATTTAAGAAAGCAAAAGCATAGAGGGGCATTAAGTGCTACACAATTTGTCCCTATTAATTTAAGTAATTAATTAACTAATAATAATTAAAATAATCTTAACACTTGATTATGCTAAGCCGTTAATCAGCCCAATTTAAAAAGTTATTATATATTTATATATCTTTTAATAATTTCTAAAAAAATATTATTTTTTTAGACCTAGTATCAGAAAGTAAACAAATATTTTGTAATAGACAAACATCAGAACATATCATACATAATGTACAAATATTAACTACACATTACCCTAATCTAAACAATTAATGTTGTGCCTGTCACAATACTTAGTGTATGTGAGCTCAAATTATGGTTAAAAGGTTAACTTATATGATTGTGACAAAATTATCAAGTCAATCGTAAGCCATTGCTTGATTGCCACTGTTGAAACACTGCCCAACCATCATTATCAGATTGCCACCATAGACCCCTTCCATTGCATCGCCGCCCAATTGCGATCACTGAACTGCCATTATCAAATCACCTTACCTTTGTCAGATTACTAGTGCTCAACCTTTATTGTTGGACCACCACCACACCCAACTTATTCCATCAAATATTTACTACCTGACCTCCATCATTGTTCCACTGTCACTTAGTTATAACCGTATGAACACCTCCATTCCCTTCTGACTTCATAATATTTCCAACAACTAATACTGTTGTAATCCCACATTCTTAATTTAAGAACTGACGATTCTTGTAATTAACACTTATATAGTAAAATTATTTAAAACTGGGCCAGGACCATGGCTTTTCTCCATCTCCCATTTTTCACATAAATACTCTAGTATTTCTCATATTCTTTTCATTTATCTTTTTGTATGTGAGATCTTTATACAAAGCTAGAATGCAAAACTCTCTCTATGCTGCTATGAATTTTCTAGCATACAACAAATCTTATAATTTTTCTCATAGAAATCACACCTCATGTTTGTTTTATTTATTTATTTGTTTGCTTGTTTGGTTTTGTTTGTACTATCATTAATTAGTTTAGTTAATCAAATCTTTTAACTATACCCACATGACTTTTCACATAACAAAACTTTTAATTGACCTAACTATATCTAAATTAATTAGATAGGAGTAAATAGTTTAATTACAAATAATGAGGAATATAAAACTTTAATTATTTATTTTAACTATACATTAAGTAAGTTGATAAATAATTAAAAAAATGTATTAATACAATAATTTCATATTTCATATATTAATTAATAAAACTAATACCAATTTATTAAAATATTAATTCATAGTTAGAATATTAAATAGTTTGATTAATTATGTTCTTTAGAAAGTGAATAGGATAAAGAAGATTATTGCATTCGAGAAGATTCAGGGTGATAGAGTAAGAGAGAATTTAATATCTTCTCATTGTACAAAGATCCAATAAATACATAAAAAAGAGGTTCATAAGGGATATTTGAGTTTTTACATGAAAAAAGCTATAAAAGAGAAAACCGCTGGACCTACCCTATTTGAAATGATTCCAAAAATATTTATCATCAGTTACAAATGATGCAATTTCTCTATATTTGGGGAAGATGTTGATATAATATAGTAACATAAATTATATAATATAAATTTCATGTTGGAGTTTGAAAGAGCCTTGTGACATTAGACTTATCTTCAAGAGATATTTAATTATTATTTGGTCTTTCTTCTTTGAGGATGTAGTAGAATAACAATGAGGAGGTTGTAGAACAACAATGGTCATATGATCTTAGTTTTAAGCCTTTTAACTCTCCATAGTCTCAAGCCAAGTCCCAGCCTCTTCTTCCTCTCTTCATATATAGAGTGAAGGCTTTTTTTATATATTTTTGAAAATAGCATGTCTTGCAAGATATAACTAAAATCAAGAACACTATATTGGTTGGCTCGTATTGAATCTCTTAATCATAAACCATTCATTAAGTATTTAAGTATCTTAATCATATAAGATTTAGATGATTTTAATCTTGTTGGATTTGTATAGTTGAGACACTCGATTCAACTATAAGAATGTGAGACTTGGATAGCATTTGATATTCCAATTAATTTCTTGAGGTTTTAGATTAAGCTTCAAGTGCTCGATCCAGGCTCATTCAGACTCCGATCAAATGATTTTTTGTGTCATTGGTTTCATCTCACTGAAGCTTTTGGTTTGAAAATAACGATCAAGTTTGCAAAGATTGAAGTTTGGATGATCCTAGATTTAATTTTAAATATTTTTAATTCAAAAAAGCATTGAGATTTAATCAAGCTAATTTTTGGCGGTGTACGAAAGTTATTATAATTAGTCATAAAATTTGACTTCAAAATTAAACAATATAAATGTTACTTAAAATTGTTATATGTTAATGATTAATTATAATAGTTACTTAATAAGCTTATTATGATACAATATTATGATAGAAGATTTGATAATTTAATAAATTTTATTCAAGCCATAAAAAGTATTATAAGATTAGACGTAAGGCGTGAAGGTG
Source organism: Dendrobium nobile (assembly GCA_022539455.1). NCBI lineage: Eukaryota > Viridiplantae > Streptophyta > Magnoliopsida > Asparagales > Orchidaceae > Dendrobium > Dendrobium nobile. Next base: position 351,492 of record CM039736.1, on the reverse strand, counting down.
TTTTGTGCCCTAGCCGCCTCTCCCTTTCCGCGACTTTGATTTCCCTCCTTTTCTTTCTGGCCGCCACCGGCCTCCCGCCGGTGGCACCATGGAATCGCTGGGTCTGCATGCCAGCCTTTTTCCCCCTTTGGTAAACTCCCAGCCTTCACCTTCCAAATTCGTAGCTCAGCCTCAACGCATGCTAGATCGTCTCTGGTCTAATATTATTGCTGAGCCCGCTCCTTCTTCTCCTCATATACCCATCTCTCTTCTGGAAACTTCGGAGGATATCATTCCGTTTGATAAAGTATACACTGATGCATCTGCGGTAGAATGGAATCTATGCCTCGTAGGATACTCGATAGGTAAGAGGCCTTACTATGAAGCTTTTAAAGAAACTGCAAAGTGTATATGGAAGCTTAAACATACCTTTCAACTCATAGCTTTAACTGATGGGTTTTTCCTCTTCAAATTTTCGTTGCTTGAAGATTTTGACATGGTTTGGTCTAAAGGCGCGTGGTTTTTTCATGGTAAGCCTTTTGTTTTTCAAAAATGGACAAAAAATTTTCATCCTACCAGGGAAAATTTCACCTCTGTGCCTATTTGGGTTAGAGTTCATAATCTGCCCCTGGTTTGCTAGAATTCGGAAGGTATTTCTAAAATAGCTTCAAAAATAGGCATTCTGATTGCTGTGGATGCTTTAATCGCAGCTAAGACTCGATTAACTTATGCTCAGATTTGTATACAAGTTTCTACCACTTCTTCCTTTCCGGATTCTGTGGCTGTTTCTATAGAAGGGGAAATTATCAAGCTTCAAGTTCAATACGAATGGAAACCTACTCCTTGCAATTCATGTGCCTCTCTAGCTCACTCATCTGCTTACTGTCCAACAACAGAACAATCTGATAAGAATGAGTTAACACAGGCTAGAGGTCGTAGTACTTCTCGTAATCATCGTGGAAAATCTCAAGTGCGTCCAGGCACTCCGTCTCATAGGTATGTCCCTGTCACTAAATCTACTCCCATCACTACTCTTCAAGTCGCCTCCTCCTCTGTTCTTGCTATGGTTCCATCTCAAGTGGAACTACCTCCTATGCTCCCACCTAAAGTCCCCCCTCCTGCGGCCCCTGTTGAGAAAATCTTTGAGCAAAGCTTACTCACCTCTGTCCCGCTCGTGGATAAAATCCCCCCCAATAATGACGAGAATTCTCACGAAAAATCCACTGAAGTCTCTGTTCCCTTGACCACAAATATCCTCAATCTTAATTCCCCCTCTGATGAAGGTTTAGGTGATACTGGCATCCTGGGAACTCTCTCCCTCAACCCCCCCCCCCCCCCCCACCTCCAAACTTCCAATAAGTTCTCATCTCTACAGGGTCCGGAGGATTTAGTTTTTTCTGGGTCTGAAAACGAAAGCTCCTCTTATTCAGAACCTTCAACCAATATCAAAGAGAAGAAAAAAATTTCACCCCAACCCAAGAACACTAGGGGGAAGGGAGCCAGGAAGCCGCCAGTCTCCACCTCTAAGCATAAATGATCTGTCCGTCGATTGCTGCTTGGAATATTAGAGGTTTTTCTGCCTCTAATAAGGTTTCTCATTGCAAAAACTTAGTAAAAAACTTAAATCTTGATATGATATGTATCTTGGAAAACAGAATTCAACTATCTAACCTCTCGAATAGGGATTTTTATAATAGTCACTTGATCTATGATGTGGAATCCAGTTGCAACAATTTTCACTGTGCTAATTCTGGGAGAATCTGGATAAAATGGAGTCAGGATAGGATTTCTTTTAATCCTATCTTCATCTCTTCTCAACTGGTTTCTGGGATGGTCAATTTTGGCTCTAATGAGCCATTTCTTCTCTCGGTAGTATATGCTTCTAACTTATAAGAGTGTAGGAAGATTCTTTGGGACGAGCTGCTTAGTAACTCCCCTGTTGCTGGTATTCCATGGCTTGTATTGGGTGACTTCAACTGCTGCAGGTTCCCGTCTGAAAAGCTGGGGGGGAATGTTCTTATTCAGAACCAGCTGTATGATTTTAACAACTTCATCTTCAATTCTAATTTGAATGATCTGCCCTTGATTGGCCCCTCTTACACCTGGTTCAATCAAAGGATAGATAGTCCTATTCATATCAAATTAGACCGGATGCTTGTTAATGAGCAGTGGAATGCTGCCTACCCAGATTCTTTCTATAGGGTGGACAACCCTGTTGGATCTTATCACTGTCCAATTATTCTGAATTCAGGGACTCCTTCCATCTCTCACCATCGTTTTCTCTTTAAAAATTATTGGGTTAAAAATGAAAATTTCTGGTTCCTCTTATTTCAGGTGTTTGCTGTCAAGTCTAAAGGTAATCCTTTAGTTGACTTATGCTCTAAACTCAAATTACTGAAAAGTGAAGTTAAGAAGCAACGCTGGGCTTCTTCCAACTCTATGGCTGATAGTATTCAAAAGATTAAAGACAAGCAAGCTGCTTGCCTTCAATCTCTGCAAGCAAATGCTGACTGTATTAACACATCCTTTGAGCTTAAAAATATTAATCAGGAGTTGGAAGCCACCACATCTTTGTGGTACTCCTGGGTGAAGCAAAGGGCAAAAGCTAAGTGGTTAGCGCAAGGGGAGGATGACCTCAAATTCCTTTATTCTAGAATTAGAATGAGGAGGAGCTTTTAAAAAAACGGCTATCACTTTAGCTATGGCCAATTCTAATTCATCCTTGTTTGATGCTGTTAAGGAGACTATTTCTCACTTTCAACGCCTCTTCAATACTCCTACAAATACGGACTTCAACATCAATTTGTTTCCTTCTGGTAACACCATTCCTAGTGCTTCTCTTGAATCCCTCATCTCCCCTTTCACAGATTTGGCAATCAAAACTGCAGTCTTCTCGGGTGCTTCCCATTCCACCCCTGGTCCAGACGACTTCAATTTTGAATTTTTCAAGTCTACATGGTTGATTTCTGGACCCACGGTATGCAATGCTGTTAAAAGTTTTCACAGTAATCCTTACATTCCTCGTGCAACTAAAGCGACAGCAATTTCTCTCATACCTAAATCTAGTAATGCTGGTGATATTGTTGATTTCCATCCCATAGCTCTTTGTAATACCATTTACAAAATTATTGCCAAAGTGTTGGCCATGAGGATGAAACCCATTATGCCCCTCATTATTAAAGAAAATCAAGTTGGATTCATCCTTAATAGGGTTTCTACTGACAATATTATCCTGGCAAATGAAATTCTACAATTTTCTAGAAAATTTTCCAAATTCAATCTCATGTGTGTAAAACTGGATATCAAAAAAGCGTTTGATAGTGTTTCTAGGGAATTTCTGATAAACAGGATGAAACAAAAAGGGTTTCCAGAGCTTTTTGTGAAGTGGATTGAAGCTTGTGTAATGGATGTCTACTACTCTATCTGTATTGATGGATCCCTTGAAGGGTTTTTTTCTTCCACTACGGGGCTTCGTCAGGGATGCCCTTTGAGCCCTTATCTATTTAGCATTATCATGGATGCTTTGTCCTGTTTACTTGACAATATTGGGTCTGTTAATAATTTTAAAGCTCTATCCATTGGAGAATACAGGCTTTCACACCTCTTGTATGCTGATGATCTTATCTTATTCGGGAAAGCTGATAGGAATAACTGTGAGAGGCTCAATCATACTCTTCACACTTTCTCTTATGCTTCGGGGCTCACTGTAAACTTCAATAAAAGTTCTATTATACTGCCTCCTTCCTGTCCTAATCCTGAGGAAATCTGTTCTACTCTAAATATTAATGCTTCCTCTACTTTTATGTTTTACCTGGGGGTTCCCATTTCCCCATTTAATCCTAAGGTGGCATGCTTTTCTCAGCTTTTGGAAGTGGTTATAAAGAAATTATCTGGGTGGAAGGCAAAATCATTATCATTTGCTGGCAGGCTCCAATTTTTACGGTACACCATTTGGAATTCTATTGCCTATTGGATTAGAGGTAGTATTATACCCAACACTATTCTCAAGCAAATAGATCGGGTATGTGCTAAGTTTCTTTACTTTGGGGAATCTTATGGTAAGAAAATGCATCTAATATCATGGAAGAATACTTGTAAGCCTAAAGCTTTGGGGGGATTAGGCTTGCCCTCTTTCCAATCTCTAAAATTTGGATACAGCTGCTCCCTTATCACTAGGATTTATAATTATCCCAGCCCGCTTGCCTCTTGGTTATTTCATGTCTACATCTCTCCTTGGAAGGAATCTGGGACTAAAGCCTCTAAATTCTGGAAAAGTATATGTGTGGATGCTTGTAAGGCCAAAGACAATTTCCATTTTAGAGTCTCTGTGCACTCTAATTTTGCTCTATACTGGGATCATTGGTTTAAGGACAAAAGGCTTGAAGAGGTCGAGCTGATGAGGCATCTTCTTGCTGCTTTTCCTGTTAATGCTAGTATTAAAAATATTCTTAATCATTCTGGATGGGTGCTTCCTGCGAATTTACCCGATGATATACACAATTCTCTCTCTGTTTTTCCTGTGTTGTTGGAGCCTCATGCCAACCTTCTTTGGGGTGCTGGTAAGAAAGCTAAGCATAGAGATTTTAGAGAATTTTTTTACAAAGATTTTCTTAAGACTAGCTGGTGGCATTTTGTGTGGCATAAGAGGCATATTATTAGATTTTCTTCTTTTTGTTGGATGGCGTTATCTGGAGGACTAAAAACTGCTAACATTTTAAGGAGTAGAGGGATGAATGTCAATCCGGATTGTGTCTTATGTCATGGAGGCTATGAGACTGTTAGTCACATTTTTTTTGAATGTGATTACTCATATACTGTTCTCAATTCTCTTTTGCTTAATCTGGGGAATTTGCTTTTGAGACCTAGCATTTTACAAATTTTTGAACATATTGGAGGTAACTCTAAGAAGGAGAAAGAGTATTATTATCTCTTAATTTGCTGTGCTGTTTATCACATATGGAGAGAGAGAAATGAAAGAAAGTTTGGTGGGAATTCGAGCTCCTCTACTACTTTGGTGATTAAAATCAAAACTGCTGTGTTTGGCAAGATTATCAAGTGGAAAGGGAGGGAAGTTCTGTTGGATTTGCTTTGATCTACATTGGTTTCGATTTGCTGTATGCACGGTTAGCAGGTTTATTTTTGGGTTTCTGGTTTATACTGCTGCTCTTCTTGCAGTTTTGATTGAGGTTTTTGGGCAAGGATGACTGATTTGCCTTTTTCTCCTTTGGAGGGCAGAATTTTTGAGCTATTTATTTTGCAACCAGGTTGAGAGAGCGGCAAATCCTGAGCCCGTGGGCACTCTGTGTGCTCACTGTTTTTGGTTATGTGGCTTCTCTCTAATTTTGGTTTTTTCTGGGTTGCTGATAGCTTGTATTTGGGAAATTTTATTTTCTTTCCCTCTTTTCTTTTGTGTCTTGTTCTCTTTTTAAGTAGTTTTACTTAATAGTTCTGCTTACTTGTAACTATCTCATTTTAATGAAAAGGGCTTCGCCCATAATTTTCCCAAAAAAAAAAAAGTATTATGATAATTAATGAAGGACAGTGTATTTATTATTAGTTAAGACATTAAATGAGTTTTTTTTTTAAATTAATAATCATATATAATTTGACCACTAAGTCACCCGTTTTAATATCACATAAGCAGTGCACATTATGTACAGTGTAATATATGTATTATTACAGGTAAATATAATAAGTTAGTAACTAATAAAAACTAAATTGTTGATCTGTAGGGTCCTCCGTCGTCGTCGCAGTTCAGCCAGTCCTCTCCGAAGAAATGCTTGATGGCCTCCGGTCATGCCGCGCCTTTGGTCGGACCCGACTCCTCTTACTTTTTTCTCTTATTGTAATTTCCGCCCCTTCACATTCTTCGTAATTTGTCCCAAAACTATTCCTCCGTTTCTCTTGGTGGAAAAAAGGCAGCAAGGCAAGGTCGTCGAGTGAAACACAATGAAGTTAAGCGTCTTCTGGCACGAACGAGTAAAATGCAGGTACTAAGGTTTACGTTATTGAATTAATTCCATTTTAATATTTCTACCTTTTTTTTTTCGTTACACTTGTTGGGACCATGCATTTCCCACTTGATCAACGTGAGCTTTGATAAGAATTCTAGATCTCAATAGACTTTAGGAATGTAAATCGGCAAATTTTAAATATTTTTAGGACCAAATTTGATACCCTCTATAGGAACATCCCACATTTTGCAGATTAACTGAACATTGACAAACCCCTTAACGGCGAACAATCTCAGTAGCCGTAGCATCGGGCTATCTTAGTCTAACTCTCACCACTCAAATAAGCTATTCTTGAATCAGGGCTTACAACCATTTTTGCTCCCCTCCTTTCCATGAGCCAAAATACTATCCGTAAGGGAGTTTCTGGTCCGCTCTCAGAGGATTCACTCCAATGCGTGTAGGAATTCCAGAGCAAAATCCTCCAGTTTCTTTGAGAAAGACGAATTTTGACGATCGTAGCCCGATTCGACTGGATCTCGTCTCCCACGCAATTTACCTTGTGTTGAGGATCAGCATACAACAATTTCTTATCGAGAGGCTGTGGTTCCACTACCACCTTTGTTGCTCGACAACAACTCCCTCGTTACGGGCAGTTCAACTCACTTTATTGGTACCGCCCCTCCAGGCTGCATTCCTAAAGCCTTTTATATTTTCCTATGATATTTTTGTTGAGATTGGAGGAAAAAGGAAGTTTATTATTATTATTTTTCTGCTTGATACGAGAAATCTAAAGCTATATTTATAGATAGCGGATTTAATCCTCCTACCTTAATTAAGACTAAAAGCTATCTGAACATCATAAGGAATAAAACTTGAACAAATAAGAGAAAAGGATTTGAACTAGCTGTTAAAAAATCCCTCATTATTCGAAGCATATATCTTTCTTAAATGCAGAGATATTTTCATATTCTTCCTTTTATCAAAAGAGTTGGGTGAATATCCACACTCCCCCTCAACTTGGGTTATAGATGTCAATCATTTCCCAACTAGGACTTCAAATTTTTAAAGTTAGTACATGGCAATGATTTCATAAGGATATTTGCTATTTGAAGATTTGTAAGCATGTATACTACCTTCATTATTTCTTCTTGCCTCTCTTTGATGAATGACGGTTTATCTATAAAGTTTATGATAGCTTTGTTATCATAGATTTCTCAGCTGATATTCTCAACCCCTCAAGTAGCTTATTAAGTCATATGCCTTCACATATCCTGTAATAACTTGTCACAATCCTCCCCTTTACCCCAATTGGATCGATCAACATAAATTGAGTGAGATAAGGGGACCATATTTCATAATTGCCATTTACGTGCTTCTCAAATCCCAAATTGGGACTTAGGGCAATGAATCTAGTGTGCGAGTGAGAAACAGAAGCGAATGAACGAGCAAGGCGATGGAGGCAGTATAACAAGGTATCACATTATATATTTCTAGCAAAGATTTAATGAGTTTGTTGTAATAGTACTATTTTTAAGTTTATTATGAGAAAAGATTATTAAAGTGAGTTAGATTAGTAAATGGATATTTGGGATTAATAATGAGGTATGAATTATGGAAATTTGTAATGTCTTTGGTTACGAGTAATGAGAATATGCCTTAATTGATTAGTCTGAATTGTTAATGTTTGTAATGTATTGATTGTATGACTGATCAGGACTCTTTTGAATCTAGGATTTGTGGAGCACCATGTGTCGGAGTGAGAGATCAGTGCATGATTGACAAGTTAGGATACTTGTGGTCTTTGTTTGGTAAATGACTCTTTAAGCAAAAAATGAAGTTAAGTGTTGTAGAAATGAGGATGCTCAGGTGGATGAGTGGCTTTACACCTAGAGACAATATGAAATGAGTATATACGTGAAAAGGTTGGAGTAGCTCTAGTGGCAGATAAGATTACAGAGAGTCGTCTTAGATGGTTTGGTCACATAAAGCGTTGGCCTTTTGATGACTCGGTTAAGAGAGTAGTTGTATTAGATCTGGCTTATGCTAAGAAATATAGAGCTATACTTAAAAAGATTTAGCTAGAAAGTATTAGAAAAGACATTTTTATTAGATTTAAATGAAAATTTACTCTTAATAGGATACAATGGAGAAAAAAAGATTCATGCAGTCGACCCTACACAGTGGTATAAATGCTTGATGTTGTTGTATTATTTAAGGGGATCCTTTATTGCTAGGAATATATTATTAACTACTTTAATTATTAATATTATATTTGAAATTAATTTATTTATTCATAGTAACTCATGTAACACTATTATTGCTAGAATGTCAGGTTTCAAGCTCGGATGAGAAAAGTAGATGGTTGCGTTAAGTAGTCGATAGTCAACATAAAGTTTGTCAAATAATCATGACATGAATCTTTTAATATATTTTGTATTAATGTTAAGGCATTCTCTAGAAGTGATGTGTTTATGACTTGCATACAGTGAGAAGTGCGCAATGGCTACTGCACCGATGCCTGGGTATAGTTTTAAATAAGCAAGGGTTTTCATATCATGGATAGATATGGACAGAAAAGCTTGTCCATAAAACTAGGATTAGGATAACAACTTTGAATATAGATTCTTTTATAGGAAAATTAATAGAAATAATTAATATTATGATTTATTGGAAGATAAATATTCTATGCATTTAGAAAAGTAAATGAGTTAGAGATAAGACTAAGGAGATTGATAGTTTAGGATTTAAACTATGGTATTTGGTTATAAGTTGTGCTAGAAATAGTGTATTTGTGATTATAGATAAGTTTGAAGGATAATGTTATAGAAATTAATAGAAATGAAGATAGAATTATCACTTTAAATATTATAATTGATGCAATATTATTAGCATTATAAGTGCTTATGCTCAAGTAGGTTTAAATATATGCTCAAAATTAAAATTTTAGAATGACCTAGAAGAATTAATACAAAATATATCTCTTGAAGAAATAATTTTTATTGGAGGATATTCAAATAGACATGTTGGTAGGGAGGTAGAAAATTTTAAGAGCATTTATGGTGGCTATGAGTTTGGAGCGACTAATGAAGTTGATAAGACCATATTAGATTTTGCTCTTATTTATGATTTTGTAATTGATAATATTTTATTTAAGAAAAAAAGAGGAGCACCTCATCACTCGTAAGAAATAAATATAATAAAACTCAAATTGATTATTTTCTTATAAGAAAAATATACCATTTAAATTGCAAAGATTATAAAGTTATTATGAGTGAAAGTTTATGTACCTAACATTGCTTATTAATTTTGGACTTTAAGATAAAAGCGTGAAATATGAAAATGAAGTAAAATGTTGTCTTAAAATTAGATTGGGGCATTTAAATAATACTAATAAAAATATTTTTGAGAATAAGATTCAACATTTTAATAATTTGACTATACATGAGAAAGTTAATATTATGTGAAAAAATTAATGATATTTATAATGTTGCAAATGATGTGAAATACAACAACAACAACAACATCAAGCCTTTATCCCACTACATGGGGTCGGCTACATGAATCCTTTTTCTCCATTGTCCTATTAAAGTCAAATCCTCGTTTAAATCTAATAAAGAAAGGTCATTCCTAATATTTTCTAACCAAGTCTTTTTAGGTCTACCCATACCTTTCTTAACACAAGTCAAATCTAATACCTCTACTCTCCTAACCGGATTATCGGAAGGCCGCCTTTTTATGTGACCAAACCATCTAAGGCGACTCTCTCTAATCTTATCTTCTACTGGAGCTACTCCAACCTTTTCACGTATATGCTCATTTCGTATCCTATCTCTAAGGGTAAAGCCACTCATCCACCTGAGCATCCTCCTCTCTGCCACACTTAACTTAGTATTATGCTTCTCTTTTAATGGCCAACATTCGGCACCATAAAGCATTGCAGGCCTCACTACCATCTTATAGAATTTTCCTTTAAGTTTGAGGTGTACATTTCTATCAAATAACAAGCCCGATGCATTCCTCCACTTCAACCATCCAACTGATGTGAAATCAAAAGGAAAAATTTCTAATAATAAAAATGGTTGGTAGTAGAATCAAAATGTTAAAAAAATGTAAAAAATAAGGAACTTTGTTATAAAAGTGGGTTTGAATATAAAAGCTTGAAAAATTGGAAAAGATATAAATGGTCATGTAAGAAATTTAAGAAAGAATTATGCGATATAAAGAATTGAATATTTAATGATTTATATAATTGATTAGATATTAAGGAAGGTGAAATATGTTTGTATAAGTTAGCTAAATAAAGAGTAAGAGAAATACAGATTTAATTCATGTGAAGTATATTAAGGATGAAGATAAAAAAAAATTATTAGAAGATGATATTTAACATAAGTGGATGAGATATTTCAATAAGCTTTTTAATGAAGATTATGAGAATAAGATTAACTTTAGTAATCAAACTTGATGATATTTAAATAGAAGTGTGGAAATGCATATGAGATGAAGGAATTTCTTGGCTTACAAAACTTTTCAATATTATTTTGAAGACTAAACAGATGTTAGAAATAGGGGTGCCAAAATGGGTTTTCGGGTTGGGTTCGGGTCAATGTTTAAAATTGCGTATTCGGGTATTGAGGCGTTTTTCATTCGTGAGGCGAGGCGTAAGCCTCAAGGCGTTTTGAGGCGTAAGCCTCAAAATCAAAAGATTGCGTAAACATAAAATAATAAATTTTTTATATACTAGTGAGTCAATAATATAAAACATAAAAAAACATAAAATATGAAGTGAAATCAAAATATCCCAATAATAAGACAACATGAAATATAGTTCAACTCAAAATTCTATATTTCCCAAATCCTAGTATTCTTTTTATTAACATATAATTCCAATTTCTAAAAATAAATAGCAATGACATATCACATAAAAACTCCAAGTCATCAGCATTGTCATCACTAAGGGGTTCTTCATTTGAATCATCATTATGATGAACTGTTCTCTCCCCTTCCTCCTCTCCTATAGAGTCCAATGTCGGGCATTTACTTCAAGATTTATGTAAGTTTTAATATACATAGTGTGAGACGTAAGCCTCATGCCAGTGAGGCGAGGCGGGCCTCAACCAAGTTGAGGCGTAAGCCTCATAAAAAAAACTCGAGGCGTAAGCATCGAGGCATTTTTTACTGGAATTGCGCAAAGGCGAGCCTCATATTGCGCAATTTTAAACCATGGTTCGGGTGCAACCTGAAACTGACCCTCCTTCAATTGATCCAACCGAACCCGACCTGATTAGACAAATGAATCAAAAATTCAGATCTTGACCCAACCTTCTAGGTTACTAGGTTGGCCTGACTCGATCGACTAGGTTACTGGGTTGACCCGACCCGACTTGCTAACCTGCGAGTATGAGCAACAGGCTAGCGTTGAGCCTGGGCGTCTGTGCGATCGGGACTGTGGTGTTACTGGTAAGTGAGGGACTGCACTGTTATAGCCCATATTTTGACCCAGAAAAATAAATTTTTAAGAAGTTATTATAAGTTAAAATCATAAACCTTCTTCGTCATAAGGTAGATATTATTGTATTTTACTTATACCAAATTTTCATAATTTTTGGGCATTGGTGAAAATCTTTAAGAACTTGATACCTGTCGGTACAAGTGGGTATTTTGGGACCGTTAGATATCCATTTTGTAAACTAATTTTACCAATATTTTTCAAATAAATTGAGCTATTTTATGAATATTTTTTTTATTTTCTAAAACCCCAAAAGAATTTATATGAATTTGATATTAAAAAATTAATTAAATTATGTTATTACATTAATATTTTATTATTAGTTTATTATAAATATCTCTAATCACTAACAAAATCTATTAAAAGCTTTTTATTCCTATTCATTCGGCTAATAGAGAAATTGAAAACAAAAATAGAAAGGAAAGAGAAACCTAGGTTTGAACGTCACGAAGCGATATTTGACAGTTGTTTTTGTTGGAAGATTTGCTCGTCTCGTTGTAAGGAACCTTTAACCTATTTCTGATTTCAATAATTTTTGTTTTTGTATTTTTTCTATCAAATTTGTATTTTCTTTATTGAAAAATGAGGATAATTTTGTATTTATAAAACTTTTACCGCATAATTTTTATATATTATAGAGATCGAGATTATTAATGTTTTGAGTATTTATTTGAAATTTTTTATTAGATTATTTTTTAAAAGCAACAATTTTTGCATACTCTGAAATTTATTTTGACATCTAAAAATAGTGTTTCAATTCATTTAAAGCTTCAGAATAATGTTTTACACAATCTATACTAATTTGGTTAATTTCTAAAAATTTGAATTTTTGCTCAGTATAATTTTTGTTCCCTACTATCAGGATATTTTGACACTTTCTGAATTAAGCTCAATTATATTTTATTTATTACAATGCATGGAAAATGAATGTGTGTATATGATTGAGTAATAGCTGGTCGCTATTACTGCTATAGTACTGTGATAATAAGGTATGTGTGAGGGAAAAGAAGTAAAGATAGATTATTTACTAACGTTAGCTGGAGACTGATTGATCTGTACAGGATAAAGGGCTGAAGAGCTTTCCTTTAAATATTATGGTTGGGTGTTATCTTTTACCGGTTCACGTGATACACTGATTGAGAGTTATAAGGAGATGATTACTGTGCAGACGAGTAAATAGTGACGACTTTATTTGCTGAGCCAATGGTTACTGATACTGACACTAAAAAAATACCATTATAGTCAGGACATTTACTTGTTTAATATGATTATTAGAATGCATGCTATTGAATTACTGCCACTGTATGTCTTTACTTTTGCTTTCACCCATAATGCTGATGTTATTACTATTCTACTGTTATTAATATGCTGATCATGTGATATATATTGAGCACGTGCACTGGACACTAATATGATGATATTTTTGACCATGTGATACACAGATACAATTATTTTTATATGATTTTTATTGCATTGACATGATTTTGACAGTCTTTACCGATGTTTTGATTTGATGCTTTATATGATTTCTCTACTGATTGTAGTATTGATATGATGATTTTTTAATGATTTGACACTATGATGTAGAACGGGTAGGAGGGTTGGAGTCGTAAAGGTCTTGAAGAGCAAATCGTCCAAAAAATCTGCAACAATTCCTTTTAGAAAGTCTGAGATATCTTAGATTTTCCTCTCAGAAATCTGAGAGAAAATCTAGCTCTCGGTGTGGGGAAGAAAGAACTAGCATGAGCAAATTTATGGGCGTAAAGTAGAAGAGAAATAAAGGTGGAGAGATGGTGTGAGAGGGAAAGGGAGAAGCAAAATAGCTTCAGGGTTTTTTTTTTTAGTCAAAACCTGAGAGAAAATATTCCAACTCAAAAACTCTTGCCTTGGGGAGCTTTCTCGGGCAAGAGGGAGAGAGGAAGATAACGTTGGGGAAGGAAATTCCTAAGTGCCTTTTTGAAGTTCTGAGAATTAATCTCAGATTTTGGAGTTTAAACTTGAGAAAAATTTCAGGTTTCAATGGTGAGAGGCAAGTGGAATTGAGAAGAATTCAAGCCTTGAGTCAAGCTCAGGAGTGACGTGGTAGAGAGAGAGTTTAAGAGGGGAATAAGGAGGGAGTGGGGAAATTTTGCAGCAGGTTGAAATCCCCCCAAAGTCCTTCCCAAAGGAGAGCCACATAAGGTAGACTAGAGAAGTTTGCTGGACGGCGGGACAACAGGGAAAATTCAGGGAATTATTTCCATATTCCCTCTCAGGTTTGGGAAGTAATTAAAGGCTTTAGGATTTGAAAATTCTGAGAGGGGCGGGTGAGAGAACTGGTAAGGAAAGGAATTGAATTCCCTAAATCAATGATTTGATTTAAGAAGTAATTGAATGCCTTGGAGAATTAATTCCCAATTCCTTATGCAGGGGCCGGCAGCTTGCATGAAACAGGGAATTAAATGGATTTAAATTCCTGTAATTAATCTCCATAGATTAGGGAATTAATTAGTAGAGCAAGGCAAGGGAAATTTCGGTTATGAAGGGGATTTTGAATTATTTTCTAAATTTAGGATTGATTTAGGAAATAATTTAAAATAGGATTTAATGAGGCTAATTAAGACTTCAATTTGAATTTAAAATTCAAATTGATTTCAATAAAGTACTTTCCTAAAATAGATGAACCAAATTAGGAAAGAATTTGAAATTTGAAATTGATTAATTTCAAATTCAAATCAATCCCTAAATTAACCCAACCAAATTAGGAAATCCAAACGGGGGTGGAGAGGAAGGTTCGGCCGGCGGCTAATGGGGTGGAGCCAGCGGCATGGTTCGGGTATGGGGGGGGGATTTCGGGTGGAGGTGAAAATCCGGCGACCAAAACGGAGATGGGGAGGAGGAAGAAGATGAAGATAACGACGAAGAGCAATAAGAAGGAACAAAAGCAAATAAACAAAATATCAAAGATACAACCGCGAGCCCGGACACATCCTGCGGCTGACGGGTACTATGTTGCCCTTCTCTAAGGGACTTCACGCCACGAGCCCGGACCCATCCTGCGGCTGGTGGAAACTCCAACTCCCTCCCATAGGGATTTCACTAACGTTCTTCCCAAAGAACCCAAGTGCAAAATGCAATTTTTTTTTTATTAATAATCCATCATCCTAATACAAGAGAAGGGGGCTCTATATATAGTCCTCAAAAGAGATTTAAAAGACACATTTGCCCCTTGGGCTTTTATATAAGACAAGAGGGTAAAAAGGAAAATTGCAAAACTAAATTAAAATACACTTAATAAACGAAAATAAAACAAAGTGATATCGGTCGTCGATCTTCAGCTCCTCGGATTGGCATGGACGGTTGGATGTCCGCATCACACTAGTACTGATTTACCGATTTCTCTATTGTATTGCCCTATGATCATGTGAATGCTACTGTTATGATTTGACTGCTAACATGCATATTGCTTCTTTGCCTTGTTTTGAGTTTAGTTATAGGATTTCTGGGCTTGTGAGCTCATTATATGTGGTTAAATATTTTCAAGTCAGGGCAGAGGATCAGGAGTGTGAGCTTGAACAGAATTTCTTAGGTTCTGTTTCTTTTTTTTAGCTATTCTTTTATGCTCGGGACTAAGTAGTGTGGTACGATTGTATAGACCATGAGTAGTGTATATGATTTTTGGAAATGAATACAAATATATATATATTGATATTTTGATCGATAGTTTTATTTATGATGCTATTTAGATTGATAAAATAAATTAGATAGCTTTGTTTGTGTAAATTAAATGATAAAAAATAATTTTTGCAGATTAGATTATGGGGCATCACATGCGCGGTGCGGGACTACATGAGCTAACGAGGGCGTGACCAAGAGCGGGTAAGGGGGCGAGCGATGCGACTGCGCGAGTGCGGGTAGAAGCCTATGAGTGCGAGCTGTAGTGTGAGATTGAGAGTTGTGGGACGCGGGTAGGCGAGCGTGACATGGTGAGGGATGCGGGTCAAAGGTCTTTTTTGGGTTAGCAGATTGACCAGAACATGATCCAATTTTTCAAACGAGTCAAAAATTAGAACCCTAACCCAACCCTTTTGTTAAATGGGTAAACTCGAACCTGAATTTTCCTATTCGGGTTTTCATTTCATGTCATTTATTGATACCCCTAACCAGATGAGTGGAGAAGGAGTGTGTTGATTCTTATTTTTAAAACTAAATGTGATGCACAAGAGTGTGCAAATTATAGAGGAATTAAGTTAATGTGTCATACATTAAAACTATGGGAGAGAGTTATTAAGCATAGGTAGAGACATTATACTAATGTTTCTCAAAATCAATTATGCCGGGTAGCTCTTTTGTGGAAGTTATACATTAATTGAGAGGTTTGATAGAGAAGTATAGAGTGAATAAAGAGGATCTATATATGATATTTTTTTTATTTAGATAAAGCATATGATAATGTTCTTAGAGAAGTGCTTTGGAAAATTCTAGAAAGAAAGGAGTTAATAATGCTTATATTCAAGTCATTGAAGTTATGTATGCAGGAGCTATTAGTGTTCAAGCACAAGGTGGTTTGACAAAGTATATTCCTATTTCAATTGGATTACGTCAAAGATTAACTTTAAGCCCATATCTTTTTTCTTTAGTCATGGATGTTCTTATGAGACATTTACAATATAATGTTCCTTGGTGTATGCTTTTTGTTGATTATATTCTTCTTTTTGTTAAGACAAGTGAGGGAGTTAAAGAAAAACTTTAATTATGGAGGTCAACCTTAGAGTCTAAAGGTTTTTGTTTAAGTATATCTAAAAATGAATACATGAAGTATAATTTTAGTAGTAATCGATCTAGTGGGGGCACTGCGACTTTGGGTGATCAAGTCATTAATAAGTGTACACGTTTTAGATATCTTGGGTCTATTGTTCAAAGTGATGGTGAAACAGATGGAGATATTATTAGTAGAATTCAAGTTGGATGGTTGAAGTGGAAGAATGCATCGAGCCTGTTGCGTGACAGAAAAGTACCCCTCAAACTTCAGGAAAGATTTTATAAGATGGTGGTGAGACTTAGATACTTTATGTCACAGAATGTTGTCCATTAAAAGAGAAGCATAAAGTTAAGTGTTGCTGAGATGAGGATGATCAGGTGGATGAATGACTTTACTCTTAGAGACAAAATGCAAAACTATTATGTACGTGAAAAGGTTAGAGTAGCTCCAGTGGCTGATAAGATTAGAGAAAGTCATCTTAGATGGTTTAATTTAAACATATAAAACACCGACTTTCTGATGACTCGGTTAGGAGAGTAGAAATATTGGATTTGACCTATGTTGGGAAAATTAGAGATAGACCTAAAAAGAATTGGCTAGAAAATATTAGAAATGAGATTTTTTTTAATTTTATTTAAATGATAATTTGACTCTTAAAATAACATAATGGAAAAAAAAAAGATTCAAGTAGCTGACCCAACGTAGTGGTATAAAGGCTTGAAGTTGTTGTTGTTGTATAGTAACTCATGTGATCATTTTAACAAGTTGTTGTTGTTGTTGTTATGTGATTCTTTAATATAATATAATTATATAATGATATATTTATCATCATTAAACACTTTTGATAATGGTTATTCAGACTACTATGTCCTTAGAGAAATTATTGAATTCCCTAGGATTGGTGTCCAAGTTTCCTTGTTTCAGGATATCATAGTAAACCAACTATAGATGTATGTAAGAATACAAATTCACCTTTTTTATTTATTTGCAAATTCACCCTTTTTTTTTAACTATATTATATTTTAGGTCATAATATTTCTAGTGATTATCTTGGGCCTCCTTCAATTAGTCTTTGATTAATCTGATTTTCTCAGTAGCCTATGATCAACTAAGTATGGTTCCATCATTTATCTCCAACCAACTTCCACCTAACTCAATGGCTTTATTAGGGGTGTCAATTTTTGACACGACACGAAACACGACCCGGAAAAATTCGGGTTCGGGTCAACCCAAACCCGAAACGGGTCGGGTTGAAGAAATCAACCCGTTTTAAAAATCGGGTCGAATTCGGGTTGACCCGGCAACCCGAAATTGACCCGAAAGTGACACGAAAACTCATATTTGACCCGAAAACCCGAGATTGACCCGATTTTGACCCGAAAAATGAAGATTGACCCGATTTTTGACCCGAAAACTAGCAATTTTGGGTCAATCCTGGGTCATTCGTGTCGGGTCGGGTTGACCCGGACCCGAATCGGGTCGGGTTCGGGTCCGGAAACCTGACCCGTTTTTAAAAATGGGTCGGGTTCGGGTTGACCCGAACAGTGCCGGGTCAGTTCCGGGTTCGACCCGAACCCGACCCGTTGACCCGAATTGACACCCCTAGGCTTTATGCATTTCTAGCCATACAATGCTCATATGGTGCTATTTATATTTTGGATTCGTAGCTATTATTTAAAATAAACTCTATCAATGGAATGTGGTCATGTCAGTTATCATCAAAATTCAAAACACATAGCCTTAGGAGATCTATTAATATAGGAATAGCTATTTTTTATTGCCTATCTATTTGAGAGGAAATGCAATACTAAAATGTGGCTTAATTCGTAATCGTGAACTAGACATAAGGATTAAATTCATAAGCTTATATTAGGCTAGTGCATTACATACGATCACTGTAAAGAAAAATTGCTTGAATAAAATTCTTCATGACAATAAGTGAGGTGATTTTACCGAAGGGAATCTTTAAAAGAGATATTCAATGTGTTTAGTGTTCAATCATTAATGCACTATACTAGTCAAGCTTACATGTATCAAAATAAGAGACTAATCTTTTCATAATATTCATTTACTTAAATATCTTATTTTTCTTATAATTTTCATGTCGGTCTAGGTTCATTGGTCATGATAGGGTAGTAAATTATATCAAACTCACATTGCATATTATAGAGTTGAAAATCCATCCTGAAGACTACATATGACTCTTTTGCCTCTATAAGAACATTCTATAAGAACATTTAAATGCATATATCATTCTTCATAAACATGTTAATCAATATTGTGTAGCAATCTATAGGTAGTAAGAGCAAGATGTCCTACTTCTTAGAATACAATAATTAGTCAAGTGTTAGTACACTCATAATTCTTCAACATATGCTTCTCGTATTCTAAATGTGATGAATATCATTGAATTATCAAGAGTAGCCTGTAGACGTGCAATTTATAATATGAAAACTTTCTAATGCTTGCTTACATATGAATTTACACATAAAAGACCAAAACAAATTTGATTTTTTAATTATAATTGATTATCTTACCTACAAAAAACTAAATCTATCCTACAGAAAATCCATTACTGAATGTAGAGATGAAAATGGAATCCGTCCTTAAGAATTGGTGGTGAAAATGTATTCATCCATGGAAAGAACAAATGATGGGGAAGATTTACTATCATTATTGATATAGGTACTGGTACAATGCTCTAGTCATAGATCCTTAATAACACTATTATTATTTTGATGGACTGGTTGAGCCTATGGGCCGCACTAGTGTGGGTAGTGGGCAAGGAGAGAGTGGAGCTCAAAGGGTATTAATTCTACCTTTAATTACTTACCATAGAAAACCAACTTTTGGAGGGAATTAGGAAGATTTATTTAGGTAAAGAGGGCTGATTTGAATTCAAATTTGGGAGGGAACTAGGAAGGTTTATTTAGGGAAAATGGGCTGATTTGAATTCAGATTTGTGAGGGAATTAGGAATGTTTATTTTGGTTGATTTGAATTTAGATTTGGGAGGAAATTAAAAATGTTTATTTAGGTTAATTAGATTATTTTATTTTCATTATATGAATTATGTTTTGTTGTAGTTTTCTTTAGAGTTGTTCCTAGTGGCGCTTTGTGGAGAGTTGGTCTACCTCTCGAATAGTAGATCAACTTGTATCTTGCTTTGTTGTGTCGATATCTCGTTCTTGTTCATTGAGTTCTGTTGTGTTTTTTCTTCATTATTGTTGTTTTTGCTGTGGAGATCGGATTCCTACCAAATTAGTATCAGAGCACCTTTTTTGGGACCTATGGTGGCTAAGAAGGTTGACTCGTTGGAGGAGAGGCTTGATAGCGAAGTTGGAAATCTGAAATATAAATTCGGAGAGCGAATTTCAACAATTGAGGGTAGATTTTCGAATTTGGAATAGATGATGAGAAGGATGTTAGAGTTTCAAGCCAAAACGACATCATTGGAGGCATTTGCACTATTGCCGAACAAGGAAGTGAGGGAAACCCTAATATAGGGACGATGAGGGAGGATTGAGAGGTGAAAATTTTGGGGGAAGAAGAGGAGATGCCACATTTGGAGCCACTTCCAAGAAGGGGAACATGTGAAGGGTAATGGTGCCTATTCAGAAGGAAGCCTCGAGGGATAGAGGTCAGGGAGTACGACCAAGAGGTTGACTAAGCTAGTAATTTAGGGGAAGAGGGCTAAGGGTTTATGTTTTAGGTGTGATGAGAAGTTTGCTCCATGCCACTGATGTAAGGACCATTCGTTATAGGTCTTGACAGTTTGTGATGAGGAGGAAGATGCTATAAAAGAGGAAGTTGAGGACGAAGATGATCACTTGCACTTAGATGTTGCAGATGTATCTCTTAACTTAGTGGTCGGGTTCACATCGAACTGCACCTTGAAGGTTAAGGGTAAGATCGAGCTTTAGGAGGTGGTAGTATTGGTGGATAGTGGACCTACCCACAACTTCATTTCCAACTGGATGGTGGATCAGTTGGGACTGAAATTAGTGGACATGGGGGGCTTTAGGGTTATGCTGGAAACATGAAAAGTATGTAGGAATGGAGGAATTCACAAAGGGGTGATCCTAATCCTTCCATAGGTCCATATATTGAAAGACTTTCTGCCATTAGATTTGGGGTGCACAAATGTGATATTAGGAATGAAGTGGCTGCAGAAGTTGGGGAAGACCAAGATTAATTGGAAGGCTCTAATGATGGAGTTTAAGGTTCAAGGGAGGAAAGTGTTTATTAGAGGGGATCTTAGCCTGTCCAAAACTATGGTTTTACTCAAAATTATGGTGAGGGAAATCCAGGGTAAAGGAGTGAGATTTTTGGTAGAGTTACAAAGTTTAGAAGGAGAAGAGGATTGGGAGAAGATAAAAGTACTAGACATAGATCAACCACTCCTACAACAGTATCGAGAGATGTTTCAGCTAATTCAGGGGTTGCCTCCTCTGCAGGAACAAGTGCAGGAACAAGAGCATGCTATCATCTTGAAGGAAGGAGTCTAACCTATCAGTGTTCGCCATACTGTTATCCCCAAATAAAGAAGAATGAGATTGATATATATTTATTAGGGAGATGCTAAAATAGAGAATATTTGACCCAGTGTCTATCCATTTTTCAGTCTAATACTATTAGTGAAAAGAAAGATGGCAGTTAGAGATTTTGCATGGACTATCGGGCATTGAATAAGGAGATTGTGTCAGACAAGTTTCCTATTCTAGTGATTGATGAGTTGCTGGTTGAGTTTTATGAAGAGGTGTTTTTCTAAAAGATTGATCTAAAGTTAGGGTGTCATTAGATCGAGATGAGGCCCGAGGATGTTCCCAAAATGGCATTTAGGACTCATGAGGGACATTATGAGTTTTTAGTGATGCATTTTGGCCTCACTATTGCTCTAGCTACTTTCCAGTCCCTGATGAACATGATATTCCACCCATATTTGTATAGGTTTGTGTTAGTCCTTTTTTAATGATATCTTGATTTACAACAAGACTAAGGAGGAACACTTAGAACACTTGAGATTGGTCTTATCCGCTCTGCGGTACTACCACTTGTTTTCCAATTTGAAGAAATGCTCTTTTGCCTAGCCTAGAGTGGAGTATTTGGGGCACGGGTATCACATGAAGGAGTATTTGGGGCACGTGATCACAGGAAGTAGTAGCTGACCAGAGCAAAATCGAGGCTAGGCTTAGATGGCTAATACCCAAGAGCTTGAGAGAGTTGAGAGGGTTCTTGGGACTTACAAGCTACTACAAAAAGTTCATGAAGGGATATAGTTCAACATCTTCTCTTTAAATGAACAACTAAAGAAGGATAATTTCAATTGGGGCGAAGCAGCTATCAAGGCCTTTGAGAAGTTGTAGAAGGCGATGACCAACGTGCCATTATTAGCCCTGCCCGTCTTGAACCAGCCTTTTGTGGTGGATACGGATGCTTTGGGTATGGGCTAGGAGCTGTACTTATGCAAGGTTAGAGACCAATGGCTTATTTCAGTCAGGTGTTGACTGCCATGCAAGGCTCAAGTCAGTCTATGAGAGGGAACTGACGACGATTCTGCTGGCTATTCAAAAGTGTAGACCCTACCTTTTAGAGCGATACTTCACTGTCAGGACTTATCAAAGAAGTTTAAAGTTTCTTCTAGAGCAAAGGATGGTTACAGAAGAGCATCAGAGGTGGCTTTCAAAATAGCTGGGTTATAACTTTGAGATTAAGTATCGACCGGAGATAGAGAACAAGGCCGCGGATGTATAAGGGAGCTCTACTTGATGGCATTATTTGTTTCCCTTAGTTGTTGACTGGTAGGCTTTGAGAAGGGAAAGTCGACAAGATGAAGGATTGAAGAAAATTAAAAAATATTCATTGGGGAACAAGGATAGCCATCCAGACTATACCTTAGTAGATCAGTGACTATTATACCAGGGGCGAATGGTGATACCGAGGACGTTGCTATATGTACACTTCTTGCTGCGGGAGTTCCATAATAGTGCCATAAGAGGGCACTTAGGGATACAGAAGGCCTATCGTCATCTAGAGGGAAAGGTCCAGCTCTCCCAAATCCCTAGCCGTCGAATAGAGCCCAATCAACCTAATAGTAAACTGACTTCAGCAAACAATACATGAAAATAAACCCTAGAGTTAAAACCTACTTAAAATATACAATAATGAGGGAAATCCCAAAACAACCCCTTATTTGAAATTTCCCTCCTAGCCGCTCCCTCCCCTTTGTTTGCCTGCCCTCCTCTTTCTGCTTGTTGGATCCAGGAGCTCTGCCTCTGATTCTCCACTAACTGGGCTAGCTCTATAGCCTATTCCAAATTACGAGGCCTTATCACTCTAACTGTCGCCCGAATCTTTGGTTTAAGCCCTTTCATAAAGTTCCCTTCCAGTACAATCTCTAGAAGCTAGTCCAATTTGTTGGCCATGTGCTCAAACTTCTCACGGTATTCCACTACCCCTCCTACATCAGGTCGAGAAGAACTGCTCATAAAAGTCCCCTCAACTGTTGGTTCAGAAACGTTCTAACAAGCAGCCCTTAAACTCCCTCTAGGTTTGTATGGGTCTCCTCGTATCCCTCTATTGGTATCATGCCAACTCTTTCCCCTCCAAGCACATCCAAATCGCTGCTAGTTTCTCCTCCTCTGCCAATCTATTAACAATAAGGTACATTTCTATCCTTTAGATCCACCCATGTGCATCATCTCTCTAAAAAAAGGCATCTTCAATTTCCTCACCCTCAGATCTCCTCCATCCCCCCTGTTTCCTCCATAATTTTCCATTCCCCAAGGGGGTGGTTCCCCCCAAGTGTCCCAATCATCCATTCTATGCTCGTACCCAAATTTTTCATCAGATTCATATCTTCTCATTTCAAATTTAGCACCCCTTTTGATATAATTAGCCTTTTGCTTTTCAAATTCAGCCAATCTCCTTTTAAATTCTACACCCCTTCAATCATAATTGGCTCCTTTCAAATTCAACATCCCTTCGTTCATGCTCGACTTCCTCATGCCTCTCCCCATACCCTCTATCAGACTCTGCCCTAGGAATAGGCTCTATGGGAGACATTCTCTTCTCCCTCCAAATTCTCTACTTGATCTTCCCTTCGCCTTATTGGATTAGGGTTTTCCCCTCTTCCTTGGCTGTTGGCGGCTTCCCTCACCTCCGACGACGCCGTTTTGGTTTGGCTCTTGAGCAACTTCTTCAACATCTCCATGATGAAAAATTTCCCATCAATTTTCTTGTGGACGGCTGAAATTTGACTTTTGAAATATGAAAATTGAGTTTGGAGGGTTGAAATTTCAAATTTCAATTGTTTGATCTCCCCTTCTAAAATGTTTACCTTTTTTCCCACCATAGATACCTGGGTCTAGGCTCCAAATAGAAAAAAAGACCAAAGAACAATGGATCTGGTCTTTAAATGGCAAAAATCAGCAATAAGGGGGGGGGGGGGGTACGCAATAGAAATAAGCAAGGAAGTCATATATTTCCGTCCAAGACAACACTCTATTAACAATTTGATATAAAGTGCTTGTTGAAATCAAGAACTTTTGGCTGAATTTTAATTTATGCAATCCCAAACAAAATCCACAAGAAGAACTATAAGGAATAACCAGAGAAACCTTTTTAATTGATGATATATGGAAGAAAAAACAAACAAGATATAATGGATCTTCAATTGGAGGGGAAGATTTGGCTCCCCTAAATCCCTAGCCGCCGGTTATTGCCCAATCAACCTAAAGAGTAAACTAACTTCAACGAACAAGTCATGAAAAGAAACCCTAGGATAAAAACCTACTTAAAGCATACAAAAATGAGGCAAATCCCGAAATTTCCCTCCTAGCTGCCCCCTCCCCTTTGTTTTCAAGCATTTTCCTTGGGCCCTACTCAAGGGGCGGGATTTCCACACTTTCCACCTGCTAGATCTGGGAGCTCTGCCTTCTGTATGACAGAGCCAGTCCAGGAAGGATCGGTTGGACTGGTCTAGGAGGGACCGGTCTACCAAATTATTTATCATAAAAAATAAAAATTGGGAGGAAATTAAGAAGGTTTATTTAGGGAAAGATGATTGATTTGAATTTAAATTTGAAAGGGAATTATGAAGGTTTATTTAGGGAAAGAGGGTTGATTTGAATTCATATTTGGGAGGGAATTAAGAATGTTTATTTAGGAAAGATGGTTGATTTGAATTCAAATTTGGGAGGGAATTATAAAGATTTATTTAGGGTTAATTAAGTTGTTTAATTTTCGTTAAGTGAATTGTGTTTTGTTGTAGTTTTCTTTGGAGTTGTTCCTAGCGGCGCCTAGGATTTGTGGAGAGTCGATCTACCTCTCATTCTTTTTAGCTGCGTCATGTTGCTTTTTTTCGTCGTTATTGCTATTTTTGCTATGTGGAGATTTGACTCCTACCATATTTTTGATAAAATATTTCTAAAAATTCAGACGTCTTCATATATAGAGATAGGATGATGCTCTTATTTGTTCAAGTGATCGAAGTAAGTTGATTTTTTTTTCTTCTTTTACATTTTGGATCATGCTTGGGCTAGTTTAGCCCAATTGATTAGGTCAATCAGATTGGTTTAAGTAAATTAAGTTGGGCTAAACAAAATTAAATGGATTGGGATTGACTAAGTTAAGCTTTATTTTTTTAATAAATGTAATATTATAACTTGATAATGGAATGAGTACATATAAGGTAATTACAATAAATTGCCAAATTAAAAAAAAATGTAATAAAACAAATAACCAATTTATGATAATATGATGGCAAAGACGAAGCTATCCATTTAACAGATGAAGAGATCCATGAAGAGCTCTCATTAATGGCTCCTAGTTATAGCCTAGTGAATATTGGAAAATGACTACTTTTTTTCTTATTTCTACACCTCTTGAAAAATAGGATATGAAATATTCTATCCACTTTCACATCAATACTTGGCCAACTACATCTGAATTAGGAAGCGAGTTTGTGGCATTGAAATTCTCAACAATAAGAAAGGGAGGGGCTGACTTATTTGGAGGATTTGTGATAATATTCTTGGATGTATATGAGATTATGAAGTCCTTTGTGCTTATTTTAGTTATGGGGACATTAATGATTTTGAGTTTGTAATACCATCTAGAGTTTATTCCAAATTTTGTGTATATGCTTGAACTGATGAAGATGGAATAACATTAATTACAAGTGAAGATTGATTTTGATAATTTGTATGCAAATTTTGTTCTAAATTGTTTTGATTATTTGAAGCAATCATAATGGTTATGCCCAAAATATTTTACAAGTGGTACAATGTCGAGGAGTGCTTTCAAATACAAGCTATTGCCAATAATTATAAGAGCGGAAGCCAATCCAAACCTCATTATTTAGAGTCATTAAAATATTTATTTCTATTAGAACCCTTGCAACAGATGGTCTGGGCTAATGAGCAGTAGCGGCATCAACTTATAATGATTTGCCCATAAATAAACCATAAAGAATATATTGTAGATTGATTGAAATAGTGTAGTCGAACTCATGAAAAATAAATTAAAATCGGTTGATAAGAGGTTCCATGGATGAGTTTAAGTTAGGGGACCATTTGACATATGCATAAAAAAGCCACATATATGGTAGGATCATCTTAAAAAAAGTCTAACTTAGTTTGCTTATACTAATGTTATCATAATAATATGGAGAGGATCAAGCAGTCTAATACAATATTCTCCATACAAATGCAAGTTTGACATAAACTTATATACAATCTTTGTTGGTGGGATTTTGTAATCTTTAACGGATTGAAATATTTTATGATCGAGTACAACATAAATAATAATAGATTATCCTGTGAGATAAAAATATTATTTTGTTATGGACTTAATTATAAAATTTGCATTTTTATATTCTATTAGAATTTTTTCTCTACTCGATTGAATAGGCTTTATTTTATTCTTTGATATAGGTTCCTTATAGAGACAAACCTTTATGGTTAACTACATCCCAATGATTTATCCTTTAAGAAAACTTTTGATTAAAATAATAATTTATGTTATTTCATCAAAATATCAGCTAATATTTTATATATTTTTCTTAGAAATTATTGTCAATGATTTGATCTTTGGAAATTTAAAAGTAGATATGATCAACATAAAATCAACTTTTGAAAGAAATTGAAAGGAGGAAATTATAGTACTTGATTATAAGAATCTTAGATGTACTCAAAATTATCCTATGTTGGAATTTATAATTTAAAATTAGTTTTAAGTTAAAGTTAACTAATTTATTTTAAAAAAATTGGAGCTTATATTCAAACAATACAATTTAGAGGAAATGTCTAGGAGGGTGAGGGTTTACAATATAACTGAAAAAAACATAAGTCTCGGACCTAGATTTAAGGTAAGAATCATCGAGAAGTAGTAACTCTGATCTAAATCTAATAAAATGCAAGAGACTCACAAACTTGAAACCCCAATTGGAGTTAAGTCAGCCAAACTCTTGCTTACAATCATACCTGGAAAGGACTATCAATTAAACTATCTAAACACTTTTAAAAGCATACATGTTTGGCTTCAATGCATATACAAAATAGATAAGTTTGTTTTGATCTTAAAGGATAGGACTTACAACTCAACAATTTAAGCTAAAATGTCTAATCATGTGGGCATGTAAATGTTAAGTTGTTAACCCACAATGCAATTTTTTTTATAATCTAATCTTTAATATGAGGACTTTTATCTATATGCGACTCACTAGACTATGACATTGGTCAATTTTTTTTTAATTTTGAAAAGTCAGCTTATTTTGAATAAGCCATGTAATTTTGTTGGAAAAATAAATCTTACCCTATGATTGATTTTAGATTGTTTAAATTTCAAACAGTAGAAAACTTAGTTTTATTCTAAGAGCTTACCACATAAAATATATCCAGGCCACTTCCAAGCAAAGCAAAATAAGAAATCTAGAAAAAGAGCATACATTTTTAATGAGCACTTAATAAACAATTAATCAAATATATCAAAGTTAACTCCAAAAGAATATAGTGTTGTTAAATTATTACAATCAAGAGCATAAAAATTAGCAGCTGAATTGTCTACCTTATTATTCCCAGTTATAATTATTGATTTGGCCAATGAGTTTTCAAACTTAAGTTTTAGATGCATTTAGGGCTTCACTTTGGGTTTCATTCTTCTGATACGGTGTTCCTGTAGCGGTGTCCCGCAGACCCATATTATTTCTGAAATATATTAATTACATTTGAAAAGTAAAAAAAGAAAAGGACTCGATCCTGCAATTTAAATGTTAGGGATCATATCTAAATAATCATCATCACACATATTGCCTATCACCGAAAGTGCCAAGCTAGCTTCAACTCTAGTAGCCATGTCTTATGTCCTTTTTTATGCATGACCATCTGTATGAAAAAAAAACATATATATCTCTATCCTAGAACTTAAGGGCAAGTGCACACAATATAGGCAATCTAAAAAACATCACATCAAACATCAGAAACACATGCACATAAAAAAAAAATCATACTCCTAATATTTCTAGGGGGTAAGTGCAGGCTGACTTGTGTGGCTTATCACACTATGATTGTCTATTTTTTTTATCGTGGAATAGAAAGATATTTAATTTTTAATCCGAAGGTAATTTCACTTTAAGTTATATGTGACTCAAATCTTTTATTTATTTTTAGAGGTCTTTCATATTTTTAAAAGTTATGAAGAACTCATTAAACAACCATTATTTACTTTGAGGCAAATCTATCATTTATGGAATCCTAAGATCAACAACAACAATATTCTGGGTAATGAAAAAAAAAAAAAGATCAACAACAACAACAACATTAAGCTTTTGTCCCACTTACGTGGTTTCAGGTACATGAATTCTTTTTTTTTTTTCCATTGTGTCCTGTTAAAAATCAAATTCTCGTTAATCTAATAAAGAAAGATAATTTCTAATATTTTCTAACCAAGTCTTTTTAGGTCTACCTTTACTTTTCTTAACATAAGTCAAATCTAATACCTCTACTTTCCTAACTGGGTCATCGGAAGGCCATCGTTTTATGTGACCAAACCATCTAAGGCGACTCTCTCTAATCTTATCTTTCACTGGAGCTACTCCAACTTTTTCAAATATATGTTCATTTTGTATCCTATCTCTAAGGTAAAGCCACTCATCCATCTGAGTATCCTCATCTCTGTAATACTTAACTTAGTATTATGCTTATATTTTAATGGTCAACATTCGGCACTTACCAACTAGAGTTCAACGGAATATTCCTCCTTTTGGGGCAAGATGATAAATCTTTGCATCAGAAGAGAACCATTTTTTTTTAATGGATTTTAGATATTCTATTATTGTTTGGATAAGTGGGAAGTGTTTGCTTAATAGGATAAAATAAATTTATTGAAGAGTTTAACTTAAGACTAGGTAAAATTTAACTAATTTGAGTAAGATGAATTTTAAGAGAATGAATCTATCGAAACAAATCTTAGGGTTTAAATTTTAATTGTCATGAAAAAAGAAGCTATAATAGCCCCTTTTGCTCTCAGATTTTGGAAGATCTAGGTTAGCAGTTGTGGAATAAGGAGCCGCAGGTGCACATGAGAACAGCTTTGTTTGGCCTAACGAACAAACACCCTTTTGCTCGGTTTGGCCCCAGGAACGCACAAGCCAAAGCTCCCGCTCAATCTTGTTCGATTTGGCCCAGGCATGCACATGAGAGGAACTCAAAATCGATCTTCCCCTTGAAATTTTACTCTTGAAGCCAAAGGGAGAAGGCCTGCTCGGTTGTCTCTCCCTCTTGCACACAGGAACGAACCTCAAGATATCTTCCTCTCATGTTTGATTTGCTCTCTTTTAGAAGAATGCATGCTTCTATCCCCTATGGACGTCTCAGAGCAAGACCTCGAGTTGTAAAGACCAAAATTTTTGTGAAAAGACAAAACAACAAGACTCGTTATTTTAAGGTAATCCTAATTGTTTGATGGAATTTCTTGATTTGGGAAGGCTGTTGGCAATGCTGAACCGATTGGGTTAGGTTGTACTTGATTTGAGTTTGATCTAGGTTCACATAGACTCAATTGTGCTCGATTCAGTTCAAAAATTGAGTCAACAATCTCCAAACCGATATGTCTCATTGAGAATGAATTAGCTAACTCTTAAATTTTTGATCTACTAAAGATAAGAGGTAGGGCTGCAAATTAACTGAGCCTGAGCCGAGCATTAGCTTGTTTGAGTTCAAACTAATTTGCCAGATATTTGTTCGAGCTCGGTTTTATAAGAAACGAGCATTTTTTACCTTTGTTCGAACTCTAGCTCATTTAAAAAGGGCATGCTCGAGCTTGGTTCATGTTCAAAATCAAGCTCGCTTACTAGAGCTTATCAAGCAGCTCGTTAAGGAAAGTCGTTCAGCTTGCGACAGGAGAACCCACCCGGCCGCCTTCCCGCTTCCGCTCGATCGTTTTGTTTGTTTTTTTTTTCATTTCATAGAGTGAAATGAACATCCTTTTTGCGGTGTAGGACTAACGCGTGAAAAGGAGCGGCCGAGCGGGAGGCAGGAGCGGCAGAATGTGCCGTGAGCGGGAGAACGTGGGTGTGAACCTTTTTTTTAGAAAATGCAGGAGCGTGAGAATGTGAGCGGGGCTCTTTTAATAATTTTAATAATTATTATTTTTAAACATGAGCGGGGCTTTTGGAAATATGAACAGGGCTCTTTTAACCTTTTTTTATTTTTTAATTAGTAAATTTAATTAATCAGATTAGTAAATATAACTTATTAAATTAATAATTTTAATGATTATTATTTTAATATCTAATCGAGCTTCTTAACGAGCTTTAAACGACACTGTTTGTGAACATAAACGGATCGAATGACAAGTTGTTCAAGCTCGTTCATTTAGCTATCAAGCATTTATAAGAAGTGTTCAAGCTCATTTGTTTACTTTATTAAACGAACATAAACTAGCTCTTATTGAGCCGAGCCACGAGCAGCTCGTCGAATGCTCGGTTCATTTGTAGTCCTAATAAGAGGTGGTTTATCCTAAAATATGAAATGTTGTTTGTGTTCATGAGGGTATGATCTTTGATGAAAAAAAAAAACATGTGAAATTGGGTAGATGATAGTCTTTGAGATCCTATGGCCATCAATCCCCCAATAGCTACACTGAAGGATTGAGGAGTGCCAACATCATTAGAGACAGAAGCTCTAGTTGGTTGGATATCTGGAGGAGATCAAAATGGGAGATTGTAGGCATTAGGACCGATGCCGTTCAAAGAATAGCTTTATAAGGAGGAGCAACATGAGGAGCAAACATTGGAGAACATGGCTTGGAAATCGTGAAATGAAACAAATTCAGAGGAAGCAAGGAAACATGACAACAACCAGAAGATGCTGAATAGAAATCGCAGGGCAATGAATAGACTAATTCATAAAGGTGTCACGCTAGACGCTGAGGTCTAGAGATTGTATGGGCGAGAGTGTATTGCCTAGAGTTGCCTTCTCTTCACAGAAGAGGTGCACACATTAATAGTAGATGTGGTGGACACACGAAAGAGCAGAAGGGAGATCCAGAGCGGGATCTTGACAGTGATCGAAAGCAAATGGGTTTAACTGATTACAGTGAGCCCTTGGATGAGCTGAGTGAATTGGGCGAATTATCATAGGAAATGCGTAGATTTGTCAATAATGAGTAAACTGCTAGATGAGTAGACCGTGAGCGATCATGCAACTAACATACAAGAGAGAGATGCGGGAAACACATTAGCCTGCTAATAGTGAGCCTAATAAGAAGGCTCATGAGCATGAGCTTTAGCTAGTGCGAGATGCGCGGTTGAGTCTAGAGATTGGGATGAGCGTGGCGGCATCATCCTAGGATGCTATTAGATTGGGTTAAGCTTGGGTTTAGGAAATAAGTGGAATTATGTGGAGGAGAATTGGGCATATATTAGATTGAAAGTTTGGATTTAATTGTTTAGTTCAGGTTTTTAATTTGAGAATCATATAGAAGATAAATTTAGAGATTTTACATGAGGGATTGTCAAAGATATTATGGAGGGAAGTATGGAGGATGCTGGAGGAGATTATGGATTGCTGTTTAATACAATGAAGAGAATGTAGGATAATTTGAACTAAATTTTAAATTCAATCAAAATATTGAGGTCATATTTGAATTGGAATTTGAATATTAAATTTTTCCTAAAATTGCAAATTTAATTATGTTCTTTTTGTATTTTTAAAAAGTTTAACTTTTTTTTTTGTGAGCTTATTGCAACTAACCTAAAGGAATGATAGAAAGAGATTTGATGGCAATTAGAGGTGGAGGAAGAAGGCTTTAGGTGTAATAATGATTAAATATAGAAACAGTAAGAGAACTTTCATAAAATAGAATTTTAAGTCCTAAAGGTGTAGGATTATATGATCTTGGTGAAAGTTTTGGGAATTCATGTGGACGAAATTGAGTGGGAGATCTTTGAGATTGATGAGAATAGGAGGTGATGCCACATTCTCGAAACCTCAAATCTAAATACACATATTTCTTCAATAGGAATTCTGTGGATTTGAGAACTTTAGCTTTAATATCCATTGATGATGAACATGTTAGCAAAAGTGAAGATCATTGCGGATGTTGATATCTTAATTTATTGAGAAGAGAAGAATTCAATGTAGAAGAAGAATTGGGAGGTTAGCAAAAGAAGGGGGTTAAGAGGGTTAGAATCATGAATTTCTCAAAGGTTGTGTGATAAGAGTAGAGAAAAAGGAAGCATGAAGAAGGCCTATGTTTAGGAGAAGGGATGCAATTCAACTAGACCAAATGCCATTTCCTGATTCATTAGTCAATCCTCTTTCCTCTAAGGAGAACTATTTATAATATCAACCAAAATATTTTCTTTAAGATTTAAATTTAGATTGAAACATATGATCATATTTGTCTTTGCCTTTTTTCTTTATTCAACCTTGAGCTCATGTTGCTCTTGTCATGACTTGTCATGCTCACATTTGCTTATGTTCTTGGTAATGGTGCTCCATCTTGCTCCTTCCACACATTCTATTTTGCATCTTGTTTTCATCTGGTTGTACACTACTTGCTCTTCAACATGCGCATATATGTTGCTAGCGTGTGTTGTCGCATGCTCTTGTGCTTCTGCCCATGCTCACAATGCTTGATGTCTTCTTGTGGGTCGCCTAGGGTTGTGTCCATGTGCTCCTCCCCTATTGCTACCGCTTTGAGGCTCCTCCTACTTCTTTTGTTTCTTCAAATACAATGCTTCTTATTTTTAGTTCTTTTGCAAAAGTGTTGGGTGGATCACCATGCTTAGGTTTACTTATACCCCTCTTGTATTGCGCACTGTCATTTTTATTTCAATCAAGAGTTAATTCCATTGCAAAATAACCAACCATCTTCCTTTATAGGGGTGTCAAAACAGGTCAATGGGTTGGGTTTTGATTCGACCCGAATCCGGTCAAACTGACCTCAGCCCGTTTAATAAATGGGTAAAAAATGCGGACCCGAACCTGGCCCGCTAGCAACCCATGATCTGAACCCGACCCGACATTTCATTTTGATTTAAGAAATTTTTTTAATAACTTTTAAATAATAGATTTTATATTAATTAATAAAAAAAGACAATCATACCACAAATAAAAAAATTAAGAAAAAAATAATTTAAACGGGCTATTTCGGGTCAAAATAGGTTAACATGAAATCGACCTGTTTACTAAACGGGTTGGAATTTCTGACCCGACCCCCTTATTAAACGGGTCAACCCGAAGATTTGGGTAGGGTTGGAGGGTCGGGTCATTGTTTGACACCCGTATTCCTTTCAAGGAAAACTTGCATGAGGATGAGATTTCTAAGCTTGCTAAGCTGCTCTCTTTGTCTACTGTAAGAAGATTCTCATTAAGCCAACCCAACATGGATGTCATATGCAAATTCTTGCCAAATTTACACTTGGTTGGTGACTGTTCAATTGGTTAATTGATTCTTGCACATCATTGGAAGACTATTTTCATATGCATACTACATAAAGACTCTTCTCTACACGTACATACTATGTTAATGGCTTTTCGATGTGTATGCTTTGGCAATCCCTCCATTTTGATGCATCAGTGAAGCTACCAATCACCCATGTTTGTTTGTTTTTTCCCCTTAGCTTTGATTGCATTTCTTCAACCAATCTACTTTATACTCTTTGGGTTTTATCTTTGATGAATCTTTGCTATTGGATACTACTATGGCTCATCTTTTGAGGCTTTTGGTGGCCATAATTTTGGTTGAAGTGGATATTACATCATTGTTTGAAAAGGGGTTGTTAATTGGCTAGGTGTCTTGTGGTAATTGGAAGAAAGTAGCTTTTGAAAGCATCTTTTATTATACTTTATGTTATTTCTTGGACACATTTTCTCTAATTGTTTCAAGGCTCATACGGATATGAGACAATTAAATGTTTAGGAGCAAGAGGGACATTCAAATGTTCAGACCTTAATCTCACAATGGTTGTTGCTCCTCCATTAGTTTTGGTTTATTCTAAAAAATTAGAATCAATTGACTTTCCTCAAGGTCCTTAGACCATTGTACCTACCTATAAACATAATTTCTACATCTGCTGCAAGCAAGATAATGGAATTTGATTCTCCGATTGTGGCTCTTCCCCCTCTCCCTCTTATTAGTGAAGACAAAAATAATCTTGATTAAGAACAGCTTGTTAATGTTGATGTTTTGGTAAATATAAGGTTTGAAATCCTATTTATCAAATGAGGTTGTAATCAGAAAAAAAAAAATCATTATTGTCCTAGTTTCATTGGGCATTTGCATGGCGGTCCAAATGAACTTTTTTTCTACTTTGTTGGTTTGCCATAATGTTGGATGTCTCATCCTTTAGCTTCATGCTTTTTGCATTTGCTCATCTTTTACTTTGTACTCTAAGAATTCTAGGTAATTGCTCTTATACTCATGCAATTTTTTTGTCATAGTAGTACATTAAAAAATCATAATTTTTCTTAGACAATCTAACCTTAAAAACAATAACAAAATTACAACCATGTCCACTATAAAAAACCTATTTTACCTCTAATCAATAAGAATAATGGCATAAATTTGACAGGTTAAATAATAATCACTAGACTGATGTAATCAACGATTTAAATCTCACGTGACAGTAGTGGGAAAAATTGAGCTAGATCTATAAAGTTTGATATTATCTAAAGCCCACATTCTGGCAATGATTTTAGCACTTTGTAGCATTGATGCCACTTTGGGAATCTTCTTGTTTTATAACAACATAAATTAGTGAAATTGTTAAGAAAGGTAGAGGTAGACCTAAAAAGACTTTAGAAAATATTAGAAATGATCTTTCTTTATTAGATTTAAACGAGAATTTAACCTTTGAACATGAAACAATGGAGAAAAATGATTCATGTAGTTGATCCCACATAGTGGGACAAAGGCTTGATGTTGTTGTTGTTGTTATTGTGTTGATCATTGGCACTCCTTTGCGAGTGCACACATTTTGGCATCTTTCACAATACCTAGCTTTCTTTTGCCTTATGCAGTGCCTAATATTGAATTAATAGTTCTATTTGAATTTTTTTTTTTCACTATTTAACTATCATCACGAGATCAACTCTAAATCTTAAATTAGGATAGAAAATTTCAATTTGTTTTGTTAATTATTTTTTGCTTTTGTGCTTTCCTTCAAAAAATTGAAATTAGTTTTAGCTACATTATGTACCATCATCATCATCATTAGCCTAATCCTTACCATTTGAGTTCAGATTTATGAAATAATCATCATCAAATAGTATACACCAAGATTTTTTTTTCTTGCATATCTTTATCTTTAATAAGCATTTATATAACTAATTAAAAAAGACGTTGATGCTTTATATAATATTGCTCGGGATATAGCTTTTTGGTTCTTTATTTTCCACCAAGCTATTAAAAAAAAGGAAACTGTTTTACTTTGCATCAAGTCCTTTTCAGCTTGTAACATGTGATGCCATTTGACTTTCTCTCTCCAATAGATTTTTGGTAGTGTTAGATTTTGAGTAATGCTTAGATAAAAAAATCTGCTAAAAAATTATTTGTGCCCCACTTCATAGATGGATCCATGAGATTTGGGAGAATGTCAGCTACTTTTATTTTAGAAGAGTTTTTATCTGCCTGATCAAACGCTCATGTGACATTATTTTTATGTATATTTTTATTGGGTAGTATAACATTATTTCTACATTTTGGAAATGCCAAGTTTAGATTTCAATTAAAATCTTATAGCGATTAAAATTTATGTTGTAGTAAGTAAACCTAGTTTGTAGAACATTGGATCGAACTCCAATTACGCATGCAAGTCACTTACAAATAATGTATATGAAAGAGAATAATAAAGAAATCACCAGTAGAAGATATGGGCCTCATATTGATATAAATATAGAATTTTTGTTTGAAGTTGTGTAGGGGCTATTTGATTGGTTGTAAAGTGAAGTTACAATAAAATAAATACAGTGTAAAGTAAATATAATGTAAAGTAAATATTTAAGGCTGTTTGGTTGTTTGTAAAGTGAATGTATGAGAACTATTTTTTCTATTTGGATGGGTTAGGAAATTATTTTTTTTCTATTTGGATGTGTATATGAAGAGTAAAGTAAAATCAGAAGCCCATTTGGATGAGACATTGAATCGAGCATCTACTGTGCCTATTCCTAAAATGAATTTATTTGCCATATTGAAGTCACCAAACTGATCAAACACAGAAGACACACCTTGCAACTCTAGGTTCCTGCACGAGGTAGTTGGGCCATCCTGCGGCTCTAGGTTTCGACACGGAGTGGAGTACATTGCGTTGCTTGGAAGTAGAAAGGCATGCCTTAAAGCAAAGGAACATCTCATCCAGTCAGTTGCTTCGATTAGGCCAGCTCCATCCACCGCTTTGAAGCATATACGGGCGAATCAGAAGAATAGCCTGGTGACGATCGAGAAGTGGAATTCACGGCAGCCATCCCAGTGGTGAAGGGCGGAGGTGCGGCTTCTGAGCGGAGATTCTCTACGCTGTCCGCAACGATGGTTGGCTTTGTCGATTTTGAGAAAAGTCGAGCAGGGAACGTTGTCGTCGAAGGGGCAAAGAAGCAGGCAATGGCATACATTGCATTACTTTCACATCGTGCGGGCTCGAAGGGAACGTTGTCGAAGGAGTGAAGTCCAACAGGAAGGGAATGTCATCAAAGGGGTGAAGTCGTCATTGTCGAAGGAGCCGAATTTCTCTCACATACATCTTGTTAATTCCTTTTTTGCTCGAATTTGAGTGGTTTTACTTTACCCGCAAAATGAACTACAATGGGGAGTTTAGAATATGTCTGGATTTTGTTTCGCTTCGCTTCGTATCAAACTAAATAGTGAAAAAATTAAAAAGCAGTTATTTACTTTACTTTACATTCACTCTTCTGCCAACCAAACAATCCCTTAGTAATCCTTGTGTCACACTCGAAGTATTCACAACCAACTAGCACACAATATCCCCTTTTATAATCATAATGAGACCCAAAATTGATACGTTTTCTCATGTTTTAGGGATCTTGTTGGCTCTAAAAAGTGTCGTCCAACCATCTTGTGGAGGTGGGAAAAATTATATTTTCAGGGGACGATTTAAATAAGGATAACGAAGTGGTAAGAGATTTCGCCCTCTTATGGGGTCTTCATTTTCTTGGTTCATAGGTTTTCGACAAGTGCAAATCCATAAGATTAATTACCTTTTTATGAAGGAAAATACTTTTGATTAAGCTTGTTAGTATATTGGTTAGTACAATGATTATTTTGGTTCAATATAAGAGGTGATCCACTTTTTTTATCAGAGGGGTGTGGTTTGAGGATTGATGACTAGCCCAATTAAGATCCTATTATTCTGTTGTCATGGGTGGGTCATGGATACTCATTTTTTTAGCCAGTGGAGATAGCCAATCTAACTAACTCAAAGATCCTTGTCAGTATCCATTTCTTGCTTCATTTGAGGGGACTTCATAAATTCATGGTGAAAATTGATTGTGGCTAATTTTAGACTTACTCAGGATAGAAAAGGGCATTGTGCCTTATCAAATGTTTTAAAGCCAGTGGAGATAGCCAATCAGACTATAAGCTTGAATGCATGCATTTGAAGAATATATGAACTTTGAACGTAATCATAACATAATAACATACAATGGTTTCCAAGCTAAAAAAATAGTTATAGGCATTTGTCACACCCTTATATTGATTTTTGAGCTATATTTGTTTGACAACACTGATACAACATTGACTCCTTTGTGAACATGGGTCAAATTTGAATTTGGCACCCCTAGCTTAATGCAGAGGGATGAATTTGCTATAGGCATAGTGATTAATATTTTTGTATTTTTATACCTTCTATGTTTTTTTCATTTTGCAGTTTGAGAGTATTTTATAAGTTTTGAGGACATTGCTCTTTTATAGTCTTTTCAGAGGGGTATTCATAGAGG
Source organism: Dendrobium nobile (assembly GCA_022539455.1). Taxonomy (NCBI): domain Eukaryota; kingdom Viridiplantae; phylum Streptophyta; class Magnoliopsida; order Asparagales; family Orchidaceae; genus Dendrobium; species Dendrobium nobile. The sequence goes on along the minus strand of CM039736.1, from coordinate 313,855 downwards.
ATATTTTTTGGATGTTATTTATTTTTGAGAGCCGGGGATTGGAGGCATTGGGTGTAACAACGTTGGCAATTTTGGAATTTGGGGCAAACCTCGGTATGAGAATCTTGAGCGTTGATAGGATGGAATCTCCTCTAGTTAAAATTTGTTGTCTACACGGCTATCTTCAGAGAGGTTTGATTGTGGTTTTAAGGAACATTTTATTAGTGATATGAAGAATTTGACTTATTTAGGTGGAGATGGTATTGAGATTGAGGATCATTCAATCACCTTTTGATCGGGACATAGGTTTTCTAATCTCTTTGGAAACTTTTTGTACATGTGCCACTAGTGCATCTTTTCAGCAAGATGTGACAAAATCTTGATTTAGTCCATCTACATTTTCCATATTTGGGCCTCCTGTTTAGCATTTATTAAGTCATAGGGTAGAGGGCATTGATATAGAGTTTGATATTTTTGTGGTGCTAGCATTCCTTAAGATTGTGATTAACATAATTTTTAACTATTACAACCCGACTCGATATGATCTGATACCACACAGGTCATAATGTGTCATACCATGACAAAAACTAGAATTTGACTCCAAGATCCAATTGGAGAAGCACGAAAAACTAAATTTTCCATTTATACACACCACAAAGCCTCTACTGAATACAATATAAAGCGAAAGGCTAAATCTCAAAAATGATTTTTTTCCTGTTATCATAAAAAATACTTATACCATCTGAGGTTTATCTACAACAATGCTCGATAGTTGAAAGAACAAAAGCAAAGCCAAGCTTGCAAAATTGAACTAACCAAAACATGCTAAAACACAGATATGAACCTGCTATCAAAACTATTTGACTGACTCCTTACTATTCCCTGGCTTGAAAACGGAAGCAAAAGAAAGAATAAGCTAGCACGGCTCAGTAGGCTATCGTTGCCTAAAACAGAAACCAATATCTAAAACTAGAAAGACTGAAAATATTGTGTTATAGTAATAAACTGAAGTACTGTACAAAAAAAATGAAATTGAAGTAGATACTGACACTGAATGCATTTAAATAACTACAAAAATTGTACTAAAACATAAATAAATATCTTATAGTAAATTTTAGATTTCACCCCAAGCTCAAATTTACTTTACATATTTAATGGTTTGAAGAGTCCCTTCTCATCGCCAACAAATTTCTTCTCTCTGCCAAGAGAATCCCTTCTCTCCGCCAACAAAATCCCTTTTTAGGGAATATTAGAAGAGCCATCCGGCTTCAAAATCAAAATAACCCTTTGGGCTCAAATTTATCATATATATATATAAGTTAACAGAATCCCTTCTCTCCGTCAATAGAATTTCACATTTTTTAAAAATTAAAAAAATTATCAGAGATCTTGTATAACAACATTCTGAAGCTTTAACTCAACTATAACACTATTTTTAGATGTCAAAATAAATTTTTGAATTGATAAAAATCGTTGCTATTCAAAATCACTTGTGAAAAATTTAGAATAAATACTCAAAATGATCGGAATAATCGTACTGATAACATATCAAAAGTTACACGGACAAAATTACCAGAATATGATAAAACAATGTTTTTACAAATTATAATTTTGATTGGAAAAATCTCAAAAACACAAAATTTTTAAATTATGAGATAAGGCAAAATGTAGTATACATCAATCCGAGCAACTTTCAAAATTGAGCTGACAACTAAGAATTACCTGAAGGGGCTCAATCGAACATTCTCTCTACAAATGCCTCTTTCTCTCTCACTAACATGGCTGCCCAAGAAACATAACGAAAGGGAATAGAGGATTTGGATATTTTTAATATTAAAAATTGCTCTAGAAGTGGCGCCCTGCGACGTTGGCCACTACGCTCCCTATAGAATTTATAGCATTGTCTCCCATGTCGTACGCTGAAGCGTTGAATTAAATTTACATTTTCCCGTGACTTCAACGCTGCAGTGCCAAAAGGACAGTGTGCCGGGGTGCTTTAGGGAAAATTCCGAAATTTTTCAATATGCATTTAAACCCCTGAAATCCACTACAAAACAAATGTAGACCTTCATATTCACACTGAACACTCTCAGACATTAGCAAAAAAGTTCAAGTGAAAAAATTTAACATGTTACCTGACTTCCAGTCATGCCAGACCAGTTTGAACAGAACTCTGAATCCGGAGGTCTCACATTAACAAACATCAAGAAAAGGCAATGGGTATGCTTTATGTAGCCTCAGACTAGTAACAAGATGTGTTGAGGCATACTTGTTTGGTTAGTAGGCTCTTTAAAGTCGTCCTACAAACCAATGGTGTGACTCATTAGGGATAGGTAGGTTGGATTTAATGGCAGTCTAATATTAGATTGGTAGGATGAATTTCTTGGATAGTTGCAATCATTTTAGTTTTGAGTGAGATGTATAGTGGGTGGACTCCATGGTATTTGCCTTTATTAATGTTTATATTTAAGTTTACAAGTGGGTTAGACAATCCAATAGGGAAATATAGGTCATTAGCCCACGGTGTGTAGGGATTGAATTTTTGTTGCAGGAATTTTGTGAATTCTACTAGGGATTTAAAATTTGAGTGCTAATTGATGTGGTGACTCCATAGGGATTTGAACTTTAGCTTTGTTTGCTTGTAGGTAGAGTTAAGCAGATTCCACTAGGGATAATTAGATTTTACTTATGGAAGCAACATCATTGGAAGGAGGGTGGGTGTTTAATTGTGTTGACCTTGTAGAGGGATCATATTGAAAGTGTTAATCTGACCTCATCTGGGAGGAGTTGACTAGCAAAACATTTAATTTAAGGGTATTTGATATGGTGGGAAAGTTGAAATGGTGGAGCATTATGGGCACAGGGGTGTAGCTTGTCCTTTAGATTTGTTAGCTTGTGGGTAGAGTTTAAAGTAGATTCCACTACGGATAATTGTGTTTTACTTATGTGGAGGCAACATCATTGGAGGGGTTGGGGGGGGGGGGGGTGTCACGACCCAACCCGACCGGGACGGATCCCGCTCGCATCGGGTCGCGGCGGCCAGACTGAACGAAACTGACTGAACTGATTCCAGGATCTGGCTTTGGAATTTGTTTCAGAACTTTCTTCCAAACATACAGACAAAAACAGACGCACACAGAGCTACTATAAACATCAAATGCAGCGGAACAGATCATCTATCTTCTTCCTCAAAGGAATCATATACAACTACAGCTCATGGCTTTTAGACAGAAAGAAAGACAGAACAGAAAAGCCATGACTGTACAAAAATCAAAAGAACAAAATACCTATAACAGATCAGACTCTGAACTTCTAATCCTGGACTTCCTTCCCCTTTCCCAGAACCTGAAAACCACGCAGAAAACAAGGATGAGCTACAACAGCTCAGCAAGACATCAAACCTCCAATCAAAATCCTCAGAGTCCACATCAAACACAATCAGACAGAAATCCGCAGAAATCATAATACAGAACTGACAGAACAGAACAGAACGAATCAAATCAGAACAGAACAGACAGAACAGATTAGTTATCAAATCAGAGCTGAATCATATATCAAATCAGAACAGATAGAATCGTGCGGAAATCAGAATCAGATCATATCAGAACAGAACAGAATCGTACAGATCAGAACAGAGCAGAATCACATCACATCAGAGCTGACAGAACGTACAAAAATCAGAAATCAGATTAAATCATATCAGATCAGAATTCATATCAGAATAGACAGAATCGTACGGAAATCATAAATTCATATCAAATCATAACAACTATTTCAGAACAGATCTTCCTTCCAGATTTCAGAACTTCCCCTTATATCTCCCTTGTGCATACAGCACCAGAACTTCCCCTTATAGCTCCCTTGTGCATACAGCACCAGAACTTCCTCTTATAGCTCCCAATTGTGCTCATAGCACCAGAACAGAACAAATATACAGAATTTCAGAACTTCACAGAACTTCTCAGAACTTCCCCTTATAGCTCCCTTGTGCTTACAGCACCTTCCCCTTATGGCTCCCAATAGCATACAAAATCATAACATGTCATTTCAGAGCAAATCCGGACAAATTCAGAAATCGTACGAAAATCCGGGAGCGTAACGGCAGTATACGGAATTTACACAAAATTGACAGAATCAGAATTCTACCAAATTACCACAGAACATTCACAACAATAATATAAGACTTTTATTCTACTGCCACAACATTTTTAGACATCGCCAAAAATTGCAGTCGAAAGAAAACACCCCGGAATTAAAAATACCCGGTCAAAATTCTCTAGAAAATAATCAAAATGTGCACACTCGGCACCTCAGAAACATACCAAAAGTTACGCGGTGAAAACTGAACCAATTGGAAAATACGGACGAAATTCGCTAACAAAAACGAAATCCGGACAGAAAAGTCGTTCAAATTGCACCGTTCTGAAAATTGAGAAAGGCGGAATGTGCCTTACCTTGCGTACAACACTTTCTTGAACAATCTCATCGGACGAAAATGGCCCGGTGTCGCCCGAAAATCAACTTTTCCAAAATTGCCCTCGACCTTCTCTCTCCTCAAATTGATTTTTATAAAATATTTGATTTTCTCTCTCTTCAAAATGACTTGATTTCAGCTTAATAATACACTGATCGGCCCGGCCGATCGCACGATCGTCCTGGACGATCTGACCAAATTCACATCGGCCTAGGACGATTTCTCAGGACGATAATTAATTTCCAGGACGATTTGCTCTCTGACTTGTGCCATGAACTGATCGTCCTGGGACGATACAACATCGGCCCCGGACGATACCTACAGGAAATCATTCCTGTAACTCTGTACAGAATCTGGAGCAGAATTACAATTGATCGTCCCGGGACGATCCAGAATCGGCCCGGACGATCTGAACAAACTTGCTGTTACAGGGGGGGAGGGGAGGGGGGAGGGTGTGTGTGTTCAAAACATTTAATTTAAGGGCATTTGATATAGTGGGATTGTTGAAATGGTGGAACATTATAGGCATAGGGGTGTAGCTTATCCATATTTCAGAGGAGTGTTCATTTTATCTCGTTCTAAAGGGATAATTTAATCTCATCTTGGAGAAATAACTTAACCTCATATCAAGGCATCTCAAATGATCTGACGAATTACAAACTCAGGTGCTTTTATCATTTTAGAGTAGTGGGCCATTTAGGGTAGTCAATTGTGTCGACCTCATTTCAGGAGAACCAGGGATCTAGTTGAGATGTTAGTTTAGCCTCATCCTAGAGATAATTATTTTAAGTTTAGCTAAAGTTAAGGTGGACACCCTAATATGTAGGCCTAGATTAATCGGATTCTTCAGGTGGTTGAGACACATCTGCTAGGAGTCACTCACTTAGCCTGAGGTGGTCAGTCGCCCTAATCAGAGGAGCCACTCGCCCTTAGTGTCACTCACCCTATCTTGAGAGGCCGCTTACTTAGTCAATGGGAGAAACCTGCTTATGCTTATCAGGAACCGGTGACTTCATCTACTCGGTTAATGATCTCTCATAGTCACTTGCCTGTTATAGCTATCAATGTGTACTCATTAGAATTCTAACTATTACGTCCACATGTCTGTAACAATCATATCATATATTTTCTTACTTAGTTTTTATGAGAGGCTAATGTGTAGTTTCTCCTATAGCTTTCAAAACTTTATTAATACAAGATCAAAGGGAATCATTTTTGCTAAATATATAACCCTCAAAACTTCTCTCTCTAGAATCCCATCTCTGTCTCTTTCTCTCCTTTCTTCTCTTCTTTTTCACTCTTTTTCTGCTCTTTGTTATGCCGTAACCTTGTGACTAGGATTCAAATATTGCACACAGATAAATTTGGATCCAATATTAGGCGAAAGAAAAGTTTTATTTGCTCCAAAGTAGGATTCAAAATGCTACATGCTTGGGGATTTGAAAGATTAGGCACAGGGCTTAATCCTAGTGATAAAGGATTTTTAATCGTCATCATAATTTTATGGAGCAGTTGGGGATCAATTTGGTATCCCTAGCAATGTAAGATTGTCAATCCTTACTAAAATTTCACATTGCAAGCTACCGTGGACGAGTTCTCAAGAAGTATATCTTTTTTATGGGTCCAATCCTTATGTGGTCAATTAGGTGTCTCACCTGGGCACATAAGGGACCTCAATTGGTCACATGAGACAAACACACATGAGCATGCAAATTCTTATTCCATCTTCTTTGGAAATAAAAAATTGATCTTTAACTTGAATTGTAATTATTAAGTCATGTCTGGCATGAATCAAGATTAGTTAGTGCCAACTTACATCTAGATTTGGCTTGGCTCAAGGTTTGATCTAATTAATTAAAGTCAATATTGAGCCATGTTCAAATCAACTTGAGATTGAATCTATGACAACATTATTAAAATTCCAATGTAAATTTTGAAACCTGAGCTACATTTATAGGCATCACGGACTTCTATTTTATTATTATTATCACAGTGCGTGCGATATCTATCGCCAAGCATCCTTCTAACTAAGGCCAATTCAGATTTTGTTTGTAAATTGAAGAACTTGTCTTTGCATAATAAAATAAAGAATTGGCCTGCAGTATACATCAATAAAAAAATTATCAAATCTTGTGAAAAGCATTTAATGCACTTTATTTAGCTCTTCCTCTTCATGGATTATCTTCAAGGTTTTCCTTGGAGCAGATGGGTTTCTTAATACATTCACATATTATATAGACCCGTTAAACAAAAACACATTAAATATTTATTATCGTCAAAATCAACCAAGGGACAAAATCTCTCTCACGGGGTTTTTTCCAGATCATCTTAAAAAGCAGAGAACAGTAACTGGGTCCTTAAATATTTGTTTGCTAAATTTCATGGTCAGAGATCTGCTTGAAAAATCTCAAGCTGAGCTGAGGCCATTCATCCTCGTGTACGGCAGTGCATTAAATATATCGAAAGCTACTTTGTTTTTGCTTATTGCGGGGTTAAAATGCATGTTGTCCTTGTCAGTGTCACGAGTTAATGTCCAAAATACCTCACATTTTCCCAGCACCCGCAATGTATATCGGTGAATGTCTGATCTTTCCACTATATTCCATCCATTCATTCACAATCATTGCTAGGTAGTGTTTACCTTGTAATGCATCTCATTATTTACTCCAATGTATTCTGCGTCGATAATTGCTGATTCATAACATATAAGTATTCTATTCCTTTTTGTATGTCCTTGTGAGGACTGAGAACCTTGTTGTGTTGGTTGATAATGGAGGCAGAGCCATGCATATGATTTAACAAAAATTCAACTGGCACCTAGTACTGCATTGTATTGTCGTTGCTGAGCAATCCTGTGCGAAATACATACTTCCTTTTTCGTACTTGATATTAATTCACATTATCGTCCGAGAGACTATCAGTTGTACGAATATTTGATGGAGAAATTGAATGGCTGCTTCTTTCGTCGTGTGACTCATTTATGCTAACTAGCAATCTTAAATAACTATGTGTTTTGCTGAAATTACTTTTTATCTCAGATACTTGTGTTTGTGCTTCCTGCATGTAATAAAAAAATGTACTAATACTTTTTTTTTGTACTTTCTGATGCGGGGCCATATAGCATTTATAGTCGTTCTTACCTAAGCTCATTAATTGATTTGCTGGGACCGTGACATATGGTCTCTGTGGAACATGAGATTGGAAGTTGAGGTAAGAAAAATAAAATATTTTAGTAGAAAAGTATTTTTTTTTCCTTTCTGATTAAATATTTTAATAAAGAAAAAAATTCATCCAATTCTTGACTTAGAGCTGAAAGCGAAGAAAGAAAATGAATATTATAATTAGTTTAATGTATATACTCTCATAGAAAATGAAGATACATTAGAACTCTTTTATTAAAATAGAACCAACTTGGGTATTATCAGAAAAATAATCAAGTGATTCCTTTCTCTCCATTTTCTGCTTGTTCTTACAGAAACTAAATTTTTTATATAGAGCTAGTATGGATGATAATGATCTTATAAGTTGTTGTCAAAGTTTTGAGATTAAATTTCGCTTTAAATTTGTGCTTGAACATTCCAATTTCTTGAAAAAAAAAAATGCGGGTTAACTTAGTTGATAAAGATGTTGGAAGTTGATGCCAATGTTCTGAGATTGATTCCAGCAAAATGAACTTTGTGCTTACCACTCAACTTTTCCTTGGGAAAAAAAATAAAAAAGAAAAAAATATCTCCTTTTATCTTTTCTTTGTTTTTTTTCTTTTTATTTAAAACTCCCAACTGTTTATTTTATTTTTTAATTCTTTTACTTTTCTCGCCATATTTTAACTCCAATCAAAATGGGCTCACATTTTGGGGAAGATTTAACGATTCTGATATCCAATTCTGTGCCAGAATAATCATGTTTTCATTAGTGTCTCACCTACTGGCTTGTGGAAGTAATTGTACCTACCCAGCCTGGCTATCAGCATGCCTCAAACCATCGATTTGGACGTCATCTTTAGTTGGCAGTTCATAGGTTTTAAATCTGGCTCTCTTGATTTTGCACTACAATTATTGACTAACCAACCACATGTTCTTTCAGTCCCCACCTTTTTTTTTCAATAAGTTGATCCACGCGCTTGCTATGAGTTGAGAAATGTTCTGGTAAGCTAATTAACCCAAAATGGATTCGTAATTACTCTTAAAAATGGATCATCTTATTCACAATTGCATGTCTGTGCCATGAGATGGTGGTATATGACATAATGTTTAAACCCATGTCATGCATCGACATTTCATCTTTTGAGACTTTATTTGATTCATGAGTTAGATGACGATCATTTATGTTTTTTTCTTAATTCATTTATGCATATACCATCCTTTTTGTGTTTTGGCAGTAGAAATGCTTGCATGCTATTACTAGGCTTTTGATTTCTTTGTACAGGGCTCATTTGATTGCTTAGTTGTAAATAGAATTAGAAAATGTTGATTTCACTTTCATATGTTATCATTATTTTGGATACAGTTTTGAGAAGGTATGTGGAGTTTAGAGAATCAATTTTAGTGTCTTACTGCATTCAACCAAGTGATGTATTTAAAGATTTTCCTTGTTTTTCAAAGCATGATCTTTAACGGAAAGCAAACCAAATGATTTCATAGTTGATACGTCGTCATAAAATTATCTTGATTGGACACGAATCTCGAGGTAAATGCTAGTTGGAAACTTCAAAAATTAATTCCGGGAGCACCCGAACTCCGATTTCAGCGAGCTTATAGTCAAACTGAGCGTCTCGGAAATACGAACCCAACGACACCAAGATCAACCCAATCCGAGCCCAAATGAGTCCGAATCAAGGACCCGAAGCGCTGTTGGAAGGTTCAAACCGCAATTTGAGTTACCAAACGGTCTCCGATTTTAACGAGCTTATACTTGAATCGAATGGCTCGACGAGACAAATCCAACGAGCCCAAGATCACCGAATTCCGACATCATTAAGGCCTCCAAATGTTCAACGAACGGTGCACGATCAAAGGGTTCAATATCGGCCGTCCATTCAAACCACTCCCTATTCGCCCACGATCTCACACCTATTTACGAGCTATGCCACTCTAGAAAAACTATAAATAGAGCCCTCATTCTACACAAAGGGGACTCAAGTGAAGAGAGAGAAGAAGAAGAGAAGAAGGAGGAGAAGGAAGAAGCTCCTCCTCGACCGCCGCCAGAGCTCTTCCTGCTGCCTGAAGACGCCGGAGCTTTGCCGGATTTTCGGGAAACGCCGGGAATTTGCAGAACTTTGTAACTTTGTGAGAAGTTGATTGTAAATTGATCGTCTTGATTTGTAAGACGGATCAACCTTTGTACTTCAAACAAATACTAGTGGAACTTTGCAACTGGGCGAGGCCCCGTGGTTTTTTCCCTTTTTCGGGTTTTCCACGTAAAAACGTTAGTGTTCACTTCTCTTTTCTGCTTGTGTGTTGAATACTCATACAACGTTAGGACGTAAATTTATAAACTCTACCGCCGCGTATATTCTAGCACGCAACAATAGTAAAAATCAACTTTTCCTACTCAGCAAGCAGCTTTGTTGCATCTCCAAATAGCTTTATTGACGAGCATATTGAGTTTGGTGGTAATTTGTAATTTGGCAAGATCCATTGCTATGTTCAAAGGTTTGTCGAGAGGAGTAAGCTGTATTATAAACTACCTCATGCCACAGCTCAGTACCATTGACATCGATCATAGTTTTATTAGGTAAATGGGAGAAGGGTGTTGCCTCAACACAAACCCTAGCTAAAATGAGGCAAAACTATGACGCGATGAGATTTTCTGCAGCTAAGGCTATGCAATCGTACTAGCAACCCTAGAGATCCCTTCCTTATTCTAGGACATAGAGGGAAATTATGTAATTTCAGCCAAATTAGGATTTCAATGAAGTTTTCTCTGATAGGCTTGAAGTTTTATGTACATTTCTTGATGATAAAAAGCTTCCCATTTAATGAACCAGGAACCCCTGCTCCAAATAATCTGTCTTCCATGCAAGAGAAATTGAATTGAAAAAACCTTATGAGAGGATGGGGAGATCAATATTACCATTTAGGTTTCACAATTTCATCATTGAAGCCAAGAAGGATCCTGTAGAAGAAGAAGGTACGAAGGAAAAGCAGAGAGCAGAAACAAGAAGAGCAAAGAGATTATTATATTTCCTTAATCATGATAAAAGTATACAGCAGCTATATATAGCCAAATGTCATAACCGTGGTTCTTGAAGACCAATCATAACTTGACACCTAAGCACATATTTATTTAATACAACTGTTAATGTTTCTTGATATTCTAATATGCCCCTGCAAACTGATGGGTCTTGAGAGACCGTCAGGTTGGATCTAAGCTTTGTAAATCGAGGTGTCGAGAGTGCTTTGGTGAAGATGTCTGCGGTTTGATCAATCGTGCTAATGGGTAGCAACCGGATATGATTTTGCTGAAGATGATCCCGGATGAATTTTTGATCAATCTCTATGTGCTTGGTTCGAGCATGAAAAACCAGGTTGTTAGCTAGCGCGATTGCGGAGGTGTTGTCGCAGAACATGTCGGTTGGATTGGATTGAGGGATACCGAAATCTGAGAGAAGCCTTCGAAGCCAAATAATGTCCCAGGTTAGAGCTGCTAGTGCGCGGTATTCGGATTCCGTCGATGATCTTGCTACGGTTTGTTGCTTTTTAACAGTCCAGGAGATTAGTGTATCTCCAAGAAAGGAGCAAAATCCTGATGTTGATTTGCGAGAGGTTGGATCTCCTGCCCAGTCGGCATCTGAAAAAGATTTGAGAACTAAGTCAGTTTTGGTAATAGGAATTCCGAAATCAAGCATACCTTTGATGTAGCGAAGGAGTTTCTTTAGCATATAGATGTGTTGCTGTTGAGGGTCATGCATGTGCTGTGAAAGCTGATTTACGCTGTATGCAATATCCGGTCTGGTAAGGGTTAGATACTGAAGAGATCCTGTGATACGACGGTAGATGGATGGATCCGAGAGCTTGCAGTTGGTCGCCGGATTGGTAGGAATTTTAGTGCATGTTGGGTTGAGAACCGGATTGCATTTCGTTAAATCTGCTTGCTGTAATATGGAGGATGCATACTTACTTTGTGAAAGGAAATAAAATTGGTCTTGTTTGTCAATTTTAACACCAAGAAAATCATGTACGTGCCCAAGGTGTTTCATAGAGAACTTGTGGCTCAGTTTATCTATGACGTTATCAATTTCTTGTTGACAGGAGCCGGTGATGAGGATGTCATCCACGTACACGAGTAGATAGATGTGGTAGTTTTGGTGATGTAGCGTTAACAACGACTGATCTGCAGAGCTGTAATTGAAACCAATGGATATTAAATAATCTGTAAAAGTATTGTACCATTGACGCGGGGCTTGTTTTAGTCCGTATATTGCTTTGTGAAGTTGACACACATAGTTGGGATGTTCGGTGTCCTCAAAACCTCGTGGTTGAGCCATAAATACTTGTTCGGAAAGTTTGCCGTGAAGAAAGGCATTTGCGACATCAAGTTGGTGTACCTGCCAATTTTTAGAGATAGTAAGAGCAAGCATAATTCTGATTGTCGGGAGTTTGGCTACCGGGCTAAACGTCTCTGTGTAGTCTAAACCAAATTCTTGGCGATTGCCTTGTGCCACTAGTCTCGCTTTATATTTTGCAATCGATCCGTCGCAGTTAAGTTTTGTTCTATAAGTCCACCTGCATCCAAGGATTTGTGTTGTTGTTGGAGGAGGTACAAGGCTCCAAGTACCCTGTTGTTGTAAAGCCATGAATTCATTTGCCATCGCTGTACGCCAATGAGAATACTGAGTTGCTTCAGCGTAATTGACAGGTGAGCCAGAAATATCAGAAGTCTTGGAATGCATAAGGTTTAGGCGCTGGACCGGTTTCAAGGAACCTGTCTTAGTTCTTGTGACCATGTGATGCATGGGATTAGTTGGGATGGGAGGATCGGGGCAAGCTCTGAACAGGGTTGGGAGTAATGTTTTGTATAGGAAGACACTGGGCAGTGACGTTAGGTGTAGAGTTGGAGACGGAGTTTGTGAGTGTAGGCATGAGAAGCCCTGGTGGGATGGAAACCGAGCTGCTTGGTTTGCTATCAGGTTTAGTGCTAAAAGGAAACAAGTGTTCGTGAAACGTACAATGTCTGGAGAAATAAATTTTGTTAGTGATTGTGTCCAAGCACTTGTACCCTTTATAGATATCAGAGTATCCTAATAGTACGCACGGTTTAGCCTTGTTTTGAAATTTGTGGCGTGTGTGTGAAGGAGAAAGAGGGTAACAGGCACTTCCGAATGTCCTAAGATGCGAGTACTCAGGTTTAGTTTTGTGCAGCAATTCAAAAGGTGTTTTGCTGTGTGTATTAGTTGAGGGCATGCGGTTTATCAGATAAACTGATGTGAGTACAGCTTTCGGCCAGTGTTTGTAGGGAACCGAAGCCTTGTTGAGAAGTGTCCGAGTGGTTTCTATGATGTGCCTGTGCTTGCGTTCCGCTACCCCATTTTGTTCCGGCGTATAGGGACACGAAACCTGATGACTAATGTCGTGGTTAGTAAGAAACTGCAAAAAATTGACGATTTATAAATTCGGTGCCGCCATCAGTGCGTAGAGTTTTAATATGTTGAGACGTATACTTTTCAATATGAGTTTTAAAATTAACAAACGATTGAAAAACTTCGGATTTATGACGAAGCGGAAAGATCCATGTGAACCGAGTATAGTCATCAACAAATATAACATAATACATATAACCTTGAACAGAATCTACGGGGGCGGGACCCCATACATCTGAGTGAATCAATGACAAAATATTATTCTGTCTATTATGCGACTGAGAGAAAACAATCTTATGTCCTTTGGACAGTTTGCAAGAAATGCAAGAAACAGAGTTAAGCAAAATATTCAAACTAGGATTATATTGAGCTATGGTTTTAAGTACTTGGTCATTTGGATGACCTAAGCGATCATGCCAAGGAATTTCCCGGTGGTTCTTGGTAACAAATGCTTGCTGTTGAGGTGATGTCGTGGTCTTCTGTACGGGATAGAGCCCTTTGTCACAGGGTCCTTGAAGAAGCACTTGATGAGTCCTCAAATCCTTAAAATAGAAACCATTTGGATCAAACGTTATAGCAATGTTGTTATCTTTGGTAAGTTTAGAAATAGACAATAGATTAAATTTTAGAGGTGTATGAAAAATCTGAGATAAGGTGAGCTTACGGGTGGGAGTCGGTAACAAGCCTGTACCGGCATTGGCGATGTTTACCGATCTCCCGTCACCTACGGTAATTGTGTCCGATCCCTGATAGGAGGATGCAATGGACAATGCCTCGAGTGAGTTGGTGAGGTGTGATGTAGAGCCTGAGTCCAAATACCAGTTGGCCGAATGATTGTCTGTATGAGTAACCAGAGCAGTGTTGGTTGCCGGAGCGGTGGAGTTGACGTAGTTAGGATTTAATCGGTGCCAGCATGTAGAAGCCGCGTGTCCCTTCTTAGAACAGATTTGACATATGACGTTATAGTTCGGATTCGCCGACGATCTGGTTGTGGTGCTCTGGTAAATGCGGTTGCGGGATCGGCGACCACGACCTCTTGGCACAAACAATGCCGTTTGCGAATCTGGCATGGGAGCAGAGCGAGCGTTATCTACGGCCAAATTAATCTCTTCACTGAGTAGAAGAGGGTATAGCTGATCAAGATTGATCGGAGTAAGCATAGTGCGAATGGCAGTCTTGAATGATTGATAGGAGGAAGGAAGCCCATTTAAAATATAAAGAATCACATCTTCGTTGTCCACAGAGGAACCAGACGCAGAGATCTGATCCACGAGTGATTTGATTTCAGTCAAATACTGAGTGATCGACTGGTTTTTGAGGGAAATATTGTGAAGGGAATTTTTCAGTTGGATGACTTTTGATCTATTAGAGGATTGAAACCTTGTCTCCAAGGTAGACCAAATGTCGGCAGTGGAAGCAAGATTCACAACATAGGGAAGTATAGATGTGGAAATCGTTGAACAGAGCAGCGGCTAAGTTTTGATCTGTGAGTATCCATTGGTAGGGTTGAGGATTAGAGATCGGATTTTCACCGGATTGAGAAGGAACAGTTGAGGAAGATGAAGAATAGGGTTCAAGAAACCTTTCAAACCGATTTGCACGGAAGATTTTGGCGATTTGAGCTCGCCACAGCGGGTAGTTGTCGGATTGGAGCTGAAGATGCACGAGAGTGCGCAGATTCGCAACTACAAACTTCAATGTCGGAGGAATGAGGGAATCGACGAAGCCTTCCCCATCCAGTTGCTCGCCAGGATTAGAGTTCTCGGAACTCATGCTTGGTGCATTTACCAAGCCTCTGATACCATGTAGAAGAAGAAGGTACGAAGGAAAAGCAGAGAGCAGAAACAAGAAGAGCAAAGAGATTATTATATTTCCTTAATCATGATAAAAGTATACAACAGCTATATATAGCCAAATGTCATAACCGTGGTTCTTGAAGACCAATCATAACTTGACACCTAAGCACATATTTATTTAATACAACTGTTTATGTATCTTGATATTCTAATAGATCCATAGTGAGGACGTTTTTTATTTGTAGCATATCCAATGAGAGCAAGGTTACAAACTTTGGCACCCTCTAAAATGAGAACCAATCCTTACGGTCCGAAGATTTAACAAAGGGAAGGATGAGTCTTTGGAGCTTGGGAAATGTGAACTTAGGAGACCCTTCTAGTTGTGGTGAGTTGCAAAATTAGAGGTCGGCAGCATATGTAAGCTTTGCTGCTCCAAATTTTCCTTTGGAGATGGATGTGTCACCCCCAATAGGAATGGTAGATTAAAGGAAGCGTGGAGGGGAATGTATGAAGATGGGATCTAAGGGAGAAACTATAGAAGAAGGTGAAAGATCATGCATGAATAAGAGAGCTTCGTGAACGTTAGAGATAGAGGAAATATCTGAGAGAGTGGAAGGAGGACATGAGTGAAGAGAGTGGAAGGAGGACATGAGTGAAGCATAGGGCTCTTTGACAAAGGCTACAGATCATAAATATTTTGAGAAGCTACTAGGAGTAGAGGAGAGTGGAAATCTAGTTCAACTTAGGAGGGAGGACTCACTATCACACAAAGAGGAAAGGGGCCCATGAAAAACCTTAGTTAAGTGCACAAAACCTATTATGATTGCCCTGATCGTGATCGAAGCTCCTTTGTGCTACTAGAGGATTTTTTGCGTCAATTTGGTGCTACTCTAGCGCTTGGTCTCTTGTCCCTTCCTCATGTGGTATTGGTGACTCATGGCAACCCTTCTTCATGTTCCATTGTGGAGCTCATCTTCCATCTTGTTGCTTGGATCATTTTTTCTCCCCTTGCCATCGCTTCCCAACACCAACATTGTGAATCAGCTTCTTTCTTTGTCCTTAGCAACTCAACCTCACCATTTCTCTTGATGGTCCAATGGCTATTCATGGTCCACCTCATCGTCATGTCAGCTCCCACTTTCTTATGTAGGATCTGCCTTCTTGTTTTCTTTGTTCTTTTAGCTATCAGAACTTTGCGCGATACAACTACACATTATGTTTTAGGGTAAATCAAAAGTTTTTTTTTTTTTTTTTTGAGAATTTTCTTTTTGATCTAATAACTCCTTTTTTTCTACTCTTTTGTTGGAAAATTTTCCTTTGGCCATCCAAGTTTGGAGATGATTCATTGCTTCATGAATGATCTTCATTAGTCTGGTGATTTCACTAGTGGATTTCATATCACCTTCGTGTACTTTTTAAACTATCCTTGGAATTAGATTATTCAAGGATTTTATGTTGGTACTCATATCAAATGAATGATTTATTGATGTGTATGCTGAAGTGGTCTCCATATTTTGATATATTTGAGGAGCCTCATATTATCTCAGTTTGGGTTGTATTCCCCAACTACATGTCCACTACATCAATCAATTTATATTATTCTTTTTGGGATCAAATTTTGGGAAGCCAATTCAATCTGGTGTTATTACTACTAGACTCTTCTGATCATCTGTGGTATAGGTTCTTGTTTAGATAGATGTTTCAACTCCTTTTGGCTAGGAAAGTATGGATTGACATTTCATCATAATGTTATTGGTGAAAAATAGAAATTGAGGATTTGCCCTCATACTGTCAACGTGCAAAATCATCAGTCATAATATAATTATAATGATTACTTAAAGGCGCACCCATAATTGATTAATTTTTCTTTTATGGGCCATTCTATTGGGGATTGCTCGCTTGATCATAATTCATGATTACAAGATATTTATATGGTTAATTCTCATGATCAATCGGCCTTTTCCAACTTGCTCGGGGATGATCCATTTGTGTTAGTCATTATGGGATGTTCTCAATGTAACAACCTAACTGATATGATCCATAGACTAACAGGTCACACCGTGTTGAATTGTAACATGCCGAGCTCAAGATCTAAGTTTCAGAGAACTTTTTTAGAGTTCTAGTAAACCATTCAGACAATAGAGCTTCTAATAAACTTCGAATACACAGAAAATAAACTCATCCACAAATTTTATTCTTTGTATTCGTCATCAATATATATATATATATATATATATATATATATATATATATATATAAATATAATATTTACAATATAGTACATGACTACAAACCCAAGACACAACAAATAAAACAAACTAGCCACAACTGTATAAAATTAGAAAAATATCTATGCAGGCTCAAATCCTGATTACTTAGCTATTTAATTGGCTCTTTCCTCTTTCCCCTATTTAAAACAGAAAGCAGAGTATATGTGAGCTAACACAGCTTAGTAGGTCATACCCACAAATCTAAATTTTCAAAAAAAATTCTTATTATACATTTAACTGAATTTAAAAGCAGTTCATCAAAGATTTATCGAGCCTAATAGTGATTGTAATTAACTGAAATAACACAAATTGTGTACTAAAAGTAATTAAACAAATACTTCATATATCAGAATAGAAAAATAATAATTTTTCTCAAGCCCTTATACCTGCAATTAGAAACAAACTCTTATGACTCACTGTTCTAGCATATCAAAAAACAAACACTTATAACTCCGAATGCTTAGCACATATTAGATATTTAAAATTTTATATCCTTATGACCCATTGTGCATATAGCATCATAACAGAACGTCCATCTCATCTCAAATCTCCTCAAAGTATACATTTCAAGCAGATAAACATATAATTCATTATATTGCAGTAGAAAAAATATAAATAAATCAATTTCAGTATTTCACAGAAGGCTTTATCGGTAGGCAACAAATTCAACTATTGAGTAGAATTTCATTGTCTCAAAATGGTATTAGCTTACCATAGATTGTTCAGAATGTTGTTTTGAAGCTTTAATTAAACTACAGTTTTATTTTCTAGTTAAATAAAATGGTGCACCTTTCAAATTGTCTAGTGTAAATTTTTCAGAAAATTATTTAAATGTCCATTATGACTAGCTCTACCACATACATAAAGTTACACGGGAAAGTTTTGCTTGTACAAAGTTATCCTCCTTTTTGCGATACAAATTTATAAATTAAATCAAAAAAATTTCAAAATTCTCGCATTTTTTAAAATGAGATAGGTGAAATGTAACTTACCTCAATCCGGACAATTTCTTGAACTAGGCCAATAGTAGAAAACAGATTGGAGGGGCCCAAAATTTAACTTTCTCTCTAAAACCTCTCTCTCTATCTATCTCTCTAAATGGATTAAAAGAGTTTTAAGGCAAATGAGATGGAAAATGATTTTAGATATTTTTATAAAAATTTGACCTGGCACCGCAGCGCTCTCCACTAGAGAATAGAGAGCCGTTGCACCGGACCCCAAAACCGCAACATTAATTCATTTTCCATAAATCGGCTAGGGAGCTCAACGTCGCACCATTACCAGCCCAGCGCCACAGCAATCCAAATAGAAAATTTCAGATTTTCATACACATGCACACAAACTTTTAGAACCCACTTCAAAATAGATTCAAGCACAAGTAAGCACCCAGAACACTCATAGACACATGCAGCAAACACGAATGTAGAAATTCTACTTACCAAACTAGGTTGGAACAAGTGCATCAGCTCATGGGTTTAGGAGGTGTTACACTTGAGCTCTGGATACTGCTTTAGTTTCATATCTTGAGTTAGCGAGTTCCATTACTGCTGTAAGTTAGCTGGTTGCCACTGTCCCCCTTGCTCATACATCTCATGTTGCATTTGACATTTTGACATTTATATTGGGTCTCCTAAAACTCAAATAGCGGGAAAACAATATATCAGCCTATCGAGAATCCAGCTCTCACCCCTACTTTCTCTTCTCTATGTAATGTAACCATTATGCTTCCCAATGCTACTTATGATTGTTCTGATGTAGAGGTTATTGATGACTCTATTCAATTTAGCCTTACTATTCAATCAAAAGTTTAACTGATTCAATGTATAAAAGATTTTATTGTGTTTTTTGGTGAGGCACAAATTGAGAAAAAAAAAAATTTCTTCACTTACTCAGGCTTACTAGATTCCAAATTAGATGCGGTAACTTTACTGACTTGGACGTTCTAGATTTGGCTATCATTTGAATATGAGATTGCTTCTCGTTTCATGGATGGTTATTAATTGCTATCTTTCAAGTTATCTTGATCTAATGTTTTTAGTTTTTTTTTTTTTTTGAGAGTTCTTTGTGATTGCTAGCTCATCTAATATTTTCAATAACTTATGATAAAATTTCATCCTTTAAAAAAAGGAATTATTTTCAATTATCATTTTATGTTGCAGCTACTGCACTCATTCTTTGTCTCACTGGAAATGAAAGTGCATTTTGGGATGTTTGCGTAGTATTGTTTAAAGTGGCAAAAGCATTTGGCTCTGAAGCATTTTCATACGATCTTATCACACAATATGTAGTATAAGGGTTCATTGGTTAATGTTTTTTTAGTCAGTTTTCAGGAGTTAAATACTGCCGCAAAACAGCCACTTTCAGAATTACGAATTAAAAGAATAATATTTTGTTTAGTCGATTCAAAATGTTCGGCATAGTTATCCTTTTGATGAACATTAGCGTGATTTTCTTAGACACAACTTGGATGTGAAGTTTCTGATTGATCAGCTTGTTGTTGCTTTTATAATGAAGCTTTTTAATGCAACTTTTTTGACAGCAACTTCTCAATTTTCTCTTTATAGAAAAAAAAACAATCAATCAAAGCTCTAAATGAGTGACCCATTAGCAAGAGAAGTTACTTCCTCATGACCAATCCTAAAATTTAAAAAAAAAAATACCACTTTGCTTAAGCAATCGAAAGGGCAATCCTGTTTTTGTTTTACAAATAGGCAATCTGTCATTCTGGATACCGAGCATTAGCAGTCGTATTTATCTCCAAACTTTTAGAATAATACCGAACACTGTGCGTAAAGACTTCTGGATTTTATTTTGACATTTCGGGACAGAGATGTTGCAGTAGAAGACGACGTATTCCCGTGTGTATATTAACAGAGAAGTCTCTCTGTTTCAAGCCAGCTAATTGAAAGGAGACAGAGAGAGAGAGAGAGCAGTAACCATTCTAACCGAGTCAATAATATTCCATTCCATTTATAGTTTATTTCGAATGGAGCATAAGGTTTTGCTTGGGATGGAGATGTAACATAAGAGAGGCAGGGAAGAAGAAACAAAAAAGGGAGTGAGGTGCAGTTGAAACATATATAAATATATTTATAATCAAACATAGGTAAACGTCTAAATAAACATATATAAACATGCATGGTAGCTGCTTTTTGGCTTTGGTAGCACTGGTAGATTGACGTATATATATATATATATATTCATACATTTATTTATATTTATATTTATATTTATATAATAAAGTTGGTTGGTGCCAAAGGCCGACCACTGATATAGGATTAAGACATAATAATAAAGAAAGCAGCATTAGGTTTGTAATCCATGCGTTAATGATCAAGAAGGGTACTGCAAGTGGGCGTTGCTGAACTCCTGTGGAGTAGTTCTTCAATCATCTGCAAAGCAATCCTATCCTGATCCTCTTCCTCTTCCTCTTCCTCCACCACCATTATCTGCTGTTGTTGTTGTTGGTGGTGCTGCTGTTGCTGCTGTGTTGGTGACAGCGAAGGCGGTGGCAGAGACATGGTGGGGCTTTCCAATAGTGCCCGTGGCGCGGCGATGTCGAGCTTGACAGTCATCACCCAGCTGGACTCAGCACGCGAGCCAGCTCGCTTTTGCCAGACGCCAATGTGGGAGCTCTCTGTGTCGAGACGGAGGCAAGTAAGTGACGGGGAGGGGGTCTTGCAGCATCGACGGAGCTTCGCGCTGAGCACCTCAGAGAGACTGCTACTGTTGTTATTGCTGTTGCTGTTGCTGCTAACATTTGTGCTGTTAGCGCCGGCAGGAGTTTGGTTGCTGCGGCCGCCACCGGACAGGATGCCAGGCTCGCCTGCGTTAGTGGTAGGCACAGGAAAATTGGTTTTGGCATTGCGGCCACTCATAAGCACGGCCGCCTCATCATAAGCACGGGCGGCCTCCTCTGCAGTCTCAAAGGTGCCCAGCCACACCCTTCTCTTCCTGCACGTACGCAATTATATACGGTTTACCCTTCTTTTGCATAGTAGTGAGAAGAAACAAGTAATTGAGAGTATAGAGACCGACTTACAGAAGTGGATGGCGAATCTCTGAAACCCATGACCCCCAATGCCTTTGCCTCACTCCTCTGAATTTCTTCGACTGTACCATGGAATTATTAGAATTAGATGTTATTTTGAAGCTCAACTAAGTACTGGACACTATATGCAGAGAGAAAGAGAGGGATCAAGGGGACTGCTGAAGTGGCAGTGTGAGGAGACAAGTACACATATACACAGGCTGAATACGATGAAATGGAAGATCGAAGCTGTGAATTAAAGTGGGGGGGAGTTAGTTAGCTTGGTGGGGTAAATTTAAATAGAAATTGTGGCCGCTGGGGAATCAATTAAGCTGGCAGCTACTGATAATTACAAAGAGCCTAAAGAGGTATAAGCCAAGCATTTTAATAAGAGGTGGCGAGGAGGGGATCCATGGAGAGAATGTGCAGGAGATGTAGCAGTAGAAGAGCAGAAGCTGTCGGCAAGAGAAAGGAAGGGGGGGGGGAGAGAGAGAGAGAGAGAGAGAGAGAGAGAGAGAGAGAGATATGAACAAAGAAGAACTGAGAACAGTGATGAGAGATGATGATGATGATGATGATGATGATGAAGATGCATGTGCATCATGTAACAACTATAGTACATTGTGTAATTAACCTTCTCACCTACACCTTTGGCATAATAATAGCATCTTGTTGAGCCAAAGCTGCTCGGAGACTTGGACTTTCCACGGGAGGAGACCATTAATCCCCTGCTTTCCTGTATACTTTTCATTTACTTCACCATTTTGCTCGATTTTCTAATAATTAGTAATTACTTTTGCACATGAAGCTAACTAGCTAGCTAACTGCATCATTGTCTAATTACCCCTTGAGCTTTTTCATTATTACATCACTATCTCGGTGGTCCTCCTTAAGCTTTGCTCAATGTAGCTTAATATGGGATGGGTCTAGTTAAAGAGGTTATTTATTAATTGAGGAAGATGTGGTCACTGAATTAAAAACTCTTCACCCAACCGATAATATTTTATAGCTAATTTTTTGTTCGTTCTCAAGATGAGAACATATAAAAATGAGTATGATTTTTTTTAATACATCGATTACGATGATATTATTGTTGTTATTTAGATGTTTAGATGATATATGGGTAAATTGAAGGAATCAAGTATATAAATATAATAAGTAAATTTTTAGTATTATATATGTAATTTTTTCATTTTAATTAAAAACTGCTAAAATTGTTTTTCTAGAGAAAAGATTCATCCATTATTGACCTCCACATTACAAAACGATGCCGAAGCTGTCTATTCGTGTGTGCCTCGAATGATAGTTGTCTTACCTTTTATCATAACTATTACTTTGTTATTATGGTGATGCTTATTATTAGTGTTAATTCATATGAGCATTTTTCTTTTACCATCATCACTAGTAATGACCTTAGCCATTTATAATATCATTATTGCTAATATATATATATATATATATATATATATATATATATATATATATATATATATATATATATATATATATATATATATATATATATACACATGGGCGGAACCAGCCATAATTTTCAGGGGGGGCAAACATATAAGTAACTGTTCGCATATATGTCGGGGGTCCAAGGGGGCAGTGCCCCCTGGCAGGGTTCGACCTGCCCGGTCAGGTCGCAGGGTCAAGGGGCAACGCCCCTGCGGGGGTTTCTGGGGGCAGCGCCCCCGGAACAAATTTTGATTTAATATTTCTCTTTGTATTTGGTTCATCATTCCCTAACAATAATACATCTACACAATGTATTTAATTATATGGGGGCATTTGCCTAAAAATCATAGTATTTTAATATTTTTAGGGGGGGCAATTTGCTTAAAATCTTTGTAATAATGACTAAAGTAATCTAAATAAGATTATAATAAAAAAAAAATTTTTTTGAGGGGGGGCAATTGCCCCCCCTAGGCATAGAGGGGTTCCGCCCCTGTATATATATAAAAGAAAGAGAAAGAAAGAAGGAAGTAAAAAAAAAAAAAAGAGAAGAGGAAAATTTATTGAAATAATAATAATAATAATAATAAATGAAATGAAGAAAAAAAAAAGAAAGGGAAAATGATAAGAGAAAAATGTATATTTGTGCATTTTTGCAAATTGTCGTCGCCAAAGTCATCGTCATATCATGTAGGTATGAAACATACAAAGTCTTATTTTCTGAGAGTGGAAGGGAATCTGACGGCGAAGTGGGCGAGCCCTATGTGCATTTTTCTTAGCACCGTGGGGCAAAATTTAAGTGCTCGTAAGCGCCTCAATGCTGGCGGGGAAATAACTGTGCATCTTCATATAGGTATTCTGAAATCACATGCACATCTTTTTTTGGCGTGATAGGATTGAAGACTACGGCCGCGGTGCTATTCGATACCGACTGTACACGTCTTTCTTAACTTAGCAGGTAGGCTAAGATTCCTGGAAATTTCCCTAAAAAAGGGGGGGACGTCGGGAGGTTGCCAAAATTTATGGTGAACATGGGACATAAAATTGAACAATTAACAACAAACTTGAATTTGCAAAATGAATAGCAAAGGACTTGAACAAGATGCATATGGAATCAGTCATTCAAATTAATAAATGCACAATCACATTAAAAGTACAAATGTCAAGTAATAATCACGAGCATCCACATTGACATTAATGAATAATTACAAGGACTTATGGATTCCAGCACAACTCACTCGCTAGCAAAGATCAAATTGAATATGTAATAACTCGCTTACAAACAATGAATCGCGGTGGATAAGAATCCTACATCCCGCTAAGAAGAAACAAGCAATATGAAGATCAATGAGTAATCAGAAAACTCATGATGGATAAATTGCCAAACACATTGCAAACTAATGCCCACAAACCACAATCAATCTGAAGGGAGCATATAATATGAATGCAGGTCACTCACTTTAATTATGGATGGCACATTCTTGAGGGATATATGAAAAATGTGCAATGAATACAACAATATCATGTAGCAAATACCAATATACATATGGCATGTAAGTTAATGCATGAAATTCCCAATCTGCACATGAGTTACTTGTGAAAGATATTAATTGAAAAATGATGCTCATGCTTATGAAAGGGGCTAATAACCGCAATGAACACAATAATGTGCTCTTAAGTTAAGTATGAAGAATGAACAGCAATTGTTGCTGCATTTCTGCGATAGACACTGGTCGACATACAAATAAATAGATCAGTATTCCATAAATGTAAGATTGGTGTGCAATAAATATAAAAGTGCTCAGTGGTCAACACCAAAAACCTAAGCAAGTACATTTGACTCACAAGCAGAGGAATTTGACATGCAATCATTGCGACAATTTACTCGCAATTATGCACAAGAAAGTTTAAAGTTTAAAGTATTAATAAAGTTTAAAGTTATAAAGTTTAAATAATTTAAGTTAAAGTTTAAAGTTTAAAGTTTAAAGTTAAGTTAAAGTTTAAAAGTTTAATTAAGTTAAAGTTTAAGTTTAAAGTTTTAGTTTAATTTTAAAGTTTAAAGTTTAAAGTTTTAAAGTTTAAAGTTTAAAGTTTAAAGTTAAAGTTTAAAGTTTAAAGTTTAAATTTAAAGTTTAAAGTTTAAAGGGTTTAAAGTTTAAAGTTTATTTAAATTTAAAAGTTTAAAGTTTAAAGTTTAAAGTTTAAAGTTTAAATTTAAAGTTTAAAGTATTAAAGTTTTTAAAGTTTAAATTTTTAAAGTTTAAAGTTTTAAAGATTTAAAGTTTAATTTTTTAAAGTTTAAAGTTTTTAAATTTTAAAGTTTAAAAGTTTAAATTATAGTTTAAAATTTAAAGTTTTAAAGTTTTAAATTTTAAAGTTTAAAGTTTAAAGTTTAAAGTTTAAATTTAAATTTTAAAGTTTAAATTGTTTAAATGTTAAAGTTTAAAGTTTAAATTTAAAGTTTAAAGTTTAATTTAAATTTTAAAGTTTAAAGTTAAATTTTAAATTTTAAATTTTAAAGTTTTAAATTTTAAATTTTAAATTTAAAATGTTATAAAATTTAAAGTTTAAAGTTTAAAATTTAAAATTTTAAAACTTATTAAATTTAAACAATTTTAAAGTTATTAAATTTAAAATTTAAAATTTTTAAATTTAAATATTAAAATTTTAAACTTATAAAAATATTAAATATTTAAAATAATAAATATAAAATTTTAAATTAAATAAAAAATTTAAATTTAAATATACATAAGTATACATTTAAATTAAATTATACAGAATAAACAATTAATACAATATTAAAATAAATAAACATTATAATTCGACAAAAAGTTAATACTTAATAATAAATCCATTAACTATCAAACCCTAAATAAACGCCTAAACCTACATACCTAAATCCCTAAGGCGCTAACTAAACCCAAAACCTAACCTTGTAACCTAAACTAACTAAACAAACAACCAACTACTAACACCTAAACAATAAACACCTAAACCTAAACTAAAAAACCAAACACTAAAATAAAACCTAAAACTACTAAACCAAAACCCTAAAACCATAATAACCTAAACACACATAAAAAGCCTAAACCCTAAACCACTAATACCTAAAACCACTAAAAAAATAAAACCCTAAAACCTAAACCTAATAATAACCCTAAAACCTAAACCATAAACGATAAACCACTAAACCCTAAACCTAAGATCCAATACCTAAAACCAAACCCAAACCGCGAACCCTAAACCAATAAAACCCATACCCCGAAAAACCTACAAAATAAACTAAATACTAAAACCTAAACACTAAACACTAAACCCAAATATACCCTAAAACCCTAAACCCTAAACCCTAAACCCTAAACCCTAAACAAACCTAAAACCCTAAAACCTAAACCCTAAACCCTAAACCCTAAACCTAAACCCTAAAAAACCCTAAAAACCCTAAACCCTAAAAAAACCTAAACCTAAAACCTAAACCATAAACCCCTAAACCCTAAACCCTAAACCAAACCCTAAACACCTAAACCCTAAAACCCTAAACCCTAAACCCAACCCTAAACCCTAAACCCCTAAACCCTAAACACCCTAAACCCTAAACCCTAAACCCTAAACACCTATAAACCCTAAAACCCTAAACCCTAAACCCCAAACCCTAAACCCATAAACCCTAAACCCTAAACCCCTAAACCCTAAACCCTAAACCCTAAAACCCTAAACCCTAAACCACCAAAACCCTAAACCCTAAAACCCCAAACCCTAAACCATAAACCCTAACCCCAAACCCCCTAACCCTAAACCCTAAACCTCTAAACCCTAAACCCTAAAACCCTAAACCCTAAACCCTAAACCACCTAAACCCTCTAAACCCTAAACCCTAAACCCTAAACCCTAAACCCTAAACCCTAAACCCCCAAACCCTAAACCCAACCCAAACCCTAAACCCTAAACCCTATAACCCTAAACCCTAAACCCTAAACCCAAACCCAAACCCAAACCCAAACCCAAACCCAAACCCCAAAACCCCAAAACCCCAAACCCTAAACCCCAAACCCCTAAACCCTAAACCCCTAAACCCAATAAACCCTAAACCCTAAACCCTAAACCCTAAACCCCTAAATCCCTAAAACCCTAAACCCTAAACCCTAAACCCTAAACCCGAAACCCTAAACCCTAAACCCTAAACCCTAAACCCCTAAACCCACCTAAACCCTAACTAAACCTAAACCCCT